>BNCR01000012.1:27473977-29873977 GCA_014656515.1 Oryzias celebensis | reverse complement strand
CGACCAGAATTAAACAACACCAAGTCCTTTGTGGAGAGAGACTAGATTGACTGGATTTGTGTCTGCACAATTCTTGATTTGTAACTCATGTCTGCATGTTTGTGTGGAACTTTGGATTTGTGTTGAGAAAGTGGGAAAATGTCAAGTTTTCACCAGATATTATTCACAATTGAAGTTCAAAGTGGCTAATAAGAAAACTCTGATGACCCAGCATTCTAGCAGCATTTAAACGCATCATTTACACACAAACCTGGAGACGTGAAAAGAGTCTCACTTCTGATTTGTGCGTAAATTAGGTTTTGTGCGTGTGTATCAGGCGATTGGTGTGTACTTTTCAGTGTTGGGGTAAGAGATTACAAAGTAACAAATTACTGTAGTTTAATTACTTTTGTCAGTAATGGAATAACGAAACATATTACAGTTGAAATGTTGGTAATTAATTAAAGTTACTGGACTTTAGAAACCCTCGTTACTTCATTCCTTCGGTTTTGTAGGCTCTGACATTTTCTCTCGATTAAATGAAATGAAACAGAGATTCATTTAAAAACAACAGGAGTAAGTGGCGCATCTTTGCGCATGCATGTGCACGCTGCAGTCGGTGTTTTCCAAACTGGCTCAAAGAGGAGATCAAAAGAGATGCTGCAAGGAGTCCTGTTATCCCCGCGGAGCAGCAGGTGAGCTGCAGAGCAGAGACCCGCCCCGCGTGGTCGATTACGAATGAAACGACTCTAAAGCCGCTCTTTAGTTGTGAGCAGAAAGAACTGGCTACTTCATGGGAGCCGTTTTCTAAAAGACTTAGTCTCAGATTTGACAGCGATGAATATAGATGATTCCTAAACAAAGTTTATTAACACATTAACAAACGTTTTTAATGTGTTTATGGGGTGTTAGTAAGACATTTATCGGCACAATAAGCTCAATAAGATTCATTAAGAAATAAAGTGAGACCATTGTCTACAAAGGCCATATTAATAAACTGCTTACAAGCTTAACAAATGTATTAACTATCTCTGTCAACATTATATTAGGTGTTTTGCAGCTCCTCATCTTGGAAGCTTTGGGGGCTTCAGCTTTCCAGCTGGGTCAGAATAGAAAACCAAAATGTTGTCCAAATTCTCCACTTTTACACAAAAACAGGGGATGTCTGAGAAAAGAATAACATCATAAGAGATCATGACACATTTCGTTCCTGGCTCTCTGCCTCCCTTTGACTATTTCTAAGAAAAATCCCACATTTTTCTTTTCTGTTTTGGCTTCTGACTAACATTTTTAATCCCTGGTTTTATTTTGTAGGGGGAAAAAAGTAAATCATAGTACAAACCTAAAGAGTTTTCCTTTATTTATTTGACAAAATTCTCAAACTTTGTTGAATTCCAATTTGAGTCAAAAGCGCTTTAAAAACAACAGATGTGGCCCAAAGTTCTTTTAAAAAAATGTGTCAAAAATGACACAGGAGCCTGCAGGCTGGTGAAAATCTGAATGGAGGCTGCATTTGGTCCATTTTCCGGACTTTGGACATGCCTGCTGTGGGTGAACCACACCAGAGTTCACTTGCAGGTTGATAGATGCATTCAAACCAAACTCTCCAGTTGGAGTGAACTTGGAGTTCATCTAAATTGATCCCATATATGCTAAAATTATGTTTAGCATAAAGTATCTCAATGGTCACTTTCTGTCCCATTGAGTCCTATAATAAAGAATGTAAAAGCCAAAGATTTGTAAGTAAACTGTTTACAGAAGTCAATAAAATACAAAATAAATGTCTTTTTTTCAAGTCAGCTTAGAATTAAATAACAAATATAATGAACTGACAAAATTAACAAAGGTGGATTTTAGAGTGATATAATAAAGTTTTCTGTGTAAACCCATCAAATAACTGTTTTTATGCATAAATAAAGCCATTGAAGCATACCTGTGTTTTCATTAAGCCTCTTTAACGTCTCAGTCAATAACAAGCATTCAGCATTTTTCTGTTACAAACATTTTAATTTGATAAGGATTGTTGTTGCACACTGTTGTTTATGCTTAATTTCCAAACGATACGTTCTTTTCTAAAATCCTAAATTCCAAAATAACTTCACAATATTCCACTTTTCATGTTTTTATATAAATTTTGCTTTTTGTCTTGACAGCTTTAAGGTATTCTCCTGTGTTGCTCTTCAACCTGCAGTTCATGCTTCACATTTGGGTTCTAAGCTTCCTCTGCTTTTGTAGCTCACATATCCCCATAGCATCAATGATTCCACCTCCATGTTTCACAGTAGGAATGGTGTTATTTTCATTATTGTTGACTCCTCTCCAAATATAGCGTTTATGGTTGTAGCCAAAAAAGTTAAATCTTGATCTCATCACTCCAAATTACTTTGGTCCAGAAGTTTGGAGGCTTGTCTCTGTGCCGTTTGGACGTATTGTGAGCAAACTATTTTGAGGTATTTGTGCAAAAAAAAAAGGCTTTCTGCTGGCATCTCAACCTTGCAGGCCACTTTTCTTCAGCTGCCTCATTCTAATTATCAAAAATTGAAGATTATGCAAAGAAAAGTGCCCTGCGATGGACTGATGAACCATCCAGGATGCGCCCCGCCTTTACCCAGCAGAACAGGAATGAGCAGGTTCAGAAGCTGGATGGCTGGATGGATGGTTGCAAACTTAATATTTAATAGAAAAACCATTGACACAAACACACAGATGTTTTTGAATTAAATGGCAGGAAATGGACTCACAACTGCATGATGGTTCTGTTTTGGTGTCGGCACGTTTAGTATTCATGCAGCCTCTGAATCTGCAGCTTTCAGCATGCACACGCTTTGAGGAGCAACCAGGATTAAATGGTTTTTCTGTGTTGGATCAGTGCGTTCATGAGCTGCTGTGATCCTTTTTCAGGCTGGATGGATCTCGCCGTTTGTGCTCGGCGTGGATGCTGGGTGTTGAACAGCGGCTCTCCTCCTCCCACAGCACATTCATTCATGAGCAGAGCTGCGCTCTCCCTCCCTGCAGCAGCTGATGATGCAGAGGGATGATGCGAGCGCTTCTGCAGCGAGAGGTCACGCCGGGACATGGCGCATGCTCGCCATCCAGCTCGGCTTTAAAGGCTCCATTTTTTTTTTGTCTTTTCATCTCCCTCCTTCAAAGGCCACACCCAAGATCAATCCACTCCACTTCCTCCATCTCCTCCTTCATCCCTTCTTCTGAATCTGCTGCAGAGGACACACCCATCCACACTGCTGCCTCTTTGACCTGAGAAGTTCTGCTGCAGTGGCAACAGAGGAGTGGCCTCCTCTTCCTAAAGTTGAAGGCGAAACAAACCTTTCATGTGTGCGGAAGACATAATTGGATCATAAAAGGCTTTTGGCATGAAAAGACAAATGTCAGAAACATCATGGTGTCCATTAATGAGCTGTTAATAATAGACTTAGCTCTCATTTAACTAAATGGGCAGAATGAGAATGGAAGGACTGAAAGATGACTAAGTGGTTAAAAGGTTTTTGAATTTTTTCCAAGACTGATTGTTAATCCTTCCATCATCGCTGGATTGACTTTTAATGATTTGCTCATTTTACTTGAATTATTGTATTTTTTAATTAAAAGAAAATACAAATAATGGCATATTCATGTCTTGGACTGTAAAAACCAGATTGTTTTCACAATTAGTTTTTCTTACTGCGTCTTAGAGCAAAAATTTCACCCCTGCCACAATCTGTCAAACGTACCAAAATTTACACACACCTAGTACCCAGTAAAAATGAAATTTCTGACAGTGAATTACCCCACCCCAAAAATCACAGCGTGATAAACGCAAAAAAAAATCTCTTATGGGGCTAAAAAATTATTTTAAACTTTCTTTTATCATCTCTAATTTTCTCGAGCCGCAGTGAGACTCTACTTGGGGAAATGTAGCTTTTTTTAAAGTTTGTAGATTTTGAACGGCGCTAATTTGGCGAGTTTGTAAAATGTCATTTCCCCATTGTTTTACCATTTTTCACCCAAATATTGTGAAAATGTAATACATGGTTTCCTGGCTTAAGCTGAATGAAAAAAATGACATATTATATGAATCTAATAGGAATGGGGGTGTGGTTTCAGGTACATCCAAAAATTTACTTTTGCAGATTCTTCCTAAAATTACATAAAACATGGTTGTCACCCCCAGATGACCAAAAAAAATAAGTGGTTGCTATGGAAATAAAACCAACAAGAAAAGCCACCATTTTAAAAATCTTGATTTAAAAAAAAAAAGATTTTTGGATTTAAAAAATTGCTGCTGCCATTAAGCAAGAAGGTGTGAACCCCATTTTGGACAGTTTTTGCCCCCCCCCCCTGCAAAAAGCAATATTTTTACAGATCATTTCATGTTTCGAGTTCCTCAAATAGATGTAAAATCCCACAACCTCTCACTGAGCAAACCGCAGGATGCCATGAAAGATTTGCAATAATAAGCTTGCATTTAAGAGGGAGCAGCGAGGAGCGTAATGTTAATTTTAAATTCTGAACATCCTCTGAGGACCACGTGGTCGTCTGGTCTGATCCAAGAACAGGAAGAGGAAGAGACTGGCATCATTTAATAATTAATGTGGGCCATAAGGGCCAGAGTCTTCTATGATCGCAGTCTGCTCCGCTGGGGAGCGCTACTCTATATGTGCGAGTGATTAGAACCATCAGAACCATTAATAGAACCACTGGCTCTGTGGTTCTGAGTCCAAATGTCCAAGCAAATTGTATTTATACAGTTAGACTTCAATTCAATTTCATCTTTTTGCTTTTACATCTTTGAAAGTTTTTAGATACCTTTAAGAAAATTATACATTTTGTTTCAAAATAAAAGCATTTTATCTGCTTTGTCAGTGGTGGCCTGACATTCTGTCAGCGCAGAACATCGTTTGTTGGGATAAATATTAAACATGCAGAGAATCACTTTTGAAGCTGGACCAGTAAAGGCAGCATAAACAAAATTAACAAAATTGGTTTCCATGTTAGAAAATATGAGAGCAAAGGAACTTTTATCTTTTTTTTTCAAACTTGTCCTGTCCAGCAGCTGAGCAAACAGATAAGAGCTGAAGGCCTCTTGTGTTTGTTCAGATTTTACTGTGACAGTAGGGGGTTACGAGTTGTGTTGATTTTGTTTGTATGCTTTTTTTTGGGTTAGACCGGCAGGAAAGTAAAAAAAAAAAAAGAGAGGTAAAATAGAAAGGGGAGAAAAAAATATAAAAGAAATATAAAGCAACAAGTTGCTGGAGGTTTATCGTCATTACTGTCAGGTTTAACTATTAGTCTAAAGGGCGGGGCCACACACAAATGTTACAAACATACCAAAAGATTCCAAAAATCTTCACAGACAAACATGTCAATAAGCCCACAATACAACTACAGTTCGCATGCACATACCGTACTTATGTACACATACCAACACACCTAAAGCATTTCATTCTGTCACGCATACTGTGTCAAGCTCTCATATACAGTCATGCAAAGGTGAGTCGACATCTGTGCTGAGGTGAGCGTTTATGTTCTACCGAGGTGGATGATGGATTGGAAAAAGCAGCAGCAGGATAACACAGAGGATGTCCGCTCAATGGGCAATCACGTTGGCCACCCAGACCAGAGCCAGGGGGATTGCCACAAAGGCCCCTCAACACCAAAGAGTAGGGAGGCACATGAGCATGGCGAGGGCAAGCTCCAACCCCGCAAAAAATATGTCCTCCGCTACGCCGAAGGGGCCAACACTAGATAGAAGCAATCAACGGCAGGCAAAAAAATAAATATAGAAATAAATGTAAATTGTTAATCAATTTTAAAGAACAGAACCCTGTGGTTTCTTCAGGGTCAGTTTTCTCAATTTCCAATTTGACTTGTTCAAAGAAATCATTGCTGCATCTTTCAAATTAAAATCTCACATCTAGATAAGTCAAATTTTCACCTGGAAATGAAAAAAATCCCATCTGCATTATATGTGTAAGCATTTCTAGACTTGAAAAGTATGTTTTTTGTTGGAATAAAACCTGTTTTTATTTACTTTGAAAAAAAATAATTGTAGTTTTGTGAGTCATAAAAACTAAACTTCAAGGAGTAAGAGCCAGCGAGTAGAAAATGACTTCTCCTTTTATGTCTCCAGGCCACAACAAACTGCACGTTTACAGTACAGACTCCAGATTTGAATTTGAGTCGGCACACATCACAGTTTAAAGTTTGCAAATGAATGAAAAAAAAATACTACGGAATCAAAAAGACAAAATGCAAAAATTAAAAACAGTAAAAAATATAAAAACAGTACTTATAATTTCATTTGCAAAGTACCATTTCAATAACACATCTGATAATGCACAACAGAGCAGACAAATTAAACCATTCATTTCTTTTAAATAGAAGGAAAATACATGTTCATCATGCTGAAGATGTAATTAAATAACCAATCAAACAAAAATATATACTTCTTTATATATATATATCTTAATTTTTCAAGTCCAAGCTCTCCCATCCCTGAAACAGGGAAAAACAAGACGCATTTAAAAACATCGGCGACGCTTAGCTCAGCTGCCGTCGTCACATGGCCTTCCTCTACATCACAGCTCAGCGACGTCTGTTTGGCACAGAAAGACGTTCATGATGGCAGTAGCATTTTGCATTATAAAAAGAGGGCGGAGCTCTTTTTCTATTAAAATAACAACAAAAAAACAGAAAAATAAAAAGGACATTCTGTGCAGCGACATCAGTCAGGTCAGCGAGTGGCGTTTCCCCGCAGTGGCTGCAGCGCCGTCTCACTGCAGCATGCTCTTAATCGTCTTGTTTGTGGATTCATCGTTCAGGTGCTTGGTTGTGTACCTACAGGATGCAAAAGTATTCGATTAGAGCAAATGATTCATCTAAAATTTAAGCCCTGATTTTCTACCCAGAAAAAAATATAACGATCACTCATCTGAAAGTTGGTTTTTCTGCTCAAAACGAGCGATTTTTAAAGATCCACTCCAGTGACATTAATGTTTTTGATATTTTTAAAAATGTTCTTGTTGCATTTTTCTCATAATTAAGAACATATCTTAGGAAAATTAAGGTCAAAATTGCATTTTTGAGTATTCCTTTTTAATCAAATGGTTGCGAAACAGGAGACCGTTTAAAAAATGATTGTCTTTGTGATGCAGAAAACACTTGGCAAACCACAAGCTTTTTGCTGTGCTCCATTTCGATGCATTCAGTGTCAGACGAAATTGTAATCGAAGTTATTTTTTTTAACAGCGGTTTCCACACCCAGAGACATCAGTCCAAAGCCTTACTAGAGGGCAAGAAACTAACCTGAGAGCGTTGAGAAGGCCTTCCACACTGTTTGGAGGCTGATCTTTGAGAACTTTGATACAACCTTTCATCTGTAGGCACAGAAACTCCACATTAGCTTAAAGAAAAACAAGTTTAGCACCAAAATGTCAACGTCTAAGCACTTGCATCAATTTTAGAGGACTTGGCGAAAGCTCCAACAGGATGAACGTAGTCATACAAGATGATCACTCCAACCATGACCCTGAGGCAGAAGGAGACCGTGCTCTCGTTGATGAAGCGGCTGCGGTATTCCCTGACAGGGAGGAAGAGGAGCACGGATGAGAAACTCAAAACCCAAAAAGGTAAAGCTGTGATGCCAGACGTCACTTACGGCGTTTCCAACATGACTTTACATACACTTGCCATCGTGCTTAAGCAGTCTGTTGTGTTCTCAATGGGGAGGTTCTTGTTCTGCAACAAAAGCAGAGCTCAGATGTTTAGCAGCCTTCAGAGTTTGAAATGAAAACACAATAAGCAATATTTTACTGTTTTTTTCTCAACTAATCAAGGGCTTCAACTTTTTTTTGCGCACGCAGTCTACCAGTGAGCTATTTCTAAGTTAATTCAAGTGTTTATTCTGTGCTTTAATGATCACTGTAAAAGCCCTTAGTGATTGTAAATGAGAAAACCTGAAGACAAATAAACCACTTCTGCAGAAGATTTCTTCACCTGAGGGGTACAGAATTTGTGCATCTTCAGTTGTTTGACTAAAGGATTTTTTTGCAGCTACACTTGACTCTATTAAACCACAAAAAGACTCGTGTCCACATGAGAAAGCTTCATGAATATCCAGTGGTGAATGATTTTTGCTGAATCTACATCCATGGAGGTGGTGGAAGTCTCACCTCTGATACAAAGTTGGTTGTGCCGTCGCTTAACGTCTTGAGCATAGGAGTGGCATCAGCATAGAACAGAGATATCCGGTTTGCCAGCTCGTTGTTCACTTCATTCTCCAACTCGGCCTAAAAATCATTAAAAGAAGAAGAAACAAAAGCACGTTTTTGTTTTGAAATATGACTAGTTTCCGGCCCGACACACAGTGAAGCTTCTCTGGCCGAATGACCTTCATCTAAAATTCAGATGAAGACCTTTAGCTGACCCCGGTGTGTTATCAGAGCAGCTGCTCAGTGAAATGCGGCTTTATCGGATGAAATTTGAAAGGAAAATGTCATGAAGTAATAAAACAAAGGTTCTTCTGACTCGAAACGTGTGGACTGACAGATATGTGTGGAGCTAAAAGTCATTACCCGTCTGTATATCTGAAACGGCTTCAACGGCTTTGTTGTGCTTCCAAATGTCTGAATCCAGAGTAGGAAATGTAAAACGCTATCTGGATGTTTGTGCAGATGAAAGCTACTTCATCAAATGACAGGAAAACACTGATATGAACCGAATCACCGAGCCCTCCTGTTCCCCCCCGTTTCCCAGCTGACTAACGTCCTGCAGCTTTGCAGCTTCAGACAGGAACACCTGCCGCCTGGCAGAACGCGGCGCCTCATCAAGCCAGTTCTAAATTTAGCTAAGAATAAAAAATATTAAAATAAAAAAAGGGAAAACACAAATGTTTCCTGCCTTTATGACAGGATAAGAATAATCTGCCCCACACTTTCAAACCAATTTCCATTTTAACAAATGACGAGAGAAAAGCTGGGAGACTGGGCGCAGCAGACGCGATTCATGTGGGATGTCAGAATGATTCCGCTGTCTGAACGGCAACTAAACTGTGTGCGACTGATCCGCGGCGCACGGCTGCAGCGCCGGTGTCTTTCAGCTGTGACAGCTCTTAACGACAACTCGCCTAATGGCAGCTTCATATATGAAAAGCAGAAGCTGCTCACAGAGGAGTCTGAAGAGGAGAGCAGCTAAACCAGGGGTTCAAAAGGCACAAAGATCAGGAACAAAAAGCAAAGAAAAGCTTTAAGTTGAGAAACACGGCAAAAAAATGAAGTCTGAATTATATATAACCTTGTTTTGTTGAGTTTTATAGAAAAGGACATCAATAGCCAATTTATGGAAGTTTTTGGGACAGAAACAGAATCTACATCCTTTGATATATTTTTTTTTTCTTCATAAGGAGCTCAAAAATAGACTGAGCTTACACCTGGATCTGACACATCTGTGAGGAGATGACAGAAACAGGACGCTCAACGCAGACTCTTCCAGTCTGACATGCCGAGTCCCAACAAGAAAACACCATTAATGTCCAGCTAAGGTGATGAACTGTGGTCATTCGTGTCACACATGCAGGTTGACAAGACATCACCATGGAAACAGCGTTTCACACACAGGACTGATAGTTTAAAGGCTTCCAAACATGGATTCATTTTTAGGACGTTTTTTCTAATTGAGTCAAACTCGCCCTCTGCAATTATTAGAAGACATAAATAACAATATATTTAGAGATAAAACAGCCCAATGATGTAAAATTATAATAAAAACAAACAGATCAGATCTAATGTATAATGACATCAAACACAAGCCACACATCGAATTCTCTCTTTTAACAGGCATCACGTTTTCTGCTTGACGCTTGTCCATGAATATATTTGTAAACTTGACATTTCAGACGTATGAGGGAGAATCTACCGTCTAAAGTTTTTAGCTTTACTGCTACATAGAAGCACTGACTACATATCTGTTCATCTCATATGCAGTTAATGCATGGAATACACCAGCGACATTGAGAGATCAGGTTTATTTTTCAAAGCTCTAGAAAAGCGTTGATTTTCACGTCTCCATGTTTGGTTTCATGAGATCATTCAGAAACTCTCGCAGTATGGTGAGGTTCACTATGTCCATGTGGGAGCTGCGGCTGAATGAAGGCCGCCTTCAGCGGTATTTCTGCTTCTCTGTGGCCTTGTTTGATGACTTGCTCTCCCGCATTAGTCCAAGGAAGAAAAAATTTAAATTAAAATTGAAGGATATTTTTATTTTTTCCACACAAAAAAGAAAAATGTCATGAAGTTCAGAAGAAGATCGATTAGGTTCTGTTCTATTTTGGCCGTAGACTAACTACTGATTACATCATCAACCCATCATGGGCAAAAGCTGAGCAATGGCAATGGTTCTATCTACAACTTAGAGGCACATTTCTGATGAACTCCTGCCGCTCTGCAGAAACTAGGTCCTAGAAAACGACAGTTTTTAAATTTTAGCTAAGAACAGCAAAATCATAGTTAAAAGACAACAAGGAATGCTTTGAAAACACATCAAAAAATGCTCAGAGTGAGACTAATATAAGAAAAATATGAACATCAGTGTGTTTTAGGATCTTTCACACGTTGGACCTCTTCAGTAGGAATGTATCAAGGATAGCTGTGCCTCACCGGTACATTGTTGATCCTCATTCGACTCAGGGTTCTCCTGTAGTAGCTGAAGTCGTTCTGGATGGCAGGATTTGTCATCTGATGAAGAAAGCAGAGTTTTGATGTTTGTGTCTGAATCAGACTGACGAGTCATGACTTTATAAGGGTAAGACAAAAAACAAAAAAACCCCACAAAAATAATTAAAAATGTTTGCGGCTTTGAATCTTTCCATCTATAATCAGAATATTCAAAACTTTTACAACTCTTGGTTTTTGATTGATTTATTTTTATTTTCAAACATAACATAAAAAATTTAATAAACATAATTCAACCTATTAAATCTTATGAAGGTCCTCCTTGAAGGAAATCGAGCCCAAACTGCTCCCTGATGTCATTTGCACTTTGAACAGAAGAGGTGAAATATTTCACTGAGCTTTTAAAAAGCTTCTGGTTTTGACTTGAGTCAATCAGAGAGCTGCTTTAAGGGAACAGACAGCGTGGCTGATAATTCCTGCCTGTCACAGTGGAAACGGAGCTGGCAGCCTGTTAATGATGCGACAAAGGGCTGGTACTCAGTTGGTGTCCACTGTGTCCACCAGCAAGACAGACAGAGTGGTGGGGGGTGCTGCATGCCACACAGACACTAAGTAGGTCAGAAGCCCATGCACGGGTGCTAAAAGATTGATGAATAGGCCTGGCATGCTACCTTGCACCCCCCCTGTGTTTTAACTTGCCAGGCTGGGCAGCGGGCACTAATTGGGGCATTGTATGAAATTGCCTCAGGGACTCTGGGTGAGTTTTGTGAGTGAAGGAGAACCAGCTGACCCACAGTACTTGGTTGCTCACAGAACTATGCACCAAACAGAAGGAACACAAAAATCTGAGGTTTTAGCCTCCTCTGTGCAGTTTATGACTACTATGGAAGATTTTTTAAAAGTTTCTTCCGTTGCTCATTTTAAAAATAGATGTAGACCTTCCAATCAGCTCACAGCACCTGCATCCTGAACAAAGCCGTTATTAGGGGTTTCTAATTAAACACTAATGGCTTCCTGTAAACCTGCACTGAGCTCAATCAGTCTCAGGGCGTCAGCAGCTTGTTGGGAAAACGAGTACGTTCTCACATAGTAGAGGAGTGGAAACTGCTAAAAGGCTACTTTTAGGGATGCACTAAAGAGACAAGCAGACATACTTTAAGCTCATCGAAGCGCAGAGTGAAGTCCAGGATCTCTGCGAACTGCTTGGCCAGTGCCTGCTCCCGCTCCAGGTGCTGAGTGGAGTCACTGTAAGTCTCGCTGGTCAGAGCTCCCAGGAGGCTGTGCAGCGCTGCTTCTGTTATAGAAAAGACAAGTTTGCAGGTGATGGAGCAGAAATGACAGCATAACTAATGATGACTGGTTTAAACAGAAAAGTCTGCTTGATCAGATCTGCTGAATTGTGAAAAGTTTATGATTCTGGAAAAGGTTAAAAGAAAGAAAAACGGCAGCTTTTAGAAGAAGACAGGTCAAAGCTGAAAATGCAGAAATGCTAAGAAAGATTCAAACATGAATACCAGCTTTAAATAAATGTGGACAGCTTTAGTTGAAATAAAGTGTAATAAACTTCCTTTAGGCATTTAAGTTTAATGTGTCGTCAAAACTAACGCAGTGGCCCAAAACTGCAGGAAAAAAAAAAAAATCTACTTTGTTATTATTTATAATCTGTTTCTGAAGGAAGTTTATTTAGGAAAAAACTACAGTATTTTCTTCAACACCTTCAACTCATGTCAACTCGCTCAGTCATGCGTCAAATCCGATGCTTTCTGTGCCGAACGCTACACTGAAACCCCAAGCTAGCAACATTAACAAAAACAAACGGGTCTGTGGCCTGAACAAGTTTGGAAATCACTGATCTGAACATCAGCATCCACAACATGCAGCAAACAAGAACTGAAGCTAGTGCTCTCAAGAAAACCGTCAAACTAAAAACATTTTTCTGTTAAAAATTGGACTTCACAGCTAAAGAACAAACATGTATAAAAGCCACTTTCTCTTCAGACAAAATAAACACAAAGATGGTTTTATTTTTTATCTCAAAAGTGAGGAGAGCTGCAGCTGAATGTGTGAATCTGCAGAAAGAAATGATTAGAACGGAGATAGAGGGGCATCTGTGATGCCCAAACTGCCCAGGGGTGGTAAAGAGGCTGAGACATGTGACAGGGGCCTTGCCATTCAGATGCAAAAAAGACATGGGACTAATTATCCTATTGGCATGGAAATTAACTGGGATGGGGGGTTTCAAGCATGATCCTATTCAGGCAGGATTACACTCATTGTTTTGACAGCAAGGAAACACGGAGGCTGCGCCATGCCTCCATATGACATACCCATGCAGCCGTAATTAGGCAGGAAGGAGGACCAGCAGGACAAGAAGAAACGCGTTAACTGGAAGACATTTGAGAGCTTTCCAGGCAAAAATAAAACTGCTTATTGTTGAATCCTAGATTTAAAAGAAAAGCAGCAGAAGTCCAGAGGGAATTGTATTTATAGACGCAGACGGGGCGTTAGTTTAGTCTGGAAGGCGGAGGCAGATGAAACCCAGTCAAGACGAGCATCGGATGCAATCAGCTTCATGGGCGCAAACGGACGTGAAATAGATATATTTGTATATATACCAGGTAAATGTTTTGGGGTTCTTGCTAATTACAAACAACGATGCACACATAACCCATAGGCGGGCAGTTTCAGACTGGGCTCTGCTACAGATAACAGCAAGAGGACTTTCAGGAGACGGATGGAGAGCGCTGCGGTAAATTGAGCGCGTATGCCATTCAATAATGACTTCCATCTGCTTGGGACAGCATTTGCAGCGAAGCGGCTGATTAAAAATGGCCTTAGCAGAGCAGCAGACCCCTCCACCTCCGCCTCCTCGCCTGCGTCTCAGTCAAAACAGAAGTTAAGACTGAGCGGCTTTCAGGCAGTCAGAAATGAGCCACTCCAGTATGTAGGTGATGGAGGAGGGGGCGGCGAGACGTCCGATCACATCAGGTCACGGCAGAGTGGGCGGGCCGAGTTTGGACGGCGGGTCTTTTTTGATGTGAAAGACCAGACGTCAGGCTTTTGCTGTCAAAATGAAAACAATCTTACACGTTTGATCTCAACGGCTTTTTTTTATGAATATTGAAGTGAGCGAGTCATCATCTTTTAACATGTCCAGACAAAAGATGCTGAAAATGAACATTTGATGAATTATCTGTAATTATTGATGCTGTTTTATCCTCAAACAGACTACCAAAAAACATTTTTTTCCTCGTTACGGCCTCCAAAAGGAAGGAGAATATGGCATCAGACATACTTCAAGAAAAAAATGTAGCTTAAAAAAAACAAAATTGAAGAATTTTTCTTACAGACATCAGTCTGATAATTACATAAGCTTTTCTTCTTGGTCGTGCTACTCTGCATGTCGACCTCCTGCCTCCAAGAGTCTTTCAGCTCGGTGTGTGTAAGTCTGGATGGCAGGCGGTGAAGGCCAACACGCCGCCTAAAGCCAAAAGTCAAGGCGGTGAATTGGAGCAGCAGCCAAAACTGAGAGATGACCTACTTTGTTACATAACAGTCATCCCTGCTTCCATTCACTACCTTCTCTGCAGCCACGGCGGCGCCGGGGTGAAGGGGACTGGCTGGCTCCTCCCCCTTTGCAGCTTCAGGGTCATAAGAAGATCAGGGAGCCCGTGCCCCCCCACCCCCCACCCCCATCGTCTCAATGCTAATTAAACAAGCTACAAACCCATCTTACATGAGGGTCAGTGCACTGCGCAACGCAAGCTGCATGTTGATAAATGCACGGCGAGGAAGGGGGGTTTGAACCTGCTCATGGGAGATGAAACATGTTATGTTGATGTGTCGCACGGCTGCCAACATATCCAACTGAGCGCTCAATAACACACAGGCGAGCAATTAGGGTCACGAGTGTGGGGGGTTGGGGTGGGACACTCAGAAAATACCTTTACCAAGCTAGAAAACTATAAAAGCTGGAAACAGAAGTAGATTTTCAGATTTCTTCTCCTGACCTGCAGGACAAACTGCACACTGTTACAAACCTAATCTCTGGGAGAACTCATAGAACTTCTTCAGCTTCCCCACCAAAGGGACCACAGCCGCCCACGCCTGCTCCTGCAGCACCTCATCGCTAGGATTCTGGATTGCCTGCAGGTAAAGACAGCAGCGCTTAGTCTGAAGAACAGCATGAAGTTTGAGTGAATAAAGAAATGGATATTTATGTCTATGATGGGGATGTAAAATTTGGAAACTCAATGGGACTGATGACATTAAAGTTTATTCACGGACTGTCCAATCATCTATTGATCTATTTTTAAAGTGAATCATTACGGTTATGCAATTTTTTAGCCAAAATCAAAAAACCTCAGATTTTAGAAAACTTTCATTTTTTAGGATTTTGTTTCAGCAGCACCCCACACTCCCCGAATTGTGGGTAGGACCGTTGGCACAGAGCAGGAATCTTGTGGTCTGCCCAGCCTATTTTCTAAATAACATTTTTTCGTCTCCTCCTGATTCACAACAATTTGAATGAAGAAATCCTCAGACCTGTAAATTTTGCTCCGTTTTTTAAATATATATCCATCATCAAGAAAATTGCCACAAAAACACGTTTAAAAGACCAAAAACAACATGTTTTTATTGGAGTCTTTAAAGTCTGTTCCTGGGTTTGAACCTTTTTAGGCTTAAGACAGGGTGAGTGAATTAAAAGGACTTTTCATGAACAAATGAGCTGGATAAGTACAATTTGTTTTGAAGACTTTTTTTTAAAGAGATAGCTAATAGAAACATTTAGATTACAGTCATTTTTCTGCAGATGTGTGTGTCATTCAAGTATTGGCTTGCTCCACACCTCTCTAATCTCCTGTCCAGCTCCTTTGTAGGCCTGCAACTCATCCAGAATCCCCTCCGAGTCCTTCAGCACAGCGTCCACCAGCCCCCACACCTCTCGCTCTGCGTCTGTGGGCTGTGCATCTGCAGGCAACAACAGTGGGAGAAACTGCACAGATGAAGGAGAAACTTAAAAAAATCTGTGTCCACCTGTGCGTTTAAAACCTGATTTAACTCCAATCTGCATCAAAAGCAAATAAAATTCACATCAGTCTGTAGGAGTTGCTACGTATTAAGCTGAAAAGATGGAAAAGAATTATACACCAAGTGCTGCATTAAAGCAGGATGTAAAATGTGATGCTTTATCAACATAAAAATCCTTTTAAAAACGATTTCCTGTATCTCAAATCCTTAGATATGTGAAAATAGTACATTGCAGGGTAAAGTTGGGATCAGAGGCCTTCAGCGCTTTATAATTGAGGATGGGGGTACGACAGCAACTCTGCTGGGATTGATATTCAGTGCACGCTCTGCTGTGGAAAAAGCAAGTAGATGGAAAACAACAGAAACTCCGCGGCTGGGAGAAAGCGGCCTAAACGAGCTGAATATTTTAAGGTGAAAACATTCATGTGATCAATATCAGGGGAGGGACCGATTACTTTTCAAACTCACTTTCAAAATCGAGGAAAAAGTTGGGCTCCTGTTCCAGATCTGTGCATGTCAGAACTTTCAGAAGGTTCCCCATGATATGGAACCTGTTGAGAAAGAGATGGATCAATAAAGGAGGAGGAAGAGGAGAACGGCAGCAGAGGGAGCAGGTGCCCACAGCTCTGTTGCATCCACAGCATGTCTGCTTGAGCGCTCGGCGTGAACTCAGCGGCGCCCCACATGTGCCCACAGCTCAGAGGTACCAGCGCTCCCCTCGGACCCAACCAGGGTGTGTTTCCTGTGCTCAGCTTCTCACTGCCAGATGTCAAGCCAAAAAGTACCCAAAAAAAGAAGCTTTTTTCTGCTTTAATAAACTCCTTCCCAGCATTCAGAACGTTCTTACGGGAAGCCGCATGCAAATTCAGAACTCTCCACAGGGAGACGAGCAGAAAGCAGCCGTCTTCACAGAAACATGAAATTAAATCTAAAGAAAGTTCAACTGTCCGATAAGGATAAAGGCCAGAGCTTCATTCAAAATTCACTTCTTCATTCCTGCTGAGCCTAAATGACTTTGAGTAGCAAAAAGCTGCCTGTTAGTCACGAAAAGTGGACACAAAGCATCAATATTTAAGATAAGGAAATGTCTCACGGTGTTGTAGAAAAGCCATAACAAAACCAAAATATTAATGGAAATATTATTTGAAACCTAAAAACTAAAAAAAAAAATTCTATAACCAATTAATGCTTTTACTTTTCAAGCTATTTCAAATAATTTTAATCAAATTGTTTTTAATTGTTTTATTTTAATAAAGACAATTTTCCCGTTTTCTAAATTTAAATCATTAGTTATGTGAAAATGTTTTGACCAAATAAAATTGGTTTAGGAAAAAAAAAATTGACAGTAAAGTTATTGTTTAAAGACCCATTTTTACCATGTTCTGAATTTTTTCTGATTTTTTTTGTTATGGAAATCTATTGTGAAAATTAAGCACAAGTTAAATGCTCAATGGCATTTCTGAGAATGTCTTTAATCAAATCATTATAAATCAGGAGCAGAAAAAGAAATGCTGATAGAAAACGAGATTATTTGTGGCAGACAATACTACGGCCGGGCTGCAAGCTTCAAGCTACCCACTAGTTCCTTGTAAATCTTTTTTTTCCTCCACCAAGCTGGCATCTGGCTAAGACTGTGAGACTGGATATCTCCGATACTGCTCGCTAATTTTGTTGCAACGGATAATGTTAGGATGGGAGTATGAGGAGCTGTAAGCTAATAGGAGGGAGTGTAAACACAGAGCTCTCAGCAACAGCGAGGGGAAGGGGGGTGGGGTTGCTCCACATAAACAATATTCTAGAAAACAGCTTTTAAAATTTTGTCTAACAATGGCATAAAATAATTAAAAAACACCGGGAACACTGTTACATTAGCTCAAAAGATGATTGGAGTGGGACTTACCGGTAAATCAAATTAGGTTAAAATTGAATCAAACTGTGTTGTGAATCGACATCAAACTGATGAAATAGTTTGGTGGTGTGAGCACCGGAAAATGTAGTTTTCACATTGGAAGGTAAAACTAAAAGGTTTATTTTAATTCCTGTTTCTCACATGTTGAGGTTCAAATGTCTTCCAGGCCTAAATTCAGAGAAGAAAAGTCTCAATGTAAACAATGATTAGGAAACAAATGCGGGTGCAGTTTATTTGCATGGCTTTCCACACGTTCGTTCACACACAAACTGTTCACAAATCTCATGTCACCCTTAGCCTGAAACGCTGTTTTATCTCTCATCTCTCTAAGCTCTGTTTTCCTGAAAAGCTCAGCCTGTTTGACTGGATTAGCGGAACCGCTTACAGAGCGAAGCGTTCTGAGAGGCGCAATGCTCCAAGAGCTACTGGCTGCTGACGAAGCAGCAATTTTCACTGGTGCGTGTTTTAGACAAAAAAAATTGTAACAGAACACACGGCCGCTGAAGGAGCCACACTCCATTTGACAGCATTAACCATCATTTTAGGATTTAGAAGTTGTAGAGGAGAACCACTGCATAACCTGAACTGTAAGTTGCTTGATGTGAAGTGACGGCCTCCGTGATGCAGCAACTACTCCAGTGGCCGGCATCAGCCTTCCTCAGAAGTAAAAGGTATACAGATGTGAATTGGCAGAAGTTGCGGCGGTTTGCGTGGTGAAACTCTGGTGACAGAGAGGTGAGGGACAGGTGTGCTCTGAACCGACAAGGCGAGCTTTTGCTGCAGCACTCACCTGAGATGAGTGACAGGTGTGAAGCCTAAGTGACTGACTGAGGGAATGCAGGAAACACTGAGAGACAGGGAGCTGCTGCGATAAGGAAAGCGCTTGCTCAGCATTTGGCGGCGGAGGGTTATACGGGGTCTTTTTAAAATGCATGAGATGCGTGGTGGTAGAGGGAGGGGTTACGAGGACTCTGGAAAAGCCGGCAGTGGGTCATGTCCCCATTTTCAGAAGTTCTGAAAATCAAAGACTGCATCTGAATAATTGTTTTTATCCCAAATATTGTGGGCAGTCAGAGCCAATGACCACCAGCAGAGACCCACCTGCATGTGGCACCTTGTCTGACAGCCCCCTCTAATGCGACCTGAATGTCTGACAGTGCCAACGCTGGCTCCTCACAGGCTGTCAGGAAGCAGCACATGATGCAGCCTCTGAAGGGATGAGAGCCACGTCTGACCTCGCCCTGCAGGAAGATGTGGGCATCGGCTCTGCCAGTCCTCTGCTGCCACCCTTCAGCTGGAGCCTGGCTAAGCCGACGCAAAAGCTGGAGCAACCTTTGAGGCCGGCTTTGCTTTTTTTTTTTTTTTTTTTTTTTTTTTTTTTTTTTTTTTTTTTTTAATTAGGTCATTTTTAGGGTTCTGTGCAGCTTTAAACTCCACCAGGAGGAGATTAAACTATTTCCCACATCCCAAAGAGTAGTTCACTTGCAGAGTGGCTGGTCAGTTACAGAAACTTCCAGTTAAAAACTGACTTTGTGGATTCAACAAACTCCTTGTAATGACTGATGAAGAGATGCTTTGAAGGCCGTTTCAGAGAAACTTCAACTGGCTGTTCGGTGATGGAGCAGGGCGTGAAGGACAGCGCTGGCTGAGGACTGAAGGCGCCCCCTCCCTCAGAAGCTGCAGCAGTGCTGGCATGTCCGAGGCGACAGCCTTGTTGTTGTTGTTTTGAACCCCCCCACTGAGCATCGCGTGCTCTGAGTGAAGTAAGGGGGGCTGATTCTGGGGGCTCGGGGCAGAATCTGACAAGCTGGAGCCCGCGCAGCGCTCCCATTGGCTGAGCAGATCTACCCCACAGCTCCCTGTATCCATGGAGTCTAAAAAAATTTGGAACTATTGAAAACATTGAAGCAGCCAATCAGAGGAGAGCGCTGGGTGAGGAGCGAGTACAGTAGTAGTGGGAACTGAGAGCACAGGAATACATTAATACAGATGAGGTAATGTGCAGAAAACAGAGGATTAGTCGGGGAATAAAGTCAGACAGAAATGTTTAATTCCCTCCGCTTAGTGCTGAAATTCACACTTTTACAATGACTTTTATAATAAAAATATCCCAAGAAATGACGAAATTCTTGATAACAAAAGTTACTTTATGAAATATTTGCTTATTACCGCAATAAATAAATGAAAGTTTTAAATTGTTACCCAAAAATCTGCAGAAACCTCAGAAAATGCCAAACTGTTGCCACGCCCATGCAGCAGTCTGACCTCCTAATGGCACTGCCTTTTAGCATCTCCAAGCTCTTCCCTTTTATTAAGTGCACAGAAAGCAGGGCACAGCTGAAACGGAGCACTGCGGCAGGGAAAGGGGGCTGGGGGCGGGACAATGCGCGCCAGAGATAGTGCTGACATTCCACTACTGGGCTGCAGCGTGAGGATCCACGTGTCCTGATGCTTTACTATGAAGGAAAAAAACAACGCCCTCCCCTCCTCAGTCACGGCGGAGCGTCACGTGGGCTCCGACATGGACAGACAGACTGAGCACTCGCCTCGGGTGTGGAGGGGGATGGGCCAAGACATCCGTCTGTCTACGCCTGTGTTTAATGTCTAAAATGCCGTTTTAAGATCCAGTCTTTTACTAAAAATATCAGGATTGGGAATGCAGGTGTGTGGATGTGAGGAAGGAGAGGGATTTGGGGCGTCACACTGCAGCACAGTCACACAGAGCTAGGCAGCTTTAAACTTGACCTAGATTCCCCGGGTTACATGCCACATCGCATTAGCCCACTCGGCCAGACCCGGACCCGCCGGAGCTTGCCGACACTGTCCTGATTTGACAAGCTGAAAACGAGGAAGCACTTCCCAAACGGGTAGTCCAGTTTTCTCCTCCCCGATCCACTTCCCCTCACTTGGTCCTACACAGCTGACCAAAACCGGCACAGGGAGGGGGTCTACCATTTGTTTGTTTAAGGGAGTGAACTGGATTTCCTTGAGGCCACGCCCACTTTACTCTTGCACCCAAGTAAACACGAACTAATACCCCCTCACCCAGATTCAAAACAAACCCAGAGGAGGACTGAATCATGGCAACGAGGGCTGGAGGGGTCTCATCTTACGCCTTAGACTCCACAGGCAGCTAAAAATACCCCCCAACCCATGAAAACACCACTGCCCCGCTTGCTGCAATAAACCCCATCACCATGAAAGTTAATGAGCACATGAAGCTGACAGAGACAGATCAGAGAGGAGGATGAAAGTGGGAGGGAGAGCCTCCTCAGCTAAGCTCCTCTCTTTTTGGACAGGCACCTGATGAAAGTTGGAAACCATGGCAACAGGCACATACACAAGCCTGCTAAAATGCTGGCTCCATTGAAACTGAGCACTATGGAGAGGCTCCCCACGCCTCTCTTCAGTCACACCAATACAACACTTTATCCCGTCAAGAACGCACAAAGATGCAGACAGCTTTTAAATTTAAACGTATGAATTCAACCAAGAACAGAAAGGCATCAGAAAGCAGCTGCTTAGGCCTGAAAGATAAGAGATTTATGAGTGAATGAAATCTAAAGATGAACTTTCCTCTCTTTCCTGACATTTACCCCCCCCCCCGCCCTTGAGAGTCCTCTGCCTGCTTCCTGGATTGTGTGAGGAGATCATTAGGAAGGGCACATTGACTCGCTGTCGTGGCTCCACGGAGCCCCTCCCTGAGGGCAGCTGCCTCCTGAATCCATTCACACACCTCCCCTTCATCTGCAGCAGCCGCCCTGAGCAATCATTACTGGACTGACCTTCTGACTGATGTGACTCACCAAACCTCTCTTGTTCTCATCAGAACTGGTGAGCAATGAGGTTTGTAAAAGGTAGACAGGAACAGAACCGGGCTTGTTTCTTCCTTTTTGTGTTTTAAGTTTTATTCTGACAGGATTTTGGGTGGGGCACTGAGGATGTTAGCAGGGATGAAGAGTGTCAAATTGAAGAGAGCCTACATTTTCCAATAGAAGGAGATGAGCGCCATCTGGAGGATAAAAACGGCTTTGCGTCCCAGGAACAGCAAAACCACTCTTAAATCTTGACATTTTTATTTGCAAAATAATCGAAAAAAAGATGATGACTGCTGGAAAATTACTAAATACTAAAAAAAGTACATATGTACATTCTACAAATAATGTTGAATAATTTATTGGTTCAAGCACGGATGGTTTGATCTATTTGACCCACTGTAATGAAAATTGTGTTTTTGATGTTTTTTAGTGCTGTCAATCAAAAAAAAAATAATCAGATTAAATGACATAGGTTTTTAAAATTGTGGTTAAAAACTAAATTGTGGTTAGAAACTGCATATTTGTAGTTAAAAGACAACTGGGAACAGTTTTACAATAGATGAAAATATCGTTTTGAGTAGGAAAACAATGAATGCAAACACATTTAAAGTTTCTCTAACGTGTCTGAAGGGAACAGCAGGAATCCAGAGCTTTGTGCAGAGATCTGCACAGGAAGTCCCAGTGCCAAACTTCTACTCGCATCAATATTGGATAACCCAGAATAACCTGAGAGCTTTTAGCTGGAATAACAAGGCACTCAACATATTACACCCACTCAGACATGTATCTCATATTACTTGTTTGCTGGGTGGGGCTGGAGAGCTCAAAGAGTGGGGTCTTGGTCATTGTATTTATTTTAATAGGTAAAGTTTTAAAAAAAATATATTTCATTTAAATTTCACTTTGTAACAAATAATTACAGAAATATTTTAACTTCACATAAGCATCGTCACTATGAGGGGTCACCAGCTGGGGGCAGCAATTACCCAGAAATTAAATTGCAGCTTCACCTCAGGACAGCATACAACACCTCCCCCCGGTTTAACAAATCTAATCCCTTCTGTATCTACTCATACAGCTCTCTGTCTGCCCAACTATCCTCCATTCTGTGTGTGTATAATACAGTCTCAATAGTTTTCCTGTGCGCTGCCACAGGGCTGCTATAAAACAGCCTCCTGTTCATTCAAGACATCACACTGAATGGCTTTAAGTCAAGAGCAATGGCGGCACAACTAAACACAGACCCGAGCACTGGGGAAACACCGGCTTGCATGCACCACCTAAGGCTTTACTGTCAAAGCAGCGCAGCATTCCAGCATCAGCACGCAGCCAATCGCATGGTAGCTTCGTATCCTGGCAACAGTATCTAAGGAGCAAGAGGAAAATGCTAGGATGAGCGGACATGAGAGCGAGGAGAAAAGGAAGGGATATAATAATAATGGCTTATGGAAAGATGTAACCTTTTGTGTGTTTGAGAGCTCAGTTTTAAAAATCAAGGTTTTAGAACCATTTTCAAACCCACAAAGTAAGAAAAAAAAATGGTTTGAGACAGTTTGTTGAACATTTCACTCAGATTCTGATGCATTTGTTGATTTATTAGTCTTGTATTCCTGTGTGAGCATAGGACAAACAACTGCCCGCCATCCGCCCATCCGCCAGTTGTGACCGACCAACCTGCTTCATCAGCCTCCAGGTCCCTTCTCCAAGTGTTCCTTGGTCTTCCTCACCTTCTTCTCCCCTGTAAATACCAGGTCAGGGCCTGACAGGTGATTCTTGATTTTGATTTCCTTGGGGCAGGCGACTCAAACCCTGTTCCTCGTTTTCCTCGTGAGCTACTGCATGCTTGTTTTGCAGCTAACCCCGCTTCAGTAATTCCTAATCAGCTGAATTGAGTGAGTCTATTTCTGATTGACTGAACACACCTGATGTAGGTGACCAGTAATTACTGAAGCAGGGTTAGCTGCAAAACAAGAAGGGCAGTAGCACGAGACCCCTGCTAGAGTGTGGCCGATCCAATCCCATCTCATCTCTTCTGCCACTGGTGCCTGGTTTGTTCTTTACAGATCTTTGTTGCTAATGGTTTCCACCCAGTAGCTGTTAAGGATTCTTCCTACAGGAATTAATAAACATCTGTCATCTCCATGTTTCAGTTCCGTACAGCTGGACAGACTTAATTGTTGAGATGAACAGGTGACTCTTGGTTGTGCTGAGGTGGGATCTCAGGATGTTTCAGGGGGTTGAAGAGTTTCCAAAGCAAGTTTTTACATCTATTTCCATTACTACCTGTTGGTTAACCACACTGCCCAGATTTGTGAAGGTCTACACTTCTTCCAGGCTGCTCCCAAGCTTCACTGGCTCTGAACTGATAAAGTTAATCTTCAGGATCTTCTGGGGTGGATATGGAGGCCAACTTGGGAAGCGAAGAAAGCTAAATTTTACATTTTGTCCTGCATCTAATGTGGGGTTTGTGAGAGCAGGGCAAGGTCATACATCTTTCTGATGTATTATAAATAAAGTGTAATGATTAATTTACTTAATCTAAAAATCAATTTATTTTCCTACGCTACAACTAGATCAATTTGTCTGAAGTAGGTTGTTAATCAAATCGACAATTATAAAAAATTTCCAAGTGAAATAAATCAATTATATCGATACTGGAAAACACCTTTTAGATTTAGATCCGGTAGGTTTATTTTACTATAATGTAAAAAACAACCAAACGCCATCACAGCAGACAACAGGAAAGATATCAGCGAAAAATGATCAACTACCATTACAGTTTAACGTGTGGATACACTGACTTTTACAAAGATGTGACCATTTCGTGTGGTTTCATGTTCTATAATGTTCTGTTTGTATTGTTTTGATGTAGAAAAACAAAAGTGGGCAGAACTTTATGAAACTAAAATGTGAATGGCTTTGCCACTAATCCTTGTCTACTTGTTTGTTTGTACTTATTTAATTTAGACTTAAGAAATACATGGAATCTGGAGAACTTCACCTGCACTGTACAGTACCCAGGTATTTATTTCTGAGCCATACTGGGTGAATTGTTGACTAAAGATGTCCTGGATACATTTTAGGTGAGTGAATCAGATCAAAGTGGATCATTCAAAATATCCACAATGAATTGACTCAGCAACCAAAAATTATGATGTGTATCGAATCACTGTTAAAATAAATCATTACACCCCAGCTAATTGAAGCATAACTATTCTGCCTTCTTCTAATCTTTTAACTTTCTCACCATGAAACAGCTGTCAGAAAGTTAGACACTTTTTGGCATTTTCCTTGTCGTTTCTCAAGTCTGAAGTTTAAATTAAACACACCATGAGGTGCAAACAGTAAACAAACATTACAATTTATATTATATATATTTATATTTTACAAAGCACAAGAAATTATTAAATAAAAGCTGCAGGACAACCTAAGCCACGACGAGACATTTACAATGAGAACTTTGACCCACCCAGCCCTTCTGTTGCTCAACTGTCCAACAGACTTTGTGTTCAGTTTGTGCAGAAATACACTGAACTTGAGAGAACAGGAAGCTAGAGTTCATTTATTTCTCAACTCCCTTTGATGACCCACAATGCACCTGGACCTGCATTACACAGACCCACTGAACGGATCATTGAAACTACTAAAGGGATTGATGCACCACAGCCAGGCTTCACAAAACCATTTAAACCTGCGTAAAAGATTCACTGGAATTCCTCTCACTGTGCACATCAGCAGGAAGAGAAGTTCAGATACAGACAGGAGATCCATTATGATTTGATCAATGAAGATTAATTGAACAGAAAACAGCAGAAGAACCTACCAGCAGTGGTGTTGTAGGAGTCAGGAGCAGGGAAACCCGGCCTTGCTGGTGGCTCCCAGTCACGGTCCTCCAAGAGCCGTCAACCTCTGAAACAAAAACGAAAATCAACCCAGATGAAAAGTTTCATTTGCAGAACCAAAAGAGCTGCAAGATTAGTCCTCTCTCAAAATAAAACTCAACACATATAGTTTTATAGCTTTGGTAAACCACTTTTGTAAAAAGATTTTTCATGTTTTATTTCCAATGCTTCATGATAAACTACGTCCAAAGAAATTTTTTCTAACAAACTCAATTTAAAAATATATTTTTAAACAAGCATGGCCACGCAAAAAAACGTGGCACTTCCCATTGTGCAACACTTCCTTCAATTCACCTCAGGTTTCTACAAGGCTGCCTGCTTCCTCCTGCAGCAGAGATGTTTGGACTTCCACTGAAAGAACTAAAACCATGAACAAAAATGCTTTTTGAACAAAAGAGCTACTTTGTCTGAAGTGAAACTAATGTTCCTCCTGGAGCTTTCAGTTCTAGAGTTCAACTGCTGCCACAACCTGGTCTCACAGACCTAATTGGGAGTACGAGCGAAGTAGACTGCAAACGCCACTTTCCTCTTTGTCAGCCTGCATGCAAATACTGAGCAGAGGCAGCAGCCTCAGTCATGCACGAATGGGGTTAAGACTTTTAGCCCCTAAAACTCCAGAGACCACACAAGCAGAGACAACTCAGGACAGCTTAGATGATGTGAAAAAAAGAACTGAAAAGAGCAGGACAACAAAACAAGATGCAGAAATGATAAAAGTCCTTTTGACATGAAAAATGAGTCAACAATCTCTTTATCAAACCCTGCTACTGACAGGCTGATTTGCATTGAACTCAATAGAGATGACAAGTCAAAGGTGACATGCTGCAGGTTCAGCTATGCAAACTTTGAATTTGAATTGAATTGAAATGGTGTATTTCAAGCAAACAAGATATACAAGACATGTGTAACACAATCAACACCCACAAAGATTTGCAACAGTAGTCATGTCAAACATAGGATAACTAGACATCAGAAAATTGACTGCTTGAAAGGGAGTGGGAGGAAGTGAACTTATATAATCCCACCCCGACTCAACCATACCATTTACTTTACATTAGATATCAACCGGTTCGTAACTAATAAGGTACTTATACTGTACTGACAGTATACAGGTAATTAAACATCCTTGAGTAACAATAAGTCATACTGCTTTAAAGTTGTACAGTGAGAAAAAAAAATAATTTGGTCTGATCACTCCAAATTTATTTTGAAAAGTTGCA
Organism: Oryzias celebensis; assembly: GCA_014656515.1. NCBI lineage: Eukaryota > Metazoa > Chordata > Actinopteri > Beloniformes > Adrianichthyidae > Oryzias > Oryzias celebensis. Next base: position 29,847,454 of record BNCR01000012.1, on the reverse strand, counting down.
GCACAAACAGTTTTGTCTCATGGGTTTCTATTCCTTTAAGCAAATTAGCTTCCAAATTCAGAGTTTCTAATCAGAAGCCAACAGACTTCAGATATTTGCATATTTCCGCAAATAAAGCGTCCATTATGTTCCCAGACGGTCCAAGTGTTGCTGATAGTGAAACATTACTAACATGCTTCTGATCAGTCTGGGTTTTAAAACCTTCATTCTTCTTTTTTAATGAAAAAATGAATATAGCTTAGTATTGATGATGTTTGATCTTTCACCATTGCTCAGTCAGGTTCTAGATTTCGTAGCCCCTTTCTACTGGTTTGTGCTTAAACAAAAATATCAGGAAAAGCAGGAAAAAAACGACTAGGACAAGAAATAGTTGTTTGATTAAGAAACTAAAAGTTGCAAAATGCTTGAATACCCACAGAAAATCTGTAAAATGGTAAAAATATTAACTTTAAAAAGCGGATACATTCAAATGCATCTCTGTGAAAACTTTAGGTTATCCTTTCTTGGTGAGGTTTGATGGAATGGAAGAGGATTTTCCTCATAAAGCAGACTTCACATGTTTCAACCGCTGGAGAAGCAGATCAACAATCAGTGTATACATTACAAATCTAAACTAAAGTAATCATTAACTTTACAATAATAGTCTGAGATAAACAATGTGGTACATGATTACTGCAATACTTTTGAGATACATTCTTGATAAACCACAGAAGTAGAAAAAAATTAGAATTGGGGTATTTTGGTTTATTAACGAGACTAGTATATATTGAAATAATAATAAATTATAATTTTTAGTAAAGTAAAACTACCAGGATAACAACTGAAGGACTAACGGCCACCTTTAGTGCATAAAATAGATCATCTGCAGCAGATGAGTGTCAGAGAGTAAACAAGAAAAGGTAATTCCCAAAAAAAGCAGGTAAATTTTACCCTCACCCCCTTAGCCCACAACAACATTACAGAGTCAATTTATGTACAAGAATAGGAGCAGACACAATACTAGAAGACGTATTAAAACAAATTCTGGGTTTTGGATAAAATTTGGCTCAATCTAAAGAAAATATCAAAGTGACTGATGGCCAGAAAAATAAAAAGGTTTGTGCAAGTTTATGAAGTTACTAAACATGTACTGAATAAAACATTTGTAACTTAATTACAGCAAAAAGTCATGTTACTGTGCAGCAATACTTCACATCGAAGTATTTCCAAGACATTTGAAAGCAGCTCTTAAACTCAGATTTAAAAAACTTGTTTAGTGATTACGTGGGGTAAAAACATGATCCTATTAATAAACACTTGAGTAATTAAAAAACATGTTCAGGTTGTGCTTCAAAGCACCAAGATAGTTTCCTCGTGTTGACAAACATTTACAAAATAGTCAGAATTCCTAAATGTATTTTTTTTTTATTTAAAAAAATAACTGCAGATCTAGACAAGGATCATTACTTCAACGAATTAACAATGAAAAGGTCAGAAGAAAAAATGGAAAGAAAAGCCAATAAATATTGTTTTTGTAATTTTTTTTTTTTTACATTTTCTGCCCCCTCAAAAAAAAGAAAAAAAAAACTAAAAGTATATACATATCACAAAAATTGATGCATTTCTTTCTTTTGTGGTGGTAAATAAAAAAAATGCTTAGACTCGTAATGCTAGTTTTAAAAAAGAGTAGCAAAGACTTCCCTCAACCAAAGTGAACAAGACTTAAATAATATACGTTCTTTAAACTACCAGCTTACAGAGGCTTTAATGCAACACAAGTGAAATAATCTCTTACTGACAGTTGCAGCATGATTAAAGACCCACTCCAATGTAATTAGTGTTTTAGATGTTTTAAACATATTCTTGTGACATTTTTTCTACTGGAGGACATGTATAAAGAAAATGAAGCATGCAATTGCACTGTGACAGTGTAAACAAAGGGATGTTTACATCAGAAGCAAGTTTCTAATGAACTCCTGCCACTCTGCAGAAACTACGTCCTAGAAAACAACAGTTATTTTTATTTTGACTACATTGGCATTATAATTAAAAGACCACTGGGAATACTGGGATCAAAACATGATCAGAGTGGGTCTTTTATTGAACAAGCAGCAACTGCAACCATTCATCCACATTATCCTCAAAGCAAAGGCTGGGTTCACCCTGGACAGGTTGCCAGTCTGTCATAGGACTAGTAGCTACTGCAGTGATTCCACAGAAATGTGACTCAGATCCTCTTCTGCTGCGGCAAAAATCTAAATGAGCAGGTGTTGGTTTTTACTAAAGCAAAAGAAGTTCAGGATTTTGTGATTCACTGCAGCAAACCTGCAGGAAAATCCCACATGATGACTTCTTCACCATTGCTCAATTGTGCTGACTCCTTCAAGCTGCAATTAAGCACTGTGTCAGAGAAACGTGTCTGGCATTTCAGTCACCTGAGAAAAAAGGTTTTTGAACACAGAAGACAACATTTTTAAGAGAGGATAGGAGAAAAGAGAAAACGGCTTTTTTGTTTTGAATATTTTTGTTTTAGGTGTTAAGGAAATACCTAAATAACAGGTTAAGGCAATGTATTCCACAAAAGATTTAGCAGAAATAGCATATTGTTCTTTTGATTGAGTAAAGGGGCTTTTCAAACTGCTAATAAAGTCCCATTCCAAATAAGTTTTGATCAATTTTAAAATAATTCCCAGCGGTCATTTAATCATGATTATGCCGTTTTTAGCCAAAATAAAAAACCTGTGTCATTTTATAGGATAGTTTCTGCAGAGCTGCAGGAATTCATTAAAAATATTTGCCTGCTTGTTGCAGGGAAAAACCACATGCCACTTCCTGTTATTTAGAGCTCCCTGTTAATATGTTCTCTCTCTAGCTTACACACCCTCAACACAACATTACCAGCGCAACAAAAATTGAGCTATCCAGCTCCGATATTAACCAAGGCTATTCTCTACGTCACAAATATGATCTTTTTCTAATGGCATTTTTTCATCTACCACTGATTAACAAAATTATGAATAAGCAAATACTTTGATCATAACTTTCTTTATGCATGTCCATCATCAGAAAAATGCCACAACCAGAACATGTTAGAAACAACAAAAACACAATTATCAGAGGTCTTTCAGAACTAAATTTGTTACCTAAATACTTATTTTTTTTGTCTTTTTTTAAAGAGAAAATAATCAACCTTGTGTTTGTATGAATACAATTACTGGTAATAAGAGATGCTTGAGGATTAAATACATTCCCTCACATCTACCAGCTGGGATGATGAACCAGCATGTGTGGTCCTGCTGTATAAACAAAAAGCAAAATTACTGACTGCGTGGGGGGGGGGGGGGGTCCCCACATAGAGCTAGGGAGGATAAACATGGCCATTAAAAATATTTCTAATTCTGATTTAATCTGCTACACAAATAATCTTCATGCCCTGAAAGTATAGACATTCCCAACATTGCATTCAATCCTTAGAAGAGTTGGATTATTTTATGTGGTTTAGGGCTGCAAGATTTTAAACCCAACAAGAAAGTGTCCTGGGATGAGCTAAAACAAATGAACAATTTTATCTCCAAAAAGAGCTTGTAAAGTCACTTCCAGGAAAGAAAATCTGAGTTACAGAAGGAATCCAAAATATTCTGCTTTATTATGTTATGCAGCAGCATCGAAAGATGCACCTTCCTTTCACCACAATATATATGACTAAAAAAAATAATTAAAAAAAGACTCAAATATCTGCTGTGGTGTGCTGGAATCACAAACTCTGTAGACATGATTTTTTTGATTTGTCTTTAGTTGAGCTTGAACACAGAAAAACTGGAGGTTGCCATCACAACCACCCTCCTCAGCACAAGACTGAGGTGGGACTTTGAACAGAGTTACTGAAACACACAGAGCACAGTGGAACCTCAGTGAAAAAAAAGCTCAAACTCTGAGATCAGCCACAGAATTGGCTGGAGCTGCTTGGGCTGAACGCTTCGACAAATGACTCGTTAAGGGCTTGTTCTCCACCACCACGCTCAACGCTGTCACACTCCAGCAGCCGACTACCACCACCACACTCTGGTACTGAGGTCTGTCATTTAAACATCATCTTGATAGAAGATTAAAGGTCTCCCCAACACCAGATTACATCAATACATTTCTTTTCTTTGACAGAACAAAAAGATTTTATGCATTTCCTATATAATGACGTATTTAAATATAGAAACTTTTGAAATGTCGTTTATGTACAAAAATATTAACACCACAGCTTGGATCTTTTTTTCTGATGATCAGAGTTTTTTCTTTTTAAAATTTGACCAAATTTAAGCATTTTATAGTCATCTTACTGTATCTGCTAAGCCGTGTCTCATTGTTTTTTATGCCATTCCAACATGGCGTCACACTTTGCGTATCTTGGACAATGGTAAAAGGCTCGAATGCCCTCTCTAGCAATATTATATAACTCATGTTAAGTAGCCATAAACTTAGCTGGGGGGACACCACAAGTGGAGATTTACCTCCTGTTAACAGGAAAGACCAGCTTGAAGCTGTCAACCTAACCCGGAGGAGCTTGACATCTTGATAATGCTTTAAGGCTGAACCTCTGGAACAGTAGATGAAAAAATCTGTCCCGATAGTACAGTAGAGGAGGACAACCGCAGACAATTCAATCACTGGAATAAATTAGGTGATAAGTGAAACAAGCAACAACTCTCCAAACCCGTCTGTCAAAAGAATGACCACATCTCAATAGACAAAAGATCCTGAAGGTGAAGTCTTCTACAAGACAGTTGCTATCGATGGTTCCTCAGGGAAACTTGGTCCCGGAACAATCTTCTTTATGCCAAAAACGCCATCCTCATGGGACTGGCACTGAAGTGGGCTGGCATGGAGGAGAGCTGAGAGCTGAAACTCTGCAGGCGTCTCATTTACACCCAACAAGGAGCCCAGCATGACTTTGAAGAGCCCACCTGTGCCTAAAGTTGATGGATTTCAGTTGCAGTTGACTAAAAGGGGTATAAAGTGGTGGCCCTGAATGTCTCATCTCTGCAAATGTGTGTGTGTGTGTGTGTGTGTGTGTGTGTGTGTATATATATATATATATATATATATATATATATATATATATATATATATATACTAAGAAGGTCTGGGCTGAAGACTCCTCCTCAGATATGTGTTATGTCAATTTTATCAGCATTCGCTGATGGAGGTTTGGTGCGGGGGCATCACAGCAGCAGTCTGAACAGAAACTGAATTCAGAGCATGCTGATTTACCATCTGCAGTAACACTCCGGCTTCGTGTGCCCAGCGACATGTGGGCGGCCACATGAGGAACATGTTTTAAGAACCAGAGTAAAATTATCATCAAGTCGCCCTCAGTTGAAGTATTTTCCATGAAAAACCAAAGAATTTAATCTCTACTGAATCTTTGAAAAACTGAAGAAATCTAAGTTTCAAAATGTTCTTACAGGAGAGCCTCATGGGGGTTTTCTAGTGTCAACAATAACCTTTAGTTTTAATGTCCAGTTTGAAGGTGCTTCTGCAAACAGAGACCTTTAAATGTTCTCAGTATGAGCATCCTCAGAAATTTGGAGAAGCCACCATAAGAGCAGACATATGAGAAGGTTGAAGGAAGGCAACCAGCGAAGAAAATCTGAGACTGGCATTCAGATTCTTTACCCAATAGCCATCAAAGTTTACAAAAACAAACCATCACAATAGAGATGCAACCATATTTCTACTCAATTGTTTACCTACAGTTTATCTACAGTAGCTAGTAAAGAAAAACCAGGTAATTTACAGTATAAACTTGATAGCAGCTTGACACAATTAGATTTGCAGTAGCTAAAGTGCTTACATAATAGGAAAATCCTAAAAGAATGAGAGAATATACATATACATATATATATATACATATAGCTAGAGATGGCACGCAGGCCTTTTACCATTGTCCAAGATACGTAAAGAGAGACGCAATATTGGAATGGTATAAAAACAATGAGACACTACTTAGCAGATACAGTATGATTACCAGAAAATGCTTAATTTTGATCAATAAAAAGAAAAACAAAACTGATCGTCACTAAAATAAGATGTAGGTCATGGTATTAATATTTTTGTAAAAAGTGCACATTTCTAACTTTTATATGAATAAATCAGTCAAAAGAAAAGCAATGCATACCTGATGCATGGTTGTGATTTTATTCAAATCCACACACAGACTAAGATTTAAAACTGTTCAACTCCTCAGTCTGTGTTTTTTAAATGGGTCGACATTGCCGCAGACTGCTTACGGCCGTTGTATAGGCTATGGGCTGCTCTCCACCCAAAGTGGCGAAATGCAGTAGGAATAGACTGAGAACAGTGTAGCCGGTCGACAGTCACGCCGGTCCAGGGGAGGGTCCGCGGATGGGAGAGGGGGCACAGTGAGGACTTCATCCACAACCCCGGAGCAGCGAGGTCTGGGCGGCGGCAGGTGGGTGGGGGTCCTGTTCTACAAGTGGATCCCACTCAGCCTCTATCAGAAGGACTCAGGCACCCGCATGACACCAGGTAGGCAGTTTTCCCCCCATACTACACATGTCCCAGTACACCCACCAGACGGGGATTCAGCTCATGCAGCACTGGACTCTTCCTTCTTTTTCCTGAGAAAATGCTGAGAAAGGCTTCTTTATTCTGATTCATCTTTGGGATTAATCTTAATGAAAACAATCAGTAAAATAGTCAACGTGTACTTTAAAATGTAATCGTTTTAATTGACTACATTTGAAATTAATTTGAATAAGTTCTACTGTGATTTGCTGTGTGACTGAATCAAGTGTCAGGCAACATCTTACAATGCATTTTCTATAAAAACAGTAATCAAACTTCAATATCAATTTATCCAAAATCCATTTAAAAATGTTACAAACATCACAGCACCGGTTTTTCCATTTTTTTTTTAAAACAGTGATTGTGTCATAAGATAATCCTAGATAATGAATTCAAAATTTTATTAAAATGGTCTCAAATACAAGGTTTAAAGTCCCACTTCACTAATGTTTTGATACATTTTAAGAGTTCCCAGTAGTCTTAAATTATGATTATGCAGTTTTTGTGTTGTTTTCTAGGACATAGTTTCTGCAGAGCGACAGGAGTTCATTGGAAATTCGCCTCTGAGTTGCGGGCAAGACCGTTGGAATGGAGCAACTCTGGCCCTCCTTCTTAATACTGAAAGCTCTCTGTTTGACATACATTGATCTAGTCGTCTACTAGTGGATGCATCAGAATGGAGCGGAGCAGAGAGCTTGTGGCTTATTTGTGACATATTTTCTACATCACAAACAACCTCTTTTTTAAATGTCATTTTTTTGTCTCCTCCCGATTCACAACAATTGAAATAGAGAAATACTCAGAAATGCAATATTAAGCTTAATTTTCTTTATATGTCCTCCATCATAAAAACACCACAAGAAAATGTTAAAAACATTACTTTCCTGGAGGAGGTTTTGTTTTTTTAATAGCTCAGCAGTGAATAAAAAAAGGGGAGAGAACTTCTCTCCATGGAGTGACTCAAGTATGTCATCAAATCACCTCTGATCTGCCAATGAACAAGAGCAAACATGCAGAAGCGATGGAAAGGAGAGAAACTGCATGTTGTGAAAAGACAGAGAAAGCCCCAAACAAAGCCATCAACTAATTTCTGCAGTAAATGTTCACATTTTAAACCTGATTTTGTCCAGATGGAGAGAAAAAAGTGTGATTATATTAAAATACAAATAAAAGCATCAGAGGATCTGATACTGTTGGAGCAAAGTGCTGAGCAGAACAGAAGAACTGCACAAACAGCAATAGGACTCTGAAACGATCAATGCAGCTTCTTTCTGCGGAGACAAAGTCAGCAAAACCCAAGACCGCTCATTTTACTTTTGTAAAACATAGTCAGCATCTGCAACTGTAACAAAAATGTAAAAATCGGCAAAAATATGCATATAACAATTTATTTTTTTGTAGAGCCCTACACTAAGCTTTAAGGTTACACAATAAGTCATGTTAATACGCCCATTAGCTTAAAAACATGCAGCTCAAGACTAAGACGTTTTAGCAACAGAAATAATCTGTTGTTCAGTAAAGTTTTTACTAATTTCTGAAAACAACATCAGGTCTTCTAGGAAAACCTTCAGAACCGTTACACACAACACAAAATAAACGGCAAGGTTTGGGTCAGTTGACAACCATATACAGAGAACAGAGAGGAACCCTAAGGAACACACCCCTGGATCAGGATTCAGTACATTTTTAATGCACAGACTCAACCCAACAGCATGTAATCCAGAAAACAGTGATCAATAATTGAAAATGTTACCACTTCTGCTAATGTGAGCTTTACAATTAGATTTGAGATGCACATCACAAAAGGCAGAAAGTGGAAAATTCCACCCCACTGTGGCAATGCATACAAAAAAATGCTATTTGTAAAGAGTGTAGAGTGACACTGTCAAATTCATTTTTACTTTCTAAGAAGGTGCCATGCCTGAATGTACCTGCATGTCTATGCATGCACCCGAACTTAGATTTATGGAGAATTCAGAGCGCCAAGTTCCTTCATTTAAGCAGAGTTTAGCTGCGAGGAGGAATCAAAATGTATGAAAACACAACAGCACATTTTGCTTTTTGCTTTCTGGTTTGATGTAAAAACACCCCAAACAGACGAGTTCATGTGGGACAACAAGTTTTACCTCGTCTGACTGAAACACCAGCCTCAAGCCAATGTGCTTTTCAATCAAAATGGAGAACAAGTAAAAACAACACCTACTGTAATACTTTCCTAAAAATTATATAAAATAAACCAAAATAAAAAATGTAAGGAATTGCAAGTAAGAAAAACCAAATGATTTAGGATATTTTTTTTACATGTTTAGCAGTTTTCCAAAATAAAATCTATGAACAATATTTTACAGCAAACCCAGGTTATCAGTGCTCCATATGGTTAACCACAGAAGACCCTCTTTAACGCATGTTCCCTGTTGCAAAAAAAAAAAAAAAAAATCTAAAAACTTTTAGATATGTCTCAAAAGGACAAAAATGAGTGAAAGCTTTAAAAGAAAAGAACTCTTTAAATGCAATTTGAGGACCTTGAGAAACGTATTTTTTTCCACTCAGAAGACAATGAGGGCTTTTACAGACTAATTACACGACGTGCAAGTTTGTCTCTTTGGGTGTTTCACTTCCACTTTGCTGACTTTTTTCTGCAGAGCAATGACCTTTTTCTTTCAATGGTTCTGTGGCAATAAAAGCATCTGTAAATATGAGCTGTCCTTAATTGATTATAACTAACAAACAAGGCCAATTTCCAAATAAATAGATGTAGACTAGTGCAGGAGTCATAAAGCTTACATGCACACTACCTACATATGATTAACGGATTTGAGTTTTTAGCTTAATTTGATCATTTTAACAGGATAATCAATTTTTTTTTAAATAATGACAATTTTCTGGTTATATTTATTTCAACATTCAAATGTTTTGCATTTTTATTTTTAACTTTAAAAAAGGGCAAGAGGGTATTTCTAAAATAACAGTATTTGTGAATAAACAAAAGAAGCTAAAAATGTTTACTATTGGTAGTTATATAAGAAACGGTATTGAAAAAAGGCACTGAAGAAAGTATAATAAGCTTAAAGCTCAAGTCTCTAAACATTTTTTATTATTAAATATCTAAAATGCATGTAAATATATCGGATCCAAGTATTTTTGTACTTTGTGGTTATGTAAAATAGCTAAAGGAAGACCATTATGCTTTTCGACTTATGATTTAAATTTAAAAAATACATTTTAACTTAAAAAAAACTTTATTATGAAGGGCGGAAGAGTTTTTTTCTTCATAAACACTCTAACTAGTGAGGAAAAACGTCCTTCCCTTCATAATAATGTTCCTTAGAGCCTATTATTACAGGACCAATATTGTGAAGGATTACGGTCAAATTGCGGTAAATTCCTCCTCTATGCACCGATCAAAGTACAAACCCATCAAAGGCACAGCAGCCCCACGCACAACCCAGCTGTCATTGTGTGCATTTCCTCTCATGATGCATCATTTGCTGCCTGAAGGCGAGCTAACTCATCTCGGACCAATTTAACCCGTGCTGGCCCGAATCAGGGCAAACGCTGCCACGGGGAGACGGCGGTCAAGTGGGCTCGCGCCTCCAGCCAAATAAAGGAACGTTATGCTAGCAGTGTAGCCGCTACGAAACAGAAAACGGGAAGTTAACGGTCCCCACGGTCGGTAACAACAAGTTCCACTAAACGGAAACATTTCCATTAATTTACTTTTACCTGAACGCCTTTGTGACTTATTTGTGTTCCCTCCGGTGAGGAATATCAAAATTCAAAGAAAAGCTATGAAGAGCCGGTGGGCAAATAACGGGGGCGACAAGCCGGGAAAAGGCCCACGGAGAAAGTCGTACTTCAAAATTAATATTATGAATTTTATTTCTTTATTTTACCTTGATGCTCGTTGAGAAACCGTGAAGCGGAGGTCTGGACACCACGCTGAAAGCAGCGGTAACGGAGAAGAAAAGCGATGTACTGCCGTTTCCGGGTTTCTTATCCAGCGTCACAGTGGCCGGGAGGGCCGCTTGGTTTGCTCAACCGCAGAGCGCGGGGTAGGGGCGGCCCGACCTCACACAGCTGCACATCTAACAGAGGGGTCCCGCCCTCCCCAGCTGGCTTATCCGCATTACTCCAACTGTAACTTCTATCAGATTACTGCTGAAGTGTGCTCTAAATAAATCTTCTCATTGCTGTGGTCAGGATTTATTCACTCATGTTAGGACCCTGACACTGAAGCTGGGATTTTAAATCCTTTCTCGGTGCATTTTGAAATATGTTTGATTTCAGTTTCCCCCCCCTAAGATATTTATCATAACATATTATGTAGAAATAATACATTTCATACCATAGCAAAAAGTTAAACTATTATAATACTTCAAATGTTTCAAAATAAACATTTAGAATTAGAGAATTGGGAAAAAAGTAAAACAAATTTATTTAAAAAATAAGAATTATTATTATTATTATGTAGAACTTCTTTAAAAACAATTAAAAATAATTTCTGCATTTTTTCTTGGATATTTTTGAAATGTGACATTTGTTTCCATTAAATTCTAGTTCAAGAAAAAATGAATTAAAATGTATTAGTTAGACCATATATTACAGACCATAAAATTTTAATTATCATAGAAAGTTATGACAGAAAAGTTTTAATGTGAAATACCTGTTGAAAGTAAGTGATTTTTTTTCAGTGCAATTTATCATAAAAGTGTATATACTTATTTTAAAAAATCTATAACTAAAAAGCTTACAGTGTCTTGTCACAAATTAAAATATTTTTCTATTGCTCCATTTGTAAATTTGCTTTTAAAATATCTAAACTATTGTAGTAAATGTTATCTGAAGAAATTTGAGACAAAACTGACCATAATCTGTTCTGCTTTTGTTAGACAATTATATTGTTCTGTTAATAGAGATTAATAAAAGAAACAAAATCAGATAAACTTCCACTGTAACAGACCTTCTTTTCAGATTTGTGATCTTTTCCATTTTGCCTGATTAGTGTTTGATGAACACACAGAACCTGCCTATTAGCTCATGTTCAAAGGCTCCAGCGTTCAGATGAAACACCAGCTCATAACCTGAGAAGATTAGCTGATCTACAGTGGAAAGCTCCAGAAGAGTGAGCGCTGCTCACTGATCAAACATAAAGCTCAACTCTTTTCTTTTCACCTGTACTCGTTTACTACATGAATACTGAAAAGAAAAATAAAAGAGTTTGAGCTTATTCTGCTCCTCATTTCACTTTTACTGTCTTGGTTTCTGATCAGCATCAGCCTGAAACCAATCGAGTGTAATCAAGCTGCACACCTGTCTTCAGTTATCCACAGCCTATAAAGGAGACCCAAACTCACTTAGCTGATTATTTGAAAGCACATTTTGAAAAAGCAAGTTTTATTCTAGTTCAGGACTTGCTCACATTCACCTACAACCATGGGGAAAGAGAAGGTGCATGTTAATGTGGTCGTCATTGGTCATGTTGACAGCGGTAAATCTACCACCACTGGACACCTGGTCTACAAATGTGGAGGTATTGATCCAAGAAAGCTGGAGAAATTTGAGAAGGCTGCAGCTCAGGTAGGACAGGAGGATAAAATTTGAGCAGCTGTGTAATTGAGTTTTTGACATACTTCTCATTGTTTGTGCTTTTATATTTTCAAACAGCTGGGAAAAAGTTCCTTCAAGTTTGCCTGGGTGCTGGACAAGCTCAAAGCTGAGAGGGAGCGGGGAATTACCATTGACATCTCACTGCTGAAATTTAACACGCAGAAATACACCATGACTATAATTGATGCTCCTGGGCACAGAGACTTCATCAAGAACATGATAACAGGGACATCACAGGTAAACGTGTATTTTTCTGCTTGAGTTTGAAAAGGATCTCTAATGGGGTTCTGTTTCAGGCTGATGTGGCCCTCCTGGTGGTTTCGGCAGCTAAAGGAGAGTATGAAGCTGGTGTTTCCAGGAGCGGTCAGACCAGAGAGCACGCCCTGCTGGCCTACACGCTGGGGGTTAAACAAATCATTGTCTGCGTGAACAAGATGGATCTGACCGAACCCCCTTACAGCCAGAAACGCTATGAGGAAGTGGTGCGCGGCGTGAGCGGCTTCCTGAGGAAGATTGGCTATGATACAAATGCTGTGCCCTTTGTGCCAATTTCTGGATGGACTGGGGAGAACATGATCAGCATAACCCAGAAGGTCAGGAGGATTTCAGACTTTAAAGTTGTGTTGCAGAAACGCATCTAAATATCTTGTCTGTACAGATGCCCTGGTACCAAGGCTGGAAAATTAGGCGAAGGGAAGGGCCTTCAAGTGGGAAGACTCTTCTTGAAGTTCTGGACTCAATTCAGCCTCCAGTGCGAACAATCAACAAACCTCTTCGATTACCTCTGCAAGATGTCTACAAAATTGGAGGTAAAGGCCAGTCCTGTTATCAAAAGATGCCTGGTTCTTCTAAAATTTGTCTGTAGGTGTGGTAGGAACTGAGTTCTCCTGTGACCGTTTTCCCTTCAGGGGTTGGGACTGTGCCAGTGGGGAAGATTGAAACGGGTGTCCTGAAACCTGGGATGACCTTGGTGTTCTCTCCAGCCAAGCTCACTGCAGAGGTCAAGTCTATTGAGATGCACCACCAGGGCCTGCAGACAGCTCTGCCAGGGCACAACGTTGGCTTCAACATCAAAAATGTGTCTGTCAAGAACCTGCGTCGAGGGGATGTGGCCGGTAACGCCCAGCAGGATCCTCCTTCAGATGTCCGCAGCTTTGAGGCACAGGTAATCTGAGCTGGTGAGGGGGGAGAAATGTCCACCTCTTCTGCACCAAACTAACTCTCAGTAACTCTTAAAGGTGATCATCCTCAACCATCCTGGGAAGATCAAAGCGGGATACTCTCCTGTCCTGGACTGCCACACGGCACACGTCACATGCCGTTTCACCGAGCTTAAGGAGAAGCTGGACCGGCGCACAGGAAGGAAGCTGGAGGACCAGCCGCAAATGCTGGTGTCTGGAGATGCTGCCACTGTTAAACTGGTTCCTGTGAAGCCCATGTGTGTGGAGAGCTTCTTCACATACCCGCCTTTAGGTAGAGTACAACACGCACCCTCACGGTTTTATTATTCCTGTGGTTCATGGTTGTGTCTGCAGGTCGCTTTGCAGCAAGAGATCTGAAGCAGACAGTTGCTGTGGGAGTCATCAAGTCTGTGGAGAAAGACCAGGGGTCCAAAACGCCAAAGCCTCAAGTCTGTAAATAAGTTGGCTTCACGTGTTCTGTAAATATGCTGCAAAAAGTCTGATTTTTCCAGTGAATTTTAGTTTGTTAAAAATGTCTAATTTGACTAAAAGAGGCAGTTGGGTTATTTATGTTCATTTAAACAAAAATAAAACTGGTTTGGAGAAGGACTTGTTTGTGCTTAAATAGATGTTAGGTGCTCATACTGGAAGGACTTCAAAATAAGTTTTTGGGAGGAAACCGGAGATGATTACTCAACTTTGACTCATTTTAAAAAGGATGAACAAAAACTTTGTGCTCTTAAAGTATCCTTCTGCTTAATACTTATAGGTTGGGAAGTATTTGTAAATGCCACAAGTTAACCCTCCGCTTTAAAGAAAGTGGTAAAATTTGCAACTGAACTTTTTGACCAAAGGAACTGCTGGTTAAATGAACTTTCATTAGATCATGGATTTCAAAACTGAATTAGAATCTTAAACCACCCCCCCTTTTAAGGATCTAAATGGTATGTTGAGTTTGGCCTCCTGTGGATTAACAAACTTGAGGCTCTGTCAAAGTAAAATCCTTGAGTTTCCTAAATTATGATTTAAGGATTTGCTGAAGTGAGTATTTTGTAAATACCATACATATAAAACATTGTAAAATGTCTAATTTAAACCTTCTACACTTGACAAGAACCTGAAGTGTTTAAAATGTCAGCTTTTCTTGAAAGTGGAGCTCAAAGTGAAGAGTCATGGTTTAAGTACAGCACTTTAATGATCTGATGGGTTTGTTCCTTAACATGGGAAGAACTGCAAGTCTGCGAGGACCAGGTGGAAACGGGTCAGTTCTCTGCCCTTCATCTAAAATGGTTCTCAGGCAAACCATGAATCCAGTAACATGGAATGATTAAGAAAAAAAATTCAAGCTCATAAGGTTTACAAGACACTAAACCGTGGAGATGTGAAGCTTTTAGCTCATCAGAAAATCAAGTTATTGCTAGGATGTCCTCTGGAGTTTCCCATACTTGATAGTGGCTTAAAGAGCAGGATGTGTTTGAAGTCCTGCTTAATAGTGGCTCTTCAAACCCTGAGGTGAGCGTGCTCGAACGCAGCGCTCCACTCAATTCCAGTCATTGTTCCATCATGCACAGAAAAGGTCAGGACCGTGGAGATGAGTTCACACACAAAGCGCGCGCACACAGTGAACAGTGTAACAGGGAAATTAGTGACCTATAGTGAACCACAGGCTTTGATATTCCACCACACAGTAGCAGCAGGTTTCTATACGGTAAAACAACCATAATACACACAAAGCAAGCAAGAACAGGGAGAACACTGAATGGAAATTCTTCATCAGTGGGGGAGACTGCTGCCTCTTCAGTCCACTACAGGGCTGTAAGACGTGGATAATGACGTTTCACATTTCATGTCCTTTCTCCAGAACTATAAGCTGATGATGACTCAAGGGCCGATAAAGCAAACGCAGGTCAAATCCAACCTGACGCTTAAATGTGAGGAGCAGAGAGCAGTGGTACATGTTTTGTACAATCAAACATGTATATACACTCACACACAAATATATTTACATACATATATACACAGGAACAGCATAAACATAGACTTTTTAGGTAAGTGCTAGGGGTTTTTAGAGTGGCTTGGTCTCAGCCATGCTATACGGTTAAGATAATACTGGTAGAGGAAAAATACACACATTCTTTGTACAGCATGGATGTTTTCATCCACGTCTTAGACAAGTTTTTCTTCTTTTTCTTCAAGACGCTTGTCGTTTGACAAGGGGTGTAACTATGATAGGAATTTACAAGATCTCCCATTTCTGGGAGAGACGTAGTGCAAGTCTGTCGTGCCGTCAGTCACTCAGGATGTGCACAAAAGACATGGGGAAGACCCCTTTTCTGTCCGGATTGCCTTCGATGTGCCCGATCTGCAGGAGGAGGGACAGTTCAAGTCAGTCCAACAGGTTCTGTTCTTAAGAGTCAAGTGCAGGAGGTCCGATCCAAAGGGCAACACTCACCCACCACTCCTGATCCTCCTCTCCTGTGACTATGATCACCTCTCCTTCCACAAATGTCAGCTCGTCATCGTTGTCGGCCTGGCAGTCGTAGATCGTCTTCACTCGACGCACTTTATTCTTTCCCTGCAAAATGACAACCTCGTGTCAACACAAAAAGATTCATTTCTATTTATTTCTATTTTCATTTTTATCAATGATCTTCCAAATTCCTGCTTAAGCTGTAATATCCATCTTTACGCGGACAATACAATACTTTATTGTTCTAATCCCAATGTTATTGCAGCATGACTTTGACTCGGTTCAACATTGGTTGACCTCAAATAAGCCTGTTTTGAATAAAACAAAATCTTATTGCTTGCTCTTTCAGACTAACACAATAAACCCTGATGGTTTAAATCTTAATCTGCATTTTTGGACTTCTCTGCTCTTGATGAAACACAACAACATGACACATGATGTGAACATATTAGGAATGTGAGCGTGGTTAACTAAAAACCTCAGTTGCCAAGGAAATCCAAAAAAATACTTTTGCAGATTCTTCTAAAAATTACATAGACATGTTCATTAACTCCAGGCAACCAAAAAATAAAATGGTTACTATGAAGATAAGACTAAAAGAAAAGCTGCCGTGTTGAAAAACAGTGTTTTTTCCATGAATTTGTCTGTGCAGAGTGAGCAGCTGCTTAGCCAGTGAGATTGGGTCAAAAGGGGGAGAAGCCTGCGGGCCATAGAACGCGTGGCTTTACTTTTTCTTTTTTTTCTCTTAAACTTTAATATATGGTCAGAAATAAAATAAGAATTTTCTTCTTGTCACTGGTCCTTTACAGTCATGACGACGTGTGGACTTATGTTGTCTCGAATATGTTCATGTATGGCGGTTCTCTTACTGAAAAGAACAAATGAACAAACCGCTTAAATTTGGGAGAATTCACCGGTTATGCAAACTTGCTGGAATTAATGTTCTGATTGATGGTACAGATCACAATGTTTTGCAATAAAATGTAAAAAAAATGGTTTTATTTTTCAAATTTCTACTTGGAAACTCTAAAGGAAAAAAAATGGAACGTGCAGTTTGAAAGCTGCCATGGCTGTGACGGACATGTGTGGTGTTTCATTTTGTGAGGTGTTTCCTGCTTTCAGAGGCCTTACTGTGTTGATCTTCCTGGGCAGGGGAACCGGCATCTCGGCGGTGCCAGGTGACGTCCCATTGGAGTCCTCTGCAGGCTGGTGAGGTGAGATCACTACGTTTGCCTGCTGATTGGGTGACGGTGAGTCCTGAGGCTGCTGATGAGGCGGAGGAGGCGGTTGCGATTGAGGCCTGGGTGTGGTGGGCTCTCCAGGAGGCGGCCTGGGGGAGGGTTCAGTCGGTCCAGGTTTCGGTGGGATGTCGGCCAGATGAGGCTTGGGCGGGAGGTCTTTGAGCTGCGGCTTTGGTGGCAGGTCTCCCAGCTGAGGTTTCGGAGGGAGGTCGGAGAGCTGTGGCTTTGGAGGAAGCTCTCCGGGTTTGGGGGGCAGTTCAGATGCCTGCGGTTTTGGGGGCAGGTCGCCCAGCTGAGGCCTCTCTGCCAGCGGAGCCTTCTGCGGGTCTGCTGGGGGGGACTTCTGGAAGACCTCTGGAGGAAGGCTGGGCTTATCCACAGAGGGATGATGGATGGTGTCGATCTTACGTAACGCCACTAAGAAGAAAGTGGGAAGAAATTGATGAATGATCCCACAAAAAAAACACTTACAAACATCTGGATGGACGACAACTAGGATGGTACCTTTCTGAGGTAGTTTTGGAAGAACCCTTGGACCAAGTGTGGACTTTGTGTTGCTTGAAGTAGTGCTGGAAAAATATGTTTTTTTTAAATCAAATAAAAGGCTTAACAATCAATAGAACATTAAATAAACCCATTGTTGAACATTCGGATGCTACGGGAGGTTCCTGTCTGTGGTACCTTTGCTGTTGAGGAATGCCTTCAAACTTGTTGGAAACCGGAGACATCTTACTGACCGGCGGAGGAGTGGAGTCGCTCCCTAAAATAATAAAGTTGACGACGACAAACTCGTTACTCAACACCAAACTGCAGCAGAAATCCGGCAAATGAATTGATTTAAATGTGGAAGTAAAACAACATGCTGTGATGATTCAAAATAAACAGAACAATGAGAGAGACGCCTTCTGGCTGAGCTCTGTGAGCTGCTGCTGCTTAGGGCTTTTGGTGTTGATGGAATGTGTAGCAGCAGATTAGGAATTCATTTGACCGTGTTTTTCCAACTTAAAAACATTTATCAAGTTTCTATGAAACAGTTCCACCTCTTGCGGAGCTAAATTGAGTCGTTTTACACTTTGTGATGAACAATTCTTAAATATTATATCCTCTAAGATTGAAAAACATTTGAAGTGGTTCTGTTTAATCATTTAGGTTGTCTTACTAATTCTATATATAGGAGCCAAGTCAATTACTGGATGCCACAGAGATGCGTAATGCCAGAGTGACCTGACTAAATGGACTAAACAGTCATTTTCTTTTAGGATGAGCAAAAATGAAAGTCTTTGCACTTCAATCTAAATTGTAGGTACGTTTTCATTTCATTTACATCATATTTAAGGAATTCACTTGTGTCCCTTTAGGGAAGAGTCGTCCAAAACCAGGCCCAGAGGGACGGTCTCCTCTTGCTTTTACAGAAATCCTGTCTTATCTGTTGCTAATTACCTGGATTGGGTGTGTTTAGCAAATAAGCAGCTTCTGTGGCAGGTTGTTTAGAAAACATGTAGGACACTGACCCTCAAGGCCTGGATTTAGACACCTACACCTCTGCTCTAATGGCTCCTATTATATTAACGTTCAGCATCAGTAAATAAAAAAAATATTACATTTCTATCAGAGTAAATTGTTTTAATGAACGAATAATGCACTGACCAAAGAGCGCTTTCTAAATGCTGTTGTATCAGTGGCAATGACAAATAAGGTAATATCTATCTATATATTTAAACCTGCATGAACAGACAAAAGGATTAAAAATTCAAAGTGTAAAATTGAAAAAAAGAGACAAATGAAAGTTTAATTAATGCTTTTCGATCCATTAATTTGCATTTCTTAATGTTGTCACCAATACATATGTTTTTGGAATTAGTTTAAGTTTTGAGAACTATAACATTTATTACATTTTTTGGTCTAATTTTATGAAGGTTTTACTTCCTGGGGGCTGCTGCTCATGTGTGCTTGAGGCTCACCCCCGGATAAGCCCCCTTTACTGTGTGGACTGTGACAGAGAGGGCTGGGTGGGTCAGACAGGGTGCGTTTGTGTCCAGGAGGAGGGGGCGGAGGTCTCTTCTTGGACAGGGTGGAGCTGCCTCCTGTCGTGAGTGTGGAGAGAGGGCCGGATGGGGGAGGAGCTGGAGGAGTGACACATAGGACAGGTGAGGTCCAAAAATTAAGAAAGTTACAAGTCCAGAGCAGGTAAAGAGGGAGTAATGAGGGGACGGCTGAGGAAGAGGAGTGATAGACAGCAGGAGCAGGGCTTTGTTTACTGGAAGTCTGCCTAAGACTTTGGCCATTTATGAAAGATAAGGTGAAAGCAGCTAACAAAGAGCTCAGCCAGAGAGGTATCAGCTGTGGCTAAGAGTTTACAGCTCAAAGATGGCGGGTCGTCCATCTAAATACATAAAAACTGAAATCATCTGAGTAACTGTCCACACAGACAGCTTCAGGTCTCAATAACACCCTGTCCATCTGAGCTGTAAAGTAGGAAACAACCGAGGGGTAAAGGGGAGAACTTAAAAAAGATATTCACTGATGTATGGTCGAGTGCCAGCCAGTGTGGCGTAGTGCGAATGAGAGCCAAGGAATGCCAAGTGAGGAGCTGAAAGAATAGAGAAACAAAAAAAGAGAAAGAAAACAGAGCGAGATGAGGAGTGTGGGAGAGAATCTATAAGCATGTCAGTCTTTGAAAGAGCTGCTACCACACACCGGAAAAATAACAAGATGAGATTCTATCAGTGACAAGCAAAGCAAAAGGAAAAAACAAAAGAGAAACGGTGCGAGGTTGGCCCCGGGGGGTCAGCTCCTCGGCACTGAGAGGGAGCTGCAGCAATTCAGAGATGTTGAGAGTTAGCCTGTCATCCGTGTTTTTATCCACTTATTCTGGAGGAATCTTTTACTGGAGTACAGCTTTGTAACTGGAAGTGGCAGGCCTGCAAAGCTTTAGATTTTCACACAAAGAAGCAAGAGAAACAACAACAAAAAAAAAAAAAAACTTCACATATCACCAACTTTCCTCATCAACAAAAGTACGCGTGCATGTATGCAACCTTCCGCTGCAAAGGTTATCCGCATGCAGCTTTTCTTTCAGAGCCAGAGATAGAATAAATGATTGGCTGGACTGCAGTTTATTGCTGTGGTGTTGGTTGAACGGAGGAGTGTTGTCTTTAACCTAAACTGCAGAGCTAGCGGTCTCTCTGTGGCCCCCCTGCAGCCATGTTTTCTTAAAGGTTTACTCTGTAAGCAGTTAAACTGCATACCACTGCTGGGGTGAGTGTGAGTGTGTGTTAGTGGAAGCAGCAGTAAAGTGATTAGAAATCACTCCTGAAATAATCAAACATTAACAGACAGGTGTTTTCCTAACACAGGAGCTTCTGTTTAGCATCTCAGCTTTATTTTTGCAAGACTTTCATAAGCAAAGTCTAATCAAGCAGTTACAGTTACTTTAACCCACGCATGGCTGCACCTGGACAGCGTGTCTGACCTTTGCCCTGGTTCCTGGGAGGCAGTGGCGGCCCGTCCGCCACTGGGGAGGAGCTGAGGTCTGTGGAGGCGCTGTACATCTGGTTGGTGAAGGCGCTGTAGGACAGACGCTGCTGCTTGTCCCTCTGGCTGATAAAGCCCGGCAGGGAGAGTTTGTCATGGGGGGAGAGGCTGGAGGAGTGGCAGAAGCTCTGAGGCCTCGGGGAGCGGTCCTTCTTGATGGGACTGGGCTGGAGGGGACATTACGGTAAAGAGTGGACATTAGAGCATCACGCCGAACTAGAAATCTCTGAAATAAATGTCCACTATTCTTAAAGAATCAACTCCAGATGAACGTCTTTTCTGGATCCCATCATCCTCCTGACTTTCAGCAACGCAACTTTCTAAACCTGAATATCTCCCTATCAGCGCATACTACTGACTGAACTCATCTTGATTTCTACAGAGGACATTTGGGGCTTTTCCATGATACTAAATGTGAAGGGGTGAGGTTCTGGGAACTGTAGTTTTTGACTGAACAGCATTTGTCTTTCACATATCGATAGCAGTTTCTGAGCACAAAAAGCTCCTGTTTCCTCTCAAATCTTTACAGAAACACTGACATGAAGACTCTGAAACGGCAGAAAGACGGATCATTTTGTCAATTTTTAAGTAATCAGCTGTTTAAAATTTGATTATTTTCAGTAAATTACAACCAAAAATATTCTAAAAGGACACCAGCCCCAAAAAAGTTATCTACAGTTCTCAATAACCCCTTTACGTCAATTGATGCAAGAACTTACTTTAATTTACCATCTGCTTGAAAGGATGTGAAAATATGAAAGATATGTGAAAATTTTATTTTTTTTCATAATTGTAAAATAAATTCAGATGCCAAATGGTTAATAATGGATCATAAAAATCTGTTATAAAAATGAGTAGAATGCAATGTTGATTATTTTTACATGAACTTTAAGAAATCCAAATAACAAAATTAAAATTTTGAAGTGCTTTTATTTTTATTTTATTCTCTGAGTCAATAAATCCTTGTGAGTTTTTCTCTATGCCTCATTAATGCATCTGTCTCCAAGTTCTTCATCTATGATGTTTGATTATTGCTCTAAACCTAAAGCTGATGCAAAAAAATATGTCCATTTCTTAAATATTCTTTATCTTCAGTTGAGATTGTTGAACTTGAAAGAGAGCAGGATTGAAGGAAAATCAAAGCATTTAAATGGAATCTATAATAATAAAAGCGTAATTTATGCTTTGATGAAGGAAAACATCCTTTTAATTAGCTAGATGAGCTGTGGAATCGATCATAAACAACAACAAAAATGATTTTAACTAAAGCAGTTTATAGAAACAAAGGCCAACAGAGTCAAAGGAAAGCTCAGAATAAATCTGGGTTTGCAATAGTAAGTTAGGTTCATATCTTATTTCAGTTACACTTACTGATTAACAGCAAGAAGACCTTCACTTTGTGTTCAGCTTTTGGTGAAAACATCAAAATTATTCTTAATTATTTTACAAAAAATAGAAATTTTCCTTTTTAGTTAATTGTCATGAAGTACTCCCATTTTTAGAATTAAAGCGCACAACAGACTGACTTTATCTGTTAATACACATTAACGTGACAATCAAAAATGATCTTTTAAAGTAAAATAGATTAAATGTTACATTCTTAAAGTTTTAGCACTCATAGGCGCTCTCCTCAAAGATCAAGTATCTTAAGTGTTTCATCTTATAACCTGCAGGACTGTTCAATTTAATTTTATTTATATTGCCCAATATCACAGCTATAGCCGTCTCATTGGACTGACTAGAAAACGTGCCTTCACTCCAGGAGGCGGGGCTTTCAGGGAAGCGCTGATCAACTACACAAATGAGCTGCTACTTTATACTTTCAAAGTACCTGTACTTACTTTTACTTTTCTTAAGTCGGAAGTCTTAAGTCTGAAGATTTGTTCTTCCTCTGCCTTAAGTGGTTTCTTAAGCAGCCACATCTGTTTCATCACATGTGGTTGCAAAGACATTAAAACCCCAGATTGCATTATACTGCTTTGTGTTAACAGTCTAAGACTGATGCAACACACAGGTGCTGCAGACTGTGTACCCAATGGGTAACAAAAAAGAAAAACTAGTTTCAGGGGAAAAAACTCCAATCAAAACAGTGCAGGAAAAGCTCAGAGTGAAGTTCGCACCTTATCGTCAAGGTCATCGTCGCTCTCGTCCATCTCCTCCAGCCTGAGGCTCCACTCATACTCCACGTGGATGTGAGGGTTGAACTTCCCCTCTGCGGCCTGTATAAGCTGTCATACGCAAACGCGTCAGCATCGCTGCTCATTTACTGCATCTAAATCTAAACACAAACTGTGTAAACACAGAAAGCAGCCGTTCTCTGGTTTATCAATCAACTGTTTGCATCTACTTTTATTTATCTTTAGTTTGCCTGTTTGTTCATGTTTGCAATAACACCAAACATATGAGCAATCACTTCCACCCTGCTGTTCCTGTCCCCTGAGGCAGACACTGCCATCTTGTGGCCAAGAAACATTCAATAAATGTCTTTTTCAATAAGATTTAAGCTCCATAACCTTCAGTTTAATTAATTATTTACTCCTAAAGCGCAATGCTAAAGCGTGATTGTTCAGGTTGCTCTGATCCCTTCAGCAGCTGCGGCCAAGCCGCCTGTACTTACTGCCTCCTCACACTGACTGTTCCTCAGTCGCCTGGCAACATCCAGAGCCGTCTCTCCATTCTGATTGGCTGAAAGGTGAGGAATCAACAGTTAGTGAGTGACGCAGTGCTCAGACATCTCTGACTGGGAGGAAGAGGCCTGACGTGTCACTCACTGATGTCGGTGGCCGGCTTGCCCCTCAGCAGTAACTTGAGGCACTCGGGCTTTTCGTACATGCAGCAGTAATGCAGGGCGGTGTTCCCATACTCTGTCTGTTTATCCAGGTTACCACTGCAGCAAAAAAAGGCCAAACTCTCACTCTGATTGACCAGAAGCATGAAAATGCAGATTGAAGGTGAAAAACAAGCTCCATGTCAGTCAATAATCCAAAAAAACAGCAGAAAAGTGTGTTTAAATCACAACACAAGCTTTCATTCATAAAGGGCCTGCTTCTTATGGAGCTGCACGCATATGGAACAGTGGTGGGTAAACAATTGAAAAGAGAGGAATAAATTAAAGCAAAAGCTTGACCCATTTCTGTGTGCCTTGTGGGAATATGAACTCAGCTTTCCTGTGAGCTCGACCCGATCCCGCCTTTTCTCCCAATCTCACACACAAATTCTGACAGCTTCAAAAGCTCCAGGAAGGAGCGGTTACCTGTTCTGCACCAGGAAGTCCACCAGATGCAGTGAGGTGTGATCCGCTGTCCGTACGGAGTAGTGCAGCGCAGTCTCTCCAGCTTCCTGCAGAGGGCCATCAAACACAGCACAGTGATGGTGAGACGCTGGGCAGCATCCATTCTGTATTCTGTTGTGTGCGCATGTGTGTCTGTGGGTCTTTCAGCATTTAAACAGGGAGCAGTCAACAAAATGGCTCCTAAAAATTATACTTTTGATGTGCAAAACTGGTCATTTTTGAATTACTGAACTCCAAAAATTTGATCTAGATCCTAATTTACGAAATAACAAATTGATTGATTGAATATAATATTGGAAAAATTCAAAAAATAATTACATTTACTACACATTCCAGTAAATATCCTCCATAGGTTTCCCTTAGTCATGTGGTGATTGTTGGATTGAGTTTGACTTTGCAGCAGTTTGGATGCGTAGATGCTTTGACAGCAGAAGATCAGATATCGGTGAGTCATATAGCAGCAGCAGTAGCAGCTCCCTCCGTCACCAAACAATATCCCGGTTTATCCTTTTATTCTGCCGCAGAGCCGTGCACTTCATTTTTTCCTCCCAGGACTTCCATGTTTGAGTTACAAAACCCTGACCCATTTACGTCAGACTAAGTCTGATCATGCATGTTGTTTACGGTGCTGCGTCTTCACCCTCTACTGCCTGATATTTAACTTTCGTTTACGCCTAAAGCGGCGCCACAAAAGGCGCAGAGACAAAGAGGGGAAAAAAAAAGAGGAGAACTGCAAAGTAAAAGCAGACACACAAACTGAGTCGTCACAGATGTCGACATCCCTGTAAATGCGGACTGAACGCAGATGATGTCCCACTTCGTGGCCAAGATTTTCTTGGTGCCACCACCTGCGGGTGAAGTTATTCGGATGACTCAGAGTCTACCCAACTGCTACGCCCATTTCTGTCCAGAAATTGTTGGAAATGTGTGGAGTGGGAGCGTTCGTTGTAAATGTAGTGTCAGGATGTGCATGTGGTCTTTAAGAGGCAAATTGTCATGGAAACCAGATTCCAGGCATATTTTCACACTTCCTCTGAGTGATTTCAAGATAGTTTCTTCAGAAATCTTCAGGGGAATCCTTTAAAAAGAAAAAAAACCACCAACCAAGGCCGGAGTTATTTAAGACGGACTTTGTGTCTGTGGAAAACCAGAACATAGACTGAGCTCTGATGAGCTTTTAAAAATGCTTTAAGGTACTATTGCTTTTCTGTCGCTTTGTGATAGTGATTTCTAATTGACAAAGATAAGATAGATAAACTAAAGTTCTTTTATTGGAACTAGTCTACAGTAATTGCATACTATTAACGCTTCTTTTAAAGAATTAAGAGCTATGATTTCAGGAACGGAAGCAAATCTATTTTTATATTACTTATGGTGACCCTTAAAAGATTTAAGCATTTTAAATGTGTAAACTACGATGGCCAAGACTGCTATTGCAGTAACAAATCTAACTGTGCAAACAAAAGAAGGAAACTGTAAATAAAAAGAAATGCTGCTGCAAATAAATAGAAATTGTTACTAATAAAAAAAATGCTACAGATAAAAAGAAACCCTGCTGAAAATTTAAAAAACGCTGCTGCAAATAAAAAATACTACAAATAAATAGAAACACTACTGCACAAAAAAAAACGATGTTGCAAAAAAAGTGCTACAAATAAAAGAAACACAACTTCACATAAAAAGAAACAATGCTGCAAATAAAAAAGTGCTACAAATAAAAGAAACACAACTTCACATAAAAAGAAACAATGCTGCAAATAAAAAATACAACAAAAAAAAATAGAAACGCTGCTGCACATAAAAAGAAACAATGTTGCAAATATAAAAAAATGCTACAAATAAAAAGAAAAACTGCTGCACATAAAAAGAAAAGATGTTGCAAAAAAAAGGCTACAAATAAAAAGAAAAACTGTAGCACAAAAAATGAAACAATGTTGCAAAATTAAAAAAAAAATGCTACAAATAAAAACAAACGCTACTGCACAAAAAATGAAACAATGTTGCAAATATAAAAAAATGCTACAAATAAAAAGAAAAACTGCTGCACATAAAAAGAAACAATGTTGCAAAATGAAAACATGCTACAAATAAAAACAAACGCTGCTGCACATAAAAAGAAACAATGTTGCAAATAAAAAAGTGCTACAAATAAAAAAAACACAACATCACATAAAAAGAAACAATGCTGCAAATAAAAAAGTGCTACAAATAAAAGAAACACAACTTCACATAAAAAGAAACAATGCTGCAAATAAAAAATACAACAAATAAAAGAAACACAACTTCACATAAAAAGAAACAATGCTGCAAATAAAAAATACAACAAAAAAAAATAGAAACGCTGCTGCACATAAAAAGAAACAATGTTGCAAATATAAAAAAATGCTACAAATAAAAAGAAAAACTGCTGCACATAAAAAGAAAAGATGTTGCAAAATGAAAACATGCTACAAATAAAAACAAACGCTGCTGCACATAAAAAGAAACAATGTTGCAAAATATGAAAAAAGTGCTACAAATAAAAAGAAAAACTGCTGCAACAAAAAGAAATGCTGCAAATAAAAAAGCTACAATGGAAGTGGATTATCGGCGATGGTTTTTGAACGTGCACCACTGTGAGAAGAAAGAGAAAGGGGATAGAAAGGGCCGTGCGCCTTTGAAAACATGCCAGAAAGTAAGTGAAAATGTTCAATGTCATTACAAGTACTTTTTAATGTGTTATTTGGTTAGGCCGTGTTGCCTCAGGTTTGAAGGTAAACTGGACGATGCCGGTTTATTGATAGCTTTGGCTACACGGAGAAACCCAATGTCCAGAACACCCGCTAACGAGAGGACAGTCGAGTTCTGTATCTTCATCCAATATGCAGCAAAACACAGTTACATGTACCACTGTACGGTCTCAATCCAGAGCAGTGACTACCCCAGACAAACTAATGACAGGTACTGACAGCCTGGAACAAAAACATATTCGAGTGAAACTACTGATTAAACTACTGACTACTAACTTCTGGCAGCTTATTAATGTGGTTGTCGTTGCTTTTTATCATTAATAATCATTAATTAAAGCCGCAAGCGGCGTTGGATGGCCCGCAGGCGCTACCCGTCGCCCTAGCCCTGGCCTCTACACGCCACCGCCGCCCTAGCCCTGGCCTCCCCGCACCTCCGTCGCCCTAGCCCTGGCCTCTACACGCCTCCGCCGCCCTTGCCGCCCTCCTCTACGCACCACTCTTGCCCCTACCGCCCACCTATGAGCCCCCTCCCCCCCGCCCCCAAAGTGCACGATTGACCCTATCACACTTTTAGCCCAAAAAGCCCCTTTTATTAGCCAAATTAGCTAAAAAAGTTGGCATAATGCTAAAACGTTAGCTTAACTCAGAATTAGCCCAAAAAACCCCATTATAAGCCAAATTAGCGAAAAAAGTTAGCATATTGCTAAAACGTTAGCTTAATTCAGAATTAGCCCAAAAAACCCCATTATTAGCCAAATTAGCGAAAAAAGTTAGCATATTGCTAAAACGTTAGCTTAACTCAGAATTAGCCCAAAAAACCCCATTATAAGTAAATGTAGTGGAAAAAGTTAGCATGTTGCTAATACATTGCCTTAAACCAGAAACTGCCCTCAAAGAACCCCATTATGCTCTATATAAGAAATTAATGGGAAAAAAAGCACTTTTTTCGAAATGGCGGCTTTTCTGTTGGTTTAATCGCCATAGCAACCATTTTAGGTTTTGATCGCCCCGTGACACCGAACAGATAGACGTCTGTTTCAGACAAATCGGAAAACATTAACCCTTAAAACCCCTTAGCAACGAAGGTTTTTCGCTAGCCACGCCCACATTTTTAATATATTCGTATCCGGTTCTATTATATCATGTCCAGTTCTGGTCTGGGCTCAACATACTGAATTTTCACAAGAATCCATCAAAAATTGGCCGAGTATAAAGACTGCGCCACTTTTGCAAGGTTGTCACGCGCACGCCATTTAAAATCTACAACTTCTAATTCCAACATTTTGTTTGCAATTGCTTCCTCTTGATGCCCAAGTAGTTACAAGACGATCAATAAAAATTCCAAGGACGAGTTTTCGTTTGAAGCTAGTGCTAAACTAGCTTTTTTTTGTAAATTCAAGATGGCGGCCTGTTCCGAAGGTCAAAGGTCAACGAAACTCTACATGTCAGTGTAGACTTGCGCTAGCACCCTTTGGACGAAATTTCGTTAAGATCGCCAAAACAAAAGGTCACTTTTGATGTAATTGAAAATCGCCAATTGTCAGATTTTGAAACAAAATGGCCGCCAAGGAGTGAGTCGGGTGGTCATTGCGTAATAATTTTAAATCTTCGTTTGGATATCCCCGATAAAGTTAAGTAGGTTTCGTTCGTCAATTCTAAAAAAAAAATTCCGAAATTTTTTTTTTTCGCCGAGTCAGCGCTTTTTTTTGCGTCGGTTTTTCGCTTCCCCTGGCCTCAATTTTTACATTATAGTTTCAAAAGTTACATTGCCACATTCAGCCTGGTGTACCGCACGCGTGGATATGCGTTTTGTGATATTTCGCTAAAACATGCGCAAGCTAGCTAAAACCGTGGCGGTTGCGAGCTCGCCACGCGCACGCCATTCAAATTCTACAACTTCTAATTCCAACATTTTGTCCACAGTTCCCGGCCATTGATGCTCGTGAAGTTACAAGACGATTGATGAAAATCCCTAGGACGAGTTTTCGTTTGTAGCTTGTACTAAACGTGCTTTTTTTGAAAAATTCAAGATGGCGGCCTTTTCCCGAGGTCAAAGGTCGATGAAACTTCTGTGGTGATTGAAGACTCCGGCTGGCAGGATGTGTGTGAAGTTTCGTAAAAATCGGAAGAACCAAAGTGTCGGTTTCCCATATTGTGAAAAAACGTGAAAATCGCCAAATCTCGCACTTCGCCACAAAATGGCCGCCAAGGCGTGGGTTGTGCGGCCCCCCCATAATGATTTCAAAAGTTCTCCTGGATACCCCCGACACGTGTGATTTGGTTTCGTGTGCGTATTTCAAAATTTTTTTTTTTGGCCCCATAAACAGTTTTCGGCCCATTCCCATTCCCAAACCGTTTTCACCCTGCTACTGCGGGCCATAATAATCATTATTAATCATGCTAACAATAATCTAAGGCATGGGTTAACAAAAGTTATTTGGATGAATCTGAAGTTGGCTTTTTATTTGCAGTTTTTTTTTTATTTTAATTATTATTTTATTTGCCGGATGTTTCTTTTATTTGGAACATAATTTCTGTTTATTTTTAGTGTTTATTTTTTTTTGCTTACACAGTTACTTTCCTTTGCAGGGATGGTGGGTCTTGGCCACTGTAGTACACAGCCCAGACTGATTTAAGAAACAGCTGTTATGATAATGTCAGCTTTTCTATGTTATATTTGTTTTGTTAAATAACAAAAAAAAATAAAAAACGAACATCTGTTTCTGAGTCATTATACTGATGGATTTAATGTGTCGTGTGTGTGTACTGTATATAAATGCAAATATGTCTAATCATGATTAGCAGCAATTATAATGTCAAGAAGACAGCATAATTTTCTTTTATTTATTTTCAAATCAATTTATAAAATAATAACTTAAACTTACTTGCTATATCTATATATTTTTTGTCTTTTTTTCAGAAATTGTTTGAAACAAACCAATCAGTCAAACTGTTGCATTTTTAGATCATTTCTAATAAAAACAGATTTTTGAAGTACTTTGTTTGTAGAGCAGCTATTTTAAACTCCAATGCAATAAATACATATGCGATAAATTCCTATGACAATCTCTTTTGCTCTCATACAATAAGGTCAAGTCGTAGCATGATGGTTTCAAACTTGCGTTCTGACTCACCGGTCCGGTCTCTGGGAGGGGCTCCATAAGCTCCACCCCCTCTGCGTAGACCTGAATCAGAGCCAGCAGGTCTCGAGACTGGACTGCCTCAAACAGCTCGATCATCTTAGCCGATGCAGATGTGCAGGTCTTCTTGGCATACTTGTGGTCCACGTACTTAGCCGTGATGAACTCCTTCCTCACCGTCCTGCAGGAGAGACGAATTTTTAAATGTCCGTTCGCATCAGATGGAAAAGGTGAAACTCTGACTACTAACATGTCACTGGAGGGGGTGGGCTTCGGTGAGGGAGAGGGGAGGTTTCCCTCCATGATCTCGTTGAAGCTACTGTTCCCAACGTTCTTGGCCAGCTGGAGGACAAGTAATCATGAAATAAGTAATCAAGATCATAGAAATATCACAAAATAACAACAAAAAGGAGGACTTTGCATTTGCCTTTCCTTTGGTTTGGTTTGTTGTGTAACTCACCAAGAGTTCTGAGGTCCCTAACTTATCAAGCTCCATGGACTGGATTCGAGAAATGTGCACCCCCATCTCCCTGTGGATGCCAGAGCACTCGATGCAGGTCAGGATGCCAAGGTTGGTGGAGAGCCACTTAGGGTCTGCAAACAACAACAAAATCCTTTTTGGTTCAGCCAATTCCAGATAACTACATTCTCTTTGGATTTAGATCATTGCAAAAACAGACCCCTGGGAATAAGTAAAAAATTCTTTAAATTGAAAAAAATATTTTGAAACAAGCAAAAAAATATGCCAGTGGGATGAGAGAAATGGTCTTCCCAAAAATATGTATTTGAAACAAATCTAGTTACTAAGACATGTTCTCTTAAACTAAGATCGTTTATCGAAAAACTTTCTTGACAAGATTCTTTTTCTTATACGAGATTTTTTCTTGAAACAAAGGTCTTTTTACTTTCTTAAGACTTCATTTTTGTAGTATGGAATTCGATGTCTTAAGCTGTAGTTACGAGTGGAAACGGGCGTAAACTGGCCAAATCTGTATGGGGCACACAGGTGATACACACAAAATATCAAGGTAGACACAATGTAGACTGCTTGGGGAGACCCTAGTTATAATAAAAGTTTAGCTTTGCTGTAGGAAAATCATTAAATGAACTTCGTTGATTTAAATGAAAATCAACAGCTTTATTTCATTGACTGTTTTAAACTTCAACTTTGTATAGGACCAATTAAAATGTGATGTAGATTTTCCCTTACACGTCAAAGAAGCTAACAAACGGACGCCAACTTCAACCTCGTCTGACTTTTAAGATGTGATGGATAAATAAAGCAAAATAAAATGATACCATCATAAACCTTTAACTGCATAAATATAACATAAATAGACTGTCTGCAACTTTATTATCAGTGTATTTCAGTGTAACAATATCATGCAGCAACTGACTGCATGATATGTGGTATGTGAGAACAACTGTTGCAATAAATCTATATTTCAATGAAAAAATCTGGGTTTTGTCTGTTTATAGCAGATTTCTTTTTCTTTTAAGTCAAAGACTCTTCCTCCATTTCCACATTGGCTTTTTTCTCCCCAAAGAAACTTTCTGAAGACGTTTTTTTTTTTTTACTGTTAGCTTGGGGCTTTTAATTTAGCGTAGGAGCAGCTGCTTTAAGAAGGTAGCAGATGTATTTTTAGACACGCGAGTACTCAAGATGCGGTGGACATAATCCGGTAGTTTTCCAAAATAAAACTCCCTTCAGAATCAGAAAATAAACAAACGGATATAATCTAAGTTATCGTTTTTTGTTTTGTTTTTTGTCTGCAGCCTGGTATCAAGTGACCGATGGACCGTTATCAGTCCACGGCCTGGGGTTTGTGGACTAGTGCTTAAAGCTGGCCGCTTGAGGCTCAAGGGCACTGGTAGACACAGCTATGCTCCCCTTAAGATGCAGCCGCACTTCTCTATGACCCTTCCTGGACCAGAACAACCCAAAAAACTGCAGAACCTGTATGGGTCAACCCCCAGTATCGCTGCTTGTGACTAAGGCTTACGTCTTGCACAAAACCCCCTTCAGGACTGTCAGAATCTCCTCGTTCTTCATACAGAACTCACTGCCAAGCAAAGAGCAACAAGAGTCATGACATGAAAAATCTCTGTGTAAACTGAACACAGTCTAAACCGAGGAGTTAACCTGCCGTAACGGTCTCATTTAAACACATCTTGAGCCGTCTGGACCAACAGGGGGTTAACAGAAAACACAGGAGGTCAAGCCCCACATGGACCAGATGGGAACAGGTCAGAAGTGCTTGTTAAACATGGCGAGGTAATGCAGAGAGAGTTCCAAGGAGAATTTCCAAAGAGACGGCCCTCCTTCCTGTCAGGAGAGACGGGAGCAGAGGTGACCTTTGAAAAGGACAAGATTCAAATGATGTGATGAGCAAAGGGAACCGCCGGTGACTGCACGCATTTCATGAAAGATCAGGAATTACACAGACGTGATAATTTACCCCCCGGGGGGTAACAATGTCTGGGACTTATGTAACAAAATGCTGTGTCACTGTTGTTCTGGAAGCTTAAAAAACATTGTTTTTTCTCTTTTAGAGCATCAAAATGTGCCCTTGGTGAGTTGGACTGCAGTGTGTGTTGGTGCAAGCAAGTAGTGTTTGCATGAGTGCATGTTTGTCGGAGGAGCTGAATGTCCACAGCACTCTTAGGTGCTGACTCCTTGTTTCCTAATCTGGGGGAGGATCAGGACGGAGTTGAGTCTTGAATGCTAACAGCACGGACACACACATTCACACTCTATTATGGGCTGGGGGTTGGGGAGCTTTGAAGTGTCGGTTACAGTCTGAACGAGGGACAGTGAGTTCAGGGCAGCTGGGACGCTGTAAACAAATCCAGACTTTGAGAGGAAGATTCCTCCACAGTTAAATCCCAGGGCGCCGAGATAAAAGTTGACAAAGCACACGTGCACCAAGGCTCTGCGGACTGCGGCAAAACACACCTGCAGCTCCGCAGTCGCAGCACACCTCGTTGCCCGGCATGCGCAGCACTTCTTCAATGATGGCTTTAGTCAAGTCTTCTAATCCATCCTCGCCGCCGCTGCTCTGCTCGCCTCGGAACGCCATGTTTAGCGCTTCCTCCTTACTGTTGGTCAGCACCGAGATCCAACTGCAAAAGGAACGAAAAAATTGAACAATCTCTAAATTCTTTATACCCAAAACATTTCTATTTATTATGACAATCCCTACTTTAGAAGTTTGGCTCGCATTTGCAAGTTTACTTTTCCTGACAAGGTCAAACACAGACTTTGGAAGATGGGAAATATTGTACGTCCACTTCAACATGGCCTCCTGCACTTCTCCACGCAGCATAATCTGCTGCTGCAATCTACACCGTCTTCACTAACACGTTCGCGCAGAAGCTTCTCTGAGGGGTGCGTCAGCACTTCCTTCAACTTCAGCCTCCTCTATGCAGGCAGAGCGGACAGAGAGAGTGAACACATGTTTCTGCTCTCTGCATGTGTGAACTCTAAGGTTATTTAAATGTAAAACAGAAAACACAAGTAATTTAGCTTACTCACAATATATGTGATAATGTGGGGGCTGATGAAGAGCTCGGACATTTTAAGGGAATCTCTCAAAGAAAACAGCTGTTTTTATGCTTTTTCCCTAAAAAAGCAAAGAAGATGGATTGAATACAATTTTAAGATATGCTGAGGGCTGAAGAAGCACTGAGTTGTGTGGTAAAAGGACAAAATACCAGGACCTACTCCAATGAAAATTGTGTTTTTGGTGTTTTTAACATGTTCTTGTGACATTTTTCTGATAAGAACATAGAAAAATAAAACTAAGCTTAAAATTCTGCTGACAAAAACGTAGTTTGAAAAGGAGCTTACTTGCTACATAGAAAATACACTGGGCGGGCCACAACCTCTATGCTCTGAGCAACATGGAGGGAAAGAGAGGGCAGGTTGCTCTACAGTCCCGCCCACAACTTAGGGTGTATTCAAACTGGAAAAATCAGTTGGTCCAGACCAAGCCTGCTTAATTTGGCCTGGATAGAGTCCTGAATCTGGCATTTGGTCTGTATTCAGTCTACCGTCTACTGGACATTTCTGCTGTCAACTAAAGCTTGTGAACAAAGCCACGTGACTAAAGATCTCTTCACTCATTGGCCATGAATTGTAAGAATGGGAGAAAGCAGTGAGAGAAAGCATAATGGAAGTCTTGCAATTTTGCAATCCTTGTTAGGATACTTCACTGATTCAAACTTTATATTTCGCTGACTGAATTTTGAAAGTCTGTATCAACATCTTTTTACTGCTACTTTGATAGCAGCTACTGAGGAGACGACAGCTTTGAAGGTACGCTGATAAGAGTTCATGACATATAGATTGTTGGAAAAACAGTGTACGAAGCAATGTGTATTATGTTAAAAATTGTTTTCATGAACCTGCATTAATCCACCCACATTTATTTCAATGCATTGCTGTGTGTCATCATTGCTCCACTATTCTGTTGCCATCCCATAATGTCTAACTACGGTAGCCATTTTGGTCCATTTTGGTGGGACTTTAAAAACAACAGCAAATGAGTTCAGAATAAAAGTGCAGCAAACTCAAGTGATGAAGGTTTGAACCTGAAGACAGTCAGCCTGAGATTTCTGACAGGAACTAATATAAAGTAATTAGACAATTAGATGACAGCGTTCGTGTGTAAAACGCTTTATTTAGCTTGCTTGTTTTGTCAGTGAAAGCTTTAGCCGCTTCAAACATGGCCAACAAACCCCAGAAGGAGTTTAATTTTTATTTTAAAATTTTTATTTCAATCAAAAACCTATTTGGTTATGAAAATATGTCTACATAATTAGTGAATTTAGCAGATGTACAACATTCGATATTAATTGTTAATAATCAGTTGAGGGCAGAATTATTTTTACTATTTCAGTTTTAAATACAGCTCCGGGACTTCATTGTTGCTTCTTTTTAACAGCTATTAATGATTTCAGATCTAATTGTTTGATTAGTTTTCCACTTTTGTAAAGAGAAGGTATTGCATGATCACATGATCTGTGCAGGAAATAATCCATGTGAGATGCACTCTCATCCCTTGATGATTTTCCTGAAGGAGGTGGGGCATAAAAAGGAGAATGGCATTATCTGGTTTTTAATAAATTCAACTCACATGACAAACTCTTGTTCATCTTCAGCCTGGAAGTGATATGTCCGGTTATCTGTTGAAAACAAACATGTAAATATTATGTTTTAAATTCTATGACAGTAAAACCAGCACCCAACCTACAAGACTCAATCTGCGATAAAAAAAACAAAAAAAAAAACATGTGTGTGTTTTATATATGAGGCTGTTCAGGTCAATAAATGTAAACAAACTTACGGGAGATGAGATCAAAACATTTCCTGTCCTCACCGCTTGGCTTCACCTGGCAGGTGAGCAGGTTGAGTTTGACAGGCTGCCTGTTGGACTGAAGGCAAACGAGTGTTACGCAGCATACACAGGAAACATGGTTTTAAGGTTTTTAGAAATGAACTTCCAGTAAAAGAAATCGGGTGTATTTTAAAAAACGCTTTAGGTTGCATTCATCTGAAAATATTCAATTATAAACTAAACACATTTTTAAAGATAAGATCAGCATGGGTTTATTATGTGTTTGCTTGTATGGGTTTATTAGTTTTTTTCTGTGAATGATTGTTTGTATGAGTACATGTTTGGTTTTAGATATCTTTGTCATTTGGGTGTTTGTGCTTGTTTTTATGTACTTGTTTAATTGTTTGTTGTGTTTAGATGATGGATGGATGGATGGATGGATGGATAGATGGATGGATGGATAGATAGATTAGATAAACCGACAGATGGATGATTGAATAAACTGGATCAATGGATGGATGGATGGATGGATGGATGGATGGATGGATGGACTGGGTGTACAAATGGATGATCGATTAATGGATGGATGGATGGATGAATAAAGGAATTAGATGGACAGATGCATGGATGGATGGTCAAATGGATTGGGATGGTTTGAAGGAAGATTAAAAAGATGAATGGATGGGTAAAATGGACGTAAATAGATAGATGGACAGAGGGATACATTAGTGGATGGATGGATAGATGGATTCGACAGACTGTTACATGGAAGAACAGATAAATGGATGGACGAATGGTTGGATAAATTGCTTTAGGAAATAAGTTTTTGTCTTTTACCAGCATAAACAGTTATGTGGTACGTAAAGCATAAATCCTCAGCTTACAAATGAAATGAAATGAAAAATATTTACAGGAGTGTTGCAGTGTTTCTTTGTGTGTAAACCTCACAGAACAAACGTGTGGAGACTTTAGTACATGAAGAAAAGGGGAAATGGTCTCATCTTCATGCCAATTTGGCGTTTCACATGAAGACACCAGGTCAGGTACAGTAACATCATTAACTCTAGAGGCCCAAACACATCATGTAGCACCCTCCTCTCACCCACGTCCTCTACGAGGTTTACGTGGATGCCCGTGACCCCGCTGGACATCCTGAAGAGTTTCTTCACTCTACAGCTGGAAAAGGCATCAGTCTCCCAAACACATGGAGGTCACTTTGATTATTTCTGATTTATCTCAAGCATGACATCTGTGTTGGAGGTTACAGTCAAGGATCTGAGCCGTGTTCCACTTTATTTGTGTCAAAACAAACATTCCTTAAACACTCATAGCTTTGTTTGTCATCTTCGCCATTTTTTCAAGTGAGTTTATCAGATGTTTAAGTGGCAGCTTACTCATGTACCACAATAAAAAAAACACTTCAAACAGCCACCACAGGAAATTTGTTTAGTGCATCTAGGATTAAAAACAACGTTTTTGACAGATAAAATCCAGAGGTTTCTGTTTTCCAGTTATCAGAAGGTTAGAAGAAACAGAGACAGAACTTCCTGTAAAAATGTTTTCCAATAATAAGCCCAACCTGATAAAGTTTCACATTAAGTTTATAGAAATTATTCCATGATACTTCTGCAAACTAAGCAACAAAACCACCACTTAGATACAAGTGGATCTCCCGGCACCTCCATTAAGCAAATGGACTGTGCTCTCTGTTGGGCTTTGGTCTGTAATGATGGACCCAGTTGGCACATGCTCACTGAGCCTCGCCTGCTGCCAGCATCCAGGCAGAGGCGGCACTACAGCACGTGCTAATGAAAGACTAACGGGCCGAGATGAGCCCTGGAGCCAGGCTGGCCTGCTGGCAATGCGCCATGCCAGATAGTCACCTAAAGTTCAGCCGCCACAAAGGCCAGTACCAAACCCAACTGAGAAAGTCACCATTTATTCCATTCATTCCTTAACAGAACCAAGTTTTCCCTGTACATCCAAAACTTTATCTTGAACCAAAATTACGGTAAAACAAACAGTTGTATAAAATGCTCATTTAGCCCAATAAAAGAGCAAATGTGGAGAGCCGGAGGACGCAGAGCCGGTCCTTCCCGTTGTGTTCTAGCTGGCTAAAAAAAGCTCTTTCAGCAAAATCCTCTGCAGTGAAAAC
This sequence comes from Oryzias celebensis, assembly GCA_014656515.1. Taxonomy (NCBI): domain Eukaryota; kingdom Metazoa; phylum Chordata; class Actinopteri; order Beloniformes; family Adrianichthyidae; genus Oryzias; species Oryzias celebensis. The sequence goes on along the minus strand of BNCR01000012.1, from coordinate 29,810,208 downwards.
AACCAACACTAAACCTTCATGTAAAGGAGAAAATGCTGGCTGACAAAACAAGCAATTTACCAAGTGATGCAAGATAACAACTCACAAATGTTTTGCATTCCAAGTTAAAGACTAGAGACAACATTAGAATTCCAAAATACTTCTGTGTCTGCTAATAACCTTGTCCTAAGCTCAGAAAATCATAAATATAGGTATTCTTTTTATCAGTGGTCTCCAACCTTTTTCCACAGACCAGTTTAATGTCAGACAATACTTTTACAGACCAGGTTGAATGAGGCTGAAGTGGGCGTCCAATTCAGTTTTTTTCTTTTTTAGCTTCCAGTCTCTCTAAACTTTTCTTCGTCCTCTGTAAAATATCTGCAGTTGGTTTTATTTGTTGGTTGTTAAATAAATAAAGTTTGTTGGTAAACTTTATTTGTACACCAGATTTCATGCAGGAGCCTTTCTAATGTGATGTAGATTTTCCTTAAAGCCATAATTGTCAAAGTGGAAGCTATTAAACCAGACACCAACTTTAACCTCGTCCAATTTTATAAAGTAAGATAGATAAAAGAAAAAAAGCCACTAAAACTATTATTTTCTCAATATAATGATGAATGTAATTCCACCATTTGAACAACTTTTTAGCAGCAACCCCGTAACATTAGATAGTCAGTTGTTGAATATTATGTATTATTATTATGGTTTGCTTTCACAATAAATCCATGTTTGGAGTAGAGATTCCTGGTTTTTGTCTGTTAAATGCAGCTTTCTTTTATTTTGAAGTGAAAGGCTTTCCTTTTGTTTTCTCTCTGGTTCTCCTCTGCCCCCCCCCACAAAAAATAATAATTAAAATAATTAAAAAAAAAAAATTGTTCACATGGGTTCTTCAGGGTTTTAATCCTTATTTTCAGTTCAGTTACTAATTTATACGATACAATGCAGGACTCCAACTAATTTAACATCACCTTGAAAATAAAAATCTCTTAAGACTATTTTTTTTAAATATAATTGGAAATAAAATCAGTAATGAAGTGGTTAATAATGCTTCTTGTAAACTACATTTAAAGTAAAGTTTTGATCATTTCTTCTTTATTAATGTTCCTCTAGTGAAGTGTTAGGGGTGTCTTCCTGACAATGTTGCTGGGATATTTTCTGACAATGTCTCTGCTATAATCAGGAGTCAATTATCTGTGATATAATTACAGATAATGGACGGATAATTATTTCACGGAAGCACGTCGGATAACTTCATCCGATCTCTTTTGGTGACATCGGTGTTTAACAAAGTGGCAGAAAATGTGATTCTCATAAATCCTTCAAAAATATCCCTGTTCGATCCAAACCTTTCCTAGTAATTAGATCGCCAAATTGGATTTGCCGACGGAGCTAAGCCCCTCTCCGTCCGGTTGCTGTTTGTGTGAAGCAGTGCGGGAGGCTGGGATTCGGCGGCGCACGCTCAATGACAGCAATTTAAGCGGAGCGCTGCACTGCCCGGCAGACGTACTGAGCCTACCATCCGTGTGTTGCTGAAGACGAAAGCTCGCACTCTGTGTGAGATGAGTCAGCGGGCTGTAGGGGGGAGGGGTGTTGGCAAGGCAGGGAGGGGGAGCTGTTGCCATGACAACCCGTCTATGTCAATTCTGCTCAGCCAGGCTTCCAGATTGGAAAAGCCTGACACACAAACTCTCCGGGTGATGATCACCCTTTGATCGTGTCTTCAGGGTCAGCGGGTACACGTAGTCTTGTGGTGCACTCACCGTGGCGTGGGAGATGGTGAGGATGCCCCCCTTCACTGAGCACTGCCTCCTCTGCCACACCTTCCTCAGCCTGTGAAAGAAAGGATTCCTCATGTTTTGCTCTTTAAATTTGAATGCAACATGAGTCTGCAGCTCACCCATCACTCTTCTTCATCAGGTAGCCTTTCTTTTCGCTGCCAAACTCCTTGTTTCCCTGCAGCTGGTGCATGCTGTAGCCACCCTGCTTACTCTGCGAGTCCTGAGCGGGCACACGCATTTTTTAAGAAAGCGCTCTGGTCGAGAAGCCACTTTTGCAAACACATGCAACACATGCAGGCACAAACACAGAAAAGATACGCCTCACAAACACTTGGGGCTTTTGCAAGAAAGTAACCTACAGGGCATGCTCTACAGCACCCCCACAATGAACTCTACTGTCAACAACAGCATGCTCAACATGCACCAGCACTTACTCTTCTAGACTTGATTCCAGAAAAGCAGAAAGCAGAAGGGGGAGATAGAGGGAAAAGGTGTGAAACATCTATCCCAGGCGAGTGACGAGTGCTACCTGACCCTGTGAAAGTGTCTACAAGTGGTGTTTGCTATGTTTACGGGAAAACTGGAGTACATCTTTGCATGCAGTGGAGTGACTGATCGAGACTAATCGCTGGTTGTGTTTTGCAGGTGTGTGGTTGGGGAAGTGAGTGGTCAGCAGCTTAGCCTTCCACACTCTGGATCCCAGCATGGGAAGCCGGAGTGAGAGGAAGAGTGCAGCGGAAACAGTTTGAAAATGATGCTTCTTGCTATAGATCGGCTTTGACTATGTTTAAATCAGACTGTGAGTGAACGGTTTGGATCTGCATACCTCCTTCTGGTCCAGCTGGAGGGAGGACTTGATCAAGTCTCGCAGGGCGGTCAGCTGCTTCTTCTCCTCATCCTGAGTTTGTTTGATCTGTGAGGATTACAAAAAGAGAAAAATTCAAGATGTTTTTCCAATGAACATTTTTTTGCTCTACCAAAATAAACTCCTATATTGTTGCAGCGTTTTTAAACTAAATTCCCGAAGGCCTCTTTATTGATTGTTGATTTAACATACGTTTTATAAAAGTTTGGGTGCTGATACTATGACACTGAGGTTTGACCAAATTAATTCAATGGAGAACTGCAAAAACATGAAATCTCACAAATTATTTTATCTAATGTTTAGTTGAAATATTTTCTTACATTAGAAAAAGACAAAACTAGCTTACTAGTGACTTTTCAGCCAGATGTAAATTGCAAAAACAGAATCCTAAGAAGGTAAGAAGACTATTGCTTTCAAAAAAAAAGTTCTTATTTTCTGTCTTCCAAGAAATATTAATCAAATTTAGAACGTTTTTGAACAGCAAAATACTCTTAGTTTGAGAATACGCGTCTTAGTGACTAGAATTATTTTCTTAAAGTCTTCTTACAGTCTACAAATAAGTATTTTTGGACTGTTATAGTACTCAAAATAGGATATTTTGAGGAGAAAAAAGTATAACTATACCTACTTTAAAGAAATAAAACTTTTTTAAGCAATACATGCTTATTTTAAAAAATAACATCTGCATTACTGGAGCGAAATACCTAAATGTGAGCATTTATAGCGCATTTCAAGATATAATTTTGTCTAAAAAGAGCAGGCCATCACAGCTCATTTTAAGAAATACTACCAAGATCAATTCTACTAGTTAATTTCACTTCTAAGAAAGTAAAACCTTCTTGAGAAGGATATTCCTCCAGTGTATATTTACACTGCAAATGTATTCAATTTATCCAAGATTTTTTAAAATCTTAAAACTAGTTGTAGAATCTTGTTGATCTTGAACTTAGATATTTAAAAAATAAACGACCTCATGTGTAAGATTACTAAATTAGTTTTAAAAAACATATTGGTATTCTTTCTTATTTTGGTTGTAAATCTAAAAATCAGCAAAACAAGGAAAAAAGCTTTCAGGTAAGAATTATGGACATAAAAATCAAAAATGTTTTAGACGTGGCCACTTTTTTTGTCTTGGATTAAATAATTCACATAAAATATATTGAGACTTGCAAAGATTTGAAACCCTGTTTTTAGACTTTAAAGATATTTTCTCATGTCTTATGTTGTTTTACTTCTCTTTGAGCTACATCTTTCCAAGATTTTCTCAAAATCAGTACAGCTGAGCATTTTTTGTCTCATTAACTGCTAAAACAATAAAATGAGTCCAAATCATTTTGCTCTATACTCTTAACAAGAGAAAATTGATTTAAGAATAAAAAAACTCAAATTTCACTGAAATATTTGGTTCCGTTTTAAGGATGTTACTGTAAGGCTTAATAAATGTTGACAAGTTAGACTGGCATTTATTGTCACAATTTGGAAATAAAAAATAGATTTATGCTCTAAGAATAAGTGCTAGGTTTAGATTTTATGAGGATTTATTAGTATGGGCCAACTTATACTAAGATTTTTGTCACTATAACCAAAATGAACTAAAATTAGTTACAAAAACCGAAAAAAATCCAAACCATTTGCTTATAACTAGTCACAGTTAGCTTTTTTATGTCATTTATTTTACTTTTTAATGATTGTGTGGAACTCCTTATATCTAGATTTATATCTTATAATGTTTCTTGTTAAGCAAAATTACTTTCTGCATGGACAGACAGTTGGACAGTTTTATTACCTTCTAGGGTGTTTTTTCATAGCTGTTGGCTATCTCTTTCAGTAGTGTACAATATGTTCTACTGTATATCACTTCTTCCTCAATCAATCTATTGCCAATTTAACTCAAAGCTACTGATCAAAGGGCTAAAGACTCAAACTAGTGATGCCTGTCAACAGCCTCCAAATAATACTGCGCTGGAATGTAACATCAGCCTCTATCGCTGAACAAAAACGGTACAAACAACTCAAGACAGATGCCAAACATGTTGGTGGAGTTAGTTTGTTTTCACTGAGTTTACAATAAAAAGGGATGCACAGCAGATAACTCTGGAGTCCAAAGTGAGCTCATCTGTCAAACAGCTAAAGCTGGGCTGAAACTGGGTCATGCAACAGAACCTCCATCGCAAATCCACACCAGACAGGCTGAAAAGGAACAGACCTGTTGCTCAATCACGGTCAAAACGCAGAACCTCAACCTGAGGAGAACTGAGCGGGTCCTTTGAATTAACAGATGTCTGTAAATGTCAACAGCCTGGAGCTGCTGTACCACAGATTCCCTCCACAACTGCAGGATGATGCTTCAAAAGGTGATTCCAAAGCAAACTGGAGCATCTGGTGCCCTTTGTTTTCCCATAATCACTTCTGCATTTTGTCTGAGTTGTAAACTAAACAATGCCTTCAAAGAGAAATGTGTTTTTGTTCATTTGATCTTTTTGTTTTCGCTCGCTGATCTGTAAAAGGGAGAAGTTTGTCAGGTTTGGGATCTGAACAAACTGAAAGATCTGCGAAATAGGACAGATTTTAGGCTGAATGATTCCTTCTGGCTCCACCTTCACCAGATGCAGTTATGCAACTTTCTCAATGTTTGACAATCAAAACAAAGCAAAGACAGATGTTCCTGTAGGTATTTGTCTAATTTCCATCACATCTAATTTACCACAAAATCCTGGTGAGCGGCTAAATTGGATCAGATTGCAATTTTTGGGGGAAATCAGAGTGGAAATCTGTTGTCTGCCTAGTTTTTTCCAGGGTGTTCCCATCATTGGATAACAAGAGCTTGTTACATTTCCAGCAGGTTTTAGTTCACGATGGAACAGATTAGTCAAATTCTCCAGTTTTTCAAAGCCCACTAAGATTATTTTCATAGAGCTTCAGAGAAAGCCGACTCTGCTTCCTAAAGGTTTTTTTATATACGTTTCTTTACTGGATGTTCAAGCAGAAATCCTTAATCGCTTTTGCTTCCATTACAGGGAAAAATAAAGTACAGCTATTCATTTTTTGTGACTCAAATCACCCATAAAGCAGGAAATATGGATTACAGGATGACCCTTAAAGTACTCAAATATGCATTTGAGGCTTTAAAACGACCCAAAAGACGAGAAGAATCGCTAAAAAAAAGCATAGAGAACTGAGTGCATTTTAATAAAAAAGGAAAAATTAGAAATAAAAACTGTTTTAAAAATAAAATATGACATTCATAACTAAAAGATAGACTAAATATGTTCAGATGTAAATATTTACATTGTAGAGATCAGCTGCCAGCTTCTCAATGTACTGCTTCAGCTTATCTGCCGTCTTCAAGCCATCCTGGAAGAAACTGTGGAACAGAAACAGAAACGCCACCATCATTTACAGAGACAGCAGTCTGTTGTTTGGAATGCACTGCTTCAGCTCCACGCGGCCTTCCTGAAGGTCGGCCGACGGTTTCAGTTGAACAGACAGCTCTGCAGGTTCCTGGCCCTCCTGGCACCGAAACGGCATCCGTCCGAGCCCTCAGCAGATTTGCAGAGGTGTTTAGAACATCCTGTGATCCATTACAGATCTGTCAGCGGCACACACCTCCATGAAACTACAGCCGCAAATCACCACTAATGACCTCCCACTCTCTCCTCCTGCTTGACGCTCTCCTCTTTCTCCACATAAACATCTCTCTTTTCATGCACCATATCCCAATTTATCCCTGCATTAGAGATTGAGAAGTGCACATGATCTGAAGACTGGCTTCTGTTGCAATCGATAATTGACACTGTCCATTTTTTTAAGATTGTAATATATTTTAACAAACACCTATGTTGCAAACAATATGGAGAGATAGGTGCCATCTTGGAAGTCTCTAAACCAAACAAGGGTTATATAGGGCGTTTGCCATTTTTTTTGTGGTGTACAAATCTACAGTTCCAAAATCCAGTTCTCTTGAAAAACCAGTGAGGACCAATGATCACTAGATTGGCAAATATAGACTACAATGCATTATATTTGAACAATTTATCATTTCTAAAGAATATATTTTAAAATAATGTATTCACGTTTATCATAATCAAAACACAGGCTACACCCAAATTCCCTCACTAGCCCTTAACCCCTCGTGGACTCTATAGCGCGAGACTATGCAGTGCCTCACAATTTTTTTCTTTTTTAAACACCAAATATAACAACACCTATTTAAGTGATAACCCAATAAATATGAACATTTAACGAAAATGATTTATGAATTTGCTGTGTTCCGACACATTTACGGTCAGAATACACCCTTAAATACACTGAGGGTACTTAAGAAAAGCTGAATATGAACATGAACCTGAAACTCAAAACAAAACACAACCAAAAACATCACTGAAACACCAACCTAAAGTGCACAATCCACACACCAAGCCCTGAGGGAATTCAGATTCAACCACAGTGAATTAATAATTAGTCTTTGTTTATATTTATTAGGTTTCTACATCAGCAAATGGGTGGCATCATGTTTGGGTAAAAAAAAATAAAAATAAGGAGCACTTGTACAAATTGCATCAAAATCCATTGATGTGATAGTCCTGCACTTTATGGTCTTTTAGGAGTCATAGGGAGTAGTGAGGGAAGTTGGACATAACCAAAGTGAACTTCATTATCCTTAAAAAAAAAGAGAGGAAAAGATGAGGTTTCTTCAAAGAAACTGCCAGGGATCAAACTACACATAAATTGTTTCCTCGTCTCTTCAAGCTGCAGGAGGTCACATGCGCTCCTCAGCTCTCCATCCGGCGCCCTAAAGCTCCTAATCCATTCACGCTGCAGCCTTTCTGTTCGGCACTCCCAGGTTGAACAGATTAGCAGGGCAGCGCAGTGTTTTGCTTCAGTGTTATGACAGGACATAGCAACGTTGGGATAAAACCTGTCATTCTGCCGCGGGCCATGGTTCTGCCGTTACCCACCAAACCCAAAGTTGTCAGAACTATCTGTACGCTGTTCTGCACAGATTTACAAGAGATCCGAGAAAAAAAAACAGTCCTCAAGTGTTACTGTTGCATGCTGGGAAGTGTAAAATGTGTAAAAGAAATGTGCTGCACATTTGGGTTAGGGGGATTATGGCGCTACTTACTTGCACTGTGCGTGGTAATACTTAATCAGGTTCTGCAGGAGGTCCACTCCTTTCTTGGTCTTTATCTCATTTACTTTGATCAGGTACTGCAAAAGAAGAAGAGTGCAGCCATTAAGCTGAGGTTCAGGACTGTTGGGGATTAATGAAGGGAAACCAGCCAGCAGCATCACCCACCCAGCATCACAGAAAGCTATCATTTGCTTTCTGATGATTACATGTGAGTGAACATATGATTAATGCGAACTTTGAACACTGAAAAAATACCCCTCAGTGATGTCAAAGGAAGTCTTTTATTGTATAAAAAACTTCATAAAGCCACTTTTTTAGTTTTACTTTTAGTTTACAATGTGTTACGACCTCACCAGACGAAAAAGGCAAAACCAAGGGAGCAAGCTGAGCCCCCCAAACACAGCAGGTGCACACAAAACGAACCAGCACTGAATACAGAAAGATGTCAACTTTAATAGAGAGCAAGCTAAATTAACTAAGTGCAGACAGCTGTGCACTCCTCCACAGAGATCAGGTGAGGGTGTAGATCAGCTGGGAGGAGCCACAGTCAGCCTGCACAGAAAGAAAAGGTGAAAGGCCAACAAAAACTATGCAAACACATGCAGAACATAACACAGTGTCAGAGTTTTAAATAAAATACCTCAAAATTAAGCTTTTCACAGCAACTATTGGGTTAAAAATAATTGTGAATAAAATCATTTAATTAGATTACCAGTAATTAATTACAGGTCAAGTTTAATTAATCGCACAAAAAAATGAATCGCATGACAGCACTATTTGTACCAGGATTCTTTTTTTTGGCATTTTTCTGATGATGGAGGACATATAAAAAGAAAATAGCATTTCTGAGTATTTCTTTATTCAAATGATTGTGAATCAGGAGCAGACAAAAAAAGTCCTTTGAAAAGGGGCTTTTTATAGGGATGTCATTGATTCACTTTCCCCTTGATTCAGTTCAAACCAAAATTTTAGGCTCACGGTTTTGTTTTGCTTCGATATGTGATTCATGTACTACAAAACAAAACAAAAAAAAAGATTTGAAAAAAAAAAGATTTCTTCATTTGCTAATAAGGGAAGTAACAATGAAGAAGAACTTTCAGTTGGCTCCATTGACTTTATATGAGAACTGCACTGAAAGACTCCTCCCCCAGATTAAAAAAATGATCAATCATCATAACAGTCCGAAGGGTGGAAACACACTGAATTTTGCAAAGACGTGACCACACAGTGTGGTTTAATGTTCTAATAATTTGTATTATTTTGATGTGGAAAAGCAACAGTGGGCTGAACATTATGAAACTAAACTGTGAATGGATTTGAAAAAGAATTCTCGTTTACTTGTTTGTTTGTACACATATTTAATTTAGACTTAAGAGAGAAATGCAAAAAATCAGAAAAACTTCACCTGCACTGTTCAGTACCCAGGTATTTATCTCTGAGTCACACTGGTTGAATTTTTGGCTAAAAATGTCCTGGATCGATTTTGGATCAGTGAATCAGACCAAATCAGACTGTTCAAAATGATCCAAAATCAAAAGTGAAGTGAAAAGTGAAGCAACCACAAATATCAAATTGAATCATTGTTGAACGGAATCGTTACATCCATAATATAGCGAGATAAGAAAATGGATGGACGGATGGATGGATGGACGGACGGATGGATGGATGGATGGATAGAGCTGAAGTAAGTCATTTTTTATGTGCGACGTCACACTCACTCAGTTCAGTTCTCCTTTGTAGTGAGTGTTGGCTCATAGAAAGTCTGGTAACAAATACTAAATCCTTTTTAAATGTAGCAGAATTGCTTGACACTTTCATTGTAAACACTTGTAGGCAGTAGGGATGCAACGATTACCTGTCCCCATGATTCGGTTTAATGGTGTACAATTGTGTTTTTGATCTCTGCAGAAACTATGTCCTAGAAAGCAACACAGGTTTTTTTTTTTTTTTTTACTGAAAATCATCATTAAAATACCACTGTTTTAAAAAAACGGTTCAAAAGATGATCGGAGTGGATCCAAAAGGAGTTTTTTAGGCTGCGTTTTCAGAGTGGATGTCTGATCATTCAAAACAAATGTCTTCAGATGAAACTTCCATTGAAAAAATGAATTCAAGATAATCTTAAACTAATCCCACAGCGAGCTAATCCACACACGGCTACAAAGAGTCACAGCTAAAGACCACTTTCGGCTCCGCAGTCATGTTTCATCTCGTCTTTGAAGCTGTTGATCCCAACATTACACTCCTCCTTCCGCGTGTGGATGCATGCGAGTTAGCATACACATGAGTGCATGTTTGCGTGTTTTCACACATGTGCTCCTTCTTTGTCTCCCTCGCAGCGCTTGTTGGAATAGAGATTATCCACATTTTGTCTGGGGCCCCTGTGGGTTCTGTGTTTTTGGATGGCAGCACCGCATGCGCCCGTTTCGGCCCCTTTGAGTGTGAATGAGCGTTTTTCCGCTGCTGCTGAAAATAATGCGGCCCGCTGAGCCCAGCCTTTCCACTCTCCTCCAACTGGCAGAGTGGGATGAAAAGAGTGAGAGAGTGAGAGCATCCAGTGATCTGCCGGTTGAGTAACATGGCAAGAGTGCAAGAGTGGCGGAGTGCACACCACACAGAGAAACAAGGTTAAGTGAGATGAACAGATTGTACCACTGACAGCAGAACACACAACTGCAGCATTTCCCAGAGTTAATGACTCTTGTTTTAATAATTGTCTGGCCTTTGTGTTAAAATAGCTAAATATAACTAATCCTTCCTGACTAGATGAAAATAATTAGTTAAACAAAGATGGGAAATGTGTTCAAATACAGCAACACAACCTATGAGTGATTGATTGACCAGCTCCCAGCTCAGTGACCTTGGGAAGAGTGTATGCCCTGAGTCTGAAAGGTTGTGAGGTCAAACCAAGACCAAGTCATACCAAAGACTCTAAATATGGTACCCATTGCCTCCCTGCTTGTTGCTCAGCATTAAGGGGTTGGATTGGGGGGTTAAACCACCAAATGGTTCCTTAGCGTGGCTGTGACTGCAGCTCACCACTGTCGTAGGGGATGGGTTAAATGCGGAGAAGAAATGTCACAAACCTACGTGTGTGACAACTGATGGAACTTTAACTTCACTGAAGCATGCAAATGATACATCTGTCATGGTGGACCTGTTATTCATAAAAGACCTACATGTTTAGAAGCTGATGTTCCATAAAGTTCTTGTAATAATTGTACTGGTTTGACACCAGTTTAAGTATAAATGGGATATAAATGGGATATCTGATTGGAAATTTAAGCTTAAAGACAGACTCCCAAGAAAATTGTGTTTTTAAGATGTTCTTGTGGCATTTTTCTAATGGTGGAGGGCATATATAAAAACAAGCCAAAAATTGCATTTCTTAATATTTCTTTATTCAAATCTTTGTATATCAGGAGCAGAAGAAAAAGTGCCGTGGGTGGGCCACAAGCTCCCTCCTCTGCTCCATTCTAATGCATCCGCTTGCAAACGACTCGATCCATGTACGTCTTTGTTTTCCTAGTCCAAGCTGGCATCTGGATCTAAACTGTGCAGCTGGATGGGGACATCCTTACCATGGAAAAATAGCAACTGAATTGGCTTCATTTTGCTGGAGCCGGAGGTAAGGCATTTTCAGGGTGCTGTCACACCCGTCCAGTTATCTATATGCAGTCACCGCTTCACATCAACAGTCCCGCCAACAACTCACGTGCAAATTTTATTGAACTTCTGCCGCTTTGTATAAACTATGTCCTAGAAAATGACAGGTTTTTATATTTTGTCTAAAAACAGCATAATCATGATTAAAAGACCACTGGGGACACTGGTAATAAATCAAAAAGATGATGGGAGTGGGACATTTAAACAGCTTTTGTGTTCAGCTGTGTTTTCAGGTTGAGAAGCTTCTTTCTGCAGATGCGTTCTTTTATATTCAGCATTTCAGCAGAGTTAGAAAGAGGAGAAGAAACCCACGAAGATGTGTTCTGTTCCTGTGGCACAGCGTGGACCAGCCAATGCTCCAACACAGAAGTGGAAGCCAGTGCTAATTTGACGTGGGAACTACAACTCCTTTTTTTTTTTTGGGCATCAGGCAGAAACTGGAGGCGAGTTGCAAGATGCTGAGTTTATGCTGGAAAAATCTGTTGGTGGAGAAGGTTCAAGCATTTGACAATGTTTGAAATGTGAAAAAAGAGCAGGAGGAGATAGTGATGAACTTGCAGCCTATGATCATCACACAACCGTTCTCCACAAATTGATAGAGAAGAGTTCAGTCAGGAAGGAGGGAGTGGGATGCACAAACACCAGCTCAGTTCACAGAATGAAAAGTTCTGAATATGAAAAAAATTATATATTTGTAAACACCAAAATAAAAGACAGTCATCAGCTCTGATGAAAGAAACTAAACATGCAAAAACAGGATTCAGTGAGAACATGATAACAATAAGTAAAAATGCTTCTGTTGGTTATGAGAGTAAAAAAAAACTGTGGTTGAAAACTCATATTTCAAGAAGGATCTTTCTGCTAAACAAAGTTTGGCTCCAAAATCCTATTTCCTTCAAGTGCCATTAAACAAGACTAATATCACAAAAGCAATAATTAAAAAGTGCTTCTGGTTTTACTAATTATACACCCACTTATAACAGGAAGAAACTCTTCACTTCTGGACTCAAGCACATTTGGAAAACAAATTAAATGGAGCCAGGTGCACTTCACAAAGTAACCACTAGGGGATGGTTCCAAAAGTAAACCATTATTTGTTCATTTAAATTTTACTTATTTTTTATTTTATTTCTATTTAATACACATTACACCTATACAGATAGTTATAAATGTAAGTGTCACAGAGCAATACAGTAATCTCTCGTTATAGGCCAAAACAGCTAGACAGATCTACATAAATTTACTTCACAATCAGAGGTTTGCTCTCATTCTATAAAACTGGACCTATTTTTCTACTAAAGTTTGAACATTGACAATTTAAAAAACATCAAAAAATGTGTAAAAATGTTCATGTCTGACTGAAAAGAGTTTATAAAGTGTACAGTGAGGGATTTCACATTACTCCTTAATTAAGATTGTCAAATCATAACCTCTACCTGTCAGATCTGTTTGCATTGCCTACTTGCCCATTTATACAAAATTGTTTAACGACATCATTATGGCCACCACAGCCTCAACCACAGACTGTATATGAGAACTGGACCAAGGGAGTGACCATAGAAAATGACTTACTTCCGGCTCCAACAAAATGATGTCAATTCAATTGCCTTTTTTTTTTTTTTTTTTGCAAAATGGACGCCGCCATGTCTATCTAACATGGCAGCGTCAGGCAGGCATCTCCAGTAAGTAGCGATTGCCCCCTTAGCAAGTATCAGAGCTTGTAAACAAAATGCTTTTTGTAGCAGCCAAGAGTCTCTCAATTCTTGTTTGAAGTTTCTTCATCCATTCTTCTTTACTAAAGTCTTCCAGTTCTTTGAGATTTCTGGGATGTCTGTTCTGCACTGCTCTTTTCAGGTCTATGCATAGATTTTCAATGATGTTGAGGTCAGGTGATTAGCAAGGCCACAAAACCTTCAGTTTCTGTCTCTTAATGTAAGACAGTGTGGATTTTGAGGTGTGTTTAGGATCATTATCCATTTGTAGAAGCCATCATCTCTTCAACTTCATCTTTTTCACAGATGGCATCAAGTTAGTGTCCAAAATTTGATGAAATTTTGTGGAATCCATTCTTCCTTCTCCTCTTGAAATGTTTCCTGTACCGCTGACTGCAATACAAGCCCAAAGCATGATTGATCCACCTCTTTGCTTAACAGTTGGACAGAGGTTCTTTTCATTAAACTCTGTCTTCTCCAAACGTACCTTTGCTCATTGCAGCCAAAAAGTTCCATTTGAAACTGGTTGGTCCACAGAACTTGTTTCCAAAATACATCAGGCTTGTTTATATGTTCATTTGTGAACTTAAAACATTGAATTTAGTGGTGAGGACGTAGAAGAGGTTTTCTTCTGATGACTCTTCCATGAAGACCATATTTCTACAAGTATTTCTTGACAGTAGAACAGTGTATTACAACTCCAGAGTCTGCAGGTCTTTCTGGAGGGATCCTGCAGTCAAACGTGGGTTTTGACTTGATTTTCTCACAATCCTGCGAGCTGCTCTGTCTGAGAATTTTCTTGGTCTTCCAGATCTTGCTTTAACTTCCACTGTTCCTGTTATGTAATGGCATCTGAAAAGGCTTTGCTATCTTCTTATATCCTTCTCCTGCTTTGTGAGCATCAACTATTTTCAGTTTCATTTTTCCGGACAACTGCTTGTGTTGGGGGAAAAGTCAGATGACTCAGATTATTTCAAATCTTTGAGATTGAAATCACCTGGTCTTTGCAAGTAATGATTGTGAACAATCCATGACACTGTCAGGTCTCAGCTTTTCCAAAGGGGGTGGTGCATACTATAAATTCTGCTGTGTCCAAACCTTTGCACACTCCATTGTTTTGTTTTCTGTTATTTTGAAAGGGTGAATGATAGAAATAAAGCCACTTTTTTTCTACATATTAAAATAATGCCTCATCTGTAAACTGATGCCTTTAGAAGATGTTTCAATCTTTCCTTGGGTTCTTTATTCACAATAATATAACCTTTTACTTGGAGTTCCCAAAACTTTCAATCACTACTGTAACAGGTTTTAAAGGTGATTTGTCTGTGAGATGCCACACAAAACTTTGATGATTAAATCTGACTAAAGAAAACAAAAAGGTGCAAACATGGATTCAGCAGTGTTTCCATCATTTACATCCTCCCATCCTTCATGTTCACATTGAGATCACAGTCTGCAAAAACGAGAGTTAAAATGTGGGGACGAAAATGCATCAGCAAAAAAAGGGAGGTTCAGACCAGCGGGGTGTAAAAGGAGGCAGTGAATAATTCATACAACTAAAAGCAATGCAATGACCGTTGGAACATTATGTAATTTAAAAAAAAATAGCCAGGATAAAACAGTGAACAAGGCGCAGGCGGCACCACCCACCACTAGAAGAACTGGCAGAGCTGAGTGAACTCCAACAGTTTGTACTGACTCTCAGGGGACGCAGTTTTCTTTGTTTTACTCTCTTTTGTTTGAAAAAAAAAATTCACAAGATGCTTGGTCAAAAAAACAAACACTTAAATTTTTGTCGAAGCATTTTCATCAATCAATATGTTAAAAAATAACAAGACAAATGTTCAATTTAGAACACTTTTAAATTAGATTATAATTACTTTTTTCTGTTAACTGTTCATACTTTTTTTACACAAAAACTGTTTTAAAGAAAGGATCCAGATGCCATTGAGACATTTCATAATAGAAATGACATAATTTTAATTAGTTAGTTAGCTTTTAACTTGAACCGCAACCAACATCATGATTTTGTAAATACAGTGGTTCGTTATTAATTCTGGAAGTTATGTTCTAAAAATAAGTGGAATCCACACAGTAGTGAACTTTATTTTTTATAATAATTGTAGATGTTTAGGGCTGTAAAACCCCTCACTGCACACTTTTCTCACAGACAGGATTTGTCTCACACTTTTCTCTCTTGTTTAAACTGTGAAAGTTCAAACCTTTTTGGAAAATAAGTCCAGGATTATTGAGTGAAACTGAAAGATCTGACTGCGATTGAAGATTTATGTAGATTTAGCAAACTGTACATATATTCTATACAGGAAACACAGCACGGAAGAAATTAATGAACAAGATCTATAGCCAATCAGGACGCAGAATACAGTGCGATGTTTAAAAAAAAAGTGGAAAATTGCACACACAAAAAATGAGAACCGCATTATAGCAAGGGATTACTGTACACTGTCCAACATCATCATTTACATTTGTAGTTAAACACACGTTTTTCAAGTGGTTAGCATGAATGAAAGTCACTCAAGTCCAGACAATACAAAGTGTGTTTTTAGACTTTTCAACGGTGAAGAGAAATTTACCTCTCAGTTGTGGGTGGGACTGTTGATTTGGAGCATCCCCGCCCCCCTTCTCTGAGAGCGCAGAGCTTGGAGCAGAAAGCTTGTAGCCCATTATGCATATTTTCAACATCACAAATACGCTCTTTTTCAAGCTGCATTTTTTCAAGCTGCATTTTTTCACCTGCTCCTGATTCTCAACGATTGTAATAAAGAAAATACTCAGAAATACAATTTTAAGCTTAATTATCTTTATATAAGTCCTTCATCATCAGAAAAAGGCCATAGAAATTATAAACACCGAAACCACATTTTTTTTCTGAGTGTCTTTAATTCTGTTTAAGTCTGTTCATGATTCAACTAAATTATTGCAAAAATCAACGTTTTCTTATGTGTGACATAAATATCAAGTTCTGTGCCTTTCTTCTAAACAACATTAACATTAGGAAGAAGCTTCATATCAGATGTTTATGGTAAACAACAGAGGGGTGCGTATCAGCTTACTCGCCTGAGTTTAACTGTTTAACACCCTCGGTAGAGTTAAGAGGCTTTTTGAAAGAGTTATTGACTCCACAGACAAAAATATCTAATAGTAAATACGTGTGTGTTTGACTGATGTGGATTTTGGCATACTAAAGTGTAACCTCGCTGGTTAAATGACTGACCTCACACATCTGGAGTTGAAACAGGCGGCGTTCCTTTTCCATCTCCTCTGCGATCTCAGCCCCAGTGATTTCGGTTCGGATCATCCCGTGCTGCTTGGCGTGCTCCCGCTTCTCCTTCTCGATCTTTGTGCTGCCGCACAAGGAGGAGAAAGTCAGCTCCTTGGTTTTCTCTGCTCAAGTGCATTTGTATTGTGAGCAGTAAACGCCTCAGAAGCACCAAAGGGGATCAGACAATTACAATTCAGTTCTGTACAACAGGCCAGCAGATGCAGTATGCAATCATCCACTTACAACTTGGCCTCGTAGTCTTTCCACGCTTTGTCAAAGGGCTTCTTTATGTCCTGTGAGACACAGAGGGACGAGACTCAGCAATCTGCAAAAAAGGTCACTGAGGGGACAGTGGTACTCATGAAGTTATCCTCTGCTCGAGGTCCTGCAGCTGCGTGATTCATGGACTGGACACCACGCCCCTTCTTGAACCTCCAACATTATGGGTTCACGACCCAGTTACATGCCACTCGCCTCAAGCACAACACAAAGGCAGTGTTTACTCCAACCAGATTTATGGCTTCAAAGGAGAGTCCTACAACAGCTCACTTCATCGCAGGCAGAGACGAGACGATAGAAACGTGCCGGCAAGGAATTTAGGACACGAGAAAACATTTGCTGTGAATCTTACCCCTTTCACGCCTTTCAAATCCCCCTTCAGGAGCGAGTCCAGGGTGAAGATCACATTGTGACTGAGACTCTGGAGCTGAAGGAGAACAGAGAACACAATAAATATGTCATTTTCAGCAAAAGATTGAGTTAGTGAGAATCAAACATGAAACTGACTATGAATGCATTTGTCAGGGTAACAGAGTTGCTCCTCAGATCCACAGGTTGGAGTTGGGGGTTGAAGTTCCTCACTTTAAAAAATGGTTAAGTGGTTTTACGTTTACCACAAACGTTGAGACAAAAACCATTCAGAAAGGGAAGTGAAAATAGAAAAAAAAACAAAAAACAAAAGCCTTCAAGACAGACAACCCTGAAGCCCAAAGGTCAACCATGCTTAATGTAGCGCTTAATAACAGTAAATCAACATCTGACAATGGCTGCTATTGAATGCATCACTTCCCCTTTGTGTGGTGTTCAGGAACCACACAAAATGAATTATTAACTAGCCATTTTTCATCCGAAATGCATCAGATGAAGCTGAAGTGGCTATACTTCTGCAAACTCAACTTATAAAGATCTCTGTCGAGTTTAAACAGAAATGCAGCAGAAGAGAGTCTGTGCAGAAAGTGAAGGAAAAAGTGGCAAATCTGACACCCTGCATGTCAAGCATGCAAGCTCCTTATCTACTGAAGATGGGAATCAGATCTACCCCATCAAGGTGCATTGCTGACACCACTCTGACCCACCACACAAACAAAACTGCAGCTAAAGTCTTAGTCACAACTGCCCTTACGTCTTGATACGGGCTGTCTGCGGGTGAAAAATGGGCAAATCTGTATGGGCCTCCGCAGGTGGCGCTCATGACATATCAAAGTTGTAGACCGCACGGACCCCTGGAACATGAATGTTCATGTACATTTTTTTTCTGCAGGTCGTAGCATACACTTAAACACCACCCACATAAGGGCAAAGTAGGTGAGAGTCAGGCATTTTGAAAGGATTTTAACCTACCCTCCCACCCCAAAAATCTTGCAGACTGTGCAAGGAGCCCTTTAATGCTGTTCAGTGATGAGCCCTGTTAGATAATAGCAGATCAGACAATCAGAATGCAGTTCGTATGGGCATCCTGCAGACATCCTATGTTCACCGACGTATCACATCCCATGAGTGCGGCACTTGTGCACGGTCAGTAAGAGACCAGTACTCGCACCTTACTAACAGCTAGAGTGTGGCGTAAGGGCACTGTACGACAGCATTACCCATACTAGTGCGTTGAACATCCATCCATTCCTTTTCTTAATCTACTGTCCGTCAGTCTGCGGTAGGGCTACATACTCACTTCACACACATAAAGACCTAGGCACAATTTTAGAGTTACCATCCACCATTTGAAGCATGTTTTTGGACAGTGGAAGGAAACCGGAGTGCCCAGAAACTCCACAAACTCCACAAAGAAAGGCCTCAGCCAGGGCCTAATCGCTGTGAGGCAAGAGCGCTAACCACTGCACCACCATGCAGCCCACACTTACACGAGCCTTGCAAATACTCGACGATACATTTACCACACGTACAAGAATGGTATGTTCCATTTTCATGACATCCCTTAAGGTGGCTGAACCAGCTAACTGCAAGACACTCCTGTGCTCCCCTTAAGATGCACCCTGTCCTCTCTATGATCCTCCTGGACAATCCAAAAACCCGCAGTGGGTCAAACCCCATACGGGTGCATGTGACTAAGGTTTTAGATTTTGCAAACAAACACTTCAAAAATTAGACAAAGTAGAAAATATGAGACAGGAAGCAGACTGAACCCAACATCTGACGTAAGAATTTATCAGGTTATAAACTGGTTCCACCTTTAATTTGAGTTCAAATCACTCATTTATGTAAAAGGAACCAATATAAATGTTTTTTAAATAGAAATGTAACCTTTTAATCAAAAGGTAAGGGTTTGCATTTGTTTGAGCAGTGATGTGTGTATAAACACATCAGGCTTTCCTGTCCAACAGAAGGGATGCTTTTTCCTGTTGCTGGTGAAGTTTTGTTTAACAAAAACACCAAAAAAGCACAAAAACAGAAGAACCTGCAGCTGAAACCAAACACCTAAAATCTCAGGTGTCACCTATACATAGCTAGCAGCTAAAACTAACCAGCTAACCGCTTGACCTTTCAGTTAAATATATAAAAGCAATTGGTGATTGTCTTTTTCTGCTTTAGGTATTCAATTTTTATACAAGTTATGATTCTATCCCATTAAACATCAAATTATTTTTTTACATTTCCATTCAAAACCAACAATTTTTGCAGTTATTTTACACACAAGTCATAAACTGAACATATATGTAGACCTTGTAAGAGAAAAAATAATAACAGAAAACTATCTTTTGCCTCAAAAAGACAAAAGAATTACATAAAAAGTGGATTTTTTTTTTTTTTTAATTATTTTAATACATCCCTCCAGCTGCTGACAAAAGAAGTCAAACACAAAAATCAAATACTTGCAAAGCCAACAGGGGAATTAGTTGAGCATGTCCTGCAGCTCTGATTGCCACAGCTTTGCTCAGCAGCTCTAACCGTCAGGATCAGTGGGGTCATTTGCAGCAGCACTAAGCGTTTAAGTCCCTGTTGTTGTTGGCCAAGTCCACATGGACACACAGCAGCAGTCGAGGAAGTAAACAACGCTTTTAACAGCCACTAATGTGCTTCTTAAGTGCCCATCTTGCATACCGCCAACATCGGGATCAATCTCTCACTGGCCGACTGCCGCCAAGCCTCTATCAGTCCATCTTGGAAGCGGCCACCATCTCTTTTTGCTTTCTCTAACCACTCTATTCTCAAAGAGAAAGTAAACAGCGAAGAAGCTGCTGGAAAGCAGGCCAAATCTGTTAGCGGGATCATTATTTTTAACTGATAGCACAAAGAGGACATCTAGGGCACGTGCTGCTCATCAATACTTGTTCGTGGTACTTGCACACACCAGCAGCCCTCTGGCTGCAACTATTGATGTTCAAACACCCCAACGATCTGATCGGACCGGAAGAGGCCAGGGTCAAGGATTCATACATTTGCTAGAATCAGACAGGTAGAAGGACACCAAGCGCCAAACATGGAATCTAAATCAACTTTCAGGAGAGAGTGGACTCTGGAGATATTCAAACACAGAGGAAATCCACAAGGTGCAGATGAGAAGCAGAGAACCCTCAGAGTGAGCCATACATGCAGTCAAGTTTACCAACCAACTCTGACCACTGCTTAACAAATCTAACACACTCCACACAGGTACAGAGACAGTTCCTGCCCACAACCGACCCCAAATCAAATGTAATCCTAATCTCAGATTTAAACCCAAATCCTAAACTACTTATACAGACAGGAGAAAATGTGCAGATGGAGTCAGGACGAGCTCTATTCATTGATTTTATTGGGAGTGCTGACGGGCTGGGCTCACCAGGTTCTTCAGCAGCGCTGACAGCTCCTTAGTGAGGGAGGAGAACTTGACAAAGGCTGTGCCCAGGTCAGGGTTGTCCCGGCTGATGAAGTTGCTTCCAAATTTGTCCAGAGCTTGGGCGTAGTTTTCTTCATTCTGGACATGATCTGTGGTGAGCATAGAAAAGAGAAGCAACACTTAAGTCACTATGCTGCTGGAGTTTTGGTTTAAATGTGTGAAAGACAACACTTAAGTAATCATTTTAAGCAAAGAATGCTAGAGAAAGTGAGGAGGAACCAGAGAAAGACAAGGGGCTGAGAGTTTTCTAAAAGATCTTTAGCTCTGGCTGGCGTGGAGAAAGCTCTTATCAATCATGGTCCAAACCCACGTCTTCCTTCTTTGGCTGTCAAACCAGCACCCGGACATGCTTCTCAAATTTTAAGCCTCTTTCTTTCCAACCCTTGGTATTTACATTAGACTTCGGCCATGAAATATTTGAAAAATAAAAAGCCATTAAAGCCTTTAAGTGGAAGAAGAAAATATAATAATTTGTCTTAAAATGTTGATTTTTTTGTGTTTTTGACCAAATGTTGGCTAGTAAACATTGTTTTTGCAGTGTTTCCAAAATAATTATCAATGTTTATATTTTTAAATGCTTAAAAAAATATTCCTCACTAAAATTATTTAAAAATGCACAAAAAATAATGAATGTCATATAAATTAATTCCTGCTTTAATCTAATTTATAGTCTACTGCCACAGAAAGAAGATATGTTTATTTTGAAAAAGAGTAAAAACCCAGGGATTTTTGCACGTGTGCAGTGGATTCTCCTCTGTCTGATCTAAAGAACGACAGACCTTAAACAAAGGCTCAGCTCCAGTGACATTCATAAAACTCACATATGGTAGACGTAGGAACGCTGCAGTGGAAAGTTCCTTTTTGTGAGAATAGGAACATAACAAAGACGATACCAGACACCTGAAACCACAGCCACTGGTTTTTATCACCCTTTACATTTTTAGCCACATTAATTTTGAAAACTGCCCGCAGGTTTTTCGTTTCATTTTTTTTATGACATGATGTTCACCTGATAAGTAAAATTCTGCTGAGACAGTCAAACTGGACCTCATCTGTGCTCGTCAGAAAAGAGAAGCAGGTGATGTTTTCAGATTATTAACAGATGTACTGAAAAGACCTTTCAAGGGGTTTATGGCTTTTCTTTTCATTTATTTTTTTTATTTTTTAAATATAACTCACAGTCTAAAATGATCCGTCCCTGGATGCCTTTAAACTGAATTGTTGGCTTTCTGTACAAAGGATTACACAGGGAGGGATGAGGTCTACCTTCAAAGAGCAATGTCACCTGGATTGGAGCCCACTTTTTCCTCTGCATGACCTACTTTAAATAAAACTTCCAGGTCATTCCAGCAGCCAGATGTCCCATTATTCTGGCTGTTGAAACCACACACACCCAAGAACATTTCCAAAAAAAAAAAAAAAGTAATTTGTATAGCACTAAATAAAAAGAGTAGTGTAAAACTGCTCCACACTAAAAGTATTGGTCAAGAAATGTCTGTTAAACTAGCAACACTTGACATAGAAAAAAATAACTTTAAATGCAGCCTTGCGTCTTTATTTTTGTATGCAAATTCAAAAAACACAAAACAATGGCTTAATGAGTCATAAGAAAACCAGTAGCCTACTGTTGGTTTCTATTGGTATGTAGATGCTGGTTTTTGTTCCTACAGATATAAAAAATAATTTAAAAAATGATCAATCACAATCAACTTGAAGAAATGTATGGGTGAGGTGGGTTTTGTTTTAGTAGATTATACAGTAACACTTATTTTTTGGAGACTCCACACTGTTGAAAATAAAACAAAAAAATGTTACAATAAATAGCTTTGGGTTTTTGAACAAAACTTACTGTAAAATAACATTTAGTTAACTGTAGGCAGGGTTGATTAAGACCACAGATGATAAGGCCACTGTTCTTGCTCTAGTAAAAACACTGAACTTTTATTATTTTATTTCCTATTAAACCTGTTCTAAGTAATGCAATGTGCTGTACTGTGAAAGTACACTTTGATACAAAAAACAAATAATAAAATTGTGTGTTTGGTACTAATATTAAAACATAGTATCATGATAAACTATAATTTAGGACACTCACGTGTGAACTCCTGTTTGTGGTTCAAATATTGAGATACAAGTGCAAAGAAGATTCCTATCTGAAGCCAAACTTCTCAGGATTCACAACAGAGTTAGTAATCAGAACCTATTGTAAGTTATCAAATAATAATACAGTAAACAATCAGTAAAAAAAAAAGTACTTTCCTGTAAAAAGTGGCATTCTTCCTACACTGAAACTTTTATGTTTGACAAGAAAACAGAGTAAAACTATAAAATGACAATACTGTCTTACAAACTATTTAGTGCAAAGTACTGTAAAAATAAAGATTTTGTACATTTTCTGAACTAATTGTGCTTTTTTCTTAGTGTTGGAAGCTGCTTGCTTTTTAGCCAATTTTATGATTTTTTTTCTGTTGATATAAACATTGAAACAAATAACACGTTTAGGAACGCACGGCATTGACTTATGCCAGTATAAGATATTTTCAAACATAATATTCATAGTATTCTGGTCCGGGACCAGAAACCACACTATGACCTGTCCTTCGAGGAGGTCACGGTTTGTTTCCTATTGGACTGAGCTCCGGTTCACTCTGAGTTTCATCAACCTGAATAGGCTCCATGCTCAGAGCGGAACAACTAGAACAAAATTGACGCCGTTTCCAGGTATTAGGAGATGTCAGCAGAGCAGCGCACACATTGATGTGGTCGGATGAATGCAGGCTCAATAAAAGAACTTTTTACGTGATACAGATTGATTCCCAAACGTTGTTCCTGACAATCTGTATGTCATAAATTCCATTCTGCAGGCCTCCTTAGTCGACGTCTCCTCACTAATCCCCTTGAAACATGCCTCTGCCGTATCAAAGTAGCAGAAAAAGTTGTTGCACTGTTGTTTTGTTTGCAGACTTTGGCTCAAAACAGAGATGTCCGCTCGACGGGAGTCTGAATACAGACCAAACGCAATGCTCAGGACTCGATCTGGACCAAATTAAGCAGACTCGGTCTGGACCATCATGATTCCAGTCTGAATTCACCTTAAGTTTAATACAATTCAAGGGTCAAAGTTCAATTTCAATCTAGTTTATTGAAGAAAACACCAGAATGAGATTTTCGTTTTTTACCATCTCATTGTCATAGTGTCTATTAATCCAAACAATCAGTAATATTCAGTCCGCATTTTAGTGTTTGGTAACTGTTGTGAGTGCCACAAATGTAGATTAGGTAAAAAATCTTTAGAGAAGGTGGAGCTTTTTCTCCACGATATTTCCTTTTCATGTAATAGGAGGATATTGTTTGACTGCTCAAATGCTTTTTCACTGCAGTAGTTCACTCTGTCCATTGATTGGTGAAGTTCCTTCTTATAAAACTTTTTACAGAAACTGAGTAAAACTAAACTTTTGTTGGAGGTGCTCTAAAGCGCTCACAATCATCATAGAAGTATTGTCGAAGAATAATTTTACCAGTGAGACTTCTTGGTATAATTTTTAAACTAACAACACATAAAAACGAAATTTATCTTTGACAATCAGACGATATTTTATGGCATTCTGGGTAGGGCTGCACAATATGTGGAAAACTTGCGATGTGTGATTTTAATGATCCATATAGCGATGATAATATGACTTCTAACTTAAATTATACTCTAAAGGTGCATTCAGACTGGAAAAATCTTTTGGTTTGGATTGAGACGGCTTAATTTGGTCAGGATTGAGTCATGAACCCTGCGTTTGGTCTGTATTCAGACTGACCTCAACCGAACATTTCTGCTTTGAACCAAAGCTTGTTAACAAAACCATGTAACCAAAGATCTCTTCAGTCATTGGCCAGGAATTACAAGGGAAGGCAAAGCAACTAGAGACAGAAACTTTGGATGTACAGTTATTTACCTTCAGGATATTTCACCGATTCAAACTTTATATTTCGCTGACCAATTTTGAACCTCAGTATCAACGCGAGGTATAACGCTTTACTGTTACTTTGGTACGGTGGAGGCAAGCTGCAAGGTGGTTACTGGCAAGACAACAGCTATGAAGGTAGAATGATAAGTGTTTATGACATAGATTGTCAGTAAAACTGGGAAAGGTGATGTGCAACACGTTAAAAATGTTTTAAAGAGCCTGCATTCATCTGACCACATTTCAATGAATTGCTGTCTCCTTGTTGTGATGTTATAGCAGTGTTTTTAAGAGAATTGTGTAAAGGAACTACAAAACGGCTTAAGGGATGACGTCACAGCAGCACACATGCTACGTAACAAGACACAGAAAAGCATGTAAGAAGCGTTTTTGGACCATTTTTTCCTGTTCGATGACACGACAACCGTTGCTTTACATTTGTCTGCGGCTCGTCCGTTGTGTTATTCCTACTCTGTTTACATCATGTGACTAGTTATTCAACTCTGAGATCAAATTGTATTTAAAATGAGATATCTCAGAGCGAAATGAAGCTCAGTCCAATTGGAAACGAACCGAGACTACCTTCAAAGACGGGTCTGAGAGCGGTTCCTGGTCCCGCACCAGGGCTCGCCTGCACGTATTCAGACGGAAACTTTATTCTGGATTATCAGGGGAAACGAACTCTGGTTCACTTTAAATGAACCAAACGTGTCCAGTCTGAATACACCCTTAATGACCTTCATCTAAATAGGAGGCAGGAATCTAGCGTAAAAGGGATGCATTTGATTGGTCAACAACATGAAGGGTCCATCCGATTGGTAACGGGCTCCATTTCATTAGTTAAATACTTTAAGCTGCAATGAGATTGGATTTGAATGTGTGTAAACATTTAAGCTTACCATATATTGCAGTTTAAAAAGCCATTTGTGATGTTTCGCACAGAATGAAATCACGATGACGATATATTTGAGATTTATTGTGTAGGGCTAATCCTGAGTCATGTTGAAACATTAACAAAGTGTCAAAACACCTACTGTGATTTTATGGATGAATTTCACAATATACAAAATTCAACCTGTAACCTTATTTTTACATAGTAAAATTGTCCAAAACCTAAAAAAACAGAAAATAAATAAATAAAATCACATGTGTAATTTAAACAAGATAATCTATTCAATGAACAGGTTTTTCCAGCAGCTAACTTTTTGAATAAAATATTTCCAGTTGCTCCAGCTGTTTTCCCCACCAGCACTTTATTGTCTCAAGGAGTTTCAGCGAGGCCAAGGTAAATTGTTCTTTTCTGTGGAGACTGAGCAAACATCCCCAGCTGTCAAACTGCAGGGAGGAGGCCACAGTCACAAAAATTATTTGGAAAATTACTGAGGATTCATGTCACAGCAACTACCAAAACAAACTCTCAGGTGCTGACTGCAGGAACATCCTGAATGAATGTGCTACACACCATCTGTCCCACGGAAGGCAGTTTACAGACACAACAAAAAAAAAACATTTGATGGAGGAACTGGAGAAACTGACAAAAGTGCACAGGATCTATCTCACTTCAGAAACATCAAGCTTTACCTTGACCCGAGTTGTAGATCGCCTTCACTGACTTCTTCACCTTCTGAAGGGACGTTCGGTCCTGGTCAAGAGCCTGAGAAGACCAAAAGGAAAAGAACCCACTTGAGAATCTGACGTGACTTTATGCTTAAAAAATATTTTTAAAGGACTGGACACCAGAAAAAAACAATGAAATGTAAACCTTTTAAAATTGAAATAATGAGACAGAAAAATAATTCTTTATTCAGTTATTTTTTGAATGTTCACAAGCTAGAGAGCTATCACAGAAGTCATTCATATTGTGAGTAGATCAAATAAAGCACATAAACCAAGAGTTGTATTTTTTTATTATTTATTGGCAATGAGTGTTAAATTAAAAAAAGACTTGTCACTTTATTTTTCTTATTGGATAGCATTAAACAAAAACTGTCAGTTTTTATCAAATTTGCAATTTAATGCAATTCCATCCATTGTTGCTTGTTTGCTAAATTTCCTTTCAGAACAAATTTTGTGTGGTTACAATAAAGTTTTTACAGAAATAGTAATAGAAATAGAACTATTTATTAAAGCATTTCAGAATTATTTCTCAATTATTTAATCAAAACTTCAGAATTTAAAAAAATTCAACAAATTACTTGAAATGAAATTGATTTATGGATTTGATGAACTGATATTGCATTTCGTACATAAAGATTAATTCAATTGTTAATTGTTGCCTTTTGTATAAGTATCCCTAAAAGACACTTAAAGGAATAACCACCTTAAATACTAAAATACCCAAAAACAAAAAATAGGTGAACAGGTGAATAGGTGAAAATAGGTTGATGTAAATCTGAAAGCACCTCCCACACATTAAACTAAAACCTGCTTCTTAAATGTGGCTCTTAAACTCGTGACGCTCATCAATCTAAAAAACTACATAAACACTTGAGGAGAATTCATCCCCATAAACGTCATCTGAACGGCAGAAAAACTCTGAGTGGGGGCTGAATGGTTCAGTTCACACCCTGCCAGAGAAAATACCGACTCCATCTAAAACGACACCACATTCAAACACACCTCATAATTCACACACGCCCGCCAGAAATCACACAACCGACTAAGCACTGATTAAAAGTAAACACAGTAAAGCTTTTGGGACTGTTGCGGAAATCGTTGGTTAAACAAAATAGTCCAATTAAAAGGGTTAAACACAACAACGAAGTGTCTCTAACACTTTGTCTTTATTTGTCTAAATTATGTGTTTCCAGTTTTAATTGTGTGACTGCTTTGAAGCCTTTACACCACCGAGATTGTTTTGGCACTTTCGATTCATTTTTTGGACATCCATAACTCATCAACCCCTTCACTAAAGTTTAACTTATTAAATTATCAAACTATTCACCTCTTTTGGGAGATCAATGCCTGAAAATTTCCACTTTGTAACTATTCAAAAACTGTTGTTTCAACTCAATTGAAAATGAATGGTAAAAATGAATGGTGGAACATAAAATTCCACAAATTTCCAAAGCTCACCTTCAAAAGCACACCTCCAATGGTGGCCTGGGCCTTCCGGTGTAAAGACAATACTACTGTGCAGCAAATTCAAGAGTCATTTAACTGTGACAATGGGACTTCCCTGGAAACTACCACCTTAAAGACCTTCCACCCTGGTTACAAGCAGAATCAGCAATAATTTCTGAATCATCTCTTTACGCTTTATTGTTTTCTGTCACCAAATATTCTGATAAAGCAACAGGTTGCAATGTTGTTATTAAAAATTCTCTTCAAATATTAGGACAAATCAGCCAATCCCTTAAGCTGCCGGGTCTCTAATTGAAGTCACCACTAACCCATAATCACTCATTTAAACTAGGAATAAAGGACAATGTCTTATTGGATCGGAGGGAAAGGGAATTCAAACTAATTGAAGATCTGTATATAGATGGCAGATTCAAAAAACAAATTTCAAATACCGGTATTTTACTTTCTCAATTTGTTAAGTGCTTCAAGACTCCAGCAGACACTGGTCCAGGAATGCCTGGGCCGAGGATCTCAGTGTCACATTGTCTGAGACCCATTGGTCAAATAGCCTATCCAATATACAAAACTGCTCGATAACTGCCGGATACAAATTAATTGAATTCAAAATCCTTCACAGAGCACATTTTTCCAAGCCTAAATTGAACTGAATTTTCTAATCTGTCAGTCCTTTATGTGATAGATGTGTGGCTGCCAGAGGATAACTTGTACATACATTTTGGCATTGCCTAGTGTAGGTACCATTTGTGTTCAGCCTGTCAGATCAGTACAGGGGCTTGCGACTAGTGATGAACTATGAACTTAGACAATTATATGACCAAATTCCTGGTAACACCACTTAGACAAACTACTTAAGCTATGTCAGAATTCCTTCACTCCTCACTATTTAGTACTACTAACTATTTCGCCATTTTGTAGAGTTGTCTGAATCTACAATTCTAAAATCATGTGCTCTAGAAATTTCCCAGAATTCTCTGCAAAAAACCAGTGTGCCGGATGCTCACTAGATTGGGGAATATGGACCCCAATGCATTGCATTCAGACAATTTCAGCGAAAAACGATGATTTCCATATATTTTTCAAGTAAACCATCCACTTTCTTATCATTAGAACACAGTGGGTTCATAAATAGTCTTCATAAAATGCTTGTATTGATTAAATTTTCACTTTGTGAATTTGGTGAAGTTATATTCGCTGTTAAAAAAAGAATTGAGTTTGGTGTCTGAATTGCTTTTAAATCCAGGGCAGTAGATAGACCAGCACTATATAGTTTTTAGTAGTTAAGGACTAGGGAGGGAATTTAAAAAAGTGCCTTTTAGTGTCAATTTGTCAGGCCAACCATACAGTAATTTTTCCAATAGAAATTTTACACTTCATAAGACCATTGCACACCAATATCAAATACTGCAACGTCCTCACTAACATCATCATTAAGTCAAAAGTCAGATTCTGTAGGCTTATAATAAAGAAACGCTGCAAAATGACAGCATGAAAATCACTTGTTGCCCCTTTTTCTAAACCTCTGCCGCATTCAATACTTTGTTGTTCATTACGTGTATCACACTGAGATAGATGTATCTTGCAAAGCGACTGAATTGTGAGTCTGTACATTTATGACTTTGAGAGTAATTTATTCCAACACACCAAGTGTCCAGTGACTTTAACCACAGGGAATGGAACCATAACTCTGTCATGTTCGCCCATAATAGATGATAAACACGTGCAAAAACACCATTACACCAAGGTCAGCTGGTGCAAAGCAGAAACACGCACACAACAATGGCCTAATTAAATCTCACATCGTAATTAAGCAGTCCTCGGTTTCCCTCTGACAGCTTTACGTGGCTCTTTCCCAATAATGAGAGCGCGAAGGGCCGCTCTGCCAGGGCTCAAACCTTTGATCCCCTGCACTCGGAAGGAGGCCCCGCTGCCAGACAGCCATGCCAAAAAGGACATGAGACAGTGTGAAAAGGCCACCTTTACCTCAGCAGTTTAATCACAGATTATTTTTGAATGGATTAGAAGTTTTACACTATGCAAAAATGACGTAAAAGAGAAAAAGACAGAGGTTGACACATACCTTATGTTAAGACACAATTTTAAATTAACCTTACAATAGCCACCTGTTTAAAATGCAGACACTTGCTATGATAATCACATCTCTGGTATTCTAAACACTAAGAATAAGAAACTAATTATATGTTAAATATAACCCATGGTAGAGCTGCTGCATTGCACAGTTGAACCTAATAAATTGGATGCTGAGACTATAAACAAGGTTTTTCAGTTCGCTGTAGTCTGTTTTTTTATAGAATAAAGTTTATAGAGTAAATTTAAAAAGCTAAAATGAAGAAACCTTTTAGAAGTCCCTACTTATTTAAATGATTCTCAAATACTCACTGTTAATGATTGTTGATTTACATCTAAAAATAAAAAAAATAAAAAAAAGGAAAAGATGGTGGTGAAAAAAGTTTAAATCCGTAGTCACATGCACCTGAACGGGTCAAACCTCTTGCAGGTTTTTGGCTTGTGTAGGCTTAATAGGGTCATAGAGAGAAGTGGCCTCATCTTGAGAGGAGAACAGGTGTGTCTTGCAATTCTCTTGAGGCTCCTGGGGCCTCCTTATGGTCGTCATGAAGGTACTATTTTTGTGCCGGTGGTAAGTGCATCATTAAATCTTCGTAAGGCTAATACAAATTGTTCGCACTATGTACAGATGATGGTGTTGTACGATGCCCTTATGCCTCACCCTATCCATTAGCAAGTGGCGAGTACTGGCTCCTTGCTAACCCTGTGCTAATCTGTACGCACTGGGTGTGCGCATGACACCCATGAGCCTAAAAAGGCGCCCATTGGATGCCCACACAACTACACTCTGATTGTGTTATTTCTTCATATCTAACGGTCAGGCTGCACGCAAGGAGCGCGCACTAATTATGTGAACATCACTAGCGGGCCCCTTGCACAGTTTGCGATATTTGTGGGGGTAGGGTCAGAGACGCACCTACAACACACCTGGATCTCACCTACTTCACCTTATTTTACTTTACTTTGGCATTATGCAACTCAGGTCTCAAAGAAAGAGTTGATAACACTGGATAGAAGCAACTTCTACAGCTGCAAAAGACACCTAAATACATGAATGAATAAATAAACAAAAAGATAAAGAACAACATTTAAAACACAACAAAGGTTTAACGAAAGAGCCAGGCCAACAGCAGAGACTTTACTGTCTTTTACAGAATCAACAGCCAGCTCTAAATAAAAACCGACCATCCGAGACAGATCCTCCTATGCTTGAAACAATCAAGACACCTGTGGTTACAAACCACACAACGAGATGGCCTCAGTACTTTCCTAGAAAGGGTTTTTGTGGGGCTTTCTTTTCTACCCCGGATCTCTGTGTTTCCCCTGGTTCCTGTGCTAAAAGTGGAGGGGACAGAAGAGGGAGCAAAGAGACTTCCTGGTTCCTTCACTTAAAGCCCAGCTTGTTAAACAGAAAAGTTCCAACTGATGCTGAGCTATCATCCAGCTTAGACAGAAAATGTCTTTAAGTTCAAAAAGAGAAAACACCTATACATGATTCTTTCTGTAAGTTTACCTCCTCACCATGATACGTTATCACAACAGTTTAGATCTCCAATAATACTTCAGATGTTCAACAATGAAACAACACAGCCTCCAAACCCGAGTCTGGTCCAGTTGGAAGTGGGCTCATTCAAAGGTTGTAGTGATGATTAAGACAAAGAGCACAACTGAAGGGTGAGCTGCAGATCGACCTTTGAGACTCTCATGTAGAGAGCAGCTGCCTCTTAAGGGTTGTGCATAATTTATTCTGCTGTACTCTGAATTAAATATTCTGCCATGATGTGCACAAGCTTTGCATATTTTATCTTTTTCTGATTCAGCGAGTGGTTTAAAATAACAGTTTGACTCTTCAAATGTTTCTGATGATCCTGATAGCTTGTTAAATCTATTTATTCTCAATTGTTTAGGCAAAAAAGGAAATCGAGGTCTCTTAGCAGACTCTGAGCAAAGCCTTGGCAACAAGCAAGAATGCCTCAACAAAAGGCCTACAAGTAGTGAATAGATTTAAAAGATTTTCTTCTGTGTGCCACCATCCAATAGTGAGCTCAGTTTCAGCTCTGGGGAATTACAAAGCACTGCAAAGCCAGAACATATGTGGTCACTTGTCTTTCCACTCCAACAGCAAGTGATACAGATATATACACCCAATGCTTAGAAGGAACGTATGGACAATGAATTCAGGACATTTCACGTAAGAAGCGTGCTATTCCTCTGATAAATACACACTTTGAAGAGCCATCTGTGCAACAAAATTTCATTCTTGAACGGTCCAAAAGGAAAGGTTTATTGGACATAAAGCTGAAGAAGGCAAGGGCATATGTAAGGGAAGTACAGGGTGGAGACCACAAACGGTGCCTCAGCAAGAACAGATTTCATAAGTGCCAGAGTCTGCAAATGCCCCTTAATGTCCATGATGGGAAAAATGAAATGGAAAACATTTTGTTTTTTAAAATAAAAAGCAAAGAACAAAACAGTCTAAGAGAATTGAAATTGGTTTATTTTTACTTAAATAACGAGGCAAATTCCCGAAAAAAACTCATTAGATTTGAATAAATACAATTCAGTACTGTTAGGTTGTGCCAACACCGATGTCAACAAGAACCAAAGCATGGTTCTGTCTCATGCTCAGAGGACTTACAAACATCATGTTTTGTCAGAGTTGTAAGCAAAGTAAGATTTTCATTAATTCCTTAATTAATGCTTAAGTAATTTGCTTAAGTAATTTGTCTGACATAGTGAGGTATTGTTTTGCTGTTCACTTGGGCGTATGCATCCAAGATCTTCAAAGATAAACAATCCTATATGACTAAAAAACAGTTTCCCTTTTTTTCTTTGTCTTTTGGATTCTACCTTTAGGGGGCACAACATAAAAGCTTCCATCGCCCTCTAACCCTCTCCTCAGCTTCCTTCTCTTTCACACCAACCATTCTCCTTCTATACATCCATGAACCTCCTTGTTAGTCTTCCTCTAGTTCTCTTTCGTAGTAGCTCCAACTTCAGCATCCTTTTACCATAATCATTACTGTTTTTCCTCTGTCCAAAACATCTTCCATGAGCATCATCCTCAGCATCTTCATCTCTGCTACCTCCAGCTCTGCCTCCTGTCTCTAAACCAACAACATGGCTACTCACACCAAAGTCTTCTACACCTTTCCTTTCATTCTTGTCGACACTCTATAGTCACAAATCACACATGAAACCTTCCTCCACCTGTTCCAACCAGTTTCTCTAACGCTGCAATGAAAATACCCAAAATAGCTGAAACAAAATTGTTCTTTCATTTGTCGCATTTTAAATTTCTTGATTTAAAAAAAATGCAGAAAAAAAACCAAACTTTAAAAAATTTGCTTTTAAATTATGGTAACTTTTTTAACCATTAACGCGATTTCTGTAATTCCAATGGATTTTGAAGCTGAGAAAAGCCACTTTTCTCCCAAACTGATAGGCAAAACTTTACAGTAGAAAAGTGTTTATGCAATCAACATAAACTAACAGATTTTGACCCAGATAAAAGCAACTTTTCCTAGTGAAAAAATCTATTGGAAATATGGACAAACCGTAAACTGTCGGTAGTAGAGCGTGTTATTTTGCATCGCCGGCGACATCTCCTGTATTGAAGGGTAATACAAATTGTCAGGAGAGTTTACTCAAGAGCAAATTATACACCAGCAAAAAATAACTTGTGAAATGAAAATACAAATGGAAGAAAGGAGTCATTTGCGCTGAGAGGACAAACCATCTTGTCCAGTCAGTTGCCCTGCTGCATTTTTCTGTCTGACTTATTTTCCTTTTAAAGAGTACAACATTAAACACATGGAATGCCATTTCAGATGCACTGTTCCATTTATAAGTGAAGTCCTCCCACCAAAGAGTGACCAAACTGACCTAAGAGGTTAATGGATTCGACTTCCTGGTTTCCAAACACCACACAAACATTCATGACTGGGAGGTCAGAACTTCGGGGGGTGCTGGTGGCTAAAGTGACAAGGCATGACTGACTAGAGGCTGCCTGTGCTTCACGCTTCCTGCCCGAGGCCTTATCCTCTACACGCAGTCCTGCCGCTTCCCCTGCAGCCATCCTTTGGCAGGAAGCAGGAAGCATCCAGGCTTGTCAGTGTCCTGTCAGGGTCAGCGGCACTCCGTCTAATGACACCAACTGTTCTCTACTGACAGCTGCAGAGCAAAAAAACAACCTTTCTGGCTGTCTTTTCTTGATTTGCTCTTTGAACCAATGCCCTCCCCTCCCTAACATTTGTCATCACTTTGGTGGATGGTAACGGGGTTGCCATGGAGATGCGATCCGACCCCTTTGTGCGTCAGCATTCTTCAGGCCTCCTGTTTGTCAGCAGCTCTTTGGGACTCAGGAGATGCTGCAACAACACATTTTGTGGAAACATTCAATTTTTCTGAATGACTAAAAGACCCACATTAACCAATTCTTTCCAAGAAAAACTAAATATAACAGAATACTTCCTACGTTTTTTTTGATAGAAAGTCAAAAAAGCCTCTGTGGTTGTTTGTTGCAACCAAAGTGGTAGCGCTGGAATTTATTTCTCCTTTGTTTCAGTTCTGCTTTTTTCAACACAAATTTGCTTTCATTTCCTTTCAGACACATTCAACTACAACACACACATGTACAGCTTTCTTTTCTTTATGCTGAATTGATGGAGCCATGAAAGACAAATGGATTTAATCGGTTTGTTTGTCTGTCTGCTGGTTAAAGTCTGTGCGGCATGACTCAGGCAGGAAGGGCGGGGTGCCGTTTTCATTGGCAAGAAACAAATGCACATCCCTTTCTCTGGCCCTGCCACATGATATGCCATCATTTCTTTCTCATTTATTTATTTCAGATGGAGAAAATGAGATGTAACCTTTCCAAAAAGCAGCAAAGTTCAGGTGACCCATTTCCCTCGGCCGCACGAACAGCATCATCGACTTGAAAATAATTTGAGTCAACTGTGAAGTGTTACAATACACCACATGACTGACGTAGTGTCTTTCACAAGAAGCATGTTAATCAGTGATCAAATGAAGAAAGATCCTAAACATAGATGAATAGAGGCTGCAAAACAACTACTATTCAAAACAAGCTAATAGCAAAGTTAAAATGTCCTACTTTGGCTCAAACTATAAGTATGTAGCCCCAAACATGTTCAGTATACTAACTTTTGTCATTTCTGCATCCCCTTTGTCACATTTAAGGTCCCATATGAGTCAACCACACTTTACTTCCTGGTTGAAAACAAAAGAAACTGGTGCTGGGTTAGTTCACAAAGTTGTTTTTCTATCTAATATTGCAATTTCACATTCAGTCCAATGAAAAACAGTTCAGCTTTATAACACATATACTTATACTTGAATCGTGATTTCATCAACTGCACTCAAATGATGGTTTGGCTTCTTGATTATTGAATATTTTGCTCTAAAAGTGATTTTTAAGATATGTCCAAAAAAACTGATTAATTTGTCCCACATAATTTCTCATTTTGGAGGAGATTGAGGTTTTATCGCTCCGTATTTGGTCAAACAGAGAAATCGCACAGCTGAACAACTGACTTCAAACCAGCCAATTACAAGCCAATGGACGACATTAGAATACACTGATATGAATTATTCAGCCTGTGTCAACTTCCTATTGGCAACTTCTACACTGAAGCCTGAACTTAACTTCAACATTGGCTTCCCTTTGAACTAATTCTTTTGCATGGTTTTCTCTCAACAACAACTTCATGCCCGCTGTGATGGTATCTAAAACTTCATCCTCTACTCTTACTATCCAGCTACTTTTTTTTACCCAAACGGATCCATTTGAAACAAACATCATGTCGGTGTCAGTCTCCAGTCCTCGAGGCCCTGTGTTTTGCTTTTATGTTTTCAAATATCCCTCCAATTCCCGCTGCTGTGTACCTGATCAGGTATGTTCCTCTAATACAGAGTTGCAAAGGCAGGTTTAGCTGGAAAAGAAGCAGGTAACTGGCCATGGTGCATAACAGTCTGACATGTCTGGACTTTGAGGGGGTTATTCTTAACTCAGGTCATACGTGATCCAGTGTTAAAGTCATGTTAGTGAAAGCTGTGTTAGTGCTTTGCACATTTTTTCAGCTAAAGTTTTATGTCAGATGCTCTTCTTGACTAGGCCTGCACAATGAATTGAAAATTTGTCACAATATCAGCCTGTCCGATACTCATACCGTAACAGACGGCGTAAACTGCAATAAATGGTTACCTTGTGCCTTAGTTAAAAGAACCCGTACGAGGGTTGACGTGTACAGTATGGCCACATCTTAAAGGGAGCGCAGGGGTCTCTTGAAGTTCCCTTGAGGCTCGTCCGGCGACCTTAAGGGACGTCGAAAATGGAACGTACTAAGTGTTTCGTAGAGTGTAAGTAAGGTTAATGTAGGTTACCAAAACATACGTTGTTTATGTGTTTATGTGTCAATGCATTTGACCAATCGGATGGACATCTTTTATATTAGCTGCTCCCCCTCCATTGTGGACGTGGGACATTTAACATATAATTTAGGTTATCTTGCCTTTTTTTAAGTAAAGCTGTTACAGTGAAATATAAATTATATATTAGATTTCTTTTTTTTGGCTATGTGTTCATGTATCGCAAGACATGTCATCACAATATTGATCACCAGTATTCCATGTTTTCCTCATATTGTGAAGCCCTATTCCCAACACAAACATAATTAAGTTCCAGGATTTGGGAACGTCACATAAAGACACTAAATTGTGTCTGTTTTTATAATGAAATCAGAGTAGCCAGATCTCAGTTCTCCGATGCAGTCTGTCTATCAGCAACACACTAACTCAATTGAATTATCAGTGATACAGAAGCTCAACGCTGAACAGAAGATAAGCTGGTAAAATGCATAATCCAGCAATCTGTGGGAAAATCAGTTAACACAGTAGGCTGTATGTGGATCCAAATCATGCAAAGATGCCATTTGGCTCAACTTGAACTGAACCTTTTCTGAAATTACCCAACAAGCTTCCATTTTTTAAACAAAACATGACCTGCAAATGTCACTCCTGCTGTTTGCATTCAGCTTTAAACTCTCAGAGGGAAGAACGAGTTGCTCAGCTGTGAGATTTTTTAGCACACGGCAAATAAAACAAACTATCTGAGCTGCAAAGATGCTGCTCATCTCCAGAGATGCTTTGCAGAAACTTAACACAAACGCGCACGTCTGGTGGGTAGCCAAGCTGTGTGCGCAGCTGCAGTATTTATTAGATTCACACATCATTTGACGGCTTCCTCTGCTGTGTTTGCTCCCACTCAGCCCACTGCTTGTTTCGAACGATGTGCGTGTTTTCACAATCTCACTCACGTGCTGCAGCATGAGAGTATCAAAGAAGCAGCAAACCCTATCTGTTCGTTCATTTTCACAAATCTATTTTTTTGGCTCTCTGAGATTATTTGCAAAACCATCAAAGAGGTCTGGAGCACATATCCACAAGAAGATACTTACCTTTACAACGTAGAAAAAGGCAATTTTTATAAAACATTTTCTCTAAAAATAAAAACAAACACAAATGCTTGATGATTCTTCTGCTACAATATATCACAAACTATAACGTGGGCAGACAAAAAAGCATAAAAATAACAACAAACACCACCTCCTTCGCTTCATTCTGTTATCAGCTTTACAAGCTGTTATCTTCTAGTCTCCACAGACACTTTAATTTCAATTTGTTACCCACAAAACTCTGAATCTGAAACAAAAACCTGAACTAAACTGATGAAGATGGGGCAGGAGTTTTAAAAAATATAGTGGTTCCAGCTTTCGTATAATGCAGGGCCTGCAACCTGAGGCTCCGGTGCCACGTGTGACTCTTTTACCCCTCCAAAGTGGCTTTCTAGATGAAGAAAATTAAATAGCAGCCCTAACTCTTTTAAAAAGTTCTTAGTTGGCATTGATTTAATTTAGGTTAATTAGGTTTATACATCTATGGCTGAAAACCGTGAAGCTTTTTTCATCCCTAGTGACATTACACCAACTCAAGAAGTCTTGTCCACCTTACCAATTCTCCAGAATGCACAGATTTTAAAAACGATCAAAACTTTAGTAAAAAGTCTTCTCTGATCGCTCTTTTTATGTTATGAGTTTAAAGCACATAATTTATGCTGCACAATAATAATTAATAGCTATAAAAAAGTTGATAAGAAAATCAGTTTTTAATTCAAAATTTCAATGATTTATTTACCATTTCTATTGAATTAAAAACCAATAAACTCATGTTCAGGTTCAGGTGAAGAAAATTATTCTGCAGTCATGTGTTTGTTGCTTTTCTGACACACATATGTATTTTTTGAGTCAAACTGTCATATTTCCAGTCATTTTAACACCACATGAACACTGCATTTTTTTAAGTTTGCGTTTTGATTCCGAAGAACATCAACCCATTAGTACAATTTGCACTAAAATGAAAATAAAAGATGCAGTTAAAAAAAGAAAATGTTGTGTTTTAAAAATAAATAGATTTTTTTAAAATCATAATTAAACCATCTTTTAATTAAATTCCATGTCATTTCTTTTTCTTTTTAGTTTACCATAACACCCTACGCTCCTGGTCCGGCCGTTTTGTTACATTTTAGAACCTTTTGTGGTCCACGAGTCAATAAAGTTTGACTACCCCTGAACTAATAAGAGAAAATACAAGTTTTGTCTGGCATTGTTTCAAATTTTTCATGGGAAAACATTAACATCAGTGGGATGTTCCTGTGTGAAACAACAGTCTGTAATAAGTGAAATAAAAAAAAAAAAACATTTCTCATTTTAAGAAAATGCTTTTCTGTTTTTATCCATATTTATAAGTAGCAACGACACCAATCCCTGCACAGCAGTATCAACATTTTCAAGAGGATGAAGTAAGACTTTGGCACCTTCTAGGTTTTGATCAGTGAGAATCAGGTCTAAATAGCTCTATTATTATTATTAAAGGTTAGTATAAAAGCATGACATTATATAAATATATTCAAGTAAAAACACTTGGACATTCTCCAATATAAATTGTAGTTTCAATGTTTTTAACATGTTCTTGCAGCATTTTTATCATAATGGAGGACATGTTTACAATAATTTAAGATTAAAACTGCATTTCAGTGTTTCCTTTTTCAAATTGCGTAGGATGGGGAGAAGATAAAAACTACAAGTTTGAAAAAGCTCGGACTTATGACGCAGCTACTGCCATTGGCGAGATAAAGTCTCGCTTTCTCCATTCCAATTCTTAGTCACCCACTTGCAGACAAATAAATCCAATAACGTCTTCAGTTACCTCCTCTG
Source organism: Oryzias celebensis (assembly GCA_014656515.1). NCBI lineage: Eukaryota > Metazoa > Chordata > Actinopteri > Beloniformes > Adrianichthyidae > Oryzias > Oryzias celebensis. Next base: position 29,771,262 of record BNCR01000012.1, on the reverse strand, counting down.
AGCTAGTATGTGGCTCTAAACTGTTTGGTTGGATACCTCCAATGTTGCTCATGTTTTTTTTTTTGTTGCTACGCTGATGTTAGCTTGGGCTTGTGAGGCCCTTGTCGCTAGCGGGAGAGAATGTAAACAAAGGCATGCTGGGAAATGCATGCTAGGCTCAGTTCTGCGTCAATCATCCTGCCCAAAACCCAAAAGTAAATGAGCTCCTGCTGCTCTGCAGAAAATATGTCAGGACTTTTGATTTTAGCTTTTTTTTTTAACCGCTGGGAACAATTTTACAATTGAAAAAAATTAAGTTGGAGACTTAAAGTGTTTTTCAGTAAAAAAAAAAAAAAAAAGAAAGAAAGAAAAGCTGTTTAAACAATATAATGAAAGGATATACATATAACTAATCTGCTGATAAATCCATTATATCTCTTTCCTACCAGCTATAGTCATAAATGCAAATCTGGGAGGCACCATAACCAGAGAATGCGCTGGTTCAAAGGCCTCAGCTGAATGAGATGCTTTTGTAACCTCCAGCACCCGAACTCTGATGAAACATGAGTCCATAGGCAAAGTCACAAGTTTTGGATTCTGCATGGACTCAAACAGCATTCCTTTGAGTTTTCTGCAGAAAAGTCTCAGGTTTCACACTTCATGGGTGAGACTTAGACCAAAAACCACAGGTGCATCCACTCCCGCAGTGGATTGTCCAAAACCACAACAACTGGACACGCTGAGCACAAGAAAACCGCACCACTGCTGGGACTTCACACAACTGCCATCCATGTGCTCTTTACTCTGATTTGTAGCTTGGCAGTTGCTGACATGGCATGTTAGGGGAATTCTCGCAAAACTTTTTTCAAGCAGCATCGACTTTCCTAAAGGCTTGACTGATCTCAACAGAGGTTGTGCTTTAATAAAAAAAAAAAAAAAAAAAGGTGGTGTTTGCACAGTAAAAAAAAATCTCTCTTTCTGTTGTTTCACTGCGGCAGTACAGAAACTCACACCAATGCAGAGCCAAACCGTGTTTACCCCAAAAGCCCCATCAGGAAGCCAACCATCACAGGACACAACTCTGTCTCCTGGCTCAAACCTCCAGGAAAACAACCAGGAAGCAAAAACAGAAAGATCAGGAAGATAAAAAATAACTCAGGTCTATTTTAGCTCTAAAATGTGGAGAGAATTGTATGGGAGAGAAGATTTTGAGACCCATCATGTATGACTGCTCTGCCTGAACCATGTTCTGACTTGTCAAAGTCACTGAGTGTCTGGACCTTCTCTTGGTCGACAGTCAGTCAGCTGTGTTTGAACGCTAAACGAGGTGAACACCCAAAAAGACAACCTTGGCTGTTTTTAATTCTAAAAATAAAATGCCACACAAGCAGCCATGACCTGCAAATGGAAGGTCACCTAAAGTGTGAGGCGTTTGTGAAGAGCTCCAGCATTCACAGGAGGGGCCCTATCACTGTTAGCTAAATTCACATCTTGGAATAATGTTGACAACCAAGTAGAAGATTCAGAACAGTTCAGTCAATCTCCTCACAGGGGTTTGAAAACTTACTATGTGCATCAGTGTTGGGTTTGACCTTTTTTAGTGCATGACCTGACAGCACCATGTCTGAAATTCAACTGTAGTTCAGCTTCAGTAAATTTGTTTAACTCTTTAATTGCTCAAGGGATATCTGATTTCTGCTGTGCCTTTTTCGAGTACTGACATTGAGGACTTTAAGATATGCAAATTAATCCACAGGTGGAACAAAATTGACAGTAGACCACATTAAGGTGGATGTTGGAGGCTAATACAGAAGGCAGAGTGATGAAGTAAAGGTAAGACGATGGCTTTTAACAGGTAGATAGACCATCTTTTGAGCTAAAAAGGAAAATGTTGATTCTATGCTGGGGGTTCTGGTCTGGAATCACCTGATCCAGGTAATCAGCAAAAGGAAGTGCACAGGTCGCTAGAATGCAAACTGAGTGTTAGATTTGGAAGACTGGGATAGGTTGGCTCCAACAGATATAGAAGCAGAAGTAAACTTCTTTGGATGGAGTTGGATGGTTTGCTGCGGCAACCCTGGAAGGGACTTCAGTAAAGCTGCAGTAAACCTTTGTAGAAACCGACCTACATGACTTACCAGCGCCACAGATTTAAAGAGAATAGACTTAGATAAACATCCCTTTCCTCATGGATTCTAAGACAAAACAAGACATTCATGCAGTACTTACTCACAAACAGAAAAGTATTTTCTTGAGAAGACTCTTCGCAAAAGAAAACAATGCTTGAGTTCTTAACGCAACACACTATTTACATACAGAGACTACGTTTAGAATAACATTAATTGTTTCTAACTTATTTCTAACAGAGAGGTCAAAGATTACAGGGATTCTTGTTACACAAGGTACATTTAAATACCTATATTTTCTCAAATATTGACAGCACCTACTAGAAAAGAATTGTGATTGTGTTTTCTGACCTCAAACCGATTTTCTGGGGTACACGATGCTCAGGAATCTGTTAAAAATTTTTATATTATGACTGGTAAACTCCAAAGCAGCACCAGTTGATGGATTATTGGAGCATTATGGGTATTCAGGAGCCTGACAAAGTGATACATGCTGTGCTTCATCACACCAAACCAAAAAAGTAAAAATTAGGATTCTCAAGAACATGTTAAAAACAAAGGCAACAGAACAAGAACAGTTATTCTGACAAACAGAATGACTCATACCTGTTTATTTCTCAACAGAAGTCTATGGGATTTTGGCTTCTTGGAGCCAGCAGGTACTTCCTGTTTGGAACGCCAGGAGGGAGAAGTCACTCAGTCCAGTTCTCTTTTACAGTCAATGATTGTGTCTGAATTCCTTCACTACTGACTACATAGTGAACTATGTTGTGCATTTGCCATTTTGTAGAGCTGTCCAAGTCTACAATTCCAAAATTGAGTCTACTTGAAATTTCTCAGAAGTCTTTACAATAGACCAGTGTGCATCGATGCTCACTAGACTGGAATATACGAGAATATAAACCACAATGCATTGGGTTTGAATAATTCTTGGGTAATAAATTTTTTTCAGGTTATTTTTCATAAACCATCCAAATTTTCATCATGAAAACACAGTGGATTCATAAATAGGCATAGTCTTTTTACTTCATGAAATCGGTGACGTCATATTTGCCGTAAAAAAAAACTAGTGAGTATGGTGTCTGAATTGCTTTTAAAATCCAGGGCACTAGATAAAATAGTCCCCCACTATACATTTTGTTAGTGGTTAGGGAGTAGAGAGGGAAGTCACACATAGCCAATGAGTTCAATAGAAAATATGAAAAACTTCCCATCAACCCCTCTCACCAATCACCTGCCTCTTGCTTATTCTAAGCATTCTGCGTGGTGTAATCATACCACGTTAAATCAGGTGCGCCTTATGGTTCAAAAAACATGGACGCATTCCCATCCTTGTACATAAGCTACGCAAAATTAGCAAAATATAAAATATGTTCCATCAATGTACAGCTTCACAATACTATGAATACACACAAACATTTCTCAATATGTGGTGTAACAGTGTTTTGTTATGAGGTTCAAATAAAACCAAGACTAACAAAAGCTGCATTGGTGAAGTGCATCATTTCTATTCCAAACGTGGTTTTATTCACAGCAACACAAATAACGACAATGAATGCACTTAGGCGACAACACGGCCTCTGGATAGTTTCAGCTCCGCTCTGTTTGTGCACCAGCTGACACACTAACACACGTCCTCCATCTTTTCTCTGTCCTTTTGTCTGCTTCAGCATTGAAATACGTGTCAGAAACTCATGTGGCGAGCAATCTACAGCAATTTTTCACAGCATGATGATGCTGTTAAAGATAAACATCCATCTATCTGAGTTTGCGAAGTTTCTATTCACAAGTTAAAACAAGAAATACATTAAGCAAACGTTAAGCTTATCTATGACGCTGCCACCTCAGCTGTAGTTCCTAAAGACAAGGACTTACAGAAGATTGACAACCGTAGAAAAAATGAATGGAGGAAAACTAAGTCTCCACCATTTTGTGCCAAGATTACACTTGAACTCTTGAGTGGAGGATCAATACATGTTAAAGTATGTTTCAGAGGACCTGCAGCCTCACTAGCATAAGCAAAACCTCCTTCTTTTATTTTAAACTGGACTAAAATACAAACTTTCAAGTTGGATTCATCATTTGCTTATATTTTGAACAAACATTGGAGGGTTATTGGTGAAAGGGAGTTTCCAGTCCATTCATCCAGCTGCAGACAGATGTGATCACTGACCCACTCTTCCTCTGCTAAAGCTGGGGAACAGCAGAGGATCAGAATGCCAAAGCGGAGTGGTCTGCAGCTAATCCGCTGCCAGCTATCCACCCTCTGTGATATATGCAGTGCAGCTGCAGGATAAAGGTGGGTCACAGCTGCGGCCCACAAAACGATTATTAGATTTCACTCTGAGGCGTCGCATAAGCCGACCAACAAGCGACACAACAGCGACTCCCCTCCTGCTGTGACAGACAAACATGATTGAAGCGGTTTGAAGGTTTACAGAAAATGGAGCGCTGTGCTTCGTTTGTATGCTCTTTTATTGCACAGTGATTCTTCTAGGTTCACTGCATTTCTGAGTCATTCTGGGATTACACATCACATCGTTTTACAAATTACAGCTGAAGAAATATACATGTTAAGGACATGTCCAATGTTTCTTTATCTAAAGCTACAGTAGGTGTTTGTGCTTTTAATGGCCCTGTTTTTGTTCAAGTGTTGGTAAAGAAAGTCAGCAAACATACAGAACGGAAGCCTCCTTTCAGCTACGGCTTCAAATCTCTATTTCTGGTCAACTCTGGGTGTAGATGGAATGATTGGTCCAAAAAACAAAGTGGAAATTTCAATGCTGTGACATAATCATAAGAATATAAATTACTCAGTGAGGAAGATCATTTTAGTGACAGGCCTGTGTAATCAGAGATAAATGGGTCAAAGCACATAATGTTTTTTTATATGTTTGTTTTTTTTTATTGCATTTCTGCATTGATTTTCCAAAACTCAACAACTGCTAAATTGATATTTCAAGTATCTGTACAAGTTTTCTGTAAAAAAGAAATCAAATTATATTTTTGGGTAATTCTACCTATTTTAAGGACTTTTAATAATGCAAGAAGGTGTGCTGTGGCACAGCTGACAGCGACTGAAAATTACTTTTAAATAAATTACGATTTTTAAACATTTCTTTGTAAATCATTAAAGACATTTGAGAAACATATCAACAAAAACATAGAAAAATAGGAGCAAAAGTAAAGACTTAAAGTAAGACTTTCAAATGAAAGGCATAATGGAGCCAAGTTAGTTCACCAAATACATTTTAGCAGGCTTCCTAGAGATTCATGTCCACATTTCATATAAAATGATCCAACTTTAGGGGGCTTGGGTAGATGGATGGAAAGACGAGTGGATAGATCAATAGGCTTCAACAGTCTTATTTGGCAAATTTCAACAAATGTTTGGTTTATTTGTCCCAAATGTTTGTCTCTTTTTTAGAAAGTTATGAGTCTTTAAATGGACTCAGATCAAATCAATGGGTAATGTCACCATTATGAATTGTCCATCCGTTGTTTTTCCATTCCTGCTCCTTTAGATTTTTCATATCAAATCTGCAACGTTCACAGAAAGTTGCATCTTAACACATATTTTTTAAAGGGGAGCTTTAAAGTATTATAAGGAATTTATTAAGTTGTACGTTTTTCAGTCTGCTAACTAAAAAATGTTGTAATTTAAGGAGATTAACTGGAATAACATAAAGATGGATTAACAATCCTTTCATCCTCAGTCATTTACTGAGTTGTGGTGAACGAAGATGAAGAACTTCATCCATAATTGAATGTGACACAGATGTGTTTCTCATTGGAAGATGCTGCAGAATGGGACCTCAAATAACCAGAACTCAAAACTGTTACGTAAAGCCAAGAATAAAAAATAAATAAATAAATAAACATCCTGTCTTTTTGAATTATTTACCCCTTTATGCCTCTTTCCTTATGGAGGAAAATGAAAAGCAGCTTGATGGATACAAAAACAGATAAAAATGGTGGTCCAGGTCAGACGAAAAGACCCAAAACCATCTATTTTTGGGTAAATGACCAGTTTATCAGTTGAAATCAAATTCAAGCCAAATAAATATCTTGTTTTTCTTTTTCCTTGAGGTGCTGAAGGCTTCTTCAACAGACACGCACATGGTCAACGTAAAATCATAAATGTCTGGTTATCATATGTACAGTCTGGGTCGCCTGCAAACGGTCAATGAAAGCCGCCAACTCTTTCTGAAACTGACCAAACCCAGGAGAAGAAAGCAGGAATTATCTGTAATCTGTGCTGCCATTGTTGCAGCAGACTCCCTTCTGGTGGACTGGACGTCACATGTGATGGGGCTGAAGCCTCACATGATAGCGTGTCATCCAGGATGTGCCCCCAGGTGCTGCTGGATCTCCAGACCGTAGCATAAACGTTTTTGCTTTCTGTTTTTCCTCTGATCTAACAAACCTAAAAAGCTGATTTGTCTGAAGGTATCCCATGGACATTTTATTGTGAACAAGCACAGCTTTGTTGTTTATTCACAGCTGTTTTGCCAAATCAATGTGTGAACCCAGAAAGCATTCCCTATCTTATTTTAACAAACTGTGGCTCAGAACTGGAGTTGGGAGAGGATTTCTGTCTGCTAGTGCAGAAAACAAGATCAATATGGCACTATTATCATCTATTATCAAACCCAGGTTAAAGTCTGCAGGATAATTTAAAAAAAACAGCCATGAGGAGAAGAATCACTGATGACCTTCTCCTTTAGTGATTCATTCACTGGAAGATTAAAAAAAAAAAAAAAGATGATTAATTGAAGGGGGGCAATCAGACAGCAAGCTGTGACGATGGAAAAAATGACAAAAAGGAAAAATTCTTGGGAAGGAAATTACTAGAATGGTTATCAATGGTTATCAAGTTAGTGACCTGTGATTCAGTGACCATCTTAAGTAGGATTAGAGAATGTTCATTTACTAAAATGTTTACTAACACTGTCTGGTTGACCTGAGCAGAATGGATACAAGAATGATGGAAAATAAGGTGGGTCATGGTGCTGGTTGGTTTGTGTTGGATCTTCATGAAGCCATTTCATAAAACATGTTTGCAACAACGGTCAAAATTTCAGGAAAAACGCATCAGTCGGTTGTTAGAAGGGAATTATTAGCCCTGGGCATCATGGTACGGTCCAGTTCGGTATTTTGAGGGTTTCTATTTTAAAATGGACCCATTAAGCTGAATCGAACCGTACCATATCTGGGCCTCCGTTGGTCGTAGATCCATCGAAAAATGAAGAGGAGCAGTAAAGCTACTGTTGAAATCGTTGATTGGTGAAAGGTCAAAAGAAAGCTCTAAGAAAGCGGCCATATTCCTCTTCACTGCCCGCAATCTTCTCTCAAACAACATTAAAAGCTTTGTTTATACAAAGTACCAAAAGACAAGTAAGAAAATATCAGCTGCTGGATGACCTCTGTTGTTGTTGTTGTTTACCTTCACTTTAGCCATAGTCGCACTACAACACAAAGCTACCCAATCGGTCCACACCCTGCATGCGCCGTGATGGTCCAACTTTGAGTGGAAAGGCTCACTTGAATTGCCTGGACCATTCTAAACCAGACCGCTTAGTAGAAATAAGACTATTGAAGCTCATTTGGAACTCAAAACTTGACTGTTATATGTCAATCATACGACCACGCACCCATTTCCGTGTGGCATTAAAATAAGCTGTTACATGAGTTAAAATTTTCACTGCATTTTGGATATTAATTTGAGCCACAGTGGTGGATAAAATGCTTTCTAATGGATGTAGAAGCGAAGAAAAGCACCTTTTGCACAAATATGCAACACTTTACAGTAGTGACGTTTTTACGCAATCAATCAGCTAATTTGGATGTGGAAGAAAACAGCTTTCCTCCATTAGTAACTTTAGCACTTTACGTTAGCACCATTAGTGCTTCTTGTTAGTAAAGTGTTGTATAACGCAGCAGAGCTTCTGGGAAGGGGTGTGGACTGAACAAGCTCGCTTATGATTGGTGACTGTAGTTGCCATAGAAACATTGACTCAGACCAACTCGGACCAATCACTGTCTCTAACATTACGGGGAAAAAATGGCGTCTGAATTGGCTTTATTTCCCTGGAGACGGAGGTAAAGCAAGTTAAAACTGTAATTTCCCCCCTCAAATAAACCCCTGTAATGCCTGGTACTTAAACTTCTTATATTACATTAGTAGTTGTATATTTGATTCATGACAATTCTGGGGGGAGTGAATATTTTTCTAAATAAATAGATTTTTTTTTAAAAACAGCCTTTATTTTTGCCTAATGAGGGAGTGCGGTATTATGATAATGACAGCAGTGGATTCTGGGAACAGATCTCAGGTGTTTGCCTTGTTTCCTCCGTTTTAGCTTTAGCATCAACGCTATACTTTGGTTTGTATTCTGTTGCTGTCCTGTAAACTGTTCTAACACGCTTTCTGGGGGTCTTTTTGTTATCTTTACTCCAGTAAAAAATTACTTTATTTGACATTTTTAAACCATAAGTACATATATTATGATCATTTCTGTTAATTTCCAGTAATTGGTGATGTCTTCTCATTAATATATTCAATTAGATATTACTATTTTTAATTTGGAAAACATTTACATTTTCTCTGTTCTTTTTGTCATTTACTTTTATCAAAGTCCTAATAAATAAGAGCAGGATTCAGAATTGCTGCAGTAACACCAGAGTTCCGATATTTTTCAAACTCTGGCCAGCTGCGGCGGCCGCTCAATTCATGCCGTGCTGCTCAATTTGCCCTGTTTCCAGACTGTCGCACCAATCTGCGCAGCAGAACCTCAATTCACATCGAAAACATTGACTTTACATTGAAATTGGCTTCCTCCGCCACGTGAATCGTGTTGGGTGTGTAAGCACCTTCACCCTTATAATCCAAACATTGACAAGAAATTAAAAAATAAAAGTTGAATCTTGTTGCCTGAAGTTACTTTAGAATTTAAACTTTTTAACTGTTCTAGAATGCCAGAAGTAGCATTTCCTCTGAGAGGGTGCAACTCAGGTAAGTTTGACTCAAAGTTGAAGTGATTGCGAGTTTCATTGTCAAAAACTGTAACCTAATCCAAGGCATTTGACACCAACAGTTTGTTTACAGAACCAGCTTGGAACAACTGGTGCTCTTACAGACAGTAATAGGCGGACAGAGCATTTCTTAGTCACTTGTAAACTGTAACTGTTGGATAAACCAGCATTTACTGCAGAACAGATCAGTGAATAGAATGGGCCAACACAAGCTGGTACAACCATTTGTGTTTCTGCCAGCAAACTGAATATTTGCAGAAAGGCCTTCATTTAGCACTGGGACATTTTAGGTCTCCTAACTTCTACTTTTCACGTCAAATAACCACCATTAATATTGTGCAACTAAACGGCAACACCAGAACAAAAGAGATAATATGCTAATTGTAAAATAAGGAAGACGCGATGCTAATCATTTCAATTTAAATACACAGAAAAAGATGTGTGATATAAAAGAAAAGGTATAAACATCTCTCCGCCTGGTAGGACCTGCTCTGCTGGTCTGAATGGAGCAACGGTGAAAAGGAAACATTTTGCTGGTCCAGCCCATGTGATGTGGTGCGAGAGGCATGCTCAATAGAATGCCAGAGCAGTGAGGGTTTCCCTTTAACTGCTCGTATGACTTTCAGTGGTTTTTGGAAACCAAACCCAGTGATGCAAAGTGCCATCTGTGGGGGTAAAGGGACAGACAATACACGTCCCTCGGGGGAATTACATGTACACGCTGCTAATTTTAACCTACATCAGATAGAACACGGGAGAACATGTTGTCGTTGTCGTATTCCCTCACTAATGCAAAAGGAGTTTAGTTATTGGCGGCTGTCACATAAACAAACAATCTAATAACGTTTGACGTTTTAGTTAAACTACCACAAAGTCGCTTGAGTTTGATTAATTTGAGTCTGACTATGAACAAGACAAAATGTTACATTTATTTTTACCTAAGGTAAATAAAACACACAAGCAATTTATTTCTTTTTTTACAAATCCATGCATTGTTGTGGTTTTCCTGTTTACTATCATTAAAACTGATAATTATGTTTCAGCGTTCACTCAATCAATGCCTGTCTAATGAAGTTAAAAGCTAAATTTTCATAGAAAAGCTTGATTTTCTTTTAACTTTATGGCAGGAAAGGAAATAAAAATATTTACATAAGAAGTAGTTAAATAACCACTCCCAAAAAAACAGTGTTTTTGGTGTTTTTAACATGTTCTTGTGGCATTTTTCTCACGACGGAGGACATATGCTAAGAAAATTAAGATTACTATTGCATTTTTGAGTATATTTTTATTCAAATTGTTCTGAATCAGGATCAGAAGAAAAAAATTTGTTGGAAAAAGCTTGCTGTAGTAGGATCTACAAAAGCAAGCCACAAGCTCCCTCCTCTGCTCCATTCTGATGCATCCGCTGTGTGGAAAATTTATCCATTTACCTCTTTGTTTTCCTCGTCTAAATTGGAATCTGAATCAAAACTGTCCATAGTTCCAATATTGCTCGCCATCTTTGTTGCACCGATAATGTTGTGTTGGAATTGTGAGGAGTTGTAAGCTAGCGGGAGGAAAACAAAGGCATGATGGGAAATCGGGGCAGGCTTACTCTGCACCAAAACTCAGAGGTGAATTTCCAATGAACTACTGCCATTCTGCAGAAACTATGTCCAAGAAAACAACACATAATTTTTTATTTTGATGATAGATGATAGGAGTCTGATTTTAACTGCTAACTCTATCAATAAGTATTTGCAGCAATAACTTTCAGTTTATGGCAAAAACGTTTTTTTTTAACTTCACACCATAAAAACAATCAGAGCCGCACACACCATTTGATTAACAAGTGATCTCTGCAAACGCAGACGCACAAAAGGGGACAAACAGAATGAAAGAAACACATATCAAAAGACAGGAAACTGGTTGTTACAGTTTGCCACCCACAACGCAAAAAGCCCATCACATCTCCATCTTCTTTGTATGAAGCAAGTGGAAAGTTATTTTGAATGCTTTTGTTTGTGACTTTGTTTTGCACACTCCTGCGCCGATCCATGAGCAAACATCTTGACTCTCCTGAGGCAAAAGCTGGCAGGTTATGAATTTTTTTGTGGCATTAACAGGCACAGATCAATAATTAACACGCTGCCATGGATGAAAACGACATAATGCTGCAGCGTCCTGCCTCTTTTCCCTTCTCCTGCAGGAGTCGAAGCACACGGGGCAATGACGAGTCTCCTGCAGGTTCACATCTTCCCCTCAAGTTACAGAATTAAACATTTATGTGGTACCTTTGCATTATTTACTTTGTCAACATACCAATAAATGAACAAAAGCAGCTTTAAGCTGGAGTCCTAAGTTCACAGCAGAAACCTGGAGGGTTTTAAACACTTAAAAGTGGCACTGAAGACCTTCAACCATTTGCAGGAATCGAATGAGTCTGATCATTTCCTAAAAATAAAGTTGCTTTTTTATATCTTTCCTGCGGTTATTGTGAGAGACCTGCAGTCTGAGTAGCTGATTTTTCTCACCAGAAGGATTGTTTTGTTTGTTTATTTTTTTTAGGCGGATCTTGCCTTTGTTTTTAACACTAAGCTTCTTCAGTGTCAGCGTTAGTCTTCCTCGTCATGTGATCCCTGCAAAAATTCCACAGCGGCTACCGAAGCCCAGTGCACATGGCGTCCCTCTCCAACAGATGTTTTTCGTTTGTGCTGCAGCAGCCTCTTGGCTCGGGGCACAGAGCCAGGGAGGTGATTCATGATGCGAGCCATCTCCTTGTTACAGTCAGCCGACACTGAGCGCGCTCCATGTTGAGGATAAACACAGCTCTGGCTCTGTTTTGGCCCATTTTTCTATTGTTATGAAATCAAAAACGTGGATTCTTAAGGGATGATGGATATGCGTCTCATTTAATATTTGTTTTGGATGTAGAAGAGAGCCTTTCCCCTTTAAAAAGACCCGTCATTATCTCGTTTACACAAGATTTAGAGGAAGTGATTAAATGAATAGAAAGAAAGCCAACAGATTGAACACTTTTAGTGTACATGACACTGAATAAGCCTGATGGAATTTAAGTCTGAAGATGAATGAGCCTCATAGCGGGAAAAGGCGAACTTTCCAGGGAGGTTGGAAACACATGCAAACTTCCCACCTTCCTGACCTGATTGCAATCCCATCTGAAGGAGTCTAAAGGAGGTCTTTCTGTGCCTAACACACATACTGAGGAGTTATGTAATAGTGCATGAGCACACAGAGCTACAGGCCTGAGTGCACATCACTCTATTCCCTGCACTCTCCCAACAAAGCAATTTGCCTCTTTCTATTATGACTCCACATATTCAGCGAGAAAGAGCTGCAAGATGTCAAGAGATGTGTCTCCAATTTGCATCCACACAAACTATGCACATCGCAGCAACAGGTGTGGTTATTTCTTCACCTGAGATGCAGAAACATTGTGTATTTTTTTTATGAAAGACAGGCTTAGGTTTCGTGTTTTTGTTGTGTAACGACACCAGCAGCAGCCCCTCGTCTTGGGGGGTAGCCTTACCTCCTCCAGCACATTGACGGTGTTCCTGCAGCTCTGCAGCCGGGTGGTGAAGCTGGACGTGGTCGGGGAGTTGTAATCCTCTGTCGTTTCCGAGAGAAACTCGGACACCGAGATTTGATCCGGCATCCTTTTCACGGGGAAATGCCCACGGTAGGTTGGTGTTGAATGATCAGAAAGATAAAAACATGAAAGGCTTGGAAAACTAAAAAAAAAAAAAAAAAGAAAGATGTCTTTCCTTGCAAAGCGGTGAAACTAACGGGATGATTCAGACGTGTCTTCTCAAATGACTTCACTGTTCTCCAGGGGCCACGGGAGGAGGGATTTCGCTGTATTTCCACGGGCTGTGTCTCCTCGGTTTTCCTTGCGAGGATTTCTAAAAGCGACACATTTAAAAATAGTGTCACCCTGCGTCTCGCTACACCTCGGAGGGAAAAGCAAAGCGAAGAATAGCGGATGCCCTCATTATGCTCTACAGATGTGCAATAAGCCTCTTGTCGTCACCGCAGCGGACCGTTAGCAGCCTGAGTTCGGGTTCTATCATAGTCCAGAGTGAGTCGGGTTCGCCGGAAACAGCAGCGAGGTTCGGTCGTGTCTCTTTCGGTTCCAGTTTCTGGGGGGTTTTTTGGAAGCTAAATGCTGCCGCAGACACATTCACTGCCACTCTCTCCTGCTCGGCCGCGCTCAAAGCGGAGCAGATGCAGAGTCAAGCTAACAGGAAAAAGCGCAACTGCTGGTGGGACTTTCAACATAAAAGCATCTTTATTTTCTAGTCGTGAAAACCTTGTAATCAAATTAGGTTCATTGTTTCATTCATTGATTGGCTAAGCTGTTATTAGTTATCCAATCGATTACAAAAACGTTTTCAGAAATAGCATTGTGTTGTTATTCTGTAGACAATAAACAGAAATAAAAGGCTGCTAAAATACCTAAATATATAAATAACACAAACAATGCAAAAATTATAAAAATCATGAAACATCATAATTTAAAACAAAATCTTGCTGTACTGCATGCAGTATGCAGTTTAGGATTTAGTTAAATATGTTCCTATTTATTTAAAGCGTTACATTGACTTGGTTTTCTGTGCATTTGCCTATTTTTGGTGATTTTGTATGAGAACAGGAGAGGGAATTCCAATGGATGTTATTATTGTTATTATTTTTATTATTATATTTTCATATCTGTTAAGCACATTCTGACGCACATTTTTGTACAAGTGTGCTATGAATTAAGCTTTAGATTTTTTTTGTTCTTCAACACAGAGTGAATTGTATAGTTTTTTTTTTTTTCAATTAATATTTTTTTTAGATTTCCATCAGCAATGGAAATACATGTTTAAAACCTTCAATGAATGAAAGCGATAAACAAATTATTGTCTTTTTACAATATTTAAATAGTCTTTTATTTTTATTTTGAAATTTTTTTTCCGCTTCTTCGAGTTTTTTGTTGCTTTACGTCTTGACGCAATCTGCTCCCACCCACCCACCTCGCCGAGGACAAGGAACAAGTGTGCGCATGCGTGGTTTGGAGACCGCAAAGTGGTCAGATACATTTAGGCCTTAAACAGAGAGCGACGTCAGTCAGTCAAAAAGGGGGTTATTTCTGTGCTTTTGTTTGAGTTGACCATTATTCGGATGCACTATTTGAGCATTAATTAGAAATTTCCCTAAAAATCGTGCCAAAAAATGTTTTTGTTATGTCACTCTAACAATTTTTAGGGATATATGGCTTTATAATAAAATTCATTTCTTGAAAAACGTTTGTGTTTAAATAACTAACAAGACTAACTAAATGCAAAATAATCTACTTACTAATTTCCCATCACTTTGTTTCATTAGTTATTAAGGGTTAGGCTGAAAACCTTTGTTATCATACTTTTAGCTCACCTGATGAATGAAGACATTTGATCCAAAAAACGTGTAGTACACAATGAGGTAAAACTATGTTGAAGTTTGTGAAATAACAATCTAAATTTCCATTTAACCAAGTTTAACAATGTATTAACGTCAAATTGTCATTCCTGCTTGTTCAAATTTCTGATATTCTGCTTTATGGTCTTTAATTAGATGTTCCCAACCTATCAAAAAAAAGTAAAAGAGTTGAACATCCATGTAAACAACCCCTAAATAAGGTCAGGATATAACAAAATCAATAGGATTTGTGTTTCATAAGCATAATAAATACTTATTTAAATACTAATTTTTAATTTTACACAATGTTTTTACTGTAGAAAAACAGTTTTCAAATGTAAATAAAAATAAGTAGGAAGTTTTATTGATAAACAGATAAATTCTTAGACCAGCAGAGAAATTGTTATCTGCCTAAGATATTAAAGAAATTAAATGCAAGAAAACAATTCATAGATCTCCGTTAATTTATGTTTAATTTATCTTTTTTTTTTTTTACTCATCTTGAAACTTTTATTAAAGTCATTCTTCCTTTTTCTTTACAAACTTCCATCACGTTCTTACATGTATGGAGAATAGGGATGTTGCAGTCTTGCAGTCCCCCAATCCCTCCACAGTTCATCGTCAGGAAAGTCATCCTCACGCTTTTCACTCCAAAAACTGTAACCATGGAGCGCCACCTTGTGGAGATTGTTTCTCAACTCAACTTTTGCCAAAAACATTAAAAACAAAATACACAATTTATTTAATAAATACCATATTTGCAAGTTATTGAGGAAGTTTTTAGTTTTACTAGGAAGGTTTTAACTCTGGAACCTCTAAAGTGTGGTATAATGTAGAGAATATTCTTTAAAAGTGTTGGTACCAGTCTCGTTGTGATTCAGTGTAAATAAAAGTTTTCTGTTAATTTTTGAAGACAATTATGCCTCAGAAGAGAAGTGTAGTTTAAAAAAAAAGTCAAATTCCAACAAATATTTGTGGATTCATCATAAACATTTTATGGTTAGAACTGCAGATGCTCATTGGTCTGAGATTATCAATTGACGACATTTATATTTTTCGTTGAACTTATTACGTATAAGGTGGTAGAAGATGAAAAAGAAACCATCAAATTACATTCATTTTTTGATTTTACTTTGAAAGAATGTATCTTTACCAACATGTAATGTGGTGTGACCTGGTTGACATCGTCAAATTCTCCTTCCCCACGTCAATTGATTTGTACACTTATATTTTTGCCTGGTTTTAAAATAATTTATATTAATCTTTTTACCTTCAAATATGTTTTAAAATACATTTTGTTTCGTATTTTGATCATAAACCTTGAGTAGAAGTTTTGTTTTTAAATACTAACCGGAAGTTCCGGTCCGGTTAAAAAAAACCGTATCGCGTTAGCTAGCTTTAGCTACAAATCGGTGGCAGGTGAGCTCACGACACGAGTGAATTATTACTCATAATAAAGGTTTTTTTCTTAAAAGCCGTATTGCCTGACACAAATTTATTCTGTGATAGTTCTATTAGCCCCTTCGCTAAACTTGTCATCTCTTTTAAAACAGCCTGCTGTTGTCAAGCGAAGGAAAGAAGTAGCAAGAAGAAGCTGAAACTGAATGGCTGAGGGCTCCTCAGGTGATCGACCAACTATACAATCATTTCTAGACATCTACATGTTTCTTAAGCAGATTACAAAGTCACGTCAATCTTTAAATACGAGTCTATAGATTATTAAATTTTTGCTCTTGAGCTAGTTGTGCTAACCGGCTAATATTGGCTAACAACAAAGCAAACTTTAAGTGGACCAGATTTTGTTGATGATTTTCTTCGTGTTTTTTCCCGCTATATCAATCAGAGACAAAGTTACGTAACACAACGAGAATTATGTAAGAACATTACTCTCCTGACCTGTGACTGGGGCTGAAGCTCATGTTACTCGCTAGCTACATTTCTAGGATTTTTAAATGTTTGTTGACCAGGTTTTTCGCAATTTATTATGATTTGTGTTTGTTTTAATATTATTCTCCCGAATCTTCATTTAAACAAGCATGTTTCATTTCTGGTTTGAGGACTCTTCAGAATCCGTTACGTTTACTAGTTAACTTCCTTAAGTTAACTTAAGTTCCCAAGCGTGATAGCATACGTTGTTCCATTACTTAAATATAATTATATTGAGTTCAAAAATAACTTTTCTTCAGCTTTACTTAGCTATGTTATTCTGAATGCTTTACTTTGCATAAAACAAGTATCATTTATTCTAAGCATTATTAAAAGTTGCTTTAAAAAATGCTATCTTTCAGCTTAGCAGGCAGACAAGATGTGATGGACAGATTTTGCTGTCACAGCCAGGATTATGCAATTTATTATTAAATTAAGTTTGTCAGTATAAACTCTTTTTTGCTTTTGTTGCTAAACCATTATTTTAAGCTCATTTTTAAGCTTTTTTAAGGAGAAAGAGTGAGAGAGAAATATAGTTGCTGAAAAGTTGAGAGACTGTATGATCAGAAAACTAAAAGAGAAATCCAAAGGTTTCTGGAGTGTTTTCCAGAAACCTTTTATATACAAGGCTTTGATAGATAGTTAGTTAGTTTTGTTGTGGCTCAAATGGTCATGTTTTCTGTTTGCAGACCCACCAAATTTCAGTCAAGATGGGTCATCACTTCAGAAAACACACCAGCAAAGATCCAGAAGAGGCCGCCTTCGACACAATGGCAGAAATCTGAGCTGTAATCATGAAGAAACATCTCAACAGTATGGACACTTCAATGAAGGGTTTGAACATAACTCTAATTATGTAGAAGCCCACCACCCCCCTTTCCAAGGGGAGGATACAGCTCGAAGGAGAGGCAGAGGTAGAGGAAGGAGAGAAGGAGACAGAGGTTTGAATGGAAATCCAGATGCTTCTGGTTCATGGCGACAAAGATCTGGTAATGAGTTTGGACAGCATGGTTCAAGCAGCAGGCATGCTGGTGGCTATCAGTCAGGTGTGCATCCTATGGATGGACCTGATGGATACAATTGGCGGAGTGGTAACAGAAATTTGGAGAAAGGCAATGAGCAGCGGGATTCTCAGTTTAAAAAGAACAGAAATGTTGAGCAGAGGAGAGCAGAGCAAAGAGAGAAAGCCGATCATTTTAAAGCAGCAGATCAAAGGTACAGCTCCAAAGGAGAAACCCCTGAAAGGACTCAGCAGAACAAGTTGGGCCCCAAGCTTCACTATCATGAGACTCACAGGAAAGAAGTTGAGGTTAAGCGACGCCAAGGACCAATCAAACCAGCCACACCCTCATGTCAAGAAATAGATGGCTGTGAGAGGGAGACCAGTGCTCAGGTCGACTCCAATCACAACCGACCCACTCAGGATTCAAGCGGTCCACCTTTTCAGGCCAAAGGGGGTAAAAGATTTAACCAACGAAACCACAAGCCAGGGCGCCAGAGCTGGGAGCAGATGCCAAAGAGCAAAGAGACTCAGACTGGTGAGAATGCAGCTTCTTTAAACAATAATAACAAAGGGGATACTATCAGCTAAACTAGTTTGAAGGATTACTGAGAAGAAAAAGAAATCTTTAAACACTCATAAAATTTTTTTTGGGTTTCTTCTTATCTTTGATCTAATGTATGAAAGCATGAATGGATGGAGGACACTTATATTTTGTGAATACTTGTTATAGATACAAAAAAAACACAAGAAAAGATAATAGTGTTTTTTGTATCTGTTTTATTATGTTCTGGATTGTAGCAAACCTAAAGCTTTTTCAATTTTTGATCATAGTCTCTCAGATAATCTTGGATTATTTCAATTTTTTTTTTTGATTGTTTGGACTTAAATTTGATCAAACTTTTGCCTGTGTTGATGCACTCTTGAAAACTATTTCATTGGTTTGAAACATCTGCTGGTCTAAGCTGCTGGAATCTCCTGAACCCGCTGCTCTGGTTCCTCCACAGGCTGCCTGATTGAACAGCTGACAGAGGAGAAGTACGAGTGCATGGTGTGCTGTGATGTCATCCGGGTCATGGCCCCGGTGTGGAGCTGTCAAAGCTGCTTTCATGTCTTCCACCTGAACTGCATCAAGAAATGGGCTCGATCCCCAGCCTCACAGGCAGACGGTACGGCCGTTTCTCATGTGTGCGCTTGGTCTGTGAGGTCAACTGTCAAAAAATGTATTTCCTTCATTATTCTAGTGCAAAATATTCTATCTTATGCAGAAAATGCCTGTTGGAATTGATGTCTTTCAGATTCAAATGAAGGCTGGCGCTGTCCGGCCTGCCAGAACGTGGCGCTGAAAATCCCTGTGTCCTACTCCTGCTTCTGTGGTGAGTGTTGGCTTCATCTATGCAAATGAAAACTGTTCTGGCATCCTATTTTTCAAATGCGCTCATGCTTGTTTCAAAGCCAGAGAGGGAAAGTCAATCATGACTCTGTTGTGATTTGTTGTTGGGTTTTCTTTTTGGCAGGTAAAGTGACAAACCCAGAGTGGCGTCGCAGTGACATTCCTCACAGTTGTGGGGACATGTGTGGGAAGAGGAGGGGCGGCGACTGCAACCATCCCTGTAACATGTGAGCTGTGAAAAACAGAAACGGCCTTTTACAGAGAAACGACTGATGTAGCAAATCTTCGTTCTCAGTGATCTTTTAATCATGATTTTGCTGGTTTTAACCAAAATTTAAAAACTTGTTTTCTAGGACATAGTTTCTGCAGAGTGGCAGGAGTTCAATGAAATTCGCCTCTGAGTTGTAGGCAGGACTGTTGGTGTGGAACAACCCCCACATCCCATCACACATAACTGAGAGCTCAGATCAGGGAGCTTGTGGTCCCTGATGTGATTTTCTACGTCATACTTTCTTTTTCAAACAGCATTTTTCATCTGCTCCTAATTCACAACAATTTAAAAAAAGAAATACTCAATAATGCTATTTTAAACTTAATTTTCTCTATATATGTCCTCCATCATCACATAAACACCACAAAAACAAGTTAAAAACAGCCTTTTAAGTCATTTATTGTTTCTCAAAAGAAAAACTGTTTTGTCAATGACATTTCAGTGTATAATTTCTGAAATAATCAAAAAAATTGACACATTTAGTCTTTCTTTTTAATGCCTATGTTTCTATCCAGTTTGTGTCACCCTGGACCCTGTCCTCAGTGTCCTGCCTTTGTGACCAAATCCTGCATCTGTGGAAAAACGAGGTACTTTCAGTGATGTCTTCATCATTTTGCTGCATCCATCCTTTAGTTTATGGTTCTAAACTTCTTGTTGTTTTTGGGCCTCCTGAAGTCAACCAATGCGCTGCGGTCAGGCGGCTGTTCTCCGCTGTGACAGTGTTTGTGCTGCTCTACTTAATTGTGGTGAGCACACGTGCATGCAGCTGTGCCACGCTGGGCTTTGTGATCCCTGCCAGCTGCAGATCAATCAGGGTGAGTCTTTATTTTTATAGGTGTTGCTGAAGGTCTGAAATGTAAAAATCAACATTCTTTTTTTTTCCTGTTTGGATTCAGTCTGCTACTGCGGTGTCACTACCCGGGAAGTCCCGTGCGGCACAGATAAAAACCAGTCTGATGGTTCGGGACATTTCTCCTGTCAGAACCCTTGTGGGAAGTGAGTGGCTCCACAAACAATCCAGAAAAGCCAGACGCCCTCATGGATCTTTTTGACACTGGTCTCTGTTTAGGAAGCTGACGTGTGAAGCTCACGAGTGCCAGCAGGTCTGCCATCGCGGAACCTGCCAGCCGTGCCCACGCTTGCCCAGCCTGGTAAAGATGTGTCCCTGTGGACAGACGGCCCTGAGCAAGCTGCTGGAGCTGGGTTACGCCGAGCGAAAAACCTGCTCTGATCCTATCCCCTCCTGTGGAAAAACCTGCTACAAACCTCTAGCCTGTGGCTCCAGTGGTACAATGACAACGCTTCACTTCATTGTTTTCATTTAAACCCATCCAGGCTCTGATACTGAAACCTTTGTACCTGCTGAGGCTGCACTCTCATAATGTTGCATAATTGTCCAGGATGGAAAGCAGATTTTAACCTTTTGAGCGTCCAAACAGGATGTAAAATCTGTCAGAGCTTAAACTTTTGTATTAAGAAAAAAAAACATTTTAAAGGGTTTTCTTTCAGAAAGAAACTTCAATTATAGTCGTTAAAAATCAAGATATGTTCAATTCAAGAATTTCCTTCTGTTTCTTTACTAAATTACTGTTTTGGTTTGTATTTTTTGTCTTTTTCCATTTCAGACACAATTCATTTGTGTCAGATTTTGTGTCATGAGGGCAGCTGTGGGCCCTGCTCCCTGACCTCCATGGTCAGATGCCGCTGTGGCTTCAAAACAAAGGTAAACAAGGCACTTTATTACTTTACTTTTCATTATCGCTGCTATTTCTTCCTTTTTGACACCAAAAATGCATCTTAAATACTTTTTCAGGAGGTTCCGTGCTCTCTAATCCAAAAGGAAGGTGAGATGTTAAGATTAAATTAAGATAAAATGAGAGGTCTAACATGGATGGATTCCTGACTTTTTGGGTTTTTTTCCTACTCGCCATCTTCCTCAGAAGAGCTCATCTTCACCTGTGACAGACGTTGCAACAAGAAACGTTCGTGTGGGAGACACAAGTGTGGCGAGCTTTGCTGTGTGGTGAGAATTCCTCTCAGTTAGCAGGCAGGGCCAATGGCATGGGGCAAACCCCCCTTCCCTTACCCGATGCAGAGAGCTCTCTGTTTTCATGCTGTCCTGCTAGCTTACATCCCCTCACACCCCAACCTAACATTAGTGGTGCAATAAAAATGGCGAGCAATATTGGAGCTATCCAGCAGGACAGTTTTGAGGCAGATGCCAGCTCAGAAAAACAAAGATGTACATAAATCCACTTTTCTGAAAATGAATACATCAGAATGGAGTGGAGCTAAGGAGACATACTTAGAAATGGAATTATATGCGCAAACTTCTTTATATATGTCCTATATCCTCAGAAAAATCCCACAACAACATGTTAAAAACATCATTTTCACCGGAGTCAGTCTTGAAATGAAAAATCTCCTCGCATGAAAGTGTGAAAATGCTCTCAATGTCCAGTGTTTGCCAAATCATCAGTGTTTAAATGTTTGTTTACATTCATCCATCTTATACTTGTTTGTTTAGGAGTGACATTTATTCCAGTGGGTAATCTATGAAACACGTTCTTTTGGACTGAAAACATGCTAGTAACAGAAGATGTGACATTCCTGTGTGCTTTTTCCTACAGAACGTGGAGCACAAATGTCTCCTGATCTGTGGCTACAAGCTCAACTGTGGCCTCCACCGCTGTCAGGAGCCCTGTCACCGTGGAAACTGTGAACCCTGTTGGCAGTCCAGTCAGTTACAAAAAAAAAGAACAGTTTCAGGTCTTAAAGTGCTCTTTTGGCTAGATAATGCTGTAATGACTTTTTTTTTGCAGGTTTTGACGAGCTCTCGTGTCACTGCGGGCTCACTGTGCTTTACCCCCCCATCCCCTGTGGCACAAAGCCACCGGAGTGCAAAAACTCCTGTACCAGGAGACATGAGTGTGATCATCCAGGTAAAAGAATGCAGCAGACCTGGGTCCAGTTACATCCAGTGAGATACTGATTCTGGATAAGTTTCTTTCTAAAACTAGATTTATTTTAGTAATATTTGCAGAATCAGTCATTCAAGCTGAACTTTAGTTTGTAAAATGTATTTTAAAACAACAGAAACCTAAAAATAAATACAATCGATTGCTTTAAGGGGGTTTCAATCCCATTACTTTCACAATTATCAGAATACTCAGATAATTGCGATCTGTTCAAGACATTTTTTAAGTGTGAATGTTTGCGACTCATCAATTCAGGCAGTGTAATTATAGAAAGATTTTCTTGTGCATAAACTGAACAAACCAAATGTGCCACTGTCACAGGAAGTAAAAACATTTTCAAAGTAAAGTGTCAGTGAAGATTCTCCTTCATCTAAAGTTTGGGAGTTTTTCAGTTTTTCCACTAAAGATTCAACAAAAAAAGTCATTTTTTAAAACATTCTGTTGGAAACACCGTTGTCAGTTCAGGTAAAAGGACTGTGAGGGTTTTTTAGTTTTTCCATTTTTATTGAAGAATTGCTGTGTCTTCATTTACTGTCTTCTTGTCGTTTATCTACTGGAACTGTTTCTGGCTAAACGGAGGATGGAAAAACTGTGGAGAACATTTGTAATGATCAAATCAACAGTGATGTTTATGTTTTGTTTACTGATGAAGTTGACAGAAAAACAGTTGCGTTTAATGTGACGAATACCGTTCCTTTCTTTCAAAATCTTTGGGTTTTTATCTGTTATGTTGATTCTGATCTCTTGTTCTGAATAAAGACATGCATGATGGTGAATAAATGCATATTTTAATTTTCACAAACCCACTAAAGAGGCAACTATTCAAACATAATATTAAATAATAAGGATTGTGGTTTGATCTATCAATTGATCTTCATTCCTGAATTGAACCTGAGTCCTACTCACAGTCCTATTCAGTCTATAGGTTTCATGACAATTTACTGATTCTGAATCAGTATTTTTCAACCCTTTAATTTTATTTATGCTTGTTTTCCTCTGATTTAGTGTTTCACAACTGCCACAGTGAGGACAAATGCCCCCCCTGTACCTATCTGACTCAGAAATGGTGCATGGGAAAGCACGAGGTAAAGTGTTTAACATGCATAACGAGTTCCCGCCTTCATCTGTTAGAAGTTGAAGCAGTTTCCTTTGACCCAACAGCAACGCAGCAACATCCCGTGTCATCTGCAAGACATTTCCTGCGGCCTGACGTGTAACAAGTCGCTGGCGTGTGAAATGCATCGCTGCAAGCGGCTCTGCCACCGCGGAGACTGCCTGCCAGACGGCGGCTGCCAGCAGCCCTGTGCACTCCCACGTCCAGACTGCGGCCACCCGTGCTCCGCTCCCTGCCATAAAGGCAGCAGCTGCCCACGCACCACCTGCACCGCCAAGGTACAACACTCCCCCGCCTGAGAACAGCCCGACTGGATTCCCAGAGAGCTAAAGCACGATTTCCCCAAAATTAAGGCCTGCCTTAAAATGGAATTCTCTAGAGTTTGCACTCAGTCACATCTGTACTGAAGCTGCCAAAACACCCTCTCTGTATTTATGTATTTGATGTTTGACTTGGACGAAAAAATGTCAGACCTGTGGGAATCCTCCAAAGCTTTGACTGTAATTAGACCTTTTAAGGTGCAGGAGCAAAAACATCTATGTTTTTAATCAGTGTTCGTGCACATGAACTTGTTTTTGTCGTTTGCAGGTGGCGCTACAGTGCGACTGCGGTCGAAGAAAGGAAATGGTGGTGTGTTCCGATGCAGCCACTTCCTATCAGAGGTCCGTCGCAGCTCAGTTTGCTGTTTCGTTTTTTTTTTCTTTTTTTTAAACGTGTTTCAGTGAAGAGCTCCTGGTTCTGTGCCGCAGGTATGCAGCCATCACCATGGCGAGTAAACTGTCCGACATGCAGCTCGGTGATTCCATGGACATTGGCCCCCTCCTCACTAAGAAGGAGCTAAAACAGACGAGGTAGAGCTGGAGGAAGACGGATGATTTCTAACGTCCATTATTTAAACTTTATTCCTTTTTTTGACAAATTTAAACCTTTTAAAAAATGTGTTACTTCTTAAGGTTTCTGGTTTAGTGTCATTCTGACTCAAATTCTTTCACAAATTCTTTCCAGGCTCGAATGTGATGAAGAGTGCGCCACTTTGGAGAGAAACAGGCGTTTGGCAGAAGCCCTACAGATTGACTCGACCTCCGACCCCTTTCATGCCCGCTCCACCTCCGTTTATAGCGACAGCCTCAAGGAAGATGCCAGGTCTGAAATGCTCATCCTTTGGTCTCATTTTAGAGATGAGTTTGATTTTAGAATTTGTTTTTTTATCCGTTTTCTATTGAAATCTTTCTTCTATCTTCCAGGAAAGACTTAAAGTTTGTCACTGAAGTTGAGGAGGAGATGAGGAGTCTCGTCGAGCTTGCAAACAAGGTGAGTTTATATATCTTAAACATTTTATTCTTTTATACATTTTCTAAATAAACCTTTGTGCTTTCATTTTTTTATTTTTAGAATAAAAAACTTTTCATTGAGGATCAGTACATACCAAATTTATTCAGATTTGGTTCTTTATTTGTCAAACAACTAAATAAAACTGCATCTTAAGATTTTTGCTTTGGCTCAGACTGCGGTTGGGATGTGTAAGGGCAGTACGGCTGTTCTCAGTGCTGGTCCTTTAGTGAAGTAACAGTTGCACATCCCAGCTCACTGGCCTTTGTTGTAGAGTGTCTGCCCTTAGAATGGAAGGTTGTGAGTTCAAATCCAGACTGAGTCATACCAAAGACTTTAAAAATGCCTCCCTGCTTGATACTCAGCATTTAGGGGTTGAGCATTGGGAGCATTTAGGTTAAACTACCAAATAGTTCCCAAATATGACTGTCTGCAGCTCAACGCTCCCCCAGAGGATGGGTCAAATGCGGAGAACACATTTTACACACTTAAGTGCGTAACAGCTAATAGGACTTCAATTTTAACGTGAGTGGTCCCCGACCCCTGGGCTGCAGACTGGTCACTAGTAGTGGAACAGTTGGTATCAGTCTGCAGAGAAAAAAAATCTTGCTAATCTTATTCTGAAGGAACTTTAATTTTGAAAAACTACTGCATTCTCTGCTGCATTTTCATAAGAAAGTGTTACTTCCTTAAAGCGGCTGCATCGATCACTAAATAGAAACCCCTAAACAAGCAAAATTACCAAAAACAAATGTGTTTGGCAGAAAAGAGGAGTTTGTGCCCCAAACATGGATTAATTGTGACAGTTGTTCCCACAGACCATAATAATAATATTCAGCAACCTGTTTGTTATGAGAATACAAAGGGTGGATTTGTTGTATAATTTTATTTAGAAAATACCAGTTTTAATGACTTTTTATTTGGTATTTATCCATCACACCTCAACAATCAGACGAGTTTGAAACTGCCGTCTGATTTTTTTTTTAGGGTCCACTTTGACAGTTATGGGTTAAGGGAAAATCTGTATCACATTTTAATGGTTCCTACATGAAATCTAGTGAACAAATACATTTTTTTAGCCGCTGCAGATATTTTACAGAGGATGAAGATAAACTTTACTCAAAAGTTAATGGAAAATGGAAGCTAAAAAAAAAGAAAAAAAAGTCAGACCACTCCATGGCCTGAAAAAGGTTGGAGGTCACATGACGTTTCCAGATTTATTTCCTGTACAGTTTTTATGGACTTCAAATTAAATAAAACTCACTTAATTTTAGTTTTGCTTAGTCATTTTAACATCATTTAGATCCAGTTCAACACCCCTCATCCTCACTTTAGCTGATGTATGACTTTATTAAAACCACTATAATAAACAAAGAGCTTCATCTGTGCCTCCTCTGCAGTGATCTCTGCTTGTTTATCTGCAAATATTAACATTCCTAAGAACAAATAAGTAACATTTGGTGCTGTAAAACAGGTGATAATCAGGATTGGTCTAGATTTAAGGAACATAAATAGAACACAAATCCCAGTGACCCTGTTTGTGACCTCTTCTAAACCTGACTGGTCAGTACATTTTTAGGATAAAAAATGAAAAACTTGATCCATCTTGTTTTAAAATCATAAAGTCTAATCATGACGGATATCTGCAGGGAAAACAGCCCAAAAGGAGCCATTGCTTCCCCCCGATGAACCGGGAACACCGTAAAATCATCCACGACCTGGCCGAGGTTTACGGTGTGGAGAGCGTGAGCTACGACAGCGAACCCAAACGCAACGTGGTCATCACGGCCCAAAAGTACTGCCATCTGTGGTCAGGAAAGAACGTCATCTTGAATGACGGAGATGATTTTGATGTCTGTATCTTTTTTGTTTGCAGAGGGAAGTCGGCCTGTCCAAACTCCAGCCTGACTTCAGTGATAGAGCGGGAGACGGCAGGGAGGGCCCCCCCTCCCATTGCTCATATCAAACAGCAGAGCAGCAGGTCAGTGTTTGTCAGAGAAGCTGCTCCGATGTCATCCTGATGGTAAATATCTTCTCATTGTTTCCTCCAGAGCGGCAAGTGGAAGCAGCTGGTCCAAGACGCTCAAAGAGGAGCCTGTGATAGACTACTTCGATGTCCAGGACTGACGTCTGCGGCGTTCCTGAAAATGTTCAACTGTCTGGCTTTCAAATCAAATGAAGAACTGCCCCCATGTCTCAAAAATGTCTGGAGAATCAGCTGCTGCTTCATTTTTTTCATTCAGACTGATCAAAACTTTAATGTTTCAAAGTTTGTTTTCCATCACACTTCAATAATAAAGGCGGATTCTTCATTCGAGAGCTTGATGTCTGTATAATCCTGGCTTGAAACGATCATAAATTTGAAGCGGTAGGGGCTCAGTCGGGGGTTCAGGTTGTTAAACAGTCTGCTAAGCATTTTTTTTTCAGGCTCTGGAAATCTTTTTGTTGGTGCTGAGCCAAAGCTCCTGCAGTAAACCTTTGCTGGAGGAGGTGGTGGGCGAGAGTGGGCTGCAGTGCAGAAAGAAAGCATTGTTGAAAACTGCGTTGACCCAGATGTGGAGGCGCTTTCTGCAAAAGAGGAAAGTATTTTCAGATCAGGCCGCCCTGATGCAGACTCGCCTGGAGCCGTTTCAACCGGCTGGCGGGTTTTTGCTGCTACTTGTTCTAAACTCCTGTGAAGTTTGGAGTTTAGATAGCTGGGTCATGTTAGGCTGACATGCAAAAGAAATCAGAAAGTCCTGCCTAACTTTGCTTCCAAAAAGTCTTCTGAAGGTTCTCCCCATTTAGCATTAACGCGGCTCTTAAGGTTATTCCACTTTATTAGACATTTTGTAAATACCGTTTGTTATGGGAGAAAATAAGAGTATTTTGTTGTGAGAGCTTGACCTTGTTTATTGTTGAATATCCAGTAAAATCTGTCATAAAGGACATGTTTTACAAATACTTAAACATTATGTTAAAACTTTAAAAATGTATTTTTGCGTGAAAAAATTCTTGAAAAAATACTTTCTGTGGAAACAGTGTTGGTGCCTCTGCCTTTAGCACAGTAAAAGTAGTTTCAAAATAAAATGTTGATGTGACACCATGAAAGAATTTATAGTTTTGATTAGTTTAAGGCAAAAAATGTACTAACATTGGAGGTCGTAGGCATTACTGTCACAATAGCTTTGATCGTTATAAATTTTCTTTACATTCAAGGAAAAACTTGTGTTCTAATCATTTAAAAAATAATACTTTTCTTTACATTTCTGTTTAAGGTCAATAAAAGTAAGAAAATTAAGTTGAATTTACAAAAGTGAAAAGCAGAAATGTTTAAAGATATGATGGAGTTCTTGATCTTGTGGATAACACCTGCAAAATAAAGGCGTTCGATCTTTTTCTACTGAAGATTCAATATTTGTTATAAATTAAACAAAATATTTATACAAAGAAAACTACTTGACTAATGAAATTAGAAAAAGAAAGTCAAAAATGAAATTTCTAACATTTGTTTTAAGAGAGAGACTGGCAAAACAGAAATGAAGCTTAATAAAGACAGCAGCAAAGCAGGAGCTTCTACTCCTGCGTTATGGAGCCTCGATCCCCACCTCAAGAGGTAAAGTCAGAAAAGCAGAAACAAGTCAAATTTTTAGGTTTAGATAAATTTCCTGGTTGATAAAAACAAATGAGTGAAAGTGTTTTTTTGTATAAGTGAAAATGAAAAGAATTGTATTTGGATTTTTCTTTCACAATAGTACTTATAAGGTTAAAATGATTTAACTTTAGCTAACAATAATACTATGATGCATGATAAATATAAAAAAATATTAATATATTGGTGCATGACCAGAAAGGAGACAGTATTTGTAGTAAAACTGATGGGAAAAGGGGACATTTCTGTAGCACTTATTTTGAAGGGCTGTGTTGCCCTCCCCTTCAAAGTAAAATAATCTGGACAATTCTGCTTTTTTAAATGAAATGTTTAGACAAAAATTTGAATTTCGTTTGTCTCTTTTAAATTAGACAATTCTTTAGGGAATCTCTACTTTTTAAAAAGGTTAAACTATGCACTATAATACATTTAACAACAATTTCTATTTAGGGTTCAGTAGAAAAGACGTTTTTGACTAAACTGCTGTTTGTACTTTTTTTTGTTGCTCTAGTCAAATTTCTTTGAATGTTTGCTCAAAAACGAGCATCCAGCAGTCAGTTTTCCTCTGTGATGTTTTAATGTTAATGTCAAACAGATGGAAATCTTCGCACACGGTCGGTTGGGGTAATTTGACGACGCTCCCTTGCGCTGGTAATATTTCATTACAGCGACCCTCCGGCAGAGACCGCGCCTGCGCTCTCGCTCCCTTCCCAACGAGGCTTCACCAATCCCGGCTCCGGCTCCATCCCCGGCTCTGCGTCCCACAGGCCGACGCTAATAAGTCGCTTAGCTGCCCGGTGATGGGGGAGTGATCGGGAGCCGCCGCCGTGTGAAAGGAAGTTCCGTGGAAGCTCCACGCCGCGCAGGACCACGCCGCAGACGCAGACGCAGACATCCACAGTTGCTGTTGTTGAGTCGCCCAAAAAAAACGCAGAGTGATGGAGAGGAAGGTAGGGATGCGCGTGCGGATGCATTAGCTCGCGCGTTTGATTCCACATCTGCTGTCGTGGATCCACCATTGAAGTGTGGATGTTTTCAGTGGGCGCGCTGCCAGCCGGGTCAGTGCGCACCGGAGTTTTTCCTGCCTTTAATTATTACTGGGGGCTGGGGGGGGTGAAAAACTGCAGGGATTATGCCCCTTTTTGGTGGCTCATTTAGGATTGAAAGACATTTCATCTAAACAGATGAGGGAGTTGGGCAAGTGAGGGGACCTGGGGGGGCTCCAGCCTGTCTCCCCTCCCCGCTCCGCAGCCGCAGACACCAGCGCGGCTTGTTAACCTTGACTGGTGTGGGAAGCAGACACTTGAAGGGATGCGCGGTGGATCCCTGCCGAGAGTGCGGACTGTACCTTTATTTTGCCCCCTCCCCTCTCCATCCCTCACCCCTCCCTGCCTGAGCGCACCAAACAATGAGGAAAAGCTGGGAGCGCGCGCGCGTGCGCGCGGGGCCCCACAAGTGTTTGAGGTCCTCTGCAGGAAAAGTTTCGATTTCAGCGCTAATCTGGCCGCAGTCTGCGCTGCGCTCAGCAGTAGGCGAGGAATTTGGGATTTCCATCTGAAACCACATCTGCTTCTGCTAAATCCCAGAGGGAAAAAAATGCAGTTTGGAGTTCAAAAATAACCAAGAAGTTTGAATAAAAGGGATTCTGTGGCCAACAGGAGGATTATGGACAGGCTTTGCGCCAGATTAAAGTCTCTGTTTGCTAATTTACTCAAATCTATCAGGTTAAAATGTACATACTTTATTAATATCAAGCTATAATAATTATATGACACACATTACTAAGTAAGATAGCTTAAAACTAGAATAAGACAACATGTAATGTTAGCACCCTAAAGTCATAGTCATTCTACTATTGATGTTTGTGGTGCTGAATGTCCGTCCCCTGTTTTTGTTTTATGTTCTTTTTTTTTTTTTTTGCTTCTCCTATAGTTTTTTTTTTCTCTTCCTGTACTGTTTTAACCCTGGAAAATGCAAGAACCTAAAGTTAATTTGACAATTTGATCATTTTAGGTGGCAACTGCCAAAAAAAAAAAAAAAAGTAAAATAATAAATAACTGAATACACCATAAACACCAGAACTCCCAAAGGCTGGTTAGATGATCCATTGGCTCCTGGATGTTATCCACCTAATATGAAAAAAATAATTAAAAAGTAACATAAAAAATGCATACACACTAAAAGATCTCTAGTGTAAAAAAATTGGGTTGCTTTTAACACAACTCAGAGGTTAAAAAGGGACTAACTTTTACTGGGTTATTTTAACTACTGGTAATTACAAGAACTACCTCAGAAAAAAAATAAGCATCTTAAAATGAAGCCACTATTAACCAAAAAGTTTGTATTCCTCCAAAACTATACCCCAACATGAATTACCCAAGAATTGGGTTGAAGACATAACTCAAATGTTTTAAAGTTCCACTCTGACCATATATATATATATATATATATATATATATATATATATATTTGTTAAATTGTGCCCAGTAGTCGTTTAATTATGACTGTGCAGTTTTTAGTCAAAATCACAAAGCCTTTGTTGTTTTTTAAGACAGGTTATTCAAGCTGAGCAACACAAAAATAATGGGAAGCAATATTGGATGAATCCAGCTGTACAGTTTTGAGCCAAAGGCCAGCTCGGATGAGAAACATGCATGCATGCAAGGGGGCATGGGAGTGGAGTGTAAGAGAGACTCTGGCACACACATTTCAGGAACTACTTTGTTAGTCTGAGCTTTTTCAAGGATCTGGTTTCTGATTCAACGAGGTTTGAATTAAGCCAATGCTAACTTATGCAGCAACAGTCCTGCCCACAACTCAAAGCGGGAATTTCTAATGAATTCCTGCCGATCTGTCAAACTTATTTTAGATATAAACTACTTTTATACATAATAATTATAATTATAGAATATAACAAAAAATTAACAAGGACAATTGAAGATGATGCCATCCTTTTAATCGCATAATTACTCATAATCATAAATAGATGTTTTTTTTGCAAATATGCAGACAATACACTCACGTCACAGTACATTCATTAAATATGATTAGCAAAAAAAGTCAATTGGAATTTGATTTGTTGCTTTGAAGGGAGTGAGAAGAACCAAACTATCATAATTCCTCGTGGTGATAACCTTTAACCTGGTTGGCAGCAGAACTTGCAGCTTCTTGCCAAACCTAGAGTGTTTTATGTTCTTTAAAAAGTTGGTTTCGGTAGAATTTGACAAAGCTTTTCCTGATTGAGGGTTTGATTTTTGAACTGTTGGTGACAAACAACTGCTGTTAGATGGCTGTAAAACCAGCCCTGATTATGAGAACACCACCACCGTGCCTCATAAGTGGTTTCTGGTGTCTGAGCCAGTGTCTGTTTGTTTTGCGTTTCATTAACAGATGAGGGTGACCTGCTCAACGTTTTTCATCAATCCGTTTGTTTGTTTGGTTGCATTTTTACCAACCGACGCTTTTTATATCTGCTTTTTGTTTACTTCCTGTTCCGAGTTTTGCTGTTGGTCTTCAGGTTATACTGGGATGCTCTGCTGCTGGTTCTGGAAAGAACTGTGGCTTTTGTTTCTGTTATTGCTACAGATTCCAAAAGCATTTATACAGATGATTAATTGTCATTAGATAGCATTAGATTCACAGCTTTTATTCTGTTTGTTTTCATTGTTTCTGCACATTTTCTTAATCAAAGGAGACATGAACATTTGATCTTTGCTATTTCCACTTTCTTACGCTGTATTTAACTCTGCATTTCTTTCATCTGCTCCTTATTCACAACAATTTGAGTAAAGAAATACAATTTTAATCTGAAATTTCTCAATATATGTCTTCCATCAACAGGAAATTGCCACAAAACATGTTAAAACGACAATTTTCATCTGTGTGTTTAATACCAGATTCAATTTTTTTCATATATGAACTTTATTTTATCCATCTGTGTAAAATGCTTCAGCTTTGAGCTTTCAGATGGATGCAGGCCTGCGTATGCATCCTCTGCAGTGATGCACAGCACTTCAGAGTTATGCAGGTCTTTGTGACTCAGCTGCTTGCTTACTTCAAAGAGATGTTCTCTTTTCTGATGCCCTATATGAAATAACGCCCATGTTTGCTGCTTTTGGGATGTTGCATAACAGCTCTGTTTGCAGAAAATGCCATCCTGCAGGTTTTTCAAAAACATGCTTTTTATTTTTAATCTCTTCAGATGGAGATAAGTTTTAGCTTCAGCTCTGAAAAGGATTGTTTGGTCCTGGTTGGTGCAAAAACTGCAGCCTTCTCCATCCCTGCTGCTAGCACATAGATTCCCCTCACTGTGAAGAAAGAGGAACAATCCCATTAGTATGCAATGTGCCACCACAGAAGAAGGTCTGATGGAGGATCAGGGGATCAAGTCCTTCTCCAGTCCTCTGAGCGCTTAACCTCCTTTAGGAAAAGCCTGGACCAGGTTGTGTCTTTATCTCTGGAGTTTGTGCAGCTGGTTTCTGAGCAGAATGATCAGAAAAGCTTTGTTTCCTAACCAGTCGGCCACCCTGGCTTTGTGTTTGCAGTTATTTTCAGGGGTAAATGCACAATGGAGCGCTTCCTTTCCCGCCTGGAGAGGAATGTGTCGACTCAAAGGCCGTTTGTTGCAACAGAAACAAACGAGCGGGCTCTTTTTTTTTTTTATTGCAGCTGAAGCAATCAGCTCATGATTAATGGGAGACTTGAAGTTATTGCGTTTCTGAGTTTTTCATCATTAGCAGATGGCAGAAACATATACAACTGTTTTATATTTTAAGAAATCATAGAAATAATATTTAAAAAATTAAACTGCAGCATCATTTATGGAAATATTTAGGGCCGTAACATCAGATTTTTATCCTATTTTATGATCAAATCTGAAGATTATTTTCCTTCTCGGTCCTGTAAGGCTCCCCTTACATTTTCACAGCTCCGATTATAGATTTTTTTAGTGTTATACCTGTGGGGGGCTTTGTAAAACAAGTTTAAAGCTTCATAACAGACTATTGCTTCATTTTGAATCATTATAGGTTTTAAAAAAGCCTTTTCGTGTGATTTATTAGTATTTTATTTTTTTCATTTTTTGTGCGGCTCATCCTCCAGGTTGCAGCTGATGGAAGCTGTTCAATAACGCACATCAATCGAGCTGAACAGTCAAAGAGACAAACATCACTCCAGTTTGATTTCAAATACAACATGACAGGTTTGAACCTGAATAAATGACAGAGTTAACGTTTATTTTTACATGTAAAACCTCCGAAATCATAGCACGCTAGGAAACAATAGATTTTCTGGTGTTTTTACCTAAAATTAATTATTTTTTTATTTCCATTCAAAGCTTATTTATTTACTTTTTCCTTTAATCAAAAACTATAGATTTTAAGCTGATATAGGTGGAAAGATCATGAATAAAGTTATTATGCTGGGTGTCCAGATCAGTTTATTGCATTTACAAAATAAAGAAGTAATGTTATTTAATTTATGATTGAGTTGTCGTTGTACATTTTCATTTAAAACCCTTTTAAAAACAACAACAGTAAATTAGTTTGTAGCTAGTTTTCTTTCAAACTCAACACATTGATGTAATATAATAATAAAATACAATAAAAAAAAAAAAAAAGAAAGCACTGAGCGGCGTTGTATGGCCCTCACAATGGCGCCCCCTTTTGACTTTCCCTCATTAGCTGTGAAGCTGCTTTCTGCCCCTCACTTTCCCCTCTGTCGAGTCATCCAGCTCAGAGCTAAAAAAAAAAATACACTTTTTTTTTTTTTTTTAAATGGGGGCTTTTCTTTTGGTTTATCTCCATAGCAACCATTTTATTTTTTGGTTGCTTGGGGGTGATGAACTGGTCTATGTACTTTTTAGAGGAGTCAGCGCAAGTAAAGTTTTGGATTTCCTTGACAACAGAGTTTTTTTGTTAACCATTCTCACATTCCTAATATGTTTATATTGTATGTCATTTCATTTCATCCACCTTCAGTCAAGGATTCATGAATTCCATTTTCACAATGGTTTAGTAAAAAAACAAAGGGGAAACACCCCTTTTGCTAGCTTTACTGTTCGAAATGTACACACTTTAAAACCAACACTTTTTCCACAAGCAGCTTCTCAATGATGCTTGAGGAGTTAGGAGGTGATAGATCAAAAGCTGAAGTTGGAAAAATTAAGATGGGGGCCTCATTCGAGGCTCATAGGTCAACAAAACCTCGCTTGTAGCCTGATTAGGTGGCATGTGTGTGAAATGTTGTGGTCACTGAAACAAAAGTTTTCTTTTCCCATATTGTGAACATAAAATTCCACAAAATGACTTCCAAATCATAGGTTGTGTGGCCATCCCATAATAATGTTAAATGTTCTCTTGTGCATGTGTTTAGATTTTGTTTGTGGATTTTAAAATATTTATTTCAAGCCCCTTAAGGGAGTTTTGCTCCATCAGTTTCTGTTGGTTTCTCCAGCTGTATTGTCATCCCTTTTTTTTTGGGAGGGAGGGATCATTCACTATGTCCAATATCAATTTTTCACCAGGCACTGTGTGTACATTTTGGTGAGTTTATGTGGCGGTGTGGTAAAGTTGTTGCTCAAATGTGGAGAGAGAAAGAAAAATAGCAAAAACAGTCTGGTCCCTACAGTGCAGGACAACAAAGGGATCAAACAAAGAAATAAAGAACAGATTTTCATTAAATGCTTTTGTTAGAAGGAAATTGTACTCTGGTGGTGTCTGGTAAACCACATCAGTAGCAGTTTGTTTGCTTAAACAAACAGATTTTCACTCATTTCTTTCATGTTTTATGGAAGGAACAGTTTTGTTAGTTTACTCCGATAAGGGACAGATATGAGATGACTTTTTTTTGTCTTCCTATAATCCGAAAATCGTTTTTTAAAACAGACAGAGGCTATGTCCGAATTCATTCACTACTCACTATATAGTGTACTATATAGTGCGGTCGCCATTTTCTAGTGTTGTCCGAATCCAATATAAAAAAATCGAGTGCACTGGAAATATCCCAGAATCCTCTGCGGAAAACAAGTGTACACCGATGGTCACTACATTGGAAAAGATAGACCACACTGCATTGCGTTTGAATTCCTTTCAAGATGGCAGAAGCAAGTCGCTTCTGCCTGCTGCTGGCCTGCCTGTGCCTCATTTTTACCCGTTTTTGGTTAGATCTTATCAAAAATATTTGAATTAATGTTAGCAGAAACATGGCAAAATTGAAATTTGAAGGCATTTTCAGTAAGCTACAGGAAAAAAAAATGCTCACTCGCACGAGCCTGTAAATGGTTCTGTGGCGCGAAAATAAAAACATTGTGGTGGACTAGTGATTTGACTGTTTTTTTATGAACAGAAACATTGAATATCGCCACAAACATGTTTGTAATTATATTTTTTACAAACCAGAATCGTTTTCATCATTAAAACAAAAGTAGATTCATAAATAGCCCTCGTAACCTGTTATTATTTATTATTTTCGTCAGAAACTTAGTGACGTCACCATCGGCGTTTAAAAAAAAAGGAGTTCGCCTCCGGGGCAGTTGGTGGCGGTAATGCAACCATTTTGCTGTTTGTCAACCGCCATATAAACAACACCCGAAGAAGAACGGCGACCAAAAAGTAGTGAGCATGGTGTCCGAATTGCTTTTAAAATCCAGGGCACTATATAGTCCAGCCCTATATAGTGACACACTATATAGGTTTTTAGTAGTTAGGGGTTAGGGTATGAATTCGGACAAAGCCAGAGAAAATCACTAAGTTGTGACTCTGGCCACGCTCCACCAACGATGGCCTGGTTCTGTCTGCCTCGGGCAGAGCGGTGCCAAAAGATCAGGACTGGTTCTCCAGACCTCTGCGGCTTCATGGTGGACCTTTATCCTTTTCTTTTTCCTTCGGTTTTTAGCTGCAGCATCGATCCTGACTCAGGTCACCAGCTGCTGTTCCACTTTGCAACCCGTTAAAGTCAGGGTTGCTCTCATGCGATTGGCTGCTGGAGTTCGGCGCAGAGTAGATCATCCCGTTACCATGGCTACAGCAAACAGGAAATGCCTGGGGCAGGTAGAGCCGCAGGCCCATTCCAGTCTGCATACAGGGAAACAATATTTTTTGCCTCCATCTGCTCCTCTTTACAGGAGCTGCAAAGGCTTGTGGATAAAAGGTGCTTTGTCCCAAACAATCCTTGAAATCCAAGGTCGACACCGGACTCCCTCCTGGGTTTGATACCTAAAATACCTTCTCAACAAAAACATCAATTTTTCTCAAACTTTAATCGCCAAGTTTCAGCAGAGGCTCTTTTCTTTTCAGCCGCAGTGGGATTTTTCTCCCTTTTTCTGCTGGTTCTTCTTTAGTGCTCACGCCTAAATGTGAGAAATGGCCGCCTCAGCTCCTCCTAATCTCCTCTGTGAAAGTGCTTTGTTGACTCCCTTTGATGGCTATTGAGTTGCTCTCTGAGAAGTCTGGCCTTTAACCAGCCGGAGCCCAGTTTTGTCTGCGGCTCTTAAACCCAAGAAGTGAGGGGCCCGGGCAGCCCAGAGAGAGAATCCCATTTTTCCTGCCCCCGTTTTGGTCCATATTCCCCCCTCGTGCACCCCATCTGCTTGCTGGAATCGTGCTGACGAGAGCAGTTCTGGCTGGCTGCCCGGGTGAATGTGTTGCTACTGGAAACTGCAGGTTATTGATAGGATTTTATTCCTCCCAGAGTTAAATGATCTACCGGAGGCTCCATCTGTTTTTATGTTGCTCGTCATCCCACCTGTAATTCTAAAATAGCATGCAGGATCTTCAAGGTTCATTTTAATTAGTGATTCCAGGATTTTGTTCCTGAAGTGGAAACATTTCTGTGACCTAGAAAACCGTTTGACTGCTGCTGCTGCTGCACCATTATTTAAACCTTTCCAACTCTGTTGTTTTCAACCTTAAGACTTAGAGCTTTTGCAGCACCTTTAAAGATGGGCATTTTTAGTGCTTTTATTAACCGTTTGCTTTAAAAACTACATTGTCTACTGTTGGTAGAAACTCTGAAAGAGTTTGTTGCATTAAATTTGTTTCTTAACATTATTAATGTTTATCATGACGCTAAAACCCAGCCTGATGACTTCAGAGCGATTCGTTAATCCCAACATCCTTTTGATAGTTCCAGTGAGCCTTCACTCACAGAGAATCATCAAATTAAGACCACAACGTAAACTTGTATCCTCATCCTGTGATTAGTTTCTAAATTTAAAATTCTTATTTTCTATTGAAAAGACCCAGTCCAATGAAAATTTTGTTTTTGGTATTTTTAACATATTTTTTGTAAAATTTTTCTGATGATGGAGGAAATATATAAAGCAGAAATGGCTGTAATTTGCATGTCTGAGGATTTCTTTTTTCAAATAGTTGTGAATCAAGAGCAGATGAAAAAACTGCAGTTTTAAAAAGAGCTTTTATGTGCGTAGAAAATATGCTGGGTGATAACAGTCCCACCCACAACTTCTGCAGCTCTGCAGAAACTATGTCCTAGAAAACAACACTGTTTTTTAAATTTTGTCTAAAAACAGCATTATCTTAATCAGGAGACCACTGGGAATACTTTGAAAATATATATTATAGTGTGTTAATCCTGGAATGCGATCCAAAAAGTGTTTTATTAGTTCATCCTGGTAAAATAAATCTGTCTCCTTTAAAATGGAAAACTATTTTTCTTCCCGTGCTACCTTCAAAATCAGGGTTTCATTGATTTTTCAATCAAGAAAACTGAACTCCTGAAGTTCAAAAACGCAGTTCTTTATCGACTGACACTGAAATAAACATGTTGGTCATTCTTCTTTTAAAATATATGACATATTTACAAATACATTTGAAAAAATTAAATCGCAAAAAAAAGATTATCCAATTGTGTTAGACAGAGGTTAAGGATTATAGTCTTTTGTGCTTTATGGGATAAGCACTCTGTTGCCCACGTGTGGCTAAATAAAGAAGAATTATAATTTAAAAATATATATTTATTTTATTTATTTCCCTTAAGACTACATTTTGGATCATTTCTGTGCTTGATAGATGATTTTCTTTTATATATATATATATATATATATATTTTAGAGCTTAAGAATGCACCCCCCAGTTTGTTTGCGCCCCCTATTGGTCAATAACGAACACTGCAGCTCCCCTCTGTAATCTCCCTCCAACCCCCCTCCCTGTCTGCTTCTCTCAGGGATGTTACCATTTGGTCAGACTTATTTGCCACGGTGAGGTAGATGGTGGGGGTCTAGCAGGGGGTACTTCTTGCATGGCCTGTACTGCCGGGTCTCTTTGTTACCACCAGACACCCACTAATGTCGCTGGAGAAGAAGTAGACAGACACTTTCTGCAGATCTACACAGAAAAGCTTGGTGGGTTTGAAGCTTTGACCTTGCATCAAATTAAGACGCACGCTTATGGGTCCCTTTAGCTGATCTAAGAAAAGGAAAGGGAGGCTTTTTCTGTTGTTTTATGGTCAATATAACACCACAGATATTTTTGCCAAAAAAGAAGCCTAAGAATGTTGAACATTGAGGCAACAGAAAAGAATTTTCCAGTCAAGGTTGGAACTCAGCTGCAGTGTACTCATCTCACCAGCAGGGGTCACTAGCAGGCAAATGAAAGCCAATCAATTGAATAGGATGACTCATTTTAGAGGTGAAGTTTATCCTGAACTTTCTAGTCAATGTCATCAGAGTAAAATGTTTTAACAAACAGACAAAAATATTATTTATCATCATTAATTATTATTATTATTTTGCTTTTGTCCTCCCAAAGACACTTTACCTCCTTTGTCATTCAAATAACCTCATGAATATTTTACGCTCTGCTCTGGTCTGACGGCGGGGCTCTGAGGGGGGGGTCCTCAGAGCAGACGTCCTGATGCTTCAGAACGGGGGGGGGGGGGGGGGGTGTTGAACGTCCCTGCAGTCACCTTTCTGCGGGTTGGCCTGACTGTGGCCCCTGGCCGGAGAAGTGGGTGAAAGGTAAAGGAGGAAATGATGGAGGACCCAACAGGAAGTGGAGGTGCTCTGGACGAGAGCTTCTTCCCCCTCCTCATCCTCGCCGAGCACGGCTCCTGTAAGAGCCCCGATGTGTTTTTGTTTTTTTGGGAATGAGCCCCGGCTCTGGTCACCGGGGGGAGCTGCCGAGCAGCGGCGGCGCACCGGCCCTCCCCAGCCCCCGCTCCACAGCGAGCGGCGCTGTACCCTTATCTACCAATGGAATGCAACAGCTGTGTGGGGGGGCGGCAGCGTGGGCTGGCTGAAACCCCCCTGACAGACCCCTCGCGTGGCCCCCTCCCTCTACACACTCCACCTCCGAGCTGGCGGGCGACGTGCCGGGGCTCCTGAAAGGCGGCTCGGCTTCGAAGGGAGGCAGATCCACGCCGCGTTCAGGGAGAGGGAGGGAGGAGAGAAGGAGTCAGGGACAGGCAGTGCTGAAAAGGAGAGCACAAAGAGAAGGAAAGTGGAGCAGGGGAGGGGAACAGGAGGCTGGCTGAAGGGAGAGGGAAAGACAAAAGAAGGAGAGGGGAGACGCAGCGGGGTGAACGGAGGGGACCGAGGAGCAAATGGCTACGGAGGAGACGGCGGGGGGAGCCAGGAAAGCCACCAAGAGCAAACTGTTTGAGTTCCTGGTCCATGGAGTGGTGAGTGGCGCTGTCCGTCATTCCTGCGAAGCGAGCTGGGCTCTGGCATGCATGTGTGTGCGTGCGCGTGTGGATTTGTGTGTGTGTGTGTGTGTGCATGCATCTGTGTGTGTGTGCAGCAGCGCTCTGTGTGCGAGATTGCTGGGTAAAGCCGGCCATGTGAAGGTTATTTCCAGCTCCCTGGACCTCAGCCTGTCAGGAGATGGTCTGAGAAGTGGAGCAGCATGGATGGATGCATGGATGGATGCAAGAATGGATGGATGGATGCTGAGCAGGAGGAGGATTTCTGAGAAGGAGCTCAGCTGCAAAAAGGCAGCCAGCTTTGGCTAACGGGGCTGAGCATGCCTGGCTGAGAGGGGAGAAATCAGAGCTCTGCTCGGGTGGTGGAGATGTTGGAGGTGGAGGAGGTGGAGGAGGTGGTGGGGTCCTGCTTCCAGCTGCTGGTTGGTGGAGGGATTTGAACCTGTAAGGTCACGAGACGAGCGGATGTAGTATTGTAGACGGAGCCACTCCTGGAAATCATGCAGAACAATTGGCTCATTCATGTGAGGACTGCATGCAATGTCAAGTGTTGCTCACGGTGAACCGTCTCCATGGGATGGCAGCACATGGACCGGTTTGTTTTGGTTCAGAGATGCAGGGAGGGGGACGCAGATATCCCGTCTGTTCCTGCTGGAAATTCATCTGCAGTTAACCCACAGTCATCAAGAATCCACATTTTCACTTCCATCACTTCAGATTTGGTGAATTTCAAGCAACCAAAATTGTTTGTACATAGAAGTATCAACTTCATTTAAGACAATAAATCATGAATTGATTGGAAAATGCTAAAAATAGATACAAAAATGCATGCATCAAAAAAGATTAAAGACACGACTTATGAGAAAAATCATATTTCAGAAGAAAAGTTTTGGACTTTTTTGGGGAAAAAGTGAGAAATCCTCATTCGAGAAGCAACTGTTGTAAATAAATGAATCAAACAAACATGGACAGCTGAAATATCCCATTAACATTTTTTATTGCACAATAGAATTTAAAATGTGTGTCAGAAATTCTCCAAATAGTGCATCACCTTTAGAAAAAGTGATTTTATTTTTTGCTTATTTTCTTGTTATTTTCTTTTTACTTTTTGGTTTCTTATTTTGAAATTAAAACTTTAACCAGTCTCAAGGTGAAATCTGCAAAAGTTTTAGTCAACAAAAAAGTGAAATAAAATATCTGTGTGAGACGCAACATATTTGAAAACTAAATATGAGAAAAAATGTGAAGTTTGAGCTGCTTATGTTAAGACAAAAGCTGTCTTTTCTTTTGCTAATTGATTTGTAAAAAAAAAAAAGAATTGATGCCAACAAGAAACACAACTGTCTTTATTTTGAAAAAATGAGATTGATCAAATATAAATCAGTTCTTTAAAGTCCCACTCCGTCTTCGTCTTTTGATCCATGTTCAAAGCGTTTCCTGTGGTCTTTTATACATGATTATGCCGTTTTTAGCCAAAATAAAAAAAAACTGTGTTGTTTTCTTGAACACAGCAGAGTTGTGGGTGGAGTAAGCCTGCCTCTACTTCCCATCATCCATCTGTTAACATGCTCCTCGGCTAGCTTACAGCCCCCAACCTAACGTTACCGGTGCAACAGAAATGGTGAGCAATATTGGAGCCATCCAGCCGTACCACTTTGATCCAGATTCCAGCTCGGATGAGTAAAAACAAAGACGTACATGAATCTATTTGCCTGCAAGTTTCATCAGAATGGAGCAGGAACACCTCCAGCTGCATGTTTTCATCTGCTCCTGATTCACGATTTGAAGAAATGAGTTTCTCTCATAAATGTCCTCCATTATCAGAAAAGGGGCCTCCTTAAAAACACAGGAGACATGAGTTTTATTGGAGTGAGTTCAATAAAATGTTATATAAAAAATGGATCAATATAAATTCGTTCTTTTAAGAGCTAAATGTCAGATTTCCTCTTCTATCTGGAATACTGGCTCGCTTTCACGCTTTAGAGTAAAACTCATCCCCTCACAAAAACCTACTCCAAATTACGTCACCGTTTCTTTTAAGGTTGATTAAGTTGTATTTGATTTAAAATAGATTTTTTGCAACTTTTTTCTCTTGATTATTATTGTTATTATTTATCCACTGAGTTTAATGTATCCCAAACCCAGAAGATTGTGTTTGAAGAGAAAGCTTTTGTGAAATTCCTCATTAGAGAAGCAATTGTTTGGAGATAAATTCATCATAAAATAATCCATGTTTTTATCTAACAGTAGAATTTTTTTCGTGTGTCAAAAATTCCTTTACTTTTGAAAAATTGCTCCCATTTTTTGCCTTATTTCCTTTTTTGCTTTTTAAGTTTGTGTAACCTTTTGGGAAACTTTCATGACAGCGCCCCGCGTGGTCTCAAAGTGTCTGCGCTGCAACGCCGGCGAGCTTCGTGCAGGAGGATTGAGGCGTTGCGGCTCTGACAGGAGCGGTCATGACGCGGGTTTGAGACCCTCTCTGGGAAACAATGGAGCAGGTGATGGATGAGCCAGACGAGCGTGTCCTCTCAACAGACCAATTAACCTTGATGAGACTCTGGCTGCTCCAAGCCAAATATTTCCCTCTGCTTATTTTCTCTGGTGCCTTCCTCCCCCCCTCAGAGCCGGAGATGGAAAAGTCTTGTTTTAATAGTTGTGGCAGGTTTCTTGGTGTGTGTACAGCAAGATGGAGAAATATTTATACCATGGGGTATGGGGATGATTTGGGGCAGATTGTGGTGGCCAGTGACCACGTCGTTCCTTCCATCCAGATGTGTGTGCGGGGTGCCACCGGCGCAGCTCCTGAAGGTCGTAGCGTTCCAGCCTCCCAGCAGCGTTTGGCTGAGCTCCTCTTGGAGGGCTGATGGGGAGGCTGAAGACTCCTCATTATCTGCCTCCCCCCCCTCTGCTGTCTGGAGCTGGTGTGAGTGTGTGCGTGGAGGTCAGCGATGGCCGCGGTGAAGGGAAAATCCTTCCAGCGCTCTGCGTGGGAAACCCAGAGCAGCCAAAACATAAAATGGCACACTGTATCTGAAACCCTCTGAGAGAACTTTTCCTATCCTTCACGATGCTCGGATGCTTGACTCTGGTGGCGGTTTGGAGACGATTGTCCCTATTTGGAAAGGAAGCTAGCACAAATTCTTCAGCTGTTTTTCTTTTTATTAAGTAGTTTGAAGGGTATCTTGGATAATCATCTGAGATTTCTATAATCAGAGTCTGCAGAGTCTATCCTGCTGGCTAAACGTTGGTGTTTCTGTCCAATTTTGTGGGATGGGATTCCATTTTCAAGAATTGTGAGCCTAAAAATGGCTGCATTCCTCAAAATATGACTAATCCTCCAACCATCACCACCTAAAACCAGGCAAACTGCTGTGTAAAGTAAAGAAAACGTCCATTTCTGGGCCAGACTGTGAGGGTAAAGGTTATAGGGATCTGATGCTTCAACCTGCCCTCTCCAGAATGACCAGCAGGGGGTGCAAAGACAAGATTGTCTGTATGTTTATTGAAAAACAATTAAAGACGCGCTCTGATAAACATCGTGTTTTTAACACGTTCTTGTGGCTACCTTCTCCGAGCACTCAGCAACAGTGATAGGAAGGGGGGCGGGGTTGCTCGGTGTCAACGGCCCCGCCCACAACTATTTCCTAGAAAACAACAGGTTTTTAGATTTCTGGCTAAAAGCAGCATTAAAATAATTAACAAACCATTGTTTTGAAAAAAGACTAAAAAATAGTCAAAGTGGGACTTTAACGTAAAAGTTTTTTTGCATTACCTTGTTCTCA
This sequence comes from Oryzias celebensis, assembly GCA_014656515.1. Classification (NCBI taxonomy): domain Eukaryota; kingdom Metazoa; phylum Chordata; class Actinopteri; order Beloniformes; family Adrianichthyidae; genus Oryzias; species Oryzias celebensis. The sequence continues at coordinate 29,727,601 of BNCR01000012.1, read as the reverse complement.
TTCATGTGGACAGGATATGATGTCCTGAAGTTATCATCTTCCTAAAACTGAGAACATTGAAAAGAACAAAAGTAGGGCAACAATTGTTCGTTTCTGTAGAAATTTGGTGCAAATTTTGTCTATAACAGTAAAAAAAAAGTTTCCTAAAATATACATCATGAATCTGACAAAACAGCAAAAACATTTTTAAAACAACATTTATTTTTGTTTTTACCATCAAATTGGAACAATTAATTGGCTGGACTTGCCTCGGCATTAGGGCCCCTTGTGGTAACCTGGAAAACTGCACCTGGTTTTTGTTACTTTGGTGTTTACAAGCTTCAGCCTGGAAGCCAAAGCCTCTCGCTAAACACAATTGCTGTTGTTTTGTTTTATTTTCAGAAACCTGAAAATTCAGGTTCTAAATTTAATTTTAAAGACCCATTTAGACAGAATATGTTCATGTTGATTCATGTTTGTCAGAATCACTACATTAATGCATTTTTTTGGCTGTTTTCTCATAGATTTTTGCTTTTATTAGGCAGCATCAGACACCCGAGACTGTGAACTGGAGCTTTATAAAAAAAAAAACAGAATTTAACTTTTTGACAGTGACCTTTAAACGTCATCATTAAGTCACCATAAATAATATTTTTCTGACTTTCGACAGACATTGATGTCTTCTGCATGTGTTTTTATGTTTTTTTTTAAGCTGACTTTGACTTGTGGACGCACGGCTTCTCACTATCCACTGTCCTCACTTGTTTGTTGCTCAATGAAATGACCTAAAGTCCCACTTCAACCGTCTTTTGATCCATTTTCAAAGCGTTCCCATTGACGTTCATGGATATATTTGTCTGCAAGTGGATGCATTAGTATGGAGCAGAGCAGGAAACTTGTGGCAGTGCATTTTCTACATCATAAATGCGATCTTTTTTCAACAGCTTTTTTTGTCTTCTGCTTCTGATTCACAGCTACTTGAATAAAGAAATACTCAGAAATCAATTTTGAACTTGATTTTCTTAATATCTGCTCTCCATTTTCAGAAAAATGTCACTAGAACATGTTAAAACCTGAATTTTCCTTGGACTGGCTCTTTAATGTTTAGGAAAAAATGTTTAACTCCATCACTCCAGTGTTTGGTAAATGACTGTAGGAGCAGGGCCTGCTTGTAAAATGTAAATGTTTAAGTTGCTTTTGGATGCATTCAGGAGCGTCACGGCTGGTGGTAGGTCACAGAAGGAGCCTCAGTTTGATGTCTGTGAAGAACCTTTTGAAGCCTTTGTAGGACCATGTGAAAACATACACTTTCATGCCGCGTGTTTAGTGTGTGGGTTAAGTTTGGCCTCTTCCAATCCCTCCAGCCTTCCCAGAGATGCCAGCACACTTCTCAAATATCCGTCCACATGGCAGATTCGATTGCTGCCTGGCTGCCTGGCAGCGCTCCGGGCAGCGTGTTGGAGTTGGTTCAGAGGGTCAGATTCATTGTGTGTGTGGATTGACATTATCTGGGAGGGGGCTGCTCCTGCATCTCTGGAGGTCCAGTTCCAGTTGGGATCTGATTTTTTTTTCTACCACGAAGGAAGCATTTCCTCAAACTCTGTAAGATTTGAGGGGGAGGACCATATGCTGTTTTATCCCTTCCTGCTGCTGTGACCCCCACCCCCTAGCAGAGTGACAGCAGGGTCTGTCCGGGCCTCTTATCGCGGCCCCCCTCCGACTCAGAATAGTTGAAGCAGTTTTAATCTCTGGTGGGTGAAAAATACGGCTGAATTTCCTCACAGTTCAGCCTCTTTGAGCGCGCTCTGACTGTTTGTTTTCAGTGTTTGTGGACGGTCTAAAGATCGCTGCAGACATGTGCAACGCGCAGCACACAAGACGTGACACATGTTGGAAAAATGTGAGCATGTGTTGGGTTTATGTCCTTCAGCTGTCGTCTTTCACCAACATTTACTTGTTCCTCTGGAGGCTGGAGCTCCAGGTTTTCCTGTCACACATAAACCTCATTTTTAATATTTTTCTAAATGTATTTTGATTGCACCATGGTAGGCAACTATTTTACGATATAAAATGGTATTTTTAATCAGTTTAAGCTATTACAGGTGCCTAAAAGGTCCACAATTGTTGCAACTTTGAAAATATAACATTAAAATATCCTAGTATCCGAGTATTTCTAGGTACTAGCTTACAAAAGTCTAAATCGCCAGACATTTGAAGTACTGAGTTTTTACAACTTTTACATGTTTTCATTTGTTAAAATGTACTTTGTGAACGAACTGTTACTCATTTTTTAGGGGTTCAAAATTAGTTTTCCGGTTTGGTGAAGTCATCATTGATAGAGTAATAATAAAATACCGGTAATCATTTAATTTATATTTTTCACATCACAAATAAAAAAAAGAAAGCTTAGAAACAAACAAATGAATAAATAAATAAGTGATTTTAATAACACCTTAAGAGTACAATGTGTAAAGACTCAGCAGACTCCTGGCCCGGTAAAACCCTCAGTTCATGTTATGGTTAAACTGTGAACAAACTCCAACCTCAAGCTACTGGATTGAAAGCAAAACAGTACTAAATGTTGCAGAATGGAGCAATTTAATCTCGTTTTTCCCCAAATGAAATGTATGAACAACCTGGTTTCACAAATCTCTTTATTACTTATAGTTTTTTTAACAATGGGAAACAAGATTCATTTGAGGGATGGAATATGAGCAACCTTTAAAAAGTCATAATGCAAGAGCATTATAGCACAAAAATATTCATAGATCTTTTAAGAACCTACAAGTTCAAGTTTTTTGAAAGAGTGATTCTTGTGCTGTTTTTTGGCTTCAGTGGTGAGTTAAGGAGGACAATCTTTCATCCAAGCTGAAGCCAAATTGCTTAGTTAAGGCAAGGCGCTGTGGAAGCCCTGATTACCTCAAGTGTCTGCATGTTGTGGGGCTGTCTTGAGTGACACGCCTTTGTGTTAGCACAGACCACCGAGTTGGTGGTCTATCTTTTGTAGGAGGACCACAGTGTATGATCCAACTACAAGCGAGTCACACTACTCCACTGGAGTAAACTTACTGGAGAGGAGAATGTGGTCGATATTTAAACGTCTAAGTCAGAAGGAACAGAGTTCTTTTTGTCCTAGTTATGGAACAGTAGATCATCTCTACACTGTACAGAGACTGTAAGAGGGTTCATGGGAGTTTGGCCATCCAGTCCACAAGAGTTTGATCTCGTCTATCACTGTGTTCTGGAGAGTTTTATCTCTGCTTTTTGCAGATGATGCTGTCCTATTTGCTTCTTAGAACCAGAACCTTCAGTGTGCTGTGGGGAAGTCGAGTGTGAGGCAGCTAGAAGGTGATTTGGTGCCTATAGTTGGAGATCACCAGAAGAAGGCGGTTTGGAGAGCTGCTGACTGAAGGAGTTTAAGCGTCTTGTTATCGAGGAAATGAAGGGTGGATGCCTCTTTTGAGAGGTGTTCCAAGCATGTCCCACCAGGTAGAGGTCTTGGAGAAGATCCGTAAAGCTGGAGGGACTTTGTCTCTTGGCTGGCCTGAGGGTTTTGAGGTCCCCCCAGCAGAACAGGAGGAAGTTTCTGGAGGGAGGGACGTTGAGACATTGCTACTTAAACTACCGTGCTAAAGATTATTGTTAGGGGTTAGAAGATGAATAGAGATGTGTTCTGCAGTTGTTCTTAACAAACACTTGGAGATCTGAGCCCAGGATGGACTCTGACCTTCTCTTTCTTTTACACAAAGTGTTACTTGGTCTCAGGCAACAAGCAGAGGCAGCTGTTGCCATGGGAGTGACAAGCACAGGTGAGGGCCCCCCCAGTTGTTCTCAAACGTCTGTTAGAATGTGGGTTTGTGACCTCCGACTGCTTGCGTTATTGTGTGTTTGGCTGCATTCTTAGCAGAGTTTGCATACAGATAGAATTTTATCTGGACAATCTGGTGTTCAAAGTTGTCCAATTTTTAAAATTCACAAAATTTTCAAAAATAACGTGAGGCGGAAAGCCCAGCATGCTTCATATTTCATGTTGTTTCATTGATTGCTGCATGTTACACAAAGGGTGGGGATTCACGCCCCTAAATTGCAAATTCTGAAGGATAAATGTTGATGTTTAAGCGAGAAAAACATTTAGTTTTCTATCTTTGCGTTTCCCCTGCAGCGTCCTGGCATGCCGTCTGGAGCAAGAATGCCCCACCAGGGTGCTCCCATGGGCCCCCCTGGTCCCCCGTACGGAGGTAGCCCTGCTGTGCGACCCGGTCTGCCCTCCCCGGTGATGGAACCTAGTCGTAAGAGGCCCGCCACCTCTCAGCAGGTCCAGCAGCAGCAGCAACAGCAGCAACAGCAGCAGCAGCAGGCCGTCCAGAACCGTGCCAGAAAGTAAGTCCAGTCTAGAACAATGCATGTGCCGCTTGCTTTGTGTCACCTGATTCTGACCGCAAAAGACGACAACGGCTGTACTTTTAACAAGATGAGGGACGGCGGGCTTCACGCTCTTTAAACATAAATAAAACAAAAATTTACAGGTACAACAAAATTGTCATTAGTCTGTAAAAAACACTTTTAAATTCACACTAAAATAATCAAGATTAAAAGCTACATCGGGAAACAATCATCTTACTTGTCTCTCACTCATCAGAACACTCAAAAACACACTTCAAGGAAAGTCGTAAAATAAAAATGCAAATTGCGTTTATTTTTTACTTTTTTGCTCTACTGTACACCTTAGCAGGTTTGTACTGGAGTATTTGACCGAGCTGTCACCAGTGGAAGGACAGGAAATGACAAACACTCTTGAAACTGCCGTAGCTCTTGTGCCGTTTAACGAAATAGCCTAACTCGTACGGATTCTAAAGCTATAAAAAGCATCAGTATGCAACACCTGACTACTAGAACACTTCATGATACTCTAATACTGTAAAACATAACACAATACTTTAATGTTGTAGCACTTCATTCAATATTTTAATACTGTAACCCTTTACACACTATCCTAATACTGTAACACTTTACAGAATGTGTTACTATTGTAACAATTAACACACTATCCTAATACTGTAACACCTAACTACTGAAGAGTGTTGAATATCAGCGAAGGTTTTTCTCAGTTTCAGAAGCTGTTGGAATTACCTTATTTCGGTAATACTAGAGCAAAATATTTGAGGTTAAAGACTTAAAACTAAATGTGACACTTATTTATTACTGTTTAAATCTGCTTTTGACACCTATTGCTACTTGCTGTTTAATAATTCATGGATATGAATTAGTTTAATCCTTCAAACATAGTTGACTAACAGTTGCAAATCTGTTTTTTTAGGTTAAATAGAAGAGAAATGACCTGCTGACATGTAGCTGTGGCTTGTTTTTTGCCTTGTTTTTGCCAGATCTTCCCATCCTTCCTCCACTTGTGTGTAGTGTTTTCTCCTTTTCCCATTTCTTCTGTGTTTTAATTTCTCTCCTCACACACATGCAATGTCCAAACGCATCCGTGCAAACACACCGAATGGTATGGTCTTTCTTGAGGTGATCAATATGCACGCTCGGTTTCATTTTCTCATTATCCGCAGCGCGATTGATCCACTTACAATTAAGTGAGCTTGTGGAACAAGTCAGAGGAAATGTCGTCCTGCATCGGGGGCTTGAACCCCTGAAGCAGCTGTGGCGGCTGTGATCGATGAGCCGAGGGTCGCCGTCACGGCATCTTTGTCTCAGTCTCTGTCTCTTTGTTCATTCCTGTAGCGAGTAGAGTGATGCTGGAGCTCCTTTATACAGCTGAGGGTGAGCCACCTGTGTTTGCAGGTCACTGAGATCTTCCGCTCCCAGCTTCACTCTGCACACTCCGCGCTGCGCATGAACTACTTTTGTTGGCAAATCACGTTATCAAAACATAAACTTTGTCTCTACAAGTGACTTATTGCATTTTTTAAAATGGGATTTGTGGAAAAATACTGCTTTCTTCTAAAATTTTTGCTCAATTTGACATCATGAGGTTGAATGAGCATTTGATGTTTTTTGGCCCTAAAACAAAAATTCACTTAAATCCACAACATTAGTTATTTCAAGCTTAAGATCAATTCAATTTGATTAAAATGTTTTGTAAAGTTATATGGTTTAAAAATCTTTCTAAACCATTTTTATTTTTTTCTAAATCCTTATGCCTATGATTGTAAACAAACAATTGGTTTTCTAATTTATCAGGTTTTTTTTTATTATTTTTGTGTAAAAAAAATGACAAATTAATCAGAAAATCGCTAAATTTATTGTTTTCAAAAATAAAATGAGACAAATCAGTTATCCTATTTTGCATGTTTTATAAACAAAAAATTATAAAATGCCCTTTTTTTTTGAAAAAGGAAGAATTTTTACTTCTTAATTTTTTTTGCATAGTTTTATCTGGCGATTATAATTGTGTTTGAATGATTTTTAGTCATTTTTGTTGATTTTTCTTAATATGGCTTTTTCTTGCCATTTTTTCTTCAGTTGCCGCAATCCAAGAGAATTGCTTTTATTCTGAAAATTACCCAGTAAGACACATCTCGTAAACCAACAGTGAAGTGTCGCAGACGTTTGAATGATTTGCTCTTTTACTGCTTCTCTTTACATCTCCCCACTTGTGCATTTGTGTTTGTACCAAGGGTTTGTTGGTGCAAGGTCACAGAACTTTAGTCAGATCGAGCTTTTTCTTCTCACAATTGTCATTTATCCTTCTATGTAAGGATGCTTGGGGTCTTCTGCAGAAACTCCTCACATGAACCTGGGCTGTGAGCTCAGCCTGTCCCTTCGCTGCGGTCTTTTATCGGTGTGTTGTCTGTCTCTATGTGTGAAGCATGTGTGTTTTGGTTTCACTGAGGAGCTTTGTTGAATGAGCGTGTCCCTCAGACGAGCAGAACACCTTCCAGCCCTCCTGTGCTGCACTTGTGTGCATGCACGGATTGGGTCACACACCCATTGCAGAAACCGGCCTTGTCTTGTACCTTCTAACAGACCCTTGAACCTAACACGAATCCAGCACCCAACACTCGAGCCGCCAGGTGCTTCCCCTCTGACATGCTGCCAGTGAGTGTGTGTCTCGCCACAACACTAATCGGACAACCTTCAAATCCTCACCAACTCTTAGGAAGCCAGTGGGATTCCCCGGAGCCAGTGAGATGCCAGCGAGGCAGATGGACATGAGAGAGCCCCAATCAGATCCCACGCTCGGATCAAAGTAGGAGTTTACTCTGCTGCATGTCCCTTTCACCTGAGCCCGGTTCTCTCCCCTGAATGATCTGCCGTGGCCCGCCACACGTGCAGCCCACGGGGCTGCCCCCTAAAAATGTAGTGGTGCATGCTTTGGTCTGGAGCATGGCATGATGGGAACCGTTTTTGTGCAGCTAGAGCAACAAAAAATGGAGGTCTTGAGTGAGTTCCCAGAGGGTGTTTTAGTTTTCAGTGCACCCCCAGATCCTCCTGTTCTCCCATAGAAGGCTTGTCTCACTATTTGGCATGCAGATGTAACCCAGTGCTTCGTGAATGTTGAGGTGCCCTGTGACGGGATATTTCTCAACACTGCAAAAACAAAAAATATATACGTTTTTATTGCATGAAATTGCAGGTTGACTTGGGGAAATCACATCTCTAAAATACTAAAAAAAAAATAATAATTCTGGTAATTTCCTGTGTTAAAAGTGAAGTTTAAAGGACTGGAGTTTTTGAAACCTTACCTTATGTTTTTAACCAAAAAGTTAAATAATTTTTATATTTATACCAAACATTACAGAAAAATGCAAACAAAGGCAAGTTTTACAAAAATTGTAACGAAAAGCTTCTAAGATTATGTTTTCTTCTTCATCTGACGAAAAATGATGTTTTACACGTGAAGTTTCTCAGAGTGTCTCACACTGGAAATAATTTCTAAAAACTACATGAAAAATCTCCTAAATGTCTTGAAAATGTCAAACATAAAAGCATTATTTTTCCTTTTATCATATTAACTTGTTTTAACACTTGATGGAACTGTTTTTTCCAACCCAAATGAGAGACCCTGAAAGCATCCCTGAGCGAGGAGCTCTGTTTGCAGTGTGGAGGATATGAAGTCGCTCTCAGGCAGCGTCAGCAGCATGATCTGACTGCTCACATCGCAGGTGCCCACAGATGATGAGCAGATGTTCAAGGAGATTCTGCTTCAGTGGAGGAGGATGTCTGTTTGTTTTTGTCACCTTGAAACAACTGTTGTTTGCAGTCTGTTTTCTGCCAGTGTGCATACATTAAAAACAGAAGCAGAAATTTTCTTTTTTTTTTTTTTTTACTCACGGATTCTGAATAAGACACGTGCATCCTCCTTGGTAAAAATCCTGCATCCCTAAAAAAGATGTTGCGTGCGTGTGTTAAAAACATGTTAGGAAAGTAGACGTGTGATGTGACACTTCTTTGGCTGCTAGAGCCTCTCTCCAGGTGGACTGCTGCATTTCAGAGACACACAAACACAAAGCGGTGCACAAACACACACACACACACACAGCTGGGATGCTGGGGTGCTGGATATGGCCCAGCATTTTAGCAGATGGCCTGGGTGCTACGCTATCAGTCACCATAGTAACATGCTCTCTTTTTCCTCTTTCTCTCCGTCTTTCTCTCCCTGTCTCTAGTGCTAAGAGAAGGAAAATGGCAGACAAGATTCTTCCGCAAAGGGTGAGGCTGCAAATTTTATTCTTACCTTTGTTGTTTTGTTGTTCTGATTTTTGTTTATTTTTTCCTGTGTGATGTCCTGGGTGAAGGCACTCAGGGCCGCGTGATTATAAGCTAAATTAAAAATAGGAAGAAAGGTTTCAGAGATTTCTTTAGGGTTGTCATTCTGTCACTAACATGACAAACTGCAGCGGAAACGTAAGCTCCATTAAAGAGGCGGTAGAATCACCACAGGTGAGTCGCAATTTGCAGTCTGAGGTTTCTGTACCGGCTCCGAGCATTCAGACCCGGTCTTATCCGCTGACACAACCCAGACGGCAGATATCAGGAATGGAGCGCCACTCCACAGCAGTGAGTCACATGCAGGGAATGTCTGCAACAGTCCTTCATCTTCAGCTCTGCACCTCAGCCCGCTGATGGAGAGCAAGGGGGAAAGGGAGAAAACTGGGGGAGTGGGCTCGGCCTGGAGAGCTCCGAGGACGCCGGTCTGCGTCTGTCAGAGCAACATCACTGATTTAGTTTGCACTTTTTTTTCAAAATAAAGGTTCAAGAAATAAGATAATTCAAACTTTTATCTAATTTCTTTTATAGATAAAATATGCATTAAGAGCAAATGCAGTGGAGTTTCAGGAAGTCAAAAAGCCTCATTTGAACTGCAGGAATCAGTGCTTTTTATTGCATAAAAAGACTTCATAAGTTTTCTTCTGTATGAAGAAACTTGTAGAGGCTAATTAGAAAAGACAGAGTGCAGTTTTTTTTTCTTGGATTATTTTAATCAGTAACAGTTTTTGTTTTAAATAAAAGGTCAAAGACCTGCAATTTTAAAAACAGAAAAGGCGGAACAAGAGAACCACGGACAGGAAACGTGACAAAAGCAAAACTTTTTAAAGAACATGAATCCTTTATTTAAACCCAGAAGTTCAGTCCAACCTTTGACTTAACATGAATAAACTGAGAACATTCTTAAAACAAACTTGGCAAAAAGTAGTCAATTTAAGTATACTACAAATGCTAAGTTTGTATAAAAGTGAGGCAATATACTTAAAGTTTACTTTTATTTTGTGAACTGAGAGTCCCACGCCAGTCATCTTTTGATCTATTTTCAAAGCGTTCCCAGTGGTCTTTTAATTAAAATAACTTAAATCAAAAAACAGTGTTGGTTTAGGACATAGTTTCTGCAGAGCAGCAGCAGTTCATTAGAAGTTCACCTCTGATTTCTGGGTAGGGCGTGGAGTAAGTCTGCACTCATTTTCCATGTGTTTACATGTGCTCCTGCTAGCTTTCAGCCCCTCACACCCCCAAGCTAACATTAGCGGCGCAACAAAAACAGCGAGCAGTATCGGAGCTGTCCAGTTTACCAGCTTGTACGAGGAAAACAAAGACGTACGTGGATCTAGTCATTTCCAAGTGGATGCATCAGAGGGAACCGGAGCAGGGAGCTTGTAACACCTACGTCACTGCTACAAGCTTTTTCCAAAGGACTTTTTTCACCTGCTCCTGATTCACAATGATTAAAAGATATACTCAGAAATGCAGTTTTAAGCTTAATTTGGTTTATATGTCTTACATTATTAGACAAATGCCTCAAAAACAAGTTAAAGACACTAAAACACGATTTTCCTCAGTGTGTCTTTAAAATTCTAATTTAGCCTGAAGAAGTATTCTGTTAGTACACGACACGTACATGGTTTATATACTTAACAAAGTAAACTTCAAGTAAACTCCTTTTTGCTAACGGGGGAAGCAGCTTTGTTGTTGCTGCTTTTTGTTGTGCACAAAGGAAACTTAGATTTTTAAAATATTGAAGTGTGAAACCTCAAAGTTTCAGGAAACTGTTAAATTAGCTCCCTTAAAAAAAATAACTTGCTTAAAAGTGACTGAAGGTTTGTCTTCATAACTTCCTGCAAACTCTTTCTGGATAAAAACAGACAGATTTTGGGGCTGAAGTGTCCTTATAGACACAGGGTGGACCTCCATCCTTCTGCAGCCTTTTTCTGTTAATTGAATCCACTAAGAAGATCACACTTCTACATTCACGCTGTCTAATCCCAAACGGCGGGCTTCTGTCCGAACAGATCCGTGAACTGGTCCCGGAGTCTCAGGCCTACATGGATCTGCTGGCATTCGAGCGCAAACTGGACCAGACCATTATGCGTAAGCGTGTGGACATCCAGGAGGCCCTGAAGAGACCCATGAAGGTAGTGGAAGCATCCGCGTCCCGCCGACGCCAGGATGTCCTTCGGGTTTGCCCTGATCCGTGCGCTTTGTCATGTCTTTGTGTCAGCAGCAAAAACGAAAACTGAGGCTTTACATTTCCAACACCTTCAACCCGGCCCGACCCGACGCCGACGACTCAGACGGCAGCATTGCATCATGGGAGCTGCGAGTTGAAGGGAAGCTTCTGGATGATGTGAGCTTCTTTTTCTAATTCAGACATAATAACGGACTCAATGTGTCAAATATCTGAAAATAACTGATTTCAAGCTTTCTGATCGCCATGAAAGTGTGTCGCTCTTTGATCTGAGAGTTCTGAGATGTCTGGGTCCACAGTCATGATGTTGTCTGAAAAGTTTGGACAGAAAAACGTCTGCTGGCTCAAAATATCAATGATTGACGCAGAGAAAAACAGATGTCTGATGTTTGGCAGCCACTGGAGCCTTTCAGGTTCCAGAAGTCACAAATATTCCTGGTTAGGTTCACAGGAAATCCATTTTCTTCTTTGTCTCTCTCAGCCTCTTGTAGGTTTCTTATGAGTCGTGACGTCAGTGGACATGAAGGAGGTTCAGGAGGTGAAAATTAACCGACTTTGTTTGTGCTGTGCAGCCGGGGAAACAGAAAAAGAAGTTCTCCTCCTTCTTCAAGAGCCTGGTGATCGAGCTGGACAAAGACCTGTACGGTCCTGACAACCACCTGGTGGAGGTCAGCGCATTCACACACGCACAAGATTCACCCAGAACACAGAGGAAGAGGTTCACTTTTATCTGATCTGAAAATGCAGTCACAGATGATGCAGCTTCTACAGTTTTAGAGTCTCTTTAAATAAACTGATAAAAACAGACGTTCTCAAATTCAGTCACACTGAGGCCGAACACCTAAAGAGAAAAATTACAAATGATCATAGAACAGAAAAGTAAAATAAAAATAAAGGTAGAGAGGAAGCTGTGGAGGAGGAGGAGGATGTCCGGGTTTAGAGTAAAGATGATGCTCAGATCTTTCCAGAGAAACCAGAAAAGCTAGATTTAAAAAAAAATGTTGGGCAAATAGAGATGTAGATGACACAGTTTGAGCTTCTTAAAGAAAAAGTTTAATCTTCATTAAAGTTTTTTTTAAATGCATTAAAAAATGTTGGAACTATTGCAGTTTTAAAAATGAAAGAACAGGAGGAACGTGCAGAGATGTTTGGTGTTTTTAGCTCGCCTGTCTTTTTTTGGGTCAATATGTATATTGATATCATAAAACACAGATTCCTTTTTGTTTCAAATAGATTTTTAGAATTAATTTATTGGGGGGGGGGGGTGCCTTTTACTTAACTAGCAATACAAATTAAACAAAAGCTGAACTTTTGTGAACAATATTGTGATGTTTTTGACATTAAAAATGAACAAAAATCTGTTTTTAGCCTAAAAACATGTTAGAACTTTTACTGAAGGAACATTGCTTCATAAATTTGATAAATAGTTGTTGATTATTTAATTAGAAATTGGTTTAACGACCAGTTGTAACCCAGCCTAAAGCAAGATAGCAAACCCCACATTTTTCCCCAACTTTAAATGTAAAATCAATATAATGGGTCCTCTAAATGAGTTGATGCTGAATGGTATCCATACATTGAAAGCAATTGAGCAGGTTTGTGTAACAAGCCATCTAGTGGTTACTTGGTGAACTGACTGGTCTCCAGTTTCAAAGCAAACAGGAAGTCTAACTTAGAGTACAAAAATAAAACAATTTTCAGTTTTTGTTTCATTTCAGAAACATTAACAGTTTTATGCCAAATCCTCTTCTGCTGTAGTTCTGCATTTTTTTCCAGCAAATGTTAAACCTCAACAGTTTTCTTTCTAAATGTGTGTGCCTATTGTTTATGTCTGCTCTATTTTTAATCTCAGTATTAAAAACATCTTGGTTTCTATTTGCTGTAAACATCTTCAGCAAAAACTCAGATCTTACCGAAGAAAATACAGAATTAGTCTTGTCCATCCATTCATAATAGACGTTTGTCTGTCCTTTTCCATTCATTTGGGGTGTTGCTGCAATCTATTCCAAATACTTTGGGGCAAAGACAAAGTGCACCCATACCTGGTCGCCAGTCTGTTGGAGAGTGTCTGTCCTTTTATTTTGAAAATTTGAAAGGATGTGGTCTGGCTGAAGATACACTCTTCAAAATCCTCTTAGTCCAGCAATTTTGAAGATCTTTTGTTTAAACCTGGAATTTGGCTGATGTATCTTTTGTACGGAAGAGGATTACGGCCATAGAGAAATAAAAAAGGGGTGAAAAAATCAAAATCCTTTAAGGCAAACAACTAAAATAGTTTTAGAAATAATGATTGAACTTTCAGTCAGATCAGATGTTTGTGCAGATTTAATCTTTAAATCAAGTTTGTTCCATAAAAAAAGAGAAAATGAAAAGAAGTGAAAATATAGCCACAATTCTGACTTGCTTTTCTGCGAGTTTTCCCCTGGTTTGGTTTGAGGAGCGTCAGCAGCTCTTGAGACGCCATTCTAATCAAAAGCTTTTCTGTGTGGCGTGAATGAGTGAGCTGGACTTCGCTGCAGGGTCATTGTCATTTTCCTTTCATGAAGATTACTTTGCTAAGTCCGTCCAAACCTCCAGGTACAGTCATCGTCACCAGCCTGAATGACTGAACGGCCGTGGAGGCCGGACTGACCCCTCCCCTTATTAAAGCTCACCTTTTCTATTAACACCAGATAGAAATGTTTTTTTCTCCTTCCACAACTGCATACAAGGCTGTTTAAAAGGAGGTGAGTCTTTTAGAAACGACCAGTGGCTGCCCTTCACTTTGTGTCCCCACAAAAATGAGTTTTTTTGTTTAAAAAAAATCCACTTCAGGAGCTTCAGAGAGAACGTGACGGCTTCTCAAGGTTCCTCTTTTGGAGAGGCTGTTTCAGCCGGCCACTCGGTGCTGCTCTTTGAATGACTCAGTCAAAAGGATTTTGGTTCCACCTTGAAATACAATCAATCGCCCCCCCTTTGGCGAAAGAGCCAGGACTCTGTGCTCCCCCTCCTCTGAATGTGCTCATCTTCAGAGCTTTAATAAACCAGGCTTAGATTACTGCATGTGTTTCTGTTCTGCTTTAAAAACATTTTTTTGCATCATTTTCTCCACTATTTGAAAACTAAATAAAGATTTGGCTGTGTGTGTATAATCCCACATGAACGCAAAAAAAAAATATAATAAAATAAAATAGTGAACGTTAAAAGACAATGATTTAGAGATATTCCCTACATACCGTAAATCAACATTTTTGTCTCTTTTATAAACTTCTCATCTAAAAATGTTGCTAATAATTTGATTATTCCAGATTTCTCATTTGGGATTAATAGGGTGTTTTTAAAATTAAGTCTTCAAATGTAATTAAAATAAGTAAATGTTATTAAAAAAATAAAAAACTTTGTTGAGGATAAATGATGCAACATTTCTCTTGTTAAATCAGTAATGAATTTTTACTTGTATTGATGGTAAGCACTTCTGAACCTCACCTAAACATTTGTCATACACAACCAATCATATTCCAACTGAGTTGCTTGAATTTGTTTATTTCTGTATGATGTCCTACACCTCCCTCCATCAGATCTATTTGTTTTGGTTTAGAGTTCTATTCATGTAAATTTAAGATAAATGAAATCAACTTTTCTTCTGGCTGGAAAACCTGTTTGATCCTTTAAATTAAATCGTGGTTTTTCGGTCGTTGTGCCGCAGAACACTAGTGAGCTGTGGGAGATGGTCAGGTGTGCCGTTTGAAATGATTACATTTCTTCTGATTGGTGTAAAAATATTTACTATCAGCTCAGTATTCTTCTTCTTGCTTTCTAAAACTGAATGGCTGGACAGTTCCGATATTGCTCATTACTTTTGTTGCCCTGCTAATATTAGGGGTTGTGAGGGGCCTGAAGGCTAACGGGGGAGAGTACAAACATATGGATGTCGGGAAGTAGAGGCAGGCTTACCGCGCAGGAATTATGTCCTAGAAAACGACACAGGTTTTTTTTTTTATTTTGGCTAAAATTGGCATAATCATAATTAAAAGACCACTGTACAATTAATTCACAATTAATTAAAAGATGATTGGTACTGATGTGATCCTTGATCCTTAATAATAACAACAATAAAACACCAACTGATCTGATTGTGCGGGTCTTCTGCATGCTGTTTCAGTGGCACCGCACGCCCACCACCCAGGAGACGGACGGCTTCCAGGTGAAGCGCCCGGGAGACGTGAGCGTGCGCTGCACTTTGCTGCTGATGCTGGACTACCAGGTGAGGGCTGCAGACTCCAAGTCTGAGAGCGCTACTCCGTGTGGTGGGAGTGATGCAAAGGCTTGTAAAGTAATGTGATTACTTGGCCTCCACAGCCCCCCCAGTTTAAGCTGGACCCTCGCCTGGCTCGCCTGCTTGGCATTCACACACAGACTCGCTCCTGCATCATCCAGGCTCTCTGGCAGTATGTGAAGACCAACAAGCTGCAGGACTCCCACGATAAGGAGTACATCAACTGTGACAAGTACTTCCAGCAGGTATGTGACATAATAATGAAACAATGGAAGTTTTTATGTAGCTATAAAGAATGCATATTGTTTTTATGAATTTAAATGTAAGAACTAATATTACTCAACACAAATATGTAAAAAGCAGAAGAGTTTTGAGCTCTGCCATCATCCAATAGTGATAAATGATTCAGAGAGTCTGCAGAAATGGCTGTTTTTTGGGCCTACAGGCAGGACTGCAGTAAAAACAGCCATGATTATTAATGAGCACAGAAACAGATCAGGGCTGCAGACACAAAAGCAAAGTGAGACTACCAGATGGAAGAAAGGAACTCCCACTGTCATTTCTTTCTGTTTTTTTACTTTTTTCTTTTTTATTCTCGTAAATCTTGAATGCTGCATCCTCTACCCATCTGGTTATCAGCCCATGATTCAAACTCTTGAAGGACAAAAGTTTATTGCACATAGATTAGATCAGGGCCGGGTAATTTGTTTTTAGCAAAAAAAAAAAAAAAAAAAAAAAAAGATATGTCTGTAAAGCTGCTCCATAATGAAGCATTTGTGCTTTTAAATGAGAGCTTTGTGGGTTTAAAATTGCTACAAAAGAGGTTCAAAAAGGTTAAGAACCTGATTTTTTGTTTGGTCAATGGAACAATGGAAACAAATACGGTAGGATGATGTGGAGGAAGTTGCAGCCAAAGTACAAATTTTAACTTCCTGGTGGAAGCTCAGTTAAAAAAAAAACAAAAAACAAAAGTTACTTTAGCCAGTTTTAATTGTTTTCACCTTAGTGGTTTAATGTGCTACCCATGTACTAGGAATATATTAATAGTCTTGACCTTCATGGTTGTTATTCTTTTTACTTTTACATTATTCAGTCTTATAATTTACCTTGAAAACAGTTTAGAGTGGCATGTTTGATAGTTATCTTTTTATTATATCCCCTACTTCTTTTTTTAATTAATATTTTTCATTATGTTACACTATAATTCATCAATAGGTCTGAAACAGTTAAAAAAATATAATTCTGAAAAGTAATTTTTGTCATTTTTTGATGGCAAAAATCACAAAAATTGAAATTGAACTAATTTTTATCTTTAATTAAAAAATGTTACGTTTACAGAGAAAATGTATAAATACGAATTCAGAAGCAAAGCAAGACTAGATCAAAATAAAACAAAGTAGAAAAGCAGGATAACCTCCAGGTAATTCAATATTCAGTGTTCCAAGGATTTCTTTCAAAGGATGTCACAACAATGTGTTATAACTATTATGTTTGTTTAAAAAAAACTGTTAAACTGAATTTTTAATTTTTGCATAAATTTTGAATGAAAACTATACTAATGGCCGGTCATTCATTCCTGCGCCATTGTAAACAACTGATGTGATTGTCAAAACCTAACACCACCACCAACTTTCAGGCCTGTTTGTTCTCTTTTTTGTTGGGTGATGTCACATTTTGCCAAAAACTGAGTCTATTATGAAGTTTTTATTTTTTATTTTCTT
Organism: Oryzias celebensis; assembly: GCA_014656515.1. Taxonomy (NCBI): domain Eukaryota; kingdom Metazoa; phylum Chordata; class Actinopteri; order Beloniformes; family Adrianichthyidae; genus Oryzias; species Oryzias celebensis. The sequence continues at coordinate 29,710,728 of BNCR01000012.1, read as the reverse complement.
GCACTGATTAATTTGAATTGAAGGATTTTCTTGTAGTTTTTGGAGCCACAATCTATCTCAGAATTTGATTTTGATCAACCGACTTCTGAAATGTAAAGTTTGATAAGAGGTTTTCTTTACCACAGATTTTCGACTGCCCTCGACTGAAGTTCTCCGAGATTCCTCAGCGTCTCACCAACCTCCTGCTGCCACCCGACCCCATCGTCATCAACCACGTCATCAGGTATCCTCCATTTTTCCATGAAGCCTGAAGAAAATTAAGGTCTGCAGCCCAAAACCGAAGTTACTTTTGATTTATTTGTACACAAACAATCCTCTAATGTGGAAACAGTGATTCATGGATGTATTTGAGAAACTCCTGTCAGTATCAGCGCTTCTGCATACATTTACATTTAACCGACTCCCTGAACTTTTCCACGCTGGCTCCCACTCAGCGTGGATCCAAACGACCAGAAAAAGACGGCGTGCTACGACATCGACGTGGAGGTGGAAGACCCCCTGAAGAGCCAGATGAGCAGCTTCCTTCTCTCCACTGCCAATCAGCAAGAAATCGCTTCGCTCGACAATAAGGTGAGAGCCTGCCTTCTAAACTGAAGCTGCATATCTCACCCAGAGTTCCATGTGACACAGTGACGGTAAAGACTAATGTATATCATCCAGCAATGGGGCTGCAGTAATGCAGTGCGTTAAGCTGCTTTTCATGCCTGCATGTGGGCTGCAACTAAGCATTTTATATCACTGCTGACTCATGTATGATTATTTGTTTTTGATTAGATGATCAGTCATGAATATTTGATTTTGAAAAAATCCAAAAATCCAAGCAGACTTTAGCGCAAAACATCTGGAATCCAGTTTTTTATTTTGTAAAAGATATGTTTAAATATTTAGCATCTTAGAACTAATCCAACCAAGATTTTGTTCATTTTTGATCTTTAATTTATTTAATTCTCCCTCTTAATGTTTTTTACAGTAAATAAACATATATTTGCATTCTCCTTTATTTTTATTTTTTTTAAACTGTTTTAGTTATTTTAACAGAAGGCTTTCCTCAGTGTGTCTTCTGCTGTTTCTTAATGTCTTCAATGTCATAAGTTCTAATGATTTCTTATGTGTTAAGTTAAATGAACAAAAAACAATCATAGATTTATAAAATTTTAAAGCTGACATGTTATAAATGTTGCTGCTTCGTTCGGCCACCAGATGTTGATGTTCTTTGTTGTTAAAGTTTTAAATGTTCAGCTACATAAAAATTCATCCTTCATCCTTTCCTCTTTACTTTTTTTTTATCATTTCATTTTTTAACACAGATTTTTTTTACAGCGCTACAATTTTACAATAAGTCAAACTGATTATATAGAAATTACTGATCTCTTAAGTCACTTTCATCTTTGCTCCTTCCTGTTTCAGTATGTTTAAATAATGCCCCGCCCCTACTGGCCCAAAACTTTATTTGATTGGCTAACTTTTCAGGATGTTACATGGTGCTTCATATTCTCAGTTTCCACCCTTCCAAGGTCCTCTTGTAAATCGTGAACATAAATATTATAGGAGGAAATTTAACTTGGAAAATATGATTGGCCCAACAGTTTAATTTCTTAAATGATTCATTCATTCATTTTTTATACCGGTTTTGTCCCCTTCGGGGTCATGGGGCTGTCGGAGTCTAACCCGGCCACTCATGGGTAAAGGCAGGGGACATCCCTGGACAGGTCGCTAGTCTGTCGCCACAATCAGACACCCATGGACACACATTCACACCAAGGGACAATTTTAGAGTGACCAGTGGCCGCAGTCCCCGGAGAAAACCCAGGCATGCACGGGGAGAACATGCAAACCACACAGAGAAGATCAGTTTAAATGGATGTTGTCTTTATTTCTCTTGTTGGTGAACCTTCCTCCTCCTGTCCTACAAAGTCAAATTTTTCCACAGCAGTGCTTTTATTTTGACGCAGCATGTGTTTCCATACAGATCCACGAGACCATCGAGTCCATCAACCAACTGAAGATCCAGAGAGACTTTATGCTCAGCTTCTCCAGAGATCCAAAGGGCTACATCCAGGACTGGCTGAAATCCCAGAGCAGAGACTTGAAGGTTTATCTCTGTTTGTGTTTGAAAATAAATCAAACAAAAAGAATTCCAACAAATGGGAATGTTTTCTTGCAGTTAATGACAGATGTAGTAGGAAACCCTGAGGAGGAGAGGAGAGCTGCTTTTTACCATGAACCTTGGTCCCAGGAGGCCGTCAGTCGGTATTTCTACTGCAAGGTGACAAAACTGCTTCTCTGCTGGTGTAAAAAACTCTCTTCTACTTTGTGGTTTTTGACTTGTTGTCTCCCTGTGGCAGATCCAGCAGAGGAGGCAGGAGCTGGAGCAGGCCTTAGCGGTTCGCAACACCTAAGCCACGGCCCTGGATTCTGCATCTAATCTTGATCCATTTGTGTGTTTTGAGTGTATGAATGAATCAATCAGAAGACGCATTGATCATCCGTGTTCTCACCAGTGATTTCAAGTAAATTTAGCACAAAAGGGAGAATTTTTTTTGCAGAACCTGAAAGCTTTGAAAGTATGAATTCAGCGACGTCCCTTTAAAATTTCTGCATTTATTGGATCAGAAAAGCCAGAAGAAAACAATGTGCTGTTCTGAGATGTTCCTGCAGCTTCTTTTTGTTCTCCTTGTTAGTCCTCATAGCTTTTCTTTAAATGTCCCACCAGCAAAGCAGAGAATCTGATCCATCCGTGAGCAGAAATGATTCAGTCTCCGATGTGCTGATAACGTCCTGTTATCTGCTGGTTCTGTTGATAGCAGCGTTTTAACCAAGGAAAAAATGAGGATCATGACTTTTCTTTTTATTACCGTCTCGTGCGGATTAATTGCTCACTGCCTTTTTCTGCATTTTGCAAGTTGATGCTCTGACAGTGTTTTACCAAAGTTCGCAATATGAAGAAGAGAACGCCAAGTTGACAGACATACAAATTTGGCTTGAAAAAGTCAAGTTTAAATTTGTAGGATCTTGTCAAATTCTACATTTTGGTGTTCTTTTTCTCCTAACTAGAGATGTGAATGTAAATATGTTTATGTTGGGCCAGCTGTACAGTGCGTAACAGACTGTGTGCGTGTTTCTTTGTTTTGTCCGGGGTCGTACGCTCCCCGAGAGTCCTGAATTAGCGGGGCAGAAATGTCGCTGTTCCTCCGTGTGCTGCCTTGGCTTTGGGGGCGGTCCATTTTGGGAGCTGCTACGAAAAAGATCCCCTCACTCTGTAGCTGTAACATATAATCTGCACCAGTCACAACTTTTTAACGACACTTGACTCGTATGTATATGTTGTCGGATCCTGTTTCTTTGTCATTTGTTTCAGCAGTTTTTTGATGGAAACCTCGTCAGGGTTTCTTTGCACTGTGCTGTAACTCTTCGTCGGGACTCGTCACCATAGACGAGCCTTTCCTTTATCATCCCAAGTGATTTCATGAAGACCTATGCATGCTCCATGGACACTGATGTAAATACAAGAAGCCGGCATAGTGTGTGACGAGCACAGGACTTGGCACAGTTGTGGAAATTACCTTCTGGAAACTTTTTTTGCCAAAAATTGACATACTCTACCAGCAAATAACTGTAGGTGTGAGTTTCTTTTTATTGAGATGTGTTTTGTTAGAACTAAGTTATATCCACTGCACTCAGTAGAGAAGAAAATGTAGTCATAAGTAGTGTTTTGGTCCTGTGTCTGACCTGGAGTGATTTTTTTTTTGTTTGTTTGTTTGTTTTTCTCTGTATGACCAGGGCATTCACATTGTTCCCACTGAATAATTAGCACCCTCTTGTGGAGGAAACTAGAGCTCAGCTTTGAAAAGCTCATCACCTTCAGTACTACTGTCTTCTGTTAGGAATCCAAGTCGTTGGTCTCAACCCCTGCATGTCATTCTGAAGAGGTCTTTGTTTACACTGAAGGTCAATGACAGGAGGATTATCATGAACATGCTGTACTTCTGTGAGGGTTTGATCATTTCCCTCTACATACAAAAAAAGGGAAATCAGCTGTGACATTGAGAGACAGCCTGGATGTAAATAAAGAAGCGCTTGCCAAAGTTTGTAAATGTCACGCCATCTGAAGTCTCTTTTTTTTCCTTTATTACACAACAGTTATAAGCACTTTTGAATTTTTTTTTTTTTTCTAATTCCAACTTTAACCTACATATTCCGATGCCATTTATGTGAAAGCCACTAACCACTGCAAGCGCCTCCGCCCAGGCTGGGGAGAAGACACCACGACATCACAAGACTGGGAGTTGACCTTGGAAAGCAACGGAAATTTCCAAAAGCCATCGCCACCTGAGGCCGGATATGCTGCTCATCTCAGAAGCCTCCAAGCATGATTGCTCTCCTGGAACTGACCGTCCCACTTGGAGGACAGAAGCAACGTGGCGAAAAAGACATCACTGGGGGTCAGCAAGAGAAGAGGCAGGAAGGAGGTCACTGAGGCAGCAGAATCAGTGGCTGTGGATTAAGAGGGGGCAAACCGTGAGTGGGTAGTGCTACTTGGACACAAGCTAGGTCAACCCCAGCTGGGAGAGAGTGCGTGACTCCATGACCCCAGGAAACATCGCTGATGATGTTAAAAAAATGCTGAATTTAATCATTTTTTAGAAGCTAAACTTGAAGGGTTTTGATTTAATCCTCACTAAAGTGTCTACTTTACACACTGCAAAAACAACCCCACAAAAATAAGCACAAAATTCTGAAAGTTTGAAAGAAAGAAAGAAATCTGCCAACAAATCAAAGAAAATTGTTTTACAAAGAATTCTTATTTTAAGAAAAACTCAAGTCAGAAACAAAAAAATTGTTTCTGACTTTTATGATTTTTGCAGTAAAAAATGACAAAAATGATTATTTGGACCAGAGTTTTCTGGACAAATTCAGGCTGATTGTGAAAGTTTTTTACACTGAAAATATCTAAACAAGTTGAGGTTGAATTAAAGAGATGTGACAGCAAATGTTGCAAAGATAAATGAATAGAGAAAATTTTATTAAAAAAAAGAACCTCTACGAAGGGTGAAACTGTTATAAATAAGCTACAACCACCACCAAACATAAGCATAATTATAGATTTTACTTATAAACTAACACTACATTTGAACTAGTGTTACCTCAAGCTGACCTCAAAGGAGAATCCTGGTCAGAAAATGTATTCAATAGTCAAATGTATTTTCACACTGAGTGGAAGTTGTTATTTGAATATATAAATGTGGTGTTATTTTAGTAGGAAGTGATTTATAACAGAAAACAAATCAGTTTTACTCTGCATGACTGAAAGTCAGGAAATATCTGTATCAAATTTTCTATAAACCCTAAAAGCAATAATTTAAAACAATGTATTTTTATTGAGCAGCTTTAATGTATTTTCATTTTAATCCAAACTTTTTCATATATATATAAAAGCATTTATTTACTCTTGTAAGGCCTCATTATAAGGCTGAAACCATTTCACAGTGGTGCATCCTTCACGTGTGGCTAAATCCTGAAATACTATTGTCAGGTCTTATGGTGTGTTTTATAGTCTACATTTTTAACAAGTTTATGATCAAAATAAGGAATTTAGAGTTTGGCTCTGAGGAGCCAACTTTCCAAATCCTCCTGTGGCGGCACAGCTCCACAACAAAGGAGCACTCTCATGCTCAGCAGGAGCAAAGTGTTGATTTTTAGCTCTGACTCCCCGGCGGGTTCTGTTTCCTGCTGGAGCGAGGTGTTGCAGACAAACATCTTATTGTTCTGCGTTTTCCCTACAAGGAAGCAGGTGAAGGCCTTTTCCTCTGTGTCCTGCAGAAAGAGCTCCTTTCACTGCCGTTCTGCGCCCACAGCGCCTCGCATGAAGGCGGGCTTGGAGCCCCCAGCGTGAGGCGAGCCTTTCAGCCCGTTTTACCCTCTCGTTGCTGAGGATAAATAACCGCCTCGGCTGGAACGCACCTCAGCTACACGGCCCTCCTCCTGGGCACTGGGACCAGTTCTCGCCCCAAAGACGCACGTGTGCAGAATGTTCGCCAAATCTCAGGGAGGCCCTGGTAAGGTGGTGAAGGGGGTGTTTGCTGACTTAATGCAAGAGGACATGCTGCTCAGGAACAAACCGTTCAGGGATTCCAGGAGCACGTAGAGCACGACTTCCCATCAACACTTGCTGTTTCTGAAACCACATGAGCTGCGCGAAGAAGAAACAACTCTGAGAGGAAACATCTCCCTTTAATAATTCTTTAGAAAAAGAACACGTCTGAAAGAAAAGGCAGTTTTTTTGATCTGTAAAACATCTTCCCAGAGGAAGACTTATGGCTCAAAGTATTTTGCTTAAATTAAGTCTTAAGAATGAAGGCATTTGTTCATGTGTTACAATCAAACACTGAAATGTTCCTAAAAACAGAATTTAAATACTGCTGTTCACTTCCTGTGTGAAAACCTCCACTTCAAGGGTCACAGTTCCTCATAACCGATTTGTCGCCTCGCCATCCAGACACCAAACATTTAGAGATACTTGTTTTTTGAAGTTGAACATTCTCGTAGGAGGCAGGAGTTCTCAGCGAGCTGAGTAAAAAGCATTCCTTTGCTCTGCCGCTCTGTTTCTGTTTTTGGTTGATCGTTCCACCGGTTGGGCGGTCTCCTCTATGTGCTGTTGGCCTGCTCTTGCTCAAACAAAGACATGGCGAGATGCGAGCGTGACCCAAGACTCTCCAGATTGCTCAGGACACAGCGGTGGTAGATGTCTTCACTGAAGCGAGGGTTGCACGCCCGGCGCACGTACTTCTGGATCAGAGCGGGTTCCACGGCTCTGAAGACGTGGAGGCCCGAGTACCGCACAAAGATGTCATACACGTCCATGCTTTCCAGTAGCTCCTCGTTGTCTAGGATGTCAGCGGCCATGGTGGTGCGAGCGCTCATGTAGTCTGCGTTGTAGAAGCAGGCCTCGTCAAAGACGTGGCGGTCGAAGTGGCCGTCTCGCAGAGACTCCGATGCAAAGGAGGAGGTGGTGGAGGGCTGCTGGTCGCGGTACATGACGGCAGGGTTGTACTCCTGGAAGTGGATGGGGAAGAAGACCTGCCAGCTGCTGATGGCGTTCATTCTGCAGCGGTTCAGGAAGTCTGCGTTGACCTCTGTCCAAACGCTCCCCAGGAAAAAGAGCGTATCCACCGGGTGTTTCTTGGAAATAATGTCCATCAGTTTGACCTGCGAGGGAACCTCCGTCTTCACACTAATCCACGGGATCTTCACGTCTCCGTAGCGTTTCTCTACTTCTCCAATCATGGCCTTGACGCCCGCAAACACGTCCGTCTGACTGACTCGCTGTGCGTCGAAGGGATCGTAGATGAACAAGAAGGTCAGCAGAACATTGTCATGAGTGTCCAGAGTGTTCATCACATACATGTCCAGGAAGTTCCCGACAAAGTCCTGGTCCTGGACCGTGACGGGCAGGATGACCTGCACCCGTGTGGCCTCAGTCACATAAGGCATGGGGATAATCTCAACCGCACTGAGGGGTCGCAGCAGGTTGACCCGCTTTGCAATCACCTGGCTGTGGCCTTTCTGGGTCAATGCTTCCAGCGCCAGGTCCAGGATATACTCCATACCGCGTGTGGGATCAAAGCGCCGGTACCCGTTCAAAAGGCGCCGTTTCAGAAAGCGAAGCTGAGGCTGGTAGCGCTCGTTCAGCCGCTCCACGGCTATTTCTAGAACCGCGTTGACATCTGCTCGATCTGCTCCTCTCATCTCACATTTGGGCGCTCCGTCGACGCAGAAGTAAATGTGGTCCTCTGTGAAGTAGTCCCAGTTTATGACTTCGAAGCGGGTTTTGGGTTTGAATGGAGGGTAGATTCCTATAGGCCACGTGACCCCAGCCTTACCCTCTGGAGTCAAGTCACTTAGATTAGTGATCTGCATCTGACAAACACAAAAAACAAATAAACTATCAGTGAAAGATATTTAACATTAGCTGACTCTTCCTATTGGCTGCTATAGTTTAACTGTAGTCTTGTCAGCAATCTGTCAGTCAGGAATTTCTGTTCTGGAACATGACGTAGATGGGGTGGAGCGAAGATCAAACTGCATACTTTCACACTGTCTCATCAGATAAGAAACATGCTCCAAAACATGCAACAGTTAGAAGGCATGGTGGGAAAAAACCTGCAGCTGCTGGATGTGCTGGTACGTCCATTCAAGCTCGATGTGGCTGAAGCGTTTGTGCAGACGGTACATGAGGTTTGGCTCGGATACGGGATGAACAGTGAAGGCGTTTTTGAACTGAGCGCTGTCTTCTCTCTCGGGATCTGCATTTTTCCCGAGCTCAAAATAACGATACGTCATCTCCTGTGGGTCAAACGCAGAGAGAATAAAAATTCCAAGAGTTGACGTTTTCATGCAAGAACCCAGCGAACATTTAAATAACGGCTTAGTACGCTTTACCAGTGGGCTGCATTGATGGAACCCAAGTGGATCTGTCCACAAGTTTTATATGGTTTGCTTTTGACTTTCTAAAATGGTTGTCAATGGGAAAACCTGCCTCCAGTGGTCATTTGAGGAACTTTTTGGGTACTTCTGGAATGTTGGAACATTAGAAAGGGAGGATGGAGGCCGACACTGAGCATTTTTCTCTATTATAGCAGGCATGTCTAGAGATTTAAGCTATTAGAAACCTGTGCTATTAGAAACACTGTTGTGCCATCCTTCTGTGACACTTTCTAGCTCATTTCTAAAATCTTCACTGTATATTTGGATTTATTTGAAATTATTTCAAGCGCTAAATAAAAAAAGTCAAGTTTACAGTGAAGATCATCGCTTCCAGGAAAAATGAAAATTAGCATATTTTTTGAGTGAAATATGAAACCACTGTGTCTGCCTATTTATGTCAAAGAGACTGTGGCTGTTTTTAAAAAGTTCAATGTCAAGAGGAGCTGCCAGGCGAGACATGCTAGATATGACAAGCTAACTGGAAGTGAACAGTGCGAAAAACTGACTGTAATTTTGGTTAAAACCATATTTTGATGTTTCTGGTTTTTATGGGAAAAAATGAAAAATACGTCATTGCAATATAATATTCATTTGCATTTATTGATATAAAAAAGTTCAAAGAATGTCAAGCTGTATGGATGGCCAAATTTCGCCCTCCCTTCAAAAAGTTTAGACACCCTTAATTTGGAGGGCTCCATTTTTTTTTTTTTACTGAGTTTACTGAGAACTACTTCTACAAGAACGTAAAATGTCACAAAAAGAAAAGAAATCTTCAAACTGACCAGAGCTGTTGATCTCCCCCTGAATAGATGTAAATCTCTGTGCAAAATCGGATCTGTACTAAGATCTTTCAGCTGCACAACTAGAAATAAAAACTTGATTATGTGATTTTATCGACACCCTCATGAAAAGGTTCTTTGGGCAGAGTGGGGTGAAGGGTCACTGGTACCCACTTAGAGCCCACATTGTAGCTGTAATGGGTCTCAGTTATTTAGGAATAGCTAGGACCTATAAGGGTGTCATATTTTGCCCAGCTGGGTCCCATCAAGCAAATCCCACTTGTTGCCAACATGGGCAGAACATCTGGGGCCACCATGACACCTCTGGACAAAACCATCAATTCAGGCCATACGGGGCTCATATTGAAATGTTTATTGGAGAAGAAGTGTGTTAAAGTGAAGTGTGTCTTTACCTGATGCACCTCTACACAGCTCAAACCCAGAAAGTCAATGATGCAACGGCCCAGCCACTCATCAGGTCTCACACTGAGGATGTCGTTACGGCAGGTGTCGAGATGCGGCTGCAGGCGTGCCAGGAGGCTGCGGGACAGCAAGTAACCATAACCTCCATGGCAGTACCGCACCTTCTCCTCCCCCCCGATAAACTCCTCTGCTCTCCCCATGTACAGGTCCTGCCCAGCACTGAGGTGGCCCACCAACTCAGACAGGCGCTCCGCCTGCATGTAGGTGTCATCTTGAGCCAACAGGAACCAGTCGTAGTCCGAGCCGTAGTGCTGGTGAAGGTGGCGAATCGTCTCGTACATCAGCCACACCGGGCGGTCGTCGCCATGGGCAACCACAGTCATCCCATGAGGCACCTTGGGGCTGCGTAAGCCCGTGAAGAAAAAGGTGCGGTGGAAGTGATGCGCCACTGTGCGGTTCACAGCAACAGCCAGTGTGTTGAGGGTGGCCCGGGAGGTCAGCACGCCCACCAGCAGACGCTCTCTGATGCCCAGCTCAGTGTGGATATATCGAGTTCTGAAAAAGAAGACCAACTGAGCAAATGGCATAATGCTTTTCTACCTTACTTTAAGGACTCACTCTGATCCTCGTTTCAGCTTTTTTCAAAGCCTTACCAGTGGTCTTTTAATTATGATTATGATATTTTTACTCAAAATCAAACAACCTGTGTTGTTTTCTAGACATAGTTTCTTCAAAGTAGTTTATTAGAAATTCATCTCTGAGTTGTGGGCAGGACTGTTGGCACAGAACAACCCCATCCCCAATAGGGTGCAAGAGGAGGGAGCTTATGGCCCGCCCAGAGTATTTTCAATGTCACCAATTCAATCTTTTTCAAACTGCATTTTTTCATCTGCTCCTAGTTCACAACAATTTGAATAAAGAAATTCAATTTTAAGCCTAATTTTCTTTATTCATGCTCCCCATCATCAGAAAAATGCCACAAAAACCTGTTAAAAACATCAAAAACACAATTTTCCTTAGAGTGGGTCTTTAAGGCCAAAACTGCTTTAGAGACACAGTCCCATTCTCCCACACGTTCGCACATTGATGGCAGCTCTGCTGCCTAACACTGGCGCCAACTTATAACCACCAGGAGCAATGTAGATCCTTCAATGAGAGGTTAGCCGCTCTACTTCTGCCGCCCCACAACCATGGCACCAAATAAGCACAAACACAATTGTGGTAAAACTGTCTTTTCAGTAGACGAGGAAAACTAAAGGAACAAAAACAATAAATCAGGAAGCTTAATCTCCAAATCTAAAAATCCCTCATGCTGGATGAATTCAGACACATTGGGTTCACTTACAGGGCCTTTATCATGCTATTTTAAGCCTTTCAGAGTAAACTATATCCATATATATAATCATATATTATCTTTGGAACACTAAAAAACACATTTTTATGAAATATGAGTTATTTTCACGAGTTCATATTCCTAGCTGGAAGTAAGACGACTTGATCTCTGAGGCACCGCCCTTTGCTCCTTGTGAGTGGTGCCCATTTCATAATGTCAGCCTAGAGCTGAACTTGGCAGCAAGCCGTTGTTGTCTCTGCAGATTAAGTGCAAGAGGAACTTCTCAGAGTCTAAGCTAAAATGAATGCGTTTCGTCAATCACTACTAGTGAAGAAAGTGGGTGTGTGTGTTAGCCTGGGAGAGGTGCTGGCAGTGCAGACTCCTCCTGGAAGGGGCTGTTCATTGCGTAAATGGATCAAAATACCACTTTGGGGGTGTTTTTCATTAGGAATTAACATTATAATACACTTAAAAACTCAGAAAAGTTGATTTTGCATGATATGGGCACTTTAAAGTGAACCCGTTTGTTTACCCCAATAATGTGGAACAAATTGTTAGTCTGAATAAGTTTTCTGAGTAAGCAACTTCTGGAAATGTGGTTGGATGAATATAGGCTCATTAAAACAACTTTTAACGTAATATACTTTCTTTTCACACTGTTTTCCCGACAATCTATATTTCATAAACACTTATCAGCATACCTTCTTAGCTGTTTCCTCAGTAACTGCCTTGCAGGACGCCTTCGCCGTACCAACGTAGCAGTAAAAAGTGTTGTATCTGATGTTGATACAAATGTTCAAAACTGATCAGCAAAATATAAAGTTTGAATAAGTGAACTATCCTGACAAGGATTGCAAAGATTTATTCCAGTGGTTGCTTTGCTCCCCCTTCAGAATTCCTGGCCAATGACTAAAGAGATCTTTAGTCACATGCTTTTGTTCACAAGCTTTGGTTCAAAACAGAAATATCCACTTGAAAGGCAGTCTGAACACAGACCAAACGCAAGGTTTAGGATTCGATCCGGACCAAATTAAGCAGACCTGGTCTGCACCAACTGACATTTCTGGTCTGAACACACCCTAACAATTATATTTTAACCCCTATAATCAGTTTTGATTCATTTCAAATCACTAAAAATATCTCGTTTTGCTTCTCACAGTATTGTGTTTTCATTTCACTGTTTTCTTTTGTGCGTAATTTTGTACAGGTTAGGATTACTTTTAAAATCTGTGACTACACATCAAAATGAGTGTTGTACATTTACAGAAATAGTCATTAAAACATATCAAATGTAAGGTCGCTCTCACCTGAGGACTTTCTTGTAAGGCTTGTTGGGATCCTTGTGGTAGGGAACTATGCGTGGCTGAAAGTCTTCACCCTCAGCTCCATCTCTTGCTCCACCCTGGGCATCCCTTTTGCCCATGAAAAACCTGCCTTTCCCCAGCTCGTTTTCGCAGGAGTCGTTGGTGTCTCCTTGTGTCCAGGACACCATCAAAAGGCTGAGGCTGCATCCCAAAGACAGGCCAAGGATGAGGGGCAAAGCAGGCCTGAACAGGGCCAAAAATGGGGAGAGACGCATATCTGGCCCTTTTGCTGAGAATTTTTTAGGGATGGGGGGCGCTTAATGCGTCAACACTTTTGTCCAGGTTCAAACATTTTTGTTTTAAAATTACAATTATTATTATTATTTGAAAAGCTTAAAGAAGAGAAGTAAAACTGATTTCGTTTGAAAAGTTGGTCAGTACCTTTGTCCTGCTTGCTGACGAACGAATGTTTAAATTAAAAGTTAAAATCCCCCTTCTTCTGTACATTTTCCGTACAAAAAGATGAAATGTCACTACCGGTATGAATAACTTTGCTGCTGTAGATCATATAAATGCAAAAATCCGAGCATCTTTAGCGACATAACGACTATTAAAGAAGCTAAACCGGCCAGGTTAATCATTAGTCATAAGCGCTCTGTAGTTTAGCAGCTAATGTCATATTAATTGGCTAAACTAATTTTGGCTAAAGCTAATAGCTACATTCAAAGTCAGCTAACTAATGTAGCTTTACGCTAAATGACATTCAGGAAAGTGGATTATTTCAGTTGAAGATAGTCCGGTTTGTTGGCAAAAAATTGCTTCAAGCGAAAATGATTCCAGGTTACATTAAATAAATTGATAACCTCCGAAATTTGTCGGTGGAAGAAACATCAAAGAGCAAGCTAGCGAGCTAGCCCCGGATCCGTTGTTTTAGACGCGATGATCCACCTCCGCCAAACTCTTGCAGGAAAGTACAGATCCCATACTTTAATCGTCTATGACGATAGAATCATGACGATTTTTTTATTCAGTCGCGCAAATGTTCTCGGTTCTTGGCAGCTTCTTGACTTCCTCAAAGACTGAGTGCCACACATGCGTGTAAAGACAGCGTCCCTCTACAGCCTCCTCATCCCTGCCCGTGCAGCTACAGCATCACTTCTGATCGGGTTTCAGCCAACCTCTGCCGCGCGGCTGAAACCAACCGGATGCTAAAATAGGAGAAATATATCATTATTATTACCGCTAGACATTTGTGGACATTATAAAATGCCTCTATGTAAGTGATGGATGCAGAGGCGTTCACAGCATTTTATCTGGGGTGGCCACCCTGGGCGACTTAATATGATATTGGAAGTAGATCTCCCCCTGGAGGCAAGAAAGATCAATGAACCAAAAATTGTATTATTCATGAGACTCCTCTTTGTGACGGAATATTAGAAGAAACACCAGGAAAATCTAAGAAATACATAATTAAAGTTATAGAATTATGAGGAAAAAAAATCTTAATTTTACGAAAATAAGGTTGTAACATTATGAGAAAAAAGTTGTAATTTCACGAGAATAAAGTTATAATATTTTCGGGGTAAACATTTTTTACTAAGAAAATACCATGTTTTTTAGAAACTAAAATTGTTTATGTAAGCCTCTATCCACATAAACTAAATTCATTAATGCAGTGATTTGGGGTTTTTTTGGCTTGCATTTTAGTAAACAGACTAAATTTATTACTTTAATCTAATAAATTCTTAATGTGTAACTTATGAAATGATAACTTTATTATTGTAAAATATTGATTCTTACTCATAATTATAAAAGTTTATTCTTTGTCAATGCTTTCTTTTTTTCCCATAAATGTATTACTTTATTCTTGTAAATGTTTGACTTTTTCCCATCATATTATTACAACTTAATATCTCATACCACAAAGTCCAAACTGAGGTGAAAAAAATCACTGCATCCTAAAAATGGCAGACAATTATAGTGTTTTTTAGTTCATATAGACACCCATGACAATAGCTCCCCTTCATTAATGCTAATTGCCTATAATTTAATTATTTTATTATTAATTACCACTCAAATTAAATTTCAAAGAATTGTTTCAGATTAATTTTTTTCCAGCAACAGATTGTAGACATTCTCCAATTATAGGTGTAAAAGTGAATAACAAAGATACTTTCAGAAAATATTCATACAGTGATTTTATTTGCTAATCGTATGACACGTGATTAAAGGTTTAAAAATAAAGTTTACATAAACAGTCATTCTTTAAGTTATCTAAAATTTTCCCCAAAAAATTAACTGATGTGTTGATGCATTTTAGTAAAAGTTTCCAGACATTTAAAAGAAAAATTTACATAATTCTACAGACTTGGTAGTTTGTTAATTTGTGTGTGGTCTGAATTGGACAAGAGAGATTTCTTATTTGGTCATTCATTTTGGCGATGTCCATTAAAACTCTACTTCTCTTCTGTGGGAGCAGGTCTGTTTAGAAACTATGCTAATATAATGTAAACCAGCTGCCAGTTGATGACTGTCTGTGCCTTGCATTTAATTTTTTTTCTGTGTTTTTATTCTTTTAAAATTTTAGTTTCCGGTTTTTAATGTCACCGCCTTTTTTTTTACCGACACCGCCCTTTTTGCCATATATGGAGCGTCACCGCCCCGTTTAAATTCTATTTGGGGAAGACACCGCCCCTTTTCACCATATATGGAGCGTCACTTCCCCATTTAAGTCATATTTGGGCAGACTCCGCCCTACTTTATCAAATATGGGCCGTCTGGCGGTTTGCTGAGAGGCTCCGTCCACCCGGCAAAAAGTGCACACGAGTACTTGGTGTGCTCTGGAGGCTACTGGTAACCTTTGAAGTAAGATCCGTTTTGTCAGCATTTGCTACTGAAATGTTTAAGTTCTCATTTGAGACGTGAAACCGGTAAGGGGGAAAAACACAGTTTGTCGGCTTTAGACTTTTTTTTGGAGCGAACCGGGCCTTTCGATGAATTAGCTTTAGCATCAGGCCGTTGTAGGTAACGTCTGTTAGCTTAGCTGGAAGGCCGGCGCTTAAAAGTATTAGTTAATTTAAACATATTATAGTTTATTATTATCGCTGAAACTGTACATTTATCGTCGAATTCTTTTGTTGAGCCATTTAATCGGATTTGTTCTTTTTTTATTTTTTTTATGTTTCAACACACCGGTACCGTTAGCAGTTTTTTCCGCTACTAGCTAACGCGGCTAATCAGGTGTCACATTATGGAATTTTTTAAACGTACATTAAATTGATATTTATATAAATTAAAAGCTGTAATTGTTGCTGTTAGTACTTGTTTGGGGAGCAAATGTCGTCAACCGCAGCTTAATGTTAATATATAAAAACCGCGCAACGCCCGCGTGGATTTACCGGCATTTTAGCGAGCCGGCCGGACCGGCAAACGTGCTCGTTTCCTTTATGTAAGCTGTTAGTCATCTGTGCTCTGATTAATATTTACAAGAGTTTTTATGGTTTTATTATACCTGGCTTCATGTTATTGTAACTGAAAATAATGTCCTAATGTCGGATATTGTGTTGTAGCTTTGCGCAAACATGCCGTCAGATTTGGCCAAAAAGAAAGCAGCAAAGAAGAAGGAGGCCGCCAAAGCCCGCCAGCGCTCCAAAAAACCCGAAGAAGTGAACGGGGAAGAGAACGACCAGGCAGAGCCTCAGCAGAACGGAGCGGACAGCAACGGTAGGAGCTGCACTCACACCTATAAGTGCTCCAAAAACGTGTCCAGATTCCAAAATCTAACCACGTGTTTGGCCTTTTTGGTTTGTTTTGAAGGGCTTGCCAACTTGACCAAAGAGCTGGATGAGTTTGAGCTTCGGAAGACGGAAGCCAGAGCAGTGACTGGAGTTCTTGCTTCCCACCCCAACAGCACTGATGTCCACATTAGCAGCCTGTCACTCACCTTCCACGGCCAGGAACTCCTGTCTGACACCAGCTTGGAGCTCAACTCAGGCAGGCGGTACGGACTCATTGGTCTCAACGGCACAGGTACCAGGGTTTTTGTGCTATTTTGGACCTTAACACACGGTTCCTGTAGGGGTGTAACGATTCGTTTTAACGATACGATTCATAGTCGATCTTGGTTTATTTTGGACAAGCCGATTCACTGACCTAAAATCCATCCAGGACATTTTCAGTGCAGGTGAAGTTTTCCTTAAATTTCTTCCAAGATAATAAAGTGTAAATTAAATATGTGTACAAACAAACATGTAAACAAGAATTATTGTCAAATCCATTCTCATATTAGCTTCATAAAGCCCAGCCCACTGTTGTTTTTCCACATCAAAATAATACAAAGGGAACATTATTAGAACATTCTAACACACTGTATGGGTAATTACTAATAACTTCTCAATAAGATGTGATAATTAGCCGAGACAACTAAATATCTTTGAGTCATTTAATCTGAAAGACATTTTATTATGAGTAATATCTCAATAACTATTTTTTTTGTACTCAAAGTATTCATATAATTTTGACAAATATATATGTAGTCTCATTTTAATTGGTCAAGAAATAAGGGTAGTTGGACTGTTGTAGCATTAATAAGGGGAATAAGTATAAGCATGTATAAATGTATATACTTTAAAAGATAAAACTTTTCTTTAATTACGCACCTAAATGTGTTTTTGCCTAATTTCATGGTTAAATTATGTATTAAAAAAGCAGGACTACTAGTTCTATTGGCAGATTTATTTTTCACCTAAAACGAGGGAAAATGTCTTGTATTTTGGTGCATTTTGAGTCTTTTAACTTGCTTTAGGGAGGGCATTTCTTCCAGTGTTCATTGATTAAATTATTCATTACACCCGTGGTCTTTAAAAATCTGGACTTCTTTTAACTCTTTCAACTCCACAAATGCAAAAAATTATTAAAATTCACAGTGAGAAGTTTTAGAACACTAATGTGCTTCATGACCAGCAGGAAGAAGGAAGTGCAACTTTGCTATGATCCGACGGGATAAATTTGGTTGTGAAATGTGCGATAACCTGGTATATTTTGGCATGGTGAAAAAATCTTAAGGGTTAACTTAAAGGATGAGTTGAATTCTTATATTTAAGAAGAGTAAATCAAACAATACTTTGTCAAGTCAAACTAATGCGTTTCTGAACATTTTTCCTCTCAGGGAAATCCATGTTGTTGTCAGCCATCGGAAACCGTGAAATTCCCATACCAGAGCACATAGATATTTACCACTTGACCCGGGAGATGGCCCCCAGCGACAAGACGGCTCTGCAGTGCGTCATGGAGGTGGATGAGCAGAGGATCATGCTGGAGAAGGAGGCGGAGAGATTGGCCCACGAGGACTGTATGTTTATTCAGTTTGGGCTGTGCAATTCAAAGAAAAATATGCTAAAACTGCTATTTGATCATTTTTATTATCACTTTCCCAGAATTCAATATGTTAGCTTCAGCGTAGTTTGATATGTGAAGGACAAAACAAAAGTGACCAAAGCAAAGTTGTTAAAACAACTGACCTGCGTAACCCCACAGATTTGATGATGAAAGCTGGAATTGCAGGGCAGTCATTTGAATCTTTTCTGCTCACAGCTGAGTGTGAGAAGCTGATGGAGCTGTACGAGCGTCTCGAGGAGCTAGACGCAGACAAAGCACAGATGAGAGCTTCTCGGATCCTCCATGGTTTAGGGTTCAGTCCTGCTATGCAGCAAAAGAAGCTACGAGACTTCAGTGGAGGCTGGAGAATGCGAGTTGCTTTGGCTAGGTAAAAGCTTGGCTCTGTGGTTTCACTCAAAACTAACAAAGTTTACTTAAACCTTCATTATTGTAAAATATTTCCGGTTTCTCCTTGCAGAGCTCTTTTCATCAAACCCTTTATGCTGCTGCTGGATGAGCCGACCAACCACCTGGACCTGGACGCCTGTGTGTGGCTGGAGGAGGAGCTCAAGTCGTACGTTCACACCTCAACAAAAATGTTTTATTTGGAACCTTCCTTGCACGCATATTTATCCCACTGATCTTTCTTTAAAGGTTCAAACGAATTCTTGTCCTCATTTCACACTCGCAAGACTTCCTGAATGGTGTGTGCACCAACATCATCCACCTGCATCAAAGAAAACTGAAATACTACACAGTAAGAACTGAGCGCTCATCAGAATGACTCATCACACTTTACGAGGTCATAAAAATTATCCTGAATGAACGGAGCCATATGTGGTCTCATGTAGCTAAATATGGAAGGCAGAGTTGGTACTAATTTTATCTGACCTGATGGATGCATTTCTATATTTGTTAGGGTAACTATGACCAGTATGTGAAGACCAGAGAGGAGCTGGAAGAGAACCAAATGAAGCGCTTCAACTGGGAGCAGGACCAGATAGCACACATGAAGGTAAATGGATGGATATGTGAGGAAGGTTACCTTCTGCACCACGTAGTCATGACTTTTACTGAGATAATTCCTAGATTAGCTTTGATCTTTGAAGATATTTCAGAGTAAATGGAAAAAGTAAAAAAATAAAATGATAGAAAATTCTTAGTCAAATATCAAATCTGTTTATACACAAACGCTGTTGTCATTGTTTACAATAGAGGGTTGTTTAGCTTCTACATCGATGTACTCCTCACAGAACTACATCGCCCGGTTTGGTCACGGTTCTGCAAAGTTGGCTCGACAGGCCCAGAGCAAAGAGAAGACGCTGCAGAAGATGGTGGCGTCAGGTTTGACCGAGAGGGTTGTGAATGACAAGGTACGGTGGCGTTCTTACTGGTTACTGCTGAAAGCTGCTGGTTGATTAGTGATCACACAGAGGTGCATGTTCACTTCAGTGTCACCTTTAACCTGTTCTGTTTTTTTCCCCCAGACTCTGTCATTTTATTTTCCTCCCTGTGGGAAGATCCCCCCCCCTGTTATCATGGTTCAGAATGTGAGCTTTAAGTACAGCGACAACACAGTGAGTGCAGACACGGCCCTCCATACACACATGTAAGTGAACAGGAAAAGAAAACGAATGTCTGGTTTGTTTCTGCAGCCGCACATTTATAAAAACCTGGAATTCGGTATTGACTTGGACACCCGGGTTGCTTTGGTGGGGCCCAACGGAGCAGGCAAATCCACGTTACTCAAGTTGCTTATGGGCGAGGTCTGTTCTCTGTAGATGAGTGTTTTTTAGTTCCTGCATGAAGATGTGATCTCTGGACTTAAGGTTTTTATGTTTTGTAGCTGCTCCCTACGGATGGCATGATCCGCAAACATTCTCACGTCAAGATTGGCAGATATCACCAGGTAAGGTCTGCTTTACTCAGTGGATCGTAACACTGCTTTGTTTTTAAAGATGAACTTGAACTACTTTTCCTGTGTTTTTAGCATTTAACAGAGCAGCTGGAGCTTGACCTGTCTCCTCTAGAGTACATGATGAAGTGTTTCCCTGAAATCAAAGAAAAGGAGGAGATGAGGAAGATCATTGGCCGCTATGGTTTAACGGGAAAACAACAGGTACAAACTATACGAGGGATTCACTTTAGCTGTTCAAGCGCCTGAAGATGACTGTACAGCCTCCAATTTGCTTCCAGGTCAGTCCCATCCGGAACCTGTCTGATGGTCAGAAGTGTCGCGTTTGTTTCGCCTGGTTGGCGTGGCAGAACCCCCACATGCTGTTCCTCGATGAGCCTACCAATCACCTGGATATCGAGACTATTGATGCTCTGGCAGAAGCAGTCAACGAGTTTGAAGGTGGTATGATGCTCGTTAGCCACGACTTCAGGCTGATTCAGCAGGTATGTTGATGCTCTGGATGTTTACAAAGTCTGTTTTTTATAAAATGTTACCACAATAACCTTATGTTTGTTTTTCCTCCCAGGTGGCTCAGGAGATCTGGGTGTGTGAAAAGCAGACCATCACTAAGTGGAACAGGGACATCTTGGCGTACAAGGAGCATTTGAAATCAAAGATCGAAAAACAGGCGCATGATATCTGATGAATTACTCTCGGCTCCTCTTTTCCTGGACACGCTGTCAGAGGACAAACAATAAACACCTAACTAGAACTGAAACGGTCTTATGCATCTTAACAGACTTGTACATGTGCTGTATTCTAAGTTTGACATCTGGTCTACCCTGCTCTCTTCACATCAGGCTGCACTCTGATTGGCTGATTCACCTGGAGCATCTTTTTGAATGCATTCCCTTGTGTTGTCTTAAGACATTTTATTTTACATTTTTTTGGGAGATGTTCCGTTTGGCCCAACATGTATGCAGCAGCTTTTAGGTCATATTTAAAATGAATTTTCTGTGTAATAAAGAAAACAGGCCTGCCTTATTTAACAATGTGATGCAATAAAAATGTCTGAATAAACAGAACAGAAAAATATTCTTAAGACTTTAATTTGACTGTTTGCATCAAAACCTCAGATTGCAAGGAGAAAATAAACTTTTAGAAACTTGAGAAAATGTGATTGGGTGATGTATCTTTGGGTTCTGGCTGCACAAATTACATTAAGTGATCAGGAGGAATGGGGAAATCAAAAACTAGTACCCAGGACATGAGGCCATATGTGGACCTTATGACAGACAAGAACCTTCAAATGTTTATATAACATGAAGACTGCATTCATTTCCCTCCTGGTCATATTTAAAAGCACATTTCTAGCTATCGTTCTGCAAATACATGCTTTACAATTCACATGCATAAGCTATTTCAGCTATTTCAAACTGCGCTCTTCTCCAAGCCAAAGAAAATTTTCAAATTCATCAGGTGGATTTCAGAAGAGTCTGCATCCTGCGCGAGAGAGTAAAAAAAGCTAATTGTAAACTCTTCCAGGTTAAAGGCTCCTGTTTACAGTTGACACTTGCCATGCATGATTGTCAGCGTAGCAACTCTGGCTGCAGTAGAAACAAACACTTTACGGCTGCTCAGTCCTCGTCGGAGACCTCATCTGGCGGGATTGTGCGGGTGTTACTGGCCCGAACACTGCCGATGTTGGTCAGAGAGAGCAGGTTGGCGATGCCCATCAGACTCACGCCAGTGCCATCCAGATTTACCTGAGACAGATGCATGTGTTTCAGATGCTTCAGACCTGAGGGGGAAAATGAGGAAACATGACGGGTTAGTTTGGACGAGAGGCTGCAAATAAATGACCAGATTGAGGACTAGTTAAAAGCTAACCGTGGTCTGTGATCCTTGTGCGGCTGAGGTTAAGTTTAACAAGCTGCTGACAGTGGATCAGACCTTTCCTCACCACTGTATCTCCCACCTGTGTGCTTGCTAGACCTAAAACCTGCCAAAAGAGAAAATATCATTTCACAGACTTGAATTTTCACGAACCCTCAGGAAACTCTGAAGTAACAAGTGCGTTTGCCAATCACATCAGTTGTTTACAATGATGTAGGTATGGCATGACCCCCCAATTAGTAACGCTTTCAGTCAAAATTCAACAAAAAGTTTTTAGCTTAAAAATTGTTGGTTCAAAAAAGTTATGACACCCAATTGTGATATCTCTTCAAAGAAGTCCATTAGTGGAGCTTCGTCTGTTTGTTTTTTGAAAAAATCCTTTTGACTTTTTCATTTGCATTTTGTCTCTCTACGTTTGACCTGTTTTTATAAAACAAACAGTATAATCTTAATTTTTGTAGTAAAAAAATTGGCACATTTCATGACTCTGAATTGAGTCCGGACAGTTTCAAGTACATCATACATTTTTTTAAATGTATTCTTTAAAAAAAAAGAGGATGCCACTTTTGCTATGTTTATGCCGTTCAAAATCTGAAAACTTTAAAGACATTTTTCCCTAAGTAGCTTTTCAACGATGCTCAAGGAGTTAAGAAGCGATGGATCAAAAATTTGTTTAAATTTGTAGCCAGGCCTGAAGTCAATTTTTTATTTTTAATTCAAGACGGTGGCTTATCCCCAAGGTCAAAGTTCAATGAAACTTTGGTTGTAGACTTGAGTTTGTGGTCATGGGAGTGAAATTTTGTAAAGATCACTTGAACAAATGTTTTATTTCCCCATATTGTCTAAAAATGTAAAAATCGCAGAGGCGTAGGTCCTGTCGCCATCCCATAATAATTTCAAAACTTTCTTTGGATATCACGTGTGACACGTGTATTTTGGAATCATTACTGGAATTTGAATTTTTTTCTTTTTTTTTTTTTTATGCCCCATAAGAGTTTTTGGGCCTTTTCATTTTTTGATGGTTTCTCCTGCTGTGATGTCATAATTTGTCATTCACGGGTGTTGTTTGCTTTGCCCAAAGTTGATTTCCACCAGGTCCTATGAGTATGTGGTGGGGGTAAAATATTTACTCAAAGGTGCAGTAAGAAAGAAAAATTACAAAAACAATCTGGTCCTCGTAGTCTTATGATGTGCAGAACAGCACATTTATTGTGACACATGTGGCACAAATCTGGACAGACCTGAAGGTGTGGCAGCTGCGTGATGAGCTGGGCCACTCCTCTGCTGGTGACCGCAGTGCGATCCAAGCAGAGCTCCTGCAGCTGCTGCATGCCATGCAGAGGGGGAAGGCCTGCGTCCGTCACCTGTGTGTTGCTAAGCGACAGTTTCTTCAACCTACAAACAGCAGAGTAAAAAACAGGTCAGAGTTCTGCGAAAGGAGAGCTCCAGTGGAAATAACGCCAATGCGTGAAGGAACAACCTGGTCAACGTGGAGAGCTGGCTGACTCCTTGGTCTGTGACGTGGGTATAGTCCGTCAGGTCCAGCTCAGACAGCAGAGACAGTCTGCAGAGGAATGACAGCCCGGCGTCTGTCACAGTATGGCGTCCAGGGAGGGTGAGATGAGTCAGCTTTAAACCTAAAGTAAAAAAAAAAAAAAAGCACTTTATCTCCTGCTGCAGCTTGTTTTTTTCCAAATCTTTCCCACAGACACACCTGAGAGTATTTCAAGGGTTCTATTTCCATCTTGAACCGGGATTCCTCCTAAACTTAGAGAAGACAAAGCAGGATGGGCAGCAAGGTTCTCCAGAGACTCCTCTGTCACACCTGTCCCATCCAAACTGAGAGTCTGCAGACTGGACATCTCCGCCAGCGATGACACATCTCTCACCTACACAACAACAAACCGACGCCCTCTGAAGTTACTAGAAAGAAACAACTTTTGAAAAGAAAAACCAAAGCTGAGACTGAGTCACCTTTGTATGCTTGAAGCTGAGCTGTCGAAGCTGTGGGACACAGGCGGGCAGCGCCACCAGCGTGGCTTCAGTCACTGCCGTCTGGTTCAAGCTGAGCTGAAAGAGGCAGGACGGAGCTGACTGCAGATATGAAATCATCCCAGCATCCGTCACTTTGGTCTGATCCAAGGAAAGGAAACACAGACTCTTCAAGCCTGGAGGACACCAGAAGAACAATTCAACAGGCTTTTAGTGGGTATCCAGAAGTCAGGGGTCACAGCTTCATTGATGTGTTAGTTTAAAGTCCCACTACGATCATATTTGTGGTCGTGATTTTGATTTTGCCATTTTTAGCCCAAATCAAAAGCGTTTTTCTAGGACATAAGTCTCTGCAGAGCGGCAGGAGTTCATTGGTAATTCAAGTTGTGGGCAGGACCACTGACGCAGAACAACCCCGCCCCCTTCTTCTCCGTGCTGCTGAGAGCTCTCTGTTTACATGCTCTCCTCTAGCTAACAGTCCCTTAAACCACCAACCTGATGCTACTTACACACCAGGCATGTGATGCATGTTCAAGAACGCGCTGAACAAGGGTTCTTGGTGGTTGTACGGTGTTCACACTGTACTGTTGCTACTCGATACTAGCTCACAGTACTCACAGTGTACTCACAGTGTACTCACAGTGTACTCACAGTGTACTCACAGTGTACTCACAGTGTACTCACAGTGTACTCACAGTGTACTCAGTGCAAAATCTCGAAGTTGTACAAATCTCGCAAATCAGCTCCAGGTTTTTTTGAACATGAGACTTTTGAATGTGGAAGCCCCATATACATATAGACACACATAGACCTTGCATTAGAATTGGTTGCTTGAAAATGCATTTCCGAGGCCGGTGTGAATGTATTATAACATTAATGACAAAAATGGCGACCAAAATTTGAACTATCCAGCCATACAGTTTGAGCCATATGCCAACTCAGACGAGGAAAAGGAAGTCGTCTGTGGACGTAGTCATCTGCAAGTGAATGCATCAGAATGGAGCGAAGCAGAGACCAGTTAGTTTTCTACATGATAAATACAATCTTTTTCAAACTGCCTTTTTTTATCCGCTCCTGATTCACAACGATTTGAATCAAGAAATACTCAGAAATGCAACTTTAACCTAAATGTACTTAATATATGCGCTCTATTTTCAGAATAATGTAACAAGAACATGTTAAAAGCACAATTTTTATCGGAGTGGGTCTTTAAAATGTAGCAGGAGTCGGACCTGTGATGTATTGCAGACAGGAGTCGGTCAGTTTACTGCAGGAAGCCAGGTTGAGGTACTGGAGTTTGACCAGGTTGGACAGGATTGACAAACCTGAGTCTGAGCACAAATTATTTACCAGATCAAAGAGAAACATCAGCCTTCGAGGAAAACATTTAAGAGAAGTTTAAATCGTTGTAGATCAGAAGGACACACTTACCTGTGATGAGGGGTGAGCTGACCAGACTCAGGTGCTTTATGGATGTGAAAGCACGCAACTGTCGCAGGAGCTCATTGGTGGAATAAGGGTAGCAGTTTAGGACAAACTTCTGTAACGGGCAGCCGAAAAACAGCTCTAGGGTGCGTGGGCGGAGCAGCTTCTCCCGTGCCATGTGGTTGAGCAAAAGCTCCACCAGTTCTGGGGTCAAGCAGGCCAGACTGCTGCTGTACTGCATGCAAGGAGCTGAGAGACAACAAAGGCTGCGGTGAGCCGACAAAGACGCTTCAGGGAAATTTTACAGGACTTTCAGACAATACCAGTCATGAGGTGGACGGCTGCGTGGGTGGCCAAGGCACAAAGGGATGGCACGTTCGGTGTCCTGAAGGGTCTCTTGGGTGGAGATGGTTGTCCCTGGGAGGAGCTGTGGTCCTCATGTTGTGCAGCTCTTTGTAGTCGCTCCACTGCGGCCAGTCCCGCTGCTACAGGCGCCACAGGGCCTGCCCCGCCTTCAGGGTCTTCTGCATTCTCCTCTGGAGCATCTCTGTAACAGACCGCATGACCGATTTTTCATCTGATGTTGGATTTAACACACAACAAAGAGGTCAAACATCTTTAACATTTTATAATGCGACTCGTTCTTTGAAAAATGTTCAAACACTTTATTTCTTTGCGCTGTGCTACTTTCAGACTCGCCATATTTCCTACATCACTGTAAACAGTTTTCTTTCAAGCCTGAAACAGGTGGTCAAAATAGTTTGTTTTCACACCAGCTATAGACATGTCTTCTTTCTTTCTAATTTTCTAATTTAGAGAACCATATTCGTTTATCCTTTCATCTCTTACCAGCAAGAGGCAAAAAGCAATCAAGCCTAGAGCAGAAGCTGTTGGGCTGAGGGTATCAGTCGGGACTCTCACCTTAGCCGATTTCCTTGCTCAGGCCAGTGATGCTGTGGTTCCAATCCTGCTCGAATCCTGTTCTCTGGAAATAAAGGCAGCCTGGGAATTCCTTAAAAAAGTGTCAAGAATCAAGCAGATATACTTTTTAATACTTACTTTAAATTCCCTCGCATAAAAGATGATCACTCTTCAACATTTTAGATTGCAAATATGTGATTCTCTCTAAGAATAAAAGCTCTTCAGAATAAAAGCACTAAACACTCCAAAATGCTTAATTTGATTGGCTGACTACTACCAGAACTCAGGGAGGAGAGTTCACAGCAGTGGAGCTGAGAGGTACTGACCCCAGTGTACTTGAGAAGAGGAGAATTTACCTCCATGTTTCCTGATCTGATATTACTGTGGTTATTATTAATGCTTTAATTGCCTGATACATGTCTAATTTCTTGTTTTAAATACTTTTTCAGACTTAGTCCACTGTATCGGAACAGAGCAAACAAAACAAACAAAAATGTTTCTGCAAATTAATGATAGAGACACGTAGAAACAGAAAATGGAGTTGAGAAGGATAGAAAATGTAGGCCAAAGGAAATAAATAAAAGTCTGAAACAATCCCAGGCATGATGAGCACCATTAATACCATAAAGTATTTGTTCCTCTTCATTTTGCTCCTCCTCTTCATCGTCTATGTCAGGCTCCTCTGGATTACCTGGAGTCAGTCTCTGTCCTCGACCTATACACATGAGGAACAGTTAGGGGCAGCATAACATCTAACTTACTAACAAAAATACACAAAACACTAATTTTATGTTTCTACAAGAGAGCACAAAAAAATCCCTTGTATAGTTTTAAAAAAGGTAACTTGATAAATGAAGATTGACTTTTGTGCTGTATTTCTGTGCAAACTCTTCAAGTCCCACTCCAACTATGTTTTTATCTGTTGTAAAAGCAATCCCAGTGGGCTTTTATTACGATTACCTTTACGATTATTTTTCTTAGCCAAAATAATAATAATTAAAAAAAAACTGACATATATTCTGCAGTGCGGCAGGAGTTAATTACAAATGTGCCTCTGAGTCGTGGGTGGGACTGTTGGTGCAAAAGTAAGCCTCTCCTGATAGAACACGATCCCTTTGTTTACACAAAAATCAATGAAAATCAAAACTTCTGCATCATAGTATGGCTTCAAATCTCTATTAATAAGTTCTGTAACGTTTTATAACAACATAATTAATGAAATTACCATCTTATAACTGGGTGAAGTACTTGCCCCAAAAATGAGAAGGTCCAGACTGTGAAGGTCCAGGCTGAGGCATTCCTGCATAGTTCACTGCCTCCTCCCACAGATGGTTAGGCAGAAGTGGTGGTAAAGGAGGGTCCCGTTGTCCTGCGACCACTTTTTCAAGAATTTGAGGTTCGGGAGGCCCAACACACAGAGATGGCTCATTCAGACTTTCTGACGGGGGATCTGCAGGGCTGGGCAAACCCTGAGGTGTCCCTGGAGAATTGGCCTGAATGCACAAAGCAGCGTTAGGCGTGAGCCCCAGGGAGCGCAGCGAGCACGCAAGCTCTGCTTCCCCAAAGCGTTTACGAGGAAAACCCTGAAGGAGAGAAAAGGAGGGTAGGGAAGGGTGACGTCCGGTGATGTGCTCCACAACGCTCTTTAGTGGGGCATCAGCTGGGAAGCGTTCGCGCATGGACTCACCAGAAGGCAACCGGATCTAAAAAATAACAATAACACAAGTGTATAAAACTTATCGCAGTTTTTTTTTTTTGCTTAAAATTTAACTGCAATTGTGTTGTTCTTAAATAGTCTCACCATGAGGACACAGTTGCTATCTGTATTTGTCTGAATCTTTTTTTCAAGTTGCTCCCCCTGACAAGTAGGAGGAGACGCCTCTGTAGCAGCATTAGAATGATTTTTCTCTTGCAGGCTCCTCCGGTCTTCAGCTATCCTTTTTAACACAAGATCACGCTCCTAACAGATAAGATCAATTAAAGAAATTGATACTATACCTTAAAGGTTTTCTAAAACCATAGATTGTATTTTTTTTTGTCTGAACTGAAATTCTGACCTGTTTCTTCTGTTTTCTTTCTGCTCTGGCTTTCTGAGCAACACGTCGTCTTTCTGTCTCTTCAAAGTTGCTCTTGTCTTGCTTGATCCGAGACTCTACTGGTGGTGGATCTAGGGACTCGCTGCATGACTGCGGTGACTTCAGAACCAATGACGGACCTGCTGTTTAAGGCAGAAATAAATAAGATCTGATTAAATTATTTAGCATCTTTGGTGTACAGTTGGCCCTCATTTATCACAGGAGTTTTGTTTTAAAAATAAGATGAAATCCGCGAAGTAGGATGTTTTAAGACTGTATAACCCCTCATTACACAACTTTTGTTAAAACTTTCAAAGTTCAAACCTTCATAGAAAAATAAGTCCAGTATTATAGAATCAAAACATTAAATACAGATCTGCTTGGGATTTAAGATGTATGTAAAGGGAGCTAACTGAATGAATTCTGTTTAAGAGATCGAATGACAATGCTCTACAGCCCAAAAAATATCAGCGAGACCGCAAAAAGTAAACGGCAGTATAGTAAGGGACCACTGTGAATAAGAGTGTATTACCTTCATCATCAGGGTTGTGTGAAACTGAGGTGCTCGCTGCATCTTTGGGAGGATTGAAAGCAGAAAAGGCTGAATCAGCTGGCTGGGAGGATGGCTTGATCAGCATGTGCCGTGGATACTGACCCTGTAAGAGCCTATCAGCAACAAAAGGAAAGTTTTTACAAAAAGATTCAAGAGGAATAACTATATAATAGTTCAGTCTCTGAAAAAGATTTGGATAACTTACCACTCAGCAGCCTCTGTCACAGAAAAATGCCCTGACTGAACAGCTGCCTGGATCTGTTCCTCTGTGAAACCCATCTCAGTGAGGGTGAGAATCATCTCCCCAATTGTCTGCAGAAACAAACGGAAAAAACTTCAGTGGAAAGCTTATTTAGATCATCAACAAAAAAACTATTTTTAATCAAGGGCTGAAATGTCTAAAAAAAAATTAGAAATAACCTTTTAACAACCTTTTTATAACCTAAAGAATAACCTTTTTTTAACCTTTTATACCTTACCATATATATATATATATATATATATATATATATATAAGCTGTTTCCTTCCAAAAAGTACTTAAATCAACATAAATTCGATTCCCACATTTTTTTAAACAATTAGACACAAAATTTCTAATATTCTATGTTTAACTCATTCAAAAAGACTCCAACTAAAGCAAAAATGTAAAATTTATTTTATTTATTCTCATTATTTTTTTTCTTTCAGTAGGATGGCTAACATGTCCAGGCTTTTATTTAACAGTAATAGTTGACCAACAGTTTGTTATCCTCCAATTGCATCATGGAAATAGAGAAGAGGTGAATCGTTTGAAACCTTTTTTTTTAATGTATTTATTGTGATATAAACATGCACGTAAACACATTATGTCTTATCCACACAAATATTATGACCAAAATTTCAATTCACAACAAAATGTGTTGTTTCAACGAAATATTTAAATTAATCATGTAAAGGATTTTTGTTTTTTATTTATTTTTTAGTTGGCTCGATTTGGGCCAAATGTTTAGTTAAAAGTAGAGGAAGCGAGTTTAAAATGCTCAGAAAGTCAAAAGGTGATGAAAGATTAGCGTCAACAAACTGTTATTTGGAATACTGTATGTCTACAGTCAACGTTAGCACAGGAGCTAGCTGAGGCTATGGCTAAAAGAGTAGGCTACTAGTGTTTTTAGTAGCGCGTGAAGTCTACGGCGGGCTGTAAGGAACTTACTGAGGAGGCAGCAGAACTCATGTCTCCGTCTCAAGACGACCGAAAGGAAAGCTGTGTGAAAACGGTACAAATTATAAACTTTGTTTACTCCTGTTTTCTGTTAAGGGAGCAGACTGCGATGCTAGCTTACGTGACCTCTCTGGCACTAGATTGTAGAGACAAAACATCAACATGGAAATCTACCAATCAGCACGCGAGAAGTACAGTACCCGCCTACTCTTGGATGACTGACACGGCTGAGAACCAATGAAACGTGGTCTTTTTGGAACGAGAGAAGAGGGATTATTAATTTGAGTTTTTATTCATTCTATGGTTTTTAGTAGTCACGAAGGTGCCCAAGCCAGGGTCTCATTGTGTCAGGTGTATCTTGCCTCAACACCTACAACACATTTTTAAATTATACTACTGTTGGTCGAAGAAGGAGAGGAGGAAGTCACCTTCTTCACAAGAGAGAGAAGAGGAAAGTCGTGAGTGTTGGACTGAGAGCAGGGACTTTGAATGTTGGAATAATGACAGGAAAAAGTAGAGAGTTAGTTGACATGATGCAGAGGAAAAAGGTTAGACATGCTGTGTTTTCAGGGGATCAGCTGGGAAGATAGCAAGGTTAAAAGCTTAGGAGCACGGTTCAAGTTGTTCTATCATGGTGCAGATGTGAGGAGATGTGGTTGGGGAGAGTGTTTCCAGACAGCATAGGATGGTGGTGTGTAGGATGACTCCGGTGATGAAGAAGAAGAACAAGAAGAAAGAAAGGGCAAAGCCAGAGAAGAGGACAAACTGGTGGATGCTGGAAAAGGAAGAATGCTGCATGACTTTTAAGACCGAGATGGGAAGGACATGCAGCAGGTTATGGTGATTAAGGATAGGGATGGTAATGTATTGGGATCAGTATCAGTAGTGTATGGGAAAGATGGAAAGAATACTTTAAAGAGTTGATTAATGAAGAAAATTAGAGAGAATAAAGAATAGAAGAGGGGGCTGTTGTGGAACAGGAGATAAAAATTAATAAGGGTGAAGTGAGGGAGGCATTGAAGAGGATGAAAAGTGGAAAGGCACTTGATCCTGATGATATACCTGTGCAGGTATGGAAGTGTCTAGGAGACATGGCAGTGGAGTTTTTGACTGGGTTGTTCAATAGGATCTTATGAAGAGAGAAGATCCCTGCGGAATGAATGGAGGAGAAGTGTGATGGTTCCCATTTTAAAGCATAAAGGAGATGTGCAGAGTTGTGGCAACTACAGAGGAATAAAGCTGATGAGCCAAACAATTAAGGTATGTGAAAGAGTAGTTGATGCTTGACTAAGAGCAGAAGTGAACATTTATGAGCAGCAGTATGGTTTCATGTCATAAAAGAGCACTACAGATGCAATATTTGCTGTAAGGATGTTGATGGAGAAGCACAGAGAAGGTCAGAAAGAGCTACACTATGTCTTTGTAGATCTGGAGAAAGCTGATAACTAGGTGCCCAGAGAGGAGTTCAAGGTGGAGGTCAGGGATCAGCTCTGAACCACTTCCTGTTTGCAATGGTGATGGACAGGCTGACAGATGAGGATAAACAGGAATCACCATGGACTGTGATGTTTGCAGATATTGTGATTTGTAGCGAGAGCAGGAAACAGGTGGAGGTGAAGCTGGAGAGGTGGAGGTTTGCCCTGGAAAGGAGAGGAATGAAGGTTAGCCACAGCAAGACGGAGTACATGTGTGTGAATGAGAGGAACACAAGTTTAAGTATCTTGGATCAACAGTCCAGAGTGATGGAGAATGTGGAAAAGAAGAAAAGCAGTTAGTTTCAGCTCAAATGAAAGGAAAGGTTTACAAAACTGTGGTGAGACCAGTCATGTTGTTCAGCCTAGAGACAGTGGCACTGAGGAAAAGATAGAAAGCAGAACTGGAGGTAGAAGAAATGAAGATGCTGAGGTTCTCTTTGGGAATGACCAGGATGGATAGGATCAGCAATGAGTTTATCAGTTCATCATGTTAGAGATTTTGGAGATAATGTTAGAGAGACCAGACTGAGATGATTTGGACACATCCAGAGTAGAGACAGTGAATATATTGGGAGAAGGATGCTGAGTGTAGAGCTGCCAGGAAAGAAATCTAGAGGAAGACCAAAGTGGAGGTTTATGGATGCAGTGAATGAAGACATGAAGGTAGCTGGTGTTAGTGTAGAGGATGCAGAGGACAAGGTTAAATGGATGAAACTGATTCATTGTGGTGACCCCTAAAAGGAAAGCCCTAAAGAAAAGAAGAAGAATTAATCTAAATGTATTTATTTATATAATGATTTAGGAATTTATAATGATTAAAAAATAACAGTGCAACTCAAAACTTTAACACTAAAGAATCTCTATTAACAGAGCTAAGCACAAACAAACAAGGAAACAGAAAAAAAGTAATTGATAGATTATTGAACGTCATAACGAGCCTTAACCTTTAACTATTTCACTTGCAGCAAATTGCCAGCAGGGGTCAGTCTTTCTCTCTAAATTAAACCACAACTACAACACAAACCACATGCCTGTACTTCGAAATTTTATTGACGTAGCTTATATTTTTTAAATTAAAGTCCCACTCCCTTTAAAAATGTATGTGTGAAATAATTAAAGTCAAATCTCTATCTCATACTCAAAAACTTTAAAACACCCAATTACATTTGAGAGGCTGACATAATCGGATAGGCCAGCTAGACTGAGTGCCAAATTAGATGAAAAAAATGAAATAGCCAAAAAAGTGAAAAAAGTTTGTTATTAATATAAATGTTAACTATATAAATGAAAAAAATGGCAGCTAAATAAGCTAGAGAAAGTCTTAAGTTGTTAGGGGTAAAAACTGAAAAGTAATCAGAACTGTAAATGCCACATCTTATAAGGTAGATGCTAATACACAGAATGGGTTTTGCAATTCTTGAAAATGAAACAATGAGCGTACGAGAATAAAAAAAAAACACTTCCTGAAGGAATCATCCAGGAATAAAAATGACAAGAAAATTAATTTATGTGATTTCTCTGAACCCCCACCCCCACCCCCCAAAAAGGGAATTTGTTCGATAAGTGAATAGACCAAATCAGTGTTAGTTGATGCTATATTTTCTTACTAATTATTCTTTGGAAAACAGTTTTTGAACATATTTTTCATTGAGATATAGAATGTAACGGCAAGACGCCCTCAGGATAGAGATGAATCATTGTTTGCGCAGGCGCATAAGTGGCGAGAAGTTGCAAGTTTCTGGAAACCACCTGCAGCTAAGCGGAAATCTCTTGGATAACCTTCAAAATAAATTCAGCAAATTTGATTTGTGAAAATACACGAATAGAATTTCACCTTATTGTGTTTTGAAAACGTTTTGTTTACTGATTCAAAATCTTTTCAAGTAATATATATATAAGTTTTAAAAGCCGAGAGATTTAACACATCAATAATTGTTTTAATTTGAAGAGCTTACCGGAAGTAGCATTAGCTGTACTTAAATCAGGTAAGAGAAATCATTCAGAGTTTGAGGGGAGTACCAAGCACCGGTGAGTAAATTAGTATTAATCGTACAGTGACCGTATGTCTTAAAGGGATTTAGCAATATGAACACGTTTAGCTTAATCCCGCTTTGTGTTTTACAGGCTTTTAATGACTCTGCAGCCGCGAACTCCTTCCCCTGTGAACAGGCTCGCCATTGACAACTAGTAACTGCCACACATGCACACAAGTGTCTCCTGTCACCGTTGGATGACTTGGCATTGTCACCAGGCTCGTTAAACAGGTAACATTTAAGGGAAAACATTTGTTCAAATTGGCCTTTTTCTCTTTGATTTTACCTTATGGACTTTGAATAAGTTATGAAGGATGTCATCGAAGTTCCTCCTAGCTAGATAGCAGAGCCCCCCTAAAGCAGCCACGATTAAGATCAAATTCTGTCAAAAATCTGCATTTCTGCCTAATTTCCTGAAGGGCAGGAAAGCTTCACAAGGTTTTTTTTTTTTACTCATTCATTCAGTTGTAACAGGAGCTCCATTGAGTCTTTTGTTTCTCAGGTCACTGGGTGTCATAGTTACACAGATCTGTCTCTGGAGACTTTGTTAGCTCTGTTTTCTATTTTTCTGAAAACATCTACATATTTTTTACCCCCCTGTTTTTTTTTTTGTTTTTTTTTTTAAACGAACCAAAAACATAAACAACAGATCAGCATGTAAAAACACCAGCATGTTCGACAGTATTTCCATTGTTTTGAAAAGACTGAACCGTGCAGCCCCCATGTCTTCTGTTAAGTTAAAAATGTCTTCAACAGGATCTCAACCTGCCGGCTTGTTTATTTATGGCTCCTCTTTGCATGACGGACTTTTAACTCTTGCTTGTTATATGCAGCAACAAACCTAACCCATGCAGATATTTCCACTACAGAACCGTGTCTGTTTTTAGTGCTTTGCTGCCTGAGGGCACAGATCCCCTTCGTTCCTGTTAAACTCAATTATTTGTGAGTTTTTTCCACTCATTTTTAGAGTGTAAATTCTTATTAAACATTTCCCTTTATGGCAAAATACAAAAAAAGTTTCTCAGTTTCTCAATATTTTTCTTTTACATGGTTACAGTCTTTGTAAAAGTCACACTATTTTGCAAATAAAAGTAAAACAATAGTATTTGTATTTGCAAATGGGCTCTTTTAGAAATGAACTTAAAGAAATCTGTGTCAGGAAAATTATTCTTCAAATGCCATTTTCTTTTTAAATGTGAGCAGCAGAGCTGATCATTTTGGATGACAAACAAATTCAGTTGTCTTTGCTTAAAACTCTTGTTTCAATGTTCTGGTACTTTCAAATACTTCTTATCAGGATTCTACAGAACACGACTTTCTTCCCCTTTTGTGCTCCTTCTACTTTGAAACCTAACAAACTCAGACATTTGCTGCTTTCATGAGACTGATTTTAATCTAAATATAGTCAACAAGTTCTCAGAAAATGACAATATCGTGATAAAGGAGGCTTTTAATTTGAAAAATTGCAAGGGTTTCTCTATTTGAAGAAGACAATGAAGAAGAATTTATTTGTATATCACTTTTTACAGATAAAATCACAAAGTGCTTTCAAATGTATAAGTAAAATGCAATAAAAATTAATACCGGTACATAATATAGCAAAAATTAATCTTTGTTTTGTTTGCTAACTGAAAGGGATTTTTTTCTTCATCTGCTTTTAAGCAAAGTAAAATTAATTAGGTGTCACACACTTTTGGATAGCTCAAATATTGCTCGCCAATTTTGTAGCAGCTATAATGTTAGGTTGGGGGCGTGAGGTGCTGTAAGCTAGCGGGAGAGTGTAAACCGATAATGGGTAATGGGGTTGCTCCAGGCCAGCGGTCCCGACCACAACTCAGACGTGAATTTCTGAAAAACTCCTGTTGAAACTGTGTTGTAGTGTGTGGAATATGCCACAGTTTTTTTTTTTTTTTTAATTTTAGCTAAAAACGGCATAATCATAATTGAAAGACCACTGGGAACGCTTTGAAAATAGATTGAAAGATGGCCGAACTGGGACTTTAAATTAAGCTACATCCTGGTTTTTATTACAGTGTGCTGTCAAAGGCAAAAAAGATGAACTACTCTGACTTTGTTCTGGACCACAGCCCTTTGATTTCAGTCAAATCCAACATAACTAGGAGCTTATTGTGGCTTTCAGCTCACTGTGAAGTGATTACTTTGTGTTTAAAGCCCCCAGCAATCCAGACCAAAGTCACAAACTTACAAAGAACATCTAGCTTAGGATCAGATTTGATCAGAATATTAAGATTTTACTTCATGCAACCAAAGTTTTTTTTTTATTTCACCAACTATCCTTTAAGGTGAAACTACAGTTAAATTCAAACAAAACATTTTTGGTACATCTGTTTGAACAATGATGACCATATAACCCTGTAGGATTTGTTCAGGTTCCACCTTTTTGAAGGAACCTTTGACTCAGAAGTGTCTGTTAAATGTACCTTCAGCAGGACAGAGGAAGGATGTTCCTCTTTTTGCTGATACTCCAATGTCATCTCCATCCACGCTCCGGGTTATTTAAAGATGTTTTACAGTGATATAAGGTGGAAAAAGCAGCAGATAAGTTCAAATAGGGATTTAAAACTCCACACATCACATTCATTTACAGCTGTACAGAATGTCTGGACTTAATTTTTTCTTTTCTTGCTAAAGTATGTCAAATATTTTTGTGATTTAACATTCTACTTTAGGGGCCAAAACAAACAAAAAAACATGTTCAAGCCAAAACCGTTGATCAGAGTGACACCACATTCCTTTCCAGAATTGCTCTGTCATGCAGAAGAGAAGCAAAAGTGCCTGGTCATGTCTTTTTCTGCTACTTTTGTTTATTTTACCTGTTGCAAAATGAACAGGACTTACCATTAGTCTCTGGCTAAACACTATTATTTTAACCTTGTTTACATGAAGGCCTGCTTGGTAACTCCTCCACTGTTTAGATGCCACTTCTGTTTTTCCTCATAAGCCAGAACATTTGACAGGAAATGAAGAAATGCTTTTCTTTGAAGGATGGAGGAGAATCTATGCCTTTGTCCTGGGAGCTTATGGATGCTTTATTCCAGATTATCTCTTAAGTCTATGGAGTGTAAATGCAATTATTCATCATGTCAAAGCAGCGTTGTGGCTTTGTTTCTGGTGTGGTGCTCAAAACCCGAGCAGGTCTGGATACTGGTTTGGGTTTTGGCGTGACAGAGCTTGTCTCAGAAAAGTGCAGTGAAAGGTCAGATTTTCTTAGAAAGGCTAAACATTTTCTTTATTTTTTTTTTTAACCTTTTTAAAACGTATATTTCCTGGTCCTTCAGTCGGAGCACTAGAGAAGCTCTTCTTCTCAATGAAACGATGGCAATAAAAAAAAAAAAAAAAACGGCTTCACAAATTTAATTACTCGGCGCAGTGTCACACGGTAAAGAGACATGCATTTTCCTCCCGCTGTACACTCTGTTCTCTGCACAGCCGGGAGAAGAAAGTCCATCAGAACAATTGAAGGATTGTCCTGAAACAAGCTGGCGTTGTGCTTCTTTCACGGCTTTTGTTACGACCTCAACGGATGGCTTTGAGGTTGACACCATGAGGGATATTTGAGCTTTTTTGAATACAAGTACGAGTAGTGACTTGGCTGCGTTAAGGTTTCATTCACTTCATGTGAAGAGTTAATTTTGTGATGGTGGATTCACAGACGATTGCACTTCAGTAGTTTTCTATCCTGATTAGCAACTGAAAAAAGAGGTAAGAGTTGGAGTCAAAGCTTGTATTATCCTATATCTGAGAAAGAAAAACACTCAAATCAAATGTAAAACTCAAAAAGGAGGATCTATAGCTTTGAGTGATGACACAGGTTTCCATCTGATCCAAATGTTTGACTGCTTGTCTTCTTCTGCACGTCCCAAATGTTCTCAGCAGGCTAGATGTTTGTACTCTTTATGTGAAGACCATGTCTCATGCTCCAACAAGCCGTTTGCAATTTGAGCTTGATGGATCCTGGAGGAAAAACAATTCCGCTATTGACGGAAGAACCTGCTCATTCAGAACCTCCAGATTATGTTCAGGTAGTTATCTGATGCAGCTTGTTCCCATGGGAACGCCGTTCCAGCAAGAGTCGTTTTTTTTTTTAAATGTTTTTCAGAGTCTTTAAACAGAAAGCCAGTGTTTGTAAACACATGGTTGACATGTCTTCTTCTCTGGAGTTGCCTATCTTTAATTTTCAAAGTTGATAAGTTTTCCTTCAGCCGGCTGAAGGTATGAAAACTGTTCTTCCATCCATGCATGACGTGACGGGAGATGTTTCACCATCCTCCTGGATCCCAAAGCCAGAGACAGGTGCAGTCTCAGCCACGTGCGTAACCGTTGGCGCCCAGAGGATCTGATTGGACAGACAGAGAGATAAAGATGGTCGTGGGTTGCAGCTGTTGACTGTGGGTGAAAATGAAGTGGATGGGGGGTGCGGGGTGTCTCTGGGCTGAGAAGATGTGAGGAAATCTTTGTACTGAGAGGGTTGGAAGCTGTTCCAGCAAACAGCACTAAGAGGAAATCGACTGCAGGCCCAAACACCAACCTAAAACACAGGTTTGACTTTTTCTGGTCTGTGTAACTTTTCAGGT
This sequence comes from Oryzias celebensis, assembly GCA_014656515.1. Lineage (NCBI taxonomy): Eukaryota > Metazoa > Chordata > Actinopteri > Beloniformes > Adrianichthyidae > Oryzias > Oryzias celebensis. Next base: position 29,672,968 of record BNCR01000012.1, on the reverse strand, counting down.
GCTTTTCTTGTTCTTTGCTGAACCATTCTTACTTTTTTACGTACAGGGACAGTCCTGTTTGCTTGTTTTAGATTTGAATGGACAGAAGAATAACAGGAAGATGCAGGGAAGGGAAATCTTCCAAAACGTGTTGCCACTTCAGTCAAGACAGCTGAGGGCTGGCTATAATCCCAGAAGCTCTCTTTAAAAGTTATTTTAAGTTGTAATTTCTTTCAGTGGGATGGGCTGTGTTTAGGGCTATTTTATCACGATGAAATAATGCAATAAATGAGCAAGCTTCCTGTTTAACCCCAGTGCTGGAACAAAATACGTGTCATCTTCTGGTCATGGTAAGAAGAATCTGTCAGTCATTTCTGCATGTATAGTCACACTTCTTTATATAGCCAACCACAGTGGATAAAGCTATTATCAGCATACAGAGGAAAGCCCCCGTTCTTTGAAGGGGGCTTAGTCTTTTAGCTGCTTTAAATGCATTTCTTTTCCCCCCGCAAGACGTGCATGTGACTCTGCAGAAACACAGGGACAAACAGGGATATGGCACATGCACAGGTTGGCTGTTTCTACACCCTTTAAGCTCATGTGGAATGCGCCACTTAAATATTGGCAAATAGAAAAGCAGCATATAGATCACTAATGGTTCCGTTCAGATCTCGTCGCCTTATCCTTTCGCCTTTGGGTGTAATGGATTGTGTCATTGCATTGTGTCATTGTAACAGAGCCCCAGCTTGTAATGTTTGTTCAATGCTAAACAAGCTTTCATGTTGTGACACGCAGGGTCACAAAGTCGACTTTTAACAGATATTTTTTTTTACTCTAAAAGGAAAAAGTGTAAAACAGTTGATTTTGTTCGCGTTTCACCAACAACGGAAAAGTTGTTACTCCATTCAGATTTAAAAGTAATTTATTGTTTGATAATTTGATAAAATCCCAATTTTTTTACTGCACAAATTTCAGAAAGAAAAATGCTTTTTAATTATTTCAGTTTTAATTGAATTGATCTTTATTGAACTCGTAGAGGAGAAATTCACCTGTTGTTGCATCTCAAAAGAAAAGACAAGTTACAATGCAAGCCACAGAACAGCAAGCCAAAAAACAAACCAATAAATCAATCGATAAATAACTTTGATGACTCAGTCATACAGAGCAGTTTATTTTTTTTAAAAGCTCCACTTTACAAACAAGTAAACAAACAAATCAAATCAATTATATTTATCCAAGTCAGCCCAATCATGCTAAAAGGTGATCTCCTCTCTATTTTGAGATTAGCCTTTAAATGTTAGTGACGCGTTACACCAGAGTTTTCAGAATAATCTCTGAACTGAACAATCATGATCTCAGGGTGTAATCCCATTGTTCAGATGTTTTTAAAATTTAACTGTACTTATAGAGCACCTTTCCTACCACACAACACCTTCAAGTGCTTTACATAAAAAATCCAATCAATAATAATCCACCACACGCACATGAAACAAAGATGGAACAAGAAAAGCAGTACACGAAGTTAATGAAAAATCCAAAACAAAGATAGCATGAAATGGTAAACTTACTTAACCAGACGGCCTGAGGGCTCTGGGAAGACTGTAGGCTAAAGCAGGTTTGATTAAAATAAAAAAGTAGGTCTGAGTCTATTAAGATGTTTGCAAACCAATAAAAGAATCTTAATATTTTTGTGACCTTCACAAGAAGTGAGAGCTCTTTTTATTATTACACAGTGGCAAGTTATCCTGCAGTCAGTGAACGCATCTTTGACTTGACTTTATGCAGTAAATGGGTGTTTTTGTTGTAAGAAAGAGATCATCGAGGATATTTTAGGATTAGATGCAGTACTGGAAAACGATGAGCGACATTCTCACGTGAGGTTAAAAAAAGCTGAACCTGCTTTCAATGCTTAAATATGTTTTTTTTAAAAACCACTCCGATCATCTTTTGATCTTTTTTCAAAGTGTTCCCAGTGGTCTTTTAATCATGATTGTGCTGTTTTTAGGCAAAAACAAAAAACCTGTGACGTATTTTAGCATATAGTTTCTGCAGAGCAACAACAGTTCATTAGAAATTCATTTCTGAGTAAGCCTGACTGCATTTCCCATCATCTCCATGTTTATGCTGTTTTTCGTTAGCTTACACCTTTAACCTAACATTACCGGTGCAACAAAAATGGTGAGTAGTATCAGAGCTATTCAGCCGTACAGTTTTGATCCAGATTCCAGCTCAGACAAGGAAAACACAGACGCACATGGATCTATTTGTCTACAAGTACATGCAACACATTAAAGCAAAGCAGGGAGCTTGTGGCTCATCCACAAATACCATCTTTTTCTAACATTTTGCTCCTGATTCACAGCAATTTGAATGTAGAAATAATCAGAAATACAGTTTTAGTTTTTACATTTTCTTAATATAGGTCCTCCATCATTAGATAAATGCTACAAAAATGCTTTAAAAAAACACCCAAAACACAGTTTAAACAGATCAGTTTTCCATTTATTGGTTTACTTTTATTGATGAAATATTTGGTAAAATCTTTAAAATGAAACCAATTTTTCTTCATTTTGCCCCTTTTCCTAGTTTTTCAAATGGACGTTATGACAGCGGTGAATTAGGAACAAGCATGTTTAATTATTTACCAGAAAAGAGTCTCTAGTTATCATGTCCTCTTTGCTCCTTTCTCACTCACATGACGTACAGGTAGTCTTTCAAAAACAGAGTTTGGTCTGATCAAGATTTTAGAGTCCTTAGTGTCCACCTGCAGATTGAACTTTTTTAAATGAAAATGTAAACCCTCTGATGTTTTATTTTGGTTTGAGTTCATTTAAAATAAACAGAAACTCTGGAAGCAGAGAAGGAAGCTGGAGGTATAGGTGACAAATTGGGGTTTGGACATCGCTGTCCACTTTTAGCTTGTGTGTGTGAGTGACAGGGATCAGACACGCTCCGTCTGAGCAGCCGCCTCTGACTCACTGTTGAATGGGTTCTCGGAGTCACATGGCTACTTGTCAGCAGGCTGGAGGAGGAAACATAATCCCGAGGAGGAAGGCTGCTCTTATCAGTCCGTTCACGCTGGTCTGAGGGAGCGCTCGGCTGGACAGGACGCAGAGCAGCATTTGAACACCGGAGACTATCCATATTGCTAACTGTCATTTGTTTTTGTGTCTCTATTTGTCTTCTGTGTTTGTTTTTTGCCCTGCACTCTGACCAGCCCCTTCACTGCAAAGTTCAAAATTGCACTACAATGTCTGTGCTGGCTTCTCTGCAGTAAGCACACTAAGGTACAGTAAAACCACAAATATTTTCTTCTGTTTGATTGTTTTCTGTGTCTCAATATACTGGTCACACTTTTGTGTAATTATTTGTCTCTTTGAGTTGATCAGAGCAGCAGGGACTCGTTAGGACGATTTGTTCTGAATCTTTTTGGTCACTTTTTTGAGTTTTTAAGCTTCTCTCAGGCCTCCAAGGCTTTTGGCGAAAACAAATAAACAGCTGTTAGCGAATACTGACATAATCTGCAGGTTAAATATTTGAGACAGGTTGCTCGGTTTTAGAAGCACAGCACGCTCTCACTGCTGCAGAAATCTTTGACAGAAAACCACGACAGACATATCCTTGTGAAATTAGGCATACATCTGAAAAAGTTTGTAAGTTTTCCTGAAATCCTTTTTTTTCACATTTCTCTGTTTCTGTTGGTCACCTGCAGGACCCAAACAGCTGACAATTGACTTGATTCTGTGAAGTAGAAGAAAATATTAACAGCGGGGACACAAATTATTTAGACAAAAAAATCACTTTAAACATAATTGAGTCTCTTTTTCTTTTGGTCAAAACGACTCTATTTTAATGAGGCTTTAAATGCCCCCTTCGTCTGCCTTTGTCCTGCTTTTAGAACAAAACCAGCCTTTGATTTGATGAGGTTTTGGACATTGCAGTCAAGTTTCTAATTCTGTCTTTTCTGGCATTTTATTTGCACAAACAACTGTTCTTTAATTATGCCGTCTTTTTGGAAGATGCAGTTTTGTGGTCCGCACTTGCAGGCTGAAGCCCGATCTGGGTTACTCCAAGGCGGTCTGGATTGAGACACCTAAAGGCCAAGTCCAGCCACCCGACTGCCCCTTAACTATATCTTAAAGTCATGGGATGACGTTAAATGTCACCAGAAAATCTTATTTATCACCTGAAACACACAAAGCTGCTGCATTGTAGAATGAAAACACCATAAATATGAGATTTTGATTTTGTTCTTCCTTCCTCTTTTGGGTTGTATAAATGTATAAAAACAGAAGACGTTTTTTTAGTAAAACAGATTTATCAGCCTTTTCCTAAATCCCAAACAGAGGATTCCCAAACTGCGATCATTTTGATTTATTTTCAAACCGTTCCCAGTTTTAACTATGATTCTGCCAGTTTCTAGGACATAGTTTCTGCAGAGCGGCAGAAATTCATTAGAATTTTGCCTCTGACTTGTGGGTGGAACCGTTGGCACGGAGCAACCTCGCCCCCCCTTCCCTTCCTCGATGCTGAGACCTCTGAAGCAGGGAGCTTGTGCTTCGGATTCCCAACGATTTGAATAAAGAAATACTCAAAATGCAATTTAAAGCCTAATTTTCTTTATATTTGTCCTCCATCATCAGAAAAATGCCACAAGAACATGTTCAGAACACAATTTTCTTTGAAGTGGGTCTTTAAATTAAACTTTTCTATATCCACAATAATAAGCAAAAAGTGTCAGATATTTCTGTAGCTCCTCCTCATTCTGTGCATTTCCTTCTTAAGCCAACATTTCCATGAGTCAACATTAGGAGTTTTGTGACAGCTTCACTTTTTTATTTTTGGTTACCTAAACTGATGTTAAACAAAAATATGGAGAGTGTTGCAAAAACAACAAAAACAAGAAGAGAACATTTTCTGCTTGAGTTAAAACCTAAACTTCACTTCAGTTCAAAACTCATCTCTGCTTATATTGAAATAATAAAGATTAGATAAAGATTTTACTATATACTTTTGACTTAAAGTCCCACTCCAACTATATTTTTATCTACTGTAAAATCATTCCCAGTGGGCTTTCAATTGGGATTGTGTACTTTTGAGCAAAAATCAAGAAGCCAAATTTCACCTCTGGGTTGTGCGTGAGACTGTTGGGTCGGATGTAACCTTACATTGATATCCCAGCATTCCTTTTTTTTTTTATACTCTCTCCTTAAAGACCCTGAATACGAGCAATATCGTAGCCATTTAGCCATAAAGCTTTGAGCCAGTTGGCAGCTTAGACGAGGACAATGTTAATGTATCTGTTTGTTTTCAAGTGGAGGATTTAGAATTAGAACAGAGCACGGACACTTTGGCTCACCCATTGCAGTTGCTGCGTCACAAACTCAAGCTTTTTCAAAACGCAGGGTTTCATCTGCTTCTGATCCAACACAATTTGAATAATGAAATACTCATAAACACAGTTTTAATCTTAAATTATTTTATATATGTCCTTCATCGTGAGAAAAATGTTATGATAACGTGTTAAAATACACCAAAAACAGTGTTTTCATTGGAGTGGATCCGTTTACCAGCTGGTGACTGTACTGCAAACACTTCCTAAAAATCACTGCAGTGTTGCTGCTACACATGCAACACATTTAATTCTACAGGGAAACGTAAACCAACAAATGCATTTAAGTTATTTAGGAAACAGAAGAAGTGAAATGTTAAACTATTCCTCTGACGCATGTTTTGAGTGTGTTAAGCAGGTCAAGGATTCTGAGAACTGAATTTTCCCGGGGGCCGAGACCCAAGGACCTCTGCTGCAGGACAAGAAACTTTTATCGGGCTCAGTTTAATCTAAGCATCTAAGGGGAGCACAAATTCTACAGTAAAATCTGCTAATTCTGAACCACTAGACTTAAACTTTGGATCCCTGCAGTCTGAAGGAATGTTCCCTTACAGCCCAAATCAGCTTCGGTCCTTAAATGTTTCTCATTTTCCACCACAAAAGTGAGAAAATGATCCATATAATGTTGTTTTTCTTAAATGTATTTCTTCTTTTTATCTTTTTAATGATTAATTTAAGCAGCGGGTGATTTTGTACAAAGATTTTGTCAAGCATTCCTGCTCCTCACTTCCCTTTGCACCGTCAGCACTCATCCATGTCCTTGTGGTCTCTCAGATGTTACACAAGGAACAGCTAGTTCCCTTTCTATTCAGCTCCCTGTCAAAGGATTTTGCAGCTGATAGCACAGAAAAGTATTACTTTTTATTCACAAATACTTTTTTTTTTTACTTCCGTAAAGCAGCTTACTTGAAAACACAGTTAAGTTGATTATTTTTTTCTTTTTGATTATTGTTATTCTTGCGGTTTTATTACGAGCATACCCCAAGGTGGATGAACAGGTTCCCATGGTTCTCACCTGGGATCCTGGGGATCTGAAACGTTATCCCTGTGGAGCTAGCCGGCCTCCGGGTTCTTGGTTTTCTGAAAGTTTTTTTTTAAGATAACCAGCTCTTTATTTATTTATTTTTCTGAAAACACTTTATGAACTGGAGTTTGTATCATTTTTGTCCAGAAAGTTGCAAGTGTATACATCTATTATTACCAGAAGTCTAAATCCTTTTAGAATAATCTGTTTTTATTATTTTTTAATTACTTGAATTTTTTAAAAAGTGTGTTCAAATACCAAATAAGATGGCTTATTTGCTTGAACGTTGTTGATGATTTTATGCTGGTTGACTAAATACCAAACGAAAGTGTAAATTGTTCTGCTCTTTGACCAAACAGAAACATTTGTGACGCCTGTTCCTCGTAAAACAGTACCAGCAGAGGATCAGCAGCACTTAGCTAAGGCTCACTCCATGGCTTATCAGAGGATTCTGCTGCACAGTGGCTCTACTATCTTCCTCTTATCAAACTCAAGGGTTTTAGTGATCGTTAGGTATTTATGAAGTGCTGCAAGCTTGAAAATCAAAACTGTTACGACTAATAAACCACTACGAAAACTCGTTCAACCACAATTAGGATCAAATCAATTTGTTTGTTTGCTTTATGATAAGAATAATTCTTCACTGAGGGTGAAAGCCAGGAAGTAATTAAGGAGAAAAATGGTTGATTCTATTTTTTAACCTGAATTAACTCTTTCTATTCTGTTTTCAAGGATGGTGTTATGGGTCGTCATTTACTAAGATTATAAAAGTTTGTTTTTTAAAAAACAAAAAAGTGAATTATGATGGTAAATTAATCTATAAACTTACATCAAGATGCAGAAAAAAATAACACAAAATACATATAAAATTACATGAATGCATAATGCTCTTTTTAATCTTTAAACTTAAATGTTACACAGACATGCAGGTGTCTACATTAATGTAAAAATCATGAACTATTTATACTCCAACTATTTTACATACAAATACAATTGCACATTTATCCCCTTTGTGTCTGAATTTATTTCAAATTACATAAAATTCATTGTTTTTTCAATTAAGGTGATACTAAAATGGTATGTTGCAAATTATTAAACCCACACTGGTTTACCAATTAAGTTATCTGTGCTGTTCAGTGTAGTTTCTAAAACAAAATGTGGGGTTAAGAAGGAAATGCACAGAATAAGGAGGAGCTACAGAAATACCTGACACTTTAAGATTACTGTCATGGGTATAGAAACGTCTAACTTGGAGAGCCACTTCAACAAAACTTGTGCTTTTGGTGTTTTTAACATGTTCTAATGGCCCTTTTCTGATGATGAAGGACAAATATAAAGAACATTCAACTTAAAATTGCATTTCTGAGTACCGGTATTTCTTTATAAAAATGTATATATGACAAAATGGTGTTAAAAAAGAGTTTATTTAAGAGTTTATTATTAAAAGTTTATTTGCTACGTAGAAAATACAAAAGGCGAGCAACAAGCTCCCTGCACCGCTCCATTGGGATGTATCTACCTGCAGACAAATAGATCCATGTACATCTTTGTTGTCCTCGTCTGAGCTGGCATCTGGATCAAAACTGTACAACTGGATAGCTCTAATTTTGCTTGCCTTTTTTGTTGCACATGCAATGTTAGTTAGGTTGCGGTGTAAGGGGCTGTAATCTATCAGGACAACGTGTAAACGGAGAGCTTTCAGCAACAGGGGATGAAAGGGAGGCAAGTTTCTCTGCACCAACAGTCCAGTCCAATGAAATTATACCAGATAAACAAGTCTTGAGAAAACGTGGTTAAAAATGACAGTTATGATTGAAAGACCACTGGGAATGATTTTAAGATGGCTCTAAAGATGATCGGAGTGGGTCTTTAATGTATCTAACATATGAAAACCTTGTTATGTTATAGCTACCTAGCACTTCTGCACAAGGTGAAAAATATCTAGTAGTTTTACAGAGTTTTTATTTTTGTGTGAGTTTGAACTTTCTACTTAGGATTATATAAATCCTTCATGGAGGCAGTGATTCTCCACGATCCGGTTCAAAATTCAATTTTTTGGGTTATGGTTTTGTTTCTGTTCAATATATGATTTGTGCATTGCAAAACAACAACAACAATATAACAAAAAATTCAGAATATTTTTTGAATTTGCTAATAAGCAAGAAACATGATGAAAAAAACTTTAATTTGGCTTTCACTATGTAATTAAACAATATTAAATGTATAGAAATGAGCACAATGCACACATTTGACACTTTTAATGTAGACATATGCAAATGTATGCGGTAGGGATGCAACAATTCACTTTCCCCCTGATTCGGTTCACTGATGTAACTTACATTTTGTTTTTAAGAACTTTGGCATCATTATATACTTAATATTTATGCCTGGGAAAAAAAATCATTTTAGTCTGCAAACACACCTTATTTTAACAAGTTATTTTTAGACCAACCTAAATGATTTACACCGTCAAAGCAGTTTTATGTGGACAAATGAAAAAAAATTGTGTAATTTATTTAAATGGTAAATATGAGCTGATACTTCAGTGCCAGGAATTTCATGATTTTCCTTCAAGGACTTAACATTTTCTTCATTCTTCACTAGCTTGCAAACACGACTTGTATGTATTAGGCTAAACCAACAACTATACACTGCATGGCGAAGGTAATTACTGAAAGAAAAGCTTTGACCGGGATTAAATGTTTTTCTTCTGATCAGACGCCATAGTCCCTGTGGGAAATTAGCTTCTGTAACTGCTGTTTTTTTGTGGAAAAGGACACTCAGAAAGGAAAAGTGGACTAAATCAAACAAAAAAACAACAAGGTTTGGAATGTTTTAGCATTTCTGTCCTTCAGGACTTCACTTTGTATCATACATTTTTTCCCAATTCATATACTTTGCTCTTTGATCTCTTTTGGTCTGTAGGTTATGCTGCCCAAAAGCTGTCTGAGTCCCAGCGAGCAAGAGAAAGGCTAAAGCCACACCAGTCAGAACCAGCTTCATTCCCCCGGACCTCCACTTCAGAGCCATGAGCAACCCCAGCAGAACCACGAGTGCTGTCTCATCCTCTGTTCAGAGCGTAAGTCCTTGCAGAAAATGCAACCAAGATCTGTGTTTGCACGCTTTAGGCTGGTCCCACTTTTCACGTGCCCGCAGAAAACAAGCTGTGCTTATTCAGCAGTTTATAATGTTGCAGAGCACCAGAATGCGGGTCTGCAGTTTTGTTTTTTTATTTTCTCTGTGCAGAATGTCTGCTGCACCAGCCTCCTCTCTGCTCCCTGACATGTAGGTGTTTTATTTTGAAAAGCATCAGATCCAATCTCAGCCAATTCACTCCAAACAAAACTCCAATGCAAAAACCGTTACTCCTACTTATACTTCTTATACTTATTCCTTATAAGATGGATAATAAAAATCTTTTCTTTCCACTTTCCCAAAATTTCTCTGTATGAATTGTAGAAAATTGGAGAAAAATAAAGAACACTCAAGAAAGATATATTAAAAATACTTTTCTGCCAGAGCGAAGGAGATGATAAATGTTACCGTCAAAGCCATGAGAGCTTTAGAGTGGCCAAAAAAAGCAATATTCTTCAACTTTAGAGGTTCTCAATCTCATCCCCTGATTAAGACAGTGTAGCAGTTACTTAAAAAACCCAAGAGATAAAAATCCACCTTAAATGGCTGGAGATTCCCAGGACTACTTGTGCTTGACTGCATACCAGAACTAATAACTGCAGTTTATATTCGAGCATGTTTGCCCGCAGTTCTTATGCTCTTTTATGCAAGTTGTAGGTTTTCTGAGGGTGGAAACGGTTAAGTCCTGTGGGAGTAAAGTTTTTTTTTTTTCCCTCACAAATCATTGATTCTCCTGATGTTCATTTCAGCTGCTCTCTTATCTACACTACAGCAGTTTAGGAAATGACTGCTTTCACTTAGCGTTGCACTTTTGTCCTGCTTCCTCTCAAATCTTGCACAACTATGCGAGCATGCTGACAACCTGCACATTCTTCTGTGAGAAATGTTTTTCTCTTTCAATGAAAGTAAAAAAAACAATCTCATGTGCATGATAAGAAGATGTACTTCTTTAAGGAAATTTGCTATGCATCCATGGCGACCATATTTACTCAGGTGAAATTCAGAATTTACTGGTAATGAACCAGTAGAAGCACATTTGTTGCATGTGGACAATCAAAGCATCAACAACTTTTAAAACTATCACTACTACAACAAAAAGTCTCAAAGTTAAGATTATTTTAGCTGTTGACAAATCTGTACTTGTGCGTTTGCACTCAGAAGGTTAACAAACAACAGTAGATAAATCTAAAACTATATTTTATTCTTTTTGGTAGCATTCATCTCTGATGTTAATCCCCAGTGTTTTTAAGCAAACTTAACCTGATGTGTTCACAGTCAATAACATACTTCTTTTCTTCTGCTGCAGGTTTTCTTTCCTGCTGTTGTGCTGAACGGCCTGTAAGACACTTCTTGTAGCTAAAGGCCGTGCCACACTGCCACTACGTACATTTTGCACTTATTGCATGGATGAAAATTGGTCATAAGTGGAAATAGTGAGAAAAGTTGTGGCCTATCACGTGAAATTTTCACGTCTCACAAATGTACCACGTCAAAAACACAGATATACAAATAAAGCACGCAAAGAACACGTAAATCAACACAAAACCTAAAAATCTGGCTCAAAATGAATGGGGCAATTACGTAATTTTAACCTGATATGTATGCTGTATATGTGATAAAAAAGGTGGTATATGCGTGAAAAGTCTATTAGACATACAGTGGGGATCGAAAGTTTATAATGTTATATTATGCATAAAGAATCCAAAGAAAGATTGAGTCATCTTCTAAAGACATGAGTTTACAGATGAGACGTTTTAATATGTAAGAAAAATTGGCTTTATTTCCATCATTTACCCTTTTAAAACACAAGAAATCAAAAATAATGGCGTGTGCAAGAGTTTGGGCACAAACTACACGTATAAAAGCATGTATCAAGAAAGACCGAAATTTCCTCCATGGATAATGTGCAAAATTTACATAATGGATGTGTGACAAAGTCTTAAAGTATAAACTATCCAAGCCAATGCAGGGCACCCAGGGCGCCCATCCCAAAAGTGCAAGGTTGTTGATCAAGGTTGTAGACCATTTGGTAATACCATTGATTGAAAATATTACTGCAGATTTTTCTACGGTTAAGCAAGTTAAGCAACATGTAAGAGTAAGTAAGGGTGAAAAAGGTGAGGTGCAGGTGTGTACAAATTTTACAATCTTTTCTCCCAAGTCCCCTGAACCCTGCACACTGGGCAGGGAGCCTGTTAGTGCAGTTTATGTACGCTTCTTGCGTGCTGCCTGACTGTTAGAAATGCGGAAATTAGACAATCAGAGCGTAGTTTATATGGGCGTCCTACGGGCACTATAACCTGCAAACCTTGTGCGTCACACCTCACTAACAACTAGCGAGCAGCATAAGGGCACCATAAAATCACCCATACGTGATAAGTGCATGCAACTGTCGTTTGCCTTTCAAATACTTCAGGATATGCTTAACACAAGCACAGCAATGGTACGTTCCATTTTAATGATGTCCCTCAAGGAAATTGCAAGAAACACCTGTGCTCCCATTAAGATGCAGCCACTCCTCTCTATGACCCTTTATGGGTCAGAACAATCCAAAAACCTGCATCACCCGTACGAATAAACCCCTGTATGAGAGCATGTGACTAAGGCCTTAAAAAGAGATAATTTAAACCTTAATACAGGGAAATTTTCAACTTGCGCAGATTAAAGACCCACTCCGAGGAAAATTGTGTTTTTAACATGTTCACATAGCCTTTTTCTCAAGATGGAGGAAATCTATATAGAAAATGAAAATGAAAACTCAGTTTCTATGTATTTCTTTAATCAAAATGTGGTAAATCAGGACCAAAGGAAACAAATGGCATTTGAAAAAGTTTGTAGGTATTACATACAAACTAGAGTTGGCAGGCCACAAGCTGCCTGCTCCATTCTGATGCATTCACTTGCAGACAAATAGATCCATTAAAGTTGTCGTTTTTCTTGTCTGGGATGGCATTTGGCTCAAAACTGTACAGCTGGATAGCTCTGACATTGCTCACAATTTTTGCTGGACCGATAAAGTTGTCTTGTGGTTGTGAGGGGATATAAGCGAGCGGGAGAGAAAAAAGGTATGATGGGAAAATGATCCCAGATTGATTGATGACCGCTAACAGTATCATCCAAAATTTAGAGGCAAATTTCTAATGAACTACTGCCGCTCTGCAAAAACTATGTCATAGAAAACAACACAGGATTTTAGATTTTCTAAAAACGGGATAATCATAATTTAAAAACCACTGGAATACTTTAACAATAGTTCAGAAAATGATCAGAGTAGGACTTAAAGTAGATTTCAGCAGGAGAAGCTCTGATTTTTCCATCAAAGCTGGGCAAAAATGCATAGGTCTGACTAATAAAAACATGCAGAAAAAATCCATTTTCATTGATTTGTTTGCTTTAAATGTGATTTAATCCTAATCTTAACCTAATTCCATTTATAATAGAACTACAACTTAACATGTAGTGCATAAAAATCATTCTACCTCATTAGAAACAGCTAAATGTCCTGAAAAGTCTGTGAAAATGCCTTAAAAAGTCCACATAGGGTAACAAATACTAACCATATAGTCAAATTCATAGCTGTTGACTTAAATGTGGCAGTAACTGAATAGAGAGAAGAAATAAAAGTGTTTGTTGTAATAAATCAGATCCAAAATAGCCAGGGCCTAAGCTAAAAGGATAGTTCAAGGTCACCTTAGCCAGCAGTGTGACTTTGCCTTGCAGGTTTACGCTACATATTGAAAATAATGGATCATCTTGAGACGTTTCATAGAGCTCTAAACATTCATGTGAAGAAACATGTTTATTGTGATCAGAATTGCTCTTAAACAATTTCTTTTTCCAGGATTTTAATTGTCTTTTCTTCAGCTTTTTTCAAATTTTTGTGTTTTTATACACAATGGATTCGTTTTTGCTGCCTTTTTGTTTTTAAAAGGACAGATCAAATACATCTGAAGCAAACAAAAGTTTATGTGCCAGCTTGTAGCCTTAATATGAAAAACCTGTGGGTAAAATTGTTTGCGTGGAGAAAAGGTGAGTTGGCAGTTATTGGCTTTCATCTTTGGCTCAAACTCCACAAAGTTAATGATTATCTTTTCAACACGCTGCCAGGTGCATGTGTGACCAGGGAGTGTTCACATAATCCTTCAGGGTGTTAAGGAGCTATTGACCATTCGGGTAATGTCTTCCTACTGAGAGGCTCGACCTTGGTCACGTGACGAGGACTGAGAGGAGTCAGAGCTTTCAGCTTTTTACTCTAACAGAGAAAGAACAAACACGAACTTTGTGATACTTTATTTGTTCTGATTGGCTTCTGTGACACACCTGCTAATCTCATGGACTTCCTGTATGAATTTAAGGTGAGATTGTCTTCTTTGAGGTGGATGGAACAGACTATATACTACAGTACTATCTGTCTTTTTCAAATTGTGCAAATACAGAGTTTCTGAGTCTTTACATTGGCCGACTCTGGTCGTTCAGGTAAATTTAACCTCTTTATGAACTCCTGTGCTGGTTAATGTTCAGTTTAGCTGTTGTGCGTAAGACTTTAACGTCAGCAAAAGGATGTCTCTCCTCAGGCATTAAAAATTCAAGGAAGTAATTACTTCCTGTAACGACTTTCTAATACGTGTAAGAACACGTAGCAGCGTAAAGAGATTTTAGCTTCTGATGCATTAGCATACGATTAACAAATGATTATTTCCTTGAACATGTCCCAAGCAACAGGACACGAGCAAAAAACGAAGTAAGTGGAGACTTTTTGTTTTGATTTAAGTCTATAATTGTAGAAGCATACTTAAAAAAACATTTCTGCTAGTAGTAGTACCTTTTATTTATCCAGGTAAAAATATTAAGTAGCAAGTTTTTATTTACAAACAGGACCAATCCAAGAGCTGCACAGACATAAATAACATAAAACAAAGCGCATACACTAGAACCACAGAACAGCTTGATAGAAATACATGAACATCACAGTTCGTTTCTGCAGCAGGAGAGAGTATCAACAATGACCTGATGAAGTCCTTGGCTGAACAAAGAGATGGGCATTAATGAGGAAAGTTTGAATATGGTTGCAAATGTGTTCCAGTCATTTGGAACAGAAAAGCGGAAAGCATTACGGCCGAAGATGGTGAAAGTTTTGGGAATAATGAGTTTGATGAATTCGCTTGATGCAGAGTGATGGGAGCTGTGAACAAAGTGAAGGAGAGGTGACTGATAAAGAGGCTTATTCAATATTGCTTTGGAGATTAAAAGAAACCAATGTCGGAGTAGCCAGATGTGTGGAGAAGGCCAGCCCAGCAGTTTATAGCAGGTGTGAAAGGTAGTATTTAAGTTCAAAGCGAATGGCAGAGTGATGAAATAACTTCTGAGTTTTTGAGAACTGTGCTGTTTTATAGATGATGTAAACATAGTTAAGAATAGGACGTACAGTATTTTTTGACAGAGGTGCATCTAGTTTTACGGGTGAAGTAAGCTTTATTACGGAAGATGAAGGTTATTCTAGCTTTGATTTTGGCTTGAAGGTTGTTGATGAGGCTGAAAAGACAAAGATGAATCCAGCCAGATGCCTAGACCTTTGTAGGAATGAACAGATTCTAGGATTGTACCGTCAGTGCAAATGATTATTGGGGAGGGGATAGTATCAGACCTCCAACTTAGAAGAATGCATTTTGTAAAACTGGTGTTAAGGTTGATGTAGAGGCTATGAAGTGACTCTTCAAGTGAGGTGAGACTAAGTTGAATTGTAGATGCTGCAGATTGTGGAAGGGCCAAGCAAGTATAATATGGTATCATCAGCGTAAAGATGAACCCAGGAGCTTCCAGTTGCTTTGGATATGTCATTGATAAATATAGAGAAAAGGGGGAGGCCTAAAATGAGTCCTAGCGGCACGCCTTTGGAGATCGTGAGGGGTTCAGACATGATGTTTTCAGCTTTCATCTGTTGGTCAGTGAAAGAAAGATAGCTGGTGACCCAGTCACAGCAGGAGGTGGACAGACCAATACAGGACAGCCTATGTAGAAAGTTATGGTAGAAATGCTATGGCCAACCGAGTCAAACACCTTGCATGGTTGATAAAGGTGGCTGGTCTTTACTTTTTAAAAACTAAGGCTGTGGTAACATCATCCAG
The DNA here is from genome assembly GCA_014656515.1 of Oryzias celebensis. Classification (NCBI taxonomy): domain Eukaryota; kingdom Metazoa; phylum Chordata; class Actinopteri; order Beloniformes; family Adrianichthyidae; genus Oryzias; species Oryzias celebensis. The sequence goes on along the minus strand of BNCR01000012.1, from coordinate 29,657,313 downwards.
AACCTTAAATGTTGCTGTAATCAATTCATTCATCTTTAACCCAAAAGTTACTTGTTGATAAGTTTAAAGACCAACTCTGATCATGTTTTGAGCTATTTTAAAAGCTTTCCCAGTGGTTTTTTAATCATGATTATGCTGTTTTTAGCTCAAATCAGAAAACTTGTCATTTTCTAGGACATGCAGTAGTTCATTGGAAAACCACTGGAAACCAGATCAAGTGTCTTCTAAAAATTGTTCAGTCCCGAAGTTTCTTATCTTGTAACTCCAATTCATATAAAATATTTTTCTGTTTTTTTTTTTTTACTTTGTGTTTGAAAACATTTAGCTTGGTAATTTAGCAAAAATTAACATTTGTTTTTTTAATCATTTTAGTTTATTCCAACTGTTTTTGTGATGGTGGAGTTGGATAAACTACAATAACCTGTATTTTCTTCATGCAGATTTGTCTATTTGCCTTTTGTAAAAACTGGGTTACAACTGGTCTGCTTGCATATTTAGAATGAGGGTTTTGTGTGTGAGGGTTTTCCTTGCAGAGTCATGTTGACGCATGTAGGAATGCAGTGACACATCAGTCACATGATATGCTCACTGGAACATATGTAGTCTATCTGCCTGTTAGACTGATGACTGTGTGGGATTTGAAACTGCAGCACACTTCATCACAGCCTCTGAGCACAGATTACAGTACACGAATGGGTCAAAATTTGTCCATGAATATAAAAGATAAATCCAGGCTTGAAGATGTGCCCTTTCCGCTTTGTCGTTTATTTACTTGCAAATGTGCAAATTCACAGAATCACCTCCATTAGTATCAGGAAAATGTTCCAACCCTGAGTATCAGTTCATCAGTAACTTGATAAATGGAAATGGTCATTAACATTTCGTCTTACTTGAACCGACAAAAGTCAGCATTTTGAAACTCCAAATGAAAATGCTGTTAAACATTGATGTAATTATACTGTAACTAACACCAACTGCTTCAGTAATGCTTGTTCACTCACATAAATGTAAAGACATTGAGATTATTTAATCTGTTTTTCAACTGATTATTTAAAAAAGTTTCTGCAGCATGTTTAAAAAAAGCATGAAGGTCTTTAGATAAACACAGAAAAATATTTAAAAACCTCTCAATTCAATTCCCTATAAAACAAAGAATGTGTGAGAAGAAAATACTTTTATTCTTTCATTTTCCATCATTTATTCAAGGAAGTAAAGTTCCTGATTTCTACTGGAGCGTAAACATCCAGAACTCTGTATGCAGAACCCTTTCTTTTGCTGGTCAGGACAGAATTATCAGACAAGATAATAAATGAAACGTGACTGGAATAGACAATGTAATGGAAAATGTATTCCTGTTCAAGAGCTAAAAAGAGATGGAAAAAGACAAAGTCCACAATAAGGTGCTCAGAAAAAGGAATTCCAGGTACAGCTGCAGTAAAGTTAGAGGAGTTCTGTTGGAAAATAAAAGAGAATGCATTTGCTTTTATTTTTTAAATAAACTAAGGTATGGCATTTAAGAACTGAAATCAAAGGAACTTTAAAAAATAAAATTATTTTCACTGAAAGCTGCAGAAAACCCCTTTGTTTGTTTTCATGTTAATTTAACATGAACTGAAAATGTAAATAAACAGCTAGTAATTTATGTTTGGTTGATGCTTCGAGTGCATTAAATAAACCTTCTAGGTTGCAAATCTTTAAATGTGAAAATAAATATAAGCTGTTCTGCATCCAAAGAAAACTTATGATTGCCTCGATAAGTTTAGCACATAAGACTAACTTTTTTCAATTTTATTTAAGCTTAAAACATTTATTATGTATTCTGCTGTTTCAAATATGAATCTATTCTCATTTATCTTCTTTAAAAAATAAGTTTTTACATTCAGTGAGTCATGTTTGACCTTCAAGGTACATCGACTGAGAAAAACCCCACTAGTCAATGTTTAGGTTTGATATACAGTAAAGAGCTTTTTAAACACGATTTATCCTTTTATGAGGCATTTGCCATCAAAGCCACAATAGAGGTTCAGTTTGTCGTGGCAGTGTGTTCTAGGACAACTGTAGATGTCTGAAGAATTGAGTTCCAAAGCAGATGTAGAAAGCATGCTTTAAGAGTTTTAAGAGTTTCTGTCTGGTTACAGTAGTTTTATTTTTTTCCAAAGCTCCTGAGTTGTGTTTTTTCAAATGATATCAATCGTGGAAAATTATCCCACCTCTTGAAGAATCCTTCACACATCCGTCTGAGTCGCAAAGATTCACCACAACGCTCCAGGTGGCATTTCTTTTTATTCACATATTGATGCAAACACAAATGGATGAGAGAAATTGTCGGAGATCTTCTTTCCTTCTCTGAAGTCAATGTAAACTTTGTTTCATCTGCTGCAGAGAGCCTTTGGTCAACACTGTGTGCTCCCTAAGGTATAAATTTCAGAAGTGGAGCGGGGATTTCTGCTCTTGACATCGGTGTGTGGCATGCAACAACAGGTTGTAGCTACATGGGTCATGGGAATCTCCTTTTCACACCGTCCTGCTCGTCTGCATGCTGGATACGTTTTTTTCAGCCCTGACAGATTCCAAATGTTTGATGCGACAAAAGTGCATCACACAAACAGCCCTGATAGTGTGATGGGAGCTTGACAAATATTTGGCTGCGTCACTTTATGGTGTAATCAAAGGAAAAAAAAGTAATTTTAAATAAATAATAAATAAATAGATATTTCAGAACAACTTTTACTCCCAGAGGTCAATTTTAGTTATGTAAATGTATGTACATTTGCTCTGAAAATGTAAAATCAACTCTTTAAATTGAAAGTTAAATATGAACATTCTCATGAGTGTGTCAAATTCTTGTGCCTTGTCTCCCAGCTTCACACAGATCCCTTTGGTGTGTTGCTTTAAAAGCTGCAAAAAAACAAAAACTCTTTTCTATTTTATGAGCGAGAGTTAGCCTCTTAGCTAATGCTGAACAGTAAAACCCAGCAACGTAATGTTTTTAATAATGTCATCTTTAGAGTTTAGCTTTTTTGATTAAAAAATAAAACGAAAAAGGAACAATTTCCAGTATGTTGATACTGATTTATTTCTCCACATAGACGTTTATTTTTATTCTGAACTGCTTTTTAAAAACTGCTAAAATGTTTTCTATATTTAAAAGTCTAAAAAGCTCTACGTTGTGCATTTTAAGTTTCAATCAGCATTAGATTAAGTCAGAACTTTTTTAAAGTATCAAAAAACAAATTTTCTGGAATGGAAAACGAGCGAAAGCTACCAACACCTTCACGAGAACATCAGAAACACACATAGGAAGAAGGTTAACTGAATAGCTTTTAAATACTCTGATGCGACAAAAGTTTAAAACAAATGTTTGCTTTTTAATTTTTATCTGATGACATGTTTTTTACACACTTTTGATGGTTCTAGTATATTTTCAGCCGCAAACATGATACTCAAGGATATGGCTTTTATATAGCTCTAAAGCACTGATCTATTTGGATGCACAGAGACGTCTAAACCTGTGTGTGTGACCCAGGTAGAGATCATGAAATGATGTTCTTGCTGTTGCATCCAGCATTTCAGGGGAAAATCAAGTACATGTCTCACATGCTGAGTGTTATGAGAACCATCCAACAGGCAACAGATGACTTGTGACCCCCCTTGGTCCTCTGCAGGCAGAGTTCACTGCAGGAGCCATTCACATCTGCACAGTAGTCATGGCAACATATTCTCCGCTGCCCGTTCTCAGTCCTGTCGGCCAAAGCAGACCCATCCTTATCACAACATCCCCCGGCGGGGAAGGGCGCCGCAGGGTCCTGTGAGAAAACAGATCTGGTATCGCCCACATGACCCCGGTCACAGCACTCTGTGAAGGAAAGGGGGTAGCGGATCGATACACATGGCTATTGTTTCCAGTTTAAAGCTCGTATTTAGGAATGCGTGCATGTGAGGACTGGTCATATGATGTCTGGGGTTTGTTGCTCTCACAGAACCGGGCCGCCCTCTAGTGTTTATTCATTTAATATTTTATTAAAAGCAACAAAATAACGAAACACTTGAGACATAAATTAGGTAAAAGTAGTTTAAATTTGCAGTTCATTGCAATTTTTTTGTAGTATTTACCATAAAGAATTGGAGATGGAAAAAAATGTTTTTGTTAATGTTTGTGTCTCTTATTGTCACGGGTAACTTCAAAACTTTAGCAAATTTAAAAAACGTTTCATTAATCCTGTTTATTTTTTTCAATTTATGTGCCATTTTTGCAGCCAGATGCCCCGCCCCCCTCATCTCTACACAGAACCTCACAACCAGAAGAGGAAGATGACGGTGACCTGAACAAGGCTTTGGGCGTCCATCGCTTCCAGCAGATCCTGCATCCTGCAGCTGCCGTGCCCGATGAGCAGCACCACACCTACCATGAGGAGGACATTCACTGTGAGCACCGCCACGCCTCCCTTTTCCATGCACGCTTTAGAAGATGAACCTGACGCGTTTGTTCGGTTTCTGTAGACCACCGTCACTCTTCTCGCCACACCCATCGGCCTCTGTCCAAGCTGTCCTCAGAATCACGACGGAAGAAAAGCAGCAAGAAAAGGAAGAAGGAGAAAGACCAAAAGAGCAGCCAGGTTCCATCCAATGCTGCCATAGAAGAAGGAGAAGATGAGGAGGAAGAGGAGGAAGAATCTATGGAGGTGCCCTCTGCTCAGTCTGAATCAGAAAAAGTCAATGTGGAGGTAAGAAATTACCTTTTCCTTATTTACTTTTACTGTTTACTCAATAAAATACTGCAAAGCTTGATTATTTATCAGCAGGTTTTTCTATTATTTTCAGGTAAACATTGCTGCCAAAAAGTCTGATTTTCAGCAGAAAATATTTTATGCAGTCTGAATAAAATAACATGCACAGAAAGAGAATGATTCTTTAACATTCTCACCTAAAGAGTCTGCTTTTATTTTTCCTATTTCAGCAAAATCAAATCATGTATTAGTAAATTCAATGTTTAGATGCAGTTATGATGCTGAACATCATTTGAATTGAGTCTTGCATATTATTTTCTGTGTTATATGTCTTAAAGTTCCCCTCTGATCCTCTTTGAAACTATTTCCCAAGCCATTCCCAGTGGTCTTTTAATTAGGATTGTATTGTTTTAGCCAAAAAAAGCTAGAAAATCGTTCTGCAGAGTGGTAGGAGTTCATTCGAAATTTGCTTCAGAGGTGCGGGTGGGTCCATTGGCACAGAGTAAGCCCGCCTCCACTGTCTGTCACCCATAACTCTCTGCTTACACTATCTCCTGCTAGCTTACAGCCCCTCACAACTCCAACCTAATTAGCGGTGCAACAACAATGGAGAGCAATATTGGCCCTATCCATCCATTTTTGAACCCGGTTCCAGCTCAGACAAGGAAAACCAAGGTGTAAATGGATCTATTTGTCTGCAGATGGATGCATCAGAAAGGAGCAGAGCAGGGAGCTGGTGGCCCGCCATGTGTATTTTCTAGGTCACAAATGGGCTCTTTTTCAAACTTAATTTTTTTTGTCTGCTCCTAATTCACAACAATTTGATCAAATAGATACTCAGAAATGCCAATTTGAGCCTAATTTTCGTTCTTTATGTGCTCCATCATCAGAAAAACGCTGCAAGACCATGTTAAAAACAACATTTTCATTATAGTGAGTCTTGAAAGACTCTTCTTCTGTTTCATTGATTTTTTTAACTCCACAAAAATCACAAATCTCTCCTAAATAAACGGAATACACGTGTCAATTTTCTGGATTAAGGGCTTAATCTGTGCTTCAGGATTCTTTGTTATGTTTCAGTTATCCTAGTTTATGCCTAGTTGTATGTCAGATTGTTCACTTTTCATGAAGTTCTTGAAAGATAACAATTTTTCAAGTCTGGGTAAGTTTGTATTCTATGACCAACAATCAAGAAGACAAAGTTTCTGAGAAATCCTCACATGAAGATATTGAATTAATGAGCAGAATTTGTTGTTTGTTTTAACTTAAAGCTGAGGTGTCGTCTTCGGGTTTCATCCACAGTTCTTTCTGTCAGATGACGACCAAGCGGGCAGACAGGACAAAGAGAGCGTGCACTCCAGCCGGGAGCTCAGCTTGGTACCACAGTCTGCAGCAGTTTCTGAAGATGCGTCGTCCACCAGGTGAATGTTCTTAGAAAGCCGTCAGATTGAGAAATAGTTTCTGTGATGTTTGGAATAATACCACGCATTATGTTATTGGACAAGATGGTGCAGGTTTGAACGGTTTGGGGTTTGAGACACACTGTACGTTACCAAGTCACGTCTAAGGCATCCAGAGTGCCTGCTGGGCATTATCTGATGAGACCCGATGAATCCTCGCTGCACAGACACGTCTCCTGTTGCTACGGACAACACTGCTTACCTCAGTAGCTCAAGCTCCTCCCTCTGACATTTATTTCTCCACTTATTAAGTTTCTAATGTGAAGCTTCAGAACATCTGCGGCTTCTGTTGTTGTTGACTGGGGAGCTTTGAATCTTCTGGAGAGTTTACAGCTGGTTGTGGTTGAGAATTCAAAAAGTGAGGTTTTGAATTTAAACCGTAAGTCGACATTACAGGATTTGTCTTTATTGAACATTTTTATAATGGCTGTAAAGTTGCTCTACACGTTCCTGTTTAGTCTTTTTAGTTGAAAAAGTTCATCCAGCTGAGAAAAATCAAACCTAAAAAAGCACAAATTAATTTTTTTTACATTTTTTAGTAAACCAGCCTCGCCCATCCTGTCCAGTTCACCCGCTCAACAACTAGCTCCACTTGACCACACGCCGCTTACGCGGATTTCCTCTGCCAGCCGCAGCTACGACCTGCAGGAGCGCCGCCGCACTGGCAACATGACGGGCACCGAGCAGGCCAAGTACCAGCGCATTCCAACAGATGAGAGCGAGGCCCAGATGCTGGCGTCTGCTCATCTGGACGGCATCAAAAGTAAGTGCCACCACCGACCTGCTGAAGAAGAGACTGAAGAGTAATAGATTAGGGCAAAAGAATATTATTCTGCTTTGCTTAAAGACCCACTCCCATAAAAATTGTGTTTTTGGTGTTTTGAATGTGTTCTTGTTGCATTATTCTCATGATGGAGGACATATATATTAAAAAAAAGCTTAACATTGCATTTCTGAGTATTTTTTTATTCAAATAATTGTGAATTAGGAGCAGACAAAAAATGCAGTTTCAAAAAGGTATATATTTGTGACGTAAAAAATATGCTGGGCTTGCCACAAGCTCCCTGGTCCTCTTTATTCTGATGCATCCACTTGCAGACAAACAGATTCACATCTTTGTTTTCCTCTGAGCTGGAATCTGGTTTAAAACTATAAGCCTGGATAGGTCCAATATTTCTCGCCATTTTTGCTGCACTGGTAATGTTCGATTGGGGTTTGAGGGGCTGTAAGACAGCAGGAGAGAGTGTAAACAGATGGATGACGGGAAGTGGAAGTGGGCTTACTGCCCGCCAATACGACTCAGAGGTGAATTTGTGATGAACTCCTGCCGCTCTGCAGAAACTATGTTCTCAAAAACAACAGAAGTTTTTTATTTAGACCAAAAAACTGCATACTCATAATTAAAAGACCACTGGGAATGCTTTTAAAATAGATCAAAAGAGTGGGTCTTTAAGGCTGCTTTTAAGAGAAAAATATGGCAAACAGGCCACAAAAATCAACCGTGGTTAAAGAAATCTTGTGGATATCTCACAGTCATGTGACTCTAATGTTAACAAAAAACAAGACTCTGTAAAAGCAGAACAATCCTTTATTTTCTACATTTTAATAGTCCCTATACAGGTTGCTGCCCCAATTCTCTCCAACAAATGAGCATTTTGTGCAAAAGTTTAAAACTTTTTCTGTCTGTGTTAACAAAAATGCTCATATTTTTTCTTAATAAGTTCTTCTTTATATTTATTTTTAATTTATTCTGTATTTAAAATATCTGAAGTTTAACTAAAGTTATCCTTTAAATTCAGTTAGTTCAGTATGTTTTGGCTGGTAGGATATGTTAAGGATCTATCACAAATAAATCAGTTTGGATTCTTTTGTTAAACGAGGCAGGATTTTCAACTAAAAATAAAAAAAAAATTGCAAATTAATAAAAAACAGTGAAGAGTGCATTAACAGTGGATCACTTTTATTTTCTGTTTGTTTTTGACTCCAGAACTATGGAGTCAAATCAGCTTCAAGGGAAGAAAAAACCAGACTGGAAATGAAATGTAAAGAACATCTGAAAATTTAACTTGAAAAAACACATCGTTTCTTTCAAGAAGAAATATTAATGTATTGGATTGAGTATATTAAAACGTATATTTGAAACTTGAATAAATAAGTAACTATGTACCTCAAACTGTTAGCAAATGTTTATTAGTTACAGCTGCTGTTTTGTACTTGCAACTTTTGTTTTGTCTTTGCTTTTACTCTTTAAATTACAGTTTCAATTTTAAGTGTTGTTTTCATTATTGATTTTAGCTGGCGGCGGGGCTTAGAGCCCATTGGCTCCTGGAACATGGTTGATATCAGGTGATATCATCAAATATATATATGAAAAATATATATCAAACTTTGAGAGAGCATTATCCCTACTTCAGCCAGTACAATAACAGTTTTAGGTTTGTAGGTTTTTGAAATTAAATTAATTTAAATTATTTTTTTGTTTTTTTTCTTCAAATTTACAATCTAGTTTTTCATTCACTGTAATACGATTTTGGTTTGACCCCAAACACAACCTCTAAAATTCAGTTCAACCCTAAAAAGAGACCATTGGAGAGTTATTTACTAATCTTGATCTTTTTTTTTAGATCTTATAATAAAGATTTAAAGAGACAGAAATTCCTCCATGGGCTTTTTAGACCTTATTACAGTCTGTACCCCACTGTCCTGCCCCGGCCCCTGGACCAGCGTGGGCTCGTGTGCAGGGACCGAGTAGATTAACGTCAAAGTCTCTGGAGTGAAGTAGAGTGGAGTGTGGCAGGTCTGCAGTTGAATTCCAGCCGTCAGCCGAGGCCGCTCAACTCAGACCAGAGCGACAAAGTGCCCGGTTGAAAACCTTCGTTTTTCTTTTTTTTTTTTTTGGTCAGAGTGAGGCGGGGATATGAATCAAGTTGACTTAAATAACAGCAGGTGTTCTGCCTGTTCCTGTACACTGTCCTGGGAAAGTTATTAGATCACTGTACCAGCTCTTGTTCCAGCCAAACAAATGAACGATTCTCCAGACGTGGGACCAGGCGCCGGTCAAGTCATGGTGTCTTTTTTCAGTTTTAGAAAATTGAGGGTCAGGTAGTTGGTGGTGCCAGCTCTAACCTGACCCCCACCCCAGAGATCCTTTCACAAGATCAGTTTTCCCCCCCAAAAAAACAAAAAAAGGTTTTTTCTCCAACCTGCAGCAAAATAACAAATGAAGTTGCAGACAAAATGTCTCAGCAGGGCTGAGGTTTTAAAAGAAGGTTTTCATGAACCAGAGATGAACATCCGAAACTCCTCTGTTTGTTCCAGTCTTGTCACTGCCTCTGAATGTGGTCAAACTTTTTCAGGTTTTTCTTGGATCTGCTGCAGGACTGCTGTGAGATCCTCTCGGATGTTTCATATCAACTTTGGCTTCATTGGTTTATACAAGTTGAAAGCATCAGCATTCTTGTTGTTGCTGATCTTTGAACTCCACAGAAAAGCTTCCCACTATCGGCGTCTTTCTCCACCTTTTCCTTTCCTGTGCCAGCATGAGTAACTTTACTCCCCGCTGTGGGGCCGTCAACACAAAAGGCTGAAAGGGTCTCTGACTTGGTGGGCAGAGATTTGGACCGAGTTTCAAAAACTTGGAAACCAGATGAAAACTTGTGAAGTTTCTGACCTGCTCAGATTTTGATTTGACCAAATCTTGTATTTGGAGGAGGGAAGGTTTTTTTGTTTTTTTGATGAGGATTTGTCGTCTGCAGGTCATCGATTTGAAGATGTACCCGGAGTGCGCAGACACCTCGTCAGAAAGAGCACCAAGGGACAAGTGGTGCACATTGGGAAAGATCACAAGGAGCCCACGACGCGCAGTCGAAAGCAGGACCGAACCCCACACGAGGTGAGGCAGAACTCCATCTGTTCCCCACTCGTTCATTCAAGCATCAGCGCCTCTGTTGTTTTAGTCTCTAATTTTATTTTGAAAATACCTTTATTGCCAAGAATTCTGCAAATGAAAACATCAAGCATGGTTCCAATTGTTTTTATTGTTATTGCAACAACTTTATGACAAATAGTAATCTATTTGAATCCACTAAAAATAAATACATCATGTTAGTCTTTGTAAAACAAATACCTAAATACCTTGATTAAATAATCAAGCACCAAAAACATAGGCAAAATGAATGAATATATATATATATATATATATATATATAATTATTAAGCAATTTTTAGGAAAAAATGAAAAATAACTCCACCTATTTTAAAATAGCTAAAGTATAAAAGGTGACTTCAATAAAAATCCTTGAGAGACAATTTATGTTATTATATATTTATTTTAAATTAACGTGTTTTTTATATTTGTTTATATTTTATTTTATTACAATAATGCAAAGTTATCGAAAATATGTGTAACAATTCAGTTATAATTGTTTAGGATGAAATTTTTTTAATATATTTTTCTTTTCTTGTTAAAAAATTTTGTTTTTTCCAAATAAATTACATGTTGAAGCCTCTGCAAAACAAAAATTGTCAAAATGATACAAACAAATTAGCAAAAAAAATAAAATAAACTTAGATAAAATGGTTTTAATGAAATAAAAATGTAATTTCTTTTTTATTTTGGATTATTTTAACAAAATTAACTTGTTTTTATTTTGATTTTGTTTCAGTGAAAATTAACATTTTAATTTGATTTTTTTAATTCAAACCTTTAAATTTATATTTATTCAACTTTCAATTTATCAGGAAGAAATAGAGATCTGGCTAAGAGGCATCGGCCCACTGAAAGACTTAAAATCATGAAAATAAAATACGTTTACAAATAAAAACCAAACAAATAAATTGCTTGAATTCTTGGACCTTTTTTGTTCTCTCTCGTTTCTCCTCGTGTTAACGGGAGGTGGAGGGATGGAAGATGTTAAAAGTGAATGAACGAGCTCTTTTCTTTCACTGACAAAAAAGGGAAAATCCGGCTACCCGAAGTAACCAGACACTGGGAGTCTGAGACAAAGTAGAGCTCTATGTTTTATTAACACGCTCTCATTCAGTCCTGGCACCCAGAAGCCCGATTCAGGTGTGTGAGACAAGGCATTACCTGTTGGCATGTAAAAGCTGGGTTGTTACCCAGCTTTTTATGCTGCTGAAAGTGTCCGTCTTTGAGGGCTCTCCTGCACCGTTTTGCTCCTTTAGCCATTACCGGTGGTTCTGTACCGCTCCTCCTCACGCCCAGAGGGCCTCCTGCTGAGCCTGGACCCCTTTCAAATGGCTCGGTACCAGAAGGTGAGGCTGGGTGACCAGCCGGAGTGGGGTTTGACCTGTGTGAGAGTGATTTGTCAGGCATGCAGAAGATTCATTTTAGTAGAAACGCGGTCATTACTGCACACCACTCTGTGACTTATCAGCATGATGTTCAGTGGACTTCCCTTCTAACAGAACTGGTGGAGCGAGTCCAACTCTCAGATGAAGTGGTTTCGAGTCACTTCTGTGCCGTGATAACATCTTTGCTTCCAGCAGAGCAAAAGCTGTCTGTTCGATTCTGGTGTCCACTAACTGTAGAAGCTTTCTCATTGCTAATGGGTGAAGCAAAGTGAGGACAAGGTTTTGCATGTTTCAGGTGTATAGAGTCATCAGCTTTGGATGGGTTCAATTTGATCATGAAAAGTAATTTTGTCGTTTGAAGTTTTGATGATCACCAAAATGTACAATTTTCAAAGATCAAAATGAGGAGTATTGCCTCGGGTTGGATTTTATCAACACTTTGTGTTCATGCATGCTGCTGGATTTCAGGTCTGATTGGTGACCTGCTTGAGCAACAGGTATTCCATGAAAAACTCCCAAACCTGTGCTTCTCTGTGACGTTTCTCTCAGGTGTTTGTGGAGCTGAATGAGCTCACTATGGACAAGAACCAGGAGATGCAGTGGAAGGAGACAGCTCGCTGGATCAAGTTTGAAGAGGATGTGGAGGAGGAAACAGATCGTTGGGGGAAACCTCATGTTGCTTCGCTGTCTTTTCGCAGTTTGTTGGAACTCAGAAAGACCATCTCGCACGGTATTCACCGGAAAAGGAAAACCAAGTGCACTTGTGATGGGATTTATCTTGACTGAGCCCCATGTTTGCTTGCAGGGGCGGTGTTGCTGGACCTGGACCAGAAGACCCTGCCTGGTATTGCCCACCAGGTCGTGGAGCAGATGATCATTTCTGACCAGATCAAAGCTGAGGACCGAGCCAACGTCCTGAGAGCCCTGCTGCTTAAACACAGGTGACAGGAAGTGCCAGACAGCTGCAGACAGCTTCCTGTTGGCATTGCAGATGTTTATCACTTCTTTACTGCAGACACATTAGATCCTATAAATAATCTTTTTTCTGTTAACTGGTGACAAAATAGTTTTACTTTTCCCTCAATCAATACTGGTCCAGTTCATTGTGATTTAATGATTGAAATTATTAAAATTACATTTTTTAAATATGTTATTTTTATTGATCCTTTTGCTCTTACAGCATAAACATGGACTGTTACTATTACCTCTTCATGCCTTCATGTGTTGAATTTTATAGTTTTTTTCCTCTAAAACAGTTTAAGTTATTCCAAGGAATTTTAGGAGTAAGATGGAAAAATACGTAACGATGTGGGATCACTTTCCAGTGGGCCCGCCACCTGCGGGAGAGCTAAGAGTTGTGTGCTCAGAGTTGTGTGCTTTCCTTACTTGTTTGTATTATTGCAGTCTGAGATTTTGTCAAATCACAAGTTCAGAGTCTTCCTCTGTAGAAACCTAAAATCAAAACCAAGTAATTAGACGGAGAGTACAAAACTGTCGCAAAGTCACTTTGAAACATGACAAACTCAGGTTTTTACTTTTAGAGGGTTTTTTGGTGAATACTCCAAATGATACCAAGAGTTTGGCTTAAAATTGAATGAGTTCACCTTTAAACTCTGTTTTTTGTCACTCCCCAACGCCTCCTGCTTGTTAGATGGCTTCATGCGTGGTCACTGCCGCTCTTCCTCCTGCTCACACTCTCTCTGCCTCTCCCTGCCTCCCTTAGTCACCCGAGCGATGAGAAGGAGCACACTAGCCACTTCCCCAGGAATATCTCCTCTGTCAGCCTCACCAGCCTCCTTACGCATCACCACAGCTCCAACCACATCCACCAGCAGGAACCATCGGTGACCGATCCCCTCATGGGCAACCTCAACTCTACAGGGGACTCAGACACTCGGATCGACATGGACAAGAACGACCTACAAGTAAACTTGGTTCTGTTGGTTCTTCTTTTGTGAGAAGCGGACCTCCATGTCATCCCTGAATCTTTTGTTTTTGTTTTTTGGAGCAGAAGGAGTCGTCTTTTGTGTCTGGCATGCACAGGTCTAAATCCAAACACGAGCTGAAGCTGCTGGAAAAGATCCCCGAAAATGCAGAGGCCACGGTGGTCCTCGTAGGTCGGTTATCTCTATACATCATAAATCTGCTCCTGCCAGACAGAATCATCATCAAAAACCATTCCATTCTTTCAGGTTGTGTTGACTTCCTGGAGCAGCCCACCATGGCGTTTGTGAGGCTGCAGGAAGCGGTGGAGCTGGAGTCTGTCCTGGAGGTGCCGGTCCCGGTGAGGTTCCTGTTTGTTCTGCTGGGACCTCCAACCACCAGCATGGACTACCACCAAATAGGACGCTCCATCTCCACCCTGATGTCAGACAAAGTGAGTAAAGTGGACAGTAAACAATGTAAGACCAACATTGGTGAGTTCTAATCAAAGAGACACTCGCTCATGATATGTTCAAAACGCTTTATAGTATTTATTTTCTAAAAATTAAGAAAAAAACCAAATGTTTATTTCCTCAAACAAAATAATTATCCTGCAAAACATAAAAAAAAACTTTGCATTTTCTTTTGTCCAACAGCAGTCCTAGACTGCAAGGACCAGATTGCTTTCACAATTCTTATTGCGTATTTATACACACAAAATTTGCACGCACATTGGGCAAAAAGTGATGACATCACAGCGGTTGAAACCATTAAAAAACCGAACTGGGAAAAAATCTTAAGTCAAGTTAAGTCTTCAATCACAACTGAAATTTAATTGACCTTTGACCTTGGGAAAAGGCCCCCATGTTGAATTTTCCAAATAAACAACCTTTACTGCCATTTTAAAATGTACAATTCTCTTATGGATTTTGATCTAGTGTCTCTTAACTCTGCATGGTGGCACAGTGGTTAGCACGCTCGCCTCACAGCGAGCGCGCCAGTTCAAATCCCAGCTGGGACCTTTATGTGTGGAGTTTGCATGTTGTCCCCATGCATGTGTGGGTTTTTATCCCGGCACTCCAGCTTCCTCCTACAGGCCAAAAAAATGCTTCATAGGTTGATTGTTTTCTCTAAATCAGGGGTCAGCAACATTTATGACATGAAGTGCCAACTAGAAATTTTCTCCTTAACAACTGTACCATCACCAACTATAATGCAAACTCACTAGGTGTGTGTGTGTGATTGTGTGGCCCTGTGACAGACTGGCGACCTGTCCAGGGTGTAACCCACCTTCACCCAACAAGTAGCCAAGTTAGGCCCTGGCAGCCCCATGACCCTGAAATGGATACAGTGGGTTAAGAAAATGGATGGAGGTCTTTTAACTCCTCGAGCATCATTGGGAAGCTACTTAGGGAAAAACTGAGGTTTTAAAGTTTGTAGATTTTGAATGACGTTAGTGTGGCGAGCTCGCAAAAGCTCACACTTTTTTTATGGTATATATTGAAAATGTAATACATGAATCCTTGGCTCAAGCTGGACAAAATGGTATGACATACAAAATGAATACATTAGGAATCAGGAATGTGGGCACGGTTCACAAAAATCTCAGTTGCAGAGGAAATAAAAAAATTTACTTTTGTCAATTCTTTTGAAAATGACAGACCTGTTCTTCACCCCCTGGAGACAAAAAAATATTATGGTTGGTATGGAGATGAAACCAACATTCAACTGCCATTAGAAAAAATACATTTTTGATGAATTTATGAGTGTGATCAGGGGTGACAGGGGCAGAAGTGGAGAGGGAGGGCGTGTATCTTAGCCAGTGAAAGCTGGTCAAAAGAAGGTGGACGCTTGCGACTTTAATACTTCCTGCTTCTGTTTCTCTATGCAGCAATTTCACGAGGCAGCTTATCTGGCAGACGGCAGACAGGACCTGCTGAACGCCATCAACAGCTTCTTGGACTGCAGCATCGTCCTGCCCCCATCAGAGATGGGAGACGACGAGCTCCTGCGCTCTGTTGCTCGCTTCCAGAGGGAGATGCTGCGCAAGAGGGAGGAGCAAGTGATCAATCTGATGGCCAAAGAGCCGAAAAGCCTTGAAGACAAAGGTGAGCAATAAAAAAGTGATTTTTTTTATTTTAATTTTTTTTACTTCATGAAGATTTCACGAGCTCGACCTTCTCATCTCCCAGAGGCCCTCCTTGTACCTTCAAAGAAATCAAGCGACCCCTTAGAGCGAACTGGGCGCCCCTTTGGCGGGCTAATTCGAGACGTGCGGCGACGTTACCCCAAATACATAAGCGACTTCAAGGACGCCCTGAATAGCCAGTGCATGGCCGCGGTGATCTTCATCTACTTTGCTGCTCTGTCTCCTGCCATCACGTTCGGAGGTCTTCTGGGTGAGTTCCCGAGAAGCAATAAGAGGAGCTCTGCTCCTGGCCTGGAGTTTCTGAACTGCTTTATTTTTTTGGTCTTTCAGGAGAAAAGACGGAGGGGCTGATCGGCGTGTCTGAGCTCATCATGTCCACGGCGTTGCAGGGCATCTTTTTCTGCCTGCTTGGAGCCCAGCCTCTGCTGGTTGTTGGATTCTCTGGACCGCTGCTGGTTTTTGAAGAAGCCTTTTTCAATGCAAGTTCCTCAATAGTCTTATTTAAAAATGACAAATGTACCATCACATTAAAATCGTTTTTGTAAAAAGTAATTTATATCAATGAAGAAAACCACTATGTAGTTCTATTCTAATGTTTTGTTGCTGCCTTTGCAGTTCTGCAAAGGAAACAACATTGAGTACCTGACTGGCCGCACCTGGATCGGGTTTTGGCTCATAATCATCGTGGTCACCATCGTGGCCTTCGAGGGCAGCTTTCTCGTGCGCTTCGTCTCTCGATTCACCCAGGAAATCTTCTCCTTCCTCATCTCGTTTATCTTCATCTATGAGACCTTCTTCAAGCTTGCCATGGTACAAACGGGGCTTCAAGTAACCAGTTCATGATCCACGAAGAAGCACAAACATCAGTGCATATGTATTTAGTGGAAATTAGTAAAAGTGATCAAATATTTTAAGAGGTTAAGACAAGGGTCTGCAGCACTAAAAGAGCTGTGTGGTCCAGTTCCTTTTTGACCAAAACCCAACGAAAACCCAAAATGTTTACAAAAATACACTTTATTTTTTGTAAACATTAATCACTTCTAAAATGTAGATTTATATATTTACAATAATTGCATTATAACATTGATATAATTGTCTTTTTATAACCATTTTAACTTATTTAGCAAAAAAAGTTTCTTTCAAAATAAAATCCACCTTGTACAAACTTTGATTCTACTGCTGCAGCAGATTTATTTGAATTAAAAATAAAAAAAAAAAGTCAAGCATGAGATTTTCTATCATTATGACTTTGGTCCACCATTGTGCTTTTTTTCTTTTATTATAATCATGACAACCCTGGTTTAGAATCAAACTTATTTTTTAATAAATTGACCTAAAATGCATTTACCATTGATACTTCAACCCTGGAGAACCCACAGAGTCAAATTTGGGTTTTGTTTATTTATTTTAAATGTATTTATTTAATATATTTATTTCTATGTTTCTTTATTTTCTTTTTTTATAGCCCCTATTAATTGTTGATACCCAAAACGAACAAACAAGAAGAATTTGTCAAATTAGCTTTCAAAGCACAAAAGAAAACTCTTCTTGGGTTTTCCAGAGTCAAGAGAATTTTGCTCTGAACAAAAACCAGACACTATTGTGCAGCAGAAGATAAAAATATGTTTGAAATGTTTCAAAAAATAAACCATTCCTTTAGTTTAGTTATCTGACATGTTGAAACTTAATTGCCTAAAACAAATTAACCTAAACTTCAAACCTATTATTTATTCAAGTTGTTGGCATTTTTCTCTCAAAGCCTAAGTGTCTCAACGGAGAAATAAGAACCTCAGGCTGTAGAGTTGTGGAGACAAATGTGGAGTTGTGCAGAAAATAAAAGGAATATTGAGGTTTTTATTTTAATAGTTTGCAGGCTTGAAACTGCTGTGCTTTGGGGTTAATTTCATTTTAACACCACTGTGTTTGAGGTTAAATGAAACCTTATTGCTACTGTAAACGTGTGCATCAACCTGAAATGTTTATGTGCAGATTTTCCAGGATCACCCGCTGAAACGCTGCTCGCTCAGCAACGACAGTAGTGAAGTCTCCTCCGTTGAAAACGGGTCTTTGTTGCTAAGCAACGGGACCCTGGCTGGGAAAGTGTCGGCCAGCGGGGAACCCAACACAGCTCTGCTCTCCCTGGTTCTCATGGCTGGAACGTTCTTCATCGCTTTCTACCTGCGGAAGTTTAAGAACAGCGCTTTTTTTCCTGGAAGGGTGAGCATCTGTTTGTGTTTGCATCTAAAAAAAATTACAGACTTAAAGTTTTTTTTTAATAGCATTATTTCAAATTCTCCCAACATATTTTTTTTAGAAAAAATAATATCATAGGAAGTTTTAGTCACAAATTAGCTCTTTTTCAAACAACATTTTTTTTTCTGGTCCTGATTCACAACAATTTAAATAAAGAAATACAATGTGAGCTTAATTTTCTTTATATGTCCTTCATTGTCAGAGATATGCCACAAGAACGTGTTAAAAACACTAAATACACCATTTTTATTGAAGTAGGGCTCTAACTTAGTCTCTCATTTGATCAGTAGAAACAGAATAAAGCTTGTTGTGATAAAAAAAAGATGTTAATATGAATGTACATTTTTCTAAGTTTTTGCTGCTTTTCTCCTTTTTCATTCATGTGCAGCTCCGCAGAGTAATCGGAGACTTTGGAGTACCTATTGCAATCCTCCTCATGGTTCTGGTCGATTACAGCGTAGAAGACACGTACACCCAGGTGAGTCCACATGCATCACGTCAGGGACTTGAACAACAGTCCGTTGTAGCGTCTCGTTTGCGTTCTGTGCAGAAACTGAGTGTTCCTAAAGGATTTTCTGTGACGAGTCCCGACAAACGAGGCTGGATCATCAACCCTCTGGGCTCCAACGGCCAGTTCCCCGTCTGGATGATGTTTGCCTGCTGCTTGCCGGCTCTGCTGGTGTTCATCCTCATCTTCATGGAGACTCAGATCACAACGTGAGTCCCGCTGCACCAGAGTTGCCTGGTTCTGTGAATCCTTGACCGATATCATTGTGTGTGGGACTCTGCAGCCTCATCGTCAGTAAAAAGGAGCGCATGCTGGTCAAAGGTTCTGGTTTCCATCTCGATCTGCTCCTGATCGTGGTTCTGGGCGGCACCGCAGCATTGTTTGGCCTGCCGTGGTTGGCCGGCGCCACAGTTCGCTCAGTGACCCACGTGAACTCCCTCACCGTCATGAGTAAGGCTGTTGCTCCTGGAGACAAGCCTCGCATCCAGGAAGTGATTGAGCAGAGGGTGACGGGGCTGCTGGTCGCTGTGATGGTTGGTCAGTGTCGGAAGCACCAATCCCGCTCGCTCTGGTCCAAACGCACCTTCACATCCGGTTTTGCTGCTCTCCAGGTATGTCCATCGTGATCGGAGACCTTCTGCGTCAGATCCCCCTGGCTGTGCTGTTCGGCATCTTCCTCTACATGGGTGTGATGTCCCTCAATGGCATTCAGCTTACTGAGCGGATGATGCTGCTCCTCATGCCGCCAAAATACCATCCAGACCACACCTATGTGCGCAAGGTGAGAAGCACGCCGCTTGGATGAGGTCAGGAGGCGTCTTTAGGTGAAAGAAAAACCTCTCAACCCATCTCCTTTATCCAGGTGCGCACTCTGCGCATGCACCTCTTCACCTGCATCCAGTTGGTGTTTCTGGCTTCTCTGTGGGCCGTCAAGTCGACCCAAGCCTCCCTTGCGTTCCCCTTCGTCCTCATTCTAACCATTCCTGTCAAGATGTTCCTGCTGCCTCGCATCTTCAGCGCCAGAGAGATGACATGCGTAAGTTTACGTGAAGATCTCCGTCCGCCTCAAATCCAATTGATTTTATGTGTGATTGCTGAAAGTCATTTTGCACAATATGGAAAACTTTTGTTTGAGCGGTCTTCATAAAATTTCACACACATGCCACTAGGTTACATCTACAACCACAACCTAAGTCTGCCATCTTGATTTTCAACAAAAAAGAAAATCCCGTTTTGTCCCTTCAACAATTTAAACTCCTTCTATGGATTTCAGCCTTTCGCCTCCTCAGTCCCCGAGCATCATTGGGAAGCTCCTTTAACTACTATGAACGGTGTGAGCATGTCCAGCTTGTAAAAAGGGCGTTCCTCTGTTTCTTGCACATTTGTTACTTGTGAAAATGAGTCACAATACACTTGAGTATTGTGAAAATGTATGAATCCTTGACTCAACCTGAATAAAACAATACTACATGACTAGTTTAGGATTGTGGGCGTAGTTAACAAAAAACTCCCATTGCCAAAGAAATCCAAAAATGTACTTTCCCAAAAATTCAATAGACCTGTTTGTCACTTCCAGGTGACCTAACAATTAAGTGGTTTCTATAGAGATAAAAGCAACAGTAAAGCCATTATTTTAAGAAAATGATAACGTTTTTTTTTTTAGGAATTTGTCACTCTAATCAGCATAGCAGGAGCAGAAGAGGAAGAGTGAGGCGTGTATCAGCTGCTTTGTCAGCTGGGGCGGGTCAAAGGGGGGCGGCGAAGGCGGGCGGCTCCTGTGGGTCATCCAATATCACTCACAGCTTTAATTTACTTTATAACAGCTCGTAAATTCTAAACATGCAACTGTTTCTTTGGGAAAGTGTCTTGATGCACATATAATTTTTAAATTATAAATACTAATATAACTCCTTCCTCTGAAAAAACATAGTCAGTTTTAGTGGTTTCCTAGATTTCAATAATTGTGCAATTGTGTAGTTGGCATCTCTGCTGCCCTCTGGTGGTGATTTTCACATAAAAAACATCTTCTAGACTTTCTGAGTAACTAACACTTAAGAATACAGCCTGCATTTACCCTTATTTAATGCATATGGTGATAGTTTTTGCAATTAAGATGTGATGTTCACAATCGAATCAAATTTTTTTGAACGACTCATTAACATGAACAATGGGAATCGACTTCCTGTCGGCTGGGAACCATTCTTTATTTCGTTCTTTTTTTCCTCCCTGTCCTGAGTTTTACATTCACATAAAGGCTCAAACAAGCTCATCCTTCCAACTTCAGATGCAAATATCACACAAGCACACCAGATTTACCTCCATGAAAAAAGAAAAGAGGACAGAGAGGGTCGTGGCGCGTGCAGTTTGCATGAAGGGGAGCCTACCTGTGCAAGCAACAGCTGCATGCAGGAGGTGGGGGAAGGGGTGCACTTATTATTCAATAAGAGGATTTTATAGTAAAATTTGCTTGTTTTTAACCACTCCTGACATGACGCTAAATTAAGAGGACTTATGTGCTTATTGTCGTATTCAATGTGGCCACAGTAAAAAAGATTAAATTCATTTTGTTTGTTATATAAGGTAAAACTTGTTTCAAAATTTTATTTTTTAGATAGACATTAGTAAATGGGCATAAATAACTTTAATGAACGATTAAAACCTAAAAGCTTAGAAAATATTTTTGCCTTTGAGGTTTTGTGCAGTCTCAGTGTGCTGACCTCGACGTCTCCGTCTGTCTTCCAGCTGGATTCTGAAGATGCGGAACCGAAGCTTGACGAGCGCGAGTGTCTGGACGAATACTCAGAGATGCAGATGCCGGTGTAGCTCGCTGCAGCCTCACACCTCTATCAGCCAACCCTCAAAAGCATGTTGGTCACATTTGATGGAGATATTGAACCAATCTTGAAGTGGCTTTTTTTTTTTTTTTTTTTTTGGCTGGTTGACAGCAACTTGTAGTTTTAAAGATGAAGTGAAGAGAGCAGCACAGTTTCACTCACGACAAATGTTTTTTTCAGGGTACAAGCGATTCCGAATCACATGATGCAATCTCACATTCGAATGCTGGAACGGCGGATAGATTTGCAGAACTGTCTGAGTTTTAGCCCTGAAAGTTGCTATAATTCACATTGAATATGTGGAAGACCTATGGGATACATTCCTTTAAATTAATGCTGAGTTAGTGCTTGTTAGTTTTGTTGCTTTTATTTTCTTTTTTAAGCTCACCAAGCGCCTTATGAAGGAAACAAATCTAAATGCATAGCTCTGTTTTTATTTGACATCCTGCCTTTTTGTAGACAGTTGATCACTTTAAACGCTAAGCTTGTAGCACTTTTAAAAAAACAAATCAGATAAATGGCTGTATGATGTGTAATTGTTTCGTTTGCTCAGATGCAGCATTTTAAATAACTGCAGTGACGTGAGATCACCAGCAGAGGGATCCAGACATAAGGTTTTTCTTTTAACACAAACGCCATAAAAATTGTTCTTCTTCTCATAGCATTTATTTTTATTCTTGTAGAAATGACACATAAATATATATATATATATTCTACGGTGCCGGTTACGTGTGTTGAAGTTTGTTTTTAGAGAAATACTGTGGTCTGTTAGTTGTGTTGTTAGTGCCAAACTTTAATGTACATGCATGTAAGAGGTCAGAACAAGAACCCGGTGATTTCTTCCTTTTTTCTGCTGCTTGAAAAGAAGCTTTAGACACACTTTATTGGGGAACCGGTTATTAAAACAAACGTACATTTTGTGATACAAGCACCAAGTTTGACATAATTGTAGCTGATGGAGCCCTGTTTCAGAAAAAGAACATTGACTAAGGAAGAAATTTAATCTGTAAATAACCCTTCAAGTTAAAATACAGCATTTTGTGCATTAACAGCTCATATTGTTGAGACTGAGGCAAAGAGAAATCAAATGTTTGTCTAACAATTGAGTGGATGGATACCACCTTTTAAAACGGCTGCCATCTTTAAAACTGCGCCATTTGGGATTTTTCTTGTGGCAGATATGTCGCTACTTTATCTGTGCTGGCTACCCGATCATCATCATTGCACCCAGCAAGTGCAAAATGCATCTACTTCCACTTGCAGCATTTTATGGTACGATTTCAGTACCTCTTCAAGACGTAAACAAGTACCTTTTAAAATGTTTACAATAAAAGAGACCCGTGTCTTAAAGTTGACAAAAAAGAAAAAAGACTGCCTGATCCTTGTTGTTCATGTGCAAAGTCGGACCCCATGGTGGTGCCTACCCAGTCTGTACTGCTTATATGCAAATGTTTTCTTCTCACGTTTTGTTTAATGGCAGTTCACTCCCCAGTGTTTGACGATGCCACTAATTACCAACGCTTTATTAACTCTGTTAACACAGACACATTATTTATGCTTCGTACACATCGGGCATGTGATGCGGTGTTCACTCTGTCGCTATCTGACACTAGCACATGTACTCACAGTTGGAAGAGGTTTATGAAATGTCAAAGCGGTAGAAATCTGGTGAATCTTGCTCTAGGCTTTTTCTTTCAGAGCTCTATTCTGATAAATGAAAGACACAAACCGTAATCATTCCTTTCTTTTTCATGATCAATTTAGCCCTTCCGTGTTTTGAAAAGGACTCTACCCATATGTCACTACCAAATCCAAGTCCCTGATAGGTCAAAGTTCAACTGGTTTAACTTTCAGCACTCATTCAGTGACCACGCATTTCGTACATAGTCAAAAAACGGACTTAAAAACTTGCGAAGCAACACATGAGTTTTGAATGCGGAAGCCCGAAATGCGCATCCACATATGTTTGCGTAGACTTGTCATGTCCTATAAAAGAACAAAATGATCAAACTTAGAGAAGAATAGCTCCAAGTTGTATTGTTTTGATATCATGCATCGTTGAGATTTTCATTGTCTGTAATGACAATAATAATCAACTGTACAGTGTTGCATTCAGGCGCCATTCTAGTGACACGCTCTTTTCTGAAAGCCGTTCATCCATGGCAAATTTGGTGCTTGTACCACAAATGCGCAATTTGTATGCAATATTAGCTTGA
Source organism: Oryzias celebensis (assembly GCA_014656515.1). Lineage (NCBI taxonomy): Eukaryota > Metazoa > Chordata > Actinopteri > Beloniformes > Adrianichthyidae > Oryzias > Oryzias celebensis. The sequence continues at coordinate 29,633,930 of BNCR01000012.1, read as the reverse complement.
TGTTTGCAGTATCAAGCTAACCGGCTTTGCCATTATCGGTGCAGGCTTATGTGTTCCAGAGTCTCGTTTGTTAATCAAACTGTAGATTTCACAGGAAAAACTTCTCAAAGTGTTTTTAGTTTCACGTTTCCACCTGTTATGTTGCACCAGTTTGTTGAAATACTTTCATGTTCTGTACTGTTACTTGGATGTGTGTGGAACTCTTAACTTGTGATCCTGTTGTGTGTCAAAGTTACACAAAATCTGAAGTGCCTGTTGGACCATGATCAGCTGTGCTTTATGTTACAGTCGTTAGCACTTTTGCCACATAAATCAAGCATCTGGTAATAATCAGTTTAAATGTGAGGCATCTCTGCCGTTGAAGCAGTTGTGTCTGTGATCTCTGTGCCCATAGACCTTCTAAATGACATTAATGATGATATTTAGGATCATTTTGAAAGCAACACAAAGCACAGCGAGCTGTTGTCGATGTTTTCCTGTATGATACTTGTTCAAATGACAGATAAAAATATTTTCTATTTATTCTCTACATTGTTTTCTTTTTTTTTGGTGGGGGGGATGTCTCAATAAATGGTCACACACTGTTCCCAAATTTAAAATGCTGCAGCTCCTCAAATGACCACTAGAGGCTGGGTTTAGAAAGGAGCCATTTCCTTTTGACTCCCGTGTTTTGAAGTCCAACTTTCATGGAAGAATAAAATGTGTCGATGTCTCTTGGTATGCTTTTGATTGGTGACAACTCAGTGGGTAACGGGAAGTGGTAGTGGTGGTGGTGGGGTATTAAAGTGAACATCTTTATGCAACGATGCGTTCCAAAAACTAAGACATCTAAGGGAAACTTCTTTGAGATGCCTCTGGGAAGCCAGCATGTCCATTAACTTTAAGTGGAGCCTGCAGTTCTATTCAATGTTCAAAATATTGGCTTTCAGGTGGTGGTGGTGGGGGGTGGCCTTCCAACAAGCTCATTCCTGTTTGGTGAGAGTGGTTGCCATAGAAATGTTACTCAGAACAGTCATTGCTCACTGACAATTTTTAACTCCAACATGGAAGCGTCTGTGCTAGAGATTGACTGATACGCTTTTTTTTTCAGGGTCGATACCGATTAATGGTAGTCAAGGAGGCAGATGACTGATATTTGGATCCGGTATTCATTTGCAGGAAAAGTGAAAAGATTTGCATCAAAATTTAGAATAATGCAAGCACTAACAATGAACTTTATTTGTTTAGAAACAAGTAAATAAAAAATCCAAAAAAATAGCTCGTAGATGGGTAGAGAGGAACAGGCTCAGCAGCATCTTTTAATAGTTTTTTTTAAGTTCAATCAAATGTTTCCTGGAAGTTTTCATAGTAAATAAAGTAAAATGTCAACATAAATTAGATGATTTGTCTTTTACACTAAAAGTGTAAAGAGTTCCTTTACACTTGCAGAATATCTTAAAAGGTCTTAAAATAAAAATGTCAATAAATAAATAGCTCCCTGAAGTTTTATAGACAAAAACAAAGTTAAGGACTGTTCAAGAAAAGGTGACTGTTTAACTGTCAATAGTCCCACTCGGCTTTTTTTATATGTCAAAACGTATGTTCATACGTCAAAATAACAAATATTGGCCCTGACCGATGATCAGCTGACTCCTAGTCTGTATCATGAAAAAATCGCGACTGAATTGACTTCACATTCACTTGGTCCGGTTTCCCAGTCTAGTCCAAACGGTAACACTTTGACTTGTTTCTAGCAAATTTAAAAATAAAATCAACTACATCAGTTTAGCAAATAACCACTAAAACCAAGTTCCAAACATTCTTTTTCACAGTCGTGATACTTACCAGCTATACTTGGGGATGATTTTTTATTTTAGATCAAAGTTTTTTGAGATCTTTGATTTTTTTTATTGGAAGGTGACTGTCAGAGACCCAGTGGGTGACAAAGAAGAGAAAAGCCGCTTTTCTCTACTTCAGAGTCATGTTGATCGTGGCAGTGGGTTAAAAGTTACGGTAAGTCAAAGAACATGGACTTACTGAATGGAAAACCTAGAGCCAGCAACCAAACAGAAGCACCTGTGTTGATTCTGGTTCAGGACTTATTTACATTTCATCTCAATAAAACTCACCTCCCAGTTTTCCACGTGAGTCTTGTAAAATTGCACTGAGTTGATGCTGACACTTTTCCTGCAAAATGAGTTTTTCAGAAACTGGTTTTTCTCATTTTTTAACTTGACTGTTTTGAAAGATCCTGAAAGTCCTTCCAGTTTCACATTCTTCAGAATTTTCCCATGAAAAAGTTCAAATAAAACAGCTGTAAACATTCTGAAATTGTGCTTATCTGATCCCATTTAATGTAAACAAATTCTACTGAAACAGCCCTCAAAGTAGGAAACCTTTTACTGCAGACAGACACTTGTCCAGACATGAGGAGAGCTGTTTCCTGCAGGGAAAAAAAAGGAGGCTGGATCTGTGGAGAAAAAGATCACGGAGTGGGTGGCACTTTGCCATCTTCATCAGCGCCACGGTTGCAGGCAGACATAGAAAGATGGCTGCTTCAGTGCTGTGGCTCGTCGGTGTTGGAGTTCTGTTCTTGGGTTCTGATGCGCAGGAGGCTTACAATGACCTTCCAGAGGTCCTCAAGAAAGGAGTGGATCTGGCCCTGGCAAATGTCAACAATCACTCCTCCATCCAGCAGCATTTTCTCTTCTTCAAGAGTGTCTTGCAGACAAACGAGGAGGTAAAAAAACAACATTTGAAGAGTTTGTTTACATGTATTAATATGTCTCTCTTTTTCTTAGCTTGGCTTCAATTTGAGATACATCTCCCACAATTTCTACCTGAAAGCCACAAACTGCCAGAGAGGAGTAAACGACACCTCAGAGTGTCTGTTCAGAAACGACAGAGTGAGTTTAGGCTGAATCTGAATCTTGGAGTTGAGAACTGTGGAATGTGGGGGCGAGGGGCCTGCTCCGACTCGCCTCCCATCTTTTGTTTGTGTTTGTTCATGCAGCCGCTGATCGACTGCACAGTGTGTTACAAAACCTTTGAGGAAGAGATCGAAAATCCTCCTATTCCCTACGTTCACTGCATTTACAGGCCAAAGCTGACAGAGGTCAGTCTGTCCTTCTCTCTGTTTTTGCCCCAAAATGTTTTTACATTCCATTTAAATACAAGCTTCTTATGTCTGAGTTTTAATCTGCCTTCATTTTTTATTTCTTTATTTTTTTTGGTGGCAGGAAGTGAAGCAGACCAGAACGGAGCGCTGCAGCCAAATGGAATACAGGAGAGGATCTGCAACTCTTCTGGGAGTTGGGAAATCCCAAAAGGTTAAATAAAAACCAAGGAGGAACCTAATTCTTATTATCATTAGTGATAGAAAAATAAAAATCTAAATAAAACGATCCAATAAAAGAAATAAAGGGAAACAGCCTTTACTTTAAAATACCAGAATATTTCTAGAAAGTTTGTCTCTTCTGGATTAAACTTTGATTATAGGGAATGCATTTATTCAAGTTTATTATTTACAAGGTATGCATCTGCAATTATTACTGTTCACTCTTCATGTAGTCTTAATATTTTTGTCATAAAAAATACCTTTTTGTCTTAAGTTTGATTCATCCTATGTCTGGCAAAACATTATTTTTTGTCTGTTATGTAACAAAGGTCTTATAAAACAAATTCCACACTGATGTTTTTGTTTTTTTTTCTGAGATTAAATGAAAACCAAAAATTCTGAATGAAATGTAATGTTCTGTGTCCCTTATACACGTTTGAAAATGTCAAAAAAAAAAAAAACTAACATTTAAAGTGTTGTTGAAAAACTGAAAAGAGCGTTAAAGCTACAGCGAAACACGGCAGTGGTAGATTAATAATCTGGGTTTGCTTTGCAATGCTGTTCTTTCTAAAGCTGCATTTACACTGATTGTGATTTGCGCGTCAAATTTGTGACGAAGGCGTCTTTTGGCGTGCAGAAAATTTACTTATCGACGCCTGTCTAAAAAATGTGTTTATAAGCTTGACACCCTAGATGTGTGTGGGAGGAGCTACTACAAATGTTTTCAGCCTGATCGCTACATGGAGCGGTGTCTGTGTTTATCTCGTTTACAATGCATGGAAGACACAGATGTTTAAAGGTCTATTTATTTATTTTAAGAGTTCGACAAAAGCATCGATGATCACGTCTCCATGTCTGGGTTCATGAGATCATTCAGAGACTCTCCCGCTACGGTGAGCTTCAGTCCTGCTGCTGGAGCTGTGTCTGAAACGCCGGCTTTCAGCGGTACTTCCATGTCTCTGTGACTCAGTTTGATGACTTGCTGTTCTGCATTAGTCCGAGGGGGTAAAAAATAAAAACAGGAAATAAAATGAAATGTAAAATTAATAAATCTTTTTATTCTTGTCTCGATGAAAATAAGAAAAATAGCCCCGCTGTCCAAAAGGAAAACAACAGGTTTCAGAAATTGGAAGGAAGTTCAGGACGGGAACGTTCGCATCGATCCTCCTTTCTGGATTTGTATTCTACCTGCTGATCAAGGCAAGGAAAAAGCCACGTGCCTTAGTCCCTGGTTGGTTGACACAATGCTTAAACCTGGCCAAAGTTTAAATATTTGAACTCTTGAAGCATTGCCCCTAACGGCCAAATGGCGCCGTGATGCTCAAAGACGCTGCTGGACTGAAAGGCGCACCTGACGCGCAAATCACGCCTAGGTCGCATCTGTACATTGACTTAATATCAAAACTTGACGTGCGAATCGGTGTGAATGCAGCTTAAAAACAAACAAACAGATGTCAGAAAAACCTGATCAAGTCTTTAAAATATTTTTTTCGTTTATTGGTTAATCACACAGGCCACGCCCACATTTTTGTATTGTTATATTCACATTTAAAATCGTTTTATTCCTCTGTATGAATAAATGTGAAAAAAGGACAATGACGTTTCAAAAAATCTCTTAAGCCCTTTTTAAGCATTTGTATTATGCTTCATAAAGGCATTTCTGAAACCCCCATCTCATTAGCATACTTTCCTATAAAGTCCATCCATCCATTTTTGAAACCTGTTTTGTCCCTTTTGGGGTCACAGGGCTGCTGGAGCCTAACCCAGCCACTTGTGGGCAAAGGCAGAGGATCCCCTGGACATGTCGCCAGTCTGTCGCAGGGCCACAATCACAAATCTCAAAACACCTTTGGCGGGAAAAGTTTGACCCATTTTTCCAAACTTTACAGTGAGAATAACTCATCTATTGTTATTCTTTTTTTAATTACGTCTTGCTGGATGGAAAATGTTTTTGTGTAGTTTGAAGATAATCAAATTGACCCAAAAAACACTTTAATCGTTGTAGTTTAGTATGCTGATCATGCTGAATAGCCAAGCAGAAAAGTTTCATTAAAAAAATAAGGATTTTTTCCTTTTTTTGGTCATTTTTTTTGTCCTTCTAATGAATCATAATATGACATGGAGGGGAAAGCGAACATTTCAGGAAGTTTTCCACTGTAGAGGTAGCAAAAAAGGAGACAACAAGCTTTAGAGGCGCATCAAAACAGTGGAAAAAGAGGTTGAAGAGCTGATGAAAAAACTGCTCTCTGCTCCTTTCTTGTAAGCAGGCTCCTTCCCGTAAGTTCAGCCCCAGGAGATCTTGTGAAACTTGGTCAAAAACATTCATCTTCCTCTCACCACAAAAACTTTCACAACAGGCTGATCTTAACCCCAGCAGCTGCAATGAAATAAACTTGAACAAAAAATTTGACTCTGTTTCCTGTGAAAATCCTTAGTAAGAAAAAGTTTATCGTGAAGGAGAAATGAAACTGGAGACATCGGAGTAAACAATCCAAGCTGACATCCCCAGCATGCTTTCATTTGTTTGTTCTACCCCCATATTAGGACTTGTTCCTGAAGTCAGGGCTTCAGCTCCTCAGCCTGCAGTTTTCACCTCAGTCTGAGGAAGATGTCTGCAGGACTGCTGCTTCTGGTCTGTGCTGCAGCCGTGCTGCGTCCAGCTTACACTCACAGCCCGTACGATGAGCTGCCAGAAGCCTACAGGAGCGGGGTGGACCTGGTGATGGAGCAGCTCAGCTTGCATGCCAGCCTGAAGCACCATTTCGTCTACCTGAAAAGTCTGGAGAAGATTGAGATCGAGGTAAAGATCTTGTACTGAATGTTTCCTGAAAAGCAAGCACGTGGAACCTTTTTTTTTTGCAGGAAAAATTACAAAGTTATATGAAGACTTTATTATTTTTTGGACTACAAAACAGGTAAAGAGACATTGTGAAAAAACAAATTGTATTCATCCCTTTGGAAAAAGACTTTTGAGAATGTCAATGCACAATATTGAAAAATTAGGAGACTATTTGCTCCACTTTTTTAAGAAATTATGTTTTTAAGTCTTGTTTGTGTCATTTCAAAACTTTACAAATAAATTCATAACATGTTTTAGTTAAGTCTCCCTGTTTTTGATTAAACTAAACCAATAGTTTTTATATATTTTGGCCAATAAAGGGTTAAAGGAGGAGATGTGTGTCTCCTATTAACTTAATCTGAAACGTATGGAAACAAAGATCAAGCTGTCTCTAAAACCACTAATTGCAAAAGGATGAGGACTTTCGATCCTCTCAAAATGATCTATTTATTTTAAGTTTTTCAAGGAAATTTGGAAGAATTCAAAAGAGCCTTCTTCTGTTTTCTTCTCAGGGGAGTTTTGGGGTGAAATACTTCCACCATCACTTCTACCTGAAACCCACCTTATGTGCCAAAGGTGCTTCAAAGGAGCAGCACTGCCCCTTCAGGAATGATAGGGTAAGTGCATGTCCAAATAGAAGAAATGGCTTCACGTTCTGCCCTGTGACCTCTGCTTTTCTTCTCCTCAGCCGTTGATGGATTGTTTAATCTGCTACAAAACTATCTCTGGACGGATGGATTCAAACCCCTCACCGTACATCCACTGCATGCACAAACCCAGGCTCACCCAGGTATTCTATTCTGTTGTTATTTTGCCCCGTATGTGGGATTATAGATACCTTGAATAATAAAAAAGTATTTCTTTAGAAATAAAAACATAAATAAAAAGAATGAAAATTATTTCACAATAAGAGCGCATGTTTGTGCTTAGTGAATTTTGTTTTTCCTAACAATGCTCCTTAATAATCATAAATATCTGCACTCTTAAGATGCAACATCAATGCAACACTTTTTCATGTGTTTTTTTATTTGCACTGAAACAACACACAGATAACATTTAAACAGAATTCAAACTGGAATGGATGAAACTATTTGCACCTTTAACCCTATACTGAAAACCTTGTTTTTAGACATTCAAGATATTTGACCAGGTCTGAAGTTTGCTCTATATCTTTACAAGCTTTTCTCGGAATTCTCCAAGTTGAGATTTTTTAGTCTCATTAGGAGCTAGGATCTAAAAATACGGACATTTTTTATTAAAATGAGTCCAAATCATTTTGCTCCAAACTGTGGACAATAGAAAAACCTGCTTTTGAGAGTCATAAAAAGTCAAATTGCTGTCATTTTTTGGCTCATTTTTTAGGAATGTCAACTGTTAAGAATGTCAATAAATGTTGAAAAGTTCATTGGCATTCATTGTTACAAAAATGTAGATTTGTGAATACAGACATAAACATCAACAACATTTGAATGTCGATAGTGCACTTTTTAATCATTTATTTTTTTAATACAAACATTAGTTTTCCAGCTGGAAAAGGTGATGGGAGGAAGAAAATTCTTTTTTTAATTCTCACCTCTGAAGTATCTACGTATAATGTGACTACGGTGTGACTGTTGATAACTTATTACTGTTAAGATCACTGTAGCACATATTATTGATATCCAATTTTCTCAGTACTGTAGCAACGCTATGAGGAAAGAGGCTGAGAGATCAGATGGTAGAACTCTGGCTTTTATTTTGGAGCACAGAACAGTTAACATTGCACGGGGGTCATCCTGCTCTCCCCACTCCTCACTCAGGGTGCAGACATAAACAAACAACAGGGTAAACTAACTAGGACCAAAACAGGGTAAAACAAAGTACTAGACAACAGAACACTTAGATAAAAACCACACTTGAACCCTAATCGGGCCAGAACCAGCAGAGGGAATTGTACCCCATAATCCCTTGCGCTGCCAGATCTGACAGCAGACCCAATGTGGGTGTGACCGTCACTACAGTACTAACATTATTATTTCATAATGTGTATATATAAACATACACTTTAAAAAAATTTCAAAATAGCATAACACAAGTTAATTACGGTTGGCAATAGAATAATTCTGTTTAAAAATTTTCCAGCATTATTTCCTTAAATTTCTGTTTAAAATGGTTGATGTTTGCACTCTGTTCAAGATGGATTCTAAGCCCCTAGACATTCTAGATTCTAGCGCTTAAAAAATCACAAATGTGCTGATTTAGAGAAAAGCTTGGAAAGGTGTGGCACAAACTATTTCAAACCTGGTTTAATACCTTGAACATTTAAAAAAGCAAAAGTGAACTAAAATCAGTCACTTCCTGTTGCTATAAGTTTTCTCTGGAATTTTGGGCTCTTCTTTTCCAAACTGTTCCAGGTCCTTCAGATTTGAAGGGTTTTTTTCTTCCCAGCTGCTGTTTAGAAATCTCTCCTCGGATGTTCAATGGAATTCAGTTTTGGACTCGTTTCAGAACTCTCCAGTGTTTTGTTTCTGTTTCTGAGAGGATTTTGTTTGTAGATGTTTCATGTCATTGTTCTGCTGGAGGCATAATCTATGTTGGAGACACAACGCTGGAAACGACAGTGTTCTTCCAAACCCTTTGGCGGTCTTCCGATCTCACGATATTGTTCTTACAGTGAAAACATCTGGAACTAGAATCGGATCAAAAATCAAAAACATCTGTGAACGTCCACCATGTTCGACCTCAGAGACCTTTCTTAAAATAAATAAAATCTTCTAAGATTGTTCTGCTATTGAAAAACTTTCTTTATTAATTATTTTTCTAGCTAGACTGAAAATAAGTCATTTTTTTTCCTGACACAAGGGTCTTTTTACTTTCTTATGATTCCGCTTTTGCAGTGAGCATCATTTTCTTCAGCCAGAATTTGGCACAAAACGTTCAAGCTGATCCCACAAGAACTCAAAGGGGTTGAAGTTCCCAAAATGTTTTATAAATCCGCTCAGTGGAGGTTGTCCTATTTAGAACACAGTCTGGTGGCAGAAGTTTGGAGAACCTCCTCTTAGCGTCCTTCAATGAGATTCCTTCACTCTGAATCCCCTGGAAGATGCTTCTCCGTCATGGCAGCAGTCAGCACCACCTCCTCTGCATCTTCTTTGAACTTTGACCCAATGAGCTGCAGACGGGATTGAGAAGAACAGGACTTCTTCATCCTTTCACCTCACTGTATCCTCACAAGAGGCAACAAAAAACTGCAACAGAAAATAACAGTTTGTTCTGAAGCATCTGATCTACAAAACATATTTTTGTGCTGTGTAATCTGATTAGTATTAGAGGAGAAAACAGACTCTGTCTCTGTCTAAATGTGTAAAATGAAAGTGATAGCATGCGTTTTGGGTAAAAGTTAGTTTTAAAAACTGCAAAGCTGACATTTTGGTTTGTTTCTCTTTTTTTTTCAGGAAATGAAGGCAACTCGGGAGGCAGAGTGCAAAAAAGTGAGCTATAATCCCGGAGCTGCCACAATCCTGGCTTTGAAAACTGGTTAAATAAGCAGCTGATGGCAAATTATTCTGTGTAGCAACTGTATGTCTTTATTTCTCACACTTTACTCTATTTTTGATATATTCATTACTCTATGTTTGATATATTCATTAAAAATGATAGTAAGTCCTCTTTTTTCTGCTTTGAAACATTTGATCTGCATTTATTCTGAAATAAGCATATGTGTTTGACCTTCAATCTTCATTTAGCAGTGATATTTCTATAACTATGACACTTTTACATGTTCATTCAGAGAATGTAAGTTAGTAAGTTTGTAAAAAGGTAAGTTTAACTTAACCTTAAACATCATTTAATCAAAACTTGGGATTTAAAAAAAAAAAAAATTTTTTTGAGATTGCATTTCATCTTCTACTTTGATCAGTTCACAGCTTTAACTGTCATTTTAAACTAAAACAACAATAGCTTTAAGGTTGAACTCTTATTATAAGACATAGTTTAGTATATTAAGCTAATTAATGAACATTATTTTGCATTTTAGTCTGAACTGAGTAGAATTATGTGTTTAATATTATGTTCCAGATAATTAAAATGATTCAAATAAATGTGTTCTGGCACCCACTGGTTTACTGATTTCAAAATGAAACTGAGTGTGTGCGAGCCATGTCACACAGCCTTAAACTCTTTATAGAAATCTTGCAAAAAAAAAAGTAAAGAAAAACAATGGGTTTGGACGCTTTTATTTTTAAATATTATCAAAGTTGACAAAGAAAGCACAACTAATAAAAAACAAGTTGTTTATTCAGTGAAATGCCTCAATGTTTTTTTTACAAAAGAAACTTCCAGTTTTTAGCTCTTTAACTGTGTTATTAACCAAATTTTTTGAAAAAGTGTTTTTTAAATCGTCCATTGTGCGTATTTTTCTATCAAAAGCAAAAAGAAATAGAGAATTTCCCTGTGTCATGTATTAAAGAGTTAGAATAAACTCCTACAAATTCAATTTTGTATGATTTCAACTGTCATGGTCGTCATCTCTTTCACTTCTAATATTTGCTAAAATTGAAAATGTAATTGCAAAAAGGTACGGCTAGAGGTCGCTCTTCTCTCAGTTGCCTCATTCCAGGTGGACTTTCTTTGCAGTGAAGCTGTTTGAGTTTATTATAGTCAAATGGTGCTTCCTCCTTTGAACTGACTGTTTGGTTCAGGTTTTTCTTCTGGTAGGTTTATTTTGAGGCAACCCAGTTTGTGAAAAAACTTGCACTTTTTTATGGCTTTAAGGTTTGGTTGTTACTTTCTGTGCAAAAGCCTCCAGACCTTCCGTATCCCTTAAGAACAGGGTGAATAGAAGAATATGCAAGTTGAGGACATGTAGATTAAATCAGAGGAAGATGGCATTCTGTTGCACTTAAGGAAGAATATAAACCTCCTTCCTTTTCATACTTTCACTTTTTAAAAAAAAATCAAAAAATAGATTTCCTTTCTGTATGAATCTCAATTAATCCAAACCAACATATTTCTGTGTCACATGTAGTTTGTTGGACTTGGTCACAGCTTGAACTGAAGTCCTGGCGGTTGTTGTTCTCCCGTTGGCGCTCTCTCTTCTCCTCATTATCTTCAGAGCTGGACGTCTAGACGGGTCCATTGTCTGCTTGGCTCTGCACGGCTCCTTGTGCCAAAAGTAAATCTCATTAACAGATTGGCAGAACTGGGGCTCACTGTGAGCAGCATGTGCTAAAAATAGAGAAACAAGGTGATTACTATAAACTAGATCTATGATTACATCTGAACTGGTGACCTCTGCCCTTTCATTCCCTTTGAGCTTTTCAAAGAAGCAAAGAAGGAAGTTCATGTTCCACCAAAATGAGAAGAAGAAATGCACGTTTAAGGAAATTAAAAGTTCAGTTCAAGTATGTTTTCTTTAACAGAACCGCCAGATGGCAAAATGGGATTATATTCAAAGCTGGAGTAAACACAGACTGAGAGCTGCACTCTTTCTAATTGGGCTCAAAGAGAAAGAAGCTTTGAAGGTGCAACTCTGCGGCAGGTTGTTGTTTTCAGGTTTGGTTGTGGATTTTAGCTCTGGAAGCAGCTTTAACCTGCTGGATCAAAGCGCTTTGCTGCTCATCCATCACCTGAGCACATCAGGCTGCAGAATTAAAGGAAAGAATCAACATCTTGATAAACTGTATGTTTTAAACATCCAACGTTCAGCAACATTTTGACTCTTTTTCCTTCATTATTTCTGATTTTAACCTGATAAAATAATGTGTTTAAAACATCTAATATTTTTTTTCTTTCTTTTGACCTTGATGATCTTCATTTCAGGCTCCTGTCAAGTCGATAGAATTTCTGAGATTAACTCTGAGGTGGATCTATGCTCTAAGTTTGGGTACCAGCATCCTCGGCTGTCAGCTTTTGTGAAATGAATCTGAGTTTCTGCAGCTTGTAGTTTGCAAGTCACGTTATATTGAAATATATATATATTTTAAAATATTTTTGTATATATTCACTTCCTGAACTTCCCCATGACCCCAACAAGCAATAAGCAGGTTAGAAAAACCGATGGATGGACTTCCTGGAATTTATATTTGTCATTTTGACTCCAAATGTTAAGAAACTTCTCAGAAATGCATCTTAGTGTCACTAATTTTACAGTTGTATAAAGATTTTTGTTGTGGATGTAAGAAGTATTACAGTTTTTGTGATTTTTTTTATATTGACATTTTTGTCAACAAAATGCACATAAAAATAAGAACGTTAAGAGGAAAAGCAGTTTTTCCTGAACTCTTGATGCTTGTTTTTCTGCTGAGCATGTCTTTTTTCTGCGGCAGGGTGACCTTTGGGACAGAGCCCCTGTGTAAATGGTCCAACTTGATCCCACAGACGGGATCCAGACAAACGAGTGAATGCCCTCCTGACATTTCTGACCCGAGCTCTAGCTTTGGCCTGGATTTTGCTGCTCTGTTCTTTGACACCCCCCCCCCTGCTTTGTAACTTACAAAGAGCTCTTTCTCTTAAAACAACACCCCTGAACTCTCCTGGAACTGGCTTCAGATTTGTGGGGATGAGTCTATCTGAGGCTGATTCTGAATCCTGTTGTGTTCGAGTTGATGGAAGAACCTCACAGGTGAGAAAAAGGTTTGATTGACAGGCCTGGCATCATGTGGAGGGGCGTGGGATGCAAATATAGTAATGTAAAAATCAGGACACAGGATTTTCTGTTTTTCAAATCAGCTGCTTTAGAAATGCAGAAAAAAACAAGAAAAGATGGGGAATTCATCATGTGGCTGCAATAAAATACACATTTTGAAACAGAAATAAGTTCTACTTGGGATCAAAATTAAAGTTCTTGAGGATATTTCTCCGTTTTAGATGGAAAGTTTTCAATATTCAGCTCCAATCAAAAATGATCATGCGTAAACCAACAGAAACTGCACTAAACTTTTTACTGAAAATAATGTTATTCCATAGAAAAAAATCCCACTGACATTGTTGTAGTTTAATCAGATGAAATCATGCTATCATAGTCCTTCGTAAATGAGTCCAAAGTGTAGAAACAGCAAGAAATCACAAAAATCTGAAAAAACACTGAAAAAGGGAGACTAAAACAGAGAAAAAAACGCATTTGTTTAAATAAAGATGGAAATAAAAAAAGGGAACAACTCATTTTCATTAGCAATAAATGTTTTAAACTCACTAGTGTGATCCATTAATTCATCTAAAACGGCTCTTATTTTCCTACTTTGTGGAGATTAAATTTAATCCCCAGCGGAATCCCAATCTCCGAAGGACGTGAACGCGCCGTGCGCGCTCTGTCCAGGGTTTACGGTACTTGGCTCAGTCCCTCTGCGCACCGTGCCTGCTGGCAGCCACCCCCCTGCTTCTGCAACACGGAGACGCGTGAGGAAGATGGTCGGATAAGATCCTCCATCTGACGAGACGCGCCTCGGAAGGATCCGCGCGCTTCAAGCGCGCGCCGCCTCGGCGTGAATGGACGGATAAGCAGCGAGCCGTTTCGCAACCCCGCTTTCTAGTGCTCGCAGCGCGCGTGCAGTCTGGGATGTATTTTTCCACTCTGTTAAGTTATTCCGTGCGCGCACTCGTACTCTGAACCCAAAGGGCGCATCAGCTGTTCCCCAGTGTCGCGTTTGAACGGCGCTCATTGATCTGCAGGGGAGTTTGCGCGCCAAGGAGGGCTGTCGGAGCGGCTCCTGTCGTCTGTGTGTGGGGGGTGGATCTCCTCCTCCGCCACAACAAAACCCGGGACGAAAGGAGGAGGAGGTGGAGATCTGGACGCACGCGCTGGTAAAATGACGATGTCTGTCCCAGAGAGGAAATCGGGATCGGAGGGGAAGGAAGAGGAAAGCGAGGATGAGAGCGAGATCCTGGAGGAGAGCCCGTGCGGCCGCTGGCAGAAGCGCAAAGAGCAGGTTGGTGGTCTGTCCGTGGAAAATCCGTCCAGCGGATTCCCGATCAATCAATAGATCAATCAGGCTGCGCGCGGCGGTTGTGCAACGCTCGAGCCAGGCCGAGATTTTCTGCATCATAAATCACACACCCTGGTGAATGCGGTGATCACTTTAGCACACATGGAGCCTATTCCAGTGCGCACAAACATACGCAGCGAGTCTGTGGTCATTATGGGAGGTGAAATGAGTTCATGCTTCTTAACTGGAGATGTTGCTGGTGCTTCACAGTCCAGAAAAAGTAATGGACTCACTTACAGGCGCACAGTGAGCAGTATTCTCAACCATTTGTTGTTGGATGCATGCTTTCCTTTCTAATCTAGAATCCTATCCCGCTTTAGACCCTCTCTGTGGCCCTCACTGAGTCAGAGAGGTTGTAGATCACCACATCTCAAAAGACCTGGCTCTGATCTAATAGATCAGCTTATTGATTACTTTAGCTGTTTGATTGACAAACTCCGATCATCTTTTGATCTATTTTCAAAGCATTCCCAGTGTTTTTTTTTTTAATTTATGACGTTTTTTAGCCAAAACCATAAAACCTGTTCATCTCTAGGACATAGTTTCTGCAGAAATTCATCAGAAATTCGCATGGAGGAAGCCCGCTCCCACTTCCCATAATTCATAACTGAGATCCTCTAACTCCTCACACCCTCCCAACCTGACATTTCCGGTGCATCAAAAATGGTGAGCAATATCAGAGCTGTCCATCCACATAGTTCTGATCCAGATTCCAGCTCAGACGAGGAAAACAAAGACCTACATGGATCTATTTGCATGCATCAGAATGGAGCAGGGAGCTTGTAGCCCCGCCCACCATACATTCTACATCACAAATACAATTTCTTTCAAACGGCATTTTTTCGTCTGCTCCTAATTTAACTCAATTTGGATAAAGAAACACTCAGAAATGCAATTATGAGCTTCATTTTCTTCATACATGTCATCATATGTTAAAAGCCACAAGAACATGTTAAAAACACCAGTTTCATTGAAGTGGGTCTTTATCAGCCTTCAGGAAAAAGAAAAGTTCAGGCGAACTTCTGAGCTGTACCTGCTTCTGGTGATGGTTTCTGCCACCACTGAGACGTGTTTGGAGACTTTATAACCGGAATTATAGGAATTTTCTTGGATAGGTTTTGGGGGCTAGGTCATTTTCTGAAACCGAGCTTTTTTACTTTAGGACACTTTTGGAAGAGCTCTTAAGTGCCCATGGAAAACCATTTGCACAGAAACTGTAAAAACTGTCCAAAGTATTTGCTTAAAATGTTTGCTCTCGCAGTGTTTGATGTCTTCTGCAGAGTTTTTGTCTAAACTGTGTTGATCTAAATCTACTTTTAAAAAAAATGAAAAGGAAATTCTGCATTTATTGCAGAGTCCTAAAACTTTTCAGAATTAATTGTGCCATTTTGAACTTTTAAATGTATAACTGGCAAAAAATATAGCGGGGAAACCACACCGGACATTTTTATTTATTGATTAAAACGTGTAAAAATAACACGTCAACGCTTTAGTGAGAGATGCTGTCTAATATTTGGAGAATAACTGTTAAACAGTTACAGTGCATGTCAAGGATGTATTACTTCTTCATGCGTTTGGATGTAATGTTAACAAAAAGCCCAAAACATTTAGAAACATCTGGAAACCTGTTAAACAGAAAATAGGATGTTTGAGCTTTTTTGGGTCCTGATTTGATTATTTGTCGATTGTTTTAAAATTCTAACTGAAGTTTGAATTGGAATAAACAAAGCCTGCTTATGTAAATGACCAGTGGATGTTTATTATCAGGGAGAAAAACGGCGTTTTCAGGTTCCATCGCTGTGAAGCTGCGGGTGTTTCCTTCCTTACAACGTCTGATAAGGCGGAGAACTTAAGTCGAAGGTTATCTGTGGTGCGCACACAGAGAGGACGCCAAAGCCGCCCAGCAGCCTCGCCGCGATTTCTGCACCGGCTGAATATTCTGCATGTTGAAACAAACACATGCAAACACAAACCCCCCCTTCCTGACGAGTTTCCACTCATTGATTAACCCTCTGTGTGCCGCTGGAGCTGCTCCTGCTGCCACTGTTTCATTCCGAGTCTCACAGATAATTTATTGATTTGTGGCTTCAGAATAGATGAGTCTGTCATGCGTTTGTCACTCTGAGAATGTGACTTGTTTAAGAAGGATTTCTGATGCTTTTCAAGATGATCTCTTTATCCTTTAGTTCAGCTGTTTTTGTTCTAGAAGAAAGTGAGTCTTTTCAGCAGGAAAACCTAGTTCACATTATTTAATAAACTCCATAAATGTGAATATGTTGTTACTTATGTCTCTTATCTGGGCAGTGTGGTTTAAAACAATATCTTTGCATTTGGGATCTCTGTGAGAGTTTTTGAATCAACAAGGCATTTATTTGGGTTTTTCTTTATGTTGAATCTATTTACAATCCCCTAGATTGGGGTGTAACATGAAATGGGGGCTCGTCCGGGATTTTATTGTGAGAGGCTGCAGAAGAGCTTCCTATTTTGTTTTGCACCTCTTGTCTAGAAGGGGTAAGGCATGACTTAAAAAAAGAAAAACCCAAACCCACATCATTCAGTCATCAAACCACCAAAAATACAGCTGCCAAAACAGTAAACCCGTCTTTTATTGAACGTGTTTTGTCTCAGCAGCTGTATTTTTGGTGGTTTGATGACTGAATGATTTGGGTTTCTTCTTTCTATTTAGATGTTATGTCTTCCTCCTCTAGTCAAAAAGTCCATAACAATCTTAAATAAATGTCACTAAACTGTAACGGTATGGATTTAAAGTGTCCAGTTTGCATAAAAAAATCTTTATATCTAATATCTCTATATCCATGTTAAATGTGAACGATACATAATAGGCAGGACTTTTTTTGGTTGTTTTTAAAGGCAGTTAAATCTTCATGTCCCGACAGACTCACATCAAGGACTCCACCACCTTGTTTTGACTGGAAAACACAGATGTTAAACCCAAAAACACAGAAACAGGTTCGAGATTAAGCAGTTTCCTGAAGTATCTCCTTGAGAAGTTCATTAAACTGCATTAGGTGCTTCACTTCAGTCTAATCTGTTTTAATCATGTCGTTCTGGAGCTGCAGTCTTTGTCAGAACTGCTTCACTCTGTAGGATATACATGTGTGACTCCATGGCTTACAGCTTTGTGACATGCAAAGTGTTGGAACTTGAAGAAGACAAAACATTTTCCCCAAACCTTTGATTTGTTGCCAAAACTGCTGTGGAAGAAACTGGATCATGGATTTTTGTGGGGAAAATATTCCAACTCATCGAGCTTGAAGCTGTGACACCAGAAAGACACCTTCCTTTTTATTCCAATATTTCTAAAATGCACTTTAATACATGAAAACATCAGAAGATTCTGTAGTGCATAAGAAGGTAAATCTGCCTGCTCCTCTGTTTATTTCATTCTCATCCTGCCCGAACTGAAGAGTATTGCTCTGACATCTCAGTTGGAGAACAGCAGCGGTCTCCTGAAGCGAATCCACACCCGGCTCTGTCTCCATCTGTTCACAGGGAGATGAAAGGATTCCGGATCCCGCAGCTTTAGTGTCATTTCAGGTGTGAGTTTGACAGACAGATGCTGCATCGGAAACTGCACAAAGAACAGTGAAAACCTCTTCTACAGTGATGCCTTTTTACAAGAAATGACACGCTTTCTAAGTTTCGACCATGAAAATCATAAATAAGCTTCGCAATGTGGTATTTTTAAGCCCTTAAGCGGAGCGTTTGAACCCTCCAATCAGCTTTACCTGCTTGCTAAGGAGCTCCATCATGCTCCACCTGACCAGAGGCTCCTCCTAATAACTCACACTCACACTGCCCTTTCAGGACTGACGCCCACTCAAGTTTTCTGAGCATTGAAGCATGCAGGGCGGGTCAGAACTGGAGTTTGTGGGAAGTCAGAGAACAAACCGTCTCTCATGCTGTTTGCAGCTTCAGAGTTTGGCAGGCCGACCCCTCCATGATCCAAACGCTAATTTAACAACTTATGCCAAAAAGCTCATTCATTATTGGTTATTCTAATGGTGAAAGCATTGCAGTTTCAGTCCATTTTTGTCACTTCTTTTCTTTGCTTGTTCAACTTAAAGTAGTTACATTTTACCCCCCGTATGCTTTTAAATAATGTTTTATTTCATAATACAATCAAGATCCTGTCACATTTTCTTAAGATTTGCTGTGTCATAGCCCTAAATTCTTTTAAAAAAATAGTTTTAGAAATTTAGGAATGAATTAAGACTGCTGCAGAAGAAAAATTATCTTAACTTCAAAATAAAAATAAAAAGACTGAGGAAAAGCGTCTTTGCTATAGTTAGTGTAACGTTTTTATTGACCAAAAAAAGTAGGATTTTTTACATTACGATAGTTTGTTGGACTCAGTTCTGCTTGGCAGCACAAATGTTCTTTGTTTTTTTAATTCACACATTTAGTTGACAGAAACCACAAATTTAATTGGATAAACCTGTCAGAAAAGAAGCACTGACTGGTTTGCCAATTACCTGTTGTTTTTCTTTTTTAAGTTTATGCCCCCAACATTTCACCTACATAGTTTGATCCATTGGGTAGTCCACTTGCATTCATGCTGCACCGAACCGCAGCAGGATTCACTTGCAAGCAAACCAAATTCCTGGTATTCAAGTCATTTTTTTGGCCCAAACCAGACCATCACTCAAACATTTTTGACTGAAGTGTTTTTCTTTTACGTCTCCTTTAACAAACCAGGGATTTAAATGTTATTTGTTTGAACAGAAGTTTTAAAATGAATGGTGAGGTGAAATTTTAGTACTTTACCCTCATAACCTGAAATAAAAAAAAGGCCAGAAAATGAAAAACTCTGGTCCAATGAAGCAAGCTTAAACGTTTTTCTCAAAAGGCTTGGGCACGTGCTCTTTAACTTGTAAATGTTTTTAAATAGTTTCTAAATTACATTGTTGTTTCTTAATGCTTTGTATGGATTGGTCCTGCTGTCTGGACCAGGACTCGCTTGAAAAAGAAATTAGAATCTCAATTGAACTTTACCTGGTTAAGTAAATAAAAGTTATTAAAATAATAATAACTTTGAGCTGCACAGGGGAACAGTGGTTAGTGCTTTTGCCTCACAGCAAGTGACCCCCAGTTCAAGTCCCAGCTAGGCGATCTGAAGCAATGTCACCAATGAGGAACCTTTCTGTGTGGAGTTTGCATGTGTTGAAGTCAGAACAGCTAACCTCCAGTACAGTGTCATGTTCCTCCTGGTTCACATTGAGTTCCTTTGCTGTCAATGATGGGGGGACAACAACCGAGATGCCAGATGGTGGTCATTTAGATGCTTTCTTCATTCTTCACTACATTTATTTCAGCATTTCTGTTTTTGTGTGTTTTTATTTACAGCTCATGATGGGCTGCAGGTCATGTGACTTGCCCTTGTTACCCGGGGGCAAAATGTGAAGCTGTGAGGCCTCCGTGAGGTCACGAGATATTTCACAGAGATAGATGTCAGCACTTTCCACTCCAGCTGTGTGAAAAAAAGCCATCTGTTGGGAGTAATATCTTTCCTAGAGGAATGGCTTCATTTGCTAACTTTTAAGGAGCCGTCTCTAAACTTTTAGTCATTTTGAGGACCAAACTCAACAAACCTCCTCAGGCGTAAATCAGTGGTCCCCAACTGGACAGTTGTTACTGGGCAAAGAAAAAAAAAAAAACCACAACCCACATTTTTTCTGTTTTCTTTTGAATCTGATTTCTAAAGGAAGTTTTATTTTGAAAAACTACTGGATTATCTCCACCACATCTGACTCATTCTTGGCGTATATCAAGTCGCTCGGTCACGTGTTAAAAGTCCATCTGCATCTCTCATAAAGTGACCGGTAAACTGAAACCCCTAAGCTACAGAAAGATAACAAAAAGAAAATGTATTTGGAAAGTTTCTTTTGGCAGAGAATAATCAGTGAGGAAACAGAAGAAGAGGCTTTGACTTCAAAATAAAAGACATCTGCAGTTAACAGACAAAAAACAAAAGTCTTTACATCAAATACGGATTTATTGGGACAGTTGTTCCCACACACCATAATAATTATGCAGAAAATTCAGCAACGTCTAATGTTACAAGGATGATGCTAATAAAGTTCTTCAAATGGTGAATTCACGTTCATATTTATATAAATACCATTGTTTTTATTCGTTGCACCTTCAAAGTTGGCCGAAGATGAAGTTGGCGTCCGATATTTTTAGCTTCCATTTTGACATTTATTGGTTAAAAGAAAGTCTATATCACATTTGAATAGTTTCTACATGAAATATAGTGTACAAAAAGCAACTGCAAATATTTTACAGAGGATGAAGAAATTTACCCTCAAAAGTTAAAGGAATCTATAAGCTAATAAAAAATCGGATGCAAATTCAGCCTTGCAAAGGCCCTTCCGTGAATATATTGTCTGACCAGTCCCATAAACATACAGTCAAATCCTTGGAAGACGATTAAATGTGTGTTTTTTTGCGTACTTGTTGTTTTAAAGTTGCACATTCTTGGATTATAATTGGAGGAGGATTTAGGCCTTTATCGCTCCAAAGCAGAATTTTGTTGAAGTTAAACTGCACATTGGCGTCATGATCCTATTACTTTTCATGCTGAAACTGCTGGAGTTTATTGTTGTTCATTTGCATCTTTAGGAGCAGCCATGTCTGATTGCTTTTTTCTTTTCTTTTTTTTTTTTTTTACTTGTTTTCTTGGGCAGAAAAGCTGATTGGCTGCTGATAGATGCGTTCAAATACAGAAAAATAAAGATTTCAAGCCTTTATTTTGTAGGTTTTTACTGTTGTAACTGTAAAGATTCAAAATCTCTGAAAAAAGTACTTACTGCATACATAAAAAAACCTTTTGACATAAAAAATAGGAACATTTTTGGACCTAATAAATGTAAGTTACTCGTTAATAGTCTCTGCACTTCCAGGTGAGGTTGCCAATCACGTCGCAGACCTGCCATTATTATAGTTATCCTTAAACACAAAGTGATACACCTGAGAATAAGTACTTAAATAGTTTAGGAAAGTTTTGCTTGTCTTTTAATTGTTTTTTTTGTCATGTTTTTTGCCTGGAATTTTTCTTTGCTTTTGTAAAGTTTCCCTATGTCTTTACCCTTTTGATTGTTGTTCTAGAAATTATAAAAACAGTTTGATTTAAACCTTTGGGATTTTTGCAGTAAAAAAAAGTGACAAAATTCACTACTCGGAACTTCATGTTTTTTTACAGTTCCAGGTTTATTTTGGAATCATAATTTAAAATGATGAAAAAATATCTGAAAAAAAGAAGCCGTGGCTGTACTACAAAGATGCATATGAAGCTTTGTCACAAAAAACTGTTTTGCTGCTTCATTGGACTGTAAACCTTTGTTAAAGAGAAAGCTATCTTCCATCTTTTGGTTGGTTGCATTCCACAGAGTTTTGAAAATAAAGTTTGTGAAGCCACAGTAAAAGTATAAAGGGACACATCTTGGGTTTTTCCAGCAGACCTTTCCTCATAAAGAAGAATAAATCTTGCTTTAGGGAAAGGCAGCATTTTATGTGTAAGAGTATCCATCAACTGTTTGTGTGTCAAAACGTCTCTGACTCGTTTAACCTCCGGTCTGTCAAGGACTCTACAAAAAAAGATCATTCCTCAAACCAGCTTTTATTTTGAAGGATGTCACTCACTGAAGGGAGAATGTTGACTTCTGTGAACCACCATGTCTTTCGAAATGTCTCAGAGTGTCTGACATGTGAACAAAACTCCATACATTGTTGGTACTTTGAGTGACAGTTTGATGTTCTTGCGGCATCCACATGCCTTACAGGCAGCACTCGGGGCACGCAGCCACGAAAACAACCTTTTTCCTAGAAAGAAGGTTCACTAGAAACCTTTTTTTTGTGAGATCTAATTGCTTGGTTCCTGTTTCAAAACAATTTTGGCTACATATAATCAAATATGTCATAAAGTTTCCTTAAAACAGTAAAATACTCTTCTAATGTGTTTAACCTATGATGCTACAATGAGATAAAGTTGTTTCTTTGTCGTAAAACCTATAATGTCCTGCTTTAATTGACTTAAATCTTCAAGTTTTTGCTGCTTATCTTAGCATTTAAATTAAACAACACACTTTCTACAAGTGTAGGATCATTGTGGCTGGTTTTAAATTTTAAAAAAGGATATTCACTGCTGCTGCAGGAGCTAAAAGCTTAGATTAGCTGCAATAAACAACAATCATGCAGTCGTACTTGATGGCTAATGAAGGTTTGGAGCAGAACAAAGTTACCAAAAACCTAAATAATGATTCGAACATTATATGCATTTGCAAAAAAAGATCTAAAACTGTTAAAAACCAATCAAATGTATACCTAAATATTAAGATTATGTCCTGATGGATCACAATCATGATTTAAAAGAGCTGCTGCATTAATGTGCTGCTTAGTTTCTCCATATGTGAGGTAAAGGTTTGCGACTTTTATCAAAGATCTTTATTACAGTTTTGAAAAGTTTGCACAAACGTTGTTGAGCAGGGAGCTGATAAAAGGTTGAACATTAAAACTCAGACTATTTCCATGCAAATGTCGGCTTTTAAGGCAGAAAGAAAACGTCATCAACACTTACAGAGGACTTCTCTTTCAAAGGGTTTCCTGGTGTTTTTGCCTGGCTTGGCTTTGTGCCTTTACAGATCTGCAGTCTTGACCTTTGAAACTCAGGGTTATCTCAGTGTTTGAGTCAATAGTGCTCTCACTAAAGATCAATAGGACCTTTAGTCTGGTGGAAGAACAGCGTTTGCAGAGAGTGGAGCATTTGTAAAAGTATTAAAAATAATTGTTTCTTCTCATCTGAATCACCAAATGTTAAAGGATTTTATGATCTGAACAAGGTGACAGATGTTGGCCAAGGCATTCAGAGAATCTCTTAAATGTTTGTAGGGGTCAAAAAGTTCTCCGAAAATGTGCAGGACAGACTTTCAGTCACCCAGTACTCAACTACTTTCAGAACTCAAATATTTATTATGTTAGTTTGTAGATGTTAGAAAGAGCAACAAACGTTGAAACATGGGGCTGTATGTAAAAAAAAAAAAAAAAGATCTACATTTAGAAAACAACTCATAAAATCATGAAAGTTTTTCTTTAGTTCTGCAGTCTTTTCTTTACTTGTCCTAAATGGGTTCTGGGCTGCAAATTTAGCAGCTTTTAGGAATGTAATGTCAGGTCATTTCATGCAATGCTTCAGTCACAAAAACAACTGTCCCTGCACGATGGGGAGGCATCGGTACAATCTTTAGCATCTCAAGCTGCCACCCAATTCTTAAAAAATTGTTGGTGTGGTCATGCATGTAGACGGTGGGGGTCAGGCATCAGTCAGGCAGGGATGACCCTATTACAAAATCAGGTGACAGCTGGGCTGTGGCAGCCGGATCGCCAGCCAGCAGCAGCTCTGCTTGGAAGATGTGTGAATGTTTTTGGATGGCAGATGTCCATGTCAAGTGCTGCCAGCCACCTGGTAGCCTGTGGTTGTGTAAAAAGCAGGCCATTCTGCACCACTGGTTATTCACAACTCAGATTCTGAGCACACATTATAAGTTTGTCAATTACAAATTTTTAGACAACATGGTTCCCAAGAAACCCAGCAAAGCTTTAGGGCCCAAGAAAACAAAGGTCCAAGTGGTCCAACCACAGCAGGAGTCTTCTTCAAATGCAGCATCAGTGACATCTCCGTTTGGACTCACAGGGGCCAGGATTGCCAGATTGACGTCTGGTCATCACCGAGCCCCCAGCGGGTGTCAACAGCCTTTGTTGATTTCTCTGCGTTGTTACCGTACGATTTTTAACAGTCAGATGGTGGGATGGCTGGAGGGTGGCATTCTGAAATCAGCAAATCATCAGACGATTGTGGGGACCCTTGAAGACCCTCCTATCAGTCAGTTATCGCACTGCTGCCTACCTGACATCTGCCTGTTACTGTCCTGCCACCGAACGACCTCCAAATGTGCCTCGGCGGTCACTGACCGATGCCAAAAAATTGTCCAGTGGCGTAAAATGTAACTTTTTCTTCAAACCTCGATGTGTAAAAATGTGTGTGCCATCTCCCGATTACAAATTCCGCTGCATGGCCACCTGCCAAATTTGCTGAAAAACGTGCATTAGGTCTTTGCAAAGTGGCATTTTGGGATATGTGACCGTAATCTTAATAGTCTACCTAAAATCCAACTCTTTACCTGACAATTGCCCTTTTCTCATTGACATTTATCCCTAAAATAATCACACTTCCGACTTGAAAATTTCCCCTGCGATGCGTAACGACTCCAGTTCAAACATTTCAATATTTACATGTACATTTTTAAGAGATCTTTGAGAGTGAAAGAATTATTCTGACACTAGAGCTGCAGCTAAATTTGATGTGTCTCCCAGCAACCGTCAACCATTGAGATATCTGATGAATTAAATTTGGAGCTGCTGAAGTAATATCCCTCATGCTCTGTTTTATTAGGAGATGAGATTCATCTCCAGATGATGGGTTCAAATCAGTTCTCTGGGACCGACTTCACACCTTCAATTTAGCAGTAAACTGAATTGGGAGCGACGTGTCATTTAGGCGCGATTAATGTGGTGTCTGTCCAAACTGTTTCCTATTCAACCCAGCAGTTGTATTCCCTTACAGATTCACTCTGATTTTAATATCCTTTCCATGAAGTGGGTCTTAGCTGAAGTAGTTAAAGGGAAAAAAAAGGTTATTAATCTCATGCTTTGATCAAAATCGCACAAAAGCAGCATTTTCACTCATTTTTTACACCTCTAATGCTAAGAGCAGGTTTCAGGGGGCAGATTCAATCACCCATAATCCCACAGTGATGTTTGTGATGTCACAGAATCTGACTTAAAGCTGTTCAGCCTTTCAACTCAGTTGTTTCCTCTATAAATAATAAAGGCTTCCAACAACAAAATGTTTTAATGAAATAAATTTTCTCTTTTAAAAAAACATCTACTGTCAATAATTTATTTAGGTAGTTTGACAAAATAATGTAGTTTGTCGATTTATGTAAAATATCTAATTAATGTCTGTTCCAGAACACCTAATGGCCATTTTGGTTCATCTCTAGTTAAATAAAATCTAAGAAATCAAACTAATTTATTTGTTTAATTGTCTAGAATAATAGAATAATAATAAGTTTTACTCCACACTTTGTAATGTAACCCTAATTGTTATTAAAAGAGATCAGAGATTTCCTATAAGTCCTTAGCAGGTTTGCACCGTAGCTGCTATTTTGGTCCATTCTTCCACCCAGATCTTCTCAAGAGTTGGGATGTTTTGGTTCCATCACTGGACAATATGGATTGTCAGCTCCTTCCCCAGATTCTCTATTGGATTGAGATCCAGAAACTGGTCAGACTACTTCAGAACCTTGCAATGCTTTTTATATAGCCAAATCTTTGTTGCCATGGTAATGTGTTTGGGATTGTTGTCATGTTGGAAGATCCAGACATGTTTCATCCTTGGTGTTCTCACTGATGGAAGGAGGTTTCTGCTCAAAATATCTGTATAAATGCATCTATTCATCCTTTCCTTTATACCGATCAGTCATCCTGTCCCCTTTACGGAAAAGCAATTCCAAACCATGATGCTTCCACCCCCATGCTTCACAGTGGATTTGGCATTAATTTGATATTTTTCCTCCTCTGTATCATCCAGATGGTTTCTGGAGAACTTCAGACATGTACTGGTTTGAGCAGGGGAATATTTGGAGCTCTGCAGGATTGGAATCCATGACGACTTCTTGGGTTACTATAGTACCCTTTGTTACTGTGGTCCCAGCTTTCTTCAGGTCAATGACCCGTGTGGTTCTGGGCTTTTACCTCACCGTTCTAAAGATCATTTGTCACCTTGTCAGTGATCTTGTTTTTCTTCCATTTTCTAACAACTGTTCCATCAGTTGATCTCTTCTCATCAAGCTCCTTTTTTATTGTAGATTGGTTCATCCCAGTTGTGGTCAGATGACCGATTTATTCCTGGTATCCCTCGACAGCTCTTTGGTTGCTCGTCTTTTAAAGTGGGCGAACTTGCAGAACTGGCACTACTATACTTTTTGCCTCACTTTAAAGGGCAAAAAAACTGAGGTGGAGAGAACTCAATTTATTTATTGTTTTAATAAATATTGTATTTGCCTAACTTAGCTGTAGTTGAATCTGTTGAGGTGTT
Source organism: Oryzias celebensis (assembly GCA_014656515.1). NCBI lineage: Eukaryota > Metazoa > Chordata > Actinopteri > Beloniformes > Adrianichthyidae > Oryzias > Oryzias celebensis. The sequence goes on along the minus strand of BNCR01000012.1, from coordinate 29,607,636 downwards.
GTTTTTGCTGGAAAAGTTTTTAGTTTTTTGCTGTTAGTTTTTATGTGACTCACAGCAGAGAGCAACAATGACAAATGAGAGAAAAAAAAGACAAGTTCAGTCTTCGTAAAAAGAAAAACCACATTCAGACTGAGGAATAAACCCACGCTCTTTACTGGTAATCTAGTATACTGTAATAGTATCATATTATTCTAACATATCATAATTTAGCAGGCTTGGGGAGAGGAGGATGGAGCAACCTAAAGAAGTGATCCAAAAGTATTTTGATAAAATGTCATTAAGGTGAGCTCAAACTCTCACTTTACTCTGCATAACTCTGATAGTGGTATGCTTTCATTTTCTTAAAAAAACAGTCTTGTTGTTATTCCTGTTCTGACCTAAACCATTTGACTAAAGAGGTCAATCTGCAGAAATTTACCAGCCTTGCAAAATAAACTGTGCTTTTATTTTCTTTGTTTTGATTTGAAATCTAACACTTCTGATGGTTTATCAGTTTCCTGTACATCAGCAGACAGAGCGTTACCTCAGTCTTTGATCTCTCGGTTCATATGTAGTAGTTTATGTTGTGTGCAGTGAGCGTGAACAGTCAGATGCAGATTCGATAAACAGTTGCCTCCATAGACGCTCCTGCACAGTCAAGAGCTTGTCAGCGTCTCCATGCACGTCTGCCAACAACCTTTTGTTTATGCACACGCTGAGAGCCAGCTCAGGTTGACTCTCACTTTCTCAGTTTAATCCCGCTGGAAGATGAAAGCCACATGATAAGCTCGCTCTGCTCATTCACATTTACTCTTCAGTCGTCTCCGTTTCCACACTCGGGACTTTCCAAACGTGCTCACTGAGGTCTGCAAGCAACGGTAGCTGTGAAAGGAGGAGAATCTTCTACCTTATTGCTTTCCCTTTGGCTTTCCACTATGAGCTGAATTGAACTGCTGCCTCGATTCTTAAACTGACGTTTTGGAGCCTGGAGACTGATACTCAGCAAGCCTGTGCGAAGTTTGCCAAATCCTTTCTGCTTTCAAACTCAGTCCCTTCCCTTCCCTTCCCTGTACTGAAGTAACCTCTGATGCAAAGCAGAAAGGAGTGGTCGCTGAAACCAAAGGCCTGTTGCTCTTTCATCGAGTGTGTGAGCATGTACCAGCATAAACGGAGTAATCCAGTGGTTAGAAATTAGCCCTTTTTATGGACAAATTTAACACTCTGATCGTTTCTGCCAGACCCAGTTCAGCTTCTCCTCCAGAGGCAGCTGGAGAACAAAGCTCACCCACAACTTGACGTTTTGACGTTGATGTATAAGTGACGCCTTGACTTAGTAAAGCTTTTCCTGCCTGTAAAGGTGTCAGGGAGTCTATTCTGAATGTGGGTTTTAAAACCCTGAAACTCCCAAAGGCTGGAGGTGATGGTGTAAAGTTCCTGAATGCAAAAAGGTGTCAAGTTTCCAAACTTTTGGTTAAAGAGAAAACAAACGCAGGATTTAATGTGGCTTAAAAAAACAAAGGTTTAATACAGAAAGATACAAATACAGAACAAAATGTTCATGTGAAAAACTTTAATTCACTTTTTAACACTCTTATTAAAGTTTTTTATGTTTACTTTTATTGTGGCTGAAGTCAGAAAAGTCTAAAGATTTCTACTAGTTTTAGTTAAAATAATATTTTAAATAGGTGGAAGAATTCTGTAGTTTAAAGAAAACAACAGATTATTATTATTATTTCCATTAAAAGACAAAAAAACAATATTAAAGCAGATTTTAGAAACTAGTTGTGACGGTGTGTGTGTTTTCTGCTGCACGATCAAAGTGGAAGTGAAGTTTCTTTGTTTTTCACGGTGGTTGTTTACGTAAGTGTGAAGGGAGGAGTCAGAGTTGATTCACCTTAGAGCCAAAAGCAGAGCTGAACCAGTTAAATTCCTGTCTTATCTCAAATTGAAATTCTTATTCCAAATCCTGCACGGTTTAAAATGAAAAGCTCTCCTGGATGTCAGATGAATTTTTAGTCGTATCATTAAGCATGTGGGATTTTTTTATCAATGTTCTTAGAGTTTAATGAGTTAAAAGTGTAAAAAGTGTATTTTCTCTCTTAGCTCTCGTCTGTGACCTGCACAAGAATCTGACCACTACACAACCTTCCTGCTTTGAGCTCTCAGCAATGGGGGGGCGAGGTTGCTCCATCCCACAAGGCACAGGATGTCTATAGATACCTAATATGCATCTACAGTAGATGTCTACAGGACATCTCAAACAACTCTATTTTGTTACTCTACTTGATGTCTACCAATAGTTTTCTGCATATAGAGGTATCCTACACATTTACTTGTAGTCATCTAATCTTGGAATATTTTAAGCATTTACTAGTTAAAAAAATTAAAAACTGCAATTTTACATCCATCCATTCATCTTTATCATCAGAACGCACTGAATCTCTTTTGGGGTCACAGGTTTGCTGGTTCTGATCCAGCGACTGTTGAAGGTGGAATCCACCCTAACATGGTCACCAGTTTGTCACAGGGTCACACATACTCACAGGAGCAAACCTATGAAGCATGTTAATGAACTGTGGGAGGAAGCAGGAGAACATCCACACCTGTAGATGGAGATCATGCAAACTTCACACAGAATGGTCCCAGTTGAGAGTTGAACCAGGTTCTTCTCACTGTGATCAAGAGTTAACCACTACACCACCATGCAGCCTTTTCATTCACAGATAACTGGTAATCAGAAAGTTCTACATTCCAAAAAGTAGCAAACATTTCTACTGAAAAGTACCTGGGGTTAAAGGTCTCAGAAACTTGCATCAAAACTACGATCCAACATTTATGTTCCTGTTTTGACTTTTAACTTATAACTGTCATATAACTGACAAAATGACTGCAAAAGGTTCATTCTATTGTCAGAATGAGTTATTATTAGAACTAGCTTAGCACATATTCTCATCTTCTGCTGCACAACAGTGTCTAGTTGTTGTTCAGAGGCAAAGTTCTTAAAGTATATAGACTTGCATTTACATTTGTAGATTAGGAAAAAAGTGGACTCTACACCAACATTGTCTTGTTTGTTTTTGATAGTACAAGGAGAACAAGTAGGACGGCACGACAAAATCACAATGACAAAACATGTTTGAGTTGGCTTTTCTATTTTATATCTAGTAAATGTTTAAAAATGTTCTTTATAGACATAAAGTATCCAAATGTGTAGAAGACCTCCATATGCAGAACACTATTGTTAGACAGCCACAAAATAGAGTTGTCTGAGATGTCCACTAGACATCTACATTAAATGTCTATTAGATAACTAATAGATAACTAATGGGAAGAAACCACCCAAATGGTGTGTTTACAACGTGTAATACGTGATGGGAATGCAATGCAATTAGCTGTCATCAGTTAGTCTGCAATTAGTCGTCTGTTAGAGATCTAAACTGCGATATGCAATAATTCTCTATGAATTGATGTCTATCAGATCCATAAAGCCTATCTTTAACTGTGAGCTTGAAATAGTCATGATTTAGATATCTAATAGATTTGTACATGTCTAATGGGATGCCAACGATCTTGCCCATAACTCAAAGATGAATTTCTAATGAATTCCTTCTGCTCTCTTCAGTTTTGTCTCACTGAAGAACATGACTTTAAGCCACTTTATGATTTACTGTGAGGGTCATAAAGAATTCTTCTGTTTCTAAACAACATTTTCAGAGTTTTCACATATTAATAAATTGTTAAATATTTCTTCAATGCTTACTTAAAGATATTAACATATCAAATGACCACAAGCCTGCAAATGCACAGAATCAAATTGAACTGCATAGATCATAAAGAGACTGTTTACAGCCATCAGGATAACTTTTGCCAATATTTAGAGCATTGGAAATCCCATGGGAGTTTAATAGACTGGACACTGACCATAAAAAGCATCGTGCTGAGAAAAAACCAATAACGTCTGGACTGATTAGAATCGGACTATTTATTGAAAGACTTCATTTCCTGCGAAAATCCAGTGTGAAATGTGAGAGAAGAAAGTAGATTTATCGGCAGTAAGCCGTCCCCGGAGGACAGAAATGAAGAGGAGCTGCTGCAGTGTTCTCCACACTTATGAGTCAGCATGAATCTATAGCTCTGCAGGGGGGAAACAGGAAGAGAATCAGCCTTTTAGTTGCACAGCTTTTTCAGCCAACACTCTTTTTAATGACTTTTCATGACTATAAATTTAACGTGCAAAACGATTTTTAGGACTTCTATTTAGCAGTTTTAATTCAGTCTAAAATGAGATGCTTAATCCGCACAAACGCTTACTGTGTGGCATCTGCAGAGCCGGTTTCTTCAGGAGGCGCCGACAGGATTTATCTGTCTTTATTTCCCTCTCCATTTGCTTTATTAACCTCTAAGGACCCGAGGCACTTTCTAAGCATGGGAACTTCACGTGTGGCATTGAAGCATAAAAAGTTAAAATAGTAAAACAAACTCGACTTCCTTCAGAGGCAAAAATGTTCACCCTAAGGCAAAATACAGAAAGTCCATCTGCAAAAAGTAAGCAAAATTTGTTAAAAATACCAAATAAAATTATAATTTTACTGCTATTTTTCTCATAGTAAAAGTTTAACATGAAAAAACTCCGAGGTCCGATCACACCCTCAGTTTATTTACTTCCAGGTTTTTGCTGCATAGTCAGTATTATAACTTTCTATGAATTGTAGGAGCTTGGCATCTGCAGACATTCCTCCTCACAAACGGAGATTTTTGATCATGGCAGTTTCATTTAACAGAGGTGTGGATAGATGCCCGGAAAGCACAAACTGTTCTGCTAAACCTAAAAAGAAAAAAAAATTAACTCTGTTCATTCAACTGACTCTGCTGGAGGAGATTCTGCCCTCTCTCTGAGCCTCCTACTCTGCTTTATTACACAAACGTTTCTTATGAGCAGAACTGGGTCCAGAGAGAAATAGAAGAGACTCTGTTAAATGAGTTTGTTCAGTTTCCATTTATGTGAGTTTGGAGTAGCCTATGAGATGGTAGCAAACAGAAGAAACAGAAGAAGTCAATGCTGTTAGAAATGTATGGCTTTGTCTTGTTTATGGACTGTAAGATGGACATATAAAAGCGTTTGGAATTGTTTGAAACAACCTTCACACTGCCTTTGGTAATGTGCATTCCAGCGGTTACTTCTAATGAAAAGTTGATGTAAACGCTCTGAGATGTGCATTTCGGGCTTCTATTCAAAACTGTCGTGTTTACGCACATCTTTAGATCCGCATCAGGCTGTACGTATAAAATGCACGGCCATTGAAGGTTGAAAGTTAAACCAGTCAAACTTTGACCAATCAGGGACTCAGATTTGGTACTGATGTACAGATAGCGTCCCTTTTTAGTTACGAACGTACCAACCATTTGAAAATTGATCACGGAGGAGAAATAATAATTGCGGTTTGAGCCTGGCTGGAATTTATATGACACCAAGTCTTTCAGATATCAGAACGGAGCTGTGAAAAAAAAAAACACTTGTAGCAAGATTGACCAGATTCTTGTCTCTCTCCTAACTGTAAAACTATTTCATTGGGATGTCAAACTTTTATTCTTAATCTAGTCTGTTCCCTGAAGAAGTGAAATATAAATTCAAAAAGCCAGATAACCTTAAAACCTTTAGTAGCAGTTGGATTCTGGTGCAGAGTTTTTTATAGAAGAATTGTGTTGTCTCATTTTATGAAAAGAAATGCTGTGAAATAAAAGAATTAGCCGTTTTAGTTTGTCACCTTTACCAATCCACCCTGTTCCTGCAGGACTTGCTACACCTTAACCATTTGTCCTGAGTTATTAATCCAACCAAATTAGAGAAAAAGGATTTTTAGCTAAAGCTCTGTGCTTATATTGGGGCAGTTTTGCTTGTTTAGTAAGACACATAGTGGTTATGTTATGAACTGACGTCCTTCAGTTGCTTTGGTTTTCAAATGAACTTCATTCTGGAAGTCAAAAGGTTGAATCCTTAAATTTAAAATCAAACTCAAAGTGAATTAAGCTTCCATGTTTGCTGGCTGAAGAGGTGGAGGGAGGATGGTCCTGTTGTCCTGTGGAGCAGAAAGGAGGTGGGCTTTATCTGATCTGAGGTACAAAACCACTGCAGGAGGTTACCCTGCTGGGTCCGAAGAAAACTCCTCCTGCTGGGCATGTGAAGGGCCTGTCCTCCTGTCCCTGGTAGGTTGTGGAGAACCTAAGAGGAGGCATCTTTAAGATAACAGATTTATTGACAAAAGCACAACATGAGTGAACTCAATTATGAGATGTCTGCAGCCTTGGAAACCAGATTAGCTGATTTGAAAAATGGCAGCAATAAGTTCCTCTGTCAACAGATCCAGGACAGAGAAGGGTGTGTTGATACTACAGACTTATCATTCTGCATCATGCAGCTTTAACCTCTGGCTGAAGAGCACAGGCAAACTGGTGAGAAAAAATAAAGCTGTCAGCATGCAAGACAAGATCCCGGTTCTCCAAATTTTTCATGAACTGCGGAAAATGAGGAGATGTGGATCTCACGCCTGCATGGATCTAGATTTCTGTTTTGTAAACAGACTTTTTGACTACTTCAAATCATCTCACTGGACTCGATTTCATTCTAAGAGGCTGAAAAGAAGGACAAAGACAGTGGGTAAATGGTTCACAAAGCTTTTTTATGTTGTTTTTTGCTATAAGAGGATGGTTTCAGGGCCTTTAGCTCATAAGTTGATGGGAATGAGATACGTCTAATGCAGAAGGTCTATTGAAACTCCAAAACAGACTGCAGAGACTTTGTTATTGCTGAGGAAATTAGAAGATTCCAGTTGTTTCTTCAAAAAAAAAAACTGCTTTATGTTGATTGATCTTTAGGCAGGAGATGCAGTGTGGGGTCAAATCAGGATCAACTTAAAGCGCATGATTGAAAATTGACTGAAAATTACACTAGATTGAAAATTTGGAAGAAAAAAAAGGAATCTGGTTTTCAACTTAAAAGTACTCATTGAAAACTTAAAACAAATAAAATCAAAATTTTAAAAAAATATGAAGCTTGAATTTAAAAGGCCTGTATCATGAAAAATCCACTTTCTCGACCTTTTGCATGTATTATAATGTTATTCCTCACAAAAAACACAGCTAAAGCATTTAACGCATCTCTGAGTATTCCGTTAAAACCCAGCTCTCTTACAATCCACAAAAATGAGTGGGTCCTCACATTGTGATGTAGACTAGTTAATATATAAATATATATATATATATATATATATATATATATATATATATATATATGAACATGTTAAAAGCATCAAAAACACTATTTTCATGGGAGTTGGTGATCTCTCTGACAGCTTCATAACTTTTTGATGATTGATTTTGATATCCACACACAGAAACAGCAGTTTATAATGTCAGTTCTTCTGTCCTGTGTGGGCCACAGCTCACTGAGTTTCTTATTTCTCAACTGATACTCGGCTTCTGCATTTGTCTTCTGCCGCTCTCATAAATCTGTACTTTGTCACAGAGAGCACAAAAGTCCCTGCTGTAATCCCCGATTCCTGCGACAGACTGTAAACCTGCACAGATGATTTCCTGTCCCGATCCCCTTGCACTCGCATAAACCTGACATGTTAATCTTTTGTAAAAGTGCTGACAGGATGACTCCTCGCAGTTTTTCAGAGGTATTAATACGATTTTATCCAGACCTTCTAAGTTGAAAGTGGGTCATATTTGGAGGCACAAATGAACTCTGCATCCATTTGCTGCTAACCTGCCCTGCCTGCAGGCATTTCTTCGAGAAAGAAGCTTCTTCTGCTTCACGAGAAAATGAAAAAGTGAGACGTGACGGGGGCCGAGTGGTCCGGTTTCTCCTTACTGAGTCAGACTGACCCTGTAGGTCACCAAGGAGGTTTTAGTGCTACAAAAATCAAGATTGTTGCTAACTTTTGATTTCAAATCAAAAAATCAAAAAAACTTCTAATGTCTTTTTATCTGTTTGTGCTCTAGTTAAAACTTTTTACTTTTATTCAACAGATCGTATGATTTGTGCATTTCCTGTAACTTCCTTGTTCATGCAGAGCGGTTGTGCTGAATGGAAACACGTTCACTGTCTAAAGCTCTGAGTGCGTTAGCATTTGACATTCTGGACCGGCTGAGGCGGACATGTGGAGACAGTCTGTTTGGTTGGAAAGGTCAGCAGACGGTCAGCAGCTCGGTCTTGACAATGACAAGAGGGAGAGGAGGGAAACACAGAGCGGCTCAACAAACAGTTGGGGGTCCTGTTAATGTGGATGATGCTGGGACCATAAAGTCTGGTTTGTTAGGACTTTGCAGAAGAAAGTGGTTTTTAAGCTGTCATTTCAGGTTATACCATGGTCTGGGTGAATAATAAGTGCATGAATTAATAGACTTTATTTTTGGACAGTTCAAGCCTCTGCGTCGTCCATTAATTTCTGATAACGGACTTCTCTTTGGGCATTGTCACTTACTTATTTGATCATGAACATTTTTTGTGGCATTTGTTAACAAACAGCATATTTTTTAACAGTTTTTATGGTGGCAGTTTAAATTCAATCTGTGATCATCTTTTTAGAACTCTTGCCAGAAACCAACTGCTACTTAAAGGTTTTAAGTTTATCCAGCTTTTTGACTTTATATTCCACTCTCGTGACCGTATTGTTAGGAATGTCTTCAGGAAACAGATTAGATTAACAACAAAAGCTTGATAACCCAATCAAATTGTTTTACTCCAGCAGGCAGATCTAGTGGGCCAGCTTGTACTCTTTTACTGTTAACTTCTTTTTCGTTTATGTTGTTTGATTGCTTTGTTGTTTAATTTCTTTGTTGTTGTTTAATATGTTATTATATTTTATTGTTTTAGTGATTTTAAATGACTTGTATGTGTTCAGCACTTTGGTTGCTTTTTTAAGTGCTATACAAATGATTCAATTCTTGGTTGATTGATTAAAAAAAATCCTTCCTTGACATTTCTACCTTAAAAAAGTCCCACCCAGCTTGCACCTCGAAGTGCAAGTTCCTGCAAAGTCCTTCCTGTTAATCAAGTGAAGAAAACTCCTACATGGACGCAAGTCATTTTAATTTACATAAGCTGAGTAGTAGTCTGGTGTGTATTAAAAGTTTAATGTTTGATTCATGATTACGCTTTTAGCATATGGTGTTTACACTGGACTGTGACTACTTAGTACCAGCAGAAATACCTACAGTTGGAATAGACTTGGTGTGAAATGGCGAGGGAGGTGCCAGTCTCTTGCTCCAGGCTTTTTCTTTCACAGCTCTATTCCGATATATGAAATACTTGGGCCGAATCCGAATTCCTCCCCTACAGCTTGTCTGTACCTTCCCAATTGTAGGGGCATTTGGAGGGCTAGTGGTGTCCGAACTTGTTTTTTCTTTTAGGGGAAGGCGTAGGGACTTAAGGCTGCGTATCCCTCCACCGGTGGGGTGATCTGCGTCACACTGTTCAGCGGAGGAGAAACACTTCTGCACGTGGATGTGCTCTGAGCACAGACGTTTACATTTAAATGAAAGTAATGACTTTTTGTTTTTTCATGACTTCTAAAGTTATAAAACTGATTTTATCATGTATTTTACAAGCGCTGGCAGCTAAACGCTAACGTAGATGACCGGCGACTATCAAGAGTTGACAACGTCCGGATTTGAAGACAGTTTTTTCAAATCTCTCAGCTTGGAGGGCTAAATGTAGGGGTGATTGGTCAAACTTCAACTGGTTTAACTTTCAACACACGTGGTCTTGTACGTAGAGCTAAAAAATGGACTTAAAAATGTATGTGAACATGAGAGTTTTGAACGTGGAAGCCGAAACACACAGATTCGTGCATTTACGTCGACTTTTCAATGCAAGCTGTTGCTTGATTGTGTGTTTCAGAGCCCGGTGTGAACATAGCTTTAGAGAGTTTAAAAGAAAACTGCAAAATCTTGATTAATAATGATATTCCAACATTCCCACTTTTATATAGCCACATTTTAACGCTTTATTTCTATCCTGTAAATGTCAAATGTTGTCATGTCCTGAAAAGCAATGCTCCAAAAAGTCATTTAGATTTCTGTTTGTATAGTGAATAAAAAAGCTCTCCTTGGATGAAAATATATATCTTTATTTTCTATTCTGAGATGCCCAAGCATGCCTTTTCTCTCCGTCCATATCCACATGCAGAGTCTGCGCCTTCAGCATTTTCCAAAGCATTTCAGTCCAACACTTTGATCGTCTTTGATGTCCCAGAAAAATCACTGCAAGCAAAGGCGCTAAGCAACAGGGAACGGAGCCTCGGCTGATTTCCATACGCCGGCTCGGGAAGGCCTCTAGAACAGCGTTATAATTTGGGTGTAGCTGCAGCTCCTACAGATGTAGCTGTTAAATATTAATGCAGAGCACACAGAGGTATGAGGTGTGGGAAGAGAGCTTGTAGGAGCGCTCATGTGTAGAAGACAAAGCTCTTTGTGGTTGTAAGGGCTGAAGCCATGCAGAATCAAACAAAGACAGTCTTTCATATCAGATGGCTCTGCAGGGGGAGTCACACTGAAGCTGTCGTACTGTCGTTTGGACCTCTGCTGTCTGTTCTTGATGTCCCTTGCTGACTTTTGTGTCGAGAGGAACAGCTCTGACTGTAGGTTTAAGTCATAAATCACGTCCTTTCCTCTTTAGAACAACTTGCAGTGAAAAACACTGGAACTTGATAGACACGCCCTGAACTGCAGGCGAGCAAAAGTCAAATTATCTGGTGTGTGGGGCAGCTGTTCAACTGGAAATCCCATCTGAGGTTGCATTTTAACAGTAATTTGTTGCTGTGGTAAAAGCAGCAGAGCAAAGCAAACTTCATTAATTATGTCTTTGTTATTTTGTATCTGCATTCCACTCCACAATGATTAAAAATTACGACAAAATTAAAACACCATCTTTTCTGTCCTTTTACTTTGAAACTATTTTTATTCTTAAAAACATGCATGTCCTGATGATCTTCATCTTCACAAGAAGATACGGATTTTGGCAGATTCCTGTGTGACAGGAAAGCTAAACCTGTGTCTGAGAGGAAACTAAAAACAACAAACCAATTAAAGTTGAACACCTCAAACTAAGAAAAATTCTGTCTGTCGTCCTACTTTTTGCTTTTCCTCCTCTGTTTATTAGCTGTTGCTTAAAAGTGGGTCAGTAATCGCTTTAAAACACCAGTTTAGATTCAGTTTTAACTAAAAAGTATGTTTGCGACTAATGTCTGGTTGGGTGTTTTTTGCTAAAATAAATTTCAGCTTTACATCTTAATTAACAGATTTCTGTGCTAACAAAGCTGAGGACAGCATGTCTCCATGCTGTCCTCAGCCTAAAATTGTATTGTGGAACACATTTTTGGTGGGTTTTAAAGACACTTTAAAACCAGATCTTTCTTTATTGACCAAAGTTTGTGACGGCCCATTTGTTTGGCAGAACTCGCAAAGTCAGGTGAACTGTGGTCCAGTCAGACCCGCTTAAAAACAAGAGTTTGGGTTTGCCTGAAAGTGAGCCCATGGACCAAACAGTGGTAGGAAAGCAGTCGCCTATTCTCGTCTGTGCTCTCACCCCATGACCATATATATATCCTCCTAAACACCAGCAATGCACATTTACGTTCTGTAGAGGACAAACCTGAATATCTCCCAACCACATTCTACTGAATTAACTACTTTGGTCTGGGAATTATAGTTTGAAAAAAATGATTAGATGACGTTTTTCTACTGGTGGTCAGGAGATGTAAGCATAAGTATATGTTATGTGTCATAATTTGAACACATGACAACTGAGTCTGACTTTTAAAAACTCACCTTTAGGGGTTTTCAGTCATGTTTCAAACAGGAAGTTAATGTTTTTCCACCTGGTTGCTTTTGCCCTTTTTTTCTTTTTGTATATTTTTCACAATAAATCTCATTTTGAGCAATATTACCTCTTAATAAGAATCTGTACTAACTTTGACTTTGCGCATGATCTACTGTCTCAAAAGTGTAGTGTGAAAGCAGACTGAACTAAATGAAAGAGTCAAATATAAGGGTCAGAAATGCTAAATTATTCAACTGGACTTAATTTCTCAGACTTTATCATCAGGAAAAGTGACTCAGTTGATAAAATAAATAAACTCAGTTGTTTTAAAACTTCCTGGATAAAACTGGCACATTGTAAAATCCAGCAGAAAGCATTGAATACTGCTGCAGTTTGCTCAAGAAGTTACAAGACGTTTTTTTTTTTGCTTTATTAAACCTCAATTCCTCACATTTTCTGAATAGAAATCTAATAACAAATGTATGTACAAACTAAATATTCTTTGCATTGATGCCATAAGTCTGATTCTGACACAAAACCTCCCTGAAATGTACATTTTTCCTGCTTTATTTTCTGCTGCTCTTGCGTTATAGTACATGTTTAGGTTTGTATAGGTTGCACTGTCACCACAGTGGTATTTTTGTAGTAAAGCAGGCTTGTCGAATCATGCTTTAGTGTTGGTGAGAAATGCACAGGCTGGAATAGCGTTGGAGGTTTGAGTGCCGCCCTGTTGGATCCAGTTTTAGCCAAATCAGGTTTGGATTCTACGAATCTCTGACATCAATGCACGAGTCCTAAATCTCCATCCGCACTTAAAACCCACCTCCCAAAGCAACCAATCGGAGTTCAGCATCAGCCGTTCTGTTTATAAGTTTCACACCCCCATGACGCAGCGGCTAAACCCACTGGGACCCAGATTCTGGGACGGGGGACTGAATGTTATATTGAGGAAACAAACCACAGGGAAACTTGTGGACGGCTTTCCAAGCACAGGAATTCCCTGTTCTGTCAACAAGTCGCTGCTCCTGCTCTGTGATACCAAAGATCAGATGATCAAGTCTCACTGAGGGATTGTAGTAAGATTATACATTACACCTCCTGTGAAATCCAGCTTGTGTGACCTGCTGAGAATGCCGCAGCTGCACCGAAATACGAAGACATCAGCGTTTTCTGTGAACACAGTTTAACTCCAGCCATGCCTCTGGAGGTTAGAGAGGAGGCTAACATTTAGTAGTAATAACAGGTGAAGGAAAAATAACACGTGTGTTCATCAGCTCACATCTTCTCAGAAATTAAGGGTTCAAATCAAGCACTAAAATATCAGTTAAATTAACAGTGTGAAGTGGAATGGTCAAGCAGCAGGGATATTTTTTGTTTATTTTATTTTATTTTTTGCATTATTGTATTATATTGTATTATTTATTGAATTGTTTTTGCAAGGCTCCATCTCAGCATATTGGGAAATATGCTTTAATTTCCACACTGTATATATATATATATATATATATATAAAACAATTGTACAGAATTGAGAATTCAGAACAAGACATTTACAATCAAGATTTCTGCAATAAATTCTGTTAAAAAAAATACAAACTTGTAATTAAAATTAGTTAAACAAGAAAAGAAGTTTTATGGCCCTGCAGTTAGAAAATAAACCCGCTGTACTGAAGAGTTAAAAAAATGTTCACATCTCAAAAATTATTAGTACAATTTTATAAGACAATCCAAAAAAATGTTGCTTTGGTTAGAAGGATCTACTAGAAAGTACATTTTAATTTAGTCAACTCACACATCAGCTTTATTTAATACATTTCAGTAGTTTATTAATATAATACAACTAAAAGATTATTTCGTTTAAAATAAAAATAAACTGTTAGTTAATTGGCATTTGGTTATTCAAGTTTGTTGTTTTTATTTTATTTTAGAAATTCTACTATTTGGTACTAACGTTCTAGTCTAGTAACGCTACATTCATGTACTTTTACTACCATTGAGAACATTTAGAATTGATCATAAGGATAAAAAAAAAAACCCTAAACACAACAAGAAAGGAAAAAGAGAAGACAAATAAAAAAAGATGAAACAATAACTAATAAGAAGGTAAGAGATAACATTTTTTTTATTTAAAAGAAAAAGCCTTCATTTAACTCAATATCCTCAAAACAGAAACGAAATAGTTCACGTACCATTTCCATTCTGCAGAATATGTGTTGCTTTTGTATATTTCGATGTTGTTTTGATCCACCTACCAATCTATTCTGTACGTTTATATAATGTTTTTTCTTTTTAAAAATGTTACTATACATTGATAACAGTTAATTATTACGACATTAAATACAATTTTTTTTTAAGTGATTTTATTTTTGTCAGAAACACAGGAATAATTTTTAAAAAACAAATTTTTACATGAAAATTTCAAAAACCTCTCTAAAAACAAATTTATGAAAGAAGTTATTTTTTTACAAATGTATGTTTAGAACTGTTGCTCCCAAAAACTAAGACTGAGCCTGCATACCTAAATAACTTGTAAACATAAACATTATTTATGTTTTGCTTATGAAGTCAGCTGTAATTTTCTCTCTTCAGACGCAACCATCATCCTCTCAGGATGGCACTCAGCTTGTTGAATGATCCCAGGGGGGTTATTATCTGAGATCTTCTGCAGTATTTCAGTAAAACAGGCCATTATTGTGCTTAAAACCTCCTGCAGCTGGAATTTGTTAGAAGTCAAAGATATGCTCCGTGTTTTTCCACTGGTGTCTCAGTCAACAGATCTTCCTCTGCTGCTGCTGCAGATATGAGTTTTGATGAACTGGTAGTTTCTGATTGCTGCTAAAACAGGAGCAGGCTTAAGATATCAGACTTGGCAGGAGATCCAAATTACCTGATCAATCAATAACCTTTGGTCACCCTCTGTTGACTGAAAAGGGTCACTTTCTTGTTAATGACATGAAAATAATTCTGTCTAATTAAGAAATTCCAGTTAAGCAATTATTCATCTCAAACATTTGTTTTTCTCTTCAAAGTGTTGTCAATTGTCAATAAATAATTAAATTTGCAATTTGTGCAGAAGACAAGAAACATGACTCTTCTAACAGAAATATTTGAGAGAAGGAAAGTTCCAATTTCAAATCATTTCAATTAGCAAATAAATTGTTATTATAGATTTTCATATTACTTTGACTTATGGGTGAAAAAAAAGCCTTACATAGGTTGACGTTTGACCATTTCTTAGTTTAAGGAGGACTTATTTATTGAAAATGGTTTGTTATTCTTGTCTTCCATTAATAAGGATGAAGTTTTGCATCTAAAGAATTGTTCCTGCAGTTTAGCCTGACAGGAAGCTGCAGGAAACAAAGCAACAACCATGAAAAAGCTGCAGACAACATAGCTAAGATGCAATGGAAGATATGATTGTGATTTTAAAAAGCTCAAATTAAATTAAAGAAAAGGCATAAAATTGTCCTGTAAAAATTAAAGTCATTTTTAGGTTGTAAAGTGATGTGTCTGAGGGCTACATGGGAAACAGAACAAAGTAAACTTTGAGAGGAAAGCTGGAGGATGTCAGGTAGTAAACCTGGGGTCACTTCAGGAGTCACTAAAGCTGCTTCTCTGAGCTGCAGGATTGTGTGCGGCACGTTTATTGTTTAACCCTTAAGCTGGATTTTGAACAGACAAATGATGGAAGCAACAGGCTATATTTAAAAACATAAAACGGCTTTAGGGTGATTCAGCGTTTTATGGTTATTGCGGTGGACTCTGATCTCAATCCAACCCAGAGCACTGCAGCGCTGTTAGTGGAGGAGGCTCGAGCTGATACTGTAATATTCTGGGGTGAGCTGTCGTGGAGGGGATGAAGCTCTCCACATTATGAAACCCTCTTTGTTCCTTCGCAGATTTCAGTGCCGCTTCCATCTCCCTAAATCCCTCATCCACAATCCACAATGGCTGTCTGCTGTGAGTCTTTATAGAAGCTGCTCCTCATCCTCACCCTTTTGGATCCTTGTCACATTTGATATCTCCCATCTGTCCTCAGTGACGGCCTATTCAGTCTGTAATGAAAAGATGGTGACGTTTGATGCTCGAATCGTAGAGGGTCCTCGTTTTATCACTGGAGTTTCCAGAGTCATAATCCTGTGAGCGAACAGTAAAGAGCTTTGGGCAGATGAGCTGAGTCGAAAGCTTTTGTCACTTTGGGACACATTTTCAGTCCTGAGAAAGAAAAATTCTGCTTTGTTTCCACATTATGACATTTTCTAGCTCAGTTAACATCTCAACAGTCATCACGACTGTAGGTCCCAAAAGTTTCGTTTCAAAATGTTGATATTTTTTAGCATTATGTGTTTGTCTGTAGCTGCAAATATTTTACCATCTTAAAGCTGTTAATTGATTCAATTTGCCATCAAACTTCCTCTAAACATCAGGAGGAAATATTTAATACGCAGTTATAGTCTAGAATGGTGCCGAACATGTAAACATGGTTTACTGCTTTATGTCTTTGAACATTTTATAACCTATTTTAATGAATTGAAAATTAATAAGATGTTGTGACCTTTACATGTACATCTGTGACAATAAAGTTAAATATGATCTAAATTATTGGAAAAAATATATTTTAAAAAATTAGAGTGAAATCAAGATTGAACTTACAATAAACCACTTTTCTGTAAGTAAATAGGTTGAAATGAAAGTAAATTATCAAAAACTGCATAAAGCCGAGACAGAAAAACAGTTTTAAAGACCCACTCCGATAAAAATTGTGTTTTTAACATGTTCTTGTGATATTTTTCTGATGATGGAGGGCATGTGTTAAGGAAAATTAAGCTAAAAATTGCATTTTTCTGAGTATTTCTTTATTCAGATTGTTGGGAACCCAGAGCAGACAAAAAATGCTGTTTGAAAAACCGAATATTTATGACACAGAAAATGCGCCACGGGATGGAAAGTTTGTAAACAGAGAGCTCTTAGCATATGGTGAGGGGAAGGGGGCGGGGTTGCTCCATGCCAATAGTCAGAGGTGAATTTCTTATAAACTATTGCTGCTCTGTAGAAACTATATCTTAGAAAACAACACTGGCTTTCTTGATTTTAGCTTAAAAAAAGACATGATCATAATTAAAAGACCATTGGGAACACTTTGAAAATAGATCAAAAGGCGATCAGCATGGGTGTTTAGTAAGTTGCAGTGCTCATTATAATTTTACAAGCATTACGATGCAGACACCAAATGCTAACCGGTCATACCAGAGCCAATAAATGTAACAGAAGTGGAGGATTTTCACCTTTTTTGACTGTGTTTTACTTAAATCGGAATAAATGCAAATCAAGATTCGTGTCAGTTGGTTGTTTGAGAAGTTTTTTCTTTTTTATCAAGTGATATAACTCTCAAAAAGTTAAAAAACTATGAAAGCACGGCTGCTACGGCGAATAAACTGTGGATTTTTGTCAGAAGCAAGAATCACATGGACCCTCTGCTATGGTCTACCTTTGCAGGTCAGCCAAGGCAATGTCCCTGGTGTGGAGAGCGCGTCTCTGGCCATGGACACGGAAGAAGGCGTGGAGGTGGTGTGGAACGAGGTGCTCTTCTCCGACAAGAAAGTCTTTAAAGCCCAGGAGGTACTGGAGGAAATTGTTTCTTTAGTTTCTGCTTCTGGTAGCAGGTGATTCGTTTGTTGCAGCAGAAATGGGTTTGTTTCCCAACCATTGTGTGCAAACTACCTTCTAGTTTTTTTTTTTTCATTATTATTTATAGTCATTTTTTCTTTTCTTATTCACTATATGTTTAATTTTTAGTTTGAGACACTTGATTCATTAAGAAAAAGGCCTCAAAACCTTTTCCAGCTTAAAAAAAGTAACATTTGATGTACGACGTATTTTGAAAATTTTTTTTCCAACTTCTGAAGTGTTTTATTAGTTGCTTTCTGCTGGGCGATTCTAAATAATGATTTTAATTTTCTGACATAAAAAAATCTGCCTGTTGTAACTAAATCAATTAAAAAATATGAAAGACACATGATACTTTAAAAATTGAAACTTTAAATTTAACTTTTTAAAATTTCATCCCACTTTTTTTTTTTACTGTACGACAATATTATTTTATTTATAAAATGTTTTTATTATTTTTAGTGCAGCATCTGTGTTTTTTTGTGAAACATTTTCATCAAAGACCCTGGGTTTGTGCTAAGATGTGTTTTATGTTCTCCAGGAGAAAATCAAGGAGATGTTTGAGAACTTGATGCAGGTGGAACATCCCAACATCGTCAAGTTCCACAAGTACTGGCTGGACATGAAGGAGAGCCAAGCTCGGGTGACTCCTCCTCCTCCTCCTTTGTCTGTTTTTATGAAGACAGAACTCTGATCTAACAGCTCCTGCTGTCCTCCTCCTACAGGTCATATTTATTACTGAATACATGTCATCGGGCAGCCTGAAGCAGTTCCTGAAAAAGACCAAGAAGAACCACAAGACAATGAACGTGAAGGTCAGTGTTTTCCCTCCGTGGACATGCTGGCTCATCGTTTGGTGGCGGGTGGTGGTACTGCAGTCTGTCACGGTTCAGATCCATTTTTCCAGCAGGATTAAGCATTATGCAACACTCTGGTGGCTCAGACCGATGCCTCATTCTTTCAATGTTGTGGATTTATCATCTATCCAGGATTTTTTTCCTCCACCCTGCTGTGTGGAGTTTAAACATTCTAACAGTCTTTTTTTGGCTTTTACACATATCAAAGAACAAGCCAATATTTTTAGACATGTTTTCATCTGCTGATGGTTACATTTGCCTTCAGGCCTGGAAGCGATGGTGCACACAGATCCTGTCTGCACTCAGGTACCTACTGTTTGATTCCTTTCTGCCGAGTTTGACATATTGCTCTTACTACGGCCACAACAACAAGATGTCATGTTGTGTATGTTCAGCTACTTGCACTCCTGTGACCCACCAATAATCCACGGCAACCTGACCTGTGACACCATCTTCATCCAGCACAACGGCCTCATCAAGATTGGCTCAGGTCTGCCCCCTACAGATCATTTAGGATACTACAACTACTTTTTTGTCGATTGTTTTCATCCAAAAAACCCAACAAATAAAGTTTTGAATTTTCTTTTTACAGTGTGGCATAGACTTTTTGTTAACGGTAAGAAAAACAGCATGTTTTCTTTCATGTTCTTGTTTTATGTAAGTCTTTGACCCAATGTCACTTAGCAAAAAGTAGTCTATTTAAGTGTACTACAACTATACTTAGTCTATGCTAAAAGTTAAACACCATACCAATACTGAAAGTTTACTTTTTATATAATATTTGTTGTAAACTTAAAATATTCCTGAAGAGGTATTCTGTTGATATACTTCCTACACCACACGTATATGGTTTGTAGTATACTTGTCATACATACTCAACTAAGCTATACTTCATACAATAAACTTCACGACAGTTTTGCTAAGAGGTAGAACTTTTTTTGTGACACCAGTGTTTCCGGACACCAGCGTCCACACCAAAGGAAGGCAGCATCGCGACGAGCAGAGAAATCTTCATTTTTTTGCTCCGGAATATGGAAGTGAGTGTTTTATGTGTTTTTGTATATGGTTTACAACATCTGTAATTCTACTTTGCGAATTTCATCTATCATGAGTTGTTTATGGAATGATAAACAAGGGAACACTGTATTGGAAATACTGGAAGCATTTCTTCACAGGAATAGTGTGGACCAACTGATAAAGATGGGCTCAAATAATAAACATTTTTGAGATTGTTTGAAAATTTAACAAATGCATAGTAAGTTAGAAAAATATGGAAAAACAATGTAGCTTTTGTTCTGAAGCTTGTTATGTAGCTTCAGTAATCTATTCATGTTTGAATTATTTTTAATGTCTTTTGAAGCTATCCACCAATTTCAACTCACCTTAAGGTTATTTTATTCCATGAAAGTAACTGAATTTTTCTTTTTACCATTTTTGTCAAGATATAATTGTACATATTTTATTGTTTAAAGTTTTTAGCTAATAAACAGTTGGTGACAAGTGATAACTTTTTTTATTACCCTGTCTGCTTTAACCCTGGAGAACCCAACGATGATTTTAACTTCAGGGTTTTCAAGTTAATAAAAAAAAATGTGGTTTTTGTTTGTTCATTTTGGGAAGCAACAATTAACAGCAGCCAAAATATTAAAAATAAAAAAATAGAAAAAAACTCTATAAAAAAAATAATAATAATAAGTAATAATAATAAACAAAAAAAACAGGGCCTGATTTAACCCCATGGGGTCTCCGGGGTTAAATTAGTTGCTTTTATTATCCTAACAATGAGGTACCCACAGGGTCAAATTTGGTCAGTCTAAATTTTATTTATTTTTGTCTGTGTTATTGCCACTACCTACAACGAAGTATTAGGGGCACCATGAAGGAACAAAATTAAATTAATATACAAGAATAAATTCTCAAAAGTATGAGAAGAAAGTAGTAATTTTACAGGAATAAGTCATAGAAATTATGAGAAAAGTTGTAATTTTATGAGAATAAAGTTAATAACTTATGCGAAAAAAATCATAATTTTATTAGAATAAAGTTGGAAAATTATGAGAAAAATGTTGTGATTTTTACAAGAATAAAGTGGTAAAAATATTATTTAAAAAGTGTAATTTTACAAAATAAAGTCATCAAATTATGAGAAGAAATCCCTTTACTGAAGTCGAAAGTAGAATAATAAAAAAAAAAAAAATCATTAAAAAACTAGTAATTTCACAAGAATAAAGTTTTAAAATGATTAAAAATTATCTAACATTTACAAGAATAAAGTTGTTAAACAATGAGGGGAAAAAATATCATAATTTTACCAGAATAGAGTTGTAAAGTTAGAGAAAAAATGTGTCATTGTTATGATAATAAAGTTGTAAAATTTTGAGAAAAAAGTCATAATGTTACAAGGAAAAGACAAGCTTTTTTCTAAAATGAAATTGGTGGCGTAAGCCTCCATATTTACATGTTACATGTCCATCGTTACATTACATGTCGACCAAATCTATAATGTTGACTTGCTAATAAACATAGTATTTCCTATTAGGGAAACCAATGCTGAAGTAACCACTTACTATGTCTCTGATACTGGGATATTTATGCTTTTTTGTTGTTGTTGCTGTTTCTATTTTTCTCAGTAAACAGACTTTTGCCTCATAAATTTAATTACTTTAATATTGTAAATTCTCAAAATACTAGTTTATTCTTTGAAAATATTGTTTTTTAACTCATAATTTTACTACTTTTTTATTCTTATAAAATTACCACTTTTTTCTTATAATTTAAATACTTTATTCTCATAAATATATTTATTTATTTTACATTTATTTTTATATTGGCCCTCATACTCTGTTGTTACCCAAGATAAACAAACAAAATCAAAGGTTGTCAAGAAACAAAATGAACTAAATCCCATTGAAACGTCTTCTCGATTAAATAGACTATAACTAAAAATTAGAGCTTCTTTGCTTCTGCGGTAATTCGTTGATCCTGAAAGGGATACAGGAGGTTAAGAAAATAAATGGATGGATATTTTGCTGCTTTATCATCACAGAACATTTGAATCGTTTTAACCTCTGAACTGTGTTTCTGTGTTTGGAGCAGATTTTCTGTGATATGTGAGATTTCCCCCGCCTTCTCATTTTCTGTCTCCTGTCTTATCTTCAGCAAGTGAAGATGATTACTCCATAGACATTTTCTCCTTTGGAATCTGTGCTCTCGAGGTGAGGGAAGCAGATTGCAGAGCTTTCCATCTGTCTGTGTGCGGCTGTGTTGTAACCGATCATCTGGAACTCCTAGATGGCAGTTCTGGAGATTCAGGCCAACGGAGATGCTGCTGTGTCCAAGGAGGCCATTGTGAATGCAGGTCAATCTCTGGAAGACCCTCTTATGAGAGTGAGTCTGGGTTTATGTCC
This sequence comes from Oryzias celebensis, assembly GCA_014656515.1. Taxonomy (NCBI): domain Eukaryota; kingdom Metazoa; phylum Chordata; class Actinopteri; order Beloniformes; family Adrianichthyidae; genus Oryzias; species Oryzias celebensis. The sequence goes on along the minus strand of BNCR01000012.1, from coordinate 29,585,903 downwards.
TAAATTTGCTTTGCAGCAGAATAAAAAAAGGACAATCCGTCCTAAATACTGTGTTTGGACCCACCTACACACTCTAGGACTGTTTCCAAAAGCACCAAGGGAGTTTGTCCAGATCCTGTGTGTGTGTTTCTGAAACTCGCCAAAAAAAAAGACATCCAGATCAGACTGATGCTCCGTATACCGGATCTTCCTGTGCCAAGTTAAGTCAAGTGTCCCTGTTCTGTCAACAGGAGTTCACGCAGTCTTGTTTACGTCAGGATCCCAAGCACCGTCCAACCGCTCACGACCTTCTGTTCCACCGGGTCCTGTTTGAGGTCCACTCCCTCAAACTGCTCGCCGCCCACTGCCTCATCAACAACCAGTGTGAGTTTCTCACCTCCTCCTGCTAGGCCACCAATCCTTCAGTCCTTTAACACTCGTCCTTATTATGTCACCTCCTAAACCTAAAGCTGTTCCCACCCCTCAGCAACATGCGTTAAAGTGACCACTTCCAATGAATAGTCTATGTAAAGGCGCAGTGCAGGCTCCTGTGTTCAAAACTCAAACTAGCTACGCAAGTTTCTAGCTTCTACGCAAGTAGTGCAGTGTGGATGACGTTCATTTTAATTCACTGACGTGCCAACAGTTTGAACATTTATTTAGAAAAATGAATAATTGCGGTTTGTTCCCAGCGAACATCATGAACATTGAACGAACCATTGTCGTGTATGGTAAGTGGATTGTGAAGTATTTGTAAGGCTAATGTAAGGCACACACACTTGTGACGTACAAGTGAGGCTGTCGTAGGACCTTACCCCACAGTGCAGGTACTGCCTCCGAATGAGTGCACGCTCGGGGTGTGCTCGTGATACGTATGAGCCTGTAGGATACCCATAGGATGTCCACACAAACTACGCCTCCTTTCTATCAGTCATGCTGCACACAAGAAGCACACAGTTATCAAGTAAACAGCGCTAATGGGATTGGGGAGTTAAATAAATAAAAAATCTGCCTGTGTCTCACCTACTGCAGCTTTAATTTACTCTGCGTGTTGTATGTGTTCCCCACGACCTGTCGCTCGCAGTTTGTTCATAGAAAAAATGAACATGAGCATTTCCTCTTTACAAGCTCGCAGAACGGTCTAGGACTCTGATATTTTGTGTGCGCCACATGTGTGCTGCGTACAGGTTTGCCCATTTTTTTACCCCTAGACAACCTGTATCCACCAGTAAGTGCAGTTTGACAAAGGCTGTCTCATCAATGCTCCTTTCCCTGTGCAGACTTGCTTCCAGAAAACTGTGTGGAGGAGAAAACTAAGTCGTTTGACCCCAACGCCGTCATGGCGGAGATTAAGCATGACGACCGGCCTGGAGTTCAGCTCAAGTAAAGTCAAATTATCACCTTGTATTTTTATCTCTTTGTGAATATTCAACACGACAAGCGTAACACTCACACCTTGCTTATCTTTCAGGTATTCCCACGTCTCCCCTTTGGAACTTGACAAGTTCCTGGAGGATGTCAAGTAAGATGAGATGCAGTGGTGATCTGTTGAGTGTCTGAGGTGACTCCGTGGTGACGTTCCGTCTTCTCCACAGGAATGGCATTTACCCGCTAATGAACTTCGCTTGTGCTCGACCTCACCCTGTTCCCCGAGCGCTCTCCTTGTCTCAGGAGCAGGTGGAGACGGTGAAGACGCCCACCCCTGAACCCCAGGAGACCGAGACGAGGAAGGTTAGGCTTTTGGGCAGCTCTGAGATTGTTGTACATGGATTAAACATTCCAGATTTTGGGGGTTTTATGTAAAAACGCATCCACATCATTTATCATCTACGTTTGTAATAATTTGTCTCTTCTCGTTTGTGCTGCATGTGCTTCTGCAGGTTGTCCAGATGCACTGTAACTTGGAGTCCAATGAAGAAGGGACCAAAACTCATGTGAGTCACACAGTACTGCAGGTACTTTCCCGTTTCAGCTGAAACCCTTTAGCCCTCGGATTCATTTGATTTGAACCTCATTTGAATATTGATCCCATGATGTCTCCCCAGCTCTCTTTGTTTCTGAAGATGGATGATAAACTTCATAGACAGCTAAGTTGTGACATTCTTCCAAGTGAGTCTTATGTTAAAGTTTTTTTGTTGCAAATGTATCGTCCAGATTTCTACTCACTTATTGTTAAAAAGTCACTAAAAACAACAACAAGTCCGTTTAATTTTTTCTTTTACTAAACTAAACTTTTTTTAATACTTAATTTATTGAGGCTTTTTTTTAAATATAAAACACGTGAAAAAAATGTTTTTATGTAAATATCTTTGTTCTAACCGACATATTTTTATGTGAAACGTTCAGCTGATACCCCCAAAGACCTTGCCTGTGAACTTGTTCACTACGCCTTCATAAACGAGGTACTTTCATTTCCTCTCAGATAAACATTTTTATGTTTAAATTCTTTGGAAAATCTTCTCATTCGAGCCTCTCTGATAACACTGGAATAATGACTCTGTAAAAAGTATTAAATGAAAGCAATGCAATTTTTTTCTTAAAGGGCAAAAAACCAGATTACCCCTTTTAATGTCCAACTCCAATCATCTTTTGATCTATTATCAAAACGTTCCCAGTGCTCATTTAATTATGATGATGCTGTTATTCTGTAATTTTCCTAGGACATTGTTTCTGCAGAGTGGCAGGAGTTCATCAGAAATTCCCCTCTGAGTTGCCCCGCGCCTCCCTCCCCGTTCCCTTTGCTGAGAGCGCTCTGTTTCTGTGCTGTTCTGTTAGCTTACAGCCCCTTACTCTCCCAACCTAACATTACGGGTTGAACAAAAATGGCGAGCAATATCGAAGCCATCCGGCTGTGCAATTTTTGACCCAGATGCCAGCTCAGGCGAGGAAAACAAAGACGTACGTGGATCTGTTTGTCTACAAGTGGATGCATCAGAATGGAGCAGCGCATGGAGCTTGTGGCCCACCCAGCGTATTGTCTGAGTAACAAATACAATCTTTTTCAAACTGCATGTTTTTGTTTGCTCCTGATTGACAACGATTTGACTACAGAAATCCTCAGAAATGCAATTTTAAGCTTAATTTCTTTTATATATGTCCTCTATCATCAGAAAGATACCACAAGAACATGTTAAAACATGTTCATCGGAGTGGGTCTTTAAAGTAACTAAACATTTATTGACAGTTGGGATTTGAATTGCTTTGTTTTTAAACCTTTTTTTTACCTATTTGAAAAAAAAAAAGTTAAACTCATACCAGACATTTACAACAGTACTTCAGTGTGCTTTGGGGTCTAACTATGTCAATTTTACAATGTTTTATTTGCAATATTACCTGTCTAAAATAAAATGACAAGTAAAACAAAGTTTATGTTGGGCTTTATGTTGTGAGCTCTTTAATGCACTCAGCAGTGTTGTTAATAATGTTATTGAAGGAGCTGACATTTGTTTCCAAGCCCTGGTGTTTGTTTTGTTCCTACTGTAGCTCAACTGCAGTTAAGTGGGGCCAGAATAACATTCATTTTGACCTTCCTCTAAAAGTGTTTAACTTGATTAAAGACCCACTCTGATGAAAACTGTGTTTTGGTATTTTTCTGATGATTCAGGACATATGTAAAAAAATAAGCTTAAAATTTGATTTCTGAGTATTTCTTTATTCAATGTTTATTCAAATCGTTGTGAATCAGGACCAGACAAATAAGTGTTGCTTGTAGATGTGATGTAAGACTAACAACGACGAACCACAAGCTCCCTGTTCCAATTCCTTTTTTTGCATTCACTTGTAGACGACTAGACCCATCTACGCCTTTGTTTTCCTCGTCTGGGCTTGAATCTGGCTCCAAACTGTACGGCTGGATGGCTCCGTTATTGCTCACCATTTTTGTTGCAGCAGTAATGTTAGATTGGGTTTGTGAGAGACGTAAGCTAGTAGGAGAGTGTAACCAATGGGATGAAAGGAAGTGGGGGCAGGCTTACTTCTCGCCAAAAGTTCAAACCACAACTCTAAGGCAGATTTCTAATGAACTCCTGCCGCTCTGCAGAAACTATGTTTCAGAATTATTATTTTTTTTCATTTTAATTAAAAAATGCATAATCATAATTCATTGATTGCGAAAATGGTTCAAAAGATCACCAGAGTGGGACTTCAAAGAAAAATGTGTTATTTTGTGAAATTAAATACTGTAGTTACTGTTCTAAAAACCTAAAACTTGGGTTTGAAGCATGTTATTTGTGCCGTCGAGCAGGAGGACGTTGAGAAGGTGGCAGGGTTCCTGGAGGATGCCATCAGCCGACACAGAGTCAGAGCGCTTGCCACTGGGAGCACACAGTGAGGAGGGGTTCACGAGCAGCGGCTCGCCGAGTCAGGAGGTCCAGGGGCGTTGACCACACGGGTGGAGAAAGAACGTGGGTCACAGAGCATGGAGCAGAGGACCCAGCTGGGGGATGAAAGGGGACAAATAATGACAGATTCTGAGCCTTCAGACAGTGAATCATCCTGAGAAGAGAAGCAGTGAGGGAAAAATCAACCATTGTTGGCAACACAATTGTCCAGCAACACCACCCAACAGTGGAAGATCACCAAGTTGCTGCCTAAAAGGGCTACCATGCCTTAATATATATTTACAGCTTAGATTTTAATTAATTAACGCCACTAATGAAAACAGATGTGTTTTCTTTACAGATTCAGTTATTTCTTTTCAGAAGGACCTTGCATTCTTATTATTCCAAGCCTCATTTGCACTCCAACACCTACTTTTTTATTGTTTACATTGAAGTGTAAACTTAGCTTTCCTGCAAGCCTTCAGTTCAGCTCATCGCCGTTTTAGGAATTTGATATTCCGTCCTTCATGCACTGGTAACTCATTCAGTTGACTTATTTATTTTTTATATGTAACTGTGAACAATACACGCATTGCACAAGCTTGGTTCTTCTTTTTTTTTTCTCTCCCTCTGTGTTTTTGACCGACAGAACAACCCTCATCTCTTCTACACTCCTGAGCAAAAGCTGCTTCTTGGAACAGTTTAAAAAGCCACGTCTAAATGCAACAGTGAGCAAAGAGACGATGCCTCGCTTACATCCTGCAGTGCTCTTAAAGATTTTCCTTGTGAACGCGTTCTGAAAGCCAAAGACTTGCAAAGTGCCTGATATGGCAGTGCATTTTGGACAAAATATCTCAATAAAAAGGCACCATGTCCAACTTTCCCCTTTGATATTTAAACTATTCATACGGATTTATTTTTTAAAGCTTTCCAGATTCCTACCATGTTCTTATTTTAAGCCCTTCTGTTTGAGAATACATTTGGAAGGCCTGTTAAAGTTGCATTGAACATATAGATAACAGGTCTCTGCTGCAATCAATAGTGACAGTGGCAAATTGTTGATAAATATAAAAGTTATATTTATTTTAATAAAGTGTAAATATTTAGGGAGATGTTTGAAATGCAAAAAAGGCTCAATTTACCCCAAAATATTTACATTTTCATCCAAATATTACCACTGGTAACAAGAATGTAGGCAGTTAAAATAAGCAATTAATTCCCAGAATCCAATTATATTTTTGACATTACATTATATGACTGTGTTGCAGCCACCACTAACATAAAAACAAGATTTTCTTTGAGACTTTTCTTTTGGAAGTTTGGTATTAAAAATGTAAAAATAGATTTGGATTAATTTAGCCTTAAAATCTGTCTAAAGGCCAATTATCCACACTGAACTGCTTCCTCTCAGACTCGTTTTGCTCTACTTCTTTTGTTTTCTGGATCTGTAAGGTTGCAACTTCATAACAATGATGCTGTTGTACAGTCATTGCTTACAGTATTTGCTCTATTCCGTATTAAGCTTATTTATCGGTGTCTTCAAAAACGACTGTTTTGAATTCTCCCACACATTGGGATTGTGGTGTACATATTAGTTTGTGCTATCAGATGGATTTAATGTTGGACAAATCTATAATGCAATGCAGTGCCACTGTTGCTCTCATTTGATCTTGTAAGCTGCATGTCTTAATAACTTGCAAACATCCGAACTCTGCATTTTGCCTTTGTCAATAACAGTTGAGTTCCAGCTGGGACCAGAAAAATGAATGTTTAGACGGTGCACACATGAAATGATTGCATATCAGTCTTATTTTATGTCTGATTACTTTTCCCCATGTTGAATTTTAAACCTGCCTTTTGATGTCTTCTTCTTAAACCTTTGTAAACTATTGTAGCATCTGCAAACAAAATAGAATAAATTGAATGTGTGACATGCTGGTTATGGCTGGAAGGTGTTTGTATTGTCATAGATGGCATGATTTACATTTCTCTGCAATTCTCTGAAAGCTACCATTTTACTGTGCTTGAGAAGTGAATAAAAATAATTGTCTTAACCTAAATATATGACATCAATCTGTCATCCTAGTTAATGTTTTCTTTGCTTGAGTCATAATTACAGATCAGCTAATTTTGCAAGCATTTCACAGCTATGAAAGTTTAGAATCCCTTCTTAAATTTAAGAATTTAAGGCTTAATTCAATTCAGTTCAATTTTATTTCTATAGCCTAATATCACAGCTATAGCCGTCTCATTGAACTTACATCGGTATTTGCAAGAACAAAAAGTCAAACATAAAAATGTAAACAATAGCTGGTTGTTAAAAAGACTAAGCTGAACAAACATCTCTGTCCTTACACCCTCCTTCGCGGTGAGGAAAAACTCATAAAAAACACTGTCTCTTTTTGGGGGAAAAACTAAGAAACCTCAGGGTTTCCCACATGAAGGAGAGATTCTCAACCCTGAACGGACAGGTGATGTGCTATAACTATTAAAGAAAAGTGAGCTTAATTAATTCTACAACTACATGGTTGAATAACAAGTATATGTCTAATAAACAAACACATATCTTGATAAAAAGCTACATCTTAAATTATTTATTTATTTTACCACATTCTTTATTCTTGGTGAAATTGGTGATGCCTACAATCATAGAGCTCTTCTACTGGGTTGTAGATTGAAAAATTAGACACATAATTTTGAATTATTTGCTCTTAAATTAATCAGTATTTATCCAATATGAAGAATAAACAACAGGCTTACATGCATCTGTCAGAGTTTTTACTTTTACCTGAAAATGTGTCTCGTATTTTCCATTGTGTATAATAATACGTTTGTTGGTGTATTGTTTTTTTTTTTTTTTATTTTGAAAGGTTTCTGAAAAAAATGCCTAAGTAAAAATAAACGATGTAAATGCAGGAAAAAAATGAGAATTTTTAGAATAAATATTAAAGCATATTCTTTTTAAGAACTGCTATCATTACATAAATGTCAGCCAAACTATATATTTTTTCATATATACAAAATAAAATTAAAAAAAAAATCAGATTTTTGTATGCAGTCATTGATAAACTCTTTCCATAAGACAAAATGTGTGCTTCACATCTACGTATTTTTATTCACGTCAAGAATTGAAAAAAAAAACAATTATACATACGTAATTAGTTAAGAATATTTCTAATAAATCTTTATACATATATAAATATATATGTATATTTTTGCATCTAGTCGTTAGTAAAACAAAACGTAGTAAAACAAACTAAAGGGTCACGGATAAAACCGCCACCATGATAGCTTCCCCTCTCGCGATACATTATATGAACATGACGTAACATCGCGAGATTTCTCTGGTGAGTGGCCCTTTCTCGAAGGTGTGCTTTATGGCGGTCACGGAGACTGCGGTAATTAAACTTCTTTATCTAAAATGCGTTTACGTACCGTTTTTTCGTTAGCTGTCGATGAAAAGAAACGCATTTCTACTAAATTATAATTTTGCATATATATCTGCGTGTGTTGGCTGTGAAAATGCAGATTTCCTCTACTGTTCATTGTAAAGACTTCCTTACCCGAGCTAATGTTAGCTAGCTTTTTGCTATCAACAAAGGTAACGTGATTCAGAAACGAAAAATAAACTCGACTTAATAAATCAAATTAGTCTTCATCAAACGCAAAACTATAATAATGTTGACTACTGATGAGATCTGAGTTTAGATAACTCAATGTATTGATTAAACCGATTATATTTTTAAGCTAACTCCTAGCATGCTATCCGTGCATCGGCTAGCTAACGTGTTTGAGATGAAAATCGTCATTTTGCTCACGTCTCTTTAGCATTAGCTATAGAAATACGTGTAAGCCATGTCTAAATGTTAATGCATTTTACTGCTAGCTGCCTGTGCCATTGGTTTTAGCCTGAAGGCGTTTTTCATTTTCTCTAGAATTTGTTGAATTGATAAACCTTCCCGGTCAGTGTTCCTCCCCTTGGGGGTTTTCCTGCTTCAGTCTGGTGGACCCAACCATTAGTGTGTTGTATAGGTAAGACCTTTATCTGGTCCCACCTGCTTTAAATACCGGATTACTACTAAGTACAATATGTGATGTTTAATGCGTTGTTTCAGTAGAGCATTTTTTTTTGTAAACGTTTGCTTATCAAACTTAAAACACGCAATATGATGATATGGTTTTAGTTTTCAAGTTATATTATAGTTGGCATTTCTGCATTGCAGGGAGGTGAAGTTCTGAAGATGGAGAATGGACAAGGCACAGGCTCCAAGCTTGGCCTGCCGCCTCTCACTCCGGAACAGCAGGAGGCTCTGCAGAGGGTAAGAAAGTCTCACACACACAAACAAAAAATATGCCAATAAAAGGGGGATCTAGTCTAATTTCAAGGAACTCCTTCAGTTGTAGATTCTGATAGCAATGAATAAGTCTCCCAAAGCATTAAATATACATTGGAATGCTTTTGCTGGATAACCACAGGTTTTAAAGCAAATATGCTTTTTGGTTTTACCTTAAAGTGAGATGTTTTCTTTTTTGATAGTAGTTTTTATAAAGATTGTTCTTTTCCAGGCAAAGAAGTATGCCATGGAACAAAGCATTAAGAGTGTGTTGGTGAAGCAGACCATTGCCCATCAGCAGCAGCAGCTCACCAATCTGCAGGTGAGATGTATAAAATTTTAGGTTCTCCTCCAGACCAAGTTGGAATTCAGGGTGTCGTCACTGTCTTGCTTTTAGACAGAGTGTATTTGCCTTCTTTGCATCAGTAACTCTATCTGAAGTTGGTACTGGTTTAGTTCTCATGTAGGTGTTGGTGCCTTTTTCTCCCACATCTTGTGAAAAGATCACTCGTGTAGACCATGTGCCTTTGCTCTTTTTCAGATGGAGATCATCATCCTGAAGGCTTTGGTTGTCATGTTGAATGCTTTTACTTTTTAAAGAGGGGATTGTTAATGCAAATTGCTGTTTTGGTGATTTGTAATTTAGTGACGGGAGGTAAATCCTCGCAATGTATGCTGTTTAGAGGGAGGGTCTGAATACAGTGTTAGCTGTACCGCTTTCGTCTATCAAAGCAATAAAAAACAAAGCTAAGGGATATCTAACCTACTTTTCAGCACTTTTTTCATCTTTACTGTCTTTCAGATGGCAGCAGTGACAATGGGCTTTGGAGATCCTCTCTCACCTTTACAATCGGTCAATAGATCATTAAGTTTTTTTTCCTGTGGCATTCCCAATGGAAAAGGACTGTTACCCTTCTTTTACTGGTTGCACTGGCAACAATCCCTGCCTTTTTTATCTCACAAAAGAATGCATGTTAAATAAGAAAACACGACGAGTATTCTTGTAGTGACGCAAATCCTCGGGTTAAATTCCTGATAAATCGCTGAAATACTTAACTACTTGCTGGAGTTGAAAGGGGACTATTTGCTTTTCTACATATTGTCTTGGTGAAAAAAGTTTTTCCGGTTTCTCAAGAATACAACAAACAGAGCGAAGTCCGGTCTCTTTGGAAAAATATGCGTTTGCATGTTTGAATGACAAATCTTTTGGCATGGGACAAAAGAGGGATAGCAATCCCTTTTATGGACCAAAATGAGAGTGGACAGGGATCTTTTTTTTGCCATCTCAAAATCTTTTTTTTTTTTTTTTTCCTTTTTCTTTCAATTAAGTCATCCTATCACTGTGCTGTAGACAAGGACGATGTAGCTTTTGTAGGTAGAACTGATGAGACTCAGGCAGATTTAAGGCGTCTGAGAGACGCAGGAAGTTTTGGTGACTAATCCCCCCCACCCCTGAGCATTAAGCTTAAGAAGAGAGTTAAAATACTGTCATCAAGATTTTGTATGGATTTCGTTTGAACTCCACGATTACTTTTGTTACCTTACTTGCATCCTGGGATTACAGGTCAGTTACTGAAGCCGAATATTTGTGAGGGCTGTGCATGTCACTTACTTCAGTGTGTTTTCCTCCGTATGTCTGTTCAGTTGTAACAGCAGAGGCCACATTGTAGTTACTTCCTGAGACTTCAGAGCTATTGCACATTAATAGTAGTATTTTTTTCCAGTTAAAGTACTGAATAAACTCCCCATTCACATGTCCAGACCTTGAAGCTTGGAATTGGCCTCTTACAGTTTTTTGGGGGGAAAACGAGTACAGTAAACAAAAAGGCATTTTTAATATTTGTGTGTGTAAGTGTGTCTACTTTTCTTTCTTTTACTCTCTAATGCTTATCATGTGTTGTTTCCCCTGATGGACAGGTGGCAGCTCAGAGGCAGCGTGCACTGGCAATCATGTGTCGAGTTTATGTGGGTTCCATCTACTACGAGCTTGGAGAGGACACCATCCGGCAGGCCTTCGCCCCCTTCGGCCCAATCAAGAGCATCGACATGTCCTGGGATTCGGTTACCATGAAGCACAAGGTTAGAGTTGGAGAAATATTGAGACTACCTGGATGTTGGACTTTCCCTGAATGTTATCTGCTTCACAGGGGTTTGCCTTTGTCGAGTACGACGTGCCAGAAGCTGCTCAGCTGGCTCTGGAGCAGATGAACTCAGTCATGTTGGGGGGGCGAAATATTAAGGTGATGTTTTGTTTGTCTTATGCGTTAAAGTTAGAAAAAAAAGCATCAAATTCTTCCAAGCGCATGTCAGATTTGATGTAGTTTGATGTACAAGGTGGGATATGAAGTCAATTCAACAACTTAAACGTTTACTGATAATTTGTATTAATTAAATGTGTTTTTTTTAATTATTGAAATCAATCTTTGTCATTCTGGTTTGCAGGTACGTGCTGTATGAGTTGTGTGTCTGTGTGTGTGTTTGTGTGTGTGTGCTTTTCTTCCATGACATCATCACGGCTTGTAAGCGGCGATTTCCAGCGGGATGGCCAGCAGCAGCAAGCGGTGCTGCACTGTCACCAGAGTGTGCTAATGATGGGCTGCGCCTGGTCGGTGTTACTTGGCCGCCTCATCTGTAGCACAGAACCCAGTCCCGTTCGCGCTAGTTTACATTTTTTTCTTTTTTTTTTGAAGAGCATTTTACAGAATATAGTTAGTCTTTTAGTTTTTGTTTTTTTTTTTTTGTTTTTTTTTTTTTTTTTTTTGTTTTGTTTTTTTTTGAGAAGCATATTACAGAATGTAGTTAGTCTCTAGTGTTAGATCAGAGAGGGCTTTTTTTTTCCTTCGAGGAAGCTAGATCTAGTTAGACCTGGAGCGGTCAGATTCCAGTCAGGTGTGGGTGGAGAGGCAGCTAGCTTAGAGTGAGTTCAGTTGGTGTCTGAAGATGACACTGGTAGATAGAGCTTCTTGAGGTGCGTTCACGATAACGTCCATAGATACCCTCATTTAGCCGCCCTGCTGGTGTATTCTGTGCTATAGGTTGGGCGGCCAAGTAACATCGGTCAAGCGCAACCCATCATTGACCAACTCGCAGAAGAGGCGCGCGCCTATAACCGAATCTACGTCGCATCCGTTCACCCTGACCTGTCAGATGATGACATCAAGAGTGTCTTTGAAGCCTTCGGAAGGATCAAGTCTTGTATGTTAGCCAGAGACCCCACTTCAGGGCGACATAGAGGCTTCGGCTTTATTGGTGAGCCTGACTTAACTCTTCTTCTCGTGCTGCCAACCTTCAGCTCCTAATGGTTTCCTCTGTTCCTCCAGAGTATGAAAAGCCTCAATCAGCCATCGATGCTGTTTCTTCAATGAATCTATTTGACCTCGGTGGTCAGTACCTGCGTGTTGGCAAAGCTGTGACTCCACCTATGCCCCTACTAACTCCCACAACCCCAGGTGGGCTTCCACCTGCTGCAGCCGTGGCTGCGGCGGCAGCCACTGCTAAGATAACGGCCCAGGCAAGTATGAATCCCTTCCAAAGGGATTTAATGGCCTTCCAGGTAAATATGACCCAGGTGTAGCTAGATATGACACCAGCATAGATTGATCACGTGACTGGGAGAACACTACTTTAAAAAAGGAAAAAAAAGGGTTTTCCTGGGAGTGCCATTTATTGTAATGCAGAAAAGTAAACTTTTTTTTTTTTTTTTTTTAATTAGATCTGATTTACCACTATCCTAAATTTATCAAAATTTGTCTGCACTATAATCACATGAGATGAATCTTTTTTTAAAGCTAACAGAATTAGCTTCTCTTAAGAGCCACAGTCTGTTCGGGTGTTTTGTGGTAAAGTATGTTTTTCAGTCATAGACAAAGTCAACGATTGTCTCACTGTAACCTTGATTCTCACAGATCAGCAAGGTTCAGTTCCCTCCTTGCCATGCTATGTGATGGTTGACTGTGCTGCCTTGTGTTGTGTTCTGTGTGTTTCCCTTACCTAATGTGTTGGGCACCCCCTCTCTTAAGGAGGCTGTAGCTGGTGCGTCAGTCTTGGGGGCATTGGCTGCGCCCCAACTTCTCGGTCAGCAAATAGGAATACCTCAAGCTGTCATGGCTGCCCAGGCTCCAGGAGTCATTACAGGTAGTTGGATGAGACAACAAGAAATGCTTATTTGTATTAATATAGTATTACTGTATTTTTAAAATAAAATTCAGAATTGTTTTGGTGCCCCCCCCCCCCCCCCCCCCCCCCCCCCCCCCCCCCCCCCCCCCAAGTTATTTAAATTTAAATCACATTAACAGTTATTTTTAAATGGATTTTCAGAGCTTTTTCTAAACATTTTTAAAGCTGTTTTTTAAGCTTTTAATAGCTCTTTTTGTAGTCTTTAAAACATTATAAAGCCTTTATAAGCTTCCATGTGCCTTATGAGTGTTAGTACATTTTAAAATTTCTAGTAGATTCCTTTTAAAACAGCCCTGCCCAAATCCAGGGCTCAGGGGCCGGTTTCCTGCTGGGTTTTCCAGAAACCCTGCCGTATCTGCTGTTGATTACCTGCATCAGGTGTGTTTAGCCAACAAGGAGCTTCAATTGAGATTGGTTGGTAGACATGTAGGATACTGACCCTTGAGGCCTGCATTTGGGCACCCCTGCTTTAGAAGAAACAGGCACTTAACACAAGGTTTTGAGGAACCATAGGTAAGTCGCTTGATCTCATGCATTTCCTATTATATTAAAAAAAATATTAACTAGATATAAACCATTAGCTTTTGGTGCCAAAACTAATAGCACATTTCTCACTACTTAACAAAGTACTTTTTGATTGCATCTTGGTAGCTGCTATTGCCTAGGAAGAGAAGCGTGCCAAAAATTTGGCTATACTTAAGTTGTAGGATAACATACTCTGATTTCAGCAACCTGACAATTAAGCTCGTTTCTGAGTATTACTTTATTTAAATGAGTCAGGAGCTAGTGAAAAAAACAGTTAGAAAAGGCTTTTTGATGCAGAAAATACACAGGGCGGGCAACAAGCTCCCTGCTCCAACCTTTCAGCAACAGGGGAAGAGGGGGCGGGGTTGCTTCGCTCACACACACAACTAAGGTGAATTTCTGATGAAACTACTGCAGCTCTGCTGAAACTATGTCTCAGAAAATGACAGGGTTTTTTTTTTTTTACCTAAAAATAGCATGATCATAAATGAAAGACCACTGGGAACGCTTTGAAAATAGATCATAAGATGATCGGAGTGGGACTTTAAGGAATTATAGTTTGAGATCAATAGATGTTTTTAATGCTCTTCCTGTTTGTTAAAGGTCAAAGCTTATACAGACTGAACAAGCCAGAAGACGGATCTGCCTTTTGTCTAAAAGTGATGTTTGTGCGCTAACATCACATCTTGTTTATAATGATAAGGTGTGACACCTGTGCGTCCTTCCATACCGGTGATACCGCAAGTTGGCTTGGTGAACCCCGTTCTCGCATCACCGCCGGTCCTTTCTAATCAAGCTGCTAGCTCCAGCCAGCAAGAGAAAAAAGAGGAAAAGGAAGAGGCTCTCCAGGATGGTACAGGGCAGGAGATGTTGAGCGACCAGGAGCACATGAGCATCTCGGGCAGCAGTGCCAGGCATATGGTGATGCAGAAGCTGCTCCGAAAGTCGGAGGTGAAGCTCGATTGTCTTCCTAAAGTATTCAGTTTATGTAACAAAATCATTTTCCCTCATTGTTTTTATCTTCCTCCTCCTCAGTCCACAGTGATGGTGCTTCGAAACATGGTTGGTCCAGAAGACATTGACGATGACCTGGAAGGAGAAGTGACTGAGGAGTGCGGGAAGTTTGGCACTGTTAACCGGGTTATCATCTACCAAGAAAAGCAGGGAGAGGAGGAAGATGCTGATATCATTGTGAAGATCTTTGTTGAGTTTTCCGCAGCCTCAGAGATGAACAAAGCTATTCAGGCTCTAAATGATCGCTGGTTTGGGGGTCGTAAGGTCGTTGCTGAGGTCTATGACCAAGACCGTTTTAACAGCAGTGATCTCTCTGCGTAATCTATGAAACGGTTTAGCAGCTCAAACCCAATCCATTTGCCTGTTCATTTCCTCCAACACTTGTAATTATGTTTTTATTTTCTCTTTTAGAAAAAATGAAAAGAAAAAAAAAAGATGCTGTTGTTGGTTAAAGCTCCACAGGGAGTAATTCATTATCTGTCAGGTTTTTTTTTTTTGTTTTTTCTGTGATCTATGAAAACCTTTTTGTGCAGATGTGTTTTTTTTCTTTTTTAACCAAACTTATAAAATGTTTTTTTTTTCTTTTGTTCATTTATTTTCTGTTATGAAACTTACTGGACATGTAAACAAGTTTCTTTTTACAATTAAAGCATATTGTTAGGTCCACAGAGTGTCGTTGACTTTTTAATGAAAAAAATCAATTAAGATGTGTTAATAGTACTTTATTTGTTGTTGCTGGAAATTTAAAAAGTGGTCTTTGCTCAATTTCCTGAAAACCAAATGTTTGACTTAGTATAAAGGTACATTGGAAACTAGAAATTATAGCTAATTTTTAGCAAAAAAAAAAAAAGTGAACCAGTCATTAAACACAATGAGTGTTAAAATGGTTAAAACCAGACTAGATGATTAAAAAAAAATAGAAAAACCACATGACAACAGAACAGTGACTTTTAAAAACATCCACCGCTGCACAGTTCCAGAAGGTGCATTTAATTTTATCATATGTATAAATATTTTAAAATGAGTCAAATTCAAATTTTCTGATCTTATTTTACATGCAAATATGCGTTTTCCTGCAGTCTTTCATGCTTAGCTGTGATTAAATTGATATTGGAGTTTATATATATATATAAATACAAGTACAAAACTTAAGTTTGTTGGTTCTGTTGTGGAGTATATGTATTATCATATAAGATAAATAATTAGTTTGAAAGGACAGTTGTTTCAAAACTTGGGATAAATAGTGTATATGCTTTTTATTATCAAGTTATCTTTTTTTGTCTTGTTGCAAAACATGGCACTGAAAGGAGGAGCACTTGTGCCCTAAAAATTACAGTAAATCATTAAAAATATATTTTTTAGTCCCATATTTTGCTGGGAAAAACAACTAAATAATATATATCACATTTCAAAGTTTCATAAACTGCTTAAGTTTGGTCAAATATTTCCAAAAACAAGAATAAATAAATACATTTCCTGTGGTTTTCTGTCAGGTGTAGTTGCAGTATCCTCGTCGCAAGATGGCGCTGTTCCGTCAGCTATGCTCCAGAGGCGGACAGCAGCGGAGCTTTGCCTCCAGCTTAGCCCAGCCCCCAACACGCCACAACCGGCCTGCCTCGGTTCAACAGGGGAGGCAAGCGCGGCGTTCGCTGAAGCTCCTGCTCTTCTCTGACATTCAACCCACTTCGGATTAAAACCAAACGCCATTTTTTAACACATTTTTAAAATTATTTTTTAAATATTTGGGATGGTGTGTTTACACTTAAATACCCCGTATGTGGATTTATTCAGTTGTAGCGGTTTTTGTTAGCGGCATCTTGGCGCAAAGACGCAGTTAGCAGATGCTGGCTAAGCATTACTAGCATGCTAACAACACAGCCGATGAGGACGGGAACATCATCGCGCTGCCGCACTTGGGTTAATCTGTGCTCTCTCGCTCCGTGTAAACCGTGTCGTGATAGCTGCGTGACTGTGGAGTTATTTTTATTTAATTATTTTTTCTGTCTCCACTCATGACATAAAAGGCGCTTTTGGCGCCGCGAGGCTGTCGGCATTATGATTTTTTTGTTAGCTTGAGGTTAGTTAAGAGAACAAGCTAGCGTCCTCGTCTGAAGACGCGAGCGCTCGAAAGTGAGGAAACAGTTGAGTCGAGTTGGGAGTTCTCGGCTCTGCCGGTGCTTCGGATCCGGATGACACGACAGACCTGACGGCCACATCCGAGAGGGAGTCCAAGCATCGCCTGTTGGTCGAAGGGATTATTATTTTTAAGTGGATTTTGGCCTCCAGATCGGGATCCTCGTGCCAGTTAGCCCCCGTCTTCTCCCAGCGACCTCCCCGCTGCGTCACCCTCCGATGTGGGGATCTCAGGCGACCTGATCCCCCCTCCCTCCACGGCGGCCGGACATGCTGAAGTGTATCCCCCTGTGGCGCTGCAACCGCCACGTCGAGTCGATTGACAAGCGGCATTGCAACCTGCAGACTGTCCCTGATGAAATCTTCCGCTACAGCCGGAGCTTGGAGGAACTCCAGCTCGATTTCAACCAACTCAAAGATCTACCAAAGGTAGGAACGGGTCATGATGTGGAAATGCTGGGTGGTTTTTGCACACCTGTCAGGCAGAGGTCACTTTACAGGTGATGTAAGCACTCAAACTACTTGTTATCCTTATCAGGTGACTCATTCCTTCCACAATAAAAGCCCTGACTATATGCTTGTACAAATAATCTTAATTCTATTCTCATAGTTTGTGCAAAACTTGTTCGAACTGGAGCTTTTAACTTAAAACGATTCCATGTATACCACCCAGGTCCACAACAGGCCGCTTGTGGCAGCAGCAATAATGGTTAAAAAGACTGGATGCAATGTTGGAAGGCATGCATGGAATGACCTGCAAAGCCGTCCCCACCCACACTCCGACCACTCAAAACACGACAGAAACTCTGCAGTTTATTTTAGGTGGAAGGGAACCGCTTTCAGTGGCTTTCCGCTGCTGCAGAACAAAACTTGTCTTATTTTAGGTTATTGTTGGACTCCATCAAAACACTGATTGAGATCCGGCCTGAGTTTGACAGTTCTAAGGTCACTACAGACTGAAGTGTTTTGGGACTCCATGAAAGCATTTTAAGAGTTATAATTTGCACATTTCTGATCACTAAGACTAATCAGCCTTTTTCTGTTTTTCTGGAGAAGGATTCAACCAGCAGACGTAAACACGAAGTGAAAGGATGTCTGAAAACGTGCAGACACAAAGCTCACGGCCACCCTTTGGTGGTTGGAGTCAGTGGGGCTTCAGTGAGAAAGCGGTCTGAGAGGTCAGACCTACGCTGAGTTTGGAGCAAGAGCGCTGACTGTACCATGAATGGCATTACCGTTATGAGCTCACGGCTAATCGCCTGAATACTCCTGCGCGTTGGTGCGCTGCTGCTTCTGTCACAATGTATTCCAGTCAGGGATAAATCTGGATTTACCCGTCAGAGGGTTCCTCCCTTGTCAGTCAAGCTTCCTGCATGCTTTGGCGCTCACCTGTCTGTGAAAGAGCCTGCGTCACGTGAGAAACTCTATCAAAAAACCCCACTCATCAGCTCTGAGACTTTCGCCGCTTTGGGAGCTTTTCAGCGTGAGACTGATCAGTTGAGTCAAGCTGGTACAGTTAGGTTTGTGGGTTAAGATTTTGCTGGCAGGGATTTAACATCTTGAACAGATGGAGATTTAGACATCCTGATAGTTTCTTAAGTTTGCAGCCTCCTCCCTCAGTCTTTAGTTTTCCCGGTTTGGATCTTTTGCAAAAAATAAAAGTGCTTAAAACACCTTTGAGATCCAACTCTTCTCCTCATCCAGGCTGGAATCGTACTACATTAATAGCAACAGCACAAACTATGACTTATGTGTGTGGAATTGGTTTAGAAAAACCTTTTAGGTTGACAGCCGGTCTGGAATTCCCCACATGAGCATAAATCCTTAGCTGTTAATGTTGCGTCTCAGCAGCTTTCTGATTGCACAAAAACTAATTTTGAACCGCCTTAATGGCTCTGTTGTTGCGTTTCCACACAGCTGAGTTGTAACGACTCTATGCTGCCAATCTTTAGGTATTGTTTTCTGATGGAGGATGCGTCAGCAGGACAATGACAATCCATTTTAATGCCTTTTAGGAATACATGGGGAGGGATAATGCGAGGGATCTATTTTTATTTCTTAATGGTTTGGATTTTTAAGTTAAAAATCAGTCAATTCTAGTCAATTGAACTGGATTAAAATTCCCCTGAAATTTTTTGTATTTAAAGTATATATTTAAATGAATAAATTGAAGGTCTAAGAGTGAAGAAATGACTTCTTCCCAACATCAATATAAACCGGCACACCTGAAGTCCTTCTATAGCAAGTGTTTATGTATTTTTTCAGTTTTTCCAGCTGCTGATGGGTGATGTGAATTCCCTTAGTGTGCTTTTCCCAACTAGATCTGCCTCTCAGATCATGTTGAGCAAGAGGGAATGATCTTTTTTAGCTGTTCTAAAGTCTCATGACAGGTTACAAAGAGGTGCATTCAGCACCGAGTCCCCTCCCTCCCCATCACCAATATCCAGTATCAGCGCTCTCTGCGTTTCCTGCTGCAGCTTCCGCTGGGGTTGAATGATTATTTCTTTTCATTAATGCTAATTCCTTTGCGACAGTTGAAGAGCAGAGGAGGCGGCCTTTGTTTGAAAGAACCAGGTGGGCTGCAGGTGCGACAGCCGTAGCTCAACCTAAAGCATGCGCTGAACCCTGTTCTGCTCCTGCAGTACTGGTACCACATCCCTGAAGGGTGTGTCCATGTGGAACTTTGCAAAACAGGTTTGAGGTCGTTTACTTAGGCTCTTTACCTAATAGCTATCCAATTGTAAACAGTCAGAAATGTCACACATTTCTTTTTATTTGAAGATTCTTTATCTAACAAGCAAAATCTGTTTGTTCTAAATGAAGAGGAAGGAGGTCTGTGCAATCAGATCAGTCCTCAGCTGTTAGCGCCTCCACTCTGTGCCTCTCCATAGATGAGTAACTACAGGGCAGATTAGACTTCACCCACCCATGAAAACACCGTTTGGATCTCTACTTTTGTTCCTTTCAATGTACACTTCCTCATGGATCTGCAGCTTTCATCCTCTTTTTTTAAAAACATTTAAACTCGCTGATAAAAAATCCAAGTGCATTTTTTTCCTCAATTAGTCAGACTAGTTAAGATAGAAGATAGCTTCAGTCAGTGTTGGTTTTTAATTGAGATCAGTGTGTGTATTTTTTAAACGTTATTTGAAAAAAATAACTTAAAATGAACTGTAACATTTGCTGATGAAATTCTTTTCTGCTTTTTATCTTATCTTGAGGTGTACTTGGACTTGCATCTGAAAGTCTGTGTTCAGTACAGGACAGTTGGTGCTATAATTTAGGACAAACGCTCTTCACCATGTCCTCAGTATAAGCTCTCGTCTGTCCCCAGTTACTTGCTGATCTAGGCTGATATTGAAGATAAAACTGCATCTTTCTCCAGGCTCCTCTGACTTTAGCTCTCTTTTTAATTTGGAAGCCGTTGAGTTTGATTTTTAAGTGAGAATCTTAGCGTCAGTGTTTGTTAGCTTGTTGGGGTTCTTCAGTTCCCTCTGCACTGATGGCTCAGATGGACAGAAAACAGGAATTAAATTTGCTCCTCTTCCCATCAGCTCATCAAAAACCAAATGAGACGGCGATCCAGATTAGAAGGGAGAGGTCCACTGCTGTCGCATGCAAGAGCACTTTCAGCAGGTTTCTTTGTTCTAAATGATGACCAGCTGGTCGTCTCCTGCCTGCCCCACCTCCTCACCAAGCTTCTGGTGAGGAGGTGTTGATGGAAGATCTTTGTGTGTGAGGAAGAGAGGACATACTTAGATTTGATGAAGGGTAAGAAGGAAAAGGATTTTTTTTTTCCTTTTTCTGAAGCTGTAGTGAAACGTCTGTTTCCTGTATACGAGGAAAATGGTCAGAGTACCGAGCTATCTTCACCCAAAATTGAGCTCTGGTGCAAGGTGGACAGTTGGCAGTTATGGATGCTTTTGGCTCATTTTGAAGAGCCTTCAGAAAAATGTTCATGAGTCAAAACATTCTGTTTGTCTCTGTAGTGATATTAGTATTTTACTGATTACTTGCAGACTCACAGCACAAAACGCAGTGTAATGGGTTTCTATAATATCTTAAAACTGATTGTTCATCCAGAATCCAATTTATCTGTTTTTCATTGTAATTCAATCATTTTTGGGGATTTTACGTCCAACTTTCAGAAGTAAAGTTACAATATTCTGGTTTACTACAAAGGAGTTTCCCTTTTTTGCAGAGGAAATCAGCAGTAAAAGTTCCCAAAACTCTTGTCTGTCTGTCTGTGTTTTTGATATTTTTGGCTCCTGCGGGATCTTGATGGTCCAGTGAGAGGTTGTTTCCCCACTCTTCCTTGCTCTCTGGCCCAAGTCACAAACATGAAAGGGTAAATAGACAAAGCTGTGGTGAATAATTGATGGCAGAGCTGATGGCTGCAGCTGTTTGCCAAGGGGGTGAGATTGTTGGTGCATTGGGACGGGGTTAGATCTTTTTACTATTGTCGTTACTTAGATTTTTTTTTTTCTTATCCTTAAATCAAAACTCAGTTTAATGGTATTTCTCAAACAAACAAACTTAATGTATCACACATTTTGCCCACTGGAGCCGGACCGCACGCAGTGTGAGCCCGGGGTTAAGGTGTAATCAGACTGGAGTAGTTCATGGTCTGGATTGAGTCCTGAACCTTGCGCTTGGTCTGTATTCAGACTGCCGTGTACTAGACTGTGTACTTATGAACAAAACGTGACTAAAGAGCTCTTTGCTTATTAGCTAGGAATTACGAGGGCGAGGCAAAGCAACACGAGAAAGAATAATGGAAGTCCTGCGCTTTGCGATCCTTGTTGGAATAGTCCACTTATTCAAACTTTATATTTTGCTGACAAATTTTGAACATCTGTATCATCATCAGGTACAACACTTTTTACTGCTACTTTGGTGCAGTGTAGGCATGGCAAGATGTTGACCAAGGAGAGAACGGCTAATAAAGTACGTTGATAAGTGTTCATGGCACATACATTTTCGGGAAACGGTGTGAGAAGCGGTGTATCACGTTAAAGGTTGTTTTAATGAGCCTGCATTCATCTGACCACATTTCAATGAGTTGCCGTTTCTCATTGTTGTTCCACGTTTGTCAGTGGATTATGGCTGCCTCTTTCCTACTCTGTTTACATCCCATAATGCCCGGCGATAGTGGCCGTTTTACTGTTTTAAGGATAATCTAATCCAATAAGTATGCTTTAGCTTTGTGGTACTTTTTGCACTTCTTTAAAAAGTTAACATACAATGGTCCCTCGCTAAACATTATTCACCTTGCATTGATTCACAGTTTCATCATTTTTCTTTGTGTATCTTGGCATGCTTTTTTCTTTTCTTTTTTTTTTCTTTTTTAAAGCGCTTTGTCTTCTGCGTCCTGATTGGCTTTTGGGCATCGTCAATTGATCTCCTCTGTGTTGTGTCACTTGTACAGAATGTACAGATCTTTGTTTTCATTCTATAAAATTGGACTTACTTTTCTATGAAGCTTTGAACTTTGAAAGTTTAAACAGAAGAGAAAAGTGTGAAAATGTTCATGTCTGTCTGACAAAAGTATATAAAGTGCGTAGTAAAGATTTTTACAGGACATACAATAATTGTAAAAAAGTTGACTACTTTGGCGATTTCACTTATTGTGGGTTATTTTTAGAACGTAACTACCATATGACCTCAATTTTATGACTTCTCTTTCTGAGCTTGAGCAGTTTGAGATGATCTCCCGCCCATGGTTGTCTCCTTGTACAGAAACACTGGCATGCAGGGGGAGATTTGTATCATTCTGAACCGTTATCCATGGTAATGGATTTAATCTTCAGATCAGGTTGTTTTGTTGTAAATTCCCCCAAATTATAGCCACAATTTACCAATTTCTTGATAAGTTCCTCTTAAATCTACATGTGTGGATATCTTTTAGAAATCCGTGCGGTTTGTTTTTTATTGTTTTATAATTCAGCTATAGATTCAAGTCCATGATTGTTGCTGCTAAAAAGTAGGAAGTTTTTCATCCGCTGTGACATTTCTTTGGCACGACTAACTGTGCCTGGACCTTTTGATGGTGATGGAGCTCAGGATCTACACTCTCAATGGCCCTTTGAAACTGCTGTCCCTGTGGAGGAAGAGGTCATCCAGGATAGCAGTTTTTAAAGCCACCACAAACAAAAACTGCCCTTTATCAGTGAACCTCACATGATAATAATTTAAGGCTTTATTGCTGCAACTTGATAGCCTTCACATTTTCACCCCAATTTTTCAATTTTCTGGTATATTTTGTTTGGTTTTCCTTTGATTATTGTCTCTTTCCTTTATTTATTTTTTTGTTTTCATACAGTTTTGATTTTTGTGGCTGTAAGTTTTCCATTAAGTTTATTGTAACTAGGCTTTAGTGTTGAAAGGATCTTGTTTATTTTCTGAGGGACAGGGTTGTCAGCACCTAATTTCAGAGTTTTCAGTCTGCTTTTTTCTTGTTGATTCCTCTTTTGTTGGGAGTGTCTCTGGTAGCAGGATGCAGGAATAATCTGAGACCAGGGTGTTTTTCTGAAAACACTTCATTTTGTTTGGTGCTGCGTTTGAGAACATTTGAGCAAAACCAGCTTATTGTGTACATGAGAGCTCCGCCCTGCAGAACAGCCTGGTTTTTTTGTTCCCTTATCTATCTCTCCCCCCACATTGCACCACCTGTTTTTTTTTCTGTGTTTCACGCTCAGATTGATGCATTCTGGTTAGTGATGTAAATCACCTTGTTTCTGTGTAATCCGTTATGCTGCAGCAGCACCTTTGTGGGGATTTAGAAGCCGGGATAAAGGATATTTGCAACCACAGTTTTTGTCGGTTCTGCCTGGTTTTTAAGATTTCTCTTTTAACGTAATAGCTCATTGTTTGTTGTGCACTGCAAACATTTAAAGTCTTTTTGAAAACTGCTATAAATGCAGCTGAAACAAAAAGTAAAACAGATGGGCCTGAAGGTTTGACCTCTGCCTGTTGCTGAGATGAAGCAACCTGTGTGGCGATGCATAAACCTTGCACACTGCAGCATTTCTCAACGAATGTTTGGCTACATGTGAAAGATTTGCCAGATAATTAATGAATACAGTTGTGAATGACGCTCTTTAGCAGTGCTGAGCTCAGGGTTTGGTTATCTGATCATAAAGGCCGTCATCGACTGCATAATCCTCTACAACTTATCTTAATTTGTGTTTGTGTGTGTATCTTTTCCATTGATCTGTAAATTGATTTAGTTTGCTATTATCTCCCCTCATCACTCAATAAAATAGAAGCAGTTCCTTTTTATGGGCTGTGCTCGTGTGTAAATTCTTTTATGTTGTTGCTGCTCTAACTGCAGCTTCTGCTTGAATTTTTGACCTAAAAATCCTCTTTTAATTTCTTTTTTCCAATGTTACATAACTTTAATGAAAAAAATATGTTAATAAGAAGAAACTCTAATAACGTTTGAAGACAAAATTTGAGCATCTTTCATTAAAGTCTAACTCCAACTATATTTTTTCTATTGTAAAATCCTTTTCAGTGGTCTTTTAATTATGATTAGGCAATTTTTGGCTAAAATAAAAAAACCTGTGTCGTTTTTTTGACAACATATTTTCTTGAGCGCAGCAGGAGCTCAGTAGAAATTTACCTCTGGATTGTGGGCAGGGACCGTTGGCACAGAAGTAGCCCTACATTGATATCCTAGCATGCCTAGCATTTCTTTACATAGCAACTCACAACCTCCAAGCTAACATTTGCGTTGCAAAAAAAATCACAATACATCATTGGAGCTTTGCAGCCGTACGGTTTATATCCAGATGGCAGCTCTGACATGGAAAATGAAGGCGTTCATGATCATTTGTTTGTCTTCAAGTGGAGGATTTAGAATTGGAGTGGAGTAGGAAAATTTTTGGCCCATCCATGGCAGTTGCTGTCTCACAAGCACTTTCAAACGGTGGGTTTTTATCTGCTCCTGATCATAATGATCTGAATTAAAAAATACACTCAGAAACACAGTCTTAATCTTAGATTCATTTATTCATGAGAAAAATGCTACAAAATGTTAGAAACACAATTTTCATTGGTGTGGGTCTTTAAAATCTTAAAGAGTTTTGTGAATAAAATTGCAATTTTGTTTAAGTATATTGAGCAATTTCAAATAAGGACAAGGTTGACAAAAACTAATGAAGCTTTTGAGTTGTTTATCTTTAAATCACATATAAATTAATTCTGTCTTTTTAACTCAGTGTGTCAGTTCACCCATTTACAAGCAAATACATTTGCATTTTTGAGGAATTTGAAACAATCTTTTGTGTTTGAAATCATGGATCCTGCCTTGCTTGTTGGTTTTGTTTCATAGGAAGAAAAAAATTAAACGACTGGTTGAACTACTTCAAGCCTTAAACAAGGGCACTTCAGGTTTAATGGATAACATGCAAACATGCTGCAGATCAGTTCTGAATAAATAACTTGGTAACTAGACAAATATGTGTTTAGTCTTTTATTTTATGTTGTAAGAAAACAGCCTGAAACAGTTTTTGGGAGTTTCTGTCGTGGGGGGTGGAGGTGGGACAAATTGCATATGTGGGCTGCGTTGCATGACCGGTTCAGGTGTCTTTGGAGACATGCTGATGATGACTGAATGTTTGTGTGCAGTTTGAAGCACTTGAGTGATTTACTGGGTACAAAAGAGAAAAATGTATTCATGCTCTGCTCTTTCCAGTTTAATGAAGAACAAACGGAGCAGTGACAGCTTTAAAGACCAGAGGAGGGCCACAGTTGTGCTGCTCTGCCCCAGAGGCAAATTTTCAAGCAGGAACACCCACTTTATTTTGGTGTTCAGGGGTCCGAACTTTTACTTTCTCATTCACAAGCAGCGTTAACATTTTCAGCTTTAAAGAGAAAGACTTTCTTTATGCAGACTTAATATAAATGTGGAGGCACATAGCATTAAAAACCGCAATACGTATAATACTGTAGTCAATTAGTGGCATGTATAAATAAATGTTTCAAAGTAAAAGCATGAACAGATACTAGACTGTCTGACGCATTTGGACATTTATCACATCATTTGCAAATCTTTGAGTTTCACAAGCTTTAGGGTCAAATGTGCGACCGTGGTGAACCAGGAACTGGTGCTGGTGTGTTTGCTCAGCACCACGTGATGGCCGGAGAAACTCCGGCATGTGTGGAATCTCCAGGAGCGTGCCCTTCCCTCTGCTAGTTGAACTTTCTTCTCGCCTCAAATCTACTTGTTTCAAATCTCTGGGTATAGATGATCAGCACATGAAGCTTGCTTCCTCTGAGCTCAGCTCAGATAATGTCAGCTGATTGCCGAGCTTCATTTAAGTCTATTTTATAACTACAGGCTTTTCTTAATCTAGCAGTTCCTTAATTAACACAGCTCTGGTCTTGTGGGGCTTCAAATACAGCTGGGAAAAAGTGAAGCAGCTCAGCTGAAAGAATACTTCAAATCCCTGTATCTGTTAGTTTTGTGAGTGGAAGCAATCTATTATTGATTTGAAGACAAAATGGCCTTTTAGATCGGAGACGCACTAACCGCCTTGACTGAGATAAAGCCTGTTATCAGCCTCTTGCAGATAAGTTGCATTGATTTACAGTTTATGTCTTTTAGCTCACAAGCAGCCAGGTGAGATGCAGCAAGAAAACACTAAAATAATGGCATTTAACTACTTTTAGAAAGTTGTCATATTAAACGATTCTTTAAATGATCTTCATAAATGCTTACACTTTTTAGCACTTACTTTTGGCACTAAATTTAACTTAAAGTTAAATACACTTTTTGCTATTTGTACTTTGTAATTTCTTCTTTTTTTTTTCTTTTTTAAGAAAATAGCTTTGTGAAATAATGCAAACTAAACCAAACGCCAAAACCGACCAGGAATCAAGCAGATCTTTGGGATTTAACTAACCTCCCTGAAGTGTTATAAAACGAGAAACAGAAATATTGGAACTAAGTTCTCAGAAATGTTTTTCCTCCACAGAAGTGTAATGTTAGTGTGCGTCCAGATTACAGTATCTCAGCAATCGTCTGTCAGCCAAGTACAAGTATATTGATAGTTGGACCTTTTCAGTTGTTGCATAATGCTTTAGAGTTTGAAACATGCTCCTTCTCATCAGTGTCTCAGGTTGTGGATCTTTGGTGGCTTTTGTGAGCTTGGTGTGTTCCATGCAGCCGCTGGGGATCAGCATGTGCTTGCCCATGCGCTGAGGCCTAATGTTTTGGCTGATCCCCTCTGGAGTCATGTGGGAGGGGAGTGCAGACATCTCTGTAATTATACTGTCTCGGTGACATATGAACAGGGCTTTACTTCTGATCCTGTGTTCCAACTTCATTCTCTTGAAGATAAGTAGATGTACTGAAATGCAAAGGGCTGCTGTTGCAGCTGAAACGTGAGGCAACATAAGATTTCCAGCAGTGATGGTGCACTGCAGATCTTCAGCTGCCGTTTGATGCGTCTGAGTCAAATGGGGGTTTTGTTTTGTTTTCATTTCATCGTCACTCAGGCGTCACCAGAGGCGTTTCTGCTTCTTCGTTTCCCCGGCTTCCTGGCTGAACTAACGCTGGTCTCCAAGGTGATAGATCTCCCAGGGCCAGCGCTTTGCATGATGCGGGGGCAAGTTTATCCTGAGTTGTCAAGAAGAGACACCAGGTGGGCTGGGCCTTGGCCGTCACTGCAGTACTAATGTTGCTTCTTGAGCCCTGAGGCCACCGCTGTTCCAGATCTGCAGAGCAACCTTGGTTTCGGCTCGAGCCAAAGCTGTCACAGGGAAGCACGGAGGGACTGCAGCTCGTCTCACTTTGTCCTTGGGTATTAAAATAAAGCTCCACTAGCAAGAGAGAGAGACTGCAGCAGCCGAAAGTAGAGCATTTAGGGGTGAGATGCTGGAGGTGACTGTGCTGTTACCAGAAACTTTGTCTTCTGTTAGGTGATTCGTCTCACTTGTTTTATTAGAATAGATTTCAGGAAAAACTTTGAAATGTATCTCCCACTTAAGTTTCTGCCTCACTAAACTGACCTTGTTTTCTATATTGTCTTTCAGCATCATGGTAGCTTTTTTTCATCCTTCCATACATGATTTTCAACTATGATGTATTTGAAAGTATATCAGTCATTTATACCTTTAAAGAAAATGATTAAAAGTAATAGGGGATTTTATTAAAAATGTGAGTTGTAAATCTTTTGGTTAATATCTATATTCGATGAAAATTATGATGTTTCTTATTCAAGTAATTTAAAGCCTTGGTCACAAAACATGTGGGTTTTTGGATTCTCCTGAGGGTCTTGGAGGGGAGCGGCTGCCACGGATCGTGCAGCCACCTTAAAGGACATCGTGAAAATGGAACGTGCTGTTTTCATGCGTGTGGTGAATGTATCATTAACTGTTTGTAAAGCTAATGGAAATTGCATGCACTTTTGACACACAGGTGATGCTGACGACCTTCTTCCAGCTTCTCTTGTTCTTTGTAATTTTCAAACATCTGTCGTTAGTTGTTTGACGTGTTTGAATTCATAGTCTTGCATTTGATATTTAGTGGGATTTGATGGGATTAACTTACAAAGATTATTTAAAATGTTGACCAAGTCAATCATGGAAGCTTGAAAAGTTTAAACAGATGAGGATAAGCCTGCACAATGTGAGAAAAATCTGCAATATGCGATATCTGTGTTTGAAACTTCGATGACTTCATGACTTGCGATAAATGGACAAATAGCAAAACAAAAATACTAATACATTTTAATTTCACTGTGACAGTTTTATTTAAATAATTTATGGTTTTTGGGATGTTTTGCATAGCACCTGTGTTTGGAAAACATCACCTGTCCTGAAACCAAAGTACCGGTATCTCCAAATAACCTGAGGGGGTGCACCAGATCACAAAACCCACGGTTCTGATCGTGTAAAGGTTTTAGAGTCATTTTTCAGCTCAGTAAAAAGGAAAACTAACTAGATTAAAGCTAAAAATGTATTTTTTTAAATCGTTTTACAACATGTATTTAATAAAACATATACAAAGTACTTCAAAACACAAGCACACACATAAATATATTCAAAAAATGTGCTCATCGAGGTTTATTTACAAAAACAAAACATTAATAAAATCTTTGGTCTTAAGAAATTCCTATATAAAAATTACTAAATATGTTCATTTAGACAAAAGTGCATCATTGGGCGCTGCATCTTTTAAAAAATAAGATGGATGGATGGAAGAATTTATAACTTTAGATTCTTCAGTTTCCCCTGCAATAAACTCCCCCTCCATCCTTCCCCTTGCTGACCACACGCAGCAGCAGGTTTTTAATTACGTGGACAGACATCCATGCACCAGGAAAATCTTTGGATAGCCTCAAAAACCCAGACGTGGAAACGAGTTTACTGTGTTTTTTGTAGAACTCCTGATCTCTCATCATCCACGTCTTATGAGTGAAACTCCTCCCACACACGGCGGGAGTGTCAGATTTTTTTTAGATACACTTTTGAACAAGCAGTGACTTTGACGCGTTGCATGCTGTTTGATCGGAAAATTGATTTTAATGATGCACGTCAAGTTGATGGGGTGTGTGGAATCTGCAGTACACCTGTGTGCCGCCTTCATCTAGCATTAAAGAGCTGCATTCCATTGGTTTAATGCTTTATTTGATTTCTTACTTCAACCTACAAAGAGATAGTTTAGCATGTGTGCAACCAGAGACCACTTACTAAAATTTATGCGTACTTTTGCAGTATACATATGGCACTGGCCTGCTACTGTGATGACGGTAAATTTTCAGTTTATTGTGCAGGTCGAGATGAGGACTAGAACAACTATCTCTCAGCCAACTATTAATACCTGTGTGGATTCTGTATGAATGATTTAGGTCTGTATTATTTTTGTAGCAGTCCGGGGACAAAGAGAGACGCTTCAACATGGAGTACGGTCAGACAATTGGTGAAAAACACAGGCGGAGAGCCACATGATCCTTTGAGGGAGGCCACAACCTGGACTCATACAATGCTCCAATTGTGCTCCAGCTGTTTTTGCTTATTTGCCACTAGTTAGGAACAGAAAACTGCTTCTGATTATCTGCCTTTTTCATGTATTGAAGGTCTTATATAAACACCTCACCTTATTGCCTCTAACTTTTAGATGCCCCTAACTTAGTTAGACCTTTAAAACAAGGTCCAGTTCTGGGCAAAAACGTGTTTTTAGTCTGCTGACTGTTTTGTGTTTTTTTGTTAACAACTGATGAACTGGCTGGAAAGTTACTTGTATTCATGAATGAGAGGTTCATGCAGAGTTAGTGTTGCCATGGTGGTCCCCCGCAGCATGACTCCTCAGTAACGAGGTAAAGGCTGCTCATACTGGATCCAGCCCATCCAGGAAGGAGCTCTACGGACTGTAAACAATGGTTTTGTGTCCCGTTTGTGGGAGTTCACAAAGAGAATGAAATCATGTGATGAAGTGGGGAGAAGGCGGAAAGGCCTCCTTCAGTTTATCTTGTGAGCGTTCATTCCTGCTGGATGACAGCGTTGATGATGAATGAAATGCAAAAGCAGAAGGACTGCAGTATATTTGTGTGTGAAGTTTAAGTTAGTTAGTGTTGTTACTAGGGATGTACCAAGTAATCTTTGAATTGATTTATCCAACAAGGTCAGTGAATTTGATCCATTCACATTGTTCAAAATGACCCCATATCAATTATGGATTGTATTGTCAACCACCGATTATACGAATCAAATCATTGTTAAAATGAAATTCAAATTTCAAATTAAACAATTCAAATTTATGTTTAAATGTGCACTATGTCTATCAGTTAACACTTAACTACGTCAAAGAGAAATGCACTGTTTAAGTGTTAAATGAAAAAATATGGTAAATAAAATTAAAATAAGTAACAACCTGGATCAGTTTGTTTTTCTTTCTTTTTTTTTTTTTTTTTTTTTTTGTGTGAGTCGAGTTAAAGGGTGTTTTCAGACTGGACACATTTGGTTCGTTTAAAGTGAACCAGAATTAGTTTCCCACAATAATCCTGAACAAATGTTCAGTCTGAATACACCCAAGCGATTCCTGGTCCAGGACCAGGAACTGCTCTCTGACTCATCTTTTCAGGTGGTCTCGATTTGTTTTTGTTGGACTGAGGTTTGGTCTGAGGTTCCGCAGTCTGAATACAAATCGCTCCTAGAGCGGAATAACTGTTCCAAGATGGCCACCATAGCCGAGCGTTACAGAATGTAAACAGAGTAGGAATAACCAATGGATGAGCAGCAGACAAATGCAAAGCAACAATTGTCGTGTTATCAGACAGGAAAAAATGGTCCAACTTCTTACTTGTTAGAACGTTTGTTGTAACACAGCTAAAAACACTTCTTATATGCTTTTCTGTGTCTCGTTACGCAGCACGTGCTGCTGTGACGCCATCCTAAATCTATATGTCATAAACACTTATCCTACCTTTTTAGTCGTTGTCTTGCCAGTAATCGCCTTACAGCATGCCTCCACTGTACCAAGGTAGCAGTAAAAAGTGTTATACTTCACGCTGATACAGACTTACGAAATTGGTCTACAAACTATAAAGTTTGAATCAATGAAATGACCCGGCTAGGATAGTAAAAAGAACAGGACTTCCACAATTTCCGTCTCTAGTTAGTCCCACCCTCGTAATTCTTGGCCAATGAGTGAAGAGATCTTTAGTCTCATGGTTTTGTTTTTAAGCTATTGTTAAAAAAAAAAGGAAAGTGTGCTTGACGGCAGTCTGAAAACAGACCCACAGCAAGCCTCAAGACCACTGGGAACGCTTTTAGAACAGATAAAAATATGAATGAAGTGTGACTTTAAACTAGATTTCATGTAGGAACAATTTAATTTTGAATAATTTTCTTGGAAACTGAAAGTAAAAAAAAAAAAAAGCTGGACTCCCAACTTTATCTTTGTACAGGCTAGTCTGTGAAAATGTGACCTCAGGTTCAATTAATGAGTGACCCAAACAAGTTGGTGACCACAACTGTTAGTATCAGGGACTCCACACCTATTCTTCCATTTCTTCCTCCACCTTTTTGTCCTTGAGGAGAATTTGGCAGTAGGGCCAAGGCCTCTTCCTCATGGA
This sequence comes from Oryzias celebensis, assembly GCA_014656515.1. Taxonomy (NCBI): domain Eukaryota; kingdom Metazoa; phylum Chordata; class Actinopteri; order Beloniformes; family Adrianichthyidae; genus Oryzias; species Oryzias celebensis. Next base: position 29,554,340 of record BNCR01000012.1, on the reverse strand, counting down.
GTTTGTTTCGTGATCCTTTTTTCCATTTGCTTTAATGTTTCCTCCTTATCTGATGGTAAAGCTTTTTGTTGCCTGTGAGGGTATTGATTTGGTTGCATTAATGCTTCCGAACGTTTCATTTAGATGGAGGACAAACACGAATTGGAGGTGAACTGCCGGCAGGAGCCCGACCTCTTCTGTTCTTGTTGTGGATTTGAATGGAGTTTGAATTGCAAATCATTGTAGCTCTTTGTGTACTCAACTTTATAAACCCAGGTTAATCAAGGTGTTATCTTAGTGTTCTGGAACCGGCAGTACAGGTTTTTCTTCTTTTGTCACATTTTACCAAGCCAAAACACTTGCATGTTGTGGTCACAAATCTTTGCATGAACGTCAGAAAAATCAAAATATTGAATTCTTTTCTGATTTATGTAAAAAAAGGAAAGAAAGGAGAAACGTTGTTTGTCCATTATTAATATATTACTGTTTAAACACAGTCACTTCCGCCTGCTTTTTCTCAATCCTATAAAAAGAGAATTTAATGTATTTCAGTTGCTCTTTATTTTCATTGATAAGCAGACATCGCTGTCCGTAATAATGTGTTTTCATGAGTTTTCTCCAGAGGAAAGAAGGAAAACCCAGAGTTTCTTTTGGAATTTATCCACCATGCTGACACTGGAAAACCCATTGAACTCCCTGAAAAAGATCAGACTGTCGCTTTGGTGGCTCAGCTGAACTTTTCTGTTATTCAACAGTTGATGTTTTTTTCAATTTCAATTCGCCGACATCTAGTTCTCACTGTACTGTGATTGTGGAGCCAAATTTTTATTCTTATGATCATTTGCTTCCTTTATAGAATTTACAAAATCTCAAATCTCTCATGATTTTTATTAATCCCCTTTTTAAATTTTTTGTCAAAGTCTTTATTTTTTTATCTAAACAGAGGAGTTCTGATGCTGATCAAAGAATTAAGCAATCATTTTTCTTTGGTTCAGGCCTCCCAAACTGTTTGATCGACGACATTTCATCTGCTCAGACTTGCCAGTGGAAGCTCTTGGCGTTGCTCTTGACTGCATAGCTCCCTGCAGAACAAAGACGACCGGAACAGGTGTAAGCAGTAAGGGAGAGTTTGGGGGGGTGTTAAGGGTGTCACTCAAATGTGCTGGGCCACGCCCATCTCCCTGTGTGGCCCCTCCAGCCTAGGAAAGTGAAAGATCAGAGAAAAGTGGCGCTGCAGTAAACAAGACGGACACTTTTAATTTGATCCAAACGACAATTTTGGCTGTCGTGATTTGACGTTGTTGGTACTGGGCTGCAGAGAAGAAAACACAACCTACATTTTTTATTTTTTATTTATAATCTGTTTCTGAAGGAAGTTTTATTTTGGAAAACCACTGGATTCTCTTCCACTATGTCCGTCTCATTCTTGATGCATGTCAAGTTGCTTGGTCACATGTCAACAAGCTGCTTTCTTAAAGTTTTTTTCTGCATTCACTTTGACACTGGTTTAAGGAAAAATCTGTATCGTATTTTATTGGTTCCTACATGAAATCAAGTGTGCAAAAAAGTTTAAAGCAGCTGCAGATATTTTACAATTAAAAGAAACTTTACCCTCAAGAGTTTGTCCCACATTAAACCAGTCCATGGCCCGAAAAATGTTGGGAATCACAGATTTAAACAAGTCTACAGTGATGCATTTATCGCATAGATGATTTTCTGGATGAAAAAAATATTCAGTTTTAAAGCTATTTGCTGAAGTGCAGTGAAAGAACTGTGGTTGATGTTGGATTGGTGGTCCACTGCCTCATAAATGCCACTGTTCATTTGTCAGCGACAGACTCTGAATGTAAAGTCTGTTGAAATAATTTCTTGGTCATTGGCTGAAGTCTCTGTCCCCATTATGGGCCGGAGCTCAGTGGGAAGCCATTGTTTACCCTCCAGTCTTCATTAATAATCCACCATCGGTCTTTTTTCTTTTTTCTGCTTTGCACACAAACGTTCTTTTCTTCTCTGCGCTGTTTTCCTTGCATGCCTTCTCTGCTCTTCTTATTCATTAGTTCCTTTGTTATCTCTTGCCTCCTTCCTTTTCCAATTCTTCATCCTCCTATTTTGGAGCCTCCTCTCTGTGGTGCCCTCTCAGACAATGGAGAAATCCCCTAGCTGGGGGTGCAGGAAGGGGGGAGGATCTGTGGCTGGACTAACAGGCCTGTTGCTGACTGGCTGCTCGGCCTTTTGTCCCTCTGCCAAGAAAAACGGAGAGAACTAAGGGAGGTGGAACAGTGGGAAGGACGATCAGCTTCGGTGTCGTTCATTTGCAGATGTTTCTTTGCGTTTTATCCTTCAAACATCACTCAGCTTGCCCTCAAATGACCGCATCCCTCTAGCTTCACACAACTCCTCCCTGAGGAGTAACGGCATGAACAGAAACTCCTGATGTCCTCCTACATTCTTGGATCTGAAGTCACTCGTGTTCTCGGTTGATACTACAACGCCTTCTGCTATAGAAACAGCCTTAATGAGCTGTTTTCAACACGTTACTAAGTCGACCAGATTTCCGCTTTTATTTTTGGAGCCCCAACCGTTCAAAAAGCAAGCCACCCCCCCATTTGAGGCTGCACTCACAATGGTGTGTGTAGTTTTGGAATTGCAAAAGGAGGGGCTTTAAGCAGAAGGCCAAAGGGGCAGATTTAGAATAAAGATTAGGAGGCTCAGGAATGTGTGAATGGGAATTTAATTTGCCTGTTGAAGTAAGAAATGTAGTCCTAACATGCAAATTCCTCTACATCATTTTTAGTCTGAATCTATTCAAGTTGTTTATATGAGGAAAGTTACAAAAAAAATCCTTTTTGTCAGAAAATATTTATTCAAACATGAGACTTTTTCATGTCGACAACGACAAATGTTCAAAAATGAGGGTTGCCTGCGTGTGTGTTGGAAGAATAGCTTGCGCTGTCATATTTGGCATGATTGGAGGTAAATTAGAGTTAAGTGGAATCACTTGAGCGTAATAGTGAAGTCTCTGTGAGCATCCAGCTTATGCTCACTGCTCTGACGGCGGAAAGCACGGGTTCCTCCTGTGCCACAACCCCGTATCCATGCGCACGCTTCACCTCTCGTGTATGCCGCCGTGTTTTAATTGGCGTCTCTGCAGCAGAGTGAAGTCCACAAACATTAGCATTCCATCCAGTTAAAGACTTTTCCAGCACACATAAACACTCTGATAATGGCTCTTAAACAAACACCAGCTGCTGCTACTACGAATGAAAACTCCACTGCTTTATCCTCAGGCATCAACATGTCCAGTCCAGCTACTGTAAGCTGAGTTTTTTACCTTTTACCGAAGGGTAAATGAAGACTCTGCACTGACTAATAGACCCACACAGCCCAGGAGCATCTAAAGCCAGGGTGGGCAAACGTTTTGACTTGTTGGCCACAAAGGGTTCTAAACTTTGCCAAAGGGGCGGACCAGGAACCAGTTGGTAATCCAACTCATAATAGTAAGAAGAAACATAGACAAAATATGCTTTAATTTTGATTGAAAATTAACAGTACATTTTGGAGTTTAATTTCAAAACCATGATTTTTGTTCACATTTTAGTGCCAGTTGCACCAATAAGTTAATGTCCCTCAGGGCCAAACTTAGAGAAATTCTGTGTTTATGTGGGATGGTAAAAACGTGACTGTCCGACTCAGAAAATGCAGATGAATGTCAGAAAATCTTTCATCACCACATGAATGCAGAATAACTTTCTGCAGCTAAACTGTATTTGTATTTGTAGTGCACCTTTGCAGGGATACACTAGCATTACAGGAAAAAAATTAAACATTCACAAAGATTATCAATGTAATTTATTCCAGCCAGATTAAATAGTTTAATGTGCCGCAAAGAATGGTTGTGACATGCAAACAGGCATCCGCACAGATACGAGCACGTCCTGGCACTCGAACAGTGCAGATAACAGAACAGCTGAGAACACGATCTAAAGGGCGCCACACAGTCCTATCAGGGGGTCTGACATGCCGCTCCATTGTGGATGACTGGGATTCATTCACTACCAAAGCATATAGAGAATTTCTGAAATCCAGTTCACACCAGCCGGAGTCACAAAGCCCTACTGGGCATGTGCAGCTGCATGTGCTGTCATCATTTTTCCAACCACCTTTAACATAACTGACCTATTTTCTTCCACTGGAATTCAAAGCAGTTTAAAAAGGGACATGTGTTCAGATGAAGGAAGGCAGGGCTGTGGTAGAGTGGTTAGCATGGCCTCTTCCTGGTTCATATCTCAGAATGAACCCCCTACTCCCTCTGTGGGGTTATCTGCATACCCCCACAGAAAAAAATATGCATGAATGATTAGTTTGAACCTGCACGCCTGGGTAGCTCTTTATCCTGGCCTGAACAACATTTCACCACCAAACACTAAATAGTTCTCTACCTTCTTTATACAGAAGCAAACTTTATGGGGGGAGGCTTGGTTCTCTGTATTTGAAAGTGGCCATAAGTCCTCGTACTGCCATCTGCTGACTCATCATCAACCTTTACAGTATTGCATCGTTCATTCCAGCCTGCTCTGTATGCAAACAGCTCTTGGGAGGAGGTTATTAAAAAGCCTCAGTTGGTTATTTGTACATTAGAATTTAGAGCTCTTGTTTTAAACTACTCCACAAATGAACAGGGATCATCCTGGAAGGCTGCCAGAGCCACCGAGCAACAATGCAAACTGCAGCGGAACATCGAATCCCACCACTCCCAACTGTTATTCTCGTTGACCCGCTGACCTGTTCTGGACTGCTGATCTTGAAATGTTTGATCTATACTCAAGCTGATTACAGGGAGGAATATTGAAGCTATTTGAAGCAGTTCTGTTCACTAAAAACACTTGAAAACAAATAAATAGAAATTTTACATTTTAATTTAAGCTCAAATATTATTCAAATTCTGGAGTAACAGGGGTTCTAAACTGGACGCAAACTTTCATTTCAGGTTAGCCTACATGCAGAACGCCACTGAGTACAGCTTTTGTTCTGCTTCATGACTGCGTTACCGTCCAGTTTTCTGCTCATTACTTATGGGAGTGGAGAGGAATGTGCACACGCAGACGTTTTAGGGTGGGAGTATTCTGAACATTCAGTTGCAGTAGTTTAGGTCTCTAGTACCAGTTTTCCAGCATTTTGCAGGATGTTCCTCAAGCACCTGCTGCAAACATTTGTCCCCTTTAAGTGACTCCTTGTTAAATTTTGGAAAGTTTTGTATGTGTAAAATTCTAGAAAACAAACTCTTGTTTTATCCCTTTCATTCAGGAAGCATCTATCATAGAGGAACTGCCTGGAACTGAGCACCGACAGCACAGTTTTAAAGCTGAGGTGTTCTTATGCTCATACCAGATAGAGCCTATTCACTTACACATCAAAGTGTTTTCTTAGTTATCTGATGTTCATTGTGTTTGCACAACAATTTCACCAAAGGAGTGGAACTGAATTTTTATTCCTAGCAGGATGGGGAGAGCTTTGATGGTATCGGACCGCTTCCTTTTGGTCAATGAGTGTGTGGTCACTGGTTTGTAACAGAAAGCTTTATTTTCAGCAGAGCCTCTTGCAAATACCACAATGTTAAATTCCCATTAAACCTGCATAATGCATTTGTTCTGCTTCTGGAGCGTTAGAGCTACTCTGTGGTCTGCAGGAGCTCGGAGGGGTTAATAACTGCATAGCTTTGGCCCGCTCCTCTTGCTGTTCTCCGCCACTCTTTCCTGTCCGCCTCTCGGAACGGCAACGGCACACAGTGCTGCTGGGGGAGGAATGCTTTTGAATGGCGGCCTGTCCAACAACTCTGCTCTTGTGAAAGCACTTGGCAGGGCCTCAGCCCTCTCCTTCGCTCTCTTCATGAAGCCACTTTCGTATGGCTGTTTAGTTGGCGTTGCCATGGCGAGGAGGATTTTTTTTTGTGGGAATATAAGGAAGGAATGTTGTGAGACTGGCTCAGGAGAAGGCCCTAAGCTGAATGCACATGTTGTTTTGTGTATTTACAGTACAAGTCTGTAGTTTGGTCTATACAAACAGACATGTTAATTCACGACCTCTGTTTTTTTAAACACTTTTCTAACTGTTTTTTTAAGCTTTCATTGTGAAAGTCAAGAAAAACACTGCATAGCAATTCAGTTCCTGTTTAAAAAAGCACAAGACATCCTGCACTTTTTAATTGTAAAGCGCTTTAAGCTGCTCAGAGAAAGAAAAAACACTTTTTATGAATAAAGTTTTGTGATTTGATCCTCACAGTGCTTAATTAATTCCCTGGATTTTTTCCCATTGAAATTGAGGTGTGTGCTAAGCTTGTGTGTGCTACACGTATTTTGTGTTTGTCGATGATTATGAATTAATTTACTCTGCCAAAATAAGTCTTCCATCATATTAATTTCTTCGATTAAAAAAACAAACAAAACAAAACATAATTTTAATATCTTTTTTACAGAAGATCTGGCCGTTTGCTCAAATTTATGAAGCTTTTTTAATTGAAAGTTTACTGCAAGCAAAATTCTATACCATCACGGTAACAGAAATGTTTGAATACTTGCTAAAATAACGTAATAATTAACTGTGGTAAAACCTTTTTTTTTTAAATTTCCTCACTTTATGAAAAAAGTGTTCCAGTTTAACAGGACTGGGTGGAGCATCATTATCATTTTTCAAGTCATTCTTGGGTTTAGGAGTTTAAAACAAGAACGTCCTGTTGCTATTCATTCTTTTTGTGTTTACTGAGCAGTTTTAAAAATAATTCCCATTTTCTTTGCCTTTGTTGTTTTTTTTAAAAAACGGTAGCTGTAATTGATCGCAAAAAAGGTTTCGGTTTCCCAAAAGAAGTAAAGTGTGCAAAAGCTGAGACTTCTTTTCATGGAAGGGACTGACAAAAGTAAAGTTGACGTTTTAGGGAAATAAAATGTGTCTAAAATATTTCTCATGTTTTCACAGCCTTTCTTCAGACTACTGAACCTCCGCAAACTTGGCCTGAGTGACAACTTGCTCCAGAAACTCCCTCCTGATGTGGCCAACTTCATGCAGCTGGTGGAACTGGACATCTCCAGAAATGGTACGGCAGTCATGGCAGAAGTCCGAGAACCAGATTCTATCTTAAGTCTCCTATTAACCTATAAGAAATCTTTCAGTATTTCAATTTATCTTCAGTAGTTAAGGTGCCTGAAGGCTTTGAAGTTATGCAAACTCCTTTTAGTCAAACATTTCACACTGATTTAGTTAGAACTTATTTAATCATTTTGCACAAACGGTGTGCATGTCTTTGTCCTTGCTTGCTGCAAATATCCTGTGTGTGACAGATAGGAGACATCTGCACTGCTTTTTTTCTGCATCATGTGCTGTGGCAGCAGTGTGCATTGGCCTGTAAGAGGCTCTGCTCTCCCTTCTGCCTGCATGTTTGCTGCAGTGCTACTCTGACCTGGACAGGAGTGATGGACCGCTTCGCTCTGCAGGGTTTTCCTGCTAACACAGAGTGCCCAGATTCCCCATCTGATATTTGGCACCTTAAACATCTTGTTTGTCAATGTTTTTTTTTTTTAAGTACAATGATCCAAATGGAAACGCAAATTTAAAAGATCATGCTAAAGAACTTGCTGTTGGAAAATGATCTTCCTGCTTTATACCATTTAGCTGTGAATATAAGAAGCATCAACTAATAAAAGACCCCCACAAACACCCATCTGCTTCTGCATGTGCCTCGACGGCTCACCCCTTCCTCAAAACGTCTTACATGTCTCTGCAGAAATATGCGAGATCCCAGAGAGCATTAAGTTTTGCCGGGCGCTGGAGATCGCAGACTTCAGTGGGAACCGTCTGTCCAGGTATGGAGCCCAACGCTACACTCTCTACAAACCCTCCAACAGATATAATCACTTTTAACAATATCTGGTCATGTAACAATTACTTTTGTCCAAAGTGACTGACAAATGAAGCCGCTGGCAAGCAAAAAAAGAACAACACGTTTGAGGTGTTACAAATCTGTCCCAGATGCAAAATTAACAGTTTTAATAAACGTTTCTTGATTTTTTTTTTTACCTTTTTCATTTTGTTCAGAAAATGAAGGTTTTTTTTGTCTAAACTGTTGCTTTTATTAAAAAAAAAGTTAACTAACAAGTGCTTTTAAATGTAGTTTTTTTAATGATCAGTATATAATAATGATTTAAATTACACTTTGATTTGTGCCTGAATACTTAGAAATATTTCTAATATATTGTGATGTGTTTTTAATAAGATATCATAGTGAAACAAAATTTACTTTATTTTTATATATAAACAAATATGGTAATTCCAGAATTTGTTTAGAAATGCAAGAATTCTTAAATTAATATAAAATACTTTTTTAAGTACACAAGAGGAAATGTTTTTTAATGAAAAATGAATTTATCAAGGAATTACATAAATGTTTAAATCAATTATTGAAATAGAAATGGAATTTAGTCATTTTTCAGCTTATTGTGCAAACAATTATTGCTCATCAGAAAGCTGAATTTTTATTTTAAAGGCCTTTCTGGTCCTTAGGTTGTGATGCTCAGTGACCAAACACCTTCCTGGGATGTTGTTGCCATGTCTCAAAACGAATGTCTAATGTAAAATGAATAAAAATGTAATTGTTTTTGAGTGATTTTTACTCTAAAGAACACAGGCATAAAGTTCTCCCTCCTCTTCCTCCACCTGTCTCTGCCTCAGACTGCCGGATGGTTTCACACAGCTGCGAGCTCTGGCTCACTTGACACTCAACGATGTGTCTTTACAGATGTTGCCCAGCGACATTGGGAAGTATGTACACATTTATAATGTTTCACTGAAAAATAAGGTTTTCTTTTTTCCTTAAATGTATTTTTACCAGTTTAATTTGTAGTTTGATTCAGTCAAGCAAGACAAACTGTAAAACATTTTATCCTAAGGATTTATTTGTTGTTTTATCCAACCGTAAAAAAAGTGATTGAGTGTTTGAAAAATACATGTTAACACAAAAACAGTCCAGAAGCTTTAAAGTCTCGATCAAAGACTCTTGGATTTCTTTTTGCAGCAGTTTAATCAGGCTGTCACACTGTCAGAATGAAGATTCGGGTTTGCTGAGAAACGTTTGTCGGTTTGAAGGAGTTTTGTTCTTGCCCACTGGGCAGAGGGCCACTGGTCTCGTAGGACATATGGAAAAGCCCCTCTCCACGCCAGGCGGCTCTCACCAGCCAGTCTTCCTGTCCTCTCCTTTATCCTCCTTCTATTTGTCTCCTGCCAACTCCTGCTCCTCTGTGACCTCTTTTACAGCCTGGCCAACCTGGTGACACTGGAGCTGAGAGAGAACCTTCTGAAATCTCTACCCACGTAAGCGTTACATCGCAAACATGTGCAGGACCAATTGTTTCTTTTTCCCCACCTTTACTGAGGAAAAATCAACACAAAAATACTTTTATACTTATATGTTTAGTGTCAAAAACATCACAATTCTTTGTTTATTTTAGCACAGCAAATCTAAAAGATGTCTATACATATTTCTGGTTTGGGATGACAGTCTGCAAAGCTTTTCTTATTACAGGCTACAAATGTCTGTCTTGCTCTGTGTTTTGCGCAGGTCACTCTCTTTTCTTGTAAAACTGGAACAGCTGGACCTTGGCAACAATGAACTGGAAGTTTTGGTGTGTCAGCATCTCATGCTCTTACTTACATCTTCCAGTAGATAAGTCTTTGTGTCTCACTGAAGAAAATAAATGAGGCCAGATGCCTGTCAGATTGACACGTATCACCAGAATCCTCGCTCACCTTCCCAGCACCGTAATTATGATCCAAACCACATGTTTGCCTCCCCAAACAAAGCAGATGCGGTTTGTCAGAAGTGAAGCCCAGACTGAGAGCTGCTTATAGCCTGGGAACGCCCAGCTGTCTCAGTGGGTCAGAGTAAACAGCACCACATGACCCAACAAGGGTGAACGCTGTGCAAATATCAGGATGAAAACTGTCAACATGTCTGTCACAAGTTCAATTCTTGTCTTCTACTTATTTAATTAGTTTTTCTTCTGGAACTTGATTTGGAACAGATTTCTGGAGGCTTTAGATGATCGATCCCCTAAAGTGGCTTAAATGAACCTTTTAGAAGTAACTAAATTATCTTAAAATGTGATTATATAGAAATCCTCTTGGATGGAGCAGGTTGACACAATGACTTAAAAACCTAAATATTATGAACTTTTATCATCACATTTGTCTGAACTTGCGTTCATGTCTTCTTAAGATCATCGCTGTATTAATATTTTTCTTAAACTCTGACCCTTTTTCATGTCTGATCCCATGTTTTCAGCCCGACACCCTCGGTGCTCTCCCCAACCTGCGGGAGCTGTGGTTAGATCGTAATCAGTTGTCCTCCTTACCTCCAGTAAGTCCAGACTTTTCATGAAAAGACCCTCTCCATGCAGGAAGCTGTCATTGATCCTTGTGTTTCCGTACACAGGAGCTGGGAAACCTTCGGCGGCTGGTGTGTCTGGATGTGTCGGAGAACCGCCTGGAGGAGCTTCCCTCAGAAGTCAGTGGCCTCCTGGCTCTGACTGACCTGCTGCTCACACAGAACATGCTGGAAGCGGTCCCTGACAGCATAGGTGAGCAACACCTAAGAGCATCAACGCATTTCAAAATAAATGTCAGCTTTTTGTCAGGGACACAAATAGACCTATAAAATTATGCTTTAATGGCATCTCTTTAATGGAGCAACAGTGCCCTCTGCTGGAGAAATGTTATCAGTTTTCCAGATTAAAGTGCAGTTTTGTCTGCAGGTTCTCTGAAACAGCTTTCCATCCTCAAAGTGGACCAGAACAGGCTGACCCACCTGACCGACTCGGTCGGAGAGTGTGAAAACCTCACAGAACTTGTTCTCACAGAGAATCTTTTACAGGTAGAGACTTTTGTTTACTTCACTGCTCCATTAAAAGATCAATTCAAGAAATCTGGCGTTTCTCTTGCAGTCTCTTCCGAGCTCACTGGGAAAGCTGAAAAAGCTGACCAATCTGAATGTAGACCGAAACCGGCTGGGCAACGTGCCTAAAGAGCTGGGCGGCTGTGCCAGCCTCAACGTCCTCTCTTTGAGGGACAACCGCCTGGACAGACTGCCTGCTGAGCTTGCAGATGCCACTGAGCTGCACGTGCTGGATGTGGCTGGAAATAGGTACCTGGGATTGTTCCCTGCCGAGGCCAAAGTCAGGAAAAAAGAATGTTACATTTCATAACCAGCGTAAACGATATTTCTTCTTCCTTTGTGATCAACATTTTAATTTTTAACAAAGATTTTTTTAACTTTGATGATTCAGGTGTTTGCTTTTTATTTTATTTTATTTTTTATTTGGGTTTTATTGTTTGAGTTTGTTGGTTTCAGATCATAAACTTTTTCAAACAAACATTCATCTTATGTGTTTTTTACTTTCCCCAGGTTACAAAATTTGCCTTTCGCCTTGACAAACCTCAGTCTGAAGGCCATGTGGCTGGCAGAGAACCAGTCCCAGCCCATGCTCAAGTTCCAGACAGAGGACGACGAGCGGACTGGAGAGAAGGTGCTGACCTGCTATTTACTGCCCCAGCAGCCTTCACCCAGCCTTGGTGAGTTATCGCTCATCCATGGCATTTTCTAAAAAAATTATTTACTATTTACAGACCTTTGCAGGCCTCTCTGCCATGATTAAAAGTATTTTTTCTTAAATATTTGGACAAACACATTTACTTTAAATCTAAGTTTATAGGTCGTATTTCCTCCTTCAGAGAACCTGCTGCAGAACAGCGTGGATGACAGTTGGACAGACAGCAACCTGAACCGAGTGTCAGTCATTCAGTTCCAGGAAGAGACCAAGGCAGAGGAAGAGGAGGACGACGAGGCTGCAGCAGAGCGCAGAGTCAGCAGTTCTCTTCTGTGATTGACCCCCTCCTTACATTCCCCACCAGATATGGTGTAATCCCATCTGATTTTATCCACCAGGGCCTCCAGCGCAGAGCAACACCGCACCCAAGTGAGCTAAAGGTGATGAAGAAGGGTATGGAGGACAGGAGGAGCGAAGCCTACACACCTAAAACTGATGAAGAGGAATCACTCGACCCTCAGGTACTAAAGAAGGATTCGAGATTTAAAGACGAACCTTTTGGTTGAGGCTGTGAACCTGGCTCTGATTTGATCTCGTGTTATGCGGTGAATCCTCTCGGCCTCCAGGAGAAACGCCTCAGTGACCTTTCCAATCAGAGCCACGACTCCCACAGCACACTGTCGGCCACCTCCCACGAGGACAGACACAATGCTGCCTCACAGAGGGAGGACCTGGTAGATGGACACACCGCTCAGGAAGAGGAAGATGAGCTGGATGAGATGGAGGTGGAGTACATCGAGGTAAACAGCGATGGCGCGTCTCTTCCATCAAGTAGAAATATTTGAAACATCTACTCTAATTTATAAAAGTGAAAAGCTAATACCAGATCCACTTCCTCCTGCAGCCAACTGTGCACTTTGCAGAAGAACCCATCATTCGAGGTGGGGAAGAGGACGACGAAGACGAAGGAGAGAACGGCGAGAGGAGTGACGAGGAGGATGAGCGACCGGTTTATGCCGCAGAAAAGCAGCGGCTGATCAGAAAGGACACTCCACACTACAAGAAGCACTTCAAAATCACCAAGCTGCCCAAACCCGAGGCTGTGGCCGCACTGCTGCAGGGGTTCAGCCCCGACAGCCTCAACCCCCCACCACAGCCAGCTCACGAGGATGAAGAGGACGAGGATGATGAGGAGGAGGAGAGCTTTGGCACCCCTCAGCACCAGGGTAGAGCAGAGGACACGGAGGACAGCCGACATCACATCAACTCCAGTCAAGTGAAGGTAAAAGGACTGGTTGTGGTGAGACGTCAGGGAAGATGAAAGCAGAAAACACATTTAAAGCTCACAAAGACCCCCCCTCTACATGGGCGCGACACCCTTACACACTTACAAGTTGCATTTTTGTCTGAGCATTCATGACAGAGGTGATGTCTGGTCCTTGTGGAGATCTTTGCACCTCTCCTCGTGCCATAAATCAGACAGTTTTTAGTTTTTTGTTACCAGTTGATGGTTTAAAGCCAGAAGCTGCAGTTAAGCTCTGACCTGACCCCCTCCACCACAATCCTGCAAACAGACACCATCATACCAAATCGGTGGCTCTTCTCGCTCAATAATACAAATTCAGCACTAAACCTGTCATCTTTGCCATCCACCTGCTAATTGAGATCAATAATGATGTGTTCACGCTGAGCTTTTATAACGGTGCGTGTGGAGCGTGTGAATGACTTAGGACTAGCTGATGGCTTCTTGCACCGTTTGGGGAGACTTTGTGGGTTTTATGATCACCGAGATTCCTCTTTACACAAATATCATCACACCAAGCCTTCTGGTGTTTGCGTGCTCCGCTGAAGCTGTTTGTGTGCTTGAACCATTGACTGTATATGAGAACTGGATTGAGTGTGACATCATAATAAATGGTTCACTTCTGGCTACAACAAAGTGAAGTCAGTTGAGGCGCCTTTTTTTGCTATATGGATGCCACCATGTTGGAGCCAGAGGATGTCAGTAAGCATTGATTGGTTCATTGGTCTGAATCAACGTTTTTATTGCAACCATTCTCAATTAGAGGATGGTTATTTCTGCAATGCCCATTAATTTCTGATAACAGACACCTCGAAGGGCATAATTTCGTTTATACCATGGTCACTCACAAAATAAATATATATTACTCAAATTAATGGTACTTGAACTTCATTTTTTTAACCTTAAAGCTGGTACTTCCTGTTTGGAACGCCAGGGGGGCGGGGTCACTCAAACCAGCTCTTATGTACAGTCAATGAATTAAACCCAGACTGGTCAGAACATCTACAGGCAGAGCTGGAATTCACAAGACAGATGTCTGCGTTTTACTTTCAAGTGCCAAAAAAAATCCCAGAAATCCTCTAATGAATATTATTATTCTAGCACCACCTTGTGCTCATGCATCTGAACTTGCTCTGGTGTTTCTTAGCTGTTCCTGCTGTTTGCTGGATTCCACGGGGATGATTCTGTCAGGATGTTACGCTGTCCCTCTACATGTTCTGTTGTGTGGTTCGGGTCCTGGTCTTATCTTCCCACCTCTGCCTGTATTTGCTTTTGGTGGCTGGGTGGGGGGTTGAGTGTAAAGTCTCCTCTGCTTCGTGAAGGGGGGGTCCCACAACCTGTCATCGGATGTTTGTGCGCGCAGAGTTAATGTAGATGTTCTGTCCTGTGTGTGTGCGAGCGTGTGTTTGAATTTTGGCCTGACTAATCTGCATGCTTCTCGCTGGTTCCTGTCCTAACAGGGGGTGTCATTTGATCAAGTCAATAATCTGCTGATTGAACCTGCTCGAATTGAGGAGGAAGAGGTCTGTACCTTCTTTTCCCATCCGATCTATCTACTAGAACCTCACTCACCCTGTCACCTCTACACAGCAAACAGAAATTCACTGTTAATCCAAATCCCCCCGGACAATTTTTTTGGACATTCAGGTCTCTGTGGCAGAACCTTTACACACATTAGATCTCTTGTATTTCTTCACTTCGTTTATTTAATTTTTGTTTTTATTCAAGTTTAGTTTTATAAAAGCATTCTTGCAGAAATTGGTTTTATTTAATACTTTGCTTATTATTTGAGTTGTGCACCAAATTACTTTGTGCAACATCCACAAAACATTGAGCTTCAGTCAGAAATTGTTCTTTTCAACATTTATTTTTTAGTAAAGTTAGACCACAAAATTACAAGAAAAGACGTCATTTTAAAATCTCAATGTACTTTAAATTAGAGAAAGTTTTGACCTGTTTTTGAAAAGATTGTAAACCGTTTGCTTATCACAAGCTAAGCTTTTTAGGTGTTTATTAGGTGTTTTATTACATCTACACAACTAAATAAAAGAAGATGCTAAAGAAATCCCTCTTTAAAGAAAAACAAATAAAGATAAATTCTTTCTGCTTAAGGCGACTACTTAAACCCTACCAGCTCCTGTTGAGGCCAAATAAATAAAAATAAAGATATATTACTATTGTCAAGTGTTAGAGCAAATGAATAATGTTCATAAGAATTATAATCATTAAAAAAAGTTTCATCTCATCAGATGCACGTCCCTCTGTCATCACAGGGAACAGCTTTATTGTATTTTCATTAAGGTAACAAACTAAAGTGTTAATACCTCTGATTGTCCAAAATCACACTTTAAAAGAAACACCTTCTGAGGTACATTATAATGATTAGTTTACTGTTTATTTCCCTGCTGGATCAACAGACTGATGCCCTTTGATGCTGAATCATCTAAAAAAGAGAATGATATTTGTGAAACTCAAGTTTTAAAGCTTTTTTTTTTCATAAAAGGAGAACAGTGATGGAGTTAGAAATTTTGAACTCTCATTATTTTTTTTATTTTTTTTTACTGTTTCTTTGTTTTCCTCTCATAAAAACCACCTCACCCAATCCAAACATCAGGTTCTGGCACATTGCACCTCTGCAGCTTTTCTGCTCTTCATCGTTCTGTCTGTGCTGCCTTCATGTGACTTTTTGCTCTGTGGTTTTGGAACTCACTTATGTCAGAACTACATTAATAACTTTTTTTTTTTTTTAAAACTCCACATTTTTTAAAGTGCATACCTATAGAAATAAACATTTGCTTTTGTTCCTTTTTTTTTGCATGATTTTCTCCAAACTGTTTGGAAAGTCTTGTTAAAATGTGAAGGTTTTTGGGGTAAATAGGTCAGAATTTGCGACTCAGTGAAGGTCGGACGCTAAACTCTGCATGTTGTCAGCAGTATCCACCCTCATGTTTGTTTCTGAACCTTCTCTTTCCCCCCCACCTCTTCCTGGTTTGTCTCCCTCCCCTGTTTCTTCATTGCTTTGCAAGTGCACGGACTACACACCTGATGTGTATGGTTTTTTTTTTCCTTTAGTTTTTACCACAAACACCGGCACAGACACAAAACACAAACCGCACTTTTGTTATTTCTGTACACTTGTACTTAAAGAGATGGTTTTGCCACACTGCCTGATCCGACTGCAGACAGTTTAGTTCTGCGTTTGCCTCCGCTGCTTTTCTTGGGGTTCACTGTCAGTATCTTTGACCCGTATTGCAGCACACTCTGACCATCGTGCGACAAACGGGTGGCCTCGGCATCAGCATTGCTGGAGGAAAAGGATCTACGCCTTACAAAGGAGATGATGAGGTCAGCTGAGTTCCGGCTCCGCCGTAGAAGGTGTGGGAGCTTTAAACTCATTCTGCTGTTCGGGATTTTCAGGGAATCTTCATCTCCAGAGTATCTGAAGAGGGTCCTGCAGCGAGGGCGGGGGTGAAAGTGGGAGACAAACTCCTGGAGGTAAAGATCTACGAAGTTTGTGGACTTTTTTGTGAAAATGTTTGTGGGCTTATTAAAGTCTGTTTGTCAGGTAAACGGCGTAGATCTGCATGAAGCAGAGCACCACACTGCGGTGGAGGCTCTGCGTAGCTCCGGTGCCACAGTTTCTATGACAGTCCTGCGGGAGCGGATGGTGGAACCAGAGAATGCCATCACCACCACGCCGCTGAGACCCGAGGATGACTATTTCCCACGGGAGAGACGGAGCAGCGGTCTGGGCTTCAGCGTGGAGCCCAGTCCCCCTGGACCGCGGCAGCGCTTCTCCACCTGTCTGATCCGCAACGACAAGGGTCTGGGGTTCAGCATTGCAGGGGGGAAGGGCTCCACGCCATACCGCACAGGAGACACGGTGAGACGCCAAGTAACAGGTTTGTCATGAGACCAACCGTTAAAGCAGTGGGTTAAAGAACAGCAATAATAAAGAAAAGTCAGGATCCGGATGTCAGGAGGTAATGTTTCCAATGTTCCCGTCACAGAGCGATGCCCATTCAGGCAGCAGCGTTTACAGTCATTACCATGGCGACAGAGATATAAATATCCAGCCTTGAAACCTGAGAGGGTTGCTGTAAATGGTCAGGGTGGAGGTGTACGCTTTAGAAAAGTCCGGCACTGCATCATGTGCAGCTCGAGAGCAGAGAGTGAAGGACTCCTAAACACGGGATTCAGGCAAGTCTGCCTATAAGTGTGGCCCGTTCCGGTCGCTCTTTGCAACGGATGCAGCAAGTTACGTCTGCTCGATTGTTCATGCGGAGTGCTGACAGACTGCATGCATGCGTTTATCTGAGCAAAACATTAAATTAAAGCGTGAGGAGTAGATTATTGGAAATTTCCTGCTTGGCTGCAGGATTTTACTTCCTGATCGAGTTAAACTCACTGATTCTACAAAGACATGCATCAAACAATGATAGTTCTGTGTTTTCCAGTGACTTTAGATGAGGAGAACGTCTTTAACATCCATGTAAAGCAAACGGAATGTCTGTAATTGGGTGTTTTGTTGTAGGGAATCTATATCTCCAGAATAGCGGAGGGTGGAGCGGCACACAGAGACAGCACACTGCGAGTGGGTGACAGGGTGATCTCTGTGAGTATTTTCATTCCACATTTCTGTTACGTTCAACGAGTTTTTAATAAAGCTCTCTCCAGAATTAAACACAAAAGCACATTTTACCAACAAGAAAACTGTTATCCTCCTTTTTATTTTAATAATTCCAACTCTGTCTTTTGTCAGTTTCTGGTTCTCTGTCCCTGGATCTCTCCTGTCTTTTTCTGCCCCTTCCCTCTATAATCTCATCCTGCAGCTCCACACATTTTTGCCCCATCGTTTCCTAATTCCAGAAAACAAATTTGAGTTGTTTTTATTCTAGTGTGCTGTCTCCTGCAGAGCTTTTTCTCTGTCTCTTCTCCTGCATGCCCACTAATGCATCAAGCATCTCCCTTTGCCTGCTCGGTGGTGGGTTTGGTGTTGGGTGGTGTGGGCTGAGCTCGCTGCTGCAGATGTGGCCGGCATTGGTGACCACACCCGCAGCAGCGCACCAGCCCTGCGGTAAGAGCTGCTACTGTCGGGTCAGAGCTGACTTTCTGTCACACGGTTGAAGGTGGTGCATGTCAGGGAGCTCTCCACAAATAACATGAGTCTTAATACACAAAAGCTGCATTATTTTATTTTTTTACAAATTATTTGTTAAGCTCATAAAAAAGTATACAGCTTCATGTGCATGAATGTGGTTTCACATTTAAGAATGCTTCAAAGACCCTTTTATCAGTTTATTTGTATGTCTGTTTTTGTATGTGCTTGGAGGTGCAGAAGTCCTGGTTTGCAAGAACCGCATTTATTTTTGCAATTCTTACTGTGTCTTTGAGCAAAAAGTAAAACTCACTAAAATGTACACACACCTAGTACCTGTTGAAAATGAGTTTAGGCTTAGTAAACAAACCCCCACCCCTTCCAAAAAAAAAGTGATGATGTCACAACTGGGCCGCAATCTCTTATCAGGCTCAGAAAAAGTTTCAAAATCCACTAACCAAGCCAAAACATGTGTTGGGGATATCCAAAGGAATTTTTAAGATGATTATGGGATGCCCACAGGACCTACAGCTTGGTGACTATCTTGTGGCAGAGTGTGAACTTTGGCAATTTTTCAAGTTTTCGCACAATATGAGAAAAGAAAACTTTTACTCTAGCAATCTTCACACACAATTGACCTTTGACTTCAGGAAGAGGCCACCATCTTGACCTTTTTGGGACCTTCTACAAATTTAAACCCTTTTTAAGAGAGTTTATTACCTCCAAACTCCTCCAGCATCATTGGGAAGATAATTGGGGGGAAAAAATGTTGGTTTTAAAGTTAGTAGATCTTAAACTGCATTAGCTAGTGAGCTAAAAAATGTTGCCCCTAATGCTGTTGTGTATCTTTAGTCCTATTTATTACTGTTTTTTGAGCTAGGGAAACAAATGAATTTCCCTGCTGTGAGATCAGTTAAGGTTCTATCTATTTTTATCAGATTATTGTGAATATTGAATACACAAATCTTTTGCTCAAGCTTATAAAAAGGGTTTAACACACGATATGAACATATGAAGAATGTGGGTGTAGTTGACAAAAGCCTATGTTGCCAAGGAAATCCAAAAGTTTACTTTTGCCAATTCTTCTAAAACTTACACAGACAGAATTTATCACCTGCAGCTCTGACCTTGGTGGCAGGGGCAAATTGGCAATGTGAGGGACATGTAGCAGCCGTTCAGCCAGTGACGGCAGGTCAAAAGGGGGCACAGAGGGCAGGGGCGAGTAGGGCCTGAGGGCCATAAATACACCAAGTGGCTTTAATTTATTTTATTCATGATTTATGATCCTTAAAACATTTTTTTTGTTTGGCATTTATGAGTCTTAGTTCTCTTTCAACATTCATTTAGTATCTCTCTATAAGACACGCTCCTTTGCGCCCTAACGTCCACTATGGGACACGCCCCTTTGCGCCCTAACGTCCACTATGGGACACGCCCCTTTGCGCCCTAACGTCCACTATGGGACACGCCCCTTTGCGCCCGAACGTCCACTATGGGACACGCCCCTTTGCGCCCGAACGTCCACTATGGGACACGCCCCTTTGCGCCCGAACGTCCACTATGGGACACGCCCCTTTGCGCCCGAACGTCCACTATGGGACACGCCCCTTTGCGCCCGAACGTCCACTATGGGACACGCCCCTTTGCGCCCTAACGTCCACTATGGGACACGCCCTTCACTTCTATTGGGGTTCTATGTAGACAAATGCCAGAAAGGCTGGATAAGGTTCTGAAATCTTAGCTTTAAAATAGTTTTTTTCTACCAGTGAAGCTCAGTAACTTTTTATTTGAAAGTAGATTCCTGCTTGCTTCCACCTTCTTCTCAAAGTGAACCTCCTGCAGCAGCCCTCTGTCTTTCCTCCCCGAAGGTGCTTTAGATGTTTCCTCAACTAACTGTGCTCGCTGTGCTGCTGTCCAAAATTTTTAAACCTTGAGTGACAACATGCATAAAGTGGACAGGCTGGTGTATGCATCTCTTGAGTCTTCCTGGTTGGTTCTGCTGTTGATCCAGATCAATGGTGTAGACATGACAGAGGCCAGGCATGACCAGGCAGTAGCTCTGCTTACCGGCACCTCCCCCACCATTACACTACTGGTGGAGCGAGACCTGAATGCACCAGTGGGCCCTCCAGGTCAGAATCGGGCGCGCTCCCACTCACCTCCGCCTCCAGAGCCGTCAGATTCTCCAGACCAGGAGGAAGACGGCTTTCAGGGGAACCATCTGGGCCAAATGGAGGACGAGTACCCCATCGAGGTGAGATCAGGAGGATAGCTGAATTATTTGGGTTTGTTTTTCACGCCTTGTGGACAGAGCTGTATAAACTTCATCAGGTTCCTCAGTTTGGCCTCATGTGACTCGTGCCTTATTCTTAATGCTGTCCAGCTCCAGAGAAGATGGTGCATGGTATGAAGGCTTGGTGTGATGAACATCGTTTGGGTTGTAGTCTGGAGAGACATTTTTGTGTTACTGAAATACTAGACAGTTGTCTTTCGTGTAGTCTTTTGGGTCGGAAACGTTTGTCAACACAAGTGTCTGATGCAAACAGGAAGTAACCCTGGTGAAGTCAGGAGGCCCTCTGGGCCTGAGCATCGTCGGCGGCAACGATCATGCCAGTCATCCTTTTGGCATATATGAGCCTGGGGTCTTCATCTCCAAGGTACAGCTACAAAAATGCATCTTGTTGACTCCTTTTATGGCATCTCACTCATCCTGCTTCTCGTCTTCAGGTGATTCCTCAGGGTCTGGCGTGTCAGAGTGGACTGCGCGTTGGTGACAGGATATTGGAGGTAAACTCCATCGACCTGCGGCACGCCACACACCAGGAGGCTGTGCGCGCCCTGCTGGCCAACAAACAGGAGATCCGGATGCTGGTGCGAAGGGACCCCTCGCCCCCTGGGATGCAGGAAATCTTCATCCAGAAGCAGCCAGGAGAGAAGCTTGGCATCAGCATTCGGGGTGGAGCCAAGGGACACGCCGGAAACCCCTTCGACCCCGTAGATGAGGGCATCTTTATTTCCAAGGTTCTTCAACCATCTAAAGCATCAGATCTCTGTTCATCTGAGTTTTGAGTTTATATTACTGAAAGCGTGGAGAAGAGTAAGCATGCTGTGGTCGTTCTCCTCAGGTCAGCTCAACAGGAGCTGCAGCAAGAGATGGAAGACTGCAGGTTGGGATGCGGATCCTGGAAGTGAACAACCACAGCCTCCTGGGAATGACCCACACAGAGGCAGTGCGAGTTCTTCGGGCGGTCGGGGACTCATTGGTTGTGTTGGTGTGTGACGGCTTTGATCCACGCAAGGTGGCTGCTGTGGAGGTAAGACCCAGACTTCTGCAGATGTTTCTACAAGGAAAAATATTCATAAACTCATTCTGAGAATGTACTTACATTTTGGACAAACAGGATAAAGATTAGTTTCTTCCTTGGCTTTAGATTCAACATTACCTAAAAAACAAAAAAAATATATGTATAAATTCTATGTTTAAACGCTTCTTTAACACAATTGCTTAGTTATTTTTAAGCAAAAAAACTACTTTTTTGTTAGGATTTTAATATATAAATGAAAACATTAAATAATAAAAGTTTGTTTAGTTTAAATCCCTGGTCCTGTGAGTCATTAATTGAGTTTTGATGACGGTAACCCACAATCTTTACGTAACAAACATGTTGTTATTTTATTAATTAAAATAATTCAAAAGTTTACATGATTTATGAGAAAAAGAAACCACAAATGAGCAGCCCTGCAAGGCAGCCTTTCTCAAAAAAGTTATGAATAAAAACTTACAAAAACTGACGTTTGCTCTCTTTAAAAGCCACAAACCTTTAGTTTTGTTATCCCATTTGTTCTTTTGGTAAAAACTGAATAATTGTCCGTTTTAAAAGAACCTGTGGTTTGTTTCAGGCCTCTCCTGGGATTATTGCCAACCCATTTGCAACAGGAATCGTGCGCAAGAACAGTATCGAGAGCATCTCCTCCATCGACCGGGAGCTGAGCCCAGAGGAGCTAGACATTTTACAGAAGGTAACGCTTTTTACAAAGACGGGGTTCAAACTTTAAACCTAAAAGTGTTGAAAGAAGATTTTCTGTCAAATGAGGCTATTGCTGTTCAGCTTTAGCTGTGCGGTTCCTCTGGGATGGGTGGGGCCACAACGCTCTGGCATTGTTGTATTTTGGTCACATTGGGTTTTGAGAGGCGGCCTGTTCAGAAGGAATGTCGGGGTTTATCAGACACTGCTCTGGCGGTGCTGTTTAGCACAAGCTCCCCCCACATACAGTTGTTGACCAGCCTTTTCCCGCAGGAATCTGAGATGGTGAGAGAGACGTCACAGTGGGAGCGAGAAGAGATGGAAAAAGTGGTGAGTAGAAATAAAAACACATCCCTGCTTAGTGAATGAACCAATTTGGTCAGTAAGATTTCAAAATTTGGAAACATGATCGCAAATACAAAATAAAATCAAGCGGTCTCCATCGATCTGTGAGTGCGTGAATGAAGCTCCTCCTCTGCATGCTCGTATGATTTGAAAGATTGGTTCCAGCTTGCATGCTTTTTCTGCTTCAACAGTAAAATGAATGGAGTTCTATTTAATTTGTGCGGGTTCTATCCTTTCTCTCTTCATTGTTTGCTCATCCATCTTCTTTCCTCATCCTCTGCTCTGAATCCTGTTTTTGTTTCTTCCATCGTTTGTGTGGTTGGCTGTCTTCCTTTCTGTGCTGCACTTCCTCTCATTGTGAAGGAGCGAATGCGCTTGGAGCGTGAGGAGGCAACACGCCTGCTCGAGGAGGAGACGGAGGTGAGACACTCCTGTTGGAAGATGGTCCAACTAGTTTGTGCTGCATTTCAGACATGAACAAAAGAGAAGGCAGTGATCCAATCGTCTTTTTGTACACAAAGATCTTGAGTAGAAACACAGTGATTCTTGACTTAAGTTTAAAAACCCACTTCGTTCATTGCATTTTAAAATCCTCTTTTAATTATGATTTTGCCGTTTTTAGCCAAAACAAGAAACATATTTACTGCAGAGTGGTCTTAGTTCATTATAAATTCACTTCTTTGAATTATAAATTCACTATTCGCTGTTGCTGAGAGCTCTCTGTTTACACTCTGTACAGCCCCTCACATCCTAACCTAACATTAGTGAAGCATCAAAAATGGTGGGCAATATTGAAGCGATCCAGATTTCAGCTCAGACAACAGAAAAAAAGACGTACACGGATCTATTTGTTTACAAGTGGATGCATCAGAATGGAGCAGAGCACGGAGCTTGTGGCCCACCCAGCTTATTTTCCACGTCACAAATACGATCTTTCTCAAACTGTGTTTTTTGTTTGCTTCTGATTAACCACAATTTGAAAAAGAAATACAAAGAAAAGTCAAGTTAATCTTAATTTTATTTATATATGTTCTCCACCATCAGAACATGTATAAAGATGTTTTTTTATGTTTATTGGAGTGGGACTTTGAAGCTCTAGAGAGACAGATCTGTAAATATTGATCTCATAATAATGATGATAGGTTTTAATTATATGGCACCTTTCTGACAATCAAGGTCGCCTCACAAAACAGAAACTCGGTGCATTAATAAATAAAGCATAACAAACAACAACAGGTCAACAATCAAAACAACTGTTAAAATGTCATAAACTGAATGCGTGGCTAAAACGATACGTTTTGAGATGTTTTCAGAACTGGGAAATAGAGTTCATATTTTGTAGATCAGAGGGAGATCAGCTCTGCCCCTCATGGAAATAAGACAAAATCTTGGAGCAACTAGCCAATGAGAGGTGGAGGATCTGAGGGAGCAAGTAGGAGTATCAGTGGTCAGGAGTTCTGAGAGATACGGTGGGTGAAGGTTGTGGAGAACTTTGAAGGTTAGAATGAGGATTTCGTTGGGGATCCGGTGAGGCACTAGTAGCCAGTGAAGCTGCTGGAAGATGGGTGTAAAATGATGAGTGATGAGCAGCTGAGTTTTGGACCAGTTGAAGCTTGTGGATGGTTTTTTGAGGAAGTCCAGAGAGAGTGGAGTTACAACAATCAATACTGGATGTGATGAGACTGTGGACCAGGATAGCTGTGGAGTGAGGGGTGAAAGAGGGACAAAGACGACGAATGTTGCGGAGATGGAAGTGGGCAGTGCGGGTGTTTATTATTATTTACGTGAGCGGTGAAGGAGAAAGTGCTGTTAAAGACGATATGTTTTATATCATTTTTCGTGAATTTAGTTTAGTTCAGTTTTAGTTTTTTGCTGCTGAACAGATTCTGAAGCTCTTAGAAATTCAACATACACAACATGAATCTCTTCAGATAAAATTCACACGAAAACAGGAAAATTCAACAGGAAACTTGAAGGGGAGCTTACTGAAGACTCAAAAAAAGGAGTTGTGCGTTTAAAATCGTCTCCGTTTTTAGAAGTTTGGGCACTAAAACACTTTAAAGGCTTGATTTAAAACTTAGAAGTGTTTTAAGAAAAATGAAATCGCTTCATTGGCCATAAATGAAACTGCAGCTCTTTTTCTGATGTCTTCAAACACTAAAAATTCCTGTTTATTTCCCCCACTGATACAACTTCTATTTCTGAAATGATAATCCCTTCTCTGACTTCTTGTCTGCTTATTTTCTGACAGAACATCAGCAGCGGACCTTTAAAGCTCGACTACAAAACACTGGCCGCCCTGCCCACCACCAGCTTGCAGAAAGTCAACAGGGTGAGCCTCCATGCATGACTCTGACTTCCTTCCACAAGTTCACAGAAGAAATTCATGTTCTGTGTTTTAAATAAGACTTATCGGGCTGTAAATGTTCTGTGGTTCTGTGTGACCTGAGCTGGAAAAGGCCTCCAAGCTCAAAATAGACCCAGATCTTGTAACTGATGCTGTGGTAAAGTGGAGGAATGGCGTGAACTTCATTTAAAGAAAAAAAATCCAGGAGGAAGAAAAGTTAAATTGAGAAAAACAAAGCAAGAAAATAAACGACAAACAATAAAGGAAAAATATTTTATGAAAAATGAATAAATCAGTGAAGGAAACGTGTCTGTGAGGGTTGGGGGAAGGCGACAGCTGCCCGCCATCGAGCTGTCGGAGATATTTTAAACTTGCATCTGGCTCTGAGTAGGACAGAGCCCCCCCTGGGTGGGAGGGCTGTTGGCTGAGTGAGGGGGGGTTTCGGTTGAAGCTCTCAACGTCCCATGTGGAGCCGTTTAGGTGGATCTAAAGCAGTGAGTTTCCTCCATCCTCCTCCTCATGTTCTTCTGTGTAATACTTGATTTCATTTCCTGTTAAGTACTTATATTCAAAAAAGCATTTTTAACAAACTTCTTTTAGGCTTCTTTGTGCTCTCGTGTGGCTTCAGGGTTAGAACTTCACCTTTGTGTCATGTGCAGCTGTTCATGCTCATGTCTGACAGACCAGAATAGTCTCTCTGCTATGGAGACACGTTGGGGAAAAAAAGACTAGTGAGGTAGAAATCTCTGTTTGCTGTGTTTCTGTTCAAACCTCTGGGATTATTACTTAAAGACAATAAAAAAGTCATTGTGAAAGCTCCTGATGTGACTCTCAGGCGTTAGCCGTCTGGATCAGATGTTTTCTTGAATGTTTAGACCCGATTGACGACGTCACACCAGGCTGATCTCAAAAGTGAATATCTTAAATCTGATTATTTGGGTCAGTAAAGTGGTTGAGAGCAGGTCTGTGCAGCTCGATCCACGTTGTGGGTCCAACAGCCCAGCTGTCCCTGCATTCTAACCCCTGACCTTCATCACACCACCAATCCTCATCGTCAGCATGCAGAGCAGAGCTGCTCCTTCAGCTTTGTCTAAATGACGTTTGTCCTGCATGTGGGTCAGCTCTGTGGAAGGCAGTGTTGGTGAAGGCGTGCTGATAAAGGTTATTCAAAGCAGAGACAGAGGGAGGGGACTGGACTCAGTCAGGTTCTGTAGAACGTCGTCTCTCAAGGTTTGTTGAAGGATTTTGTGGTGAAAGTTTCTGGACTTGAGGATTTTCTGTTGAATGTTTTTCCCAGTAGGAGTTTCTCGTTTATATTTTAAGTTTGTGTGAATCTTACCAGGTAAAGTTTATTCTTCTCTGTTTTATTCATTCATTTCGTCCTGTCCTTCCATTGACTGTAAGTGAGAACAGGACTGAGTGTGATATCATCCATAGAAAGGTGTTTTCTTTTGGCTCCAACCAAATGAAGTCAATTTAGTCGCTGTTTCTTCGAGATGCCGCCACCGCCATGTTGGAGCCAATCTGAGTCGGCCTGTCAACGTTTCTATGGCAACCATTCTCATTAATCAGGAGTGAGCTTGTTGGAAGGTCACATCTCTATCAATCTGTCAAATGTTTTGAGCGCTGTGGTCAGCAGGCACCAAGGCAAGTTATTGGCCAATTATAACTTGGGTAATTGGGGACTTTATAATGCTAGGGTGAAGGGGTCACTCTCTCCAGTTCTCATATACAGTCTGTCTTTATTCCTCTGTCTCAGGATTTTATTGTGTTTTTTTTTTACTTTGCATGATTTCATTATCAGAAATAATGCTGTAAATTTATTCATGTTACCATGGTTACATTATCATAAATTAACTTATTTCAACCATAAATTTATGTTAATTTAAAGGAACCACTTGGACAAATCTATCAGGTTTATTTGTATCTTTTTCCTTCTGTTTCTAATCCTTTCAGCTCCTTTTATGGTTCTGGTTTTAGCTTCTCCTCCGTCTCTCCTCTGCTCCTGCTTAGTTCTCTCCTTCTGTCATGGAGGCGCCACTGCAAGCTGAGAGCAGAGCCTCTTTAAATTCCCCGAGCTGTGGCCTGAGGCCCGGCAGCAGTTATCTCCATGGATCCCAGGTCACTACCAGTGACAGTGGTAGTTCCACGTCAGCTTTTGATCCAACAGTTTGTCTGGACCAGGAGGAGGAGGAGGAATGCTTGGTGGACTCGCAGCCCATGTGCTTCAAAGAAAACCCCTTCTTAGTGGCTAATCGCAGAGGAAAGGCTCTTCCTCCCGGAGAGCAAATCCTATCGGGGCCTCCAGTGGGCTACGGCCGGCAGGGTCAGCTGCAGCCCTGGTTGTTCAGCAAGGCAAGACCTCTGGTTGCGTGTAGTGTGAAGGCTGCATGTCATGGTCATCAGATGTTGTTCTGAGGAATAAAACTGCAGTTTAGGGGTCTCACACTTCTCATGAATGGTTGCATGGTTTTGCTGTGAGCACAGAGTTTCTAAGGCGCCTCGACTGTTCATGGTGGGCTTCGGCTGGATGAGACAAACTTCAGCCCCCGTCCTGCATTACGTGCACCACTAGGAGTGTTGAAGCTGATGGGAACTAACCTGTAGCTTGGTTTCTTCTGACTCTTTACAGTCTCTTCATTTAATGTTTTCTCTTCTGCTTTTTTCCAGGCGCCCTCCTCCGATTACACCCGAACGGACAGCCCCATCAGGGAGGCGCCTTACTCGCCCAGCTTCCTGCCGGTGAGCCCCGCCCCCTCTGCACCTCCTGCTCTGTCCTACATTTTTTTTTAAATCTTTTTCCACGAGTCCCATCCGGCTCTTTCTGGTAGCTGATCTCTCGACTCTCCTCCCGCTCTCAGCCCAGCCACCACTCCTCCAGCAGCTCCCTGTGTGCAGGCAGGGAGACGCGCTTTGTAAGTGGGGCTCATGGCCCCTTCTGCTCTGGCCTGGAGTTGAAGTGGCTGAGCGGCTGAAAAGCATGTGACGCTTTGGATATGCTTTTGTTACAGAGCACTATGGCTTCAGGAAAAGAAAAGTCCCCATTGTTATTTCATACTTTAATTTGTTATCCTCCTCTTTTTTTACCGGTATATCTTATTCCAGTATTTTATTCTTGTTGATCTCCATTAGGAATAGTGAGCTCTAACTTTTGGTATCATTTGGACTCATCCCTTATTTTATATGAAATTTTTCATGCAACTTTCCTGTCATAGAAAATGAATGGGACCAAACCTTCAAGTTCTATATATAAAAAACTATAAAATGTAATAGTAACTTCAGAGTGTTTTTACCTTAGCTATGTCAAAGCTGGCTTGAGTGCAGCTTTTCCCTCTGATTCTTGGATGCCAGAGAAACTTTTTCAAACTGGATCGCCAACTTCAGTCTTACTAAGTTATCCACCAGTTCACATTTTCCTTTTTACACCTGAGATGTTGCTGGTGACTCCTAAATAACAAACACTCCTACATAACGTAACTCTTTGACCATTTATGCGATCCACGTGAATCAGCCGATTCTGACATGGAGAAAAGCGGCTTTTCATAGCGGCTTAACACCAAAATGCAACATTACTAATGTAATGTAGTGTTACCTACGCACAGCCGCTTTTCTCCGTATCATCTGATTTAGATTGATTGCGTAAAGAGTGGCAAATCAGCACTAAGCTGCTTTTTCTTCACTTCAGAATCTGTTGGAATTACATTAATTGCATAAATGATTGAAGAGTTACACCAGTCAAAAGAATGGCAACAATGGAGCTAAAGCTCCAGTGTAAAAAGGCTAACCAATGTTTACTTTCAGTGTCTACCCTATTTAGACTACCTCAAATCGAATGGTATCGCACAATTCGTACAATTTATTACAGTTTTTGTAAAAAACGTAATGCAATTTAGAAGAGAGTGGTCCTCAACTTTGTTATTCTACAAATCCTCAACGGATCAATCTAGCCTCCACTGCTTTTAGCCTTTTATCTCTAAAACTACTACAGCTAATGGGACAGAAATATGAGTGCGTCGCATAAGTAATCTTGTAAAGACTTTCTAAAGATCTTTTCTGCCAAATACATTTGTTGTTTTTGTTTACTTTGCTACCTTAAGGGTTTCAATGTAGTGGTCAGAGCAGACGTACCAGATGAATTTTCAACATGTGACCGAGTGACTTGACAGTCATCGAGAATGAGTCTGATGTTGTGGAATCAGATTAGAAATAAAACGGGAAAAAAAATGTAGGCCAAACATACAGAAAATATAAACAGAAACTAGCACCACCTGGTGGTGACATAGAGAGGATTGTAATTGTACCTATTTCGATCCTGAATATTTAGAGACTAAATCTATTTTGTTTGGGTTAGTCTTGCTCCTGATACAGTTCTCTGGTAGCAGCAGCTTTTGAGTGATCATTGAAAGCATTGCTTTCAGCATTCAAACACGATGTCTTTAAACAAACCTCACTTCTAGTTTCCTGTTGTGATACTTTTCTCGGCCCCGAGTTTTTATGTGGCATCGTCCAAAAAAAGTTCGGAGAATTGAGATCCGAGCATTTGTCACAGATTTACATTTTCTTTGCAGGCAAACATTTCTTTCTCCCCCAACGCCAAGGACAGCCCCCCATTATCAGTGAGTCTCTTCTCAGCAGAAGTTCTTATTGACCTCTTTTCACCTGAACCCGCCGTTCGAGTCCAAGCCCGCCCTCACTTTCACTCGCGATCCCTTCAGTTTCATTAACAAAAGTCTCTGGTTCTGTTTCCAGACGCGACCTGGTGCCATCCAGCCAGTGGGGCGTGTGCGGCCCGGCGCCTCCCCCTCCACGCCAGATGGACACAGCCCGAACCCCTTCCAGCATGACCCCTCCCCATTCAACTCCCAGACCTCTGTAAGACCCCTCACCTCCACGTAGAGCTGCTCGGCCCTCAAACACCGAAGGGGGCTGGAGCTGCAGTCAGATAACACTCACAGAAACAAGGAGCCCTGTCTGTTCAGGTGTTTGTCATACCTGCAGCGCACCTGGATGGGATTTGTGCAAACACAAGCAGAAAACCAAGTCCGCCTCTAAGCTCCTGTGTGGAGCAGAATGTAGCCAGACGAAACATTTGAAGGACATTGAAGCCGGTCTGATAGTTGCTTAGATGTGCTCAGACATACAAACGTGCTGCACCTGTCCCCTCCCCCGCTGTCTGTCTTTGTGTTTCCTACAGAAACCAGCAGCCATCCTGCTCACCTGTTTTCTTCCTGTCCTGCTGGTTTTTCTCATTCCCTCTCCTCTGTCTGTCCGTCTTCACCTCCTCTCCTCCACATTCTGACCTCTCCCAACCCTCCATAACTCCTCACCTGCCCCCCTGCAGCCTCGCGCCCCCTCCCCCACTTCGCCTGATGAATTTCCAATGAATGTCAAGCAGGCATACAAGGCGTTTGCCGCCGTGCCACGCTCTCTGGCAGTGCTGGAGCCGCCGCAGGTAGGCCGTGCTGCCCGGACTTCAACCCAAGCATGCTGTTCTGACTGGTTGGTCTTTTCCCGCCCCCCCCCCAAACACATGCCATTCCTTAATCACGCCAACATTTTGTCAGGGGGGCCTGTGATGTGACATGTGGAATGCTTTCGCCGTTGGTGCTCGTGCTCCATCTGGTGTCGTCTCCTCTGATCCATCCATGCGTGGCTCGTGCACTTACACTCACGTTTGATTGAAGGTTTGCTCCGTCCCTCTGATTCACTCACATCATGTCCTGCTCCGCCCACAGGATCCGTATGGCGTGAGGAACAATCTCCACCCAAAGCAGCCTTCTTCAGAGGTGAGTAGCTCAGAGTCTCAAAGCAGAGCGTGACCCCATGCTGAACCATAAGGCCCTAAAGTCTGCTCGCTGTGGAGCTTTAAGAACTGTTTGTAGTCGTGAACGAACATGATTTCCTGGAGAGGAAGCAGGAAGAGACATAGAGGTGTTGGCTCCAATGAGAGAGCACAGGTTTGAAACCCGAGGAGGTTTCAGGATCCGTTTCCCATCAGTTTCCTGACATGTGGCCTTTTCCGCCGCAGCCCAACAACGAGGTGTTTGATGACGACTTGGATGGTCAGGGGGGCGGCTCCCCCTGGCCCTCCCTGTCTTCTGAGCGTCAGGATTATTTGAACCTGGCAGCAGTGCCCCGCCTCTCCAGGCTGACCCAGAACCGACAGGTATCGGTCCCGCCTCTGCAGCGGCGCTGTGGTGTGCTTGGCTTTTAAGGTGGTGGGTGTTACAGCTCAGAGGGGGGACGTGGGTACTCGCTGCTTTTTTCAGACTTTCACTGGATTGAAATCAGCTAAAAGGTGGCAGGTGGACATGTCTTCTCAATCGGATTCCTTGTTTCTTCTGGCTGCTGCGGTTCATCCTGTCAGATCTTGGTTTCACCGTCTGGTCCCGGATTGTGTTTTTAACCCCCGTTTAGAGTCCTTCGCCAGGCAACAAAAACAGCCCAGAGCAGCGCTCTTTTCGGGACAGGCAGAAATACTTTGAGATCGACGTGAAGCAGCAAACTCCAGCAGACAAACCCAAACCCAGAGTTTCCCTCGTTGGAGAGGACGACCTCAAGAAAATGAGAGAAGAAGAAGGTCTGCCGCGGATACCTGCTTCATTCCAACATCAAGAAGTTTGTTTTCTACAAACGTGTTTGATTTATTCACCAGAGAGAAGATTTGAGCAGAGAGCAAGAGAATACCTGATGGACGAGGAGGAGGAGGAGGATGAGGAGGAGGACCTGGCCAAGCAGGTGGCGCAGATGAAAGCAACGGGGAAGGTGTTACTGGATGGAGTGGAATACAAGGTGGAGCCCGTTTCCACACCACATCAGCACGGCTCCATGGCACCAAACTACAGCTTTACCCCGCCGAGCCACCATGGCAGCTCAGGGTAAGAGGTATCTTCTTCATCTGCAGAGTTCTGTCCTCCCCCTGCTGATCCACAGCTTCTGTCTCCACATAGGTTGTCCTCGTTTGACGGTAAGGGAGAATCGGAGAGGAACTCGCTGGTGGACGGCTTCAGGCTGGAACAGAGGCCCAACTCTATGACGGGGTAAACATAAAGAATTCTAAAGCTGCGTTCACACAAGCGTCAACTCGCGTTTAAGCAGTCATTTTCAATCAAAGTCTACGTAAACGCACATGGGAGCTAACCTGCTTTGTGCACTGCACTAGTGCGATTTTTCTCTCACTAGTTCGCAATAAGACTTACAGACATCTCTCTAATCAACTAGTTAAAAATTTTCTATTTAATAAAATCAAACTAGTATGAGATTTTGGTCACAATAGTTAACTGTGTATGGTAAGCTTTGCAGGAGCGTTACTAGTGAACTTGAAGAAAATTTGAATGTGACTAACTGCCCAGTAGGATTTTTAGATTGTCACTAGTTAGATAGTAAGCACAAATAGTGCCCACTTGTGATCTAGTACACATTTTAAAACATTACTAGTTAACTAGTTTACATGTTTGGCTGTCACTAGTTAACTATTAATTTTGCCATTACGAGTAAGGCTTAAAACTGCCTTATATCAAGGATATTGATTTAATGATAAAAAGGCTTGCCATAAATGCACGTGGACTTGAATTTCAGGCTTCCGCGTTCAGAACTTTTTTAGGGTCTGGCCATGGACTCTACATACAGAACGGGCATTCATTGATCACATACTGGAAGTTCAACCGGTTGGCTGCTAAAACATGGCACTGCTAAACTATGACCAATCAGGGAGTCTTATTTGGTAGTGACGCGTGGGTCACGTCCTTTTCAACAGACGGAAGTCCCAACCGTTGTAAACATGATCATGGAGGAGAAATTAAGAATTGCTCTTTTTTGCCCGGTCATAATTCTATGATGCCAAGTCTTTCATAAATCAGAATAAAGCTGTGAAAGAACAAGATTTGCAACGCTTCAGCATTTCACATCAAGCCTCATCCCACTGAAGGTGGCTGACGAGCACTAGTAAACAATAAAAAACTAAACAAGAAGAATCCCACTCCCTGTGCATCTGGTGCATTCTCTATATACAGTCCATAGTCTGGTGTGAACACCACTGGCTGAATGCTGCGTGTGAATGTAGCATCAGGGACGCCCAGGTTCAATGTTTATTCAATGTACAAACACAATCAAGAGGTCCTGAGGCTTGATGTGATCATTGGGCGCTGTGTTGATCTGGCAGCAGCGTGTTTTGAGCATTGTGGCGGGATTTGGCCATTCGTCACTTCCAGAGTTAAAAAATTGGAACGTTGGCAAATAATTTGCATCGCCTCAACTCATCAAGAACTCAGCTCTGGCCCATGACATGTTGATGAGGTCATGGGACGGCATGATCAGCAGTCAATGCTTTCATGTAGCAATGAGGCTTCAAACGTTTGACAGTAGCTCCTCCCACAATCATCTGAAGCGTAAGTTTCTGAACACATTTTTGGACAAATGTTGATCAAAGAATTTGATGCGCGTCAAAAGAGAGGGAGCCAACGGGAATTTGAGGCACGAATCGCGTTCAGTGTGAATGCTGTAAGGGTCTCTTCATGAATAATAACCACGGCTTGTTCGGTCAGTCTGATCCCAGTTTACCCTGGAGAGTCGGCGGCTCCTGTCCGCACGGCCAAGGCGGAGCGGCGCCACAACGAGAGGCTCCGCATGCAGAGCCCCGATCTGGCCATGGCCCCCGACAAGGACCTGTCCCCCGCAGAAAAACGGGCTCTGGAGGCTGAGAAGAGGGCCATGTGGCGGGCAGCACGGTAAAAAAGCAAAAAAAAACCCTGTTCAGTCTCACCTCAAATCCTTTGGTGTTTCTTTCTCATTTTTCATATTCCTGGTTCTCCTAACTGTCAGTTCTTCCGCTCCCTTCTTTTTTATGTGGGTGTGCTTTCCTACCTCCTCTCTGTGTCCCTCCTTCATCCTGATTTCCCCTCTGTTGGCCCCCCCTGTGGTCTGTGGGGGCACAGCCCCCTAGAGGAGGATGTTAGACAGTATGAGCAGGACCTGGCAAAGAGGCTCTATCAGGCCCGAGTGAGAGCCGCCCAGGGCGCAGCCCCCCAACCCCCCTCTTCCTCCTCTGCAGCTCCTCCCCAGCTCAGGTCTGCTCCTCGGCCCCACCCACCAGGGCACTGCATGGTGGGGGTGTGCAGGGTGCTTCAGTTTTGGGTTGTTTTGCCAACTTCAGAAAGGTCCTTCAAGCAACGCTTCGCTTCTGCACGACTTAGCCCCCCCTATGTGTCCATGTCTTGCCCCCCTCCCTCTCCTTTACCCTCCCTGTTCTTTTTTTGAGCCTTGCTGTTCTTTCACCTTCGCACTAACCTGCAGAACGTCTGTTTACCTGCTGAAGGTAAACCTACGAGCAGGAGGTAGTCCTTTTCCTGGAATGCCCCCCACCCTTTTAAATATTTTACTAAATCAAAAAGTAACAGCTGCAGCAAACCAGGACAAGGAACACCCGAAGTTAGCATTAACTGATGCACAGATGCCCCATGAGGGGGCGCTGTTTCTAAATAAAAACCCTGACTGTGGGCGTTTCCTGAACAGAATGAAGTCGTTGGAGCAGGACGCTTTGAAAGCTCAGATGGTCATCGCCAAGTCCAGGGACAGTAAGAAGCGAGGGGCACTGGACCAGCTGACGGAGTCCCCCTCCCCTGCCCCGACACCCTCCCCCACGCCGATGGAAGGTAATGCCTGTTATGATGAAGATCTGGAAACTTCTCTCAAACCTCTGATGCTATGTACACACCGGGCATGTGTGGCGTGGGTTCTTGAACACGCTTTTAGCATGTGGCACTACCAGCTCATTGGAGGTGTCTTAGTTTGAAATGTCGAGCCAATCAGGTGACTCTTGCTCCAGACTTTTTGTTTCACAGCTCTATTGCAATATAAAAAAGAGTTAGTGGTCATAAAATTCTGGCTGGGCACAAACCGCAATTATTTATTTATTTATTTTCCAGGATCAATTTTTAAACAGTTAGTACTTCCGTGAATTAGAAGGACTCCATCCACACGCCGCTACCAAATCTGTGTCCCCAATTGTTAAACTGGTTTAACTTTCAATGCAAGTTTTATACATTGAGCCCAAAAACAGACTTTAAAACATGCGTAGCGACGCAAGTTTTGAAACCTGAAATGTGCATTTACGTAGACTTTTCATTAAAAGTTGATGCTTGAATGTGCGTAGCTGAGACCGGTGTGAACGTAGATTTAGAGATCAAACTAAGAAAAGAACATTTTGCTGTTCATGACGTTGACATGAATATATATTTATGTTTTGGACAGAACTTAACCCTCGAGGGTTCACCTCACCGGGCAGACTGGTAAGAACTGTTTCCTTCTTGGTTTAGTTCAGATGTTTAAGTGTTGGACTAACAAATTTTTGTTCTTCGTTCCTATAAAGTTGGGACGAGGTTGTTAAACGTTGGAGTAAAAACTTTCACACTCACAGATATTTAGTAAATAAGGTTTATTTACAATAATGGGAAGCATAAAGAAACCCTATTTTTCTGACTGGCTTCTTTGAGTGCACACATCGCTCTGCATCAAAAGCCACAGCTGGCAGTTTGAAATCATGATCCTCTCCTTTTTCCATCCCCCTCCTCCCCTCCATACACTCCTCTTCCATCATCTCTCCTTCGCCTCCATCCTTTTGTTTCCTTTCTGCTTCACCTCGCCTGCTCATTCCTCTCTGCTATCCTTCTAGTCCGCGCCATCAAAGAAGTTTGACTACCGACAGTTTGCCGCCATTCCTTCTTCCAAACCCGTTTACGACATCCAGGTATTGGCTGCATGCCGACCTGGGGGGCCCAGCCCCCCACGTTCCCTCCCTCTGCCTCCTCCCTGCTCAGTGTCTGTTCCTCCGGATGCATCGGTGTGATTGCAGTCTCAGTTGTTGGTTCAGCAAAGCTCCTGTCGGCAGTGTGGCTCACTAACCAGTGAAATGAAGACATTTTTCCTCTCAGGGTTGTAAAACTTTGCTCTGCCTCTCACGACGACTCACCAATCAAAGACCATCTTTAACCGTTCAGATCCTCTTCTCCTCTCTAACATATCCAATTGAACTGTAACACTTGTAAATCCACTAATCAGAGGCGAACGGGCGTTTCCTCTCATGCTCACCTTCATCCATGCATGGCTCATGTCATCCTGAACTCACCGGATCTCCTCCGTAAAACACTCAAGTGCCTCCCCTGCTCTGATCAAGCTTTTCTTTGGTTTTTGTAGAAGAAACAGGAATCCTGGAGTTGTGAGCGAGCTGCTGCGTTGGTGTGGGCGTGTTCCTCATGTGTCTGTCCTCAGTATTTTGATGCACGTTAAACTGTTTGAACTTAAAAGTTTTGCTTGTATGAGAGTGAAATCTATTGTTTTATTGATGGACTCTTCATCTAAAGGAAAAACTTGGACTTATGAAGGTGAGGCTTTGCCTCATTTGTCTTCAGAATCCTGCTGGAGTTTGGACGTCACTGCCACCTAGTGGTCAGTCTGTCTCTGAACAACAAAAAGGAAACAAACCACAACTAGACTTTTACATAACAATAACATA
The DNA here is from genome assembly GCA_014656515.1 of Oryzias celebensis. Classification (NCBI taxonomy): domain Eukaryota; kingdom Metazoa; phylum Chordata; class Actinopteri; order Beloniformes; family Adrianichthyidae; genus Oryzias; species Oryzias celebensis. The sequence goes on along the minus strand of BNCR01000012.1, from coordinate 29,518,146 downwards.
ACAGTTTGAATCCTTAAACTATTATCTATTTCTATGGATGGACAAAGATGAGAAATTGAATCAAATTAATAACATTTTAATGAAATAAATAAATGTGCTCATGTAATCAATTAATTAGCATAATTCCTTTTATATAAGAAATAAGTTTAATTATTTCACTGTTTGATTAATTATTTCATGGTCTGATGTTGCAGCATTTCATTAATTTTATCTGTCAAACTCAGCTGTCTAATGGGCGGGCACCTATCACCTGATTGGTTAGCCTGTCCATCAAGCACGGCAGATCAATGCCAGCCCTGGTCTTGGCGTGTCTTTTTGTGTTTGCGGGGCCAGAGATGCGGAGGAGCATTTTTCATAAATTTGCCATCACTGTGAGGTTAAGATCTATATCTGTAAGTTCAGAAATTATTCTAATAACGTGAAACAATCCCTCTAACGTACACACTATGCGCTCTGGGTCAGAGCTCAGCCCGTGAAGGTCCGCCATCGCTGCAGCCATGGTATCACAAAAGACTTCTTGCCAGAGCAATAGACTAGGTTTGAGTAAGCCCCGCCCACAGACTCTGACAGGTGAGTTTGACGGATAAAAAGAATTCATGAAGCGTTGCAACACCAGATCGTGAAATAGCTTTGTTTTTAGATGTATTTTAATTAATGACATTTATTTCATTAATTTTTTTTGTTTATCACCTTTGAGCTTCTACATGTTTCTATTTGAGTTCAAGTTTTAAAGGCTAATAGGAAACCTGGAAAAAACACACAAAGCTGTTTATTGTTTTAGTTTATGCCTTTTTGAATATATAAACTAAAGCTCTGATTTTATTATGTTTTTAATCAAAAATATATTATTTGTTGTTCTTAATTTTTCACATTAACTGTACTTTTGTTTATAGCTGGTATAAACTGATACAAAAAAACCTTGAAATTTAAAAAAATCAACACTAGACTTCTGTTTCAGCATCTTCAATACTCAAATATCCACAAAGTGTCAAATAAAATGTAAAAAATTAAATGTGTAGTTTTCATCTTACAGTGTTTATAATGGAGGAAAACTTGCCAGTAATATTTAAGTAATATTAAGTAATATTTATTGAAAGTACTGAATGAAATAAAACTGATTTGTTCTGTTAAAAACCTTAGAAAATATGAAAATAATGTTTTAAAAATATCAGAATCAGATGGTTCCATCTGTTCATTGCTGCTGTCGAGACCTTCATGTTCATGTATAAGATGTAATCAAGTATTTACACCCCGTAGGACTGTTAAGAGCTGCTATACGTGTCAGATTTAAACGTGTTCCTTTTAGTTTTGGGTCCGTTTTCTGTGAATTTTCTCGTAACACCTCAGGAGTGGCAGAGGGGGCTTTTGCGTTTTCTTACTGACAGACGGGGGCTGAAACTGGATCTTCTCCTCTGACTCACCTGGGCAAAGGTACCGGTGGGACTGCTTCACATTCTCACTGACCCTCACTCTCCGTTTTTCTTCCAGTCTCCCGAAACAACCGAAAACATTCAATATATCGACAGCTCCAGCAGCCCAGGTAAGAACCACAGCTTCTGCTTTGGTTTCACTTTGAAAAACAGAGTTTCATCAACCCGTCCAACCCTTCTCATCCAGGTGACCAGGATTAGGCCGCTGCTTGTGGTAGGATTTGTGTCCACGTCTGTTTGGGTGTGTGTGTGGGGCTGGATGTGCAGCGGTCTGCATGCGTTAACGACTCTAACCTGCTGGCTTTGGGTTCAGGTCTTAAAGGTCCTTCTTGGGGTGTGAAGCAGCTGCTGCTGCTGATTCATCTGCTGCTGCTAGCAAGAGAACGAAGCTAAATCACCAGAATCACACGGACTCAAGTCGCCCTAAACATTTACACAACACTAGAGCTGTGTCCAAATCCCTTCCCTGGCCCTTTATTCCTGCAAGACAATAAAAAAAACACTCTTAATTCATAAGTCACCTTAAAATGACTTCAGTCAGACAAGGCTCTGTACATTAAAGCACAATGAAAACAACAGCTAAAATGTTAAAACAACTAAAGGTAAAAAGTATAATTAAGTGACATAAAAACACCAGATTCTGATCAGGAAAACATGGATGGTTTATAAGACATAAATGAAAATTATTATTTTCTTACGCCCTAGATCAGAAATGGGCAACTCCAGGCCTCGAGGGCCAGTGTGTGTGCATGATTTCCATATATCCAAGTCCTACTCACGACTGATTACCTGCTTCCGGTGTGTCCAGCCAATTAGAAGATGGAAGAGCATGGTATGTTGGAAAACATGCAGGAATGCTGCCCTTTAGGTCAGGAGTTGCCTATCCCTGCCTTATGTAGTGCACTAAGTAGTGAGGGATTTTGGACACAACCTTCAGAAAACACAAATTCCCACAATGCAACTCAACCACATCTTTCCTTACAGTGATTTTAGTTGTACGTTTATGAAAATATTCAATTCATTGTACTTTTCTGAGTTGATGGCAGCAGAGAAGGTTTTGTGGACGGTCTTCTGCTGGTTATGCTGGATCAGGAGAGTAAAGGAGGGACACATCCCATACATACAGTAACACTGCGGGGGCTTTGATCCTGTTTAAGGATTCTTCTGATGTGGGGGTATCCCTCGCTGAGCTTTCTGCTCCTCGCGGTTTCATCTTAGATGCTTCAGCTGCTCAGGCCTCTTCTGTCCTCTTTTAGATGATCTGCTACACCGATTCAATGTCTGTTTTTGTTTTTTAGGGAACAATCCAAACCCTGAAGTCGAGGCCCCCGCCCCACTGCCTGCCACCTCAGCCCTGGAGGAGATGGCGCTGTACAGCAACAAACGTAAACTGAGGCAAGGCCGCCGCAGCCTGGAAACCGCTGTTCCCACATAACGCAAACAGAGGCGCAGATCCTCCTGGCGTTGCACAGTAGTCACTCTTCTATGTAAAACCACTGCACAGACGCCGATCCTCTGCGGGGGCCAGTCTTGCCTTTACTGCTCACGGGGGCGCTGGAGCTCAACAGGGAGGAGCTAGTAGGGTTAGCTAGGACTGCTACTGGATTTTCTTTGGTTTGCTTGATAGAGTCTGATCTATTTTAACTTGGGTGATCACATTTTAGTGGATTTTACTTTTGCATCAATGATGTTTTTTTTTTTTGTTTGTTTGTTTTGTTTTTTTAAACCACCTAGATACTGGAAAAGAAATGGGTCTTAGCTGTACTAACTTTCCGGCTTTGGATGATTGGAATAAACCATTTTGCGATAGACGGGGGTGTATATTTAAATATTTGATCTATAATTGAAGAGGGAACAGCTTGCTACCTTCATCGTCACAACGTGTGGAGAGCTTTTTATTTTTATTTTTTTAACTTTTTAAAAAATACATATCATTTTTGCACTGCCACTGATCAGCATTTTGAAAACCTTTTGTCTAATTTATTGTTTTTACAATGAAAAGCCTTTTATTTTGAAAGTTTTAACCCATTTTAAGGCATATCGTAATTAAGTTGTCATTTATCATTCAAACGATTTGATCAGTATTTCCTTTGATCATTTACACAGATATCAGCTACATTCCCCTGTAGAGAGTAGTCTGGCACCAAGCGTACAAGAGCTCAAATTGTTGTTCTTTTAGGGAGAATTTTACCTTTTTTTTTTGGTTAATGGTACTTTTACCGGCCTATTGAGGGTTTTTTTTTTTTCCTATTCTAATCAATGTGAATCACCGGTTTCATGAGGCGCGCCACAGTGGTGTGAAGGTAGCGGGTGTTTTATATATTTTTTTTGTTTCTGGTTAATTTAAATCTGATGCCACTGAAAAATAATTGTTTTTTGTGAATAATGTACAAATAGTGAAAGGAAAAAAATAGTTTGAAACTGAGCCAATGACGACACGAACGTCCGCCGGTGTGCGCGTGCTCTCGGCACGCGCTCCGGTTGGTTCTGAACTCATCATCGGCTCACATCCAGCTCCACCTTCAGCTCCATCAGACGGCGTTTCTGTTGGGGAACATCTGCAGAATCACAGCGATCTAATTTAATGTAGGGTCTTCTCATCTTAGCTTTTAATGTCGCTCTCACTGACTGAAATTCAGTTTCACTTTTGCTATTTTTATTTTTTACCTTGAGTAGGTAAGTCTCTTAAGATGGTTTTCACTACATTATCGATGCTGTGTTTCAAGTTATTTTTTTTTTGTTTTTGAGTACTTGCAAACTGAGAGATTCAGAGTTTTAGGGTCAGAGGTTATAGCTCACACAAGACTGTAACTAGTGAATTTGTACAACCAAAGAAGTCTATTTTGTGGTTCAGGAATAATAAATTTTACTTTTCATTTAAGAGGCAGTATCTCTGAGTTGTGTCTTTTGTCGGGTTTGGTGACCTGAGGCCGCAGGTCTCTGACAGCGTTCCACTTTTCCAGACAAAAGTCTTGTAGTTTTGCAGGATTATAGTAATCTACAGTAAATATCTCAAAGGGGATGTTAAAATGAGATTTCCTCTAACTATAAATTGAAGTACAGGGAGGCAGAAAAAACTCAAATCAAAATCTGAGAAAAAACAATCTTGAAGTTAGATTTTTCTGGCCATGTCACTCAGCCCTAGTACTTGTAATTTTGTTGGATTGTGTTAATCCAGAGTAAATATCTCAAAGAAGATGTTGAGAAAATAAAGGGAGAAAAAATAAATTTCGTTGAGAAAAAGAAATCAGTGATTTTATTTTTATCGCCCTGATCTAGTACAGTTGTTTTGAGATTATGGTAATCTGCAGGAAATGTCTCAATTTTTCAAAGAGTAAAGGGAGGAAGAAAAACAAATCTAATTTAGTTAGAAACTACCACTGCTCCTCCTCTGTGCAAGCAGAAACAGGAGAAGCAGTGCCCTTTGCAGGGCCCTGCAAAATGACCTCCAGCAGGCCACAGATGTGCACGTGTCTGCCCCAGCTGGGAGTAGAGCTTAGCCCAACACAATGCATTGCCTTTGGAAGTCTGTTTTTAACTTTTCTTTTCTAAACGAGCCTTTTCCATCTGCTCAGAAGCTTTGGAACGCTTTACTGCTAAATAGACAAGCGTCTTCACTGTCCGGTTTGAAAACTCGACTTCTACTCAGTGGTATAGCCAAGCTTTTAGTCGCACATCAGATTTTGCTCTGCTATTTTACGTTCAAGTTTTATTGTGTTATATTTTTTTCCCTTATGTTTAGCTTTTAATGTACAGTGCTTTGTTTAATCTTTAATTGTGTTAAAGCACTATTTAAATAAGGTTAATGATGATGCTAGAGAACACCAAGATTGGTAAATCGATTGGTAAAAAGAGACCATCCGCCTCCTCATCAGAAGCAGACGTTGCAGTGAAGTCATCTGGACACATGGAGGCCACACCCACTACTGAGTCTCATTTTGACTTATTTCAGACATTCCATCCAAGTTGGATCAGCCGCTTAAGTTTTGGGTATGATTGGGTATGATTCCACATCCAGACCTCCATATGTCATCTCCATTAATAATTTCTGTGTGTTTGTGATGCAACTATATCAAGAATAAAACATTCATTTTCCAAACAGCTTTATCCCTTTCGGGGTCACGGGGCTGCTGGAGCCTAACCTGGCAGGGGACACCCCTGGACAAGTCACCAGTCTGTCACAGGGGAGAACATGCAAACTTCACACAGAGAGGTCACCCATTGGTGACAAGTCCCCCAGCCAAGACTTGAACCAGGAACCTTCTTGCTGTGAGGCTAGAGTGCTAACCACTGCACCACCGTGCAGCCAGAATACAACATTCAAAATGAATATTTCATTTGTTCAGATAGGATGTGTTTTGTAGTGTTCCCTCTATTCTTTTGAGCAGTGTATAATCCAACATTATGTAACAGAGTAAACAGTCAAATAGAAGCAACCTACTTTAGAATCGATTTTTTTAACTGGTTGAAGGTGGTATATTTTATATTATTTGATACAATTATATTTTGTGACATGCATAGAAATACATGGGTTTAAACTGAAATCGATTTCTTCCAATGATGGAGTTTGGACATGAAAATATCAGAGATGTTTGCTTTCAACAAACAAAATCAACAAATCAGGATTGGAAATGTTTTCAAGGTTTGGACTTTGTTACTTGGAGGAAAACAAAACCAAACTTAACCGAAAACCACTGATGCTGCAAACCAGATATTGAGGATAGAAATCCAGAACAGAATCAAGATGAGAGGACTGACGTTACTCTGTGTGTTTGGATGCATTTTGACAGCACCTGGAGCTACAATCCCGATAGAGCAGGTAAAGAAATACCAGAAATCTGATTTAATGAAAGTATTTCACATCAGAATACTTGCTTTCAAGTATTTTGAGTTGATACTATTTGAATCATTAGCAACAGCAAAAATGTCATTTCAAACATGGTGCAGGCCCTTTTTCACTTCTGATTCTTCCACATTTGAACTTTTAGTGCCCGGCATGTTTTCTTCCACTGGAGACTTATAACGGGACTTTTCCCAACTCATCAAATGTAAGTGAAGACATTTACAGTTTTCTCTGTGTTTCTGAACTGTCAGAGTTGTTCAAATATGAACTCAAATCCATATTAAAAAAAAAACAATCATTGCTTGTAAATATGTCCTCGAGGGGTGATGTCTATTCTGAATTAGTTGATGAATAATCAAAGTAACTTCTCCAAAAAAAAGATATTAAAACATTTTTTGTAAGAATTTATTTTAAACACAAATATCAAACTTCCTTTATTATTTAAGGTAAAGGAAAATGAAAATAATCACTAAATAACTGATAACTATATAGATATTTAAATGTTTCCATATTTCTGTTTAAAATTGTAGTTTAATGTCTTATTGTAATCCAGACTGATGACCTGGTGTACATAAATAATAGAAATTATAAAATAATTGTATTACTTTTTAAATCTGGTTCATCCCCCACTTACTGTTACACTTTTAATAGGATTTTTTAATCTAAACTATAATTTTGAATAAATAAATCTAGCTATACTAAATTTAAATAGACTTGTGACCAGTAATATTGCCCAGATAACTTCCCTATTTACGATAATTGACATTCTTACAAATGAAACTAAACCTAAAAAACATCAAATAAAAAATACAGCTTTAGTAAAGTCTGGAAATGTTGATTTTAGGGGGAAAAAAACAAACAAAATCAATACAAAGAGTAAAGAAATTTATTTGTTGGACTTTGGATTATGGGTTTAAACACAAATTCCAAATCCTGAACTCTGACTTTAATGTAAAAGAAACAAGAGCACTCTTTTTGTATTTTATTAGATTTCGCTTTTCTCTCATAAAAACTAAATAAACACGTGAGATGAATGTTTTTTTTCTTTGAAGAAGTAATACTAATTTCCATTACTCTACTTGTGAAGGCAAACTGTTTTGTCCTTTAACTGTAAATATATTTATTCTTAAATGACTTTTGCAGTTCAGACGACTCCATGCAGAATGAAAGCAGATCTATAATTGTACTGGTTTCTTAGTGATTGTAAACTGTAACACATTTTTAAACTTTTTTTATTTTTAAATTGAATAAAACACATTTCTTTGTCATAATTTTTTTTGCTGTAATAGTTTTATGTGTATGTTTTGTTTTTTTCCACTTATATGAATATTTAGTTTTTCTAGTTTCACAAGCGTTTACATACACACTGGGACAAAATTGTTGGTACCCCTCAGTTAAAGAAGGAAAAACCCACAATTCTCACTGAAATCACTTGAAACTTACAAAAGTAACAATAAATAAAAATGTATTGAAAATTAAATAATCAAAATCAGCCATCACTTTTGAATTGCTGATTAACATAATAAAAAAAAAAAACCAATGAAACAGGCCTGGACAAAAATGATGGTACCCATAAATTAATATTTTGTTGCACAACCTTTTGAGGCAATCACTGCAATGAAGCGATTTCTGTATTTGTCAATGAGCGTTCTGCAGCTGTCAACAGGTATTTTGGCCCACTCCTCATGAGCAAACTGCTCCAGTTGTCTCAGGTTTGATGGGTGTCTTCTCCAAATGGCATGTTTCAGCTCCTTCCACAGATGTTCAATGGGATTCAGATCTGGGCTCATGGAAGGCCACTTTAGAATAGTCCAACGCTTTTCTCTCAGCCATTCTTGGGTGTTTTTGGCTGTGTGTTTTGGATCGTTGTCCTGTTGGAAGACCCATGACCTGCGACTGAGACCAAGGCAGCACATTTCTCTCCAGAATGCCTTGATAGTCTACAGATTTCATTGTACCTTGAACACATTCAAGACACCCTGTGCCAGATGCAGCAAAGCAGCCCCAAAACATTACTGAGCCTCCTCCATGTTTCACCGTAGGGACAGTGTTCTTTTCTTCGTATGCTTGGTTTTTGAGTCTATGAACATAGAGTTGATGTGCCTTACCAAAAAGCTCCAGTTTGGTCTCATCTGTCCAAAGGACATTCTCCCAGAAGCTTTGGGGCTTGTCAACATGCATTTTTGCAAATTCCAGTCTGGCTTTTTTATGATTGTTTTTCAGCAGTGGTGTCCTCCTTGGTCGTCTCCCATGAAGTCCACTTTGGCTCAAACAACGACGAATGGTGCGATCTGACACTGATGTACTTTGGCCTTGGAGTTCACCTTTAATTTCTTTGGAGGTTGTTCTGGGCTCTTTGGATACAATTTGAACGATCTGTCTCTTCAATTTGTCATCAATTTTCCTCTTGCGGCCACGTCCAGAGAGGTTGGCTACTGTCCCGTGGGTCTTGAACTTCTGAATAATATGAGCCACTGTTGTCACAGGAAGTTCAAGCTGTTTAGAGATGGTCTTATAGCCTTTACCTTTAAGATGTTTATCTATCATTTTTTTCAGATGTCCTGGGACAATTCTCTCCTTCGCTTTCTGTTGTCCATGTTCAGTGTGGTACACACCTTTTCACCAAACAGCAGAGTGACAACTTGTCTCCCTTTAAATAGGCAGACTGACTGATTATGAGTTTGGTAACACCTGTGATGTCAGTTAAAGGACACACCTGAGTTAATCATGTCAGTCTGGTCAAATAGTTTTCAATCTTTTATAGAAGTACCATCATTTTTGTCCAGGCCTGGTTCATTAGTTTGTTTTTTTAATAATTATGTTAATCAGCAATTCAAAAGTGATGGCTGATTTTGATTATTTAATTTTCAATAATTTTGTATTTATTGTTAAGTTTCAAGTGATTTCAGTGAGAATTGTGGGTTTTTCCTTCTTTAACAGAGGGGTACCAACAATTTTGTCCACGTGTGTATATTAACTCGAGGATTTAGATTTTTGTTTGTTTTGAGACTTGTTGTTTGTTGAAGCCATTTATTGTCAAAAAAAATCTGTTGACCCCTTTTTAAATCATAATGACAAAAAACTTCCCAAATGACCATGTTCAAAAGTGCACATACTCTGATGACCTTGTACTGAAAACATGGACTCAAGCTCATACAAAAGGGTTTCATTGACAGCTAAAGGTAACCATCGTCACCTGTGACTTCTGTGATCAGTGTGTGTGCACATGACATTTCTGGATCCTGAGTGATGGGAAAAGCTAAAGAGCTGTCAAAAGATCTATGGGAAAAGGTAACCAAACCTTATAAAGCAGCTAAAGGAAATAGGAAAATATCCAAGGAACTGAGAATGCTACTCAGCAGCGTTCAAACTTTGATCAAGAAGTGGAAAGTGAGGGGTTCTGTTGAAACCAAATCAGGGTCGCAAACATTTCTTCCACAACTGCAAAGAAAATTAAGGATTAGAGATGCAAAGAAAAACCTATTAATAACTTCAACTGTGATCCAGGAAAAACTGCCTTGTGGATGTTTCAAGATGTACAATAAGGAGGCATCTGAATAAAATGGGCTGAGTGGTCAAGTTCCCAGAAGAAAACCATTTTTGCTAAAATGCCACAAATAACTTACAAAATGGCAAACCACACACAGACAAGCCTCCAAACCTCTGGACCAAAGTAATTTGGAGTGATGAGGCCAAGATTTAACTTTTTGGCCACAACCATAAACACTACATCTGGAGAGGAGTCAACAATGATAAAAAATAACACAATTCCGACTGTGAAACACGGAGGCATATTGCTGATGGTTTGGTGATGTGTGAGTTACAAAGGCACAAGAAACTCGGTCAAAATTGATGGCAAGATGAATGCAGCACATTATCAGAAGATACTGGAGGAAAACATGCACTCTACAGCTTGGAGCCTGTGCATGAGACACACTTGGACATTTCAACATGACAACAATCCAAAACGCAAGGCCAAGTCCGCCTGTCATGGGTTACAAAAGAATAAGGTGAAGGTTCTGGAGTGGCCATCTCAGTCTCCTGACCTCAATATTATTGAGCTGCTCTGGGGAGATCTCAAACAGGCAGTTCAAGCAAGACATCCCAATAATTTAAAGGAACTTGAGGTTTTCTGCCAAGACAAAAGGGATGCTTCACTATCAGAGAAAATAAAGAACCTCATCCACAATGACCCCTTGAGACTTCAACTGTTATTGAGGCAAAAGGAGGTAACACAAAAAACTGGGGGGATGTAAACTGATTTGTGCAATTTGGGAAGTTTTTGCTGTCATTTAGATTTAAGAAGAGTAAATAGAATACTTTTTTACTTCAATCAACCACTAACTAATAATGGGGAAAAAAGGTTTTTGTGTTATCGTTTATATTCTCTAAAAAATAGCCTAGAATTCATCTTTTCTTCCAGGGTATGTAAACGTATGAGCAGAAGTATCTGCGAGAGTCCCAAACAAACATGAATGAAACTGTCCAGGACCATGCAGCTCATCTCAACAAAACATCCTAATAATGTGGAAGGATGTTCAACTTTAAGAAGAGTTTTGTTCAAACCGTTCACGTGTCACTGATTTTGTTTTCAGGATTCAAATGCAACAACTTTTAATGTCACATCAACTCCAGAAACAAAATTGGACAAAAAGGTAAATAAAGATCATAAATATGGAAAATGATGGCAAAATTATTGACAAACCGCAAATGTAAGAATTTATTAATTTATCATCTGTACTTTTCAAAACTTTCAAAACAGCAGCTGCTTATGTTTGCACTATAAGAAAAGCTACAAGAATATTTTTTTTTGCTTAAAAATTGATTTAATTGGTAAAAAAACTAGTCAGTCAGGTGACTACAATTTAAAGTTTTGCATAAAAACAAAGATTTGGACAAAAACTAAGCTTCAGAGAAGCAAACTACAGCAGTGGGCAAAATTCATGTACTCATTTTTGTGGAATTTATTCTGGAATTATTCATATTTTTCTTCACAAGCTGATGTTTAATGTCTATTAATTTAAATGAAAAGATCTTATGTTGCTATGAACTCTTTAACATTATGCGACGGGTAATTTTTTATGTTACTGGCTATAGTTTAACTCTGCAGGCAAGTTTTTGACACAAGTTAACAAGTTTACAAAAGTAGCCCCAAAGAACGTTGGGGAAAAACACTTACAGTTGGAATTAATGAGTGGTGATAATCTCAGAGATTGTCATCAAATCTAATCCTGATTTGTTTCTTCCAGTTTATCCACTCTTTAAGTGGGAACGAACCGATCGGTTTCCCGCCCACACCACCAACGAAGAAGGTGAACCTCTTTGATCATCACAACTAAGATAGATTTTCAAAGTAAAACAAATATGACATCAGAAAGTGCTTTTATTTTTAAGTGGATGGACAGAGTAAAAGATGTCTTTGTTTTTTTATTTTCCCAAACAGAATGAAAAGTGAAGTCAGTCGAGAATTTCAACAGGAGAAAAGTGACTTTAAAGAAGGAACCTGCTGCTGTTTCAGCCTTTAATAAAGACAATTCTTCCCAAATTAAAAGTCTCTTTTTCTTTCTATTTTTCACAGAAAATCTGCAAGCAAAGCATCAGTTATGAATTTAAAATAATGAAAAAACCGATTTAAACTCTCAATTAATGGAACATTTGATGGATAATGAATCCTCTTTCATATAATGTTTTCTTTCTATTTTTCATTTTAAATGACATATTTTAAAACACAGTTTAACAATGTCCTACCTGTGAATGAAATTATAAACAGATTCCTTTGTGATTAAATTGAATGCTAAAATATTTTCTTTAAACCAAAAAAAGTTTATATTAGCCAACCAAAAGCTGACAGTTAAAAATGTAGTCAACCTGATAATTGTTGGTAGGTTCCTGACACTGATGCATCTTCTTAATTTTTCTTTTTTCTTTTAAAACATTAATTTGATCCAGTAAAATGAAATCTGAATAAATTTTTAACTAATTGTAATTACAGCTAATAGATCTCAGTCACTTAACTGAAATCTGGATTTTTATTCCACCGGTGTTTATATATATATATATATAAATCAACACATAACTCGAAGCTGACAAAAGTAAAAAATACAACTTTTATGAAATTAAACCACTGACAATCAGACATTGCTTTTTAACTTTGCTTCAATAAAATTATTTACGAAAACAAAATCATGAAACAGGTCTGGACAAAAATGATGGTTCCCTGTTGACAGGTACTTTGGCCCACTCTTTATATGGCCACTTTAGAATGGTCCAGTGTTTTCCTCTGAGCCATTCATGGGTGTTTTTAGCTGTTTTGGGTCATTGTCCTGCTGCAAGACCCATGACCTGTGACTGAGACCGAGCTTTCTGACGCAGGTCAGCACATTTCTCTCTATTCCTTGATAGTCTTGAGATTTCATTGTACCCTGCACAGATTCCAGATACCCTGTGACAGATGCAGCAAAGCAGCCCCAGAACATAACAGAGCCTCCTCCATGTTTCACAGTAGGGACCGTGTTCTTTTCTTGATACGTTTCATTTTTCTGTCTTTGAACATAGAGCTGATGTGTCTTTCCAAAAAGTTCAATTTTTGTCCCATCTGGCTTGTCAACATGTAGTTTGGTAAATTCCAGTCTGTTATTTATGATTTGTTTTTAACAATGGTGTCATCTTTGTGTTAAACAATGACGGATGGTGCGATCCGACACTGATGCTCCTTTGGCTTGAAGTTCAGTTCGTGTTATTCTTCTCTTTGATTTGTCATCAGTTTGTCATCAGGTTGGCTCCAGTCCCTTGGATCTTAAATGTCTGAATACTATGTTTTATCTTTTGTCACAGGAACACAAGCTGCTTGGAGATGATCTTATAGCCTTTTTCTTTAACATGCTTTTCTATTATTTTCTTTTTAATGTCCCGAGACAACTCTTTCCTTTGCTTCCTCTGGTCCATGTTGACTGTGGTACACACCACGTCACCAAACAGCACAGTGACCACTTGTAGCCCTTCGTATAGGCCCACTGACTGACAAGATTGTAGACACCGTTAGTGGACACATGTTGGGATAACATGTCCTTTTGGTCACATTATTTTCAGTCTTTTTCTAGGGGTACCATCATTTTTGTTCATGCCTGTTTAATGATTTTGTTTTTGTAAATAATTCTGTTAAAGCACGGTTAAAAAGAAATGTCTGACATTCATTTGTTACATTTCATAGAATTTTTTATTTATGAGTAAGTTTTGTCAAATTCAAGTTGTTCCTGTGACCATTGTGAGTTTTTCTTTCATTAATCAAAAGGTACCAACAACTGTGTCCATGTGTGCATTTATATATGTATATTTATATTTTTTAATAGGCTACATTCTTAGGAATTGGCAGATAAAATTTTGATTTATTGAATTGTTTAATATCATCAGAGAATCTAAAAAATAAAAAAGGAAGCAGAATTTTTTTGAACGTTTCCAAAAACTGATTTTCATATCAAACTTTAATTTGGTTTCAATTTACACTATTTACCCCTCATGTTACAGATGAAATACAGTGTAAAATGATTTATTTGGTAGTTATTTATGGTAATTATTTATTTGCAGCTGTGATGCTTCCAAAAACTAAAACTACCATGTTTACCTAAATTGCCATTCTGAGACAAAAGGCATCATTAAAAAAAAATAATAATAATACAAGTAATCTGAATTACTTGTATTATAATCCGAATTAAATTTTATGAAAAAAAAAAAATCAAAAAGAGTCAAAGTTTCTTTGCTTTTTTAAAGAACTCATATTTCAAGATCATTTATTTAAAAAGTAGTTTAATTTGTTAAACTAATCTTTCACTTCCTATTTATTCGTAATTGTAGTAACTCAATATTTATGGATCAAACTCTTTAAAATATTTTAAATTCTCGTTTAAAGGTGAGAGAAAAAAACATTCCAGCTTCTCGTAAAGACCCGGAACTTCCAACCATCAAAGACGGATCACCAGCTGCAGATCAGAGAAACCATCAAACTGTTAAATCCAACATCACTAAAAATGCTTCCTAAAAGATGAAAGCGAGTGGTTTTACTCTCACGTTTGTCTCCATTTCAAACAAATGAAAACTGAGGAATATTTGTAACTTTTTTCCAGAGACGAGACGTAAAGAAGAACTCATTCATGAACAATCAGGGTTGGAGATTCTGGTTACACATCCTCCACGCCCTGAAAGAACATGACTTAAAAAGAAGGAAAATTAAATTAAGATTCTGGCTCAGTTACTCTTTCAGATCAACAATAAAATAAAATCTGACTAATGTCACGATATTTTTATTTAGAATTTATTTTTCTTTGCCTTTTACCAGAATATCACCCAACAAATAATTTCAAAATAAAATGTTTTGCAGCCGTTTTGCGCTGTAACGTAACCTGTGTGGCAAAGCTTCTGCTTAACAAATGATAAAATCAGTTTTCCTTCTAAAATGTCAAACATCTGCTGCCAAAATAACCTTCTCAGATTAGAAACAAGCTTTATTTATTCATTTTTTCATGTTGAAGGTAAAGAGGAGAAAGATCCACCAGTGGACATGAATGACAGTTAATAGCTGTAATCGTCAGGCAAACTACAACAGCACTACAGTCTGGACCAGAACCTTTGGAGATGCTTCCTCTCCTTGCAAAGTGGTGGGAGATGAAGGCCGTGAGGAACCCTCCATGACTCTTCATCAGTAAGGTCACTTATAAAGAGATTGTAAGGATGACCGCCACCTCCAGTGTCATCAGCATGCGGATAAAAAACAGTTTCTACGTGAAACAGCCAGGTGGATGGCTGGTGTTCGCCCCCCACCCTGCACCACCTCAGCGGGAAAAAAACAAAAAGAAAAGAAAAACGCTGCTGGAGAAGCATCACCGCATCCCAGAAACACACCTCCGAGAGAAGCGTGCACGCTTGGCTTGTAATCATCTTTGCCAAAAACATAAAAAGAAGAAAAAAAAATAGATGTTTTCACAGAGAGTCAGTAAAATCATCTGGTCTAAAGTCTTCTTCAGTCCTCTGAGGCTTCGTCAAAGCACGGTGAAGTCCGGGCAGAAGCTGCGCCACACAACTGCTGCTCTGACGACCATCCACAGGGGGCCGCTATGTCGGCTCATGCTGCAGTGTCAGTTGTTCAGGTGTGTTTTGGAGACCCCCCCCCTTTCCTGCCCCTTCAGATGCAGCCCCTCAGTTCTGCCCATCGGGTGTGTGAAGTGTGAGAGTGTCGCTGAGGCGGTGTCGTACTTTTTTTTGTGTGGTGATGGGGGCAGCGTCTCTGGTAGGACTACAGCCCACACAGCTGGAGATCAGCTTCCTTCCTTGGGCTGAGCTGGACTTCACTGGGGGGGCGGGCCAGGGGACGAAGGGCGGAGCTTCTACTTGTCTCCCAGGATGGCGTACTGGTTGTCGAGCTGCAGGTGCTGCACGGAGGCGCCCGTGCTCTCCTCTCGGCCGCGATTCCGGTGTTTCACCACTTCAAAGGTCTTCTCCATTTCTTTGTCTCTGGAACAAACAGGAAGCACATTTGTTGGGACGCTAAGCCTCAAACCTCTTCAACGCTCTCAAGGAGCGGCTCTCGCTTCAACCCACTTGCGCGTCTCCACGTGCTTCGCCGAGGCCGACAGAGAGGGAAACTGTGTGTCACTGAAGATCTCTGGAGGGCCCTGGCTGGGGCCCCGTTTGTTGGTGGTCAGCCTGGCTCCAGGAGGTCGGTACACACCGGGAGGCTTGGCTTCAGGTGCCTCCACTTCTTCAACTGCAGGAACATCCACAATAAAGGAGGTTATTGCTGCTTTTAATGGAGGATGTGATAAAAATAAAACCACATTCATTCATTTAGACACTGAAGGCGACATTTCTCACCAACAGGAGCAGCAGGAGGAGGAGGAGGAGCACCGGACTTGTTCCAGGGACCAGACACTTTGTCTCCACTAACGAGAATAATCTCTCCATCCTCTCCGACCTCCTCCTTCTCATACTCATCTTCCTCTTTTTCATCGCTGAAAAAGATTTTCAGCAACAAGTTAAAACCAATTGCCCGATTAGCACGCTCATATTTATACAGATACCCCAGTGGCCTGATTAGTGCCGTGCAGTTGTGTGTGAATGTGCGTGTTTTGTTCATTAGTAAAGCACTTTGGGCCTTAAGACAGCAGAACAGTGTCATGGAGGAGGACACCTTTTAAAATGTAGCCTGCACAAAACAGCGATTTCATGTAGTAAAACCATGTTTTTAAACCAGGTTTCTCTAATTATAAACCAGAATGTCAATTATTGAACAAAATTCATGGATTTTAAGTGTCTGGTGGTTCAAAAATATGGAAAGAGTCATTTACTGGTAATTAGCTCGGATTTAATTTTGGGTCGTTAGATTTACACATTACTGGCTGAGATGCATGATAAAAAATAAATTTAACTGCAAATAAAATAAAAACACTGCTGACATTTCACTATCTACTACTACATCTGCTGCATTGACATAAATGCACATTTCAGGCTTCTGTGGTCAAAACTCGCAAGTTTTAAGTCTGTTTTCGGGCTCTACTTACACAAGATGGAGCAAGTTGAAACTTAAACTAGTTGAACTTTGACCCATTAGGGACTCAGATTTTGTAGTGACATATGAGCAGCGTGTTTTTAAAACATAAATGGAAAATTGATCATGAAGGATAAATTCATAATTATAAATGAAAGATCGTAATAGTGATGTGAAAGAAAAAGCCTGGAGCAACATTCACCATATTTGCATTGCTTTGCCATTTTGCCCCAAACCTCTACCAACCACAGGTACATGCACATTCAGTAGGGGTACAACAGATCACAAAACTCTTGGTTCAGATCAATGGTTCGGATTGTATCAAAATAAATAAAAAGGCAAAATAAGATAAAAGCCTACAATTAATTTTTTGAGACATATATTTAATAAAACATGTATAAAGTACTTCAAAGCATATATATATATATATATATATATATATATATATATATATATATATATATATATATATACATTTACACACAAATATTTATCAAATCAAAACATTTGCTCATTGAGGGCTATCTATGAAAATCTTAATGACATCTTCGAACTCATTATATTCCTATTTCTATAAATGACTCTAGATGCCCGTAAAAACAAAGTACATTATGATGCATTGCACCTTGAAAACAAAGGAAGAGGGATGTCAGAATTTACAACTTGAAATATATATTTCACTGTTTCCCTTTCGTTGCCATATGCTCCACTCTCACTGGGAACAGACGCAGTAGCGTCTTTCTCCAGCCACATTACGGGACAGACAGTCGTGAAAAGGACCATTTGGCCTTTGCTGATGCTCCCGATTTGTGTTTAGTTTGTAATTTCATGATGTTTGGTGTTTCTATGTCAAGTACTACCTTTTTTCCATTGAGGTGACACAGCAAAATAATTCACAGATGTAGAAGTATTATTAGAATAAAAAAATTAAGACCCTGGATTGTTTCTACTGTTCTAACTCTTAAGGCAAAGCTATAAATTCCCCCTTTAATTCTGTCACATCTGTAATTAGTCTGAGGAACTTTAGTTGTGCAAGAACCTTTCTAAAGTTTTTAATCTGTCTGGTTTAGAAAGGTAATTTTTACATAAACACTGATTTACTAAAAATAAAAAGCAAACATCAACCCTCCTCACCTAATTTGTAAGGCCTGGAGGCGAAGCCCACTATAGTCCACCTCCTTCTGCTCAAACTCTTTCCACTCCTCATCATCCTAAAAACAAAACACAAAAATGATGACAAGCACACAACTGAACACTTAAAAAGTATTTAGGGTGGAAACTGTTCATTTGTCAGGAAGTGATTAAAGAAGTCAAAATTGGGGACAGGCGATATATTGGTGCGAGAATCAGTATCGGCTGATACTGGTCCAATTTAGGGCTGGGCGACTAAACGACAGCTATCGATATCGCAATAGTACTTTTGTGCGATAGTAAAATGAGCATATCATATAATAAAAGGTGATGACCTGGAGGCAGAATTAGGAAATCTCTAATAAATCTGTCCTTGTTTTCTCAGCATGTTTGAATTTGAGTTTAAAGTTAGATAAAGACGTGTTCATATCATTTATAAATTACTTTTATGCTATTTTATTTTCCGGGAAAAAGAAAATCGGAACATTTTCTAATAACTAAAATGCCTAAAGTATTTCTGTGTAAAATAGTGTTAGAATTTGCCCGATAAAATAAATATTTTTTTCAATCTACCGGCCAACTTGGCCAGTGTCTCAAAATTCAATCCCCACCCCTGTGTGGAGGTATTTTAGTTATTTAAAATCTGACAAAAAACAGAGTAACGTCCTCTGCAAACTGTGCAGAAGACATGTTCCTTCTAAAACTGGAAATACCATCAACCTTTTCTATCACCTGAAGCAGCGTCACCAAGCATGCTCCATGTCAGACTGAAATAAATGATAATTCTCCAGAAAAAACAACAAGTTAAGATCTTCACAGCTGCAACAGTCCAAACTATGAGAAGAAATTCAGAGAATTTGCTTTTAGTTTCTAGCTTAGTCAAAGGATGTTGACAAAAATGTTTGTCAAATGGATGTTTGTTCAGTAAAACTTAAAACATTAGAATTGATGCTGATGATTAGACATTTCTCTTATGAGCCACGAGTGTTCAGATGGTTATTTGGTTTATACCAAATTACGTTACGTCAGATATGAAAAGAGCACTATCGTGATAAAAAAAAAAACAGTTCACGATCACCCAGCCCTAGCTGCAAGGATTTCAGCGGCTGTTCATGTAAGCTAGGCCCCGACCTAAAGCTCCAAAAGCCGGGTCAAGTTCTGACCTCACAGCGCCGGCTACCATATGTTGGGGAGCGGCCGCTACTGTCCGTCAGCGCGTCATAAAACCCACCCGTGACATTTACCCACTAACCGGCACAACTATGTCACAAACCCACGGGCTAGCACAGGGAAACGTCATCGTCAAGAGCACGGACTTAAACACTTTTAAGGCGCGACACTGGCTTCGTCCTTCCACTGCCGATGAGTCAAAAAAAAAAAGTTACCTTTTCCATTTGAGCGTCTGGGTTATCGTTTTTAGCCGATTTCTCCTTCTCTTTCTTCGTCTTCTTCACCGCTACGGAGGTGGGCACGACGGCTGACTCCTTCCCTTTCCCCTTTTCTTTCTTCTTCTTTTTATCCCGCTTGGCGAAAAAATCGTCCAGGCTCTTCTCTGCTGGTACATCCGCCATTTTCACGGAGTAGCGGCTGTATGTGAGCTAACCGAGCAATGACAAACGACAAAATCTGCACACGAGGGGTGAAGACAGCCGCCGGAAATACCACGAGACAACAAGTTATGGTCGGATCTGTCAGTTTTGTTTCTTTTAGAAACGAACTGATAAAAAATACACCCTAGATTTCGGTCTGAAATGTGGGATAGTCTCTGAACCACGCCATGCACGGGAAATCTGACAAACCTGCACCGTCTTCCGGAAGTAGTTCTGTTTTGAACCGGATATGTTACTATGCGGCAATTGAGATACAAAATAAGTATGAATAAATATATATTTTAAATTCTTTCTGTGTACAAATACATATTTTTAGCATTCTAATACATATTCAGCACTGAATTGTCATTTAAGATCTTTGTGTGATGACGACGCAATTTCAAGGTACTTTATAAAAAATACATTTAAAGTAGCATCAACTCAATTTAAAAACAAAATACAAATTATTTATTATAAAACAAAGTATTAATACTATTTTTTACATTTTCCCCACAGCTTTAAAGGTAATTTTTTAAAAACAAAAAAATATGTATATTTCAGCATATATCTAAACTTTGTTTCTAAACCAAGTGTCCTACCTTTACCTATTTTTCAATACATATATTTTTATTTATAGTTGTTTGAATATGTGTCCTTTATATTTACATTTTGCCTCTAAATTATGTGAATTAAATCTTAATCATTATTCTTTGTTGTGGTTTTTTTTTTTGTTTTTTTTTGTTCCTTTTATAAACATACACAAGAATTTCTGCAATATTATATGTTTTTAAACAACAGACATTAATTTTAGACCATTATTCAGTACTAAAGAAGTTTTCTTGCACACTTTTATTTTTTTATTTCTAAATTTCTATAATTTAAATGGGTAATTATTTAAATTAGCACCTTTTATTTCTTTTTATTTTATTTTATTTTTTAATTTTGCTTTAAAATACTGCTTGTCTTAATAGAGGGTAACTTTGAGCTACTATTCCAGCCTTAGTGGGCTGAAGAAATTTAAGGGAATATTATTCGTTGCAACTTTTTAAATGTCTTGTCACAACACTTGTTTGAAAAGTTTTTACCTTAATCTTTTAAGTTAATGAACACAAGGACTGGATGTTTTTTTAAAATAACTCTTGAATACTTAAGTGAACAGATTTATTCCAAATTTATGCCTTTAAAAGATTATCTCTTTCTGTGGCTGTAAAAAGCTAAAATACCAGTAAGTATTTTTAAGTTACACTTGTGTCGACCCAAATGAATTCTGTAGGATGAGTGCCAAAAGAAACGATCACAAAATATTGCTTATTTAAAGTGCAATATTCTGACATTAAAGAAACATATTGGATTCATAACTTCCTTTAACTTTTAAAATGTTAGTTAGAGGTTAAAACCAGTAGAAGCATAAACACTAAATTCTCCAAGGTTAGCAGTTTTATGATCTATTCACACTAATGAATAAAAAAACATTTTCTGTTTTATTTTCTTTTATAAATACGTCCTGACACACAAACTGAAAGAGTATAACATATTGCAAAAGTACATTTTAAGGACAGAAATTACATTTTCGACTAAACCCTTTATTATTCAATGCGAAGAAAACTTACACTTGATAATATTGCTCATTTTCTACTGAACAAAAATAAAAAATAAAAACAAGGAGGACAATTCCCAGATAAATATTTTGTGAAAACATGTAAAAAAAAGTAGATTATTGAGATTTGACTGTATTCATTTATGCTTTATTTATGAAATTGTCTTTAGAGCTGTCAAGCTTGAAAGTAAACTTATAAAAAAAGGAAACTAAGTGCATTTATTAACAACAGTGAAGCAAAAAAGGATTTGCATTGATTTTTAATTTCAGATACTACTACTGCAAATAAGAATTTGAACACCTGTCTATCAACTAGAATTCTGGCCCTCAAAGACTTGTTAGTCGGTCTTTAAATATTCCACCTCCACTCCACTTGTTATCCTAAGTTAGAAGCACCTCTTTGAGGTAGTTAGCTGCATAAATACACCTGTCCACCTCATACAATAAGCAAGACGCCAACCGCTAACACGACTAAGGTCAAAGAGCTGTCCAAAGACACCAGAGACAAACTTGTAGACCTCCACAAGGCTGGAAAGGGCTACGGGGCAATGTTCAAGCAGCTTGGTGAAAATAGTTCCACTGTTGGAGCAATTATGAGAAAATGGAAGAAGCTAAACATGACTGTTGATCTCCCTCAGACTGGGGCTCCATGCAAGAGCTCACCTCCTGGGGTCTTAATGATCCTAAGAAAGGTGAGAATTCATCCCAGAACTACACGGGAGGAGTTGATCAGTGACCTGAAAAGAGCTGCAACCACTGTTTTCAAGGTTACTGATGATAATACACTAAGACGTCATGGTTAGAAATCGTGCATGGCACTGAAGTTTCCACTGCTTGAATCAGCACATATCCAGGCCCGTCTTAAGTTTGCCAATGACCATCTGGATGATTCAGAGCATCATGGGAGAAAGTCATGTGGAATAGAACTTTTTGGTCCTTGCTTCCACTCGCCTTGTTTGAAGGAAATTGTCATGGAATGTGATTTCCAGATTTTTTTTTTGATTACATTTTATTTATTTGATTACAGTGGACATGTACCTAAAATATAAATCTCAGACCCCTCCATGATTTCTAAGTAGGACAACTTCCAATATCATTGGGTATTTGCCTCACTGTAAATCCCAAATGACAGTCTACACATTTATGAATGTAGACATAAAAAAAAAACAGAATCTTTAGTGCATTGATTTGTGTATTTCCAAACATAAATCTTCAAATCTGTGTTGCGCTGATGAAGCCTTTAGCTCTGGGTGCAGCAGGCCTGTTTAACCGATGATCAGCTGGAGCCAGAAACAATGAGACAGAGCTCAAAGGTGTACACAAAAAGAAAATTCCTCCCTCTGTAACAAAAAAGATGCTGCTGTCTGCAAAACAGCATGAATAGATTTGTTAAGCAGTAAATCACACCTGTTTACATTTCAAGAGAATGAATCAGGTCAACAGAAGAATTTCCTTTTTTTATTGCTCAGCAGTAAAAAGTACAGAGTATACTACAGTACAAAAAATACATCATGTTGAACACTGCTCCATCGTGCCTTGTTTTGAGCGTGCAAAACAACAAGCCCAGCTGTAAGCTTCCAGTGCAGGAAATAAAGCGTTTATAAGCGTTGTTTCATCATCACCTTTGTGATTTTAACAACGCTGAAAAAAAGCAGAAGGCAGGCAGCAGTGAGTATTGAATAAAACCGCAAAGACCGAAGGAGCAGAGACTGCTCAAATCCAGTGTGTCGACACAGAAACATCTCCTTTTCACAGTCGTTCTACACTGGAGGGAACACGTGGAACCGACAAACGCGGGGAGACATTTACAGTAGCAAAGGTTGTGTAATTGTTTTCCACACTGGAACACAACTAGCAGCAACTCCACAAAAAAAGACAGACACACGTTCAGACAGTCAACCATCCAATCAGGCGCCAATCTGTTCACGGACTCGCCACACTCACATAGAAGCATCCATTGATGCGTAAAGGGCCAACATTTAAAATTAAGACATCTAAGAGGTCCTTCTATATAGAAGCTGGTGTATCGTGAGGGAAAATCCATTTTAGTACATGTCTCTTAAATAATTTGATCAAATGAATCCATAAAATCTGAGCCTGTATTTATCAAACGTCCTGAACATTTTAGGTCAAAGATAGACATAAAAGTATTTTTTTATCTGCAAAAATGTGAGATCTTTCTTTGTAATGTTAAACAAAAGTAAAATCCACAAAAGAAAACTACTTTTATGGATAAATCTTTATTATTAAAAATACTTATTTACCTTCTTACAGAATGCAGGAGTTTCATCATCTTATGTTTGAATTTTTAACTTTAAGCATTTTTAGGTGCTCAGGAAATCCAATTTAGCATCCTTTAGTTAAAAAAGACACTAAAAACCTAAAAATTGAAAACATTATGTTCAATAAAGGACTTAATAAAAGAAAATTGATTTTTGATAAATCAGAGTTTCAGTTTTTTTCATTTAACAGCTTTTAGTTTTAAGCCTTTCGCATTTCCTGAAGGTTTGATAAACACAAGCCTGGATTTCACACACATATTTACACATTTCCCCTCCATAAATAGATGCTTTCTTCAAGTTCAACAGGCTTTAAGTAGTTTGGGATTGATTTAAAATGATAAATGAAAAGAAATAACAAAGCCCAGGTTGCGTTTGATAGCTCCTGCTTACGGTGGCCCTGAAGTGCCAAAACTCATTAAAGATCATGACAAATAATAAAGTTAAAAACAAACAAAAAAAAAGAACATTACATTTAGACATCAAAACAAAGTTCCAGAAACAAAAATTTGATCCCAGAAAAAAGAAACAAAAAAAAAAAAGAAATGTTTTGGAAAACAAATGAAATTTCCTCAAGTCAAAATGAAATGTTAAAAAAAGATAACAAAATAAAAAAGGTAGGTGTTATGGGACATCACTGATCGGATGATGAGGTTTGTTCACCTTTACAACTGGGAGTTTTTTGGCATAAAATATCTTTAAACAGAAACAATTTTCTTAAAGCCCAACTCTAATGAATGTTTTTAATTATGATTATGCTGTTTTTAGCTAAAAAGATTAACTGTAATTTTCTAGGACATAGTTTCTGCAGAGCGGCAGTAGTTCATTAGAGCCCCTTTCCCTCACCCATAACTAAGAGCTCTCCGTTTACACTCTCTGAGCTCTCTCCCTCTAGCTTATAACTCCTCACAGCCCCAACTTAACATTAATGGCGCAACAAAAATAGCAATACACCCACTGCAAAAGTTCAGTATTTGCTTAATCAAATTTTTACCACAGTTCTGAGAAAACTTCTTTCTATTTTCCCTCTTCTTCAAAACTCAATTGTCATCATCCAATCAGAGATGTTGCATAATCTCTATCTTTTCTGGTTTCGTGATTTGTTTAATTTCTTTAAGTCTTCATTTCTACTTGTAGAAACTACTTTTCCGATATGTATTTGTTAATGTTTTGGAATTTTGATTTAATTTATAAAATGTCATGTTTTAATTTTTTTTTTAAATTGTCATTGTGATATTTAATATGTTTCAGACTGTTGATGTGATTTGTCCTCCATGGCCACCGTACATTCTTCTCTCTAAAGCAGATTTCATGTAGCGACAGTGACTCACTATCAATCCACTGTAATGCAACAAAACCACATAAACTCTGTGTTATATAAAGACCATAGAAACCTTTATCACAATGAAGCCTTTAGTAGAAAATGTACATCAGAAAAATATGCAGGTGCATCCTTATAGTAAATAGGATTTGTGTCTTTTTCAATGACTTTTCTTCAGGTTGCTCTTCGTGTTTGTAATATACAGTATGAAGTCAAAGTCTCTGAGTATTTACCACATAAGTATATCTATGTATATATCTATGTGTATATATATATATATATATATATATATATATATATATATATATATATATATATATGTAAGAAATGACAGAACATCAGGGGGAGGCCATGTCCTTATATGGCAGAGGCTTTCACTCTGTTGAGAAACAGGGTCTCCTGGCAGAAAGGGTTAACCAGGACGACACTACTGCCGCTGTAGTCTCCGTTTGGGGGCAGACCGCTGTCGTGCTCCTGCAACACACAATGCAAGAAAAGATGAGCAGAGCTGCTGCACAACAGCTGCTTCACGCCTGGGGGGCTCAACGCTGCAGTCTACCGTTCCTAGCAAACAAGGGATGGAAAACGTTGGCCCCCCCAGAGGGGCTTTCTTTTTTAAGGAAAAGGAAAAAAAAAAGATGACTCAGCAGCAAAGGGGCTTCAGTGAGGGAGGGGGGTAACGGTGAGTCAGCGGTAATGAAGTGGCGCTGGAGGAGGGAGGCGTGAAAAAC
Source organism: Oryzias celebensis (assembly GCA_014656515.1). Classification (NCBI taxonomy): domain Eukaryota; kingdom Metazoa; phylum Chordata; class Actinopteri; order Beloniformes; family Adrianichthyidae; genus Oryzias; species Oryzias celebensis. Next base: position 29,492,688 of record BNCR01000012.1, on the reverse strand, counting down.
AAAATGATTTGTTTTTACAGCAGGAATGAAGCCGTTCGTTTAGCGAGCTCCAATCAAATCAAAGCAACTCCCTCGTTTAGGTTTATGATCAGCTCCGAGAGCGGCCTGTCAATTACCTAATGTATCACGCTACGGGATGGGGCTCTACAGACGGGTAAATCAAAGGTGGAGGGGGGATACAACACCTGGATGTCACCAAGGGCATCCTACGCATGATCCAACCTCAGCTTCTCTGTCCTGACAGCAGTAATGGAAAGGGAACAAGGGTAGAGATGTAAAAGAAAGGACAGACAAAATGGAACGGTCCGGCAAATAAAGCATAAATGACAGAGGCAAGGAGGGGGTGATGGACTTTACCCTGACAATGCTGGTCTTTAACTCCACTGCCAACAGATGGCGCTGTAATGCACCAAAAAACTACAAACTGGCTGAGTCAGGTTAACTTCAGCCCACCTTCTCATTCAGAGTGGAGCTTTTTAAATAATCTGGTATAGCTTTGAATTGTTTTTATCATAGTGTTTATGAAGAACTAACTTTAAACAATCATAAAAAAGTGCAATAAAATCTCTAAAGAGAATCTAAAGATAATTTAAGAATAGAATATCTTTATTTCTGCAGCAATTTTCACAGAAAGAATCACAAAGTGCCTGACAAAAAGAATCAAATAAAAACAAACACAAAGAGGTAGCACAAAGAGCCCTACTAAAAGTGAAAATAAGGACTAAAATCAACTAAAAGCTTTTCTGACTAAAAACATCTAAACCTGGGATTTCAAAAACAGAGTCAATATGATGCAGCAACAATCGAAAACAAGGAGCGTCAGCTCGAAAGAAGAGATCTCCTCTTGTTTTAAAGCGGGTTTTTGGAAGGCTTAAGAGCTGCTGTTTGGAAAGATCTCACGGATTGGGCCAAAGAGTATGGGGTTAAAAGGTCAGAGATGAACGGTTCACCATGCAAGGTTCAAGTAACGAAAAGTAAACGTTTAAAATCAATTTAAAATTTGATAGCTAACCAATGTGAAGCAGACAACGGAGGAGTGATGTGTGTCTGCAGCTTTGCTGCAGAGTTTTAGACGAGCTGATGACGATAAAAAAAAAAAAAAGACAGTTACATCCAGTTATTATTGTTTTATATTTTGGGAGATCACATTAAATATCTTACCGGTATTAACATACCGGTAGATTTAGTCTAATTTGTTGAATAAGAATAAATATTGAGAATATATTTTTTGCATGTATTGCTCCATTTAAGTAAATAGCAGTAATGTCCACGTTGGTGAACCTCAGGAATCAAGCCTGGATGATGAAGCAGATGCTACACACAGTGCTTGACAATACGTGTTTTAGTAAAATATGAACCCTCGCAGACCCTGAGATTCTTCAGCACTGGTCTACAAACCATTCCAGATTTTTTAATTCATTTAATTGCTTTATTTTCTTTGTGTCACCAGGTGTGAAAAATGCGATATAAATATAGATCGATTTGATTTGTTGTTGGTACCTCGCTCTCCAGTGTGTGTATCTCTCTGGGGAGCTCCACGGCGTGGCGGCTGAAGTAGTCCATGGTGATGGCGTTGTTCCAGTAACTCAGGTTGTTCTCCTGACTGGCAGACTTCTTCTTCCTCCGCATGCAGCAGACCGTCAGCAGCACGGCTGCAGACGCAGGAGTGGGCAGAAGGACAGAGACACATTTTACTCCAGCGTATCTCTGTTAGCGTGACCGATGAGACTGATGCTGGAAACGCTTTTAGCTGTAAAAAATTGTTCTTTAAAATACCACACATCTACGTTTTGACTCAAAGGCGACTTCCTGGGAAGACTCTTCTGTCTCGGAGTCCTTTGAGGGGTGGGGCTTCTTACAGTTGGATTCAATGGCAATGGGGAAACGCCATTTTTGGGAGCTTGCCAGGCTAACGCAGTTCAAAATCTACAAATTCCAACACTTTTTTACAAGTAGCTTCTTAATGATGCTCAAGGAATTAGGAGGTGATATGTTAAAACCCCTACCTAAAAGATAAACTAACTAAAGATCAACAAAACTTCGGTTGTGCTTGTGGACGTAATCTGGTGGTGTGTGTGAATTTTTGTGAAAATCATTTGAACGAGAGTTTTCTTTTCCCATTTTGAGAGAAAATCACTAAATTTGAAACTTTGCCACAAAATGGCCGCCACGCTGTAGGTCCTTTGGCCATCCCATAATAATTTTCAAACTTCCTTTGGATATTCCAAACACCTGTTTTGGTTTCATTAGTGGATTTCAATTTTTTTCAAGCCCCATAAGAGATTTTGGCCCCATTCATTTTTTGACGTTTTTTCCCGCTGTGGTGCCGTCACTTTCTTTGGGAGGGTCCTTTACTTTGCCCAAAATGCATGTTTACTGGGTACTAAGTGTGTACATATTGAGTAAGAATCAAAAACAGTGACAACTATCTGGTCCCTGCTGTCCAGGACCAGATAGGATTGAATCAAACTGATCCAGGACTTACAGCAGGAGGATACAGGCACGCTGATGGCCAATACGATCCACAAGATATCCATCCTGCTCAGGCAGATGTCTGACGACGGGGATCTAACGGTGGGGTCTGAGCTGTTGCCGGGTGCCCAGGGGTCATCGGTTGTGGCTGGCACCTGCCTGTTTAGGATGTTCCTGCTAAAAGTGGAGAGTGGCTCAGACTTGTTGGTCTGATCGGGGGCCTCCTGGACGGAGCTGCTGTTGGAGAACAGCTCCGCATGGGTGGTGGCATTTCCCAGCTGGGAGACTGCCAGCGGACCCTCCTCAGTGGTTGATGTGACGTGGCTGACGGTGAGCACAGTTGAGCTCTGTGAGTTGATGCTTGGCTCAGTGGACAGGTCGGACGTGGCGGAGGTTAGAATCCCGTTGAGTGTTGCCGTTTCAGTTGTTGGGGGCTCCTTCACGGCATGGGCCTCCCGCCGGGTGATGGTGTGGTGCACGGGAAGCTGTGGGGATTCTGCAGCGTGCTCCCTGAGTTTCAGCTCTTTTGCAGCATTGGGGGCAGAGGGGAGGACTGTGAAGGAGGAGGGCTGCAGGAAGGAAACGGGTTTCTTGCCAGGTTCCTCTATGCTCAGTTTGTGAGGCTTTTTTTGATGCGACATCTCCCCTCTGTCTGATCTCAACACAAGTGCTAGCGGGGTTGGAGCTCCTTCATCAGCAGGATCTGCTTTCATATTTGGAATAACTGTGATGGGGAGGTCAGGGCTGCTGCTGGCCTCACTAGTGCTGATAGTAACTGGGTAGACTAGTTTGGGATTGAAGTCTTGGTTGACAGTCTCAAACCTCTGCACTGGAGTTACATGACTGCCAGAACTCACAGTGACCTCATGAGGATTGTGAGGATCAGCAGCAGCCGTAGGAAGGGTAAGGTCTGACGGCTGCCTGCCTTTGGACGACCACTCCTCGCTGCTGGAGCCATCCTGGTACCAGGAAGGCTTGAGGGCAGACCAGGGGCCGCTGCGGTAGACCGCCATGGAGTCTGGGGACGTCGGAGGAAAGTACAGCTCCTGTGCTGACACCAGTCCTACTGGCAGTGCTAGGATTGCTAGGACACCTGTAGAAAAATCACAAATATCATCAATTGTTTTCTTTTTAAATGTTGTATTTCCATATTTTTTTTAGCTAAAATCCAAAAAGCTGCAGCTCAGCAGTTAAACACTGACCTCTAAGGTGCTAAAAAGAGACGCGAAGCCTTGTCTGCCATCATTACGCTTCTCAGCCTGTAATTAACTGAACTGCTGTGTCACCCGCCTACCTTAATCAGATTACTTTATTAAATGCATTATTCACTGGTTCCATAATGTGTGCCAGAGCATGCATACAGTGGTGGCAGGAAATGAGAGGACCACTGCATTTTTATAGCAAAAACCCAAAGAAGATGCAGAATTTGTTAGTGGAAAGCACTTTTATTCATTTAACGTTTCATCAATGTTCATAATCATCAAAGGAAATAGTAAATGGTCTTTACTTATAAAGCTTGTTACTACCTTCTTAGAAGACAGAGTGCTTTAAAGTCACAGTCCTATTCCCTTAAGCCCACACACCGCAACACCGGCGCCACCCAATAACCACCAGGAGCAACGGGGGGTTCAGTGTCCTGTCCACGGACACTTTGATGTATGGGCATGCAGGACAGGAACCAAACCTGCGATCTTCTGGTTAGGCCAGTCGGCTGCTCTACCGCTGCACTATGGCCACCCTCTTTCCCCAGTTGGAAAGGAAAAACCTTGTTTTCCTTTTTTTAGACAAAAGTTGGAATGTATTCTAACATCTCCATTACTCATTATAACAAACATTGACCATGTCAACAGTAGGTATGTCCACCGTTTGCCACAATGACAGCAACGTTTCATGCTCCTCTCTAGCCTCATGATATTGTTCTGAGGCAATGTGTTCCTTTCTGGCAGTGTTACACGCAGGTCATTTGGGGTTTGGATACGATTGAGCAGTCTCTGCTTCAGCTCCTTTGAAATGTACTCTATGGGGCTCAGGTCAGGGGTTATTGCTGGCCATACCACGTGAGGCACTCCCACTTCCTGAACTCCAGCTGTGATAACTCTGGCACCATGTGGTGGAGCGTTATCATCCATGAACAGATAGTTGGTGGAGTTGGGGGATGATGGTTCTATGATGTTTCTGAGGTAAGAATGTGCAGTGACTGAACCATCTGAAATAACCAAATGGGTTTTGTGCTGACTGGTGATGCCTGCTCCTCCTCCACCGAAGCCAACCCTGGGGACCATGTTGACCTTGGCGTATCGCTCACCTCGCCTTCACCAGCAACGCTGGCAATCATCATTTCTGTGCAAGGTGACCCGACACTCATCAGTGAACAGGACAGTAGACCAGTGTTGCATTGTCCAGGTCAAATGGTTTTGTGACCGCTGCAACGTTCACGGCGTCGTCCTGGTGTCAGTGGAGTCACCTACAAGGTCTACTATCATTCAAATCAAAGCAGTGGCGTCGGTTGTGAATGGATTGTCTTGAAACTCTAGTAACCTTCACATCTGGTCAACGGGCCTGCAGCCGTGTGGCGTTTGCTAAACCATTGGTGAGTGCAGAGGTCCTTAGGTACTGCTCATGGTTGTGGTCTGTCACTGGAGGGGCTCCACTCCTGTGTCTGTCATAAATTCTGACAGTAGTTTTGTGTTTGGATGCAAGTCTGCTGATGACACTTTGAGACTCAGCAAGTTCACCTGCAACATCTGACTGTCTGCTACCAACCAGAAAGCACATCATGGTCAGGTGCTGCTGCTCGTCCGTTAAGCGACACCGTGTGGTCATGATTGTTTGAATGATGAATTTGGAATAAATTAGTGTTTAAGTCAGCTTTTTTATATCCACAGGATGATGAAATTAATGCTAAACTTAAAAGGTTTGAGATTTTTTGTTTTTGGTTCAAATAAGTAATACACACTGTACACAGTGAGAGCATTACATGATTTGTCACCCTAATATAATTACCTCTCTATCTCAAGTGAAAATAACACTGTTTACGACATCCACTGAGGTTTTCACAAAACGTATTGTGAGTATTGTAAAAGGTCATTCAAGGATGAACTTTCAGCTCTGTGTCAGTCTCCACATTAAAAGCTCCCACTTAGCGCTGCGACCACAGATTTGTGTCCTCAATATCAGTCCCATAAAGACAGTGTAATGATGATCCATTATCAGGTGGAGAATATTGGCTCTGCTGTGTTACTCAAACATCAAGCCACAGGAGGGAGATATGTATGGACGGGCTTATTCATTTTCATTTATATGCTCCCTCTACTCCATCCTTTACTGACGCTGTCATGTGACACATTACTAACCCTCCCCCTGGACCGAAGGTTTTTTTTTTTATTGGCATTTGAATGGCAATAAATGACAGAATAAAAAAAAAACTAACATTGTTTGTTTTATTCTTTAAATCAAAACTTTTAGCAGCTCAAAAAGAGGTCTGGATGCAACAAAGTTTATAAAATCTTTTTAAAGACCTGTTCAAAGTAAAACATGAATACGAGCTTAACATATATTTTAAGGACACATATATTTTCCTAAACATGCATAGATAAGACTTTTCAAAATCTTATGTCTCCCAAAAATATATATTTTTCCTGTTTTAAATAAGCCTAGAAGTTTTAAGAACACGCCAAGTGAGGCTGCTGTGGCATTAAGGATTTGGCAGCTGTCAGTCAAAAGGCCACGCCTCCATTAAAGCATAAATTTGAAATTAAATATAAGATAAAACAAGTTTACAAAATGTCAACACTAGGACACAGTTACTAGATCTTTTGAGTTTGATGTTCCTTGCACTGAATTGTTTAGAGATTAAAGCAATTTAACTGAGAAACCATGAAGGTTTTAAGTAAACTGTTATCACTGTACAGTTTTAACAACATGATGCAAGCAATTTATTATATATACAAATAAAAAAAACAAAAACTGATAGTGACTTTACTGGTAACCATGGCAACCAAGTTTCCATTTTTCAAAAAAGGGCGAAGCGGAATGTGAAAAAGAAGTGAGTGGATGAATTGAAACAAAAGGAGCAAAACATCTGATAGAAAAAGACTTTACATATGTCTCAGCTGGAAAAAGAAAAATCAAATTACAATCGGCGCTTGAAGTCATTTATCAGAGTCGTTTTCACTCAGAGGAGCACTGCTGCAGGACAGAGGGTCCGATGCGTGTCCTCTATTAACTGAAATGTGTCAAACCTCTAATCCTCTCAGCCCATGCCGGCCCCTCATCTGAGGAGGCAGCAAACACAGTCATTGTTGATTAATGACTGTTCTTGTCTGTTATTATCCTTTAGACTAGGGCATAGAGGCGTTCAATTCAACCTTTTACTGGAAAGGCGTTGAATCATATACGAAGAGCAGGCTGTTGGGTGAAGTACAGAAATGTCGGAGCTTTGCAGCTGCAAAAGGAAAAGCTGTAATTATTCTCACGAATGTTAAAAGGCGCCTGTGTTATTCTGTCATTAGTCAATATTAGTCGTTACGACCTGAAGAGTAGAACGCCACAGCTGCAAATGCATCATCCAGACTGAGTAGAAGCTAAACGCTCTGGCACTCGTTTCCCGGCTTTCAGGTGATGGAAGCTCTGCATAAATCATGCAGTTTCTCTATGATCTGATGCCAACGTGGAGAGCAATCTTCACATGGAACTTTTCAGTTTAGTTAAATAATTTCTTATTAAAGATCATATCTGAGGTGTTAAAGGGGAGATGCTCATTTTTTAAAGAGATATTTGAAGGCGCTTTGTCTTAAGTTGACACAGTTTCCCACGTTTCTGTGAGATATCTGACGTACTTTAGTCTGAAAACTGGAGGGACACATCATAAAAGCCTCTTTTCGGTAAAGAGATGAAGGAAGAAGCATTCAAGTCCTCTTTAAAGAATGCACCTCTTTTAAAATTAGAGTTGTGTTTTCATCCTCAGACGTAAATATAGAAGCTCAAATGCAAAAGAAAATTTTTATATTTTCCCCGGAAAACTTGAAGGTTCAACTTTAAACAAATTGTTGGTTCTTGCCAGATCTACAGATAAGTACAACCCGTGAATAACAAAAAAAGTTGAATATTGTGGTGTATTAGTACTTCTTTGAAAAAGAAAAAAATCAGCAAAGACATCTTTTTTTAAAAAGTACACAAATCCTCTTCTTTTTCCGTATAGACCATAGCCAGATCCAGGTAAAGGTGAGATGGTGAAGGCAAAGGCAACTCACACAGCAAACAGTTGATGTGTCACATAGGTCCTTCTGAAGATGCAAATTACAAGCATTTAGTTTGTAATTTTGTAAAAATGTCTACAGGCCTCACCAACAATCTGTCAGAGTCCTTCATGTAGAGACAATCGAGGTAGGAAGAAACTCGAGATGCAGTACTCCTGGGCTCTCCGAGAAAACCTTTGATATTCATTCAGCTCATTCTGTCAGTTTCCTGCAGTTGGACGTATTTCCACAGTTTAACGTAGCTGCAGCAGACGTGCTTTTACTTCCATCACGCCAAAGGTTTGCATCGCCATGATTTATTGGGCTCCTTTAATGATTAACCTGCTTGGAGTGCTCTACGCAGCTGTCCAATGTCAGCTGTATTAGTGGCGTTAAAGGTGGTTTGGTCCTCCAGTACAAAAGGTGTTAGCTGCCGATGAGATGATGACTGAGGAAGGACGATCACTCTTGTTCTCTGTCTTTCCAGCACTGTTGCAAGACACCTTAACAGCAGGTTGTGTCGCCAGGTGTAACAGCCTTGACTGAAGCTGGTCTTGCATCCCACTAAGACGTGCTTCAGTGTTGCTGGGCTTTGACATAGAGAGCATTTGGGTCTTCACCATACCACTGGCTTAGGTTTGCAGGTAGCCCTAATTATAAACCTTGTCCTGAATGCTTCCACCTTCCACAGGTCTTTCCAGGAGAGCGTCCTTGTCTCCACTCCTTCCCACGCATCCACTGCCCTCGCTTTGCCTGTGCAACCGCTTGTGCGTGCGTTCCTCCTCCCTCTTCCCGGCGTATCTTTTGGACCACTAGCCAGTGCCTCTCAGCTGTGTTGGCCTTTCTCCAGGTGGGGGTGCTAGTAGAGAGAAAAAGACCACTCCTTCCTTCCTGGACACACACAATATTTTTATTTCTGAGTTTTGCCTTTGCCTTTTCCGTTGCTGTCATCGGGGTCCACTTCCTCCCAGTGGCCAGAATGGGCCTAAACTTCACTGTCAATCTCCCTCGAAACTGGGCCTCCATGAAAGATCTCACCTCGCGGGGTCTCAATGATCCTAAGAAAGGTGAGGAATCATCCCAGAACTGCACGGCAGGAGCTGGTCAGTGACCTGAAAAGAGTTGGGACCACCATTTCCAAGGTTACTGTTGGTAATACACTAAACACCATGTCTTGAAATCATGCATGGCACTGAAGGTTCCCCTGCTTAAACCAGCACATGTCCAGGCCCGTCTTAAGTTTGCCAATGTCCATTTGGATGATCCAGAGAAATCACGGGAGAAAGTCATGTTAGGAGAAACCAGATGGTTCTGATCTGTGGCAAACCTTGAAGTTTGTTCTCCGTGTTTCTGCTCCACACAGCAGGACAGACTGAATGTTTCAGCGGGGATCTCCAGATGTTCTTGAGGGTGTTGAGCGCTGCCCTCGCCTTTCCAGTGGAAGTTTTTACATCCATATCTGTTCCTCCCTGTCAGCTCACTTCATAAATCTGTGAAGGTCTGTACTTCTTCCAGGTTGTTGTCACTGAGCTTTTCCGGCTCTGTGCTGGTAGAGTTGATCTTCCGGATCTTGGACTTCTGGGGGTGAAAATGGAGGCTAACTTGGGAAGCAAAGGGAACCAGATTTTTTGTTCTGCATACATGTTGGCAATCTGTCCTAAATCCAAATGGTAAGAATTATTTCAATGCCCCGTTTTTGTTTTGTTTTTTTTCCATTTTGCTGGGTAATTTATGGGACACAGCTGTTATCACCGCTCTGCTGCCCTCCTATCTGCACCACCCAGACGATCATCTAAGAATAGCACAGGCTAATAAAACCATGGATAAAAACAATTATGAAAATATTAGCGTGAGATTATGCCCTCGTTCATTTGACTAATGCTATCAGCCTGCTTTATATTATGCTTGCGTGGAATTTATTAAGAAAGGAGAGCATGCGGGGAAAGCTGCTGAATGAGGCTGTTTTGAATGCATGGGATGCAGTGACATTTGTAGAAGTCCAATACTGATGCTATCGCGGATATCAATAAATCATGCTGCAAAGCAGGATCCTGCTCGCCGATCCAAAGCAGGCTTTGTCTCACCAATCCTTCACTATTAGACTCAATGTCGGGGGCCGGAGTGGCAGTCACTCCATCTCAGCTGTACTACGGCAGAGTGGCAGACGACATGTTTTCCTCACTTTTTCCTTACACTGATATGCAAAGACTCAATTTTCTGACTTTAGGAGTCAACTCAATGAATTAAAGGTTTGGGTGTGCAGCATCCAGGCTGCTGTTGGTTATTCTTGAGGGTGGCTGTGTGGTCCGGAGGCGATGGCATTTATTATACCAGGGGTCACCTCATGCTACATCCGGCTCTCGTGTTCAACCTGCTTATGAGGCGAGTTCTAGCAGCTGGTGCTGCATCATCTGCAAACAGCTGGCTGTGGCGCCGTTCGCCCTCAAGCCTCTGCAAGTCACCACACAATCGCACAATAGTTTACATCTGAACTGTATCTCTGCACAGCAGTTCTATTTAAAATCTCGGTGAGTTCATGAGAATTAGAAGTGTCTCTCTGTAAACATGAAACACCTGACAGCCTTTTCTAATTCTGTGCCTCACTGACTCAAATCAAATCTGTCATTGATGTTTCATGGACTAATATCTACAAAATCTTAATTTTTAAAGTGACAATTTGTGAATAAAACACTTAACATGAGGAAAAACCTAGAGGAAGAAGCTAGAAAAATAGTTTGAATGCAGTTGGCGGAAGACGATCACTAAAGATGCAAAAAGAAAACAGAAATATTTGCTAAAACTTTAAAGTCCTTATTACTAAAACATCTGAAGTAGTTTAAACTTTACTTCTTAGGAGTTGGTGGCATTTTATTTTCTTTTACTCGTTTTCTTATATTCTTATCTGTTTATGTATTTTATTGCTTTTTAATTCAATTTAATGTTATGTGAACATCAAAGAACTACATTTATATTTCATATGTAAGGAATGAAAGATGGAGAGTTAAATCATAGTAACTGCTGCTAAAAATGGACTTTAATGTGTGGAGAGACATTTGAGTCTAGAACTACTTCAGCTAAAACATGAAAGTTAGTCTAAAAGGACCAAATCCAATATATTACAATCATAACAAGTAATACTCGTGTAAATGTCTGCGACACATTGTGACAAACCTTTTAATGCATTTTAGATATGATAACATGATGATGTAACCAGTTCTATAAAAGTCGGTCAAGATGTACATATGGAGGAGTCGTGCTGATAAACAGCACTAATGAACATCAATGGTCTGGGTGAATACTGGATTCTGATTGGCTGCAGGGTGTCCATTAATAAGTGATGAAGGACGCCTCGTCGGGCTTTCTCTCTTACATATAGAAGGATAAAGGGTAATATTTATAATATTACAAGTTGATTCTCTTATGTTTTTGTTTCTTTGTACTTATTCAATTCTTTTTCTTTTAAGATGGACCGTTTTTAAACTGTTTAGCTAAATTCTCTGTAATAGCCTTCTTTGTTTACAACATGCAATGTCTAAGTGTAAAATTCAAATTGTTTCAGCCCTAAGAAATGACCTTCTAATTAACATATTATGAAAAAAGGAAATTCTGAACTCCTGAAATCAGAAAACTTCTCAATTTTGTTATAGTGTTGAAGACAAAAAAGTTTGTAAATTTAGTTCTTAAACTGGCTCAAAATGGAAAATCCCACCAAGTAAAATACAGATTTAACTAGATTTTATTTCCTCACAGAAATAACTTTATTTTGACGGTAGCAGACAGAGAGTCTCTAAGTTTGGGGGACAGGACCCCTTTATCTTATCTGTTTTTTCTTGGCACTATTTTTAGCAAACACACAATAAAAAAGACTTGTTTGTCCGACAACCAAAAGGCATCCAGCAACATTTTATCCAGCGAGTTTATTCATTTGAGAGCTTCTGGAGGAATAATTGTGGAACATCATCTCCACAAAAGCACAGACAAACAAATTCCTTTGGTTTGGCTCCTGGGTGTGTTCGTCTGCCACTTTGGAGAGAGCGTGTGTCCCACGGGGAGACCCAGACAGATAGGGCACATCCTGTAGAGTCCTGGTGGAGAATTGGACTGGGCGCGGTGGTAGAGAGGCGGAGCCGAAAGGACCTCGCAGATGTAAGCGCGGCGATAAGAGGCAAAGCTTTCGGAACAGGATAATAGCTTCCTGTTTGAAGGCTCCACAAACTGTTTGTCAGCTTTGAACGTGCTAATCTGGGAATCAGACGAAGGGAGAATGGGAAAACAAGCAGAACAAAGGCTTTTTCTGCTGTTTACTTAGGTGATGATTTAGCTGCTGCGGCAGCAGCAATGGACTCCACAGGAAGGAGAGACATTAAACAGGAAGTTGTCTGGAATCTGGGAAAAAAAAAACAGAAGCATGCGCCACAAGCGGGGACATCCTTCTCCACTTACAGGAACATTTCTAGGAGAAGAGAAAGATTTAAGGATTGGGAAAGCCTTTGAGCAACACTCAGATTTGAAGGAAATGCTCAGATATTCTAAGAATATAAAATTATTTCATTTTCTTTCTATAGTAGGATACATGCATATTTTTAATTGTGGATTTTCAGGAAGAATTAAATGAATATATGAGGTAAAAGGAGCGTATATGTAAGGGATAATGCCTAACGGGCTGTGCATGATCAAAAATTGACCAACGACACAGAAGCCTGACCCCTCTGAAGATGGTCACTTCTGTGAAGCCTGTTATTTTCTGATAACACACATTTCAAAGGGCGTTTTCCTACTTTTACCAGTCACTTACAAAAGAAATAAGTATTCAATCAAATTTTTGTGCTTTACTTTTGATATTTTTTAGCTTTAAATTGCTTTTTCAAAAAGTGGACTATTTGACACATTGTCTCCATCATAGGGAAAGTGGTGTGAAAAATATCATGATAAATTAAACAAAGCATCAGTTCTGTTCAGTTCAGTTGCTATGGTTACCAACTAGTGCTTAGGTCAGCACGAAGATATAGAAATTCACCTCTGGTTTGTTGACAGGACGCCCCCTTCCCCTCCCTGTTGGTGAGAACTCTCTGGTTGGTAATAATACAATAAACAATTAACAAACAATAAATAATTAAGGGTTATAAAGATGTGGAGATTATGATTTCATGGAGAAAAGGAGAATTAAAATCCTTTTCCCACTTCTTTTTCAATAAGCAGGTTTTTATTCTTCATTAGTTTGGTTTGTTCTTTTTTAATTATAAGTGTATTCATTGTGGGAAAGGAGCAGAGCCCTTTGCTTGAACGTCTTTAGCAATGTCTTTTTGCTTCTCTGTTTTCCAGAGACAGTCTCAACTGTTTTCCGCTCAAACCTCAGCTGGAACTGTGCGCTGAAGCAAAGAGCACAAAATAAAAAGAAAATGAGACTCCATTACAGCTGGAAAAGTCCCCAGCTTCAACCCAAGCTTCTTTTTTTGATGGAGTTGCTGCAGCGTGACCTTCCTCCACCTCTGCTCCAGCTCAGCCACACAGAAGTTATCGCTTTTGAGGGACTAAGGTAGATTTTGTTAGGCGGCCTGAGGCGCCTTCGGTTTGTGGCTAAAAGACTTGCAGCCTTTTAAGCTGTCCTAGAGTCGTATTCTAACCACCCTTATAATTCAATTCATCTGACATTCTCTATTGGTCGCCTGCCACAGTTGTGTGGTTGGAAACTGCAAACATTTAAAAAGAAGTGAGGAGATATAGGATACTGAAAACCCAAAACTTATTTTAGGGTTCTTTGTGGATTATTTTAATAATGAGAGAAACACATAAAAGCTTGTTGAATTAGTGAACATAAAAAAGAGATGACAGGAACTTAAAATTACACACGAACATTTTTCGCTCAGTCAAATAACAAAAAACAGGTGGAGGAGACGATAAACGTTAAAAGGTGTTTTTTAAATTTCACAAGCTTGGAAAAATGAGCAGAATGATGTCTTTTCCCAAAAATGTTTGAGGTGGAAAAAATAATGTGAAACATTGCATCATCCTCTACATACATGTTGAACCACTTTGTGATTCCAATGAATGTGTGAAAATTTCAGATTATTTATGAAGAGTTGATGAAGGTTCTCATTCATTCAGGTGATGCTGTCTTGAAGTTTGTAGCATCTGGTCTAAAAGTTTTCTTTTTTTTGAACCGTCTGGACATGCAGAATAATAATCCAGTGGATGTTACTACAGTTCATTGAAAACTGCATTTGTTTACGACATAAAACACTTTGAAACATTTAGTTTGTTGCTTGTGTGTTCTAAACTGTCATCTTACTATAAGAAACCTTTTAAATTGCCTTTAGAGTTCATTAATGAAAAAATAAAATTGAGTTTTTGCATAATAAAGTCAGAGTTTCAGATGGTTCTGTAAGAATCGTGTCCTGTTCCTGGTTATTTTAAGTTTTTAAAGTACAATAAAAGAATGAGATTTGATCTGGAGTCTTGGGTAAAATTGACATAAAAACTTCCAAAGTATGTGTGACCTTTCCACAGAGGCAGCGGCGTTCTCAGCACCAGGGGTTGGACTTGTCACCATAGTAACCAGTTCAAAGGAAGAGAATCTTGTTCCTTGCTGTGATGGTGTTACGAGGTTTATGCTACTGACATGCTCCGTTTGGAAATAAAGTTGCTTTTTGGTGCATTTTGTCACTTTTTTTCTTCAAAAAAGATGCCCCTGGAAAGCTGGGGAACCCCCCCACCCCAGCCAACCTTTTACCCCCAGTGTCCACTCACTCAGCAGCTGGCAGCGCAGAACCTGCAGGCTTGTCTTCATGGTATCATGTGATCCGGCTCCTCCTCTACAGGGCTCATGGTTCTCTGCACAAAGAAAGAAGGAAAAGGTGAAACCTAAAATCACGCTCAGGGTCAGGCGTCGCCGCGGCGCGCTTTAATCACGCCTGGTCGTCAGGTTTTAGCAGAGCTGACACAGAGAAGGACGAAGGGATTTCAAACTGTCCTGCTTAACCTTGACAGTTTAATCCTCGTAACGACGGCCGCGCCTTGCAGCGGATAATGAGAATGACATAAAACACACGTTTCACAATAAGCTGTCATCCTGCCGACCGGAAGGTTGACAGTTAAACTAATTATGGATCATCTCTGAGCATGGAAAACCGCTGCATGAGCATCACTGAGTCCCATCCTTGGAGGAGAACTCACTGCTTCATGTCCACTTTTATCCCCAGCAACAACAAAAAAAGTTCTATGAAATATAAATCATGTTTTTGACATTTTAGAAGACTTTTTACTCAAATTAAACTTCATTCATAAAGCACTTCTCATGCAACAGTAACTCAAAGCGCTTTCTATGCTTTACACTTAATTTAAAGTTGCAAATTAGCTAAATTCTTCTGTTTTTTTGAATGAGTGATGCACTGACCTAGGAGCACTTCCAATGTGGGTGAAGGTGTGACAATGACAAGAAGTATTTGTAAAACAATTAAAACCTTAAATTATTTAAAAAGATATATGAACTTAATTCCGAGAAGTATTTCCTCAACATCGTTGATATTAACAGGGTAAAAGACAGCATAAGGATTGGTATAAACCAGCTCCACCAGAATTAAGACGCACTTGATTTTAAGGCTGAATTTCAATTTTTGAAGTGACTCAAGGATTTTAAGTTGGCCTTTTGGTTAAAAAAATACAGCCAGACTCACTTAATTATCTCTGGTTTAATTTTTGGAACAAATTTCTGGCTGAGATGCATTAAAAACACCAAAATAAACGATATGGGTTTTTGTTTGTTTTTTTATAATCGCTGCTGCATGAATTTACACTACATAACACTACATGTGCTAAACTGGGATGATCCTATGTGATAAAACGTCTTATTTTGAAAGGAAATCATGTGAACCTCTGTCAAAAGTAATAAACTATTTCATATTTTGAAAAAGCTATTTTCTCTTAATATTTATTGATACCAAAACACAATAGTTTGTATTTGTAATTTATGTTTTTTTTCTTTATTTTTCTAAAAGTCAAATGAAGTTAGTGTTGCAAACTTTTGATTTTAAACAAAATTTCCTTCTTTTTTCAGTTTCAAGGTTACTTTTCCCAGAATTTTTTAGAAAATGTAAAACATTCAAATGAAATTATAGCTTTCTGGGACATCGAATCTCCTATTTGAAAAAAGTAACTGCACATCTAAAACAATTCATTATTATTTTATTGAAGAAAAACAGCAAACGTTTGTCATTCTAGTTAAAGGCACACATAGCAGTTCTTATTAAAGGTGACTTTCTGTCCTCCATGATGATTTTTTTAACTTACTAAATGTATTTTTTCATGTTCAGGTAAGCATAGGTTCAAAAATAGCAAATTTGTTTGTTCCAGACGTGACATTTTTAGGGTAATTTTGCCATTTTAGGCTATCTTAGAAATTTGAACCTCAAAGGAAAATCCTGACATCTAAAAATCAGGATCTCCAAACCAATTTGAGCCTTTTTATTGAGCAAAATCAACATAGAAAAGCAAAAATTGATGTAGCATCACCTACAATGATTGGAAAAAGCAGAAGCAGGAGGTGAAAGAGAGAAAGTTTGCTTTCTTGAAATCAACCCTCCTCCTCACTCAACATTCATGAATGACCTGCTCTGGTATCTCCTTTACCTGTTCCCTCTGTTCCCCAACCTCACATTTGAGTGTAACGTTGCTGACTGTGCTGTAATGTGCTGCCAGTTATTTAAAAATAAAACAGATGAGGTTGCCATGTTTATGCAGTAGCAGAAAATGCCTTTTTCCAGCTTCCCGTCTGGAGAAAGCAGCGGAAACCATCCCAGACCTCCACAGTTCCACCCACATGGATCTGCCGGGATGGAGGGCGTCTTTCCTGTGATTTAACACTTAATGAATTAAATGGTAAGAATCAAAGGGAGCAGCTGAGCCTCTCTATGGTTATTCCTTCTCATTAGAGCCCCCAGACCTTCATGAGGAGAACACAGGGTGAGGTGAGGCTATGAGGAGGAGGATGGAGACGAGGGATTCAGTTATTATCATTGAGAAAAGGTTTTTTTTTTTTTAAACAGAATCTTTGGTTCAGATAAACAACATCCCAGCTATCCACAGACCCACTGTGAAGGCTCAGCAGTGGGAGGTCATGTCTGCAAATGAGATCTTTTCTTAAAAAAACAGCTTAAAAATAAAAAAGAGAAAAGCTTAGTTTGAACTGCAGCAACAGCAAGCTTGCCAAATAAAAGTGAAAAGAGCATTTTTCCTCCAACACCGCTGTTTACCGCTGTGGCAACATCTGTCAACAGCTGCAATATCATGACATATGAAGAAAAGCTCCACACTCAGAGATCCATCACTCATCTCAAAGCCCCCCAGGGAGCAGTGTGTGGGATTTACTGACATTAAACCGTGATATTTCCGACTGCAAACAACTACATTCTTCTGCACAATGCTTGCACTGCAGAAACACAAAACTACCAGACAAAAGTATTTTGTCTGGTAGAAATATTTTGTTACACTTGATTTGAATCAAAGCTAAATAACTTTTCAGTGAGATGTTAACAATGGGTTTTAAGAAAATAAATCTTAAATGACTTAAATGCAAAATTTAATTGAGGCAAAATTTCTAATAAAAGTTTTATGCTTCACAAAATATTTTTGAGCAGAAGTTTTTTTTATGTCAACCGATCTTGTTTGAGAAACAGATTTACAGATTTTTTTTTACTCATAACATAGAATAAATGCATTTAACAACAACATCCATTAATTAGATGATGAAAGTAAACATACATTTACGTGTAATTTTAAAGACAAATGTGTCTTCAAATGTGCAATTTTATTCTACCGTAAAAAGAGGCAGCCTGAAACTAGAAAAACAAGACTAAATTTAAGAAAAAAAAATTACTAGAAAGTAGTAAATGCAGTATCTGTAAAGTAAAATATATTTTATGAAGCAAAAAAAATCTTATAATCAGATATCAAAATCTAGAAACAAGGACTTCCACACAAACATTCAAAGAGAGAACAAATGTGATGAGCAACTGCAACTTTGGGAAAATATCTTGATTGTCCAAAAACAATGTTTTAAACTGGTAAACTTGGGGAAACATGTAAATATACATATTTTAAGACATAAGACTACTTTAAACATGCTTTTTTAAAGGCATATTCCTAATTTCCAGAACAATATACTTAAATATGACAGTTTATGTCACATTTCATTTTGTCTTAAAAAGGCAGGAACCCCAAGTTATTTTAAGAAATCTTACCAAAACTTTTTTTCATTTAAGGTAAAGATCAACTTTATTAAATTTCGTAGGAAAATTCAGTTGTTGTAGCACCACAACAAAGAAAATACAAATTGTACAGGAAAGAGAAATCCGAAATATACAGGGAAGATAAATATGAATAAAGGAATAAATATCGTGTTGTTCGTGTTAACGGTTGAAAAGTTACATCAAGTGAAATAACATTAAACGCTAAACATTGAACGTTAACATTAAAGGGTTAAGGAAAAATTCAGTTCTAATCATTAATCTGCCCACAGAATAGATTACTCACTTTCAGGTTGTAGGTGAAAGAAAAAAAATCGTGTTTGTCCAAGAAAAATCCATGTCAAAAGCATTTTTGGGAGAAAGAAAAGGCCTGCAGGCTAAGTAGAAACAAAAACATGTAAACAAAAAGAAAAGAGTGATAATGAAAAGCACAACCACAGCATTTACAGGTGGAACTCTGTTTGACGTGATGCACGCTGGCATTTTGTACGTTCCCTTGGTTTCAACCAAGAGAGGGGGGGAAAAAAGTTGCATGGCAACTGACATGCACACAGATGGCAGCCATCACCATAGCAACTTCAATGGTACATTAGAGTAAATTCAAATTCATTTACAAGGATAGTTTTTTTTTTTTTTTTTTTTTTTTTGGGGGGGGGGGGGGGGGGTGTTAAACGGGATGGAGGGGGGTTAAGGGGATTAGGAATTCTCACTCACCGAAGACTGAATAAGAAAAACTGTAACTGCCTGTCTCTGGTAGTGAGTGCAGGATTTATGGTCCTGCTGACGCGCCACGGTCCCATCCCTCCTGGACTGCATCTCTGAATAGTGAATCTAAAGGGGGGGGCAGACTAGAGGCCAAAAGCCAAGGTCACCTGAGAAGGCAGAATGAAATAAGCCTGCCGTTTGATTGCTCTGCAGCAACCAGCTGCAGGAACACGGCTTTTAATTCTGGACTTCCCTCTATTCTGTGGTTATGCATGGCGCGCGCAAGGGGGGTGGGGGGTTTCGTCGTCAGTGATAGCGGTGTGAACCACAGTGTTGTTCTCCCGCCGTGGACTGATAACCGCGGCGCTCTGGCAACAACGCTTCAAACCGGCGACTCCTCCAGCTGGAGAGCGGCGCTCTCACGCCTCAGTCTTCGCTGTGGAATGGAAAGAATCCGTCAGCAGCTTGAGCGTGAAGAGGCAGCAAACGTGTGAAGCAAAGTGCACATATGAATAAAGATCAAGAGAAAGACTTTTTGTCCGGTGGAGCACTCTCAGCAGCTTCTCAGTCTAGAAAACACAGCATCAAAGCTCCAGCTTGATGGGATCTTAGAAGTTTAGCTCCATTTCAAGTAGACAAAAGCAGTTTCCCTTTGCCGTGCCTTCCATCTTTACCCACGGGACGCTCTCTCAAAAGGGCGTCCATGTTTCCTTTGATGTTCTTCGAGTCTTTGATCAAAATCAGCAAACATTCCCTGATAGCAATGGAGCTGGAGTCTTGCTAAACCTAAGTTATCATCATCGATGGTGACCTTTTATAGCTGTATGGCTCTAATCTCAGAGGACTGCAGCTTCCTCTGCAGCAGGAAAGCGGATTCCTGTAGGTGAAGACGTCAATCTGTCGTAACTGCTCGTCTCTTGGCATGTTCTTGTTAACTTACCCGCCGTATGTAAAGACCTATCGACCTGTGAGGGTCATGTGTTACCTTGTGTGTTTTGGTTTAAGTTTGGCTTTAACACCTGCTTCAGCACAAGGTCAAGTGGCCAACTTACCTAGGGAATACCAGGAGAAATTAGACCAGAGACGTAGGGAGTTAGGGCCTATCACTGGAGTCTGCTAAAGCCTAAAGCCTTAAGGTGTGTATCACACTGTCCACGTTGACTCGCATTCAATGAACTCCAACTCCAATGAAAAGTCTATGCTAACACACGTGAACCCTCATTTCGAGCTTCCGCGTCCAGAACTCCCGCGTCCACGCATAGCCAGCAGTTCAACTGGTTGAACTTCTTGGATGCTAAACGGGGGCACGCACAAACTATCAAGATCATAGACTGCTCGGTAAACACGTAAAACAAAAATGTTCTTGCACATTTTCTCTATAGGAATGCTGCAAGCAACAGTTTATAGTGAACACTTCACACATAAAAGGGTAAGTGAGGGTGAGGTAGGTGAGACACAGGGGTGTCATACAGATTTTTCCTTTTTCCATAGTCTGACCTAAAGATGTTGGGTCGTTTGTGTGGACTTATTATAGGCGTCCTATGGGCTCTCACATATCACCTGCTCACGCTGAGCGTGCGATATTCATGCACAGTCCGTAAAGGGTCCAGTACTCGCCACTTACTAATGACTAAAGCAGAGGTCTCACACTCCAGGCCTCGAGCGCTGGCGTCCGGCTGGTTTTGATGAAACCCTCCCTCATCAGCCATTGATCACCTGAATCAGGTGTGTTTAGCCAAAAAGGAGCTTGAATGAAAGGTTAGTTGGAAAACATGTTTTGGATAACGGCCACTTTGCAGAATCTAAGAACCCCAAAGAAAGTAAAGAACACCAAAAGAAAATAGTAAACTGTTTCGCTGTTATGAAAACGCTTTTGTCCTGCAGGAAACCGAAAAGCCAATAACAGCAATTCAAGCACCAGAGGGGCTGACCTGTAGGGCTTCAATAACTTAATTATCCAGCCTGGATACACACAGCAACGACAACTATTGATTGGATGCAACAATGGAGAACAAATTAATGTGATCAGAAAGTTCGAGAAGAAGGCTTCCTGGTATCTCCTGAACTCCTTCGTCCCTCGACAGTCAGTCCATGACCAGTCTCTGCTGCAGTGTCAGAGTGGCTGGCAGAGGTTGTGCAACTTATCATTCATCTCACTCACCTTCCTTCTGGCCCTGCTTGCAACACAACAACACAGCGGCCATTAAAAGAACATTAAGCTTCCAGCTTGCCATTATTCTGACTGCAAAATAGATTCTTCCTGTGCAGGAAAATGTAAAAAAAATGTGTTAATGTTTGTGACGGTCATAAAACAGATCCAATACTAGGAAAGATCTGAAAACTTTAAAGAATGAAGTCAGTTCTTTGTGGTCAGGTCATCTGCTTTGTCACCGTTTTGTTTGTTTGAGGTTTTTGTCCTGTTGAAGTTTATTTATTAAATGTTTACGTTTCTCTGACCAAACTCCGTCTTATGCACCATTTTGGGTTCTACAAAACCTGTTCCTTGACTATGTAAGGGGCCTGACGAAGTGTTCATCATTAGAAATTAACGCACGCCGTGGAAGCCTGGACCAAGTTGCTTTTTGCAAAGTGTGTTTATTTTTGTGTATACCATGGTGAACGGAGGTGAACTTTCTCTCTGAACTGATGCTTTATTTAACTTTTCATGACGATCAGCCTCTATATTGCTTTCCTTTGCCGCTGTAGTCAAGGTCAGAGCTAGCTCAGAGGCGCTGGTTGTCTTGTTAACGTGACAACATGCCACACCACACATCAAGCAGTCCACATTTTGAGAAAAAGGGATCTAAACCAAAAAAATAACGAAGTGCTAAACAAAAATCGAAAATTGATCTCTTTTGTAAGTGACCATGGTATAAGTGGGATAATGTCCTTCGAAGTGTGGATTAAGGTAAGGGATAATGCTCATTTCTATGGAATAACACGCTCGTGATAATGGTTTTCTGCCAGTGATTTTATAAAATGGAAGCAGAGTTCACAAAGCTGGAACAGTTCATCACTGAAACTGCAAACCAGTCTACTTTTTTTTACAAATCCTGTTTGTCTGAGAGGACAGAATGCACCAAGCTTTTTAAAAACCAGTTAGAACTAGAATTGGAGAGGACCATAGAGAACGATAACTATGAGTGTTTATAGAAAATACAAAGAATTATTCTGCTGTAAAAGATTAGGATTAGATCTCCTTTGTAAACTAAGATCTAAACCACAAATAACACCTTCAAACTGCTTGGGCTGAAAGGGGATGCTGGACTCTCAAACCTTTTTCTGGACTTTAATCGATGTTTGACTCAATCCTGTTCACAGATAAAAGGAATCCCCAAAACAGAAAAGCATGCAGAGTTGTGGTTGTTCATCTGAGACTACAACATCCTACAGATCGATGTCTGTACTCACGGAGTGAGCTGTCACATCACATCCACGTCTCGGCTTTTCTTCCCTTGGTTAACATATCGTACATGTCAGTTCGGGAAAACTGGGACTGAGCAGAATTAAAGATGATGCACTTGCCAATAGTTATTAATGGAGAAGGCATCACAGCATATGAGCAAGTGTGTGGGTTAGTTCCTGCGTGTGCGGCAGGATTGTTTTTGTGTGTTCACCTTAATGCACGCTGAAGCAGAATCCATGTTTCTGCAGCACATGCACTCACAAACTCGCTCAGCAAAGAACTCCCACCTCAGCTCAGGGCAGCCAGGGAAAAAGTGATGCTGTGATACCAACCAAACCTCTCCATTACTCATCATGAACGTTAATGACTGAGGCAATTCATGGGAGGAAGTGTGGGCTATGTGTGGGTGTGTGAATGAGACACAAAGAGATAAATGGTAGGACATATTTGCACATACGCCTGCAGTCCATTGACAAGCAGAGTCCCTAACAGCACCAGCCTCCTGAGGACCTTAGAGCTTTGTTTAGGTCTCTGAAAACTCTGCACTGAAGGCGGTCAAGAACAAAAGCAAAAGGATTTTTAAAGTCTGCAGGGAGTCGGATAAATCAGGTCTCACGTATGTCTGAATCTAGTCAAGCATTAAGCTCCATGGTTTGGAGATCATTTAAGCCCAAACCTTCATCTAAAACAAGGTCGAGGCCATCGTTTGAAACGTCCCACTCTGGAAAAGGTTAAAAAGTGCTCCAACATGTACCAAGATTGTATCTCATTTTGTTCTAAATTAGTCCTTTTCATTTATTACATTAGTTTTTTTTGTCATTGTAATTAAAATGAACTACAATTAGGAACATTCATTCATTCATTCATTCATTCATTTTCTGAACCGCTTTATCCCTTTGGGGTCACGGGGCTGCCGGAGCCAAACCCGGCTACTCATGGGCGAAGGCAGGGGACACCCCTGGTCGCCAGTTTGTCACAGGGGCAATTAGGAACATAATATATTTGATATTTTATTATATAATATATTTCAAAAAACAAAAAGTTTTCTTTAAATCATCGCTAAATGATACTTTCTTGAGAAGTTTTATGTGAAAAAAGAAGAACAAAAAGTACTAAATGTTGCAGCACCTCAAATGACCGCTGGAAGCTGGTTAGAAATAGGAGCTACTTACTTTCCATGTCAAAAATTCCACTTTTACATCAAAAATAAACCTTAGCCTTACACCTAAAGTCTTGCTTCATAAATATTTTCAATATTTATTACTTTATTTCCTTTTCAAAGGACTCACTACATCATTTAGTTTTGCTCTTCTTCTGAAACATAAAGATCATCCAACAGTATATTTACAGCAGTTACATTTATTTTCTAAATGTTTTAAGATTAGTGCTTTCTTTTATAGCAAAAACTACCATAACCTTTTGGTTTTATGGTTTCAAAAACTTTTCTAGAATCTTTCGATGAGTACATTTTGTTACCACATATCTCCAAATCATCCTCCGTCTCCTGAGAGTTATTGAGCCAGGCAGTGAAGGCGCAGGCATTGGGATGCAGCTCACCCCCACCCTGTCCAAGTTGTAAATATCCCATCCCTCCATCTCTGCCTCCTCTTTGCTTTCATCCTCTGGCGTCCCTCTGAGCGGCTCAGTGAGGATGAAGAACAACAATATGACCCATCCTGTGACATCATCTACACAGCTAGTTTAATTACTCAAACCATAATAATATAATTTGGCATTTTGTCAGACAGTGAAAATTTGATTGCTGTGTAAATAACAATAAAAGTTTTTTATTCTGGAGTTTGGAAAAAAAAGGACTCATCTGAGCGGCGACTCATCTCTCTGGCAGACCTCTGGAGAGTCCTACATCTCCCTCTGAGGCAGGACTTGTCAGGCCAGCTGTCAGATTGATATGTAAAGTCTGTTTCTCCCGCTTTGCCACATTGATTATTTCACTGGAGCAGCTCGATGAGGCCACAGGAAGGAATAACAAGCACGTAATCCTCCACCTAATGGATGTCAAAGATCTAATTTTACACTGGGAAAAAAGGCTGGGAGACCTCTGATGACCTCTGTGACCTTACACTTTCTCTGACTTGCCTCTTTTAGATGAAAAACGACAAATTCTCTGCATGTGTGAGCCATGACTTTCAGAGTGATCCTCAGATTGAAGGGAACTTTGCATAAATGCAAGGCTGATTTTCTGGAAGTGGGATGTCAGAAAGAGAAGCCAATGTGGTGCAGGGAAGTGCAGATAAAAAGATCCATCACTCTTTTACTTTACAAACTCATTTCATAATAGTCCACATGCTCCAGTCCCCTTAAATAAGGCAGATATTTATGTTCCGCAGCAGTCATGATCTGTAAAGATCAGATTATTTTCAAAATTCTTCTGTGTGTTTGAGCAAAAACGTCACTCCCACCACAAGCTCAAAAACTCCTCAAAACTTGCACAAGGAGAAAATGAATTTTGGGTATAGTGAAGTTTTGTTGACCTTTAACCTAGGAAAGAGATCAACATATTTTATTTAAAAAAAAACCCAGATAAATAATAACCTTAAGTGCCAGCTACAAATTTGAACTTCTTCAAGGAATTTCGATCTACTGCCTTCTAATTCCTCGAGCATCATTAGGAAGCTACTTGGGGAAAAATGTTGGAGTAAGAAGTTGGAGATTTTAAATGGCCTTTGTGTGGCAAGACCACAAAAGTGACGTATATATATATATACATATATATATATATATATATATATATATACATATATATATACATATATATATATATATATATATATATATATATATATATGTATATATACATATATATATATATATATGTATATATACATATATATATATATATATATATGTATATATATACATATATATATATATATATATATGTATATATACATATATATATATATACATATATATATATATATATATATACATATACATATACACATATACATATACACATATATATATATATATATATATGTATATATACATATATATATATGTATATATATACATATATACATATATATATATATATATATATATATATATATACATATACACATATACATATACACATATATATATATATATATACATATACACATATACATATACACATATATATATATATATATATATATATATATATATATATTAATGATTCTGACCAGAGTAGCAGGGGCAGAAGGGGACAGTGAGGGGCGTGTAGCAGTTGCTCAGCCAGTTATTTCAAAAATGATTTTCTCCATTTTTGTTTCCACAACGTGATGCTGCCCGCCGAGCCTGACGTCGTTTCAGCTCATCGGAGGTTGGTCTTATCAAAAGACCTTCCAGTGAGGACTTCAGACCATGAAGAGCTCACGGCTGCACCAACAGAAATATAGATCCAGAATGCCTAGAGTCTTTTTACAAACTCACTCAAGAACAAAAGGAACTGCTTTTTTATACAGCTTGCCCTCCATCCAAGTTCTTCGGACATCAGATGAAGATTTTTCTTCAGTTCTTCCGACACTGAAGCAATTTAGAGTCATTTTTAACATTTGAAGTGAGAGAACGTTCAGGCAAAAATAAAAGAAAGAAGCAGAACTCAGTAAAGTAGACATTCTTTGACATATAGCAGATGTTATGGGTGTTTTCATTATAGCGGCGTATCAGGAGACATTTGAAAAGCTCTCACACCTCAGTGTTTGTCTGTGGAGGTGCTGGCAGACATGCTGGTGGGCTAACTGCCCTTCAGGAAGTTCCACCTTCAGAAGTAAAATGACTCAGCAGGAATCTGAGTCCTTAATCAGAATTTTCACCTCGAGTCAAGCCAGGTTTCTTTGTGTTTGCTGGAGTTTACACCCACTTTTAAATATCAAAAGAAAGAAAGAAAACACTCTGTGAAAAACATGTTTACCAAATTTTCTAAGTGTATGATTTCAGCACAAAGAAGGAGAAAGGAAAACAATTTACTTTCACATTTTTCTCAACAAACAGGCGACTTTTTCCTTCATCATTTGTTCTGTTTTTCTCCTTTCATTGCTAAATTAAAAGGTGTTTTAATTCTGACTTAGCAAAAGCAGATTTTCCTCTAGAGGCTTCAAGCTGAGAAGCAAACACTGGAAAAGAAAAAGCTGAGCTGCTGCACGGCAATACCAGCTCTGACATCCAACAATCTGTCCTCCCGCTTCCCAGCGGGCGCCTCGGTTACTGCAAGGCCGCTCGCTCCGAGCAGGTTAATCATTAAAGGAGCCTGATAAATCATGGCGATGCAAACTATTGGCGTGATGGAAACAGTGGAAATACGTCCAACTGCAGGAAACTGACAGAATGAGCTGAATGAATATCAAAAGTTTTCCAGGAGTTCTGCATTGTTACAGTAAATAATGCTTCCCCTAACACAAACAAGTATTAGAAAAAGCCTTAATAAATGCAAAAAAAACAACGAAAAAAATGTCCATAAACAAAGAAAGCTAGCTAAACTTTGTGCTTCTTTAACTGTTTGTTTGTCTGAGATTATTATCTTCAAATCTTCAAATATTTTAAGAAAGATTGCGTTTTTTCAAGTAAAAAACAGTCCATGTTTTTCTTTTGCTCTGGGATTTCCTTACAAATTGAACAAAATGGAGGCATCTGATTGGTCAGTTTATAACTTTAATAACTTGAATCACAAAAAAAAGTGAAATATAAGATTATTCTGGATAATAGAATAGCTGTATATTTGCCTATAAGAGTCTATGGGATTTTGGCTTCTGTGAACCAGTGGATACTTCTTGTTTGTAGCGCCAGGGGTGACGGGTCACTCAGTCCAGTTCTCATTTACAGTCAGTGGTTAACAACGACAAAAAATGAACAGCGGCTCTCATGGTTGTTCTTACAAGACAATAGAGGGAAATTTGAGGCTCTCCCTGCAGATCTGATCAAATGTCACATTTTTTGGAATTTAAAGACGTCATTGAACTAATATTTGTCAGCTGGATCTGGAATTTCTTCCCTTCTTCCTGTACAAAAGTCGGGTGATCTGTAAAGCTCCAGAACACTGGACTGCGGCCGGAAACGCAACCCTTTGTCATGTCCAGCAACATCCGTGAGGCGGACACAGCATGCCCGTGCTCTACTAAAGTATTTGCAAAGCAAAGAAGGAAGCACATTTTGTTTTTTGTGTCACAACACTTCCTGCCTCAGTTTCTGCAATTCAAAATACCAACAACACCCCACCCCCCGCCAGAAACTACTTCTTACTCTGCACACATCCCTCCATTAAGCTCCTGACGCAGCCTCTTGTCTGGTCACAATGGCAGGAACAAAAGACAGTGGAAATATGTTGGTCAGGGGCATGGGGGTGGGGTGGGGGGTAATGTACCTTCTTTTCCTTAAGCAGAGCAGCAGGGGCTTCTGGGACTCAGCAAACATGACTAAAAGAGAACAACAGCACTGAATGTCCAGGATTTCCCGCCAGGTGATTCCCAGGAGGCCCAACCCCGACGAGCAAAGGAGGGAAAGACGCTGATTGTCCCAGCCCCCCCACCCCCCCGGCTATCACAGCTGAGACGGATTAAAAGATGCCTGCTCGGACTGCGTCTGGCTCGCTGTTTACACGACGTGTCAGCCTTTCTCTGCTTAATCAGGCGGACAGACGAGACAACAAAACAACAGCCCCAAAGTAGGAGAATTTCCCTAAATATTAGGGGACAGAAATCCCACAAAGAGACACAGTCAAACACATTTGAGCTTGTTTGTGGAGCAATAAAGATTGTAATGTTTCTCCCTGATGGAGCTTCTGCTTTAACCAACCCAGGAGTCACAGAGAAAATAATCAATTTCATATTTTGACTTTAATTAAAAGGGCATCCCAGCAGCCAAAGCTGTAATGAGTTTCTCTCGTGTTTACCTGGAGATGACAGAAGATATGAGGGCGTGGGGACGTGACAGCGCTGACGTTTTAAGAAGAGTCCAGTCCGATGGGACTGACGGATGTAACCACAGAGATGAGTGGTGGTCATGAACATCTACACAGGGTTCCTAACGAAGAAAATCAAGCCATTTTTGTTTGGTTAAAGACTCACTCTAATGAAAATAGTGTTTTTAACATTTTTTCTGATACTAGAGGTCAAATTTTAAAAAAAAAATAAGATCAAAATTGTATTTCTGAGGATTTCTTTATTCAAATTGTTGGGAATCAGGAGCAGATGTAAAACATGTTGTTGGAAAAAGCCTGTAGCTGTGATGTAGAAGTTACTACAGCAAGCCACAAGCTCCAATACTGATCGCCATTTTTGTTGCACCGCTAATGTTAGGTTGGGGGTGTGAGGAGCGTGTAAGCAGGGAAGTGCGGGCAGGCTTACACTGCGCTGACGATTGTACAATCCAGAGGTGAATTCTTAATGAACTCTTGCTGCTCTGCAGAAACTATGTCCTAGAAAAGCCTTTTCAAAAATGTTTTCCTAAAAACGACATAATTGTAATTTAAATACAACTGGGAATGTTTTTAAAATCGATTAAAAGATTATCGGAGGTCGACTTTAACACGGTTAATGCCAACGCTTTAGGCAAATGTTCTGTCAGCAGTCCCACTCATGTCCTAATGTTTTATAGTGAGTCAATATTGTTGACAAATTATGAATGATTTAATGATTTAATTTTTTATGTTATTGCACTTTAGAAAGTCAGTTGACTCTTTTTTTCTGTGCACAAAAAGCTCCAGGTTACATCATGAAACATCAAACACTTATAGAGAAAAACAAGACATTTTCAAACTCTTTTACCAACTTAACACAAGAAACTTCAGGAAAAAAGTCTCTTAAGATTTAGCTCCCATCTTCAGAAGTTCCTTTAGGCTAATTTTACGTTACTTTCAGGAGATTTCTTTTTTTTGACAAAACGAAAGATCTGTCAAACTCAAAGCTCTCAGTTTCAAAGAGACTCAGTGAAAATGTTGAGGACGACTCAGATCTTCACTAAAATCCTCACTAATATCTTGAAATATCCTGTAGAAATGAAGCTGATGGGATAAATGCATCCCTGTTTGCATCACCTGGCTGTGAAAACACTGACGTTTATTCTGGATCGGTTCAAGAAACAGAGAAAAGTTTGAAGCTCGCTCGGTTTCACAGCTTCACACAGGAGCAGCCAAGCTGCCATGAGTCTCGTGTTTGGCTGCTTGGATTGACTGTGGTGCAAACGATCAAGCAGCAACATCTGGAGAAGAAACCTCAGCTAATCGCTGCTTGTTTATGTTGGCGATGCATGTTCAGCGTAAGCAGCTTTTGAATGGATTCATCTCAAACACAACATCCATCAAATATCTCTTTCAGAGATGGCTTTCAGAAAAGTAATGAAGCTATCAGTGCAGCCACTGGGTGCAGTAATTATCAACGCCAACCAGGACGCTTTCAGGTCTGTGTGCAACAGTTGAATAAAATGCCCGCCAACAGATGTGTGATTGCAGAAGGAGGAGCAGCTCTGGATCATCACTCAAGGTGAATTAATTACTGGATTAAAAGTATAGGACTCAGCATGGTGGGGATAAGAGCGCACGTGCAAACAAACACACACACTCCATCAAACCATCAGGGTTTGATATCAAGCAGGAATTCAACAACGCACATCAAAAAAATGCAAAAAAAATACAACACAATTCATTGTTACTTCATAATTTAGCTCATTTGGATCACTAAGCAAGAAAAATGTTAATTTCCTACATTGGTTTTAAATTTTCTAAAAATTACAAATGCAGAATTACATACGAATGGCATCAAGTGTTAATCAAACAGGATCAATTACATCATGTTACACACGTGTCTTATAACTGAGTAGAAAAAAAAGATGTCTTTACTGCTACCAGTTTAATAGAAATGATAATTCTATTCCAGTGAAAAAAACCTCCAGTTTATAAGGTTAAAAACCACTGTTTCCAGATCAAATTCTGCTGTTTCCAGTTCAAAAACAACCAATTCCCAAATGAAAGCCACAGTTTACAGGTAAAAAGAAACACTGTTTAAGATTAAAAACCACAATTACCAGATTAAAAAAAAGTTTCCAGTTTAAAAAAAAACCTACTTTTTTCAGGTTAATCATTAGGCGAATAAGTAGTGAACCGTGAGGTTACGAAAGCATCTTTATGTGCAAAAGCATCTTTTATCAGATGAAAAATGAGTAATAAAGCACAAAAATACACCGTTATGCAATATAAAGATATGATTGTAATTTCAGAAAAAGATCTCAATCTCTCATCTATTAAGAAACCACCTTTCTATGACAGGGAGGAGAAGGAAAACATTGTCTCTTTTCTCCAGACTAATGTTACAAACCAGTGGTTCAAACGCTGAAAAAAGGATAGATTGGGAATTTGATTTTTGCTTTTTTGCTCCCAAACCTGGCACTACGTTGTTCACGTCATTGGGTACTACAACTGGTTTCCATGGCGATGCAGCTGCCAAACCCCCCATCCTCGCAACCACTTCTAGCTACACCTCCACCAACACACAAAATCAGCAGAACTGTGTCCCGCTGTGTCATTCCCGGTCCTCTGTTTCTCCTGCTGCACTGGGTATCAAAATTAATTCAAGCATGGGGCTGTCTGAGATTACAAAACAGCCCCAATTCCCCCCTGGGGACACAGAGAAAAATGGAAAATGGAGAAAATGCTGCTTTTTAATTGGGAGTGAAAAGAGTTCATGATTCCATTTCTGGTTGTTGCAATAATTACAATAAAATGTCAGCTTATGTAATAAAACCAACAGGAAACACACCTAACTAAGAATGCTGTGTCGCTGCAGAGTTTCTAGGAAAATTAACGTTTTTTTGAGTTTTGAGTAGGAAATGACCAAAATAAAACAACTCACTCTCAAGATTTTATCAAATCCATAAACATCCAGCTTAATCAGAGCCTCAAACATCCAGCTTCTGTTTGATGTGATCACAAAACAATGACCAATGAAAGTTATGGTTTTAAACAGTGATAAAATCGGATGATAAAAATCAAAGACAAATTTGACCCACACAGACACACAAACAGACATTTACTGAATAAACATGAATATATTTTTGAAACCAGACTGTCTTTATTGGTGTATAATCTGACTTTTTTACATGAAAGTCAACAGGAAATTAATCTGATCATGAACATAATAATAAACTACATTTTCAATTCAATAAATAGACTTTTGAGAGATTTCCAGGGCACTGAATCTTGGACGCCCTGGAGAAAAGGGATATAGTGAATAAATAGTTAGGGAAATCAGACAACTTGTGAAATTTCCTCCTACAGCAGAACCAGACTGTAAGTATAAGAAGGAAGCGTGCCGTTGTCTCAGGGTGGAACTGGAACCATCCGATAATTTCAGATTGAAGTTTGATTGGTCCAAGTGATCGGTTTAAACACCTTGAGTACAGTGGCCCTGAAGTTCAAATCACCCCAGTAAACCACTCCAAAAAAAACAAACATAACATATTAAAGATTACGACAATTAAAAAAGGAAAACAAATAATAAAAAAAAGAACATTAAAATTTTGAAATCAAAACAACATTCCAAAACACCAAAAAAAAATAATTAATTAAATTTAAAAATGCAACAATATAAAAATGAAACATTTTGGAAAACAAAAGTAATTTACAGAAATAAAAAATAAAAAAACGAAACTCAATAAGCAACTAGAGAAGGTAGGCACTATGGAACATCAGTGATTGGAAGATGGCGTTTGATTTTTGATGGTTGACTTTTTGCAAATGCGTCTTCACTGCCTGCACACTAATAAAAATGTAGTACAGAGCTTCACACAAATAACTTTAAGCTGAAATGATGGACAAACGTCATCATCCAATCAGGGATGTCCTGTAGAATTCACCTTTTTTGGTTTGTTGTTGTGTTTTGTATTTTAACATTTCATTTTGATTTCTGGAAGTGACTTTTGTTTTCCAAAACATTTCCTTTTTGTTTCGTTTAATTCTTTTGGAATTGTGTTTTGGTTTCTGGAGTTTTGCTTTGATTTCTAAAACGTATTTTTTAAAAAACAACTTTTTTGCTTTTTTCGTTGTGGTCTTTAATATGTTTTTGCACCAAGTGATTTGTACTTAAGGGCCACCGTACTTGTGCCGACAGCTTCTTTTCGCCTTCAACCATCGTTCAAATATCAAATGTTGTGGAAAGTTGTCATCTCCTTTTTCTAAAAAGTCCATCTTTTTTTTTTAAACATAACTGGACTCTTGCAAAACATCCACTTCTCCAGCAGCTGTTGGCATAAGTCAAAGGTAACGTGGTCAGATGTTCCCGTCTCCTCTTCCTGCTGTGGATCTACACTGAGTGCAGAGAAACTAGGAAAGATGAGTCAGCATTTAAGAAAAAGTATGGGAGCTACTGCCTCATCTCACCCCAATATAACAAAGTAATTAGCTGCTGACAGTGACATAAGACGCCATAATAATCTGCAGTGTAGTGTGTGTGTTCACAGGCGTTATCAGAGGAGTCTGGCTGTTCGACAAGCTTCAATTTTCACACAAAGCTGCAAACTGCAACCGTTCCAC
Source organism: Oryzias celebensis (assembly GCA_014656515.1). NCBI lineage: Eukaryota > Metazoa > Chordata > Actinopteri > Beloniformes > Adrianichthyidae > Oryzias > Oryzias celebensis. The sequence goes on along the minus strand of BNCR01000012.1, from coordinate 29,460,099 downwards.
GTGTCTCCACTCTCGTTCTGCTTTGCAGAGATGACAGAAGCTCAGAGCTGATGACAGGACACATACTCCAACAGACGTTTCCGTGGAAACCACAGAGCCTCTTCCTTTCTTTCTCTTTTAAAGCCTGACAGGACTGAACTTTTCAGGGCGGGGGGGTGATCTGCTTCCTCGTTAGCCGAGCCCGACATCCATTAGAGACTCTGACTAATCCTCGAAGATGAACCCAGACTCAGATCCACCGATTACTGGACAGGCACCTGCTGGTGCTGATCCTCCCCAACTGAGCACCAAACTGGCAGGAGTGATGTGTGGCCCCCCAAAAGATTTTGCTCTTCCCCCCACTGTGTCTGTGTGTATGTGTGTGTGGGGGGTCCCTATAATCCCATTAGACAGAGTCCTCTTCCCTGTGTGTAACAGAAACGCTGCCCGAACAGCAGCTGAAGATAAAACACAAAAGCGCGTCGGAACTTTTTTCTGCAGTTCTGGGATTGACAAGAAAATCTGAAATCACCAGGTAGATAAAAACGAGTTAACAAGATTTTAAAAAACTGTGATTATTATAAAAAGGGAAAGTTTTACAACAGTGGACTGCTGCAGGACCCGTGAGACAAAATACTGACATTTCAGTGATTATAGTAAATTTTTGTGGTTGCAGAAATCTCAGTTTAAAGTTACCTGACAGACACAGAATGAGGATAGTTCATTAGCAAGAAATAAATCAGTGCCGAGTCCATTCAAAAATGAGTTCTCACAGCTGCTCATTTAAGAGCAGTGTTGTTACATTTTGGTTAAAATTCAAAAATATTAAAAAAAAAAACAAACAAAAAAACAAGCTGGCCCTGTTGGACTTTAACTCCAGAGATGTCATCAGTGACAGCTAAATAACACACTCTTTAGCAGACAGTAACAGTTTAAATGATCAACAAGAATCAGCTGCTTCTGCAGTGCAGAAAAGGGTGCAGCTTTACACCGATATGAAAAGCCGCTTTTTTCAGCTGATTTGCGTTGATTGTATAAACAGGTTTTTAACTGTAAAGCTACATTCACACCGGGAATGTTGTGCCCTCAAGAGTGCGCTACACATGGTTTCATGACGCTCATTCAGCTGGTGGTGTTCACACAGCGAACAAGCAGGAAGTGGCAGGGAGGGGCTTCTTTTGTCTTTTTTTGTTTTTTTTTTTTACTGTTTCCTAGCGCATGTCCGACTCCTACAGTTGGCAGGGGCTCAGTGCAAAATGTCAAAGCGGAGCAAAACCTACAAATCTCTGTCTTGGTGTTCTAAAATTCCAGCTGAACATAAACCCCAATTATTAATGTTTCCTGGGTGATCACGTTTACAACGGTTAGCACTTCCGTGTTGTGAAAAGGACGTTATCCACACGTCACTACGAAATCCTAGTCCCTGATTAGTCAAAGTTCAGGGTTTTCGCAATTTAGCACTCAAAAGTTCAACTCGTTGAACTTCCAGCACATGATCAATGTTTTGTATGTAGCGCCCGCAACTGGGCTTAAAAACTTGTGTAGCAATGTGTGAACGTAAGAGTTCTGAAAGCAGAAGCATGAAAAAAGGGCTTACGTGTGTTTACTTACTTTACATTGGAGGTGGCTGCTCGAATGCGAGTGGACATGGTCGGTGTAAATGAGCCTTAAATGATTGCATATTACCACAGCACTGTTTCAAAATCCACTGGAATTTCTTTAACTGCGTAAACGGTTGGAGAAATATGATCGTAAGAAGAAAGTAAACGCTGGAGCTAAAGCTCTGGTGTCAGAGGGGTAAATACCATAAAGCACCAACCTGTCTCTTTTTGCATCTTTAGATTCGCCTGTTTTCCTGATCGATACATTTTTGTCACACTACATGTGACCTCTGCTCTTTGGTAGATAATCCACCTGCAGTCAACACTGGTGCCGAACCACATCAAAGTTCACTTGCAAGCAAACTTTGTATTAGGCTTGCACTAAAGTTCAAATGAACTCTAATATTTACCAAACGAAGCAAACAATCCCATTTAGAAGCAAAACAAAGAGATCTAAAAGCAACCACTACAGAACGAAACTTGATTAAAGTGACAGAGTTTTGAGAAAAACCATAAGTGCAGTATCAGATCAGTTTCTGTTAGATTAGTGACCTGAAAGAAGCTCTAAGTGTTCAAAAATTAAAAAAAACTCAAAAAGGAGCTTTAAAAAAATCACTAAAATCACATTTTTGCTGAATGAAATACAAACATCCTGACCGTGACCTTTTTTGATATAGCAAACATTTTTGTCCTGCTTTACTAGAATCCTGTTGAAAGTTTCCAGGGCACCACTCATTCCATGAGAAATCCCCTCACATGATTCGTTAGCCTCTCCTTTCTGTAAAGACACCCCGTTTGCCCTTTCAGCCCCTCGGGTCGCACCGGGCACAGGGGTCAACCGTCAGCAAGTGGAGGTACAGATCAGAGTGGCATGACTGCAGCTGAGGCATGTGAGAAATCCCTCTGAACACGCCTCGTGTTGCGATGGCCCGTGCTCTTATATGCAGCGTCCGTCTTTTTACTCATCACTTTTTCTAAAAACCTTGAATTGGTGCACAGGTGGGGGGAAATGCTGCTACTTATGCGTTTTTTGGTTTATTTCCTGACTGTTCCTGTGTACTCTGAAATAAATCTGTAAACTGAGTGTCTCAAATAGAAGCATAAGTAGGAGAAATGTATCTGAATTCATTCTTTAGCTGATAAAACTAAAACATGTTCAGTTTCTAAACTGAGTTTTTAGCTTAACTTCTACCATCAAAATCTCCCTCATTTACAAAACTTCTTTAGGCAAAAATAAAAATCACTTAAGAAGCAGTTGGGGGGCTTCTTCAAAGCCACGCAGGAATCAGAGGGAGGGGGAAGCAGGCAGAAGTTGGCTTTCCTGCCTCAGATTAGGTAAAATCCTGCTTTGTTCACCTACTGTTTTGTCAGGCGAAAGAAAAGCGCAAAGTCCACACACTGCAGAGCAGGGGGGGGCACATTCCAGCTCTTCATGTACCACTCTCCACCAGTCATAAGGGACGCTTACTTAGAACGCCATCGAATGTGGTCCCATCAGCTGGGACTGCAGAAGTCAGAAACTGCAGCTTCCCTTTTTCCGCAAATTCCCAGATAAGGTGGGGGGTTGGGGGGATTTTCCGGGTGTTTTTCCATTGTTAACGTGGACTTTTCCTGGTAGTGGTGATAAGAGTGCAGCTGTGCTTCCAGAGTTCAGACTAAGAGATGTTCAAACCACCAACATGAAGGATCTTCATAATCATTCTGTTCAACGTTTCTGAAGAACTTTCATCCATAAAGCAGAGCAGCAGGACCACGAAAAGTCCAGCCAGCACCAGACTCTCCGCTCACATGTTCCCCAACACTCCCGTTCATGGCTTCACAACAGCTCGTGCTGAGGAAGCTGTCAGCTACAGATGTCAACCCCCCCGAATGACCCCACTCCCAATCCTCCAGTGCCACACAAGGTACTAGAGGACTGCCCCCCTCCAGAACAAAGAAGTGGGGGGGTTCTGACATTCCTGACACAATGCAGGGCGAGCACCAGGTTCAATTAGTCCTCCAAACTCGGCTGCTGTTCCCAAACAAAGCAACATTTTAGGAGTTTGTTCTTTTGTCTGCTCCTCGAGCTGCAGGACACTACTAAGGAACAGGACACTACTGCGGGTCAGAAGTTGATCTATGCATGGACAGAAAATATACTGACCGTCATCAGAGAAACATTTTACCCTTTAATATTTAGTAACTTAATGATAAAATAACCATACTTACTAGTCATTTTACGAACCCTTTTGATTAGAGGTGAAACATTTAATCGACTTAATCAACAAATCTCTTTACATTCTTATGATCCAACCAGATCAATCTGTCTGAGGTAAGTTGTTAATCAAATCAGCATATACCATTAAAAAAAGTTTCAAAATAAACTAAACGGAATATCTCAATATTAGACAATACCGTGTGGATTGAGACATGAGTACGTTTATTTTACCATGACGTCAACACAACCAAGTGAATCACAGCGGGGTATACACATGTGATGGCGGCAAAAAAAAGGATCGACCATCATTAAAGTCCAATGTGTGGAAACCTTTGAATCTAGCAAAGACATGTGACCACACAGTGCGTTGTATGTTCTAATAATAAAGTTCTGTTTGTATTATTTGATGTGCAGCAGTGGGCTGAACTTTATAAAAGTAACATGTGAATGGATTAGCACTGCTCAGTACCCAGATATTTATCTCTAAACCATACTGGTTGAGTTTTTGACTAAAGATGTCCTGAATCAATTTTCCGTCAGTGAATCGGATCGGACCGTTCAAAATGAACCAAGATAGATATGAATCGTATCGGCACAACAATTTATGTAGAGCTGAAAAACGTTAGATAGAAGGGGGGATTTGAGGAATCTGTAACCTATTTTCAATGGAGTAAAGAAAAAAAAACATTAGTTGGTTGAATAGTTTAAAAAGTTTGAAGAGTTATGTAACACAATAAAAGAATAACTGTAAGGGTGGACGGACAGAAGGACAAAGGAAGAAAAAAGGTAAATGCAGCCCTAACAGGGCCTAAAGCAGTGTCCTGCTGGTGCCTGTCCCAAGCCCGGCAATGCAGAAGGTAGTGTCTGGAAGAGCATTCAACATCAACCTTATAGGACATTTACAAAGGCTTAAATGTGAAGATACCCATATGCATAGACTAATATCGTTGTTTTCTAAGGATTTTAGGGACTTTGAGGGATATGACGCCCCAAAATCTCAGCACACTCCAAGCTGCCACCCCGACATTCTTCCCGCACTCCACTGTCTGGTTAAAACCGGGCCCGGGTACATCTGAACTTTAGGTCAGGAGATCCTCCAGCTTTCTCCTCCTGCGTGGACATACCGGCTGTAAGGTCTCAGCTGGTGATCCTCTCCGCAGCACAGGCTGCTCGGATCCTCTGAATTCACTGGAATCCCCCAGAAGGATCTGCAGATCCGGAGCGCTTACCTTTATCACACAACGCAACGGCGGGTGCTCGGCGAATCCGGGAGGAGAGCGAACCAAAACCGCTGTGTCACTCCAAGTCCATCCCGGCGCACATGTTGGAGAAATGTCACGCGCGGGCGCGCTGCGGAGGACCCCGCCGATCCGCACACTAGTGTCTGCAGGGCTGGATCACGCGCGGGGCGCCACCCCTGGCCGGACCTCCGGACATGTGAGCCCACCTTCTTCACAGCCGGGACGTGGAACAATTCCCGGGACGGCGCGATCCGCCGGCCGCCCGCCTGCGGATGCAACGACTATCCCGCCTGAACGCTCGATGCGCAGGACGCCGGTGCGCAGGACGCCGGTGCCACCCTCCAGAACGGAGGCTTTAGCGCGCGTACGGACGGGGAATTTTAATGAGGGCTGATGCAGCCTCCTGTACGGTCAGAACGTGGAGAAATCCCGGTCTAACAAACCTCTCAGGGAGGGGGGTGGGGGTGTTGCCATGTCCGCAAACAGACCCCTCCTCCTCTATAAGACACCTGTTGATTAGAAATGACTGGGATGCCCCTGATTGGACTCAAGGCAATGAAGCCACGTGCAACAAAACCAATCTTAGGTTTGGAGGTTTACCAAAAGCAATCTAAGAGATTTAGAGAACTTCCTCAGACCTTTGAGGGTCTCTGAATAAAACCCCAAACAGGTCTTTTGTTCAAGCTGCGTTTCCATAATCTTAGTTTCATCACAGCATTGTTTTCCGGTAAATGTGGATCCCATGTGACTTAAAGTTATGTAGCTACAAAACAAGCCCCGATCATCACACTAACACCGCCATGCTGAAACTGCTGTTCAGCATCCCATTTGTTTTTTTTATGTCATTGTAAACACCTGCAGCATTAAGAACTTTAGTATTCACGAAATGCTAACTTTCTAAGCTAACTGAGGCGTTACATTTTGTGATGTTTCAAAACATTCTCGCCTTTAAAAGGCATTCGCTTCAAACTAGCATCAACTTATCTATGACAGCAATAGCTAACTTTATGCTAAAGAACTTTTAAGATAGAACATTCTATATTAAAAACTCATTAACGTACAACCATAAGAGTTTAAAGACCCAAGCTGTTGTTTTTAACATGATCGTGTGGCTTTTTTCTGATGATGGAGGACATTTTAAGTTTAAGATTACATTTCTGAGTATTTCTTAGATTAAATTGCTGTGAATCAGAAACAGACAAAAAAAATGCTGTTTGAAAAAGGTTATTTTTGTGATGTAACAATAAAACTGGGCGGGCCACAAGCTCCCTGCTAGCCATTGTTGTTGGACCGGTAAAGGCTTGGGGTTGTGAGGAGCTGTAAGCTAGCAGGAGAGCATGTAAACAGATGGATGATGGGAAGAGGACAGACTTACTAAATACAAACAGTACCACCCACAACTCAGAGACAAATTTCTAATGAACTACTGCTGCTCTGCAGGAACTATGTTCTAGAAAACATGTTTTGATAAAACATCAACATGATTTAAATCCCACTGAGAACACTTTGAAAATAGATTTAAAAAAAAAGATATATGGAGTTGGACTTTTAAGTTATTTGAGGGCAAACTTAGCTAATAGGCTCAGCCTGATCAGGGCCCTCACACGGACCAGAAGCCCTGAGTCACGTTCACTTTAACTCCTGGACAAGTCAGCACTTCTTCCTCTAATCCTGAAACAGGTCGGCTCTGGTTCTGTCAGCTGTTGCATCTATTAGAGGAGGAAGGTAAACCACTAATCCCTAGAAAGGAATAAGGACAGTTAATTGCTAAATTGTCAATTAAATGGCATAAACAAGTTCTGAAGTTGCTGGAGAGAAGTAAACCTTTAGCAGGAGGAACAAAATCAGCAAAAATATTTCCTTTTTAAATAAAAAATAATACATTTAAACAGAAAATGTGTATTTTATTTATTTCAGCAGCATCAATGCTCCCGTTAATAGACTGTTTTTATCTTTATAGCAAACATAATCAAGTATTTGAGTAATTTTAGTTTAATATAGTTCAAGTATAAGTTACATGCTAAAATGAATTTACCTGCCTTTAATAAAAGAACTCCACAATGAAATAGATGTGTCAATCCAGTAGAGGCCTGAGGCTGTTAATGATGCCACACTGCCCCCTACAGGCGGCTGGGTTTTCCTGCATCAACTCTAATCCGTGACTCAACACTTTCTGCAGACTGACGGAATAATCCATCACAACCACAGTCACCGCTCAACCAGCAGCCGCAGTGTTTCTATGGAAATTGTTGAATCACAAAAACAGCTGCTACATGTGATTTATTGTCTTTTAGTACATTTTAAAAAAGGTTTATTTACATTAAATTTTATTTAATTGAAATTAAATTTATGTGGGATTAAGAAGTGATGTATTCAATTCAGGCGGCTCTTTTTCAGCTTGGAAACGTCTGGTTCTGCTTTACGTTTACGTGACGGCGTGTCAGGAGCGTCTTCAGCTGCAGGCAGGAAGTACAGCTCCATGGGAGGGGTTGGCACCTTAAGGAAGAACAGAGACGATTTGATCATGCACTTATTTATTCCGACTCATTGATGATCTTTTCCTTCCAAAATAAAAGTTTTAAATGTGTATTGCACATTTGGAAACTTTGTTGTAGCCATTTACTGCTTAAACTATAAGAAAAAGTATGTAAACTCACCTGCATGAGATAATCTGCGATGTACTCTGGCTTCAGACACTTCACCCCTAACGACCTGGCCTTTGATACATCCACTCTGAAGTCATCCGGCTTTAGCCGGCTGAAATCTGCGAACAGGTGAGTCGCCTCTTGGTACAAGGAAGGAGACGGACCGGGAAGGACCTGCACCAAAACCCCAGGTTAACAAACATTGGATTTGCCCACTGAAATGCATCTCCACACACATACCCAGTAAGAGGGGGAGGTGTGGTCTAGATCTGTGATTGACAGTGAGGTTAGCGAGAGGTAACTAATAGATCTTTTAATTAGTATCATCTTGATAAAAATTAGAGAAAAGTCATAACGTCCAGGAGACCTGAGCAGGCTGCAATGGAGAGAGTATAGTATCACCCCGATTTGTGCGTGTGTAATTCTTGGTTTGTGTCCTTGCTGTGCTGCAAGGGAGCGATCCCGGCAGTAAATTTGAAAGATTTGTGCGTGTAGTTAGTTTCAAAGTGTTGTAATTTTAAGTTGTGCATTTGTAAGTTGTATTTTGCATTTTTTAAAATGTATTATATGAGTTACGAGTCAAAAATTACGCACGCATAAATCCAAACTTACACAAATCAAGAATTACGCACACAAACTGGGGTGATACTATTTTCTTTCCATAATTGACTGTGATTATACATATCTATGCTGTTAGCCAATGCAGCTCTAGGCAGCTGGCTACTGGAAAGAGACCGGTTTAGCGAGCAAGCTAGCTCTACCGCACTCAGCGTTGCACTCATGGCGTAGCAGGGCGAGCGCCACTGTTCAAAGATAGGCTTTTATACTGGAGCTGTAGAGCACGATGATGTGACACTTCTGTAATGACGTGGGACTTGTATCAGTCTTTATATTATTTCAACCACTAGGGGGCAGCACCCAGGCGGTTTTAGGCTGGACATAAATCCAATAAAAAAAAGAGAGTTAAAAAAAAAAGTGTCACATGCAGATCTGACTAGGGTGGGGGTGGGGGGTGGGGGGGTGGGGATGAGGGAAAGCAAAATGGGGGTAATGGGGGTGGAGGAAATGGCAGGGGCGGGACGCGCTGGCCATACAATGCCACTCATTGCTTTAATTTGATTTATTTCCTTTTTCCTTACAGCTAAAAACAAAAACTTTCATTTTTTAAAAATTGGTTTTTTAAATCATCTTTGTCAGGAGTGACCAGTGACATTTAATCCTTGGTTTTCTCTCTACAGAGCCACAGAGAGAACAACCTTCATTTACATTGATGCAAATTAAAATAAATCCAAATCTAAACCACTTCAAACTTTAAATGCAGGCAAATGATGAGGACATTCAGCATTTGCATGGGAAATGTAAACTGAGGATTTGCAAACGTGACAAAAAGGCTTTAACAGTGACGATCAAGTAGAGCAGATTTCCAGTGTTTTCTATTAAAAAATGCAAATTATTATTGAGATGATGAATAACCCGTCAGGATAAGTTTAGAGGTTAACCTCCACTTCAGAAATACATTCAAGTTGGAATCATTTTGTTCTATTTTCTAACAGATTATCCCTCTCAGAACAATCTTGCTGCTCTTTGTAAATGTCAGTCTGCTGCTGAACCTCATCAAGGTCATGTAGGAAAGGAAAGACGGTGGAAATGTAACCTTAGAAGAGAGAAACACTTCACTGAGCACATTTCCCCTCAAAAGACAAATGTTAGGTTTGCACCACTTTCTCTGCAGGAGGCTGTATGGGTCAATGTCACCTCATGGTGAGCTCCCAGGTGCTTCTTGGTACTCCACCACCACCGCTGTCATGCTCAGCCTCACCTGGTGACCTTTACATTTTACATCCAGCACCAGTTTGAGCCGCTGCTGTCACTTCACTTCAAAAGCTCAGCTCTGCTTTATTCAACAGCAGCAGAGCGTTTCACCAAGTTAACACATTTACCTCTAACCAGTATGTCGTGACTCGTTTCCATAAAAATATTTGACAAGTAGTATAAATGAATGAAAACAGCATCCTTAAAACCTTCCACCATGATTACCAGAGATAATAAACTAATGATTAAGAACTTTAGAATATAACATTTTCAGAAGCCACCCTTCCACTGATTTCATGTTTTTTGTTTGATGAACTGAAAGTAGTTTGATGCAGAAACGTTTATTTTTCAGAATTTCATCATTATGTCACAAAACAAACACTGAAGAAGTTTTGACTCATATGGTTTGGCTTCAATGACTTCAAATCACAATAAAGAAAGAGGATCAAAAAGAAAGAACTTTTCCTGATGTTTTTAGTGCATAAATAAATGTTTATGAATAAAAGCAATTGTAACTTCCTGAAATTATTGCCCCCAGAAATAATGATTTTCACTGAAGCTTTAAGAGTTATAAAACCATTTTGATCAGACTGATCTGATCATCAGAATCAAAGAAGTAAAGAAATGAGAGACCTTTGCTCCGCCTGACTGTAGTAACCGCCTGAAGCCCGATTCTCTGCTCTGGTCGATGTTTAGCATGACCGTCCATCCACTGAAAGCTCCCTGAGGAACCCAAAACGTTCACATGATCAACAAAAATTACAGCAAGTAAACAGTGGTAGTGAATAGATCGTGAGCATCTTCCTACCTTACGTTCTTTACTTCCCTGCAGAGCTTTTCTCCATCGCATTGCAGCAGATGCTAGCCTGCGCTGCTGCGATGTGATGGAAGGCAGCGCATCCAGGATGGAGCTGCTGCCCCACTCAAAGTCATTCTCCTGACCCAAGAAAACAGGAGCTCATGTCACATACACTCCCAAGGTGTAAAAACAGGTTTAAAGCCCCACTCTAATCATCTTTAAATCTATTGTAAAAGTGTTCCCAGTGGTCTTTTAATCATGATTATGCAGTTTTTTAGGCTAAATCTGCTCCTGATTCAAAACAATCTGAATGAAGAAATACTCAGAAATGCAAATGTAAGCTTTATTTTCTCCATGCAGTTAATATACGGTATGTCCTCTACCAATAGAAAAATGTCACAAGAACATGTTTAAAACGCCAAATACACCATTTTGTGAGACTTGAACAAGCGATAAGAGGTGAACTTTCCCTCTGAAATGATGCTTTGTATCACTTAACATGACGTTTAGGATATTAACCCCTTTACCCCGCTGGTAAGTCCTCATACACCAGCTGCAGCAGAGCAAGAGGCAGCTTTTGTTGCATGACAACACGTCACAATGCACGTCAAATGGTTTGCTTCTTGTGAAAATGTAAATAAATACAAGAATAAAGTGCTAATAACTGTTTTAATATTATTTCTTTTGTAAGTGAGTGTGGTATAAGTGGGATAATGGCCTTCCAGGTCAGAAGATAAACAGTCGTGCAACATGGTAGGCAGGATAAGAAGTTCCTCACCTGAATGAATGTGCCCACGCAGCGACAGGCCTCCAGGTAGGAGCGGTGCAGGATCCACTTCCCAGCTGCCATTGCTGCCAGATACTTTTCATTACGCAGAGGACTCCCAACAATGATGTGTGAGCAACTGGGGTCAAATGACTGCTTTTCTAAAACTACACCTCCTACAAGCAGAAAAAGATAAGTTTATAGCTTTTGTGCTTAAAGAAAGTCCATTTTAAGTCAATGAAAGTTGTAGTTTTGTTCAAATATTAAGATGAAATTAAAAAAAGAATAGAAATGGTAAAGAAAAGTTCACAATCACAGCTTGTGTCTGTAAATCTCTGTTCTATCATTTTATTTTTGTCCTTGAACTGTTTCCGATTCCTGATTCGACTCACCCAGATCCTCAATGACGTGGCTGTAATCGATGCGTTCCTGAGGACTGAGGGAGGACATCTGAAACCTGGGTGGCTGTTTTTCTTGTTTCTCCTCATGAGAAAAACAGAAGAATATTTTATTAAAAAACGTTGCTTTCATTTGCAGAAAATCTATTCTAGTTAAATGTGAACCTTTTTAGGAGGCTCGGGTGCTGCTGCAGGTTTGGCCAGAGGAAAAGCGATGCTGGGGGCTTTAGGCGTGAGGATGTCATCTTCTGCCTCCTCTGTTGGGGGGGTTAACAGCTTCTGCCCCAGGTGCTGGTCAATAACGTCGCAGGCAGCTGTTAGAGACAAGGAGACTGACTTTAGTCCTAAAGTTTCAAACCATCTGCAAAATGATTCTGGTATTTACCTTCCCTTCCATTTAACTTCTACCTCTGCTTCAATAGAATACTGCATTATAACCAAAATACTATCAGTCTAGTACTAAAAGAACACAAGTTTGGAAAGCGTACAGCTTTTATAAAATCATAAAGCTGATTTATGGGGATTGTTGTATTAAAAAGTGTTTAATTAAAATGACAATATTTTATACATTTTACAGTTTAAGTAAGACAGACACAAAAAAACAAAGCTATCTAGAGGTTTAAAAAAAATGTTTTTAAAGTTTTATTTGAACTTAGCCATGGTCTCTTTCCTTTTCATTTAAATTTTATTCTGAAAGACCCACTCCAATGAAAATTGTGTTTTTAACACGCTTTTGTGGCATTTTTTTCTGACAATGGAGATATATTAGAAAAATTAAGCCTAATATTGCATTTCTTTTTTTTTTTTTATTTTAAATCGTTGTGTGCAGACAAATAGATCCATGTAAGTCTTCCTAGCTTGAGCTGCTGTCTGGCTCTATACAGCTGGATAGCTAAAATTTTTCTCACCATTTTAGCTGCACTGATAATGTTCGGTTGGGGTTGTGAGGGGCTGTAAGCTAGGGGGAAAGAATGTAAATAGATGGGTCACATGAAGAGAGGACAGATTTACTACGTCCCAGCGGTCCCGCCCACGACTCTCTGCAGCTCTGCAGAAACTATGTCCCAGAAAACTACAGCCTTTTTCATTTTGGCTGCAACCGGCATGATCATAATTAAAAGAGCCCTGGGAACTCTTTGAAAATAGATCAGAAGATGATGATCGAAGTGGGTCTTTAATAAAGTCAGAGAAGTTACTATGGTAATTTGCGCTGAGAAACAACACAAACCGATTTCCACCAGCTCAGAGTCTGTCATGGAGTCCTTCATCTGTAGTGCGGGTTCTGCTGTTGGGGGTGGAGCGGACGCGAGGGGGTCCGAGTGCTGCGAGGGACTGCCGGGCCACTGCAGGTTATCAGCCAGCTTGGCCCTCTCCTCTCTTGCTGTTGGATCGTCCCAGACAATCTGCTCGCTCTGCGAGGGCTCTGTGTTCACGTCTAAAGCTGCTTCTCTGGAAACTCTGGAGACACAGACGTTTGAGGAATCAATTAAGAACATCTTTCCCCTCAGATTCATACTGATCCGACCTGGGAATGGTCTTTTGTTTACCTCAAAGCTTCCAGAGTTCGTCTGCTTCCACTCCGTCCCATTCGGCTCCCTTCAGGTGTATGAGGACCCGAGTCAGCCCCACCCGACCCCATCTTTGCCAGCCTGACTGAAGTACGTCTGCCTGTCGTCAGTTTGGTGGCTGACATGATCTCCTGTAGCTGTTTCTGCAGGTTCTCCCTCATTTCTAGAGTATCTAAACATCAAACCCACTTCAGTTTCTTTCTGTACTTAGCAACCAGCACAGACTTGTGGGGAAAAAAACTCACCTGTTCTCTCTGTTTGATCAAAATCTTCCTGCTCAACGCTTCCATCACTGACACGGCGCAGGGCTGAAGCTTCTTCTGAAAAACTGAGCTAAAAACCAAATACTCGTTTAAGTTGACATCAAAAGTGGCGAGAAGCTTCAGAAATTAGACCTTTGGTATAAATGACGGCCATGTTTCCACCCACCTTGGCTTCAGCAGCGTCTCTCCGCTGTGTTCGTGTTAAAGGTGGAGATCTCTGGGAGCTGCAAGGCACCTGGCTCAGGTTGAGGCTCATCTTAGGATTGTAGGTGAAAGGAAACAGAGACTCCGGAACCCGCCTCTGCTCATCAGCGCACTATACCAGAGAAGTTGATTTCAGTCAAAAACTGTGGACAAGACCAGCTTCTCAGTGTTGTCCAACCATCACAATTTAATGGGATCTTAATATAATTTTAGCCAATTTTTTAACCAGATTAAATCAACATTTCATTTTAAAAGTATTTACTTAAAAATATTGTATTAAATAAGGAAAACTAACACCAATTGGGCCGTGAAAAATCCCACAAAAGTTTTATAAAACTGAACTTTGTCATAAAGTAAGATGAAATCAAAGTTAGAAGGAAACATACGGCGTGCAGCCAGTACTGGGAGACCACATGCACCCCCCTCTCCTTTACTCCTTTGTATTCACGGCTGACGTCCCCCACCCGGCCCTGGTAGATGTAGTGTGTCACTGTGTCGTCATAAGCCCACCTGCAAAAAATATCAGGTTTCAATTAACATCAGGTTTCATTTCATTTTCATTAAATGTAAAATATTTCTTTACAATTTTGTTTTGTTTACCAGCCACTATAATTATCCCAGAGGGACCGTTTAAATTCTTTACCTACAACTACCTTACAAAGCTGAAGGCGGAAGAAAAGGCAAAATCACAGAACATCATCAAGCAGTTAAACGATTTTGAATAAGAAAGAGTCAAAAACCTGAAGTCTGCTCCAAGCGAGGCAGCAACGGCATTTAGTTCAGTCTGCATTTTGCTCAGCTTCTTTCCCACACAGACCACAACTCCCGTCAGCGGTCCGGCCTCTTTCTGTGGCTCCGTCTGTGCAAAACATAAACACATTTTGATTTTAAAGACCCACTCCAATTAAAATTGTTCTTAATATGTTCTTATGGCATTTTTCTAATTATGGAGTGCATATATTGAGGATATGCATATAAGGGTCACACAACAGGACAGTTGGAGGCTGACTCAACTCTCAGTCCAGAGTTGAAAAATGCAAAAAGGGGGGGAGAGAGAGAGAGCAAGAGAGAGAAACTGTAGACATATGAGCGGGACTAGGGCTGAGAAGGGTAGGTGTGGTCTAGATCTGTGACTGTGACAGTGAGGTTAGCTTGAGGTAACTAAAGGATCTTTCTATTATTGTCACAATAAAACAAAAAAAAAAAAATCATAAAGTTCAGGAGACCTAGCAAGCAAGCTAGCTCTGCTGTGCTCTGCGTCGCAGGGCAGGTTAAGCAAGAAAGCTATCTCTGCTCCGCACAGCGTTGCAATCTCGGCGCAGTGTGGCGAGCTCCACCTTTCAAAGTTAGGTGGGACTTTTATACTGGAGCTGCAAAGCACGATGACGTCAAACTTCTAAAATGATGAGGGACTGACATCAGTTGAGTAATCACAAAATTCAACTTTACTACTTTGTTTCAACCACTAGGTGGCAGCACACAGACCGTTTTAGACTACTGGCATATTTTTAGGAATTTATTGTTTATTTTAAATTGTCAAAAAATTTGGCAAGGACGTCAGCACTTTTAAGCCCATTTGTACAAGAAAACAGTCAAAAAAGATGTTTTACTGTTTAGCTACCCTTTATGAATATTAAGAATAAAATTGTATTTCTTCATTCAAATCATTGTCAATCAGGGGCAAAAGAGAACTTTTTTGTGATGTAAAAAATATACTGAGCGGGCCACAAGCGCCATGTTCTGCTCCGTTCAGATGCATCCACTTGTAGACAGATGGAGCCGTGTACATCTTTGCTTTCCTCATCTGAGATGGTGACTGGCTCAAAACTGTAAGGCTGAATAGCTCTAATTTTGTTCATTTTTCTTGTACCGGTAATTTTTTTTGGCTAAAAACAGCATAATCGTAATTAAAAGACCACCGGGAATGCTTTGAAAATAGATCAGAAGAGGATCAGAGCAGGTCTTTAAACACATAAAGAGTTAAAATACAAAATGATGAAAACTCCAGAGAGGAGACGTGTGAAAATGTGGCGTTCTATTGTTTTTACCTCCTTCTCTGATGATTTTCCAAGTTCAGGGCTTCCAGAGGCCGCTTGCATTTCGGAGACATTATTCCGCGAGCTATTGGCCAAAGCTACTTTCAGATTCCTGTTGATGACAGCAGTCAGTGGAGTTTCCACTTTCTCGCCTGGCTTCAACCTTCCCCCTGGAGTTTCCAAAGCTCCAAGAGCATCCTAAAGAGCAAAACCAACAAAAGCTTCATAAACTAAAATGCAGTCCTACAGGGAACGTCTTCATTCTTTCAGCAAATCACAACCTTGACATTAAAGGATGGGCGGAAGAGCTGATCTCTGCTGAGGAAACGGGAGGGAGTGTCCAGCTGCAGCAACGCCTCCTTTTGGTGGGGGTTTCTCCTACTGCTCTCTGGGTTTTGTTTGGGAGTGCTGAGACCGTCTTGGGGCTTCATCTCATCCAGAACAGAGCGAAACACTTTGCTCTGAAAGCGACCTAAATCTAGAGGGGTGACAGCTTTACCACTCTGTGGGCCCAGCAGAGGGATTTCTGGAGAATTATGAGCTGCTGGAGTCGGAGCTGGTTTCTGGGAACCGCCAACAAAGCTCTCATCGTCCCTCTCTGCAAAAAAGGAGGCGTTAAAAACCGGTCTCACAAGGAGAGAAGAGATAATCACAATAATAAATCTCCACAGACACACAAATTCTGGAGTTTAACCTGGTGAAGGAGGCATGTCAACCAAAAACATCTCCTCTGCTGCTTTCTGTCCAGTTCTGGCCGATTCCAAAATCCAGTGCATGCTCACAGCAGGGAGGCCCCACTTTTTTGCTGCCTGGAACTTTGTGCCATCTGGACTCTGCAAAACCAGATGAGTGCTGGCCACCATGCCTTTCTTCTTAATGGCAAAGCGCACAAAGTAATCCTGGACACTGAAGCAGGTAGAAGAAAAGGATTTAGGAAACTTCCAAAAAAATTCAGATTTAATATTTAGAATGAACAGAAATGACTAAAGTCCCGCTCCGATTATCTTTTGATATATTTTCAATGCATTCTCAGTGGAGTGGCACTTTTCACAATTTTCATCGGAGTGGGTCTTTAAGATTCAACGGTCAGCCTGATTGTTTTAGAATATTAACACCCCTACAGCCATTGCTATAAAGTCTACGGAATACGATCATACTCTGCTCCAACATGCTTGGCCAGCTGGATCAAAGACTCCCTCTCTGCTCCAATGAACTGGCTGACTGAGAGAATGCAGCCCTCCAGAGGAAAGAAGCCCTCCCTAACAGCCACAGGAGTGAACAATGGGTTGGAGGACGGCACCAGAACACACTCCTTCTCCACACACATGGCCTGGAAGGGAATGCCAAAGAAAAAACAAAATACAATTATGAGAAATGTAGGATTTTAAGGAAATTCAGAGAGACAGGATGTTTTTTTTTCTTACCAGCCACGTATCTGTAACCACCTCGTCTACTGTAGCCTCAACTGCGCATCCCAGCAGAGGAACCACAGCATAGTCCGCCACCACGCGAGAGCGGACAGCCAGCACCTTTCCTCCATGTTCGATCACCAGCGTGGAGAGCTGCGCCTCAGCCTCAGCACCAAAGCCCACAAAAAGAAAAGACTTCCCAGAAAATAGGCTAGTCCCATTGGACTCCTGCAAAGTTGAGTCCTGCTCTGGTCCTCTGGTGAGACTGGGAGCCCGGGACTCCAACTGCAGTTCTGCAGCTGCACTGACTGATTTCCTGCAACTGTACTCTGCAGCTGGTGTTGGCATATCAACTGGAGGATAGACGCGGAGAAACATGTGCTTTCAAATCCACTAAACCTGAACCAAATTAGTCTACTTTATTCCAGTCTTCAAACAAGACATTCTTACCCACTGTGGGATCATCGTTCATGTACTGAGAGAGCAGATCCTCCTCCGCCCTTTTTTGTCTGGGGGTGCTGGGGCTAGAAACAGGTGGACTGGCAAGGAGGCGAGACTTCATCACGTGATCGGCGGGAACAGATGCAGCATCAGGAGGCAGACAGTCAGGGTGCAAATACTCTGCTTCTGGGAGAAGCCTGCCTCTGGAGTAACTGTCCAGCAGCCACTGCACTGTGACGACATGAGGCCTGTGAAAAACACAACAGTAAAAGTCTGATTCAGCAGACTATTCATACCGCTTCCTGCCTCTGTGTTAGAGCATTTTATCTAAACAGAATTATTTCTTGATTGTTACTATATATTGTAAGAAATTCTCCAGTAAGATCTTGTTGGACCATAAAATGCATTTTGACCGATCTGTATGAACCATTTAAATGTCATGCTTTATCTACTTTAACTATTAATTAAAACAAATAGCTTTCTGAGTGATTTATGATCATTTGCTGCTTCCAATTGTGTTAAAATCAAAGCCGCTATTTTGTCACAAATGTATTTCTGTTTGTTCAGATAATTCACTATATTTTTAGGACTTTGATCTATGGGGTCAAATCAGGATAAGTTTAAAGTGAGTCAGAAACCAGGTTGTGAATTTGAAAAAAAAAAAAAAAAAGACAATCGGAAAACAGTTTTTAACTGAAACTTTAAATTTGAAATAGTACTGAAAACTTCAATTCAAAAACGACAAACCTAAAATTGTTAACAAATGAAAAAAAAGGTTCATTTCTGCTATTTGTTTTTTCGGTTTTCATTTTTTGTTTCTCTCTCTCTTCATTTTCAGTCCTCAATTTACAGTTTCAATTCAGATTTTTTTGTTTTTGGAGTTGATCCTAATTTTGTGTGGGAGCGGAGCTTTAACAAGATTGACATCAGGTGACAGAGGTTAAGGTGACATCATTTCTGCTCTTGTTGGTACCACCTGTGTTATCACTTCTCTAATGAAGTGATAATACTCTGATATTACTTCTACAGTTATGAAAAAAACTGTTCTACATATAAGAACATTTGGGACTTAAAGTGCCAAACTAAACTTCATATAAAGAATTCCTTTTGTTTTATTTAAATCCTGACTTTTTTTACAGCCACATGATAAAGTTTACAAGCAACGTTTTTAAATGTTTTAAAGCAACTTTATCACAAAAAAAAGAAATTAACTCAAAACTTGACTATTTAATATTTGCTGCACAAATTTGAAGTAAAATCTTAAAAAAAAACCATTAAAGATTTAGACACAAAGAGGAGATTTTTTTGGTCAAACCTATAAGCTGTTTTAGAAAGAAAGCTTATGAGTTCCTGGTCCAGCTCTCTCATCACCACGTGTGTAAGTTCCTCGCTTGGTTGGTTGAATCGCAGACCTCCAGCATTGTTCACAAGACGGCGAAGCTTTTCCAGCGTCTTCAGTGGAAAACCACACAAATACAGCTGTGCAACAGCAAGCGCACAAAATTATGCCCTTTACTTTCAAAGGCTTGATAGTAAAGTAAATTTACGAACAGTGATTTACCTTACAGCCATCCAGTAAATCATCAACAGGACAAACGGTAAGATCCAAACCATCTACAGGATCTGCTGTTTCCAGGCGGCTGATGGTGAGTGCTGTGTCGTTTATCGCCATGCTGCCACTGACAGAAATGTTACTCAAGCCCAAAAGCGAAGGACCATCTAAAGGAAGCAAAAACAATTTCACAAGACAACACGTTAAAAATATTTGTGTAAAACATTTACATTTCTTAAGGCATAAAAGGCGAATTTTGAGTCTTTTTTTTCCTCGCCTTCCTTCTTGCTGTTGCCTGTGGGGGTTGAGGTGTGGGGTCGGCTGGTACTTGATGCGTGGCGCTCCACGGCATACCTGCTCTCATCTTGACAGAAACCTTTCTCTATGCTGTCAAACAGCCAATGCAGAGACACACAATACACATTCCACTTGCGAGCGCACTCGTACTTCTGACCTGCAAGAAAACACAAACTTTCAGAACAAAAACAGTACTCGCTGTGGGAACAATATTTCTATACCTGTTTGTTTACTGATCAGACACTTTTTCTTAAAACAAAAATCTAGAACTTTGACACCAACACAGTCTTTCACAGCAAAACAACAAAATATCAGGTTAGTTCAAGGGATGCCACAATCCTTGCTTGAAAAGTGAACCACATGTTACACTATTGAACCAAATTATAGGGAAAGTGAATTGTTACATCCCTACATGTGGATGACACAACATTTTCAGGCACAGCATCATTGTTGAAAATTATATTGATAAGTCTGTCTAATCTATTTCTGCTTTGACTTCTCAGGTGATTCTAATGAGAACAATCAAAAGTATTTGGAAAAAAAACTGTAAAATATGACACAAAAGTAGAAAAAATGTAAAACATTAAAATATGAATCATGTTAGTGAGTGTTTATGAAAATACTGATGTATCAGGCATAGCTATAAAATTCATACACAGTAAAAAACCTGTTTGTATTTTGTGTCTCACCTGTTGGTTCACTGACAATGAGGTGTGTGCACTCATTCATTTTGAGCTGGCCAGTGTACTTGGCCCCGTGCTGTTCACAGAGGCGCTGAACCTCTTTGCGTTCGGTACTGGACAGGCCGGTGACACAAACAGTGCAGCCAAGCAGCACAGGGCACAGATATTCATCTATAGGCAAGTCTGTGTATCTAAAAAGACTGAAGACAAGATAAGAAAAATGTAACTCTACAGAAAAATATCCAACTTGTTTTATAAACAAGCTGTATTCTATGGAAATTCGAGTGATAAATTGGTGTAAAAAGTAAAAGAAAAACTGATTTGATAGTCAGTATTAGGAAGGAAGTTACTATGCACTATTAACAGTTACAATAATGACTACAAAGTAGTAAAACAAAAACATAACTATAAGGTAATCAGGTGCCTTAAAGTTCATACCTATCCTGAGATTTTTCCCAGCAGGTTTTTACCCATGAAGGTAAAAGGATGGGTTTACCCAAGTTAGCAGCCACCAGATATTTTTTACTTCCAACCTCCCCTGCAATTAAATGTGTGACGGACACATTCAGATCGAGGCAGGCCCGTCCACCCATGAGTTGCACAAGATCCATCACATCCACCTGCAGAGTGGGACAAAATATAAACATTAACATTTTCAGGTGTTAGGGTTGGATATCACTACCAAGATACTAAACCAATTTGACCCATTAGTAGCCATGATGACACCAGTGTAATAGGAAAAAAACATCAAAAATGCGTTCTTTTGGTCAATTTAGTCTGTGATACATCCTACAATCATTTTCTAGGAAGGAAAATCAGGTCTGGGTTCCTATAGGGTTATTGTCAATTCATGAGATTGTGATTAGATGTTCATTTAAACTTTAAAAACAAAGTTTACTGTTTTAAAGATTCTATTCTATTTTTTTTTTTTTTGCCAAAAAAAGTTTTTTTCTCTACATCAAAAACTAAGAAAAGCTGTTAGTGCCTAAAAATGCAAGAAACTGTTTTAATGGAAAATGATCCACAGATTTGATAAATTTGTGTCACACCAATTCAATAAACTAGCTTTTAAATCTTAACATGATCAGTGCAATACATAAGAATCATACAACTACAATACAAGGGCACAAGACCCTCAACATTTTTCAAAGAATGGTCAGAACTCACTCGTGCTGCTTTTTCCAAGCTGGTGCAGGAAATAGTGACATCAGCCATGGCCATGTTATAGACAGGCTTCTCTGCTTTTGGGACGCAGCGTTGCTGCT
The DNA here is from genome assembly GCA_014656515.1 of Oryzias celebensis. Lineage (NCBI taxonomy): Eukaryota > Metazoa > Chordata > Actinopteri > Beloniformes > Adrianichthyidae > Oryzias > Oryzias celebensis. Next base: position 29,438,943 of record BNCR01000012.1, on the reverse strand, counting down.
GCAGGCAGTACAAGACCACCAAGGGGCTCACAATTCTGCAGCCACGCTGCACGGGACAGAGTAACAAAGCATTCATTTCCAAGAGTTTAAAAAAAAATCCTGTTAAGAATTTTGATTTCACTAAGGCGACAAACCTTCTTGCAGTGCAAAAATGCAGGGGTGGTAAAGCTGCTGAACACAAACAGGGACTTGTCCTTCTCTACTGTCTTTAAAACATCTTCCTCTTTAACCTTCTTTAAATACTTCTCAGACTGCAGCTCCAAAATGGCCTGTTAGAATATGATGATGAAAAAAAATAAATAAACATCTAGAAAAAAACTTCTGCAGAAAGGACCATGCAGTGGTGTTTACCTCATACGCTTTAACAGCATATTCTGTATTGGATCCTTTACTCTCCACAAACTTTACAATAAAGCGCTCCTTTTCCACTTTGGACATGTTGAGTCTACACAAGAGTCAAAATAAAAGTTAGAGCATCTTCTTTATTTGCACATCTTTGATGCCACCGTTTTCTCATCCCTTAAGAAACACTAAACTAAATCAACTACATGTGTTAAAACAGTGAGTATAGTAAATACAAAAATTTTAAATAGCACGATATTAATTATGGGTATGACTAAAAATCCAGTCTGGGAGCATTTTAGCTCGTTTGGAATCTGCTAAAGTAGGTTTAACTCGGTTTGGTTCGGACTCGGTTCCACCGACTTGCTTCCCACAAGAGTGGCTCTGCGTCCAAGAGACTAAACGGTTAATAAACACTGTTTTAATCATATCTGGTTATGGTACAGCAGAGTCAACTAACATTCACATTTAAATGTTGGAACTGAACGCTAGCTGGACTTTTAACTTGAGTTTTCCCCTTTATACTAGCGAAATGTTTTCAGTAGAATTACCCTAATTGGTTAAAAATCACACAAGTTTAAAATGTACAAAAACATTTTTTACAACAAAACTGTAAATTATAAAATCCTGGAACTAACTTTTCAACAAATACATCACAGAAAGTTGAACCGGCGACCACTTACCTTTAACAAATCAGATTAGCCTAGTCCTCTAAAAAAGCTGCAATACAGCCAGTATGTGATCAATAGCCTGCTGTTATGTTTACATTGCTTTAAAACCTTTTAAGGACTTGCTGAGTTGATAAATTCCTTTCTATGTCTAAACTAGCTAAAGAAAATGTCCAATCGGGTTAGCTAACATTCAAATTGTCGTAACTTAGTCAAAACAGAAGAATACTATGGTATCAATGTACACGTTTAAAGTTCGTGTTAAGCACCCTCTTTTTCGCCTCCCAAAAATAAAATAAAAATAAATAAATGTACAAAAAAAATACAGCTAAATTCTAATAATAATAAACCTTAGACAAATGAAATGCAGTTATTTGTTGACGTCGTTCGCGCCTTTCGGCGTAACTTCCGGTGTTCCTCTGTAAAGCGTCCGAGTGGAATCAGAGATCTTTCTTCATGGAAGGGACACATGGCCACATATTTAACACGAAAACTTTTTTAAAATCCGTCATTGAGTGTCCATGTGTACCTCTCTGGCTCAATTAGATATTAGCTTTTTAAACATATACCATCACAGTAATAGCTCTAAATGTATACGGTTAAAATAAAAAATAAATATATGCAAGCTCAAGTGCAAAGTCATCCCCAGTTTGAGACATAAATGGTAATATAGTAACAATTTAGTTGTCATTATTTCCTCCAAAATATATTTTTTGGGATGATTGAGTACACGCATTCCCACAAAGAACTATTTCCCGATAGTATGATTGAAATTTATCAAAATATATCGTGTACAAATCAGTATCAAAGCAAATTGCCTTACAAACTAAAATATCTATTCTGTGAGAAAAATATAAAACGCTTATAGTTTATTCACTTAAAAAATATTTTCTACTACAGTGATGTATGATGTAATTCTTTCATAAAACATAAGACTCTCCTAATATCAAATGACATTTTCTGAATATTAAACATTTATAAAACATATTGATTTTGAATATGACAAACAAAAATACACAAACAAAGAACAACACTGTGGGTTCCCTTTTATTCTTAAAATTTTATGTACAAGTGTGACAGATTTTATTTTAAATGTACATTCATGTAGAAAGTTTATATACGCAATATTACATGGAACATTTCACAAATTGCACTAGTCTTTCACAAAGATTCATAATCAGTCATTCATCATGTCAGCAGAAGCTCAATTCCGGTGGTTATTTTTCCATTTATAAATATTCTAGTGCTTTTTGCTTTCTGGGAGGAGAATTATTAAAAAAAAAAAAAAAAGTCCGGAAAGAGGATTCAACTTCAGAGAAAACAGAATGAATGACTTAGAATAAAAGGCTGGAGGTAAGGAAAGCAGATTCATGTCGTGATCCGAAAAACATACGCAGATCAAATCAATTCGGAAGGTTTGATAATGAGATGTTCACTTGTGGAAATCGAACAGAGAAGTAATAATTTTCCCAAATCTGGTGTATTTTTTTAGAGCATTCTGTAAACTACATATTTACGTGAGAAGTGAACAGGTCCTGACACAATGGAGGCAAATCCCCTCAGAATGTAATATCAGTTTAACACATCAGAATTTGACAGAGGAAGAAAATAAATGAAAAGAAGAAATAAAAATCCCTAAATAACAGCCTTGGTATTCCTAGAAAAAAATCTTGAGTAAAAAATATATTCATACAAAAGTAAACTTTTTCTGCTGTTGGAAGAAACAAGAAAAATTTTTTAGAAACAAAACAAACGTGGTCACTAAAAAAAAAGTTTTTGAAGACTTGAGCGTATAATTTTTTTCTCTTTTGAAAGAAGGGAAAGTGATGTTTCGAGAGATGTCTGAAGGATTTTGTGACATTAAGTGAGGGCCCGCTCTTCTGTTTTCCCTCTCTGTGACCTTTTCTGCTGACCAAACAGTCCATTGGTGAGGCTGCGGGGCAGCGTGACTGCATCCTCAGCCTAGGTCTCCAATGTCGTTGTCCACGGGGGGTGGGACACTCGATAAAACTGTGGTGCCAGTTCCTGCTGTTAGGTAACCTGCCACTCCTGGACCTGCAAGCAAAAGTAACACGACTAAGTCTTTGCACAGAAATTGCTAAAATGATAAATGGGATGGTTGTTTTTCAGTCTTTTTAAGAACTTCTTATCAAAAAAACCTCTTAAGCTTCTCTTCATTGAACTGAATTTAGATTATAAACCATTAGACAATGTAGATCCTCACTGACAGTTGATGGGAAATGTTCATCCCTAAGTAAAAGATTAAAGTCGCGACTGACTTTGTATGGCCTGCAGGCGATACCTGCCCCCCATTGACCCACTGCTGCTACATGACCCTCACACTCCCCTTCCACTCCTGCCACTTCGGTCAGTAATGCATGTGACAAATTCATAAAAAAAAATAAATAAATAAATAAATAAATTCAAAATGGCTGCTTTTCTGTAGGCTTTATCACAATAGCAACCATTTTATGATTTGGTCTCCTTGAGGTGACAAACAACTGTAGATTTTTAAAGAATCGGCAAAAGTACCTGGGGGGTGGGGGAAATTACTAGGTGCCTGCAAATTTTAGTGATTTTTTGAGTACCGTATGTAGTGGGAGTGAAATTTTCACCTTTTGAATTTTTTAAACTACTAGAAATATGATGTCCATAAGTAACTGCACTTTTCAAGTTTTGGACATTTTGAATTAAAATGAGTATGATTTGATGTCAACGAGTAACTGTACAATGTAGGAAAAACAAATATAAAAGCTGCAAAACAGGAAATAGTTTTATCGACTTTCACATTTTAAGAATTTGTCAAAAAGCTTTTACCTTTATTTTGAAACTGTTAGAGACTGAGTTCAGGTGCATTCACTAACAAGCAGATCTAAGGTGGGGGGGGTGAGAAACAACTGAAACTGGGACATTTTTAGAGTTGTTAGATGAAAAAGGATAGATGGCAAACAGGAAATGAATGCCGACTGGGAGCCAGGTTGGAGTCTACCTGCATCAGAGCAAGCGAGAGGAGGGCTGTGAGGGCCCAGTTCTGGAGTCTAGAGCCCACCTCGCAGTGGGCTGCTGGCAGCCAGGAGAGAAGGAGTGGAAACCCCTAAGAAGGAAACGCAGGTGGAAAAAGAGAGGAAGGGAAAGGCAGAACCAGGAGGTTACAGGAGAGAAAAAGGGTTGCTGGGTTTGAGCATAAAGTCAGGAATCAGCCAGGGGTTTTTTAAGAGGTAAAGAAGAGCATCAAGGGGTCAGACCACAGATATTACTTACCTTCTGAGGATATTGAACATATTAGATAAGTTGCTAGTTAAATTGTTAATTAGTAATGGAAAAAAAAAAATCACTTTACCTGTAAGGTATCCGGCTGTCTGAGAATCTGAGATGAAAAGATCGTGTTTCTGGTCTTTGAAGGCACTCCACACTGAGGACTTTGAAAGAATTTCATTCACCTGCAAAGTACAAGAGTTTACAGTTACATGAACAATCATGGAACTAAGAAGGCAGACAAATATTAGTCTAAAGGATCTCATCATACCTGTTCTCCGTACTGCAGACTGCGAGTCATGGACTTGAGAGCTTTAACTATTTGGGCCTTGGTAGCTGAAGGGTTTTCTATCGTCTCCAGACCAACTCCTTCAAGTAATTTCAGGAGGTATGGAACCAAATCCACCCTCAGAGCCTGTTTATATCGATTCTGTTAGAAAACTTTTCAAATAAAGTCAATGTCGTGGGGAAAAAAAAGGAAAGAGTACCTGAGCCACTAGATCTGTCTGCTCCTTCTGAAACATGCGGTTAAGAGCTTCACAGGCCACGCCAGCCATGTCTGCCCGGACTTTCATCGCGGCCATCAGAGGACCAATTGTCTCCAGAGATGCCATAGAGCGCACGCAAAGCTGCAGGAAATAAGAGTTCCATTTTAATCGCATTTTCAGGAGAAAATATGCTCCAATGACCCTTGATTGTAAATTTTTGAATCTCAGTTTTGCACAAGATTCTGCATGTTTACATGAAGATGCTCGACTGCTTTAGGCCACATTTTGGGGAGCTGCTCCAGAGGGGCACTTATTGGACATACATAATAGAAGTGTTCATAGTGAAACTTTTTAAAATGACAGAGCTGGAATTTGTTTTTTTACTTCTTACTTAATACAAGAAATGGATGCTTCAGAAGGCTAGAAAATAAATAAACAAAAAGGAATAGCCTTCAGGTTCCTTTATACACAATGCAGGAATAAAAGATAACAAGATCGTTGACATTTTTTATGTACAATCCTAGAAAATATATTCTTTAGATTAGCAAAAACATCTGCTGTAGAGGCAAGAAAAATGACTATGTTCCAGCTTCAAATGTCTCAAAACCCTTCTTGGCAGATGACACACTGATTTCTTGTTCAGGTAAAAATTTTAAAACATTTACCAGAAGATATAAAAATTGAAACAGTTAAATTAGTTAAAATTGAAGAAGACTAAGTTTATGATTTTTCCTGATAGAAAAAAGGAGGGAGAAAAACTGTCTATTGATGGAGTAAAAATGGAAAAATGTATCAGAGTTTAGATTCTTGTGGGAGTTATTTTAGAGGAAACTGTCTTTTAGAAGCCATATCAAAAATTAAAAGTGGTTAAAACTAAATTTGCTTTGAATGATGTTAAGTATTTTTATCCTGTAACGTGCTGAGATTATTATGTCAATCTATTTTATTGTTCTATTTAACTTTTGTGTTGATATGTGGGGATATACCTTTAAGAACCATTTTTTTTCTCCCTGTTCCTCCATCTTGAATGGTCTGTAACAACCTGTAACTATCACATTTGGATGTTATTTTCTTTTTGTGTTGCACCTATTACTCGAGTAAAATGACTCGAGTTAAATGTTATTTTCGTACAAAATGCATATTTCATATGTAAATTCTTGTTTTCCATTTAATTATGTAGGAAAGGGTCATTTTTTGTAGTCCTAAATGAAAAACTTTTGTAGAAAGTGGACTTGGTCAGGCTGTGCTTGGTGTTTGTGGCTTCCACTGTGTTTGCTTCCAACAGTGTAAATATAATTCATCTCTATCCAGTCAGTCATTATGAGCCTATCTTCAGAATTTGCTGTCATCAAGGCAGACAAGATTTTGCAGCGGTTGTGATGATGGAAATGGCGTTACCTTTGAAATAATTAGTTAAAAAAGTAAAGATGTGACTTTTGACTATAATCTGATTTCTTGCCTCGTTTTCTGATAAGACATGGATGACGCGGATGGAGCTCTTGGGGATGGCATTGTTCTTGTGGTTGAGCGCTGCTATAATGCGAGGAAGGTGACCCAGAGGAGGAACCTGGTCAGCCAGCTGGCTCTGTGTGCTGAACAGGCAGACGGCTGCAGTGGTGACCGTTTCCAGGGCCTCACCCTACAAGGGACCACATGACAGTGAGAAATGTTCGGTTACATTTTCCCTCTAAAAATGGAGTCAGCGTGGTGGAGGAGCTCACATTTGGGTTGTTTTTCTCCAACAGTTCCGTCAACGTTTCAAGAAGAGAAACCAGAAACTCTCGCGGCTTGCGTAGCACCCAGCCGGGCTGAGCGATGAAGATGCGCAGGAAGACTCCACCGACCTCCAGCTCACCCTGTCCAGCGCCGTACGCCACAGTGAAGTCATCTGGTAACTGAACACACACACAAGAACGCACATGTATATCTATCTAAAGCAAAACTGAAATCAGTCCAGAAAATAATCAAATCCTTACTTTCCAGTTCACGTCAGGATTATCCTTCTGCAGTTTAAAGTGACTGAAAAAAGCACAAGTTAGAGTTAGACAAAGGGCAAACGGTAAACCCAAGAGAATCAAAAGTCAGACGTACTCCAGCATCATCTCCCGCACAGTGGTGGACACTTTCTCCCTGGAGCTATCATTCCAGATGAGCTCCGGGTTCTCGTGAGTTCCCTCAAATATGTGAACCGCTGCCTCTGCATTGTCTCGCATGGCGTCCATAAAAACGCCCGGAAGGAAACGCATTAGTGTCAGGCGCACCTAGCAGGGAATGAACAATAAAAACATTGAGCGGGGAGGAAGATCTTTACAAGAGCAATCAGCTCCGTTTTTCCAAACAGACCTTTGGTCCAACCAGCTTGTCTGAGGTCATCTTGGAGAAGAGTTCTGCAGTTTGAGTGCGAACCTGAGGATGTGTGCAGTTACAGAAGAGGTCCAGTAAATAAATGAGAGCACCTGTGGGACCAGGAAATGAATGTAAGATTTCAGGCAAAATTTCAGATTCAAAGCTTTTTAGAAGAAATGAAAAACGTCTTTTCTGACCTTTGGCCATTGCCTCTTTCACAATTTTTGTGTTTGATGTCAGTGCATGAAGGGTTTCCAACACCAATTGCCTGCCTAAAGGATGCAACAGTCAGTAAATTAAACTATACACTTTAAAAGACCATAAAATCGTGAAGTTTCTTACTGGAGGGGAGGGAATGCAGCAGCAGCAACAAGTTGGACAACACCATAGACTCTGCAATGTTGCTCACACATTCCTGGTTTGACGTCACAGTACTGACGACCTTAATGGGACACCAAAGTCATTACAATATGCTGAGATTCACGGACACAGCAAGAAGACCTAAAAATGTACCTCCAGAACCAGCTGCTGCACTCTGCCAGCTCCATGAACACGCAGCAAGGAGAAGAGAAGCTTGAAATGGCCGATGCATTCCGTCTCTGAACCTGCGCGTTAAAAGAGGAAACAGACAGTTGGGATTCCTCTGTGGAGCACCGCACACTGACGACGTCTTTCTTACCAGGATTGTTCTTGATAACGTTGCGGAGAGCTTCTAAAGCCATCTCAGCAAAGCGAAGCCTCTCCGCATGCTGTTGGGACTCCACCTTGTTACTATGGCTCATGGCCAACAGCGTGTGGAGGTACTGGGCCTGGGAGCCCACGTAGTCCAGCAGACTAGCAGCAAACGATTTGGGATACTAAATCCAAAAGAAAATGTACACTTTTTATAATGCCTATTACTGTATTTTTCTGAGTATAAGTCATGTTTTTTTAACATAGTTTAGCTGGGGGTCCAACTCCTACTTGGGTGCAACTGGTAGGGGAAAAAAGGCTAATTTATTTGTTGTTTTCTCACCAACAACCACTAGAGGGCATCAAGACATTGATATTCTTGTTATTTTTTCCTTCCTCAGAGTAATGCGGGACAGCAAGTCATCAAACTGGGTCACAGAGATTTGGAATAACCGCAGAAAGCAGCAGTCATTCAGATGCTCGGCTCTGGCTAGATCCTGCTAGCCACCGCAAAGCGTGTTACTGTGCATACCATTCACGCATGCTCAGTTTGCCATTGGAAAACTTGGTTTCCGCGATCAGAGAATTTACGTAAATATATGCGTTGTGCTGTGCATTTTGGGATAGCTTCTACTTTGATTTTTGACTCTGACAATCGTAGTGGACCTTTGAACCTTTTGAAGCTTTCTTCTGACTTTGTTTTGATTTCCCAACGATTTGAAGTCACAAGGTGGATGAGTAAAAAAAAAAAAAACTACCCCTTAAGCTTTAAGGAAACTCTCTGAAATCCCCCAGAATTCGAATACACAGACCAAAATTACCAGAGAAGCAGGTGGTGAATCTCACCGTACTGGGAGAGTTTATGAATGATCTAAAAGTCTGATCTCTCAACATAATCCGTGTCTCATTGTGAATGAGATATACAGTCAATGTTTCCACGTAGTGATAAGGCTAGAAACTTTTGACGGTAGCTTCTCCTAAATGCGATGGGAGTGTCTAGTTTATGAACACATTTATGGAGAAGCTTTGTGCTTCGAATTTGACGCATGTCAAAAGAGTGGTAGCTGATGCGAATTTGATGGGTGAATCGCGTTCAGTGTGAATGCATCATTATGTCGGGCTTGGCTGTGTTGTTTAGAATTGTTACATTTTCCTCCCAAAACTTTTACTTCATTGTGACTCACATTGAAGTTTTTCTTCTTTAATTATGCAATTTTTTCCTGCGACTTACACTCTGGAGAGACCTATGGTCCGACAAAAAAATTAAGCTAAAACATATTTGATGACTCACAAAGTTGATATTTCATATGTCACAGTGTGCATTTTTCTGATCATTTCACAACAAAAGCCAAAGATTAACAGAAGCCGACTAACCTCCAGTGGGAAAGAGGGCTGTTCATTGTAGACTCGCACAAAAATCTCCCCCACTATAAGCTCTTTGCTGTGATCGCTGAACACAAAATCTGCTCCGAAGCTTTTATCATTTTCTCCCTGTGAAGGAAAAAGACTAGTCAAGTACGATCTGAGACTGTAAATGCACATGTGAATGGTGAGTCTTACCCTTTTGATGTTCCCCTCCTGTTGTGCCTCCAGGAACTCTAGCAGCTCAGCTCGAGTTCCGTTGTTCCAGATCAGGTAGGGGTTTTCAGAGTTGCTGTTCAGCAGCTTTAAGACCTGAACAGACAGAAATGAACATTAAAACCTAGTTTTCTTTTCAGAACTGATTGCAGTCTTCTTGTTCAAATGACCTCGGCTGGAGTTCCCGTTCCCAGTTTCCTTGAGATGTACGGAGTGAGCATGGCAGCTAAGCTCTTGCAGATAGTGGGGTTCTCTGGAGGAGTGCCCTCGATGCCATTGGTCTCTGAAACTGGGTTGTTACTGTCTGGCGTGTGGGGTGTTTGCGCGAAGCCTCCCAGACGGCTGAGAGCTACCAGGCTGAGCTTGGCCAGGTTGTTGGCCACCTCCTGCTGGTTTGTGTCCTGGTTAGCTTGCACGCCGCTCTCCTCCAGGGTGTAGTCATAGCCAAACAAGTAGACCAGAAGGTGCCAAAGCACGCCAGCGTGGAAGAGATGGGTCTGTAGGAAGAAATCCACTGCAAAGGAGCTGACGCACTGAACTGCCAGAGCTGCAGTCTTTGGGAGAGTCTGGGAGGGATAAAGGAAAAGGAGATGAAATGCATCTGAAATCCTGAAAAAGTGAATAACGTTTTGCATTTCCTAAAATTGTAGTTCACATGTCTTAAAAACAAGATTTTGCCTCTTCAAAAAAAAGCCAAAATATTAAATCAAAGCTCTCAGCCACCATTTCAACACACAATCATTTGAACTAATCAAATTACATGATTAGATCAGTAAAAACATATTTCAAATGTTATTGATTTCCAAAATTTAAAACAGAAACATTGGCAAAAAACGGAAGGTCAAAAGTACAAATTTAATAAAGCAATTAAAGAAATACGCTGTTTCATAAACGTGCATTCAGCAAGTGGTGTCCGCATGGAACGCAGGCAGCGGCAGGGAGTGGATTCTTCTTTTGATTTTTTTTTTTTTTTTTACTATTTACTAGCGCTTGTCCGCCACCTACAGTGGAATGAAACTTGATGTGAAATGTTGACGTGGTGCAAATCTTGCTCCAGGCTTTTTGTTTTTACAGGTCTGTTCCTATAAATGTAATAATCAGGCTGAGCACAAAACACAATAATTAATTTCTTCTTCATGATTACGTTTACAACGGTTGGCACTTCCGTGTAATGACAATAACACTACCTACAAGTCACTACCAAATCAAAGCCTCTCATTGTCACAGTTTAGCGTTGTCGCAGTTTGATTTGTTTAGAAATTGTTTATTTCAAGCAATCAAAGCAAGAAATAATAAATAAACAGTACACTCAACCAAAGATTAAATCCATTCAAAAACATAAACATTGGATAATTGTAGATTGCTTGAAAGGGAGTGGAAGGAAGCAAACTTCGCCTAACCATTTGCTGTATCAGTATGCAATTCATAACTTCTAATCAGAGCTTTATACATTACCAACACAGATTCAGCTCATTAAAAATTATTTTGTGTCAATAAATCAGATGACAAGATGAAATACATAATGATCATGACACTGACCAAAAGATTATTTCAGAATTCATCATAGAATATGCAGATCAAGCATCTAAGTCTAAAATATGTGAGGATTATTTTTCATTAGAAAAAGCAATAATATAAATAAAGAATCAACATTTAAAACAAGTGCATATTTTTATCAATTTATCTGTGTTTTAGCAGAAAAGCAGTTGAACTTCCAATGCGCGATCAATGAACGCACAGTCTGTATGTAGAGCACGCGACCAGACTTAAAAACCTGCGTGAACGCAACCGCTCTGGAAGTCCACGCATTTACACAGACTTTTGATTGAAAGTGGCCGCTTAAACGCGAGTGAATAAAGCTTGAAGTCTCCAGCTTTATAGTGTTCCCTTGCTATATCACAGTTCATCTTTCTCTAACTGCTTCACTGATGTTTTTATGGCAATTTTGCATGTTTTTTAAATTTTAATTTAAATTTTAAATTTTTTATAGGCCACTGCGTTCGGATTGGCTGTAGACATTATCCAACTCCTCTGTTGAGTGTCTCCTGTACAGAATGCATTCAGTTTGACAAATTTAAATAAATCTTTGGGCACAAGCAGAGTTTTCTTTTCGTTTTTAAAACTCAACTTATTTTTCTGCGAAGGTCTAAGCTTTAAACAAGAGAGAAGTGTGAAAAAGTCATTGTCTATCTGAAAACCGTGCATAAACTGTGTAGTGAGGAGTTTTACAGCTTTAAAACATCTATAATTATTCACAGATTTCACCTGTTGCTGGTTTTTATTTAACGTAACCTCGCAATAAATAAGGCAACAGTGTACATCTTTCATAAAAGTAGGATTTTTGGCAAAATAGTGTTTATAAAATGTTAAAACATCCTCTATAAAGAGGATTTCTTCCGTCCTAAAAAACACTTTTTCCTATAGATACATGAAAGCAGAAGGATAGCGTTACTGTTACCTTTCCATAGTACAGGATGTGACAGAGGTCACGGATGATGTTGGGCTGTTCAATGATCTTTTCTCTGCACTCTTCAAACTGGGCTGCAACGCTGTAGCACCTACAGGTATGCCCGCACACCTGTGGCAAAACACCTTAGTAGTTACCCCAACAAGTCAGAAAATCCCCCTTTCCAGGTGATTCCAGTGTCGCTTTACCTGCACAGCCATGTCTTCTGGTTTGCTGGACGCAGTCAGAACAGCAACACAGCGAGAAAGCGCCTCCAATAAGATCTGAGGAAACAGAGTTGTTATACAAACGTTTATTTACCACTTTATCTGAAGGTACTGAGACGAAAGTGGATGTCAGTGTTAATACCTCGATGCCATTCTCGCGGCGCAGCTCTTCTGCATTCAGAGCTGAGCAGCTCACAGTGTGGAAGGCCAATTCAGCCGCAGCCGGCAGGAGAGGCGATGTTTTAGAGAACAGTTGCTTGTCTTCCGTCTCCATGGTGATGGTTTTGATGAGCATAGGGTAACCAGCATATTTGTACGGCTCCAGTTCTATGGATGACAGCGACAGCTTTAGCAAAGCATTGCCACCTATACTTCTTTTACACACTAGACAGAGAAGTAAAACTGTTTTCACCTTTTTTATGCAGATTGAATAGGATGCTCTGGGTTTTGAGGATGAGAATGATGTTCTCTGGGTCTGGGCCGTCCACGATTCTAGCAGACTTGGTGCAGAGGAACTCGTAGGCTTTGTTCACTTTCTCAAACATGTCCTGGAAAGATAAATGTCAAGTTTCAGAAGTCAAATCCAGACATGGGTTCAGCTTTCACTAGCTAATATTTCTTCTATTGTTGCCGTACACACCCTTCCCTCTGGATTTTTGTCAGGATGGTACTTCTGCGCCAGTCTGAAATAAGCTTTTCTGATTTTACTTTCCTCGTGTCTGCAAACAGAAAACAAAATATTCACCTGTAGTCAAACTTTCAGTCTAAAAACAAAAAGCTCAAAAAGTGAAATTCTTCCACTCACTGGCCCTGTCCTTTGGGGAGGTTGAGGACTTCATAAGCATCATCCACGGACATGGAAGGAGGCTTCCTCTCTACTTCTCTCTTCCAGGCTTCAAGAGTGTCTTTCAGCAGTTTGACCTGTTAAACCAAATGCAATAAATCTAGAAGTAACTACAGATAGGATATCAAACAAAAAGTTCAAGAAGAAGAGCAAAAAGCTCATACCGGATCTCGAATTGGCCAGTTGGGAAAGCGGGTGGTGTCGCACAAATGTCTGAGGTAGTAGATGTTGCAGAAGAGCTCATTGTCCAGCTGAGGGAAGCTAATCATGGGAATGGGGCAGTACTGGTAAAGGGCTCTTGTGTTACTCTGCAGTCTGGGGCTGAAGTCAGCTATATGGGCAGCAATCTTCTCTATCATCATTCGCCTGAAAGACGATAAAAAAAAAACTCAGGAAGCTAAATCAATACTTTACGATTGAAACTACACCCAAACAGGAAAATAATCCAAATGGACACATTTTTTAACCTCATCTCACTGCTCCAGATGGCTTCAGGAGTGTCAAATTCCCCGAGGAATATCTCAGAGAACCGTTCAGGTTCGTAGTTCTCCAGATAACAGACCATGGCCTCAGGTAACACAGGACCCAGGACGCTACGTTGCACAATGTCCTGACCCTTTGCCTGTGGAGCAGCACAGCACAGCAGAACATTTCCACTATGAGGGGAACACAAGATTATTAAGACCTCACAGAAGACCAAGATCCACTTTTACCTCCTCTGATTTGAAGGCCTGCTTCAGATGAGTGTACTTCAAGAACCTAAAGAATTCCAATCATAGCTTTAAAAATTCTGGTAAGCTGTGATGTTGATGATTTGCATCTGGACAGGAAGCTGCAGAGAGGTTTACCTCGCCACGGGAAGGACGTTTGAGCCGGTGTACATCATGATGAAGAAGAAGATCCCTGTCAGATAAAGGCGCTGCAGGTTGGGGTTGTCCTGCATCACCAAGTGTAGGAGGTTTGCAACCTTTTCCACCAGGATGGGGTCAAATGTCAACAGCAGCTGGAACACACAAAAAACAGAATAAGGAAGTTAAGATCAGCAAAAAAATAAAATAAAAACAGCTAATCAGGCGAACGCAAAAAACTCAAGTGCTACCTGAACGATGTGTGGGAGACAAGCGTTGTCACTGATCATTCTCTTGATCTTCGGTAAAGGACGAATGATGGCATTGTCTTGGTCCCTGGAGACAAAACATACGTTGAATCTACAGCAAACAAACCAGAGGAATATGAGCAACCAAAGCAGGGTCCCCACCTGCTGGGGTAGTAGGAGCACATGGTGATGAGCATGTTCAGGATCAGCGTTGCCAGGTCTGACTCGTTCATCACTGCCTGGCCTGTGGCTAACAAGCACCACTTCAGCTGAGGAATGGCCTGTAGAGGGCGCCAACCATCCATTCCTTGAGCCCAGCAGCGGGTTTTGGCAGTGAGGACGCCTGTGTTCCAAAATTCCTGCATCTGGATAAGATTTAAAGAAAGAAAGAAAAAAAGCCAAGAAAAACTGTGATACATGTAAAAAAATACATTTACAAAGAAATAAGTAAAAATCAGACACCTAAAAATGAGTTAAAGCAAAACAAAATCCAAACAAAAACTTAACACGCTCAAAAACTCACCAAAATTTGCACACACCTTGTGTGTGGTGAAACGGAATTTTGGGCATAGTGAACGTTAACACTCCCCACCCCCAAAACAAGGATATCACAGTGGGCAAAAAAGTCCAAAAAAATGAAGGGGGCCAAAATCTTTTATGGAAATCAAAAAAAAAAAATTGTTCAAATCCACTAACAAAACCAAAACAGACATGTTGGAGATATCCAAAGGAAGTTTTAAAAATTACAGGACCTACAGCTTGAAGATTATTTCATGACAAAGTGGGAAATTTGTCAAATTTTACATTTTCCAAAGTATGGCAAAAAGAAAACTTTTGTTTGAGCAATCTTCACAAAACTTCACACACAGCATCACAACCAAAGTTTTGTTGATGTTTGACCTCAGGAAGTGGTGGCCATCTTGAATTAAAAAAAAATAAATAAATAAAATAATCACATTGAGTATCTTCTACAAATGTAAACTCCTTAGAATTTTAATCTATTCCCCCCTAACTCTTTGAGCTTTATTGGGATGCTACGAGAAAATAATGTCGGAAAATAGTTTGAAGAATTTAAATGGCGTTAAGCGTGGCGAGCTCGTAAAAGTGGCGTTCCCCTGTTGGTCACAAATTTTAAACAGAACATTGTGAAAATTTAATAGATGCATCCTCGGCACAAGCCGAACAACATGATACGACATACGATACAAACAAACAATATGAACATAGCAGGAACGTGGAGGTGGTTAACAAATAATCTCCGTTGCCAAGGAAGTCCAAAAATGTACTTTTCCAGATTCTCCTCAAAAATTCCATAGAGCTGTTTGTCACCCTCAGGGGACCGATGAAATAAAATGGTTGATAAGGAGATAATACCACCATTAAGTTGAAATTTAGAAAAAACATTTTTTCATGAATTTGTCATGAACATCTCTGAACAGGGTGGCAGGGAGCAGAGGAGAAAGTAAGGTGTGTGTAGCAGATGCTCAACCAGAGAGAACGGGTCAGGAGGGGGCCATGATGGCAGGTAGCGCCTGCAGCCCATATAATGCTGCTTGCTGCTCAGTTCTTTTTCTTAAATTGTTTTATTTATTTTTTATTATTTTAATAAAATAAATGATTTACATTGGTTTGAATACAAGTAAACTTAAGTTTAGTTCCACTAAACAGGCTGAACTATTTCTAAGAGATAGAAGGTGCAGTTATTATTCTTTTGCTTGTTTTATTTTGGCACAGTCCTGATAGAAACACATTTATCTCCATCCTCAGAGAAAACAGTGACTTGCAATTATTCTGGAGAATATTTACATACTTCTTCAAAGCTGAAAGGTCCTCTTCTTTCTTTGTCTGCATTTCCAAAATACCACTCCTTCTCGCTCTCCCTCTTCATGTCTGGAGCTGCTTCCAGCACGTTGCTCTGTGGAGACCAGGACTTCCTTTAGACACTGCAGACTCGCTTCTTACAGGATGTTCTCATTTGGGTCAGTGTTAAGCTAATTTGTTTTCCCTAGAGCTCCTGCAGAGTTATACCATCTGGTGGCTGATTAATGTTGATTAAACTCATAAAATCCCAGGAAAGGGTTGGGTTTGTACCTGAAGAGGGACAGTGGCTCTGCTGGTGTGCAGATGGGCTAAAGTAAGCAGATCCACCAAGATGCGAACGCCATTCGAATCCATCACATCTTTCACATTTTTCTACAAAACAAACTCAATACTATGAATATAAAAGCAAAAACTTGTATTTTTCAGGTGATATGAAAGTTCCTTTGATGTGTGTCCTACCTTGTTAAGAATGAGCTTGTTCAGGAATAGAATAAGTCTGTCCCTTTCCAGTTTATCGGTACACTGAAAATAAATAAGCGTGACTCCGAGCATTAGAACGTACCAGCGGACACTGACAAGTGTGAGTATTTGCATGGTGTACTGACCCGGTCCAGCATGCCAACGATGTATTTTGTGTCTGTGAAGGGGCCGATCTCCTCAAAACACCTGCCATAGACTATTGCAAGCGCCTGCAGGCACAAGCACTTCATCGTAACTTTGGGTGTCAGCAGAAAACGGTGGTAGAGCTCGTTAAAGAACTCGTATCTACGAGCAGAAGATGAGGACAGAATCAGGTTGTTGGACTGAATATTTTTGGCAACTCTACATTGAAGCAGATTTTAAATCTTACGATCTCTTGATGGCATTAGACTCTTCATTTTCATCCTCCTCCAGAAGCAGACGTAGATAATAATCCCCGATTTTGATCTCGTCGGAAAGGCACTCGTATTTCACCTGTAAACCACACATACTTTCAAATTACAGATCCTTCGCCTGAGAGCTGCATCCTTCCATGGGTTTCACTGCAGTTTGCTCTTCACAGCTTTCTTTTGGTGAAAGTGAAAGGGTGTGAGGAACGTGCAGCAGACTTGAGGAGGACTAACCTCAAACTCTTGATGGTTCCAGGAGATGACCATGGCGTTGCCGAGCTCGCGGTCAACACCAAAAGCACGTATTTCCCCTTCCAGTGCGTCCCTCAGCTCCTCCCTGGTTTTAAGGTTCCAGATGAGGTTGGAACGTGCATGGTCAAGCTGGAATCTTCAATCAGGAACAAAAAGCAGAATTCAAGGAGGAAATCGATAAATACTCTCATTCTAGCAGGAGCTAAAAAGACATCGAACTGTTATGATCATATTTGACCCTCTTGTCAGACTTTGCATCACATCAGTTTTACTTCAGATTAGAAAGAAGATTTTTACCTGTAGTAGAAAAGTTCCCAGTTTGCCTCAATCTTGATTCTTTGTCTTCTCTTTCTCAGGATCACAGGCTTCTGGTTTGGATTCTGAAATTCAGAGAAAAAGAAGGTACTTTTACGCACCATTTGTCCATCGTTTTCCCTATGAAACTGGTCAGTCAGATTTAAGTCAAATTGTGAAGACCCACTCTGATCATCTTTTGAACAACTGTAAAAGTGTTCTCAGTGTTTTTTTTTTTATTATTATTATTATTATCCCGTTTTAGCCATAATAATAATAAAAATGTAAAAAAAAAAAAAACCTGTGTCATTTTCTCGGACAGTTTCTGCAGAGCAGCAGTAGTTCATTAGAAACTTGCCTCTGAGATGTGGGCGGGACTGTTGGCCCAGAGCAACCCCACCACCCCTTCCCCTCCCCGCTGCTGAAAGCTTGGATCAGGGAGCTTCCTGCCCGCCCAGGTAAGTTTCCACATCACAAGTTTGATCTTTTTCAAACAGGCATTTTCATCCTGATTCACAACAATTTGAATAAAAAAAAAAAAACAACTCTGAAATTAAATTTTGAGTTTTTATCTATCATCTCTATCATCAGAAAAATGCTACAAGAACATGTTAAAAATGCCATTTTCATCAAAGTGGGTCTTTAAAGGAATAATAATAAAGTCTGGGATAATTAAAAACAACAAAAAAATTAAAACTAAAATGACATTTCACCACAACACTAAAAAGTAATTATTGGATGTGAGAAGTAAGAAAAATGAGAAACACCCAATATTATCATCTTCAAACCAACATGGGCAAAAAAAGGCTATTCAACTGTTCACTGTGTTTGTGAAGCCTAATACTGGACATAGTTTTTATAAATCTATTGAGTTGATTAATACAAATGAGTTAGTTTCTGCTTTGGATGAGTTTTAAACAGAGCGTGAAGGTAACACAAACCAAATGAGCACAAAATCGGACTGTTAAACCGCACATTTAAAAAATCAGAGTGTTATAGAAACACTGAAAGCAGAGCTTCAAACAAAAAGAACACTCATCTCTGCAAAAGTCTTCCTGCTTCAAATAACTATACTACTGCCAGACATAAAATGCAGTCATTATTTATTAATGACCAAGCACTTCCAGCAGCAGCTGAAAATTCAGAATGCTCTTCTTCCTGGAAATGACCTCTGAAGAAAGCTGGACAGGTATTTCTGTTTCATTTTTTGTTCATTCTCATTAAGGTTTGTGGAAATCCTCAGTGGGTGTTGTCCCCTTTAGGCTGACTGAATGAAAAGTAGGAAAGGTAGCTGTGACGTGAAGATGGGGAATCAAAGGTCAGGAGAAAGAATGATTATTAATCCCATTTGTTAGTCCAACTTACCAGGTTATTTCTGTCCTGCTGCATGTTTGACAGCAGAGAAATCAGAAAAGACAACAGGAGGTGGGGTGGAGACACAGAGAGGTTAATGTTCCTCAGATCAAAATCATAACAAGGACCACACTTTGATGCACTATGAATACAAAAACACTTTTTAATATCATTCAATGATTTTCCAAAGATTATCATTTGCTGAAAGTTTTTTATGTAAAAAGTAAAACAAGAATTTTTAAAAGGTCAGATGATCAGACTTATTGTGCAAGTCAGCACATCAGCAGGAGAACTATAGAAGGAAACTTGAATTACAAGAATATGCAAGAGATCTAAGTGGAAAAGGTGCAAAAGCATAGGCAAGAGTGGCCCCACCTTCAAACAAACCTCGTTTCCTGAATTTATGAACAAACTTTTACATTTACACAAAGCAGTCATTATTAACTAGCTGAACTGAGCAGAAGCAGCTTTGATTACATGGACATGCAATTTTATAATCAAATTCAACCTGACACAGTGTCAGTGCAGCAGAAAGAACCAGATGCTGCTATTTCCAAGCAAAAATGATTGAGACTGACCTAAATATTTCATTTAGTTCACCTCTGCGCTCTACAAATTAAAAAATAAAAAACACCAAACACCTGCACAGACACCTGAACATAATCAGCAGCATTTTCACATCTGGAGGTCACATGCAAGCCAGCGCTCTAAATGAAAGACAGGCTTACCTCCTTCTGAGCAATGCCCATCTTGTCTCTCCAGTGCATCAGAACCAGATCAGCTTTTTCTTTAGCAAACTTCTCCACCTCTTTGGCAGCTTTGCCAGCGATGCGCTGCCACTCAGGGACCTTGTTACGATTTAGCTGGTCCTACGGAGGCAAAAACAAACAAAATAGTTGTTTTTTTCTGTCTATTTTTTTTTTAAAGCAAAACTATTGCAATTTGTGTTTGATACCGTGGCGATTTTCAGGTTATCACGAATGTGCATTCTGTCCACATCTTTCTCCGGGACAGAGTCTGTACTGTCCAGGTACGCCAACAAACCCGTCGGCTGCAAAAACAGAAGAAAATGAGAGAAACACATTATTTGCAAATAAAAACACGTGGGTTTCAGTTGTTTTGGCTGCAATGACACAAAGAGCTTTTGGTTTGAGTGATGCATGACAGCAGAGAAGTTTCAAAGTCGTATCTCAGTTGATCTGGAAGCTTACCAGGATCCTCTTGAGGAGGTTCATCGCTACAGGGTTCTCTGCGGTCCACAGTCCTACCAGGTGACGGCTGAGCTGTCTGTAAGGTAAAATCCTGATGTCAAGCGTTTATTTTTCAACAACTTCAACTCAGTAAGGAATCGATGTTGGACAGCATCGACCATAGTCCCAACAAACTACTTGACAATCAGTTTATTAAATAGTTGAAATGTGTCACGTATGGGGTCAAATCAGGATCAAATTAAAGAGAATGAATAACCAGATTGTAAATTTGACCCCCCCCCCCCCCCTTTTTTTTTTTTCTTTACATGAAAGTTCATTTTGCAAATTGGGAGGAGAGAGAAAACCCAAAAAAATATACAATATTAAAAATGGAAATTGGAAATTTAAAAAGAAGGAAATTTGGAGGAAAAATGTACATTTACACAAAGCAATTGTAAATTGAAAAGAAAAATAATCAAATGTAAAATAAAATTGGAAAAAAAAATGACAATTGGGAAGAATTACATTTTTTCAGTTTTTCGTTTCTCTTCCACCTTGCTTTCAGTCTTTAGTTCATGGTTTCAATTTAGACGTTTCATTTTTGGAATTGACCTTGAATTTGTATGGGGGTGGGACTTCGGGTTTATTGGCTACTGAAATATGATTGCTATTGGGTGCTAAAAGTTATGGTGACAACATTTTCGCTACAGCGCCTCTAACATCCCTCCTCTGTTGTGGCGTACAGTAGTGACAATGTTCTCTCTCAACAGGTGGCACCAACAACAGTCGCCGCTTTGGAGCATCATCGTCTCAACCGGACCCCCCCAATGCAATGGGCTCCCTGCCCTGCACAGCAAAGATTACAAGCTAAACTCCTCAGTTCAGTGATCCACGATTGTGAAATAAAATCTCAGCTGCTCCCAAAAACCTTAGACCGACCTCTTCCCAAGCTTAAAAAACAATTGTTTTCTCTACTTCTCTAGTGGAATAGACAATTTTTCTTACATGCTTACCTTACAATGAGTGACTGACTTAGATTGAGTTCATTTTGTACATTTAAAGTGATGCAGTGAAACTCTTTAACAATAAACCTGTGATTTTAACTGCTCAAATGACATTAGGAGGCAAACTGAGGATCCACTGCTGCCTGAGTGGCTCAGTCTGGCCGACACTAACACCACACTTCCGATTTCAGCCTCCAGCTCCATTCCTCTCACTATGTCCAGCTGTGTCCACATTGCCGTTGATTCTCATAGAGCTAACCTTCAGGCAAACGTGGCCTTCTGTTGAAATCAGAGTCATAGCAGAAGTGGTCCAAAAGAAGAAGCCCAGAGGCAAATAAGGTTATTTTTATCATATTTCCAACGTTACCATTTGCTTTTATAAAAAAGTTATATAGTAAAACCACATCTGTGGCGATGATTTGTATTTACTTTCTGAAACATGGTCAGATTTTTATGCTCAGGCTGTTTCAAGAACTACTGACACTTAAAACAAATAACTGCTAGTCAAAAAAAAAAAGATATAAAAGCAAAAGAAATGAGAAAAAGTGTCAGTGTGGACCTGTTGGTGAGCATCCGTTGGTCTGAGCTGACGGTGAACAAAGATGTGTGCAGATGCCTCGGCAGGGCTCCTTCGCTCAAGGCCAGCTCTTGCATTTTAGTGGCAATTTCCTTGTCTCCCTCCTAAATTAAATTAAAAAAATGATTATCAAAGATCACAAGCTGCATAAGATGATTCACAGAACTTACACTACTCATACTAAATTGAGGATGTTGGAAAAAAAAAAAACTCAGTGGATGTCGTAAACAGTGTTTTACTTCACAGATCTTCTGGATTTTGGGGGCTTTATTATTGTCTTCATTTTTGGGGCACTAAATATCAAACTAATGAAAATGGCGTCTCTTTTCATTTATCGTTATATCAAAGAAAGCTTTCAATAAAATCCAGACCAAATAGTAAAACTCCTTCTTTAACTAACAATAACTTTAACTTATTGTGAGTAGTGTAAAAGCACTTAGTCTGCAGAGGAAGTTACCTCAATAATGGCTTTCATGACCAAGTCTGCTCCCTTCACTATCGCCATAGAGGGATGCTGAGAAGAAGACAACAAAGATCAAGCATTGGAAGCTAAATCGGCTAATACTTTACTCATTACGGCCGACTTTAAATTACCCACCTGGAAGAGTTTAAATAATGTCCTTCCATTGGTGGCAACCATCTCAAGCAGCATGTCAAACTGCTGCCCCTCCGTGGTTTCACTGTACGGAGCGCAAAGTGCAAACGTTAAGAAGTCCAATAAGGAGCTGATGACCAAAGCTCCGGTCCCATGATCCTGAGGAAACAGGATAAATCTTTTTTTTTTCTGGAAACTGAGGTACTGCATTTCCTAATAAACAACAATTCAAACTTCCTGTCAATAAAAAAAAAAAAAAAACATGTACCACATTGGTGATGAATTTTTCAAGAAGGTTTTCCAAAAACTTCTTGGAGGACAGCAGCGAAGCCTTGTTCAGCTGCTCTTGCCTCAGGTCATAATCATCGTGCATTGGCTACAGACAAAGAAAGGAAGACAACTCCGAGAAAGAAATGGGGGAAAATCAATATGTTCTCGGTTGATGTCCACTTTTATACTTACACACATGAGCGCACAGAGCATGTCTACAGCAGCATGAGTCACACCGTTGTTGTTCCGCTTTAAAGCTTTGACCGTCTTTACACCCAACTTTTCTCTGAACCTGCAAAACATGAAATTGGAAAGCTTTAAATGACATTCCCGGAAAGGTTTGCTGCATCCGATAAAAACGCAAAAACATAACGATCCAAGGGTTGGAAAGATAAAGAGTCCATTGCTTCAAAGTGGCTTGTTGTTTCCTTTGCTCATAATCCTGAGAAATATGACACAACAAAAGTGTCTTTGTGTATCTGTAGTACTGAAGATGCTGTGTGAGAAACAGCAAGAAACGCTTGCAATGAATCTTTGCAGGCAAACCAAATTTGGCCCGTTTAGTTCACAACAAATGGGGAATGAACAGTAAATAAAGATCCTCTCATACATCTCAGTGACCCAGGAGGACTGCTAGGTGACTGAATAAACAAGATAAATGCAGAGAGTAGAACGAGGGGAGCCAATAGCAGCAGATGAGAAGACGACACACGAACGGAGGGATAAAATGCTGACAGGAGCAGATGAATAAAAGGAGACGGCTCAACTGAAAATATGGAGCGGCATGACCTCTCTTCTGAGGTGCCTATTCTAAAGCTGCAGATGAAAGCGGGTAAAGATAAAACGAAAGACGGCTAAGAAAAACTCTGCAGAGGATCAAGAAGGAGGTCAAGTACAGGGAGGCGAAGGGCAGA
Source organism: Oryzias celebensis (assembly GCA_014656515.1). Taxonomy (NCBI): domain Eukaryota; kingdom Metazoa; phylum Chordata; class Actinopteri; order Beloniformes; family Adrianichthyidae; genus Oryzias; species Oryzias celebensis. The sequence goes on along the minus strand of BNCR01000012.1, from coordinate 29,415,842 downwards.
CTGAGATGTATGGATTGATATTTACGTTGCATCTGTGAGTCCAGACCCTTGACCAGACCTTGGAATGACAGAGCATGCCTGTTACAAGCTGCTCAGCAAAAGGATTTCATTAAAAGCAAGAGAAGCAGGTGGATGGAGAGGGATATTCGCTGCATTCTTACTTAGGCAGCTGGGTGAAAGCCTGGAATCCGGCCTTGGAGGCCACCAAGCGACGGATGGCCTGAAATTGACTTTCCAGCTCTGCGTTAAGAGTCGGCAGCTCCACCTCCTGAGACAGAAGAGCCAGGATGGCGTTGTTGATCAGCTTCTCTTTGTTCTCAGAGAAAAGACCCTAAAGAAGAAGAAAAAAAAAGCAAGATGAGTTTACAGTGGGTTGGGATGAGCAGATAGAAACTAATCCCGGAGAAACTGAGCGCGCTCACATCCTGGGTCACTGCGTGCAGCACGCCGCTGTAGGAAATGTTGGCGTTGAATCTGAACACTGCGTCTGCGAAGTTCCCATCTGAGACAAGCAAGACAAGCAAAAACCAAAGGTTAGCTGAAAATAAACAGCTGGAAAATCTTTAGAGGTGATTCAGGGAATTCTAAATATATTTAATGAAAAAACATTTTATTTTTAAAAATCCCTGCAGAGTTTTATTTGGAACAAAATGACATTGACGGAAGAAAGTGGAGATGGAAACACAGCCCTCAATCCTAATTAGATTACTCATAAACCCTTCTGGAAGCTGATGGCTTTATAATGTTTAGATTTCAGCTTTGGAAATCTCTTTCTAATGACATTGAGAGAAAAGTCAGGGAAACTAAAGTTTAGTGGAGGATGCAAGAATTTGACCCCTTACTGATTTTGCTGGTTTTCCTAATTAAAAAGAAATGGACAGCTTTTCATCCGAATGGTAGGTTCATTTGAACAGTGAGAGATTGAAAATCACAAAGAAAATCAAGAAAACCACTTTATTTGTATTTTACTGAGAGAAATAAGTATTTAAACCTTCTTGCCGTAAAGCGTAACGTAGTAAAAGTTGTAGTAAAACCTTTATTAGCAGCACAGAGGGCAGATGTTTCTTGTAATTGATTATCAGGTTTCTGCACCTATCAGGAGGAATTTTGGTCCACTTCTCTTTGCAAATGACTTCTAAATCATTGGTCTTTGGTGAAGAAGGCGGGTTGTGCCAACCAATCAGGAACTTAGCTTTGTCCTGTGACACGTTCATTGATGCGTCCAACGGATGAGACCAAAACCAACACTGAGAAGAATCTGATAGTTCTCCTCATGAACGTTATGTTTCTTATTTGCAAAGATACAAGATAAAAAAAAGTTCCTCTCATTTTATTCTTATTTTTTTTCCTAAGAAAAATGGGGGACAGCAACTCATTAAATTGATTACATTAAAGTGATTACCAACGCTTTTGTAGAGTTTTTCAAAAATAAATAAATCTAAACATCATCCATGTTTTCCATGCATTGTAAATGAGATATACAGACACCGCTCCATGTAGCAACAAGGCTAAAAACACTTGGCAGTGGCTCCTCCCACACACGTCGGAGGCGTCAAGTTTATGAACACATTTTTGGACGTGGCGTCAAGCAGTGAAATTGCAGCCTTCAACGTGAATTTGACACGCGAATTGGGTTTAATGTGAACGCATTATTAATGGTAAATAGGGTATCAAACACCTGTTTCCCTCAATCAAAAATAAATACATTTTTTTTTAAATATTTAACGTCTATTTTTTTTTTCTATCTCTCACTATTCAAATGAACTTGCCATTAGGATGACAGACTCAATTAGTTAAGTGGATTTTATTATCTGACAATTCTCCACTGTTTTGGTCAAATGTTCCTACAGATACTTTCATTACAAATGATTGGTTCAGACTTTTCTCTCCCAGAAAGGCATCTTCTAAATTAGGGAGATATGAAATACGATCAGAGGGTGGCTCACTGGGAGGTGCTGCCAGGAATCGGAGATGCAAGCTCTCCACCTCCTCATCCACAGGCATGCTCAGCAAACCCCATCTTTGTCCTCTCTGCGTGGGGGCCATCTTGACACACACATCCCTGTTGCCTGACGCTCTGACACCATCGAGAAGGCTGGCTAACAGTGAATCTCTGTAAAACAATAAAACAAAAACAGAACATGATGAAAGCAGGGCAAAAACACGTGTGTCATTTTGCAGAAAAGGCTACACAGAGGAATTACCAGAATTCTATGTAAACAGCACATCTGCATACCTTTCAGTGGAGGAGTACTTCCTGATCTGACCTCTGATGAATTCAACTGTAAACACCTGAGGGTTGTCTATGTCACAGATGAGTGCAAAGACCTGAAATCAGATCAAATGGAGCTGAATGGGGATGAGCGCTGAATCAAATGCTTCAGCTGTTTACTCAGATGGATGCAGATCATGCAGCAGATAAGGAGAGGATTCATTGTTCTATGTGTATGACTGAACAAAATAGTGCTGCCAGCGGTCCTGCTGCTTACCTCCCCAAAGGGCTTAATGGTGACTATGTTGTACGACGCTGGATCTCTCTCCACCAGACACGTCTCTGTCAGAGCAAGGATGCGTTTAACTGGTTCCTGAAAAAGATGAGAAAAAAAATCCTCAAGAGGAACATCCTTTATGACTCCAACTTGTTGGAATAAAGAGGATTTTTAACCTTTCATTCCATCATAGACCATCAGGCAATGTTAAAGGCACAAAATTTTTATGTCAAACTTCAGATATTTTCATTTTATTTAATATTTTTTAATAAAGCTTTATTAAAATCAATTAACAGATCAATTAACAATTATCAACAAAGAATCATACTGTGGTTCCTCTGAGATACGTTCTAAGAATAACACAGAATCACACAATGTTAAAACCCGCAAATTAATTAATTAAACATCACTAAAAACCAGTAAAAATTCAAATATGTAGCTGGTGGAAATGTGCAACATTAGATGTTATCTTATTTATTTAACCCTGGAGACCCCAAGAGTAATTTTCTTTAAGACTTTTACAGCTAAAGTTTATTTTTACTTTTTAATTTTAATTTTTTAATTTATTTTTGTTCATTTTGGCCTGCTGCAATAATAAGAAAAGAAATAGAAATAAAATAAAATATACTAAAAGAGGAAAAAATAAAAAAAAAAAAAAAAAAAAAAAAAAAAAAAAAAAACCAGAAGCCAAATTTGACACTGTGGGTTCTGCAGGGTTACATCTACTGCATTGTGGTCATGAGATGTTTTTGAGATATATTTATTCTTTTATTTTGTTAACACTATAGTGATCCATTTTTCTACTTTACACTTTTTGTCCTTCAGTAGCTCTTCAACTCCTTCATCTATTCAGCTCATTCAGCTATCAAAATATTTATCTTTTTTAGGAGATGTGTGTTCGAATGTTTCAACTTCATAACTCTTCAAAGTTTTAAACTATTCAACCAACTACTGCTTTTTTAACTCCATTGAAAATGGCTTTCAGAATCTTCAAATTCCCCTTTTTTAAATAAAAATCAAATCAAGTAAACTCAAGCAGACTTTTATCTACAGAAACCATTCAACTTTTAAACTACTCAGCAGACTTTGGGCTCTTAACTTCATTTTTTATTGTTTTTTTATTTTTTAAATTCCTGATTTCTGAGTCATTTCAAATGTCTAAATTAGCATTTTGGCAGTTTGGCATTCAACTAATATTTAAACTATCAGCCATAGCATTTTCAGCTATAAGCTCATTTTCAGCTATAAGCTCATTTTTAGCTATAAGCTCTAGCATCTTCAGCGGCTATATTCAGCTTACAGCATTCACACTTGAATTATCACAGGTATTGCCATATATCTATTTAATTTTTGTTTTTAATGACTGAATGATGCAATGACCAAAGAGCACTTGTGTAAAGTGCTGTGATGATGTGTAAAGTAACTATCTTGTTTAATAAGATAAGCAAAAAGAAAACTGTAGAAACTTCAGCAGGCTTTGATTTTGTCAAGTGCTGTACTTAATTTGGCGTCTGCATAAGTACAAAGGTAAAAAAATAAATAAAAAAATAATTGATATTCCGAATTACGACCAAAAAACAATAACTTTAAAGCAACATTTTATAGAAAGAAACTGCTTAAAGGATGTAAAGAAAAATGTAAGGATGTAAAAAAGAATGAGAGGCCATGGATAGACTTCCTGTTTGTGACAGATTTTAATAAAGCCTTACTGTTGTCCAACGACAATTTCTCCTGCAGTTTGTGATGTCACATCTGGCTAAGGGATGTGATCACATATTTATCAAGTCACAGTGTTAACATAAAATCAAATTTGAAACTATCCCTTTGGAGTGTTAAACATGGTCCAAGGGGAAAATAACCTCTTTAAACAAATTCAAGTCATCTGGACACAACAATGATTTTATTTTGAAAACTATCATGTATTATAAGAGCCTTGTTCTTCTCACCGGGTGTCGAGGAGAGATCTTTTGTACCACAAACTCAGCCAGAGAAGTGATGCTCTCATCTGAGCTGTACTTCCCCAACCTGTCCGTCACAAAACTCTCAAAAGTCAGGGGCTCCTTCCGTAGACGCAGCATGATGCCAATAAAGTTTGCGGCGTGTTCAATGGCACTGCGGATTATGTCATCTCGCTGCTCCGAAGCAAAGAGATGCTGACAGGAAAAAAAAGCAAATCAAATCTTCAGCATAAAATCTCAAGAAATACTAAAAGTCTTTCTTGCAAATACATACCAGTCTGCTGAAGCCCCCATAGAGGATGCAAAATCCTCCCTGGTAATCGGAAACCTCCACAAACCCCTCAACATTTCGATAGTCATAGGAGCAAACCACTCTGTTGGTGTGGGGATCGATTTGGTCGATGCCTCCGGGGGTCACCTCTAAGCTCACAGGTTTCCTTGTGTCGCTCCAGTGGTGCTTGTAGCAGTTGTACCGCTATGGAAAAGCGTGAAAAACGTCTTTCATTCAGCACACAAGCCTACTCTGTCATTTACCAGATTTGAATCTCTTTTCTCCAGTCACTACTTACCCTGCCAGTTATCTTCCCCTCTGAAAACTCTGTTCTGAATCTCTGTAAATGAGAACGAGAACAAAAACGTTTGAATGTACACAGCAGTCTGCTGACTCACCCAACAACTAAAAAAGCTTACTTCCTAATATTAAACACTGCCTTGGTGTCATCTTAACATCCAAGTGACCTAGTTTCTTCACAATCTATCTGCAGAATCAGATTTAAAGTACAACCAAAAAAATCTCTGCCATACTGCTTACTGTACAGTCCCATAGGGCCGAAATACTGATTTTTTTTTTAAGATACAAAACAAATTTTCTAACATAAAAACTGACCTGAACGTAGATTTTGCCTAAAAAATTCTAGAATCTATTTTCAAGAGTGATTCTATATTAATTTAATCACTTTGGTAATGACCCATCCATTATTGGATGGTGTTTTTAACATGTTCTTGTGGAATTTTTCAGATGATGCAGGACATATAGTAAGAAAATTAGTACAGTATATTCTGGATTATAAATCAATCTGGATTACAAGTCGCATGCGCCAAAAAATGCATAATAAAGAAGAAAAAAGAAGAATCTTATATCAGTTGTACTTTTGGTAGAGATTTACAAAATATGGGACCAGGAACAGGCCTTCTTAAAAAGGCAAATCATAATAATGGAATAGATAATAATAGACTGAATATTTGCTCGCTTCAGCAACGTAACCATATTTATTTTCATAACATATCACTTTAAATCACTAAAGCTGCTGAATGTTTCATCGTATACGTCTTTTTTTTAACAGCTTTGCCAAGGCCAGCCAACCCTCCTTGTTTCGCTCCACTCACATAACAGGGAGAGAAAAAGGTTGCAGGTTGTTTCACGTCAAGTTAAAATCCCATCAGTCGCACACTTAGGTGTGTGAAATTTGTTCCCTGCATTTTCCCCTGAGGGAGCGGTGAGCTGCAGTCACAGCTGCGCTCGGGAACCATTTGGTGGTTTAACCCCCCAATCCAACCCCTTAATGCTGAGTGTCAAACAGGGAGGCATTGGGTCCCATTTTTAGAGTCTTTAGTATGACTGCCTAGCATTGACCTTCCAGTCTCAGGATGGACACTCTACCACAAGGCCACTGAGTTGGTCCCTGGTCAACAGTCCCACCTAAAACTCAGAGGCTAATTTCTAATAAACTCCTGCCACTGCAGAAACAATATGTCAGAAAACACAACATTTTGGCTAAATAACTGTATAATCTTAATAAAAAAAAGTGTTTGAAATAACTCAAAAGATGATTGGAGTGGGTCTTTAAATAAAACAGAAAAAAAACTGAAGCCACATCGGAAAGCATCTCTAAAATGTTCTGCATTTCGGGTCTGTAAATCCCTGCGACACCCTGTCGCAGCAGAGAACACGAGTCCTTCCACATACCAGCGCTTCTGTCAGAAGGTCTGTTCGATGCTCTGTCGAGAACTTCAGTGTTTCTGATTTCTTGCCACTGCCTTTGCGGAAGGTAAGGCTGAACTCGGTGCCCTGACCTTTTCCAACTGGGCTGATGCCGCAGATGTCTCCGTAAGGCCACTAGCAGCAGCAGAAGTAAACACAAAACATGTTTAATTTGTAAGTCATTAACAAATTGGCTTTATAAGGCACTGGAAAAAAAACAGAAATTATTTTAGACCATAAGTGATTTATATGTTGCGCATCAGTTAAATTCAAACTAGAAAAAACAAAACTACACATAAAAATGTAATCAAAAACAAAAATAAAAACAATAAAAAATACAGTGATAATCTTTAAGGTTAATGGTATGGGGACAAATCAGCTCAGCTTAAAGTGAATGAAAAACCAGATTGTAAAAAAAGAAAACTGAAATTCTGAAAAATACTTTTAATCTCAAAAGCACACATTGAAAATTTTAAATTTGAAGAAATATTGAACATTTGGAAAGAAACTATAAACTTAAATCTGTTACCAAATGAAAAAACGTTTACTTTTGAGTTTGAAACTTTTATATTTCCTTTAAATTTATAATCTGGTTTTTCATTCACTTTAAACTGGTCCTGGTTTAAGGCCATAGAAAGGGTTAGTGAGCTGTTTTAATTTAATTTGAAGATAAATGTCATGTTTTACTTGTCTTAACTTATTTTTCTTCCTGCTTTGCAGCATTTTTAGGAGATGAACTAACATGTTCAATGTACACTTTCTCTTTTAGCAAACACGTTTTAAATGGATTTCCACTGAACCACATAAAAAAACAAAAAGATAACTGCACAGCACAGAAGAGTTTTGTGTGTCAGAAACCCAGCTTTGATACAAACCTGATTTGTTACTTCTAGCGTGGTCGGGTTGTAAGTGGTAATGCCGTGGCTCCCCACTGAGAAGACTCGCTTGTATCTGCAACACAGATGGGCTGATTCACACACAGAGCAGGACAGTAACACCTACAACAGCACAGTGGTTCGCAGCATCATCGAGCAATGTGTGAAACATCATAAATGTCTTCAGTCACTCTAAAGCTGACTTTATTAAGGAAATACGTTGTATTATGATTTACATGGATTCTACAGTTATATTTCAGAGAGCTACTGCACACAGTGTAAAGATGACACAGAACGTGTCTTCAGAAAGTTTTAACTTCACTCGTTTACAAAAATTGTGACATTTTTAACAGATTTAATCTTCAGCTGATTAGTTTGTTTGTTGTTCTGAATATTTTTATTGCAGAATTAACATTTAGCTCTGATCATTGTGGTAGGTTGATAGCTAAAATTAAATTCCCATAATGTTAAGCGAATTTAGATTACAAATGTTTGGCTTTTATTAGCTTTTTAGTTGATTTAACATTGACCTTTTAAATTATCATGATGCTAAGCTGTTTGTCTGATTTCAGCATGAATTAATATAATCTAAAAACTAGACTTTAAACGAACATTTTGATCAGTTTTTAGCAAAATGTTAGATTTATAGAGTTTGGTTTAGCTAGTTTGGTCTTTATATTAGAAATCTTTAGCTAATATCAAATTTGTTTGCAAAATTTTTTAGTCCATTTAACAAGAACCTTTTTAAATGAGTATTTGCCTTATTTCAGCATACCTATAATTGTATAATAGTTGCAAAGCAGATTTAGGCTTTTCTGTGGCTGGATTTTGTTTAGGCATTTACTTTGAAATTAGCATTATCTAAGATGATACTATTAGCATCTTCCTGCAGGTTTTCACTTTTCCTGGATTTTGTCCATTTAATTTACTCTTTTTATTAACACTGTCCCAGTTTGTTTACATAATTCAGTTTTTGTGGTTGTATTGTTCAACATCAGTCAGTTTTGTAGATGTTGAGGCTCTCATATGGCTACTTCAGGGGATGTCATGAAAGTGGAACGTACCATTGTTGTTCATGTTAGTGTATGGTGACATATTCATAAGGCTAACGTAAATTCAATGCAGCTATGCTGTAGGGTAATACTATTGTATGGCGCCTTTTCGCCACATTCTAGTCGTTAGTGAGTGCTGGATCCGTACTGGCTGCTGCATGAATGGGGAGTGTGCACGTGATATGCAAGTGCCTGTAGGATGTCCACACAAAGTACACTCTCTCTAATTTCCTCATTTCTAACAATCAGGCAGCACAAAAGCAGTGTGCACTCATCACGTGAACAGCACCAACGGGCTCCTTGCGCAGACCACAGAATTTGAGGGTTGAAAAACTGAAAAGTCAGTACAACACACCTGCGTCTCACCTACCACACCATTACTTTACTCATGGATTTTGTTTAAACATCCATGCATATTGTTGCCCATTTTCACACATTGCCCATATCCACACATAAGAGCAGTTGAGACTAAGGCCTTTTGCAGCACTTACATGTATTTCCTGTTGAAAATGCACTTTCTGTGTTTTATTGTCTGCCATTTCAAATTCTACTATTAAGTTACACTTTTAAAACGCCAAATACTGTTTCATCCTCACAGTTCTGGATTGAAATTTGACGCACCAGGAAAGAACTGTGAAATAAGTACCTAAAGCAGATCTGCACGTGTTGTCGGTTGGGGTTTGGCAAGAGTTTAAACTTTTTTCAGAAATAATTAAAACATTTCAGGGATTCGTTTTGCATAAAGTTTGCAGGAAGTTTGTCAACATTTCCTGTAAATGGTATGTTAATCAATGTATACTGATGGTTCTGCACACCTAGTTCCCTTCTTTTTTGAAGCTCAGATGGTACCCAGTCTGGAGAAATTTTCATGCTTTTTCTTTGTAGAAGCAGAATAGAAGAATAGACGTACGAGTGGTCATTTCTACATAATGCAGCTGGACTTGTGTACAACACAGATGACAAACACAAACAGACAGAACAGGGAGTAGCCTGAGGCGGCAATGGAATATTAAGCTCTGTCAAACTTTTATGTTGGTAACCCTCGCTCCAATGTCATATCCTGTTCCACTTATTGTCCCTCGGTTTGGATTCTGCCAGACCACAGTTAAAGCTAACTGGATGCAGCACCAGCTCCTTTATTACAGAAAATGACAGGGAGGTATGGCTTTCATAAATCAGAATTGTATGTGCACAGATTCCCCAAACTGCAACTTCAAGCCATTCCAAAACAACAACCTCATGACTCTTATTTAAAAAACACACATGCACTCATTACCTCATCTCTCCACTTTACTTCCCTCCAAATGATTGTTAGTGAACGTATTATGAAATATTTAATAATGACTGCTATCCTCTGGGTGCTCCCTGTGTGCATGAGCCTGACTTTGGTGCCATGGTTTAAATTGAGTGTCAGCACAAACTTGGTTAATTATTAACTTACTGAAAGCTGACTTTGTTTAATTCCTTTAAAAACACAACTAGGAAAATGTCCCCAGCAGGAGTGTTTTTGTGGCTGAGATTTTAGAAACCATGCATCTCAGGGAAAATGCAACACTTGCTTTTATAGCATAGAATACAGGCTGAAAATCTGCAATGATTTTTCCTGTGCCAACCACACAATATGCATAACAGAAGTAGATGATTTTGCAACTTTGATTTTCATTTTCATTTTCTGCAAGATATGAAAATCAAACGGGGTAGACCTCGATCAACCTGAAGTCTTCCACTTTAAATATTGAGTTTTATGTGCGGTTGCTCAGAAAAGCCTTAAAGTTCCAGTAAAAGACTGGTTTTCAGTTACTTTTTATTGAAAGACAGGAGCTCACTGGCTTAAAGCTCTTCTGTCCTCCGGAGGTTTCATCATTATATTAAGCAACTTCCTGCCTCCTGAACTGGATTCCTCAAAGCCGCTTCTCCTAGCAAAGATCGCTGAGCTGCAGATTCTGAGTGCATTAATGCATCATAAGGACAAATATGAATATTCTCCTTGACAAGTTTTGACACTTGATAACCAAGAAACTAAGACTGATATTAACAGAGTACAAAAAATAAATATAAATAGCTTATTAAAACTTGTAAGCAGCAGGTTCTGCTCATACGCTGCACACAGAACCATTCAAAAAGGATTCAAAGCAGGAAACGTTTTCAAGAGTAACAAAAACAAAATTTAGCTATGCTGGTACCAAGCTGATGGCAAATATGACTTTTCCAAGCACAAAGCGAATGAACATTATCACCCAGAAATCTTATTAAGGAAGGAAAAAACAAGCTAGTGTTACTGAATGTCATAAAAAATTATGGTAATTAAATAATGGTAATTAAAAAACCACTGGGAACACTTACAAAATAGATCAACAGATGATTGGTTTTGGACTTTAAGTTTTAAATAAGTCGTTGACTGAGAAGGAGATGACTAGAGTTATTAACATTTCTCTATTTTAAGACAAAAGAACTGATAATAAGAGAAATATAACAACTGTCTGCTTCATTCTCAGACCCTGAAGAACACTGTTATGTTTCATCATTTCTTTTCCCCAAAAAGCCCTGTTTTAGTTTTATGAAAAACACTTTGAAGGATGAATGTTTTCACATTTGATTATTTAATTAAACATGAATTCTTTTCATATCAATATTTAAGTAAAAAATGTAATTTGAACAATTCGAAGAGCAAACATCGAAATTGCTTTATCTCTGAAACTGAAGGCAATGTGATTAAATTCAACTGAATGGAAAAGCTAAACCACATTTAAAGCGAAAAAAGGAATTGATCCAGGGCCTTAGTGCTGTAAAACGAGCTAACCACTACACTACTGTGCAGCCATTCTGAACAACTAATCTTAGGACTCAATAAAAATATAATCATGTGAACAAATTGTTATAAACTGTTGAATTTGTCTTGTGCTCAGAAATAACAAATTCAAACCCTTTGTTTACTAGTTGCTACTCAAAGCCATTATATTGACCCATCAAAGTGTGTTTGGTTTCTGTATGCAGGTTTGTTGAAACTTAAATGGCCATCATTTCTCTGATTAAAGATGTGACAGCAGTTCCAGGTCTCAGCCGGACAACAAGGATGTGTTCCAGAAGCTCTAAATAAGGCTTAATTAGCTTCTGTTATGTTTCAGGCTCGCCCACAGATGCTGCTTGGTCCTCCTCTGTTTAAGAGGTGGTCAAAATGTCAGTTCCCCCAAGGCCAATGATCGCAGAAACCACAAAACTCGGATCAAAAGAGAAGTATTCACTTCTACCAAATAATCCAAAATCACCACCCCCACCCCCCAGCAGTTGTGCTGTTCTGACGAACATTTCTGCCACATACACCACGGCGCATTAAGTGGATGAAGTGGTGAAGACTAATGCCCCCTTGCTGAAGTTCAGTAAGTCAATGGAAGGCCCTAATGGGTTAAAGACATTTAAGTAGTAATGTGATGCCCTGCAAAAACTCTTTACAGCATCTGTGCATTCATAGAAGACGCTTTATGTTATATTCCATTCATACAAGCTTCTCTTGTATTGCACTTTGTATAATCTATGTGCTATCAACATGTTTGACACAGAGTTAATGAAATGCTTGAGATCATCTTATAGAAGACGCCGGTGTGAGCGATCTGCTCTTTGGAGGTACATTTTAGCAAACTGCACTTTTAGATTGTGTTTGGAGTGTTGTTAACATGTTGTTGCATTTTTCTGATGAAAATGCTACAAGAACATATTAAAATAGCATTTCTAAGTATTTCTTTATCTGAATCTTTGTTAATCAGGAGCAGAGGAAAATCTGCTGTTTGAAAAAGGTGGTTTGTAAGGTTTGTATTTGCTACGTAGAAAATATGCTGAGCAGGCCACAAGCTCCCTGATCAAATTCCGATGCATCCACTTGTAGACGACTAGATCCATGTATGTTTTAGTTGTCCTTGTCCAAGTTGGCATCTCGCTCAAAACTGCACGGCTGGATGGCCCCTGGATAGCTTGCTGTTTTTCATACTAGCAGTAGAGCGTGTAAACAGATGGATGATGGGAGGCGGGCTTGCTCTATGCCAACTATCCCGTTCACAACACAGAGGTAAATTTCTGATGAACTACTGCAGCTTTGTATAAACTATGTCCTAGAAATTATAATTAATAAATAGACCAGTAGGAACTTTTTGAAAATTGATCAAATGATGGTTGCAGTGGGACTTTAAATATACTGATCTCGTAGTTGCTGACAGGGGTCTACATGCTGATCGTCAAGATAAAGACGTCAGCAACACACAGTCAGGTGTTCAGGTTTTTTTCTCAAATCTTCTTAACCTAATGTAAAATAGAAGCTTAGATTCCAGCAAAAAGCTAATATGTTAAAAAAAAAAAACTCCCTTAAAGTTAAATTGTAGAGTAAAGACAAAAAAAGTGTCGTACTTTCCTCTCCAGGAGTGTTTTGTTGTGTAGAAACAGGCCAGGTCTTTGTTCTCTTTGACGACATTCATCTTTTCACAGGACCTACAACACAAGAGAAGAATTCTCTTAATTAGGTGGAAAACAGCAAAGATGTTTTCAACAAACAGGAAGAGCAAAGAGTTTAATTAAAGCCGTTCTTGAGAGCAGGTGTGACATGACAAGAAGACACAAAATCTGCCGCTAGAGGTTGACAAGTTTTTACTATATCATGTTTATTTACCACACACACTTCACACAATCGGTCTACATGTTTCTGCTCAAAAGGAGTCTTAAATCTAAGACCTCAGATCTATGTAAACCACTATTATCCCACTACAGTGAGAACCATGATTCTGGGATTTCCATTACATAGATCACGGCACTAGAGTTGCAGTTTATGGATTTATTTATGAAGAAAAACTAAGAAACCTGCTGAGGGAAATTAGGACAAAGCTGAGAACAATCACGCATCAAAGAGCAAAACAGTGACTGATGATTAAATCAGTCATTATTGACGATTCTCTACAGATAAAGATGTCAGATAATGTCTCAACGTTTGGTCAGACAAAATAATACCAGCAAAGCAGGGAAAAATTGGGGAAATATAAAGCTTTGGATCATATATTTGGTTAAAACCCACTCCGATCTTCTTTTGATCTTTTTTCAAAGTGTCCCAGTGATCGTATTGTTATTATTATTTTATTATTATTACGCCCATTTCATCCAAAAATGAAAAAAAAGTTGTGTCGTTTTCAAGGACAGACTACAAGTGGATGCATTAGAATGGAGCAGAGCAGAGGGCTTGTGGCCCAGCGTATATTCTATGGAACAAATACGTTCATTTTCAAACTGCATTTTTTTCATCTGCTCCTGATTCACAATGATTTGAGTAAAGAAATACTAGGAATTGCAATTTTAAGCTTAAATTTCCTTATATGTTCTTAATCATGAGAAAAATGTCACAACAACATTGCAAAAAACAACATTTTCATCAGAGTAGGTCTTTTAATGAATATTTAGATGAGTAAAAAGTTAATGCTTCAAAAGCAGGGGTAAATAGAGCAAAAGGAGGGGAAAAGTGCCTTCCCTACAGTCCAGATCAGTAATTTTCAAGCAGCTACAGCCTGACAAGAGGAACCTGTGTCAGCACTCTGCCAGGATCCTGGAAAAATCCCACCAGAGTTTTCCTTCCTTTCCATCTAAGTGTGCAAATGCAGCAGTAATAGGCCAATAACACTTTTTTTACCAGCCCTTATAAAAAGGTGACAGCACGAATTAGATATTTTACATTTTCAGAACAGACTTTCTAAAAACAATTCAGGTATTTTAGAGTGGTGTCTATTCTAAAATGAAGAAGCGCATAAACTGAAGGCAGGAGCTGGCAGCAGGCTCAGCAAATGCTGCTGAAAATTAGCACTGCAGCTCAAGGTTGTGCCCTTATTATTGTGTTAGTGCAATAGGTTTGCTCTGATAAGTGTTTTTTTTTTTTTTAAAGCCAATAATTGAGACCAGTCATGTGATTTCCCCTCCCAGTTCCTTCACCGTGAATGCAGATTAACTCTCCCCCGGTTGAAAACTTCTAACAGAATAAATGAAAGCTGCCAAAATAAAGAGGAATATAGAAGAAAAAATATATGCAACATAAAATACACACAAAAAGCATTTAAATGACAATCATATTCTGCATGGTGGATGGAACACTTTTAAATGACTCTGTGGATGCTGTAAATAATCTCCAGCAGCTAAAAATCACACTGCTTAACTCTTTAGATATGTCTCCACACCATGACAACTTGAAATACCACCTCAATAACTGAACTTTTACTCATCTGCAAAAGTTTTTGGCAACCTTGTGTGCAGGAAATTGGTAAATCTGTCATTTTCTTTAAAGAATTCAAAATACTTTGAGTTGCTCTGCCATAAACGGTAAGGACAAGGGTCACGCTATCATGTGACATTACCCCAACCAATGGATCTGAGTATTTTGCTGAACAAAAATCACATTTAGCCTTAAAAGTATCAAAACATGCTGTATACACGACAGATAAGAAAAGCAGGTATCAAGTGACAAGTGTTTGGGGAGTTTCTATCTTTTCTGGACCATCAAACAGGTTGCAGCAACCATTTGGCAATCAAATGAGGCCATATTCTTGCTAAGAAAAGGAACTTTGAGGACAGGAACCTCTTCAGCTTTCAATGAAAATTTAAAAAATGCCATTCATTAGCAAAATAGAACGTGGTACTGCAAGCTTGAGGTGACATGGCCAGCTTTAATTCGAAGTGTTATTTTGAAAGTGACAGGTAAATCCTTGACAAGCAGCATTAACGTTACCTGGCTCTCAAGAAGCTGGCCCAAATCTGCTTCATGGCAGGAGGCCTTCACGACTAGCACTCTAGCTAAAAGCACACACAAATCACTCCGTTTGTCTGCCGACCTCAACGCTCCATCTAACTAGGCCCACAACAGCAACGCAAATAGTCAGCGGCGTTTGTTTGCCAATTCAACGCTAATCGAAAATAACGAGTTAGCCACAACTTGTTAGCTTGCTAACTGACAGATCAATGATCCTATGGGGGGAGCTAGCTAGTCGCGTTAGCGGCGGAGTTCTGTCAGGAAACCACGGAGAAGGCAGAAGTGGTGCGTTTACCTTTCAAATCAACAATGAGTTTTGATCGTCGGCCCCCCCAGCCTCCCGTGAGTGAGGCCAGTGCGACTGTTTTTCCCACTCCGATGCTGAAGGTGCGCCGTCCCCCCAAACAAGCCTCAGGACGCTGCCATGTTCCGATGCCGAGCGCGTTGTACTGCGCATGCGTCAGATTTGGCTGTCATGCGGCAGTCAGCTGATTGGTTTGTGTGGAAGCGGAATTATCAAGATAACTATTCTGGACCTTGTTTTTTAAGGGTTTACACCTTTTGTTTAGTCTGCTGAAGCCAATCTCAGAATAGTTATATAGATGCTCACTTAAAAATAGCTTCTGTTGGCTCTAACTGAAAGGAAAATATTCAGATAATTTAAAGAATTATTATCCAAACGTAATTATTCAAAGACATTAAAAAAATATGATAATAAGTCAGAAGGGTAGCGAAAGTGAAAAAAAGGAATATAGTTTAAAACATAGTTTCTTTGTTTTACAATGCAGTTTCTTTATCTTGTTTTTTAATGTTTAAAATTGTCCAGTTAATGTTCTGCCAAGAGCCAAGAGCATCTATAATGCCATCTAGAGACCAGCACCCATCAATGCAGAAACACCACACTTCAGGGACCCATTTTATTCACCGAATCTTGCAGTTTTACTTTCAATTCATCATTTGTAACCTCGATAGACTAACAGCTGAGTGGAGCAGAACTGTCCTGAACAAGTTATTCAAAAGTGACTCATAAATATTTCTTTAAAACAGTTACACTTTTGAAAAGTTCTCCCTCCTTTATCTATGTCTAACTGTCCAATCCTCTCCTAAAGTACAATTTTAATACATTTTTGACAGTTTGGTGGAGCAAGTTGAAGTTATTTTGTTGATGACAAAAGGCCTGACAATTCAATGGAAGGTATCTCAAATCAATTGTCTCTACAGACCATGTCTTTCATACAAACACTTTAAAATTCTTTATTGAAATTGTGAATGACTCACCGCGACTGGAGGTAAAGAGGAAACATCTTGGCTTCTGGTACTCACTGATGTTGTGCTCTGAACTTGAGGAGCAGTGCCTTAAGATCACGTTATAAGACATGCGCTGCCCGTTAGTCTAATTTAATTACAGCTGCAGAAAAATGAGGAAAAGAAAAATGTCCTTCTCTTTTCCTGCTTGAAATCTCCACTAACTCGACAGAATGTAAAGGATTTTGGGCTGCCACGACTGAGGATGAGAAGGGAGCCTCACAGGTTCTATGTTAAGACTTGATTTGACTCACATGATGTTAAGTGGTTCAACCGACAAATCTGCCATGAGTCTCTATAGGTAATCAACTTAGAAAGCAGAAATTAGATTGATAAACATGTTGTAAATATTCCCTTTAAATCTAGACAAAAATTGAAAAATTTCACTGAGCTTCATAAATTAAAAAAAAATCAATGAAACTTTTAATAGTAGAGTGGTAGTGGGACAATATTTTGGGAATTACTGAATGTTTTTATACTTACAATAACCAAATGCTTCAACTGCATTCGACCTATACATTTTTTAAAAAACTAACAAGTTTTAAAACCATTGTATTTTTCCAAGGACACACTGCCATCTGCTGCTTTATGGCACACACTGACCTTGATCTAATGATCACTCTGTTATTTTTATTTTTCATTGTGCATTTGTCATTTAAAAGAGAGACATGAACATATTTAAACTTGTTTTTATATACATCACTAGATCGCAAAGGCACGCACATGAAAGGATTTTTTTTTATCTGTGGCAAAATTTCATAATTACAGAAGCAACTATGTTAAATAAAAGCCTGAACTCACTTAAAATCGAATTTGTCCTCTTCCAAAAACCCCATAGATTAAAAAAAAAAAATTAACATCAGCAAATGTTTGGGGCAAATTACAGAAACTTTTTATCTATTTTTTGTTTATTATCTATTTTGAGCGTGTGTGTCTTGTTCTTTTCTTTTTTTAAATTTTTCTTTTTTCTCTTTCACTTCTGCAACAGCAAAAAATGATGTCTTAAATATATGTTTGACGTTTTTTTTAAATACAAAAATACTATTAAAAAACAGGAAACCCGACTTTTTCATTCCTGGTACAAATGTCGCATTCAAGAACTGACTAAGGAATATTAACAAAACAAAAAGTCAAAACCAACGACATTCATCGGTGCTAACGGCATTCCGTCATTCTTGCATTTAAAGTTCGACGAAAATGGTACTCTTTTTTGGAAGAAGTATTTGATTATTTTATCGTTTCAAATCCCCGCTGTTTGCTTTCTGTACGGGTCTGTGTCTTCTCTTCTATGGGTGTTATTTATTTATTGGGAGGGGGTGGGGGGTGTCTTTCCTCTCACAGTCCAGGACAAACAATACCTTGGCCCTGAAGCTGCTGGGATACGATTTAATGAATCTCCGTGACCTTTTACTAGAACAGGAAAATAATCGACCGGAACTTGTAGATTCCCTCGGTCTTCTTTCACCACTTGCAACTGTACGTACTGTCCCTGAATGCAGCATTCGTAACCAAGGTAATGACGCTATATTCCGTTACCAAGGGATTCTTAAGGCAAACACTAGCAAGAAAGCTAAGCTATCAGATCTAGAAGATATTCTTTGCTTTGGTCATAACTTTTGTTTGGCCTCCAGCTCGACTACTTTTTACATTCCGCCTGGATTTACTTTGCTTTCAGTGTAGCTTAAATAGTGATCAAATTTCCCCCATCGTTTAGATTCTTATTTACGTTAGCATTAGCTGCAGCCACCATGGTAAGTGTTGACCACCTGTTTGCGTCTTCAGGTCCAGAATGCCAAACGTCCTTTGTGTGTTAGAGCTGCGATCATGTGGAGTTTAGTGGAAAGCTAACGTTAGCATGCATCTCAATCAAGAGCTAGCAGTGAAGCTCAGGCCCTGATATACAGTAGCAGGAGAAAATCCGCTTCTAGTTAGCTTATAAGCTAATTATGATTGTTATGGCATCTGTTGTCTTTGTTTGTGTCTTTATTGGACTGTTTTTGTGTGTGCTTCAAATGGTTGTGATTTTATTTCCAGGCTGACTTTGGATTTAATGAGCACCACCAGAATGAAGTGATCAATTACATGAGGTTTGCTCGTTCAAAGAGGGTCCTGAGGCTGAAGACTATTGACTCCTGTTTTGAGGAACTCAAAGACAGCAGGTGGCTGATGTGCTTCTGATTCATTTAAACAATGATTTGATTCATATCGTAATCTGTGGTTGCTGATCCGATTCACGACCCGATTCAATCCGATTCACTGACCTAAAATTGATCCAGGAAAGCTTTACCCAAAACTTCAACCAGAGATAAACACCTGGGTACTGAACAGTGCAGGTAAAATTTTGCAATTCCTTGCAAGATGTGGAGATTAAATATGTGTACAATTACACAGGGAATCACAGCAAATCCATTCCCATTTGAGCTTCATAAAGTTCAACCCACTGTTGTTTTTTCACATCAAAATAATAAAAATGATTAAATTATTCTACCACACTGTCTGGTGACATCTTTGGAAAATTCAGTTTTCTAAGATAATCGATATATTTCATTGTGAAGCAATTTTATCATGATATAGGACAAGTTGATTAACAACTTGCCTCAGACAAATCAATCTGATTGAATCGTAGGAATATAAATCAATTCATCGAAGTCAACGCACTGACACGAGTGGCTTCCTCCTAAAGACACAGAGCTCAATAGTTGTGAATGCTTCTTTTCCCCTGAAGGTTGGTTGAAGAAACCTTTACAGTGGACGAGGTGAAGGAGATGCTGGACGGGCTGCAGGTGGTGGTGCGCGGGGAGGTGGAGGTGGAGCTCATCAACACGGCTCACACTAATGTGCTGCTACTGAGACAGCTCTTTTCACAAGCTGAGAAGTTTTACCTTCGACTCCAAAGTGATATCTCTGAGCTGGAAAATAGGTGAGCTGGACAGAAGCTGTTCCTCCTCTTATTTTAAGTTTTTAAATCCAAAGGATACGTCACTGACTGCAACCAAAATTGTAGAAAATATTTGACATTTTTAGAAAATATTTGAATGTTTAAATTGAATGAAAATTAAATTACCTTCAAATCACAAACCTATATTTAGCTAAAGATCCCATGAAAAACATGTAAACTGAGAGATTCCACATTAAATATTAGCTAATATTAATAATGTCTGATAGAGGTTTCAAAATTATTTAGAATGGGCAACAAATAAATGAAAAATAAGAAATTTGACAGATTCATCCAGGGAAAAAAAATTGCAAAAAGGTGCATAAAACAAGTAAAAGATTATAAAAAAATATCTGTGACTAAGGTATACAACTGAACATTTTTACTGGATGCTCGTGGTCTTCTGGCCTTCAGACATCCCTGCATAACTCATTGTTGTGTCAGCGACATTATCAAATGATGTAGAAATGCTTCCAGAAATCACAGCTCTAGCATGCTTAAGACGTGTACCATTTTGTGGTCCGATGAGTCCAAATTCTTGTTTGTAGTAACGGAAACTATGTCCTCCAGGATTAAGAGGAGGGTGACCTTCCAATGATATCTTAGTGTTCAGTTCAAGAGCTTGCGTTTCTAATACTGTGGAGGAGGGGGGTGGGTGCATAAAGTATGCTTAGAAAGCATAAAGTATGGTTATGGATTTTGAGCTTAATTTTCTTAAAATATCTCCTCCATAATCAGAAAATGCTACAAGAACATGTTAAAAACACTATTTTTATCAGATTGGGTCTTTAAGCAGGACAACGCAAACCACAGATTGCTGCTTCACCACAGTATCTAGAAAAGTTCAGCTGTTAAAGTGACCTGACAGCTGTCTGGGGAACATTTTAAGCCAAATTTCAGGAAAAAAATGCATCACAACTGACCATAATGCAAAATCAAGAAGTCTAGATCAGGCAGGAGTGGATGCAAATTCCCCAAACTTTAAAAGCTCATAACCTTAATGGCCAAATAAAGAGATACTACACCATAATAAGCTTGCTCCAGTCCAACTATTTTAAGACTGACATGAAATTCAAAATCAGATACCATTTTGCAATTTAAGTGCAGGTTATATTTAGATTTAAAATTCTTAATTGAAGTATTTGTGCTATCTGAGTCTGTTGGTAACGAAAGTCTTTACTTTCATTCTATTGATATTTAGAAAAATTCAAAGTTAAGTGTAAATGTGAAAAAAGAAGAACTAGAGAATCAAATTCTTCCAGTTTTTTGGTGCAGCTCACTTCCTCATTTAGATCTTCAGGTGACGTGTTCTTTTGTCAGGTAAACCAGTCGGTACTAGTAACCTACCAAAGGACAGGAACATCTCACTACATCAGTTTTCTGTGGACCTGCATTCTGCTTAAAAAACACAATTTTTAGCTTCAGTGAAAATCTATTTAGAAAACAGAGCAAACTTTTGTTTTTTTGGTCTTATTCTAGGTGATTCACAAAAACCCCATGTTAGCAGGCTCCTCATTTTGGGAAGAGTCATGTGACACCAGCAGAAGGAAGTTTAGTTAGTTTAACAAAAAAACCTTCTGTTTGGCTGCTTTAATAAGGAAAAGCAACAGATTAGAGTTTAGTGCTCTGCTATCAGGGATGAACTTCAGTGAACTCTTGACGTGTGCAACCTTTTCACCCTATTGTAACACTGTTTGTTTTAGGAGAACGTTCTTTGTTTTGTAATGCGCACATGGTGGTTGGAAATGCAACCTATAAACCTCCTTTTTTGAAGGCCTTAACTCTACGTGACTGGCAAGATGTTTAGAGCTGGGAATACGCCCCGCGGCGCAGGCGACGTGCCTTCAGCTGCTTTTTAAAAACCACATATGAGCTCCTCACAGAACACTTGCGCTCACCACAGGCATGTTTCTTCTATCATAAGTGTTAAACTGCCATCAGGGAAAAAAGGGTGTTAACTTTGTTTGGTGAACACAAATTGTATTGCTTAAAAACGAAGATGTCAACGTTGCGGTTGCACAAAGTTGGGGCCTGATAAACTGATTTCAAACAGAAGCCCTTTCTCATTTTACTTGTTTTTCAGAAGGTCCTGGGAGTTTGTTTTGTCACACTTTTCTTTCTTTTTTTCTGCCCCTACAGGGAGCTGTTAGAACAAGTGGCTGAATTTGAGAAGACTGACTTTAAAACTGTTAGTAAGGTGAGCGGAACACGCTTCTCCCTCCAGTTTTTACATGTTCTTCCTGACCCACATGGAATCTGAGAGCTCTGCAGGCTGAGTTGGATCTAATAGGCCACCTGCAGAAACTCCACATCACAAAGGCAACATGTGATTTCATGAAACACGTTTTAGGTCAAACCTTGTAATGCAATATTCTGCCCTGTTATGGGTTTGATTGCACACATCTCGGTTTGTATAGCCATTAGAGAACTTTACAGTTTACATTTTTGCTTAAATTCAATTCAGTTAAACCAGGAAACCAGCAAACCCAAGTTGGCTCCACTGAATGAAGCTGGGGTGTCTGAACTACTTAACAAGGTAAAGTTCAGTTTCCAGCGATGGAAAGGAAAGTTCTTGTGGTGTTGTCAAATTTAAGAGCAAAGGATCTCTGTTTTCCAGGAGATAGCAAGACTACAGGAGGAAAATGACAAACTGAAAAACAGACTTCGGGCTTTAGAATCTCAGGTATCAAAGTGACCTCCTTTTTCACAAAAGGTCATGGCAGCTGTGTTCTTCATTGTCTATTATATTTGGCAGGCCATGAGTGCGCTAGATGAGAAAACCAAGGCGGAAAGAGCTCTGAAAGACCTTCAGAAGATGCAGGGAGAACAGCAGGTACGGCTCCAGGTCCACTCTGCAGTAATTCCCTTCACAGCATTTCATTATCACTGCCGTTACTTTACGTTTCTCATGAAACACTCACTTTTTATTTGCTTGTACCTGCCAACATGGATCTCAATGGTTTTTGTCCTCGTATGTAAGTGTTGGTTTGGTGTTGCTGTTAGGAAGACATTTTACAGTTTGTGTAGTTTCACCTCTTCTAATCCCACCGTGGAATTTTTTGTGCCTTTAAGGTGTCTGCTCAATCCAAGGAAATCAGCAGTCTGGAAGATACGGTGGCCGCTCTGAAAGAGGACTACGAAAGGTCCCTTAATGCTAATGCAGCTTCCCAGAAGGACTTGCAGGAAAACCTGATCTCTTCAAAGCATGAGCTTCTGCGAGTCCAGGAGCAGCTGGCTTTAGCAGAGAAGGTGCGTTACAGTTAAAACATTTTTATTACAGTTACTGACCTAAAGCTACAGAAAAATACATTTTTAAATCCCAGCGTTCTTCTGAGGTGTATTAAATAACTCTGAAATTGTTCTGATCCCATTTTGAATTTGATATAAATAAGTTTCCTAAGGGTAGAATGTCTGTAGGAGCAACAAAAAAACCACAATGTGTTTTCTTAATCATCATTCACAATTCTTCAAAATAAAACCATATTTTTTTCTATCTGTGAAGGGGGAATGAACATTTTTTAGTTCTCACAAAAGACTGGCCCTTCCAAAAGAGGGATTTTCAAAATAAAAGTCAGGCAAACCATCTAGAGTTTTTAGCAGCATGCAAGAAGTGTCAATGAGTGTCAAAGCCTTGAGTAGCATTTGTATGATCTGCAGGTGCTACCCATCCCCACCCTCGCTGCCCCCTTTTGACCTACCCTCACTGCCTGAGTCCCTGCTACTTGCCCCTCACTCTCTGCCTCTCCCACCCTGATCAGAAAAAATGTTTTTTTCAAAATGGCAGCTTATTGTTGGTTTTATCTCCATAGCAACCATTTTATATTTTGGTCACCTGGGGTTGACAAATAGGGTCTATGTTATGTTTAGAAGAATCGGTAAAAGTAAACTTTTTGATTTCCTTGGCAACAGAGGTTTTCTGTCAGCCATTCCCACTTTCCTAATATGTTCATATCATGTGTCATATTTTTTGAGCCAAAGATTCATACATTACATTTTTACAATATTAATGCAAAAAAAAATAGGCGAGCAACTGGGGAACAGCTCTTTTGCGAGCTTGAATGCTGTTCGAATTCTACAAACTTTTAAACACATATTTTTTTACTAGTAGTTTTTCAATGATCCACAAAGATGTAGGAGGCAAATATAGGATATTCTAAAAAGGGATTTTTGTTTTTTAATTCAAGATGGCAGTCTCTTTCTGAGATCCAAGGTCTGTAAAGTTGTGGTTGTAGTCTTAGCCTAGAGGTGAAATTTTGTGAAAAGATCGCTCAAACAAAAGTTTTTCTTTCCCATATTGTGGGAAAAGAAAAAACGTTACTTTTTGCCACAAAATAACCACCAACTTGTATGTCTTGTGGCCATCCCATAATAATTTTCAAACTTCCTTTGTATATCCCCAACACATGTGTTTTGGTTTCGCTAGTGGATTCTGAAATATTCATTCATTTTTTGACTGTTTCTTCTTTTGGGATAGCCGTTCATTATGTCTAATGTTCATTTTCACTGGATACTAGGTGCATGCAAATTTTGAGTTGTGGTGGGAGCCCTGGTCCTTGCAGTGCAGGACTGCTGTGGAACAGAACAATAAGTGTTCTTCAACATCCACTCTTTCCTTGTTTTTTACCATTTGCAGGCCTGATAATACAGCTTATGCTAATGTTAAAATGCCTTTTCATATGATGTCAAAATATTTCCCTGTTCAACCCGCAATTCTCTTTTTTTTCCCTTCTCCTCTGAGTGTTTCTGTGTTGTTGTTCAGGAACTGGAGAAGAAGTTCCAGCAAACCGCAGCGTACCGCAATATGAAAGAGATTCTCACCAAGAAGAACGAACAAATCAAAGAAATTAGAAAACGATTGCAAAGGTCGGCCTTCCAGAGACAGTTCTACAGGAATGTTGAAGATATTTTTCTGCAATTTGTGCATTACGGTTTTGTTCATTCTTTTTCAGATATGAGCCAAACGAATGAAGTGTGGAATAGTGAACCCAAAGTGAACCGAAGACCAGAAACCATCAGTTCCTCTGCAACACAATAATACAGAAAAAAGCAGGTGTTGTTTATTGACATCATCAGTTCATGTCAGCTTTAGTGGAAAGGTGCAAGGCTGACACTAAAGAGAACTGACAACAGCTGTTCTTCTCCTCTCTGTCTTATTTCAGAGCTGACATACAGTAGCTAGCAGGAAACCCCTCACCCCCACCCTGGTGCTATGCAAGCACAAAAATATCCCAGTTTGAATTTGAAGAGGCCTTGTCCGCTTGCTGAACTGGTCAGACGTTTACAGTCTGCCATCTTACTTAGCTCATTTAGATGTAGGAAAACTCTGCTTGTGTTTTGCTAACTGGTTTTAATTTTAGCAGCTCCACTTGTAAACCAAATACATCTAATAATAATTTCACATTAACTTTAAATGCTTCCGCAAAAGCTTCTTAATCCTTTAAAGTATACCGTACTTGACAAACACAAACACTAAATAGCATATTTTCTGAGATTATTGTCAAAAACTTTCAACATTATGACATGTTTTTGTTCCTCTTGACATCCATTTCCTCTTAATATTTTTGAGTGGAATTAATTTGAGTGTCAGAACATGTGTGCACATAATACTCTTGTAGAGTGGGAAACATCTGCCCAGAATCCTTGAACTGTGCAGCAAATGTGGAAATAAAAGACGTTAAAAAACATTTGTTCTATCAATTTGATGTAATAAGATCATTTTAGACGTTTAGATAGAAAAAAGAAATGATTGTGTGTTGTGGAAGTATAAGTGGGGATTTTTAAACCAAGGATTGTGTTTTCATTTGATCATAATCCAGGCTGGAAATAGGACATGATAGAAAACATTTGTTCATTTAAGATTAAAAATAAACAAAGTTTATTGAACGTGGAAACTGAGAGAGATGAACAGGGACAGAAACTTGTCCTATCCAACAGCTGAGCAGACAGATAAAATCTGAAGGCCTCTTGTGTTGGATAGATTTTACTGTTACAAAAGAGGGTTATAAGTATACAGACACAGGAGGTGTCTATTTGTATAAACTGCTTTTGTATTTGAGGAAAAGCTTGATTTATATTTAATTTTTACTTATTTGTTTTTGAACCGGACTGGAAAGTTGAACTTCAACGCTCCTATTCCCAACTTTTTTTTGGAAACAGTTTTTCTGTTTCTTATTCATTCATCTACTATACCATTTAGTCCCTTTTGGTGTCACAAGGCTTCTGGAGCCTAACCCGGCCACTCATGGGGGAAGGCAGGGGATGCCCCTGGACAGGTTGCCAGTTTGTCACAGGGGCCACAATCACACACCCATGCACACTCACACCTAGGGACAATTTAGAGTGACCAATTAACTCATGCAGCATGTTTTTGGAGGGTGGGAGGAAGCAGGAGTCCCCGGAGAAAACCCACGCATGCACGGGGAGAACTTGCAAACTCCCCATACAGGTTCCCCATTGGTGACAGTGTTTCAAGTCCCCCAGCCAGGACGTGAACCGGGGACCTTCTTGCGGTGAGGCAAGAGTGCTAACCACTTCGCCGCCCTTCTGTTTATTTATTTATTTATTTTTTTTAAATAGATCCTTCATTTTCACAAAAACTTAATTAGTGATGTTCTAATTTTTAATGAAACCACTGAAAGACCCACTTCAATCATCTTTTGATTCATTTTGTTAGAAAAGTCCTCTGTTGTTTTTTAGGAAAGTTACTGCAGTGCGGCAGGAGTTTATTAGAAGTTTGTCTCTGGGTTGTGTGTGGGACTGTTGATGCGGGGCACCCCCTTACTGTCAGCCATCTGTTTTTACCCTCTCCCTCTAGCTTACAGCCCCTCACACACCCAACCAAACATTACAGGTGCAACAAAATGGTGAGCAGTATTGGTGCTATCCAGTCTTACAATTTGGAGTCAGATGCCAGAGGAAAATAAAGACGTTTATGGATCTATTTGTCTACTAGTGAGTGCAGTGGAGCGGGAAGCTTGTGCCCTATTCAGGGTATTTTCTACATCACAAATACAATCTTTTTAAACAACATTTTTCATCTTGATTCACAACGATTTGAATAAAGAAATACTCAGAAAAGCAATTTTGAGTTTAATTTTATTTATGTCTATATATTTCCTCCATGAGAAAAATGTCCTGCCACAAGAAAATGTAAAAACACCAAAAACAGGATTTTTATCGGGTTGGGTCAATAAAACAAATTCAAAAAAGGAAAATATTACTGGTCGTATTTTATATTTGATCTATTTAACTCCACAAGAGGGCGCCATACTATCAGACAATAAAACTTTATAACCAGCAGAACTTATTTCATCATTATCAAAGTATTTCAGAGGATTTTAATATTCATATTTGTCTTCTGAGGGTTAAAGTATTTAAAAATGTAGCTTCTTGATGATGTCAGAAGATAAAGCCAATCAGAACAAGCCTAAGATGGACTTTAAAACCCAAATGTGCACTGACAGATGTAAATATAATTTCATTTTTAAGCAATAAAATATTTTTTGAACTATTTAAGTTCAAAGATCTGAAAACTCATACAAGTTTGAAACACAATAGCATTGTTGTTGAATTTAGTGCATACATACTTTGTTTCTTGTGAAAATATCTTAAAGTGACAGGAACAGTTGTGGCTAAGTTTGACACACGGTGGTTAAACTGTCAACCTGTTGTTTTCAGTGAAATTTCTACAGCCACTGTGTCCTGACTTACACGTACTCTTTTGTTTTGCATATTGTGGGGGAGATGCACCCATGATTTACTTTTGTCTCAATTGTTTCCTACAGTTTGTGACACCTTTCACTGCCAGCTCAACCAAACAGCACAGCACGTTTAGTAAAAAAAAAAAATATTTATGTGTATGACTCCCCTAAGGCAATAAGCAGCAGAACAAATATTGATTTAGTTGGGTAGTTAAAGGTTGTGATCAGGTGTGATTTTAATACCCACAGCTCAGTTGAAGGAAAGACTCTCAGGTGTAGCGAGCAGAGACTCACGCCTCTTCAGAAAAGATGCTAGGTGTGAATCTCAATGCAAATAAATCACAGCGAGGTACAGGAAGTGGTGACT
Source organism: Oryzias celebensis (assembly GCA_014656515.1). Classification (NCBI taxonomy): domain Eukaryota; kingdom Metazoa; phylum Chordata; class Actinopteri; order Beloniformes; family Adrianichthyidae; genus Oryzias; species Oryzias celebensis. The sequence goes on along the minus strand of BNCR01000012.1, from coordinate 29,388,414 downwards.
ACCGTTTCTGTGTGCCAGGCTCCATTCGTGACGCTGCTGAGAACTGCAGCAGTACTTACCCACAAAAGTGGGCCAGCAGTTAATGCATGTCAGTGAAGCCAACAGCTTTCAGCTTACCAAGGAGGCATCAAAGGGGTTTTCTTGGTTTCACTTGCAAGACAAAAGCCCTCTGTGTCTGTTTTTTTTTCATACTCCACGGAGTTGCAATGCACGTGTTTGTTTGTGAGAATTTCATCAGTTTCAGAAATGATGTGATATCCTGGGGGATTTTTCTGAAAACACAAAAGGAAAGGCAGTGCTGGTACTGCTTGATCCTTTTGTCTGTGAGGGGACAGTTGATACTAACTTTAATCAGACTCCTCTGTTCAGTGTTAAAAATTATTCAATTTCTAATCCGAGATTAAATTCAAAAGAAGATGTTTTGTTGCCCTAACACTCCTCACAGATCTTCTTTCTCTCTCAATGACCACATCAGTTATCTTATCAATCAAACATCTCTTCTTTAAGTTTCAGAAAGATGACCATTCAAGATTAGTTTTTAGGAAATCCCTTCTGCTCTTTCTAGGCATCGTCGCTAAGTTCATTTCTTTCTTTTCTGCTTCTTTTTTTCTAGGAAATAACAAATATAACAAAACACTCAATTCAGATGACACTTTCTGCAGATGTATGTGTTTCTCTTTTTGTTGCAACTTGATGCAAAAAGGAGATTGGTTATTTTAGCTCCGAAACAGTCCTAGCACACATCTCTAGGGTTGTTGGTGACCGAAACAACTCCACAGTAGGTGAGATAAATGTACAAATGTGTTAAATATGATCTAAATCAGCCTTTACTATGTCACAATCTTGTTTCTAACTTTCCTCTATGTCTGTGCAGGATGTCTGTGTGGATATAGAACTGAGGCAAATGTGGATTTAAATACATTTTTCTAACATCTTGTTAGCGTGCCCATATCTTATCACAATGTTTTCCAGGAAGTGCTATAGAAAAAACAAGCTCAGCCTGGTAACAATTAGAAATCTCACCATCTCATGACGTGATGCTCTTACACAACACAAAACAGGTCATTTTGAGGTCCCACCAACCAATAATGAGAGCATGTTTGGAGGATCTCCACTCAGCAGCTCGCTGCTGCAGAGGTTTTTTTTCACTATATAATTCTGCAAAAGTGGTTGATGGGGTTTGCTCTCAGTGTGACCCTCATCTGCAGGTTTCTTGGACAAATATTCAACGTTGACTTGGATTGTTGACTCAGACTGAGACATCGGCCGAAGCCGCTTCTTCTCTGGACCCTGTGGGTCATTCCTGACCATCACCACACCTGCTCTAACATATGCCAGCGCCAAATGTGGCCCGTAAAACACATACCAAAGCCTAAGTTGGGCCTGGGTCTTGACCCTTAGGTCACTTGTGATCGTTTGTAACACTTTTACAAAACCAATGTGTCAAAATATCTGCTGTTTCCAGGGTTAGGGTTGGAAACAGTCTGAACCAAAAAAGGTGATTACATTTTGTTGCAGTATTTCCCTTTTATAATACACAGAGTCTGGAAAACATTTGCAAAAAAGCATGTGGTAATGTTGTAATGTTGACTGAGGCTGGTCCATGCCAATTTGATGAATTTTAATTGGTTTATTTCAAGCAATCAAAACCAACCAAACTGAAGAAGACAAACAACAGACATACTATACATATCTATATTCAGACATATCAAACTTAGTTAGGATGATTAGTCTTGAATTGGTTGGAAAATAAAAAAAAATGAAAATAAAAGATGACAAAGTAATACACATATGCATATATGAATTTGTTGAAATCTTAGCTAACATTTCACGTTAGTAAATGGTAAATGTACTTATTTACTCCCTTATGCCAAGATGGTCATAGTGATAAGTTGTCCATGACTGGCATCATTTGGCAGTTTGTCATGTTTCATGATCATAGTGGTTTCTGGACTCCAGGAAATGTTGGCCCAGTGCTCCTGAACATTCAGCATATAAACCAGCCTGTGACGAGGCCCCGAATCTGACCTCAGGGGTCAAGAGGGTTTTTGAAAACAGGATTTTCACTTATGGAATGAGAGGGCCCCCATAAGGTGTTCTAGAATCTAGAACAAACCAAAGGGGCTGCACTTTGGCTTCTGCTAAGGTACAAAAGAGGCATGGAGACCCAGATGGAAACACACCATGAAGCAAAGATTCCTCTACTCTCTGAGAAGCTGTAACCACAACGGCCATCAGACTCTGCGTGGGTGGTATCGATGGTGGTGTCACATTTGTACAATTATTTCCAAACATATCGTGAACTAAAAAAGAACCATGATGCAACACAAGAGCACATGTTGTTCTACACAAAAAGGCAATTTTCTTAATCTTAAAGTTAAGGTTTGTTTCTTCTTAGAAATCAAATTCCAACCCAAAAAAAAAGAAAGTTCTTTTTTTATTGACAATGTTCAAACATCCACTAAAACATCAAACAAACATCAATGGTTTATTTCATTATAATGCCAAAAGAATTGAATAAAATTACCTCGGAGTTGATCAATTGAGGGACATTTGATTCAATCCACTTTAAAATGGCTTTATTGATCCTAAAAAGAGGACACAGGAATTAGAAATTTGAATGTTCTTCTCCCTGGTGATCTTAATAAAGGAACATATTAGGACATAGTATCGGAAAGTTCTGTGGTTTCACATCTCCCTCATCAACTGTTGCAACATATTTAATAAAGCAATGAACAGAAAAAACTTTGTTTTTTTTTTACTTTTTTCCTCTTGCTTTGTTGTTTTTGTTGTTTTACCAACTTAACAGTCACTCTAGGAGTTTGTCGACAGCGAGTGAAACCCCGCAGCTTACAAAAGTTTGTTCCCACAGTGATGAGGATGATGATAATCAGGTGGTTTTTCTCAAACCCTGGTCTGATCAAAACCGAAAAACACACCCAGTGATTGGATTTTGAGAAGGTGGCTCGTCTCTCGTGCAAAAACACACAAAGATCGAGAAAGTGAGATGGGGGCCGAGAAATGAAACTGTGAGAAAACAAACCCACTCAACTCCGGAGAGGATCTCAAGAGGGGCCAAAACAGCCACACAGAAGCATCTGCTCAGGAGGAGACCAGGCCAGAAAACTCGTATGAATACTTCATTAAAAATACCATCAGCACAGGATGAGTTTGCATGTTTTCAGTTTTGTTTTTTCTCAGTTGGCATGACTTTCTTTACGTGCTGTCGAATTTCCCTTATTCCTAAAATGTACAAAATAGTGCTTCTACTTCCCTCTTTTTTTCCCAATTTCACCCTCAAGACCTGCCCCATGACCGGCTGTTTACTTCAGCAGCATCACGCAAGAAAAATGTTTTTATGCGATGCGATGCAATGAAACTCAATCATCATCCTTTTGTCATCTTTTTCTCACAACAATTATCAGTCTGTTCAGGAAACATCTGTTGAATAGCTCACAACTTCTGTGTTCTGCCTCTATTTTGGGGCTTTAATCACAGTTATGGTTTTCAGCTTCATTTTTTAAATCATCTGTGGCTTTCAGCTCGTTCTTTGGATCCATGCAGATGGTTGTGGTTTGGTTGTCTAAAAGCTAATTGTTACCTTGAAAACAATCCAAATGATTTCAAGCAGTTTGGTTTCAGTTTAGTGTTCAATACTCACTGTTCAGCAACTACATTATACTTAAAAAGCTTGATAGTTGTGAGTATGTTTGCCTCTGACATACAGAAGAAGTCCTTGATGGCCACACGTGACTTTGTGGTTGAAGGGGAACTGTATAAGTTGGGGATGGTGCACCGAACAAGACAAAGAAACAGCTACATGACTGCAAGGTTGCTCCTTAAATTTTAGTTCAGAAAAATTTCATTCACAGGTAAATATTTCACGATTTCTCCTGTATTTGTTCCATTATTGCCAGTTTTCTACTAATCTCTTAAAACTTTTAATAAGTTAATTTTTTTCATTCTTTTTAGACAAGATGGATGAATCAACCACCTTGATGTCAACATTGGAATATCCCTTTGAAAGTGTGAGTACTGCTTTTAATACCAGGGTTTTTTTTTCTGTATTTTGTGAGCTCAGATCCATAAAAATGACTAAGAGTGATGAGCATCGTGAACACGTGCTATGTGGCAGTATGTGTTATTTAAACCTTTAAATCAACTGTCAAACGTGACCTTTTTGCCTGACACCTCAAAGGAATGAGCGTGAGTGAATTTATCTGCAGCAGACATCAGTCAGCTTTAAAATTGCAAAAGTTAGTCACATTTTCCATTGTTTGTTAAGCACCAGTGAGTTTATCTCTGCCCTACATCTAAACCTCATGGTTTGGGGGGCACAGAGTTGTGCCATGCACCCCCCCATCTAAGAGCCCCTCAGGATTGTTTGCCCCCCCAGGCTTGGCAAGCTGCAGGAAACAGTGCAGTTTTGTGGTTTCTCCTGCACTCAGATACCACCTGCACCTGGCAGCTCGTTCTGGTTAGCTCGCACGTCACAGACAGCGTTTGATGTGAGTTCACTGTATTCCCACAAATAGAGAGTTTTGCCACCCCCCCTTTATCGTTTGAAGTCGTGCAGCAAAATCAGGGGTTAAAAAAAAACAACATGTGGCAGGAAATGAAAAGTGTGTGAAACAAACGACAGACGTTGCACATTATGGCGTTTAATAACTACAATAATCGGCGTGTCTTGGTTGCAGGAAACCACTCTTGGTGACTATGACTTCACTGAAGAAACAGGCATGTGCAAGAAGAGCTGGGTCAGGGAGTTTCGAGGCCACTACGAGCCCCCTCTGTTCTGGATCATCTTCATCCTGGGTGCAGTGGGTAACATGATGGTGGTCTGGATTTACACAACTGTGCGCAATCGTCTGAAGACAATGACTGACGTGTATCTGCTGAACCTGGCCGTGGCCGACCTCCTCTTTCTCTGCATGCTGCCCTTTTGGGCCGTCGATGCCATAAAGGGCTGGCACTTTGGCCTTCCTCTGTGTAAAATAGTATCTGCTATCTATAAAATCAACTTCTTCAGCAGCATGCTCCTTCTCACCTGCATTAGCATAGACCGATACATCGCCATTGTACAGGTCACCAAAGCTCAGAACCTGAAGAAGAAGAGGCTGTTCTGCAGCAAGCTTGCATGCCTCGGCGTCTGGCTTTTCTCCACTCTGCTGGCCCTCCCTGAGTTCATCTTTGCTCAGGTGAAGACGGATGGAAACCAGTCTAATTGTGCACTGGTCTACTGGGATAACGCATTCAACCGCACCAAGATCCTTGTGCTGTCCCTGCAGATTTGCATGGGTTTTTGTTTCCCCCTAATAATCATGTTCTCCTGCTACTCTGTCATCATCCGCAACCTCCTGCAGGCCAAGAACTTTGAAAAGCATAAAGCCCTTCGCGTAATCTTCGCTGTGGTGTTTGTGTTCATCCTCTCGCAGCTGCCCTATAACACCTTTCTGATCATGGAGGCGGTGCAGGCCGCCAACCCTAACATCACAGACTGTGCGATTATCACCCATTTCGACATTGCTGGACAGGTGGCGAAGAGCCTGGCGTTCACTCACACCTGCCTCAACCCATTTCTCTACGTCTTCATAGGAGTTCGCTTCAGGGAGGACCTGTTCAAGATTATTAAAGCGTGTTCTGGTGGTTTGGGTAAAAGTGGGATCAGTAAGACGCCAGCTATTCAGTCACGGCCCTCTGCCATGTCAGATACTGATACCACGCCTGCTCTTTCCATTTAAAGTCTCACCTTCACGGCATTCTGCATCTGAGCCCCACCCTTTTCATCATCTTCATCTCTTCACAGCAGATTAGCATCACAGCAAAGATTTCTCACCAGTTTACAATTGTTTCGTTTTTATTCTGACATTCCTTTCTGTACAAACTGTAAATTACTGTAAATTATGCTTTTTACTGTTTGTATTTTCTGTTTTTCATTTTGGGTGTTACTGTATTTTAAAGTAAACATTGTTAAGAAAACACCTGTAGTCTGTGTACTTATGTTCCCTCTGCAGCACAAGAAAGCAAGAAGGAAAGAGATGCAGAGCATGAATGCATGACTGCAGGAGGTGAAGTCAACCGTTTACATTGAGGAAACCGTCTGCTTTCACTAGTACTATTTACTCGGTGTGGTGGGAAACCAGCTTGATTGTGGTCGGTTGAGTCTACAAACTTTTTTCGGTCTGACTCGACATCAACGATGTCACCATTCTGTGCCATCGTTGGTGCTGACTCACTCAATTCTTAAATCTGATGTTGGACATGACTCAGGAAATTTCTGATGGCGGAGAAGATGGTTCACAGCGCGATGACCTCTAAATGTCTGCAGCTCAGATAACACACGCACAGTTGAGTGAAAACTCCCCATAATCACTAACTCAACCAGCAACTTGAGGTTCACACTTTTGAAGTCAACTTTTGTTGACTTCAAAAACTGATATACTGGCAAAGGGAGGAAAAGATTCAAAGGAGAATGTATATGAAGCAGTCACACCTTCTTTTTGTTTGGTTTTATTTCTTTAGTTTTAAAAACTGAACCTTGATGAGCTGAAAACAAGGTCACAAGGTAAAGCTGAGATCTTGTTTGCACTGTTTTGCAGCACCAATTACTTCCACGCAACCCAAAAAATATTTCAAAATTACATTAAATTCTCATCTCAATCATCATTTCATCTATTATAAAAGTCTTCTCAATATTATGCTGTTTTGGCCAAAATAAAAAAAAAACTGTCATTTTCTAGGACATAGTTTTTGCAGTAGTTCATCTGAATATCTCCTCTGAGTTGTGGGCAGAACTGTTGGCGTAGAGTAAGCCTGACTTGACTTCCCATCATCCCTTTGTTTACATTCTCTCCTGCAAGCCAATAGCCCTCACAGCCCCTATCTCACAATACTAGTGCAACAAAAATGGCAAACAACATCACATCTGTCAGATCTGATAAGGAAAATGAAGCAAACATAGACCTACTTGTTAACAAGTGGATGTATCAGAATGGAGTGGAGTAGGGAGCGCCAACTGTGGTATCTGTGTCACTTCTACCGCTTTTTTCAAGCGTATTTTTTGTCTGCTCCTGATTCATATTTTGAATGAAGAAATACACAGAAATGCTTTTTAATCTTCATTTTCTTTATATATATGAGGAAAAACACCACAAGAACATATTTAAAACGGCAAAAACACCATTTTAAATGGAGTGGGTGTTTAAAAAACTGTGCAACATTGTATATATTAGGTGTAATGTTTCCCAAAGCATTCATTTTAAATAAAAACTTGAAAACTGCTTTAGTCATGTTTATACTTTTGCAACACTAGCAGAGCTCTCATATTTGTTGTACGTAAATAATGACAAAAAGCAACAAAGTGAGCCCTTCATCTTTCCAGTAAAACTTCTTCAGGTTTCGTAAAATCAAATAAAAGAAAAAAAACAATAAGGAAGAAACAGGTGAGGGACAAAAAGACAGAAAAGTACATGTTATTGCAAAGAGATAAAGGAAAAGTGAGATGTTCTTGTGGTTGTTGAGGTTGGCCCGCACATGGCGGCTGAGTATCTGTAGAATTTAGATAAGACCACAGACAATTTCTTCTTTTGCCTCCTTCACACGACAGGAAGTGAGCAGACATGTCAATAAAAACAATGCCAAGATATAAGACGATAAAAGATCCTCCTTGTAATCATGGAGACTACAGTTTCTAGAAAAATGTACTTCTTTTTGCAAACAACATTGTGACGTTAAATCAAGTCAGAGATTTTTAAAAACCATGCCTTCATCTGATGTAATCTGATGTGTCCAACTTTTTGCAGAAAGAGCCAGATTTGGTGAAAATGTGTTTAAAATAGCCCAAAACCGTTTGGGCTATTTTATCAACACTTGTTTGCTGTAGGATACTTTTAATTTATTCACATAGAAACAGAAACACATCTAAATACATATTTACCAAAATGCTGTCGTGGTGTCCTATCACCACACTCTTTGTTAGTGAAATGAGCAAACTGGGCTCCTACTGGTCACACATAAACAAGGTGTACAGGAATAGTGCCAGTAGAACGTCTAGGGTGCCCACACAAACTATTTTCTGATTATCTAAATGTGGGCCCCTTGCTCAGTGCGCTCAGTGAGTCCCATCTACTTCTCCCTTACTTACTGTACAAATGTTCGCTACTACCCGTCACCTGCAGCAACGTTGGAGAAAAGAAATGAGCATGAACTTGCAAGCCCACCTGCACATTTTTTACCCATAGACAGCCCGTATTCGCATTGTAACGGTGTTGTGTAAACTGAGCAGGATTTTACTGCAATGTCAGCAGTAAAATACTGTACAAAGTCTTTACGGTATTTTACTGTAAACATCAATGAACTGTGGGAATTTACTGTAAAAAGCAATGGATTCTGGGAGTTTCCGGGAATTATCACTACTGTAATATCCCAGTTACTGTAAATCAGAATACAGTTAACAGAAAAAATGTCCACAAAAATATGGCCAATCCTAAACAAGAAAGTCATTATTTTTTCCTTACGTACTTGGATTAAGTTTAACCCTTCTATCCCTAAAGAGCACAAAGACTGTTTATTGTAAGTGAGTTCCAATCATTGTTTACATGTTGCGTGACTCATAGTAAATAATCAAGCTGATAGCAAAAATATATCCCCTGATACCACATTCTTGAGTTTTTTTTTCTTTTATATCATTGTGTTTTGGATCCAATATTGTTTTTTTGGATGTTTTCTTTTTTTTCCAGAAGAAATATTTCTTTATTTATGTTTATTCAACCTTTATTTGTCCAGGCAGGACAGTTTAAGAACAACATTCTTATTTACAACTGTGGCCTTTTGAATAACTGCATTAAAATGCAACTAATCTATTTGTGGACATCCATCTTCCTACTGAATAGCAGGTGAGCCTGCTGTTTATTAGCAAAAACTCTCTGGATGGCAAAGTGGTAAAAAGTGTACACTTGTATAGAGCTTTTCTGTATACTAGAGAATACTGGTTTTCTGGTTCTGCTGTTTAGGTATTATAAAAACATCTAACAAGTTCTAAAACAGAACATTAGCAAAACACATTGTTTACAAACTCCTGGCTGTCAAGAAAAGCTAATTAAAACACCCAGAATCAGCTGTACTGTTCACACTGGTTGGGACAACCCTGACGTTAGCACACTGTGAAGGATTTCTTTAAACTGGGCAGTATTTTGCTGTATTATCTATAAACAGCAATGAATTTGTAAATGCTGGTGGTCACTACTGTAATCCTCAATATAATATTTACAGGTAGATAAAGGGACAGAAAAGAGGTGACTGTGTTTCCATGTGCTTCGCCAGAATAGATTTAGCTTTTCATAAATGTCTGAGGTGAAACTATGCGTGAGTGAAAAAGATAAAAGTTCCTGCTTTTGAAATAGAGAGCCTAGCTGTGCATTTTCATTATGCTTTTATTTTTATATTGAAAAAACTTCTTGTTGGTGTTTTAAGAGGAGAGCAGTCCAGCATTATAGGCAGTGTTTATCCTATAGAAAATAAAACACAGTTTTAGTTTAATTATTGTAGATGTTGAAAAGGTACATGTTATAAATAAATGGCCTAATGGCCACAAGAGAAGTGTGTTTTTATAAAAAGTGTATTTTTATAAAAAGTGTAGTGAGATTTTGCAGCTCCAGCTCGATTTTGTCAGTAAGAAACCGGAACAAATATTTTTTTAGAGGTTGCAGAGCAGTGGTTTAGCTGTGTGACATTAATAACATCATTCAAAATACACACACTTTATGCATATACATGCTGTGTATGCAAGCAGAGAAATATTTACAATGAATCCATATCAGACTTTAACATCTTGTCCATACATGTCAAATTAAGCTGTAATTAATATTTCAAAAACAATTCAAACTCAGTTATTGGTGGGAAATCTGCATTTGAATCATTCAGATCCAGATCTCAGCCTATCAATCCTCGCTGTGATTACTTCAAGGATAAAACGAGTAAAGTCCAGGAAGACTTTTTAAAAGTGAATACATAAAAAAAGAGCCCGTCTTTGGAGCTTTGAAATGAACTGATCCAAAAGGTTTGGATCCCTGAAATGAGCCATGAGTCCCATCCATAGCATAATAGCAAACTATCCTACGCACTAGCTTACAGCAAAATGCATCAACCATTTTTATGTCTCACTATAAAAATAAGCTGTACGCTTTTAGACACAAAGTTTTGAACACCAGGCCGTCATCATCCTCTCCCTCCCTCTCATTCATGGTGCAGACAGAAATAAATATAACAGGATAAACACATATGAAAAAACAAATACAAAAGCACACATTTAAACCCCGACCCACCCAGACAAACAAAATGAATGGCATCCCACAATCCCTTGCCCTGCCAGGCCCAATGTTTCTGTGACCTACAAATGGTTGTGTTCATTGAAATCAGCATCACTCAGATTACTTTATAATTAGAAATTATTTTACTTGAAAGATTTAGTTATCTGAATATTTCTACTGATAATCATTTAGATTTGAATGAAAAACATCAGACTGACGTTTGCATTTATGCAACAAAAGGAATTCATAAGTACAGAAAGCACAAATCATCTGTGGTTGTGTGTTTATTGTTGCCTTTAGAAGTTAACTTGTGAAACCCCAAGTGCAAGAAAAGTGGACCCTAAGGAGCCTTGGAGCCTTTTCTAAAGAGAACGACTAAGAACAATGTTTGTTATTGGATTTGCGTTTTTTTAAATTTGTTTTGGCATGCTCTGGTTCATTTTTCATGTATACATCGTGAATCTTTTACAGCACAGAACAACTGCACCCCGAATTTGTCTTGAATGTTCTATGTATGTTTCAACAAGTTATGCAAAAGTGAAAGTAAATAGTTTTTTTAGTTATATTTTTCATTATGTATGTTTAAAATATGTATATTTAAAGTCTTTTGATGAGTACATTTTATTTATTTGCAGCATCACTTCAAGAACATTTTACATTTTTTGTTACACTGTTGTTGCTGCCAGTTTGCTTATTATTAAATCAAAGTCAAACCAATGTTGTAATTGTAAATCCATTTAAAATAATTTTATGTTTTTATGTTTTTATGTTATTTATAGACTTGACCTGAGCTCCCTCTTTCCTATTACATATTATAATGCATACACGTTTTTTTTTATTGATCACATTTTACATTCAAGATTCTCTGCATTTTATGTTGTTAGTGAAGCACCTCCACTCCATGTTGTCTACTTAAAGCACTGCCCAGAAGTGATCAATTACCATCCCGTTAGAGGTCACCACAGCGGATCAGCTTTAACTGAAAACCCACAGGTGGTTTGGCAGAGAGTTTTTGCCTTCCTGACACAACCCTATTTTTTCAAGGCACTGGGAGACCAGAGACCAGGGACTCACACTGGATTCTTTTAGCTCCTTGCACGCCCTGGGAAGCAAACCCAGACTTAAGTTATCTGAATTTAAACACCACTAGTCAATAAAATACTTATTTGTAAACAGATTTAGAAATTCAGAGGCTCCTCTTGAGTTACAAGATTGACACAATCTAATTCCCCTGTTTTGGTATTTTCCATTGGTGCACTTCAGTGTTTTAACGTGATTTCCACCACTAGATGGCAGAGTTTGCACAACAGAAAATCCCCTTTTTGGGGTTTTTATTTTTATTTTTTTTGCCCTGAGATTTCCTCGTTTGTCTCAGTCAAATGAGAAATGACACTGACCCCATCTAGTGGCCTTTCAGGTTGGAGTCTTGCACAGAACGGCTGCTTGGGAAAGTTTGTGAATTCTGTTTCTGTAAAAATAAACCTGTGCCAAAGATTGATAGTTTTACTAATGTTTGGAGCATTACTCCACGGTCCAGAGGTGTGGTGGTAATCACCACTGGGGAAATCAGCAAAAAGTAACAAAAAAAAGTGAGGCTGTCTGGTTTATGTAGTGAAGAATGTAAAAGACAAGTGGAGCAGCACCTGTGGTTTGGGAACATCCCATTTATCTTTTTGCACAGGGGGAATTGTCTGTGTGTGTGTTTGTGTGTGTGTTCATGCAAGAGAGAAATGTGGAGGGAGGGATACAGAGGGACAGCACAGTCAGTGACTAATGGGAGGGATCCGGTGGGCCTGTGTGACCCGCTGACACTGAGCAGAATGCGGTCTGGTTTGGACCGGCCCGGTTCCTTTTGACAACAAAAGACCTCGGGGACGATTTCTCGTGCACGCTGAAAAAACAGGAAGTCATGTGAGTGTCACACTAAACGTTGGGGGTGATTGTTACCACGCTTTGAGTAAAAACTGCAAAGAAGATGAAAACTCCATGCAGGCAGGGGCGGAGCTACAGGGGGCAAGGGGGCAGCTGCACACCTTTTTGAGTTAATATTAATATCATTATTGACAAAAATTAAAAAGCTTTTTTGGGAATTAGAAACAGCATCTCAGCAAAAAGAACTGCTGTTTTTTGATCATTTCATCTGAAAGTTTTTCACTCTGTTGTTTGGCCACCCATCCAAAGTCTTCTGACTCCCCCATGTAAAATGCTCTAGCTTTCGTCACAGCACGCAGGCCTTCAGCATAAAAAGAAATTGAGCTCGGACCTCCACAATTTCAGCTTCTTATCATCCGCCATCTCTCCCACAGCTAATATTTCACTTCAGCTCCCCGGCCCACAGAATGAGAGACGTTTCCATTTCACGTCAGTCATTTCCAGGCCTGTGTGTTACCTGTGTGGTGATAAGTGTTTGACTGACTGCGAGCGTCGTTCTTCACTGTCCGGTGCCGAGTGACAGCCACAGATTGACGCTGATGATGAAAGGAGGAGGAAGAGCGATGAGGAGAGGCTTCCTGTGTTCAGGAAAACGGAACAACAGAAAGATTCTCAGCTCAGAAATGCTTCACAAAAGAAAAGCATAAAGCTGTGTTTGCTTAAATTCTCTGTTTATTAACAAAAAGTGGAATTTTTAATGTAATATAATAATATTTAGATTGAGCAAAAAACATTTTTCAAATCTTCCACCAGGAGCAAAATTATTGCTGCTTAGTTGAATTTCTTAAATTAAATGTTTAATACTTTTTTATTAATCAAAAATTGTAGATTTGGAAAATACCATCAAAAGTAAACATTTCCACACAAAAAAAGAAATAATTCAAGCAAAACCACAAAAATTGAAACAGTTTACGACAAAAGGGAACCTCTTATGATATATTGAACATTCTTTCACAACTTCATAATAAATAAAAATGATTCACATATGATAATATTTGTTCTGTTACTTTTCTAACTACACTTGCCTTATTTAAGTATAAAAATCAACAAATGGATAAGCTTATTTTGGTTATGACTAATTTTGAAACTAAAACAAAAATAAAACAATTCATTTTCTGATTAAAAAATACACGTTCAGAGTTTCATATTTTTTTAATATTTCTGAGTTGTATTTGAATTATTTATATTAAGAAACAGGAACAGAAAAAGGGTACAAACAACTTCTCCTTTTTTAAAAAAAAAATTATGTGTGTATCTGCATTCCAATATGACAAGCCTTCCACCATAACCACACGCCACAACATTAGGAATGTTAAAAACTACTACTGCTTTATTTGACAGCATAGTTTTTCACACAACAGGCTCACAGCTGCTGCATCTCCAGCATAATTTTTAAAGAGCTACGAGGCTCTTCATGCGGTTTGCAGCTGTCCTGAACATGAACAGGATCATTATCAGATCTGTTTCAGCCACTTCTCTTACAGAGTAATGGGTAAAAAGGGCAGCTCTGGTTCAAGGGTGGGTAAAACTGACCCACCACTTTGAATCAAGAGGACTGTTTTATATCTCTTATTAAAAAAGATAATATTAGGATGTTTCATTATCAAGTACAATATTAAAGGAAGACAATAATTTTAAATTGGGCCGTTAAGTTCTTTGATTCTGTTGGACTTTTGCTTAAAGTCCTGCCCTCGTCATCTTTTGATCTATTTTCAAAGTGTTCCCAGTGGTTTTTTCATTAAATAAAATGAAAAACTGATGTTGTTTTCTAGGACAGTTTCTGCAGAGCAGCAGGGTCTCATTAGAAATTCACATCTGAGTTGTGGGCTGGACCGTTGGCACGGAGAAAGCCCACCCCCATTTCCCATTATCCATCTGTTTACACTCTCTCCCGCTAGCTTACAGCCCCTCACACCTCCAACTTAACAACAAAGTGGTGAGCAATATTGCAGCCATCCATTCCTACAGTTATGAGCCATATGCCAGCTCAGACGAGGAAACAAAGATGTACATGGATCTATTTGCAAGTGGATGCATCCGAATGGAGCAAAGCAGGAAGCTTGTGGCCCTACCATGTATTTTCTACGTAACAAATACAATCTTTTTCAATTTGCATTTTTTCATCTGCTCCTGATTCAGAACGACTTTTTTTTATCAGAACAATTCCTCTTTTTACTATAAATTTGCTTGTAGCCAGAGGTCATAGGGTCATTGGGTTGCATCTTCTGTGTTGAAAGATCATCTCCGCCACTAAAAGAAGACACTGGAAGAAGGATCCGCACTTCCCCCTTAGTGTGGGCGTGTAATTATAGAGAAATTAGAAAATTAAACGTTGTCTTATATCATGCAAATGTACTTGTTTTAGCAGCATTACAAATGTAAAATTATAAATTGCATTTCACAAAAAATGCTCAGTTGTCAACAATATGCATGTCTGGGTTTGTGTGGTACTACAGGAGCAGTTTCCTAATGCAAAGGAACTGCGGCTGCCTTAAAGATGGGACCTTTTTTTATTCAACCAGAGCAGACTGAGACGTTCTGAGGGTAATATTAGAAAAGCAGGAAGCAAAAGGAGAGCTTTCAACTGAAGGGGAAAAGACTGCAGCAAAAATAGACAAAATCTCCATATTTTTATGAAAACGTGTTAATCTGGTTCTGTAACACCAAAGGATTTTAGGGTTATTGTTTGAGAATGATGTAGTTTGAGTTTTTGTCACTATTTTGACGGATTTTTGACCAAAAAAATAGTGATTATCTTCCACTGTTCTTTTCAGAGAATAACCTCTTGATTTCTTAGTTAAGCAAACTTATCTATTAGTGTGGCAAATAACTGTATTGCTGTTACTGTTTAACATGAGAAAAAAGAAGCCCTGCTTGAAGCTGAAATCATCGTGCTGCCTTTAAATCCTCCAAAAAACCTTTCAAATGCATTGTTTGCAGGATTGTTCTTGCTGTTGTTCGACCTGGGGAAAAACAGGAAATGAGACAGCACTGCAAAGCCAAAAGGTTCACTCCGTGGACATCTCTGGATCATGTTTTTACCCTCTCAGTCTCTACCCTTCTTTTTACCTCCCCGTCCAAAGCGAGGCTGAGAGCTGAGAGATGGATGGGCTGAGCGTTGTGAGACTTCCCAAAGCGAGCAGTCTGACTGCTGCTCTACCTGAGGAGCAAAAACAAAAGAGCCATCTCTACCTGTAGGACTGTGGGAGTCGGGGCTTTGATCTGGACCAGAAAGAGAGTAGTTTGATGAAATATTGATGCTTTTTTTTAACTGAGTCCTTTGGGAGCTCAGTTTTCTCTCAGGATGTGTGTGCAGATACACAATGCTGCTTCGTGCTTTACCAGATAAGAATGGGATGGACAACGCCGCTCACGGAGAGTTATCGGCCCTAACTGAGCTAATGATGACCCCCGCCAGTTTAAGTCTGAACTAGTCAGGCACTTTTACTGTTGATCAAAAGAAATACCATTTTGAATCAGTCAGAATCCATTCCAAAAAGCATATAAAAAGGGATATGTATCTTACATCTTAAAAGAATTCTGACAGCCGCTGCTTAAAACTTTATTCTGCTTTGAAAAACAAGCTGAAACCACTTCAACATTGTTTACTTTTATATTTCAAGACTTTTAATTATATTTTGAAGTTTTTGGACTCTGTGTTATGGCCTTTTTTTAACTGAAATTTTTTCATTGTGATTTGTTGCGAATACATTTTCAAAAATGCTTGTTAATTCCGAAAATCTGAGCCAAAGTAAGCCCTCAGAAAGTTTCGATTAGAGTTTGCATGACCCACATTTTCTCTGCAACACTGGTCGTTATATAAATTGCCTTGAGTGCTTTTGTCTGAAAGTTAAGAGGCCAACACACTCCAATCAGACAAAAAGAGAGTGGAAAACGAGGGAGGATTTATCACTCTCCCATGCTCACGTTCATACACAGATAGACGGCGGGCATAATGACTTCTGAGGGAGAAGGCAGAATGATTATTTTAACTTGGAGGAAGAGGGGAAGGAGGCAGAAAACGGGTGAAAGGAGGGGTCTTGGGAGGAGCCAGGGGCAGCAGATCCTCTGCGAAAGGTCTTGCATTAAAGTCGAATTAACATGCCTTTCCATTGGAGTCCATTAAATAATCATATTCATACCACACAAGGCTCTAAACCCTCTCTGTTTCATTATTCCCTTTTAATCCAGTCTGATAAGAGGGCGCGGGCGTCGTGGTCTTATTATGTCGTCATTTGGAATCCACATGAATTCCCTGCGGGACAATATCACAGGAAAATTACTTAAGTAGCCCAAGTGGAATTTAGTTTTATTTTTTCTGACAGATTCAAAATAGCTGCAGAAGTCGCCTTTTTCCCCCCTGGTTGTTGGAGGGGGTAAGAGTCTTATCAGTCATTCACACTAATGGCCCACTCAAGCCACCCGCCACCTCTGGCAGGGGAAAAGGAAAGAGGGGAGGGTCCCGAATGCACACGCTCAGGTGGATGTGAGGGCGAGGAGATAATAACAATAATAATGTGAGGAAACAGAAGAAACTTTTTGGAGACTATTAGGGATGGAAGCCACACTCCTGACAGTCGATTAGAGGCCTCAGAAGCTCACTCTCATGCTGGGTTTGTTTGCCCTCTAAATCCTGCGTTCCTTGCAAACAAGATGAAATGTCAGCCTCTTGTAGTCGTGTGTGTTCAACAGATTTGCAGTCGTGAGATTAAGGGAAAGCAAACACTTCGGCTAAGTCCTTTAGAGGCGTTTTTCAGATACGCAGAGCAAACATTGAGGGGAGACCTGCAAGCTAATCTCTTTGAGTGACACCAAATTTACATGGAGGTCTAAGTTACACCATGAGCGAAGGAACAGTTTTATGTTTTGATTTATTTTAGTGTGAATAAACCAAATTCTAAGCTGACAATATGGTTCAGATAATACACATAAATGTGTCTGTTATTATCCTTAGGGATAATGAAAATAACAATATTGTTTTTTCTGTCATATTTTATGGGGTATAAAGCTTACATAAGCTACAGTTTCTGCCCATCTAACATGTTTATTGTTCTTCTGTCAAATAATGACTATTGAATGGCTGACAATGACTTTTGATAGCCAGTGTATTGATTAATCTGTTTTTGTTTTTTTGTGTTTGATATAAGTAAACAATTTTTCTATTCAAGATGTATTCATGCATTTAAAAATTTAACTTCTTTATTTGTTTGCAGCTTCTCGGTTGAAAATAGATATTTCAGTTTTATGGAAAAGCATGTTTTTTTTTTTTTTACTTTTTAAGTGCGTTTTGTGTAGTTCATTATATAAAAAACACAAAAAAAAACATAAAAAGAAATCCTAAATATTCAATAAAGATGAGAAAAATGTTTAAAAGAGTTGAAAAAAATTGTCCTTTTTTTCTGTCATGTATTTTTCACATTTTAATCTTTATAACTTTCAAGAAAAATGAATAGAAAATGCAGTTCAGTGAGAATAAAAGCACCCTTTGACAACCTGCATGTACAACCTGTGCTAAGCTGCAGTGAACATTAGCTGACTGCTTCAAGCAGATGACTTTGAAGGCTGCTGTGGTTTTGTGTTGCGGTTTAATCGGAATAAAACCGAACTTAATCTGGATGTCCATATGTTCAGCTCCACATGCGACACTAGGGTTAGCAGCAAATTAGTTGATCAAATGATTTTTCTTGAGATTTTAAAAAGGTAAAAAGTGCAATAAATCCCTTTGAAACTATCACATGATGTAACTTAATTATACACATTGTCTGTATAGTGGAAAGTGGAAATGTTTTGAGTCGACAGCTGTCATTTAACACCGCCTTTAGAGAAAATATTTTAAACAAAACGCTTTTATCACATAATTATTTATGTTGTTTATCTTTACAAGGCAATGATGGAATGAGCAAAACTGTTCATGCCTACTGTTTTCTACGAGCATGCTGCAAACGACACATATACAACACACAAAGGTAAGTAAGGATGAAGAAGACGAGCAACCTACTGATTTTTTATTTGTTCAGCTTCCCCAAAATATTGCCCACATGCTGCTCTCATAATAATTGTGTACTCTTTGGAAAATTACACAGATTAATTTGTGTTGGAATCATATGGTCCTACAGGCACTTATACATATCACATGCACGCCCCATGTGTGCGGCATTCACGTGGGGCTAGTAAGGGATCAGTACTACCACCTTACTAATAACTAAATTGTGGTCAGTGTTAGTGTAATCAAAGATGATAGGAAAATAACAAGAACTTTTTATGTTCTTGCTTAAAAAATTACACATTTTGCACAAAATTCAACACTCAAAAAACTGCATCTTAGTGTGTTTGTTAACAGACGATCTTTCAGAGATTTGTGAACGCAACATCAGCACGCCATTTCTCGCTTCTGCAGTCAGTGCATTTGTGGGGGTCACATCTGTTCAGACATAATGCGATCTTTCTGTTGTATCCATTTCCCTGTGACATCTGTCCAGCGGCGAGAATTGAAGGAAAAGATCCAAATGCCTACACAACACTCTGCCAAGTATTGATTTACTGTTAGTCCTGTAATGCACGTGGATAAAGCTGGCGCTACATAGAATTTCAGTGAAATCATCTGAAACTGGAAACACGCTCTGTCAGTTGGCCGTCGCATGTAAAATTGACACAAAGCAGAGTTGCTGACAATGGAGATGTGTTCAGGTTTTTTAGGTGTTTGTTTGTGCCTCGGCGAGCGCACCTCCCTGTCTGCAGATCCCAGGGTCTGGAACAAACAGTAGTTCCTTCTTAATTGGGGTGAGATCTGGGGCTTAAAGAGGGCCAAGAAGGGACCTGAACCCCTTTCTTTCTCCTCCAGAATCGCTTTGGCTGCAGAGGTGCTTTTGATGTGTGCTTTGGCTCTGTGAGTCCTACTTTGGAATATGTTCTTGGGAGACCATTGGTTACTTGCCTCCAGGCAGAATCTCAATCCCCAGGATCCTGCCCCTCTTTGATGAAATACTTTCGGGAGCCGCTAACCCTACTGATGCCCATGTGCGCCTCCTCCCTCCTCCTTTACCCTCTTGTTCTCCTCTACCTCACCCCCCCCTCCACTTCCACTACCACGTTCCTTGGATTCTCTTTGAGAGATTCATAACAAGGACTTTATCTCTGTGTAGTCCGGGCCAGATGAGCTCTGCCTGACAAACTGACAGGGGTATTAGCTGAGTCTTACAGAACACCTCTGTCTGCCTCCTTTCTCATCCCGACTTCCTGTAGTCTTCAACTCAACCACTTTCACTTTACTGATGTCGGTTCTATCACCACACCTGCCTTTGTCCATTTGGAAATTAAATACAAAAGGATTTCATGCAGAAAACCGACCTTCCCTAATATTTTTAAATTTTAATTACATTTTCTGTAAACAAAAAAAAATATTTGCACTCATGATGATTTTGTCAACCGGCTCAAACAACTGAATGATGGATGGAATTCATCGCGGAACTCTGCATCAAACCTCATTAACGACAATAAAATTGTTGACAGAAAATCTCTGTTTCTCATTGATTAAAGTCATAATTAGCCAATGTTGACTTCATTGATGAAACGTTCCTACAAAAAAATGCTTCAAAGCTTCATTTACAATAACTACCACAAGTTTATGCATTCTCCTATGTGTTTGACGGGTGAAATGTCACTGCAAGGGTGAATAGACTAACTGCAGCTAGATGGACTTGACCTTTTGGCCACACGCACACGCTCAAATCCTGGTTAAACGATTAACTGGTGATTTTCCTTCCTAAACTCACACCTTTTCATTGATTGGAAGTGGACCCTAAAGACCTCTCTTATCACATAATTTCCCTGTATATTGATTATGTATATTGATTGCATCTTGCACTAAGAGAGCACGCTCCCCACGCTTCACAGCAACATTTAGTATCACCTTGAAGAAAGCCCATGAGATGATTTAAAATATCAGAAATCAACATTTTTCAGCATGAGAATATCTCCTTCAAATTTATGGATTTGAATTTGGACATAGATAGATTTTTTTTAATTGCAAATGCTTTTATCTACACCAGAGTCCTTTTTTTGGATAGTCTTTTGTTGAGCAATTCTCAAAAGTCAAACAAACAAACTGTGAATTGTTTGAAAATGAGGGCTTGGTTTGATTGCAAGTGAATCTTGGTGTGATTCAATGACTGTAATTAAATAAGTGGATGAAAAGTGGATGAGTAGAGTCTGCATAAAATCATAAAAGTGGCCTCCAGTGCATATTTTGAAAAATTACAAAATGATTGGCAAAACGGGATGTGGGTAGACGTACTGCTGTAAATGTGCTTGTTGCTCCCTAATCTGTAACAGTTGCCTGATTGGAACCCCCCATGTGTGAAATGGGTCTACTAAGTATTTTACGACACTTACCATTCAGAGTATCTCTTGAGATGTTAGCTATAGTAGATACCTCTTAAATGTTTACATTGATGGAAACTTTTATTTTAATGTTGACAAAAATGTAAAAAAGAAAAAACTATGGATCAGAACTGGACAATCGCAAATATTACAAAGTTAGACCGCATGGCTGGGTCTACTCAATCCATACTGATGTTTTCTTCATCTATTTTACCTCATTGTAGAAGGATACCGCCACTCAATGGACACACTATGAACTACTTGACACAAACACATTACCGGCATTAACAGTTAATTTGGCCATGAACAACAGTGCAGTTTTTGTTTTGGTCGAGTTTGCTCATCAAGTTCATATGTGTTTAGTGGATCTGGAGAAGGCGTTCCACCGCGTCCCCCGTGGTGTTCTGTGGAGGCTGCTCTGGGAGTATGGGGTCCAGAGAGCCTTATTAAGGGCTGTCCAGTCTCTTTATGACCGGAGCAGGAGCTTGATCCTCATAGACGGCAGTAAGTCAGACCTGTTCCCGGTGCATGTTGGACTCCGACAGAGCTGCCCTTGATCACCGGTTCTGTTCATAGTCTTTACGGACAGAATTTCTTGGCACAGCCAGGGGCCAGAGGGGGTCTGCTTTGGGGACCACAGGATCCCCTCTCTGCTCTTTGCAGATGACGTTGTCTTGTTGGTACCATTGAGCCAGGGCCTTCAGCATGCATGGAAGTGGTTTGCAGCCGAGTGTGAAGCAGCTGGGATGAGGGTCAGGAATACGAGCAGCTGAAACGAGCTACCTGTGTGGCCAGGCTCTCCCTTAGAGATGTGCTATGAAGCTCAGTCACCTGCAAGTAGCTCAGAGTAGAGCCGCTGCTCCTCCACATCAAGAGGTGCCAGTTGAGGTGGCTTCTTGTCCAAGTGCCTCCTGGACGCCTCCCTAGGGAACTGTCCCACTGTCAGGGAAGACCCAGGACACGCTGGAGACACTACGACCTAATCCAAATTCTTTCCTTAGCCCTATGGCTTCTCCCTACCCCTACATTTAACCCTCCAAACTGAAAGTTATAGTAAAATAAATAGTGTCTTCAAATTCGGACGAGACTCCCACTCGATGATGTCACCAACAGTCGCCGGTCAGCTACATTAGCGGGGAGCTACCACCGCTTGGAAATAAATAAATAACATTGGTTTTATAACTTTAAAAAAGTCATGCTAAAAAAAAAGTCAAACTTACATTTAAATGTCAACCTCTGTGCTTCAGAGCGCACCCATGTAAAGAAATGAGCTTCTCCTCTGCGACACCGCACAACGCAGTTTACCCTCCTGGAGGGCTCTGTATCCCAAGAGTTAGCCCTTAAAAAACAATTCGGAGGGTCCTTTCCCTTCAAATTCCCCTACAATTGGAGGGGTAGGGAGAAGCTGTTGGTACGGAGTAAGTCTTCCTCTATTTCTCATCATCCTTCCCGCTAGCTTACAGCCCCATGCCCCCAAGCTAACATTACCGGTGCAACAAAAATGGGGAGCAATATTGGAACAGTTGTTGAACAGTTCTGAGCCAGATGCCAGCTTGGATGAAGATGTACATGAATCCGTTTGTCTAAAAAAGTATGCATCACAATGGAGCGGAGCAAGAAGCTTGTGACCCGCTTAGCGTATCTTCTATGTCACAAATACACTTTTTTTGAAACAAATTTGTTTTCACCACGATTTGAATAAAGACACTCAGATATGCACTTATAATCTTCTTTATCATGAGAAAAATGCCACGAGAACATGCTAAAAAGACTATTTTCATCAGAGTAGGTCTTTAAAACCTAATAACATTTTTTATTTTCCCTTATAACTTTTTTCAAATTGTCTTATTGTATGGTTAGAAATAGTTTTATAAAATCAAACTTTCTTTTTGCTTTTGCGTTTGCACAAAAGTAAAAAAAAAGAGTTCAGTTTGATCTTTTTTACCTAAAAGGAAAAAAAGACAGAAAGAAGTACGTGATTCAAAAAAGGAGGGTGGCTGATAGTAAAGGAGGGAGCAATCCGAAGGGAGGAGTCAAGTGAGGGAAGGAGCAGCTGGAGTCCCATACTTCGCTTCTCTCCTCTCGAAAAAACGCACTAAATGTAATAACAACTGTCCACGCGTTTCTCTGTCGCTTCTGCTGCGTTTACGCACATCTGCGCGCTGCTCTCCGCACTTTCTATCTGCGCGCTGATGCTGGTAGTTTGGCTGAAAACTGAGGAGAAAGACAGACAAGAGGAGGAAAAAGTCTGGCTGCGCCGTTTTGGAGTTGGAGTGGCAGCGTAAAAAAAAAGAAAGAAAGAAAAACGTCCCAAGCAACTCCAGAGACACATCTGCAACTTCAGAAGAAAAGAAGGCTTACTGTTTTTCAACCTCTGAAGAAGACAAGAATAATTGAAGAAGTCATTAAGGAGAAAAGTAAGTGATTTCATAGAAAAGCGATTACAGCTTGGCGACAAAAAGTTAAAAACTGTTTCGCTTTTATGTCCAACATTGAAGATCAGCGACCAATTCAGGTTTAATGATGAAGTTGAAGTTTTCTATATAGTTTAGAGCGACTCCGCTTTTTCAACGGCGTAAAAAAGTGTTCCCGATGCGCCTTGAACGCACCGGTCATAGCCCCGCGTGTTTTCAGCGGCGCCGTGTGTACTTTACAACTTCTTCAAAGTTCTGTTAACTTCTATAACTTGTGAATTTGTTCTTTCCCCCGTGTTAACGATTTAACTAAACAAACAAACAGTTTTTTCAAAACTCGGTAGGACTTTCAGGATCAAACTTTATTAAAACCAAACTTTCTTGAAGTGAAGAATAAAAACGCGTGGGTGTGCTGCTGTGTGGGGACCCACATATGTGCATGTGTGTTCATATTTCAGCGCCTGGTATTGATTATATTTTAAAAGTAGAAAGGGGGACAAACTTGTAATAGCAGTTAGTTGAGGCAAAAAAACATGTTTGGTCACATACCAATATTTTGAAATTAACCAATTGCAACACTCAAGTTTTACATTTTAAAATAAAAAATAGCAGTTTAAATAATTTATAGGATATAGGATTATTAGGATAACATAAATAATTATTTCTTGGCAAAAATATTTAAATCTTTTTGGCTCTAAAATATATTAAAAACATTATTGAAAAACAATTGTGTTTATTCAACTTCAATTCAATTTTATTTATATAGCCCAATAACACTACACAGCTGTCTCATGTATTACAATTATTATTTCAAATTTAGCTTTATTTTCCAAAAGTGTCTGGATTTTCCCCCAAAATGTCACAGAGCAAAAACTCAATTCAAAGCATGCTCACTAATGCTGCTGACAATTTGTATTGGACCATTTTAAGACCAACCGGGAAAAAGGGTAAAAAGGACACATCACAGCGTTCGAACTCAGAGAAATTCAAGCTCCCCACTGTGGGGTCTGCGTCCCTGCAGGGGTCCATATGGGGACTTTAATGGGGGCCACCTTAAATAGAAAAATGTGTAAATCTGCTCTATTTTACTTACTTAAAGTTGATTTATTTGTTCATAAAGTAATTGTTCACAGGTTCCACAAAAAAATTGAAATATTTAAGAGTAAATAAGTCTAATAAAGCTTCATATGGGCTTGTGCATTTTAAAAATAGATGAAAAAATAAAATCAGTTAACAGAAGTCTGTTGTTGGACATAAACATGTTAGAGAGCTCCCAAGCCTCCACATGTGCAGATATTTGTTTAAAACTTTCCCTCCTGTCCTCGCCAGCTGTTCCACATTTTATCTGCTTGTCTGCTCTCGGGTTTCATACAAAACGAGGGGTCCGAGGGGCTCAGTCAAGCGCTGCAGCTCAAATCCACCTTTTTTTTTTCCACACACGGCAAATTATGAATTTGTGACTGCTTTGTGATGGAATTTTGAATTTTATAATTAAATGATATTGATCCAACTTCTAGGATTATTCATGAAGATGCTCTTTTTTTGTATTCTCGGTCAAATTTGTGTTTTCAAAAAACAGTATATAACTAAAATATTGAAAATAATCTTGTAATAATTCACTTTTTAGAACATCTTTGCAAATATAAAAATCATTGGGCCTTAATATAAATATGTTTGATGTAAATTACAGCAGAAAATTATAAAAGCATAGAAATATATTTATATATTTGACAAAAAAAGTTTTTCTTTCTCATATTATGCTTTAAGACTTTTCAATTTAGTGTTTTTCCTATGTAGTGATAAACATTCATAAATTAAAGTACCTTTTTATTGAAGGCCATAATATTTATTGCTGCATCTTTGTTTTTGTTTGATGGTGGCAGAAAAAAAGTTTACAAGTTAATAAAAATATGAAAATGAATTTTTATTATTTTTGCATTTGAATTATAGTTGAAAGAATCGTCTATCATTTTCTCTGACAGAAAATGTTTATTTAGTGTAGAGCAAAATTAAATGCAATAAGATGCTAATCTGCTGGAATGAGATGCACAACTTCCTCACCTGCTGTAGCCAGGAGAGATGCATCACTGCCGCTCCGCCACTTCAAGTTCACACGTGAGGAGCGAGAGGGCGGATAGCGTTTTCCTCTGCAGGAATCAATCCGTCTGATAGCAGCAGCTCGCCGTTTTATCTAAACTTTTAAGCGCTTCATTCCTGCAGTATAATGCATGAAGACAAACACCTGTGACCTGCTGACCCGGCAGAATAGGGGCTGTGGAGTTAATGCAGAGAGATGACATGCTATTAGTTTTTGCGACCTCTCCTTTTTAGGGGCTTTCACAGCTGAAGGCAGCTTCCTTTTTAGCAGGAAAAAATACCTGTTATCAGGTTTGGATGCAAGAGGCACTAATGAGCTTTGTTGTTGTGCTAATGCCGCAACCTGAGGCTCTTAAAGAAGGGTTTTGTTCAAACCAGGCTAATGTGAGGGAAGTTGATTATCCCTAAGATAATGAGGCCAGAGAAAAGGATTTTGTTTGTTTAAAGTAAAAAAAAAAAAAAACTGTCCTCCTTCTTTACATATTTAATGAAGAGTAAAAATGATCAAATGTTTAATGGTTTTATACCAACGTAAAGCGCTTGGCTGGTGAAAGTTTGGAGTAATTGCCTGTGTGGCGTGATTAGCTGTTCCGTCCCATGGCATATAGCGGAGTTGATGGCCCCCAAAAGAAAGCTCCCACTTTGATGATTTGGTACTTTGATATGTTGACATCAAATGAAACAGGCACAGTGGGGAAAGAAAGAGGACAAGTCAGAGAGAGGTTGTGATTGAGGAGGGGCTGCACAAGAGTGGTGAAAATGTGTGTGTCTGAGAACTTGGGCTAAACCTGAGGAGCGTCAAAACGTCTGGACGCATTTGCGTGCGAGGAGAGACAAGAAGGGGTCTTTGGGCGTAAGAGGGGCTTCTTCTTGGCCTCCTAATCCCCAGGCCCAGCCATCCCTTCAGGGCATCCCTTAGATCTGACTCTCTGGCTCTCCTCGCCGATGAGCCAGCTCCGCCAGCAGATTTAATATGCTATGTGTTCCCGCTCCCCCGGCTCCCCTCCACCTCAACCATCATTGTCCCTGAGCGGGACCCTCGCTCACTGTTTCAAGGAGCCTGCTAAAGGCACCTTTCAAGCTGGGCGATGTCTTTGGATAAGGGGAAAGTAGGGATGAAAACGGTATGAGACTTGAGATAGCAAACTGCAATTTTAGATATGTATATTAACTACATGCAGGATTTTTTTTTTTACGCACGCAGAGATGCATGCATGCCTTCTGCTGCAGGTCAACAGTTACTCGAGAATAAGTTTCCTTTTTTCACCTTCATTTAGTGGAAACCTGTTTGCATAAAATAAGGATAAAACATACAAAAGCAGGAGCTCAAAATACAACTTTTGTTCGAGTCTTTCCAAAAAATACCACTTCGTTTGAACCAAGTGGTTTAAAATCACAAGCGTGCTTGACAGATTAACATAAAGAGCCGTTGTAGGTCATGGTAAATTTTAATGCTAATAAGTACGCCTGTGTGCCAGCGTGCAGAGTGCCTGCAAGCGTTTTCTTTTTCTCAGCCACTTGAGGAGAAAACAGGACAAGTCACGCTTGCATGTGGCCGCCACTCATCCCCTTCTCTGTTTGCTTTGGCTGCTGTAAAAATGTCTTTAGGTCTGCGGTGTGAAGTGTAGCAACGAGAGGCGAAGGGCTTTGGGTTTGAGGCCTGAGCGTAAAGCTGGAAAGCAGTTTCCCGGGTCCGTGGTTGCAATCTGATGACTGGAGGACACATGAACCGGCTGCTTGCTGTGAACAATGATCTGTCCTTCTCCTCCCTAATGTATGAAGCCTGCAAACCTTTTTTTTTTTTGTTGAAGATATGAAACCGAAAATGTAAAATACTCCACTCTTTGTTGCTTAAAGTCCCACTGGGTTCATCTTTTGATCTAAAAGTATTCAGAGTGCTCTTTTCATCATAACTATGCTGTTTTTAGCCAAAATCGGAAAACCTGTGTCCTTTTCCAGGACATAGTTTCTGCAGGGCGACAGGAGTTCATTGGAAATTCACCTCTGAGTTGTATGTGGAACTGTTTGCATGGAGTATATTGTCCCTCATTTCCCATCATCCCTATTTTACACGCTCTCTTACTAGCCCCTCACACCCCCAAGCTAATATTACCGGTGGATCAAAAATGAGGAGCAAAATTGGAGCTATCCAGCAGTACAGTTAAGATCCAGATGCCAGCGCGGACGAGGAAAACAAAGACGTATATGGATCTAGTACCCTACGGGTGCATGCATTAGAACAGCGAGCTTGTGGCCTGTTGTAGGTTCTACAACACAGTTACAAGCTTTTACCAATTGGTATTTTTTTCGTCTGCTCCTGATGAATTGTTTGAATAAAAAAATACTCTGAAATGGAATTTTAAGCTTAATTTTTTTATTATGTGTCCTGCATCATGATTAAATGTGCCAGTCTGGTGCTGAATACCACATGTAAAAAAGTGCAGGCCCAAACCTTCTCTCTTCCCCCCTGAACATGTTTGGGATGCTCCTCGTTTCCTTCTTCTGTGGTCCTGGAGCACCCTGGAGGTGGTGGAGGAGGGGGCCTGGTGTCCTGTATGAACCTCCTCCAGTGTGTGCTACTCTGTAATGAATGCTAACAGAGGCTGCCAGTAATAATGCCTCATCCTGGAAAAACAAAAGGCCCAACTCCACTATCTGAGCAAATTTCAGCCCCAACCTGAGAGGACCCTCTTTTGACAGCGCAGCATTTGAAGACTAATCGTTTTTTCTCATGCAAAGCATGCTGTTTTAAGAGCCCGGGCCACTGAGAGGGGGGGTGCTCTAACAATACTCTGCAGGGAGTGAGGAACAGGGGTTCAGGCAAGGGGGGGGGATTCCTCTCCCCTTTTGCTCCTTTCACAAAGCCCAGTTCCTTTTAGGGTTGCGTGGGGGGTAGGGAGCGTGGAGGAAGAGGATGGTGGAACATCCAGGAGTTTCTTGAAAGAGAGGGACCCAAGCCCGCTTCTGCTGACAGTTTGTCATTGGGGTGGGGGGTGGGGGGAGAGGAGGAACCCTTTAGCTTCCAGGAAAAATGCAGGTCTGGCCTCGCAGTGACAGTCCTGGAAAAAAGTGGGCCTGTGGAAATTTATAGAGAAACAGAAATATTAACGTGTACACGGGGGCCTAAAACGGCTTTAGCTATTCCTGCCAGGCTGGTGTTTTTATTAAGAGTGGTGGACATGCTTTGGAAATATATCTTATTCATGGAGAAAGGCGGGTTAGACTTCCTAAAGAATTCATTATATTCCCCCAGATGCGGCTTTGTGGGCTGCAGCCGTCCCTTGGAGGACGTGGAGCGTGGAACGCAACATTGTAAAGCCTCCCTCCGTGGACGCGGGAGTTCGAAGGGTTCCATTTGTCAAAGGTGCTAGAGTCTTTTTCCCTTCTCAACACTTTCTCGGCTCAGCCTTAAACTCATTGTCTGAGCGAAGGCAGGACATTAGTCACAGCGACTCCGCGGGAGCCCGAGGGGCTGAGGACCGGCGCTCTGGAGCCCGGGCCGGACAGGGGAGGGAGGGCGCAAATGAAAAGGTGAGGTAAGGCCAAGAAGAGAGAAGGAAATGTAGGGTAGAGGGAAAGTGAGGAAAAGTGAAGAGGAGGGTGCAGAGTATGTGTGTGGGAGAGGGAGGAAGACTATGGAGGGGGTTTAGAGGGAGTGGAGTCTGGAGCTCTACCTCAGGGCTCAGTGTGTAAGCCCCTGTCTACCCCCCCAAAGCTGCTTTCACAAAGAGATTTACAAGACAGGTCTTCGGTGTGCTTTGCAGCCCCTTCATTATGAGGGGGGAAATACTTGTATGTGCGACTTGCAAAAATGGACCTTTCTGCACTTTACATCACCTACGCCGGAAAGATTTTCACTCAATTTTACCAATCTGGGCAGGTCAGACCCGCGCCGGCCCCACTGGGGCGCTGTGAATAAACTATTCCCTCTGGTGGCGCTGTGCGGGTGTGTGTGCATCCATGTGTGAATGTATTTCACAGATTCTCACATACAAGAGATCCTGTTAGCTTTTGGAATTATTTATAAAGCCTGGCTTTTGTGTGGCGCCCTAAGTCCCTGTCTCCTCCCATTACTGCCTACGACTCTACCTGGGCTTCGCTCAGCCCTCAAATGCTCCCTCAGCCGCCCTCCTGCAGAAAGAACCCAGTTTAGAGTTACATCTAAACCCTCAACTGCTACCACAGTCACTTTCACTTTCTTTATATAAACTGACTAAACAGTTTGTCCTTCTTGAAAAGTAGTTTTTTCATTTACCACAGCATAGTCCGAGCGGACAGATACGCTTTGGAGAGGCGTGCAAAGTCGCGCCGCGGCCCATCCCATATGGCTCTGATTACCCTGTAATCCAGGGAGTTTTTTCCCTCCTTTTTCCTCCACGGAAGGAGCCCAGTTGAAGGTTATAGTGTGCTTTAGATGTTAATGTTTGTCTTTGATTGAAACAAGCAGGAATGCGATTACAGCCCCGCTTGCTACAAGCGACCAAGAAACAAACTGCTCAAGTTTCTCATCTTCCTCTGGCATTGGGATCAATGCAAACCAGTTTGCGCTCACTAATAAGCCATTAGAGTGCACTCTGTTGAGCAGATTTACATACTTCGACCAGAGAACTGATGAACTAGGTTGCGTGTCCTAGAGGTAAGAGTTATTGTGAGTGATTAGCGGGGTTGGAGGATGTTTAGTGCCTGTGAAGCATGAGCTGGGCGATCCCCCTCCCAGTGCTGTTTGATAGGTGCCAGATTGCATTGCTGGAAGCCAGGTTGTCTCAGCTTGTCAGCCGTGGAAGGTGGAGGAGGGGAGATGTGAGGATGATTACAGTACACCATTCCTCTGATCTGAATCATCACTAACTGTGTCTGCTGCAAAGGCTGAACTTCCACCGTGAAACCAGCTGCTTCCCAATTAACCCCCGGCGCCTGTCAAATGCTCCAATTAAGGCCCACTCCTCCTCCTTGTGAGATTATTTGGCTTTGGTGGCATGCAGAGGTGAGCAATGACTGTATATGAGAACTGGACTGAGTGACCCCATCACCTCTGGCATTCAAAAAAGGAAGTACCCGCTGGGTCCAAGAAGCCAAAATCCCATGAACTTCCATTAAAAATAAACAGCTATTACTGAGTCATTCTATTAGTCAGAATAACCATTTTTGCTTTGCTACTTATTTAACATGTTCGTACTAATACTCTTTTTTCGTACTTTTTCTATGTACTTTGTAAGTTATTCAAGTTAGAAACTGACCAATCCGATTCCTCAATAAAAGTAGATGTCTCACAAGGCCTGGATGATATGGCTTAAAAAATAAAGTTTTTCACAAGAAATTTGATTTCCGATTTTAATCTATTGTTTTTTACCCTTCTGTTAATTTCTTTCACATCAATTGCAAACAACAGAATACATATATACAAATATAAGCTGTAAAATGTTTGTAAACCAAAGTGGCCGGTGTTTTGTTTCGTAAAGACTTCTCACACTCGGCAGGGATGTCTGTTTCAGCCAAACAGATTTTGCATCGTATGATTTGTTGCTCTGAGTCTGAAGTCTCAAACCCGAACCAGTTCCATAAAACTGAAGAAAATGTTCCTGTTTTGAGAACAACTCCTCTTTGCTTGCTGCCATTTTGACCTCTGTGCGTAGTGAGAAACGAGCGGGCTGACCTCACTCTGAACAACGGAAGCCAAAGAAAGTACAGAGCTGGTAAAATAAAATCCAAATTCTCCCCAAAATAAATGTTCTTAACAGATTTGAATTTATTGATAAAATCGATTCATTGCCCAGCCCTGGGTCAAGCGTCCAACATTCAAAACGTTGGATTGACAGATTTTGTGTAGCCCCCTTTCAAGTGGGAGTGACCTCCAACAAGCTCACTCTTGATCAGAGAAAGTGTTTGCCATGGAAATTCAGACCAACTTGGACCAAGCTGTCCAGCTCCAACGTGGCTGCATCCGTGTCACAGAAAGATTTTATTGTAGCCGGGAGTAAATCATTTTCAACGGGTGATGTTACAGTCACTCAGTCTAGTTCTCAGATGGTTAATTGTTTGGGTGCGTTTGCTTTGCCGTACAGTAGTTGAGGTGGCGTTGCTAACAGCCGAATGCACCCAGATGTTTGTTTTCCTTGCTGTCGCCCCGACTTGCCTGAGGGGACTGCCTGTCTAATAACAGTGTTATTCGCGTCGGGGATTTCATGGGGCCATTTTTATGACTCCGGAGTTTGTTGGAAGTTTTTTTTTTGGTCTGTCAGGTTCTGTCTCATTGCTGTGCTTTTGTGTTGGGTTTCTCAAAAACTCCAGTCTTTAAAACGCCGGAAAAATTCATCTGTTTCTCATAAGCGATGGTGCGTGCGTTGATGTGTAGGAGTCTTGCTGTAGGTGGGATGCAGGTTTGGCAGCACTTCCTAGTCCTCAGAGACTGTGTGTAAAGCCTATGAGCCCAAGCAGAGGGGTGGGGGGGCTCTGCGGCTGATATGAAAGTGAAGGGAGAGAGTTGTCTCCCTACGCCGCCGTGGGGAGAGCCGTCAGGGAGATGGAAGTCTCTGGGACTCCCTCTGAGCTCCCGCTGTCTTTGATCTCGTCCCTGCGCTGCCGCAGACTCCATACTGCTCCATAGAGCACACTCACCTGCTGTCAATCCTGCAACACAGGCTCCTTCCTTGTTCACTTGCAGGCCGGCCAATGAGCTCTGATGTGAGGCTGCTTTTGAAAACCTTGGAGATAAAAACTTTGGAATCAATTTGAGCGATAGGCATAACTTTTTTGTCCACTTCTTCAAAAGGTATTGATTTTTTTTTGGTCAACATTTTGACAAGTTTGTTAAAGACTGGTTCAGGTGTGGAGGTACTGAACATAATGTTGACAGATGAGTTTTTTAGAGCGTGTTTCAGGTCATCAGGTAATGCTAAATAGAGTAAAAATCCTTTCTTTTTTGTAGAATGTGTGACCCAGAGCTGCTCTTTCCAAATCTGTCCCCATCCATACAGGAAGTCTGGCCTTAAAGTTTCTCTTTGTGGACCCCCCCCCGCCTCCACAAGCTTTTATTTCTCTCTGCATTCCTAGGACTGACTGAGGCTCATTTTAGGACAGCTTCATTCAACATTCCTTTGCATCCAGATTTGTTTACCCTTCCTCCTCATTTTTCCACGTCTTTCTCCGTTTGGGTCCGGTTTTATCACACGAGAGCCCGACACAGAGACAACTTCATCTCATCCAATTTTCACCCCTCTAATTCGCTTTAAATGACATGGCTGCAAGGGCTGGGCCGGGAATTAATAAGAGCCAATAAAGCCCCCCGCTGGGGCATCAAGGCCAGTCTTTAAGTAAACATTATGACTTCTTGCAGGGGGATTCAGGGGCAGCACTTGATGAATTGTGGCGGAGCTCGGGAAGGGCTAATTTCTCACTTAGCCGTCCTGATGGGGCTAGCTAATAGGCCTTTGCTTTGCCTGGCTGATTGTCTGCGGGCTTTATTATTGTGCATTATCACGCTGCCCCCTGGCTGTTTTTAGTGTTCGGCCCCGGAGACGCCAGAGCCCGTCATTAATCACAAAGCAGCACTGACTCATTCTGCTTCAGCCCTCATTCCAGTGACACGCTGCAGCAGAGGAAAGGGAGACTGAAGGAGGCAAGGAGGAGAGATCATTCACAAAAAGCAGAAAAGTTACCAGGCCAGTTTGATGAGAAGTCTAGAACTTGGAGTGATGCAGCCTTTCTTATATACTCCTGTCTAAAGTGCAGAATGCATCCCTCTCTGCGTGCACGTGTGAAGAGGAGGCAGAGAAAGAGGCTTTCATCACTGCAGGAATGTGTCTTCCCTCCACTCATCCGCTCCCTCGAGTCCCGTCTTATTTACCTTGGGTTGCACTTGCATGTGGAAAGCGGCTGCTCCTGCACACGCATTTCCACACACGAGTCGTGCTTTCAAGCGTGGCAGCCTGCGGTGTAACATGTACTCTTTTGGTGCCGGAGCACGGCGAAAGATGTTGTTGTCATGCTCTGGTTGTGGCGTCGAGAACGCTTCTCTTTAGACGTGCGTGAAGAATGCATCCACAAACAGCGCTGACTTTTTTTCCACTGCAGTTCTGACTACATGCAGATCCCATTGGCCTGTGCTTCGAATTATCTGCCAAGGGCAGGGGCTACTTGAATGGATGATCCCAATATTTTCGTAATCTTTAAACTCTATAAAGTAAACTTTAAAGGTTTAAAAGAAGGGGTGTAACGATGAATCTCGATTAATTCATTGATTAATAGATCTGATCCAACCAGATCGATCTAAGGCAAGTTGTTAATGGAATTGACCTATGCCATTAAAAAATCAATAAATTGAAATAAATTGATTATACTATAATTGGAAAATACCATTTGGACTGAGACATGTTAGGCTTATTTTACGACAATGTAAAAACGACCAAGTGCATCAGAGTGGACATCACACATGTGATGGCAACAAAAAATGATTTCATTCTTCTTTACTTGTTTGTACACATGTTTAATCTACACTTGATTATGTTGCAAGAAATACAAGGAATTTGGAAAACTTCACTTGCACTACCCAGGTATTTATCTTTGAGTCACACTGGTGGAATTTTTGGCTAAAGACGTTCTGGATCAATATTAGATCAGTGGATCGACCATGGATTTTATCCTCAACCTCAAATTATGATATGAATGATTTGGTAAAATGAATTGCTACAGCACAATTTAAAAGGTATGAAGGACTTATGTCATTTTTGCTGTGGTTTTGTATTTTTTTGAACAAAAAAAAAAATCAGGAACAGTATTTGCTCAAACAAAAGCTGCACAGGAAAAAAGTGGGAGCAGGGGAAAACCAGTACGGCACGACTGGGCCACAAAGCTGCCGGCGTTATCCCTCTTCTTAGTCGTCGCAGCCCCAGCTGCAATAAAACAAGTGGCTCAATTTGAAATATATAAATAAACAAGATAATAAGCAAGGGGGCTGTGAGCACGGAATCCATTGTGGCGCGGGCTTGATTTGCCCTGTCTTCTGGGTAGGGAGAGCAAAAGAGGCATCGTGTAAGCATTATGATTACATCGTGTGGGTTTGTTACATGGGAATGTAAGATGCTCATTCTGCTGTGCGGCGTGCAGGGTCCCTCACCAGCCCTCCATATGAAGTGGAGGGGTCTGAGGGACCAGGACGCATGCGAGGATAATCTTATTAGCTGCGCTGAAAGGGAGTGATGGGCTCTGTTGTTGAACTGTTTGTCCTTGGAAAAAAAAGTGCTCCTGATACGAGCAGGCTTTCAGAGTTTGTGGAAAGTGGATAGCAGTCCTTGAATAATGGGAGGCTATTAGGATTATTTACCCCTCCAAATAAAAATGAAAAAACTTTCATGACACAGTTGTCAGATTCATAAATTGTCCCACTTCGATCATCTTTTGACCTATTTTCAAAGCATTCCCAGTGCTCTTTTAATCATGCTTATGCCATTTTTAGCTAAAATCAATAAACCTGTGTCCTTCATTAGACACTGACCTCTGAGTTGTGAGCGGGACTGTTGGTTCAGAGTAAGCCTTCACTCATTTCCCATCATCCCTATGCTTATACTCCCTCCCATTGGTTGCAGCCCCTCACTCCCCCAGCCTAACATTAGCTGTGCAGTAAAAATGGCGAATAATATCCAAGTTATTCAGTTGCATAATTTTGAGCCAGATTCCAGCCCGCATAAGGGAAACAAAGACGTTCATGAATTGAATGTGCCTGTGAGTGAACGCATCGGAATGAAGCAGAGCAGAGAGCTTCTAGTTTGTACATAACAATCTACAAGTTTTTTAAAAAGCAATTTTTGGTCTGCTCCTGATTCACAACAATTTGAATAAAGACTCAGAAAATGCAGTTTATTCTTGTGTTTCTTTATAAATGTCCTCCATTATGATACAATTCTACAAGAACATGTTAAAACACACATTTATACTTGAGTGGGTCTTTAAATGTACAAGATGGGCTTAGAAGGGGCTGGTCTAACCCAAATTTAGTGCCTTCTGGGCAAAGTTTTGTTGTTGAATGGGAACCACAGCCACCAAAATCCCACCCCCCCTTCTTCTCTTTGCCCTTTGAGCTATGAGTGTTGAACACAGCATGGAAACCTATGTGTGTGCGGTTTCCTCAATGAGCTCTTGGGTTTGGGAACACCTCCTGGGTGGGGAGCTTGAACCCAAGCCCTCTAAGCACCAGTGAGTACTTCCCCTGTCTCCTGAACGAGTCTCCTCCCCTCTGATTTGATTCACCCAAAATCATGCGTCGCATGCACATTCTGCTTTATTGGCGGATTCAGCAAATCTTGCTAAAGGGCCCAGGCGCTTCCTCCTCTTTAGTTTTTCCAGCTGGGACGGAGCCCCTTAATATTGTTGGCATAGCTGCGAAATGTGCAAAACACATATTGGACACACAAGAAAACATGTACAGGCATGCAGGGAGCTAAGTGCATGCGTGTGCGCACGCATACCTAAACACACATGCAAACACGCTCCTCCCTTCCTCCATTCATTTTCTCCCTTATCCCACTTTTTTTTTCACAATCTCCCTCAATCGTCTGCATCTCCCATCTCTCCCCTCCCCTCGAAGTCGCTGCGCCGCGGTGCGTTTGTGTGCCGTTGATAAGCCTAAGATAGTAGATCTCGGTGGTCGCTGATGTAATGATGATGAATGCTGCGGTGCTGCCAGTCTCCCCCTCGGGGGGCCTTCGACACTGAACAGTCGCCCTAATGAAATGAACACAAATACAGTACCCTGTCTGTGAGGGGGGGTTGCCAAATCTAAGAAGACACTTCAAGAGTTTATATATAAATGTCCGCCACTTTGCAGTGCACGTTTGGATGTGTGGCATCAAATTAAGCTGGTAAAAGTGCTTTCAAACAACAAGAAGCTGTGATTTTTTTTTATGTCATTAGTGCTTGTTGAAGCCAGCATAAAGAAAGAAAAACTGCTTTTTTTTGTTCAATCAAAGGCAAAAGTTTAATTTTGTGTTTCACTTTGATCTGTACAATTTTGTAAATGACTTTCAACTTAGAGGCTTTGTCACCAAGGCGTATAATTTATGTTAAATTGATTTGGTTAATGTGCTTATAAAATAGATTTTTTTTCTTTTCTAAGCGAATTGTGGTGTTTTAAACCTGCTTAATCGCCGCCTTTTTCTGTGTGGAAGGATTACAGTTAAACACAAATAAAAATACACCCTTTTTCTCCCTCCTCTAATTAGGTGTAGGACAGACTTTTTTTGGGGGGGGTACATTAATACAGATTTTTTTCGGGGTAAAATCAGCTTCTCGTAAGTGGTCCATGCCGGGTCTCTTTGACTCACAGATCATTTTGTTAAGCTCAAGTAAATGACACGTGGCTGGCGTTTGATCTCAGTGGCAACAGGTCAAAGGGCCAAATGAAAATGCATCTCAAAGGCAAAGAATCATCCGGCCTGTAAATTCAGAGTCAATGAAAGCACATGTGGCAGAAGATTTGAGGTTCCGACGTGGATTTTTCGGGCAAAAATGAGCAACAGCACCGGTGAAAGCAGAGAAGGGAACATCTGCAGGACTGGGTGTGGGCGTCCAGGTCAGGGGGATTATGGGTGAAAAGGTCCTGCTTTTAATTGCTGCTTTGGAACTGTGGCCTGCCTTACCGAACACAAAAGGCGCGTCAGACACGCTTCAGTGGCTTGGACTTGTGAATGTTTGCCCCGACTAGTGGAATGCCCCGCTTTCTACTTGTCCCCCTCCTTCATTCAAAATCCTAACCCCTCAAATTTACGGGACTCTGTGTTCTTCTCTCTGGGATTACCTGGGCTGGATAGAAAGATGTTTGGAGTTGGGTTTTTCTTTGATTAGAACGTCATTAGAACGAGGAACTGGAACATCCAGGCTTTTGCTTCAACAAAAGGGTGAGCAGCAACTCCATCAAAAGTAAGCTGAAGTGAATTCAGATGATATCTGTGGAGCAGGACAAACATGCTTTTGGTTGGAGATGACTGCTGCTCTTGTATTCATGTGGGAGTGATTAGAGGACAAGCTCTTGTTTAATTCCATTTTGATTGGTAGGGGTGTAATTGCATTGTTTTTTTTCCCCCCTGCTCTTTCGCTTTTTCTTTTTTGTAAGCCAGAAATGACTTACAGATGTTGTTGTCAGGTCAGAACAGATGACAGACTGTGGTTTTTCAGGGGGTTGGGAAAAAACAAACAAAGCGCACTGTGTTTGTCTGAAGCTTACCCCTCAACACTTCCCCCTTGCCTTCCTTCCTTGGGGAGTTGGTAAAAAAAAAACACCCCCTTTTTCTTTCGGTCTCTGCAACTCTACAGTTTTTTGCATCCTAGCTGCCTTTGTATACAAACATGTTTATGGCGTGGAGGACGATTAAAAAGTACATCTAGATAATCAGCTGTTCTTTATTGGAAAGAGAATGTTTGTCAGACTAAATATTTCCTGGTGTTTTCCCTAAATTATGGGGCCTAAATAAAGGCTTTGTATTGGACCAGAAGAAGCTGTCCTGTACTTTGTATAAATGAATAGCTCTGGTGTATCAACATCCATAATCAGAGGACCTCCGTGACCTAGATAGAGTTTAGCTTGTAGACGGCCTCTAAGGTGCTGAACTGAGCAGCATGTCTGCCAGACTGTTGGCTGAACCCCTTCTAAACCCACAGACAGTATTAACTTGAACCACCTTTATTCTTTGAAAGAAAAATTGCCCGGCACCATGATACTCCCAAAAGGGCCTTCAAACAAGCCTTGTTTTTTCAGGACTGTGAATGTTTCTCTCTCTGTGGTATCCCCTGAAGGTTTCTCCTTTCTCTCTGGAAAGACCACTGGAGAAGGATTATCAGTACATCCACAAGCTGCTTTCACGTCTATTCTGAGGCATAAAACCTTATCAGGGTGTCCTGTTTTACTCTTTTATTGAGCTGTTTTTTTTTTTGACAAAAAGTCAAAAGTTATACTTAAAATTAGACTAGCCAAAGTTTTGGTTGTGCATGTTTAAGGAAGATGAATCCAGGATGAGATTAGTTGCCCGACAAGCAGCTCAGAGCTGCGCAGATTTGAATTAAAATAAATCACGGTGAGATGGTGGATTGACCACGGCTTGGCTATGGTCAAAACGGGAGACTTGGATCTGATGTTTTTCTTGTGATGTCACAGAGCAGAAAGTGTCTAAATTATTTAGAATAAGTCAAGAAATCAGTTACTGAACAAAAAATAAATATATTATGCATTCTTCGAAAGAAACCTCTAAACTGATGAGCAAGCTTTACAATACAGATGAAGCATGTGTGTTTTGCTGAACATAAGTAAAAAAAAAAAAAAAAAATGTTAATGAACATAAAATCCCATTGTCACACACCCAGGTGTGTGGAATTTTGTTCTCAGCATTTGACCCATTCCCTTGGGGAGCGGTGTGCTGCAGACACAGTCACACTGGAGAACCATTTGATGGTTCAACCACCAAATCCAACTCTTAATGCAGAGTTTCAAACAGGGAGGAATTGCGTCCCATTTTCAAAGTCTTTAGCATGACTTGGGCTGGATTTGAACTCACAATCAATTTTTATTAAAGTTGTGCTGTTTTAAATGGACAAGTGTGACAAAAAGAGAACTTAACTCAGTTTAGGATCAAAGTCCACCTGAACCTATGGTGATATTTTTTATTTTTTTTTTTTGCAAGTGAACTCTGGTGTAGTTCAGCAACAGTTAAACAGCAGAGAAACTCTGTAGTGCACCAGTTAGCAGAAATGAACCAGCGAAAGCTAGTGAGGTACCGGGTGTATTGATTAACTTTTTGCTCTGGTTGCACAGATGGGACTAACTTTTTTTAATTAGATGTCTTCATACTTACAACCACTTTGTCAGGGACACATTTTATTTTTAAATTGTTGTCCTATTCCAAGCAGAGGGGACACTAGATTTATTGCTTAAAATGTGTCAGATGGAAGGATCAAGAGAATGGCAGCCTGTCCAGGATATACCCCTCTTTTGTTCAACAGTAGCTGGAATAGGCTCCAGCAACTAGTGGATTGCTTTTAGCGGGTCAGGAAATAGATGGATAGACAATCACATTAAGCTTGTCCACTGTTTCACTCAAAAGAACCAGTCACAAATCAATTTTTTACTCTTTTTGCGCATTATATTAGCGGTTTCCATGGGGCTTTCAGGGGACCTGCGCAATCAATGTGAGTCCACGCCACTGCTTAACCAGAATAAAATCATCAGAGGTGCTTGTGTCTTTAACTAACTCTGATTGGTTTAGACCACAATATGGGCTTAAGTGTGTCTTATTAAAACACAGGAATACTTGCTTTTTGTATACCTCAATTTGCTGGGCGCAATAGTGTTACCGGAGATTATTATTGCTCATGTACATACAATATAAAAGAACAGTCAAAGTATTTAAAGGCTGCACAAGGTTTTATTAGTGCAGGGAGGAGGTGCTTATTGATTTGTGGTAGTAGGAGGGCTTGCTGGAGTTGTTGGTTTCTTCTTTACGTTTTTCACTGTCTCCTGTCAGCGCTCTTTTTGGACTATACCATTGACGATAAGAGAACTAGCCAGTGCGTTCCAAACAGGAAGTACTTGCTGCTCCCAAAATCCCATAAACTTCTATAGAGAAATAAACAGCTATTACTCAGTCATTCAATTTGTCAGAATAACCATTCTTGTTAATAATCACTTTTTTCAATATATTTTTTCCGTTGTGCAAGTTACCTGAGTTTAGTGCTGTCAGTTGATTAAAAAATGTTTTACTAAGTAAAATTTATCCGACAATATGTTAATAATAAGTTTATACTTTTGAACCAAAAAAAAACAAAAAACAGAGAGAACATTTTTCCTTCATTTATATTGTCTGAAGTGTTTTAATTTGTAAAGTGTTAACTCAAACGAGCAGCTGTGGTAACTGCATACTGTTTTCAGGCAAGTTGATTTGCTAAAGTGCTTAAACAAGCTACATTTAACTAAATATTTTTGTTAACTTTTTTCAATTCCTGTCATTCCCCTGTCCTGATTAACAGAGGATCAAGCCAGAAAAATAGATTTCAAATAAATATGTTTTTCATTCATAACAAATTCACAAAAGTCCTAAAGAAGTTAGTCACTCCTATTGTGATGTTTTTATGAACTTTCATTGTCTGATTCCTCTCCAACAGTCATCCGGTCTCCATGAGGTCTTAAGGAATGAACAATCGCCATGGAAACCCAGTCCCAGGCCAGTTCAGCAGCTGAGAAGAAGAAGAGGGTGGAGACCATTGTGGCCGCTAAGGGCTCATCAGCACGCGGTGACATCAGCGAGAAGGCGGTGGCCTCCAGCACCACCTCAAACGGTAAATGTAGCCTCAAACTGTAGACTGGAACTCAGTGGTTGGCCGTCATTTGCGAGACAGGAAGATTATGGGTTGTACTTCATTTTGGAAACTTTGCCTCGTGAGTCAGCCCACCTGTTGAGGCTCGTGTTACTATTGTTACTCAGTTAATACTTAGATAATAAGTAATGTTGGTAGAAATGGGCTTTACGACTGCTAAAAATAACAGGTAAGAGGGGAAAAAATGGAAAACAATTTTTATATTGTACTGTCTATAGTGTGAATCATTTCCTCCACACCTGCTTCATGTTTAGTTGATCATTTGTGTTTTTACCACCCACACCTGGTTGTGTTTTTATGAATCTTTTCTCTAGGATGTGTACAGTTTTCCTTGGTTTTCATTGTTCTCAGTTGTTTACACATCCTCTGGAGTAGCTTTCTAGTGTTTGATTTTCATGTTTTTCTGATAAAAGCATCATTGTAACTTGTAACTGGTTTTTGTCATGCTCTTGCCGGCCTCTAAGACCTTCCTTTGTGACCAGTTTCCATTCCAGTCTTTGACTCTCAGAGTTTCTCTTGGATTGCCTGCGGTTCACATCTGCTTAAACTTACGTGCTAAAGTGTCGTGTGTTGCTCCTTTCATGCAGCTCATAATCTTTTCACATTATATCTGCCAAAACAATGGAGTTTAGGCTCATTATAAAAATGTCTGTTTGAAAAAAGGACTTGGACACAGAATATGTCTAAAACACATGGCTCTAACAGTTACAGAAAAGCTGGCACAGTTAGGCAGGATTTTTTTTCCTTATGCCAAAAGCAGTGGATGGTTTAGTTAAAGACTCACTGATGAAAATTGTGTTTTTATCATGTTCTTGTAGCATTTTTCTCAGGATGGGGGACATATGTATAGAAAATGAATATTAAATCTGCATTTCTTTGTATTTCTTTATTGCAATTGGTGGGCCACTAGCTCCCAGCTCTGCTCCATTCTGATGCATCAACTTGTAAGGATACTAGATCCATGTACATATTGTTTTCCTCATCTGAGCTGGCATCTGGCTCAAAAGTGTACGTCTGAAAAACTGTGTCCTAGAAAATGACTGTTTTTTTTTTTATTTTGGCTAAAATAATCATAATTAAAGACGACTGGGAACATTTTTACAATACATCATAGGATGATCATAGTGGGACTGTAATGTAGTTTGATGGAGACTAATAAAACGTGTTGGTCTAATCTAAAAAATCAATCAATGGCTTTTTTTTTTTGGAAATATAGCTTAAAATAGTTTGAGATGTATTTTAATTGTTTATTGTGAGTTCAACAATTACATGAATAACACTGTGATGCACAAGGAAATTGGCCTTTTTTATGCTCTACTGGCAGCTTGTTTCAATTTTTATAGTAATACTCATTATCATTGGCTGTTGTTGACTCCTAGCTTTATCATCAGCGATGAATCTATTTATATACAATTACGTGTCACTATAACGATTCATCTTTCACTATTTTGTGGATTTTTTGCTATCTTTTATTCATTTTTTTTTTTTTTACATCAGATTGTGTTCTGTATCCTGATTGGCTATAGATCATTGTCAATCAGTCTCCTGTACAGAATGCGTTTAAATCGCCAAATCTACATAAATCTTTGATCACCATCAAATCTTCGTTATCTGTATTATTATGATTCTATAATATTGGGCTTATTTTCTACAAAGGTCTGAAGTTTGAGAGTTTAAACAAGAGAGAAAAGTTTGAAAATATTCATGTCTGTCTAAGAAAAGTGTATAAAGTGTGTAGTGAGAAGTATTACATCCTTAAGACATTTATAATTATAGTAAAAAATAGTTGACTACTTTGCAGATTCTGCCTATCAGGGGTTATTTTAGAACGTAACCTCTGCAATTAGTGAGGGACGACTGTATGTGAATAAGATTTTCCGATCCTGCTAAATTCCTTTAGGGGTCACGGGATTGCTAGAGCCTCTCCCAACCACTTTTGGGCAAAGGCAGGGTACACCCTGGACAGGTCAGAGTGACTAATAAGGGTCAGAGATCCGCTGAATCTGGATAAATCCTAAATTTCATTGTTGCTGAATCAGTGGAATCCAAAGACTTTTTGTGTCAAATTACGTAAAGATAACTAATTTACAAAAATGATTAAAAACGTTAGACTCTTCTCATTTTTCTCTGTTCTCTTGGTTCATCGCGGCCCTCGAACAACACTCAATGGGCACAACTTTGGCTAGTTTTCTAAGCATGACTGCTTCTAAAAGGGATGCCGAGCTTGCAGCTCATTA
Source organism: Oryzias celebensis (assembly GCA_014656515.1). Lineage (NCBI taxonomy): Eukaryota > Metazoa > Chordata > Actinopteri > Beloniformes > Adrianichthyidae > Oryzias > Oryzias celebensis. Next base: position 29,345,694 of record BNCR01000012.1, on the reverse strand, counting down.
AGGTCGTCATCAGTCAGCCTTTTATTCTCAATTCTGTTGCTGGAATGAGAAATATTAGATTTTTATACCAGAAAGCCTTGGAGCACAAAGCTAAAGTCATAACAAAAGCACAGTTGAGATCAGCACAGTCTAAGCTGCAGCTGTGCTCATTAGCTGTTGGAGGATTTGGATATCCAGACTTGGCTGTAGGAACCGAAACTGGCGGCTTGATGGAGAGTTTTTTGACTTCGCTGATGTCAAACAACATTATTCCAAGCCTCCACTGGGAAAAAAAAGTCAAAAAAAGGGTAAATAAGTTGCTTTGTGTCAGCCTCCATATGGGGGTTATCACAGGAAGTGGGTAAGGTAATGCATCCTGAAGCATCTTGAGAACGCTCTCGCTCTTACTCATTCCCAGATGGCCAGCGCTGGTTTATTCATTAAAGGGCCAGCCAGGAAGGAAAGTTAGTTGTGGAAAAAGCATGGATGTAATTTGGCTCTGTGATTGTGGATTTTTCTTAGTAATGTCCCAGTAATTAGGGCTCAGAACAGCTCGTTGTTTGTCTTGAAAACCTTGCTGGGGGGTAGACTACGCCAACCAAGGGATGTCAGAGGACAATGTCCAAATCTACAGTAGTCCCACAATGCACTTGAAAAGGGGAAGGATGATACGTATCTACGTATAAAGGTCTCTTTTTGATGCTAATCTGTGTCTAGGAATCATAAGATTGCTTACACATTCTTTGTGTGGTTATAATTACACCACATTCCCAATTCGCCCCCAGAACTCATAACCTCTTATCAGGTGAAACCCTACACTTACCTCAACTTTAACCCTCAGAGCCCAAGCCCTGCTGCCTCTATCCAAACAAAAGGTAATTGTAAGCAGCTCTGGATCCCCAGCAACTCATTCGACTGGCAAAATACATCCCAGGTCATTGATTTCAAACCCCCCAAAAAATACATGGTGCACTTGGGTTTAGCTAGCTCTGGGAAGTCATGAAAAGCAGGAAATGGTACGAAAATGCAGGTAAAAAAAGAGTAATTATGGTGACCAGAAGTAAAAAATTGTGAAGAAAATTGTGTTTTTGGTGTTTTTAACATGTTCTTGTGGTATTTTCTGCTGATGGAGGACACATTGAAAGAAAATTAAGCTCAAACTGCTTCCCTGAGTATTTCTTTATTCAACTTGTTAGGAATCAGGAGCAGATGAAAAAAATGCCAGTTGGAAAAGATCCTATTTGTGACGTAGAAAATACTCTGGTGCATTCACTTGAAAACAAACAGATCTATGTACGTCTTTGTTTTCCTTGTCTGAGCTGGAATCTAGATGAAAACTGTACGACTGGATGGCTCCAATATTGCTCACCGTTTCTGTTGTACCGATAATGTTAGGTAGGGTGTGTGAGGGGCTGTAAGCTAGCATGGAAACAGAGAGCTCTTAGGAATGAAGAGGGGAGTTGGGGTTGCTTTATGCCAATGGTCCCATCCACAACACAGAGGTGAATTTCTGCCATTCTGCAAATGTCCTAGATAACAACAATGGTTTTACGATTTTGGCTAAAAATGGCATAATCACAGTTGAAAGAACACTGGGAACTCTTTGAAAATAGATTTAAAAAATGATCAGAGAGGGGCTTTAAGTAAAATCAAGTTTATTGATGATCTGCACTGAACACTGGAGCTTTAGCTACAGTGTTTACATTCTTTCAACTACTGTAACTCTTGAACCATTTAAAGCAATTCAATCAGATTCTGAAGCACAAGAAAGCAGTAGTAAAATAGTAGAATGCTGATGTAATTAACTTAAATGAGCTGTTTAGCACAAAGCTGCATTTCTCTGCGTCAGAATCGGCTGATGCTGATGCGAAATGGTCAAAGTAAATCAAGGAGTGTGCGTTATTTCGATATCTTTGGTGACATAGATGGTGTTAAAGACTTAAACAACTAAAACTATTCCCATATTTTTGATTAACTAAAGTTTTGTTAGGGAGTTCAATTGTTAAACAGTGGCTTCTCCTCTATTGACTGGATGGGTGGAGGTTTTGGGCTGAACGAGGGGGATGTTTATTCTTAGCATTTGAACCACAATCCTCTCGAGTCCTGCCATTAAAAGGAGATTCTCTAAAGGGTGGATAAGTCATCTGGGATGATTTGCTAATAAAAAAAATATATTTAAGCAGCAGGGTGGGGCTAGAAGAGTCGGTTATTTGTGGTGAAGAAAAGTTTTTGGAGTTACATCTAAGAATCTGAACTCAAGCAACATATCTTGCGTAAAGTGAATTATGAAGTTGGGAAACTGGGACCTTTTTTGATGCTGAAAACAAGCTAAGCCTTAAAAGGCAAAACAAATGGTAGTTTGTAGTGTAGATTGCCAGAGGAATCCTTTTGCAAATGGATAAGCATGACTAAAGTGTTTAAGGGAGAAAAAAAAAACACTTGAGTAGCCTGAAAAAAGCCTTTCTGATGGGCGGTGAAGGAAGAGAGATACAAGAGGGGCAGGCAGTGGGGGTGGATGTAGAGGCAAAGGAGGGAGACCACCACCTTTTTAGGAAGCCATTTAAATGATCAACAGTAAATAGAGGGGAATGTCATCTGACAGAAATAAAGTTCCCGTTACAGCGCGGATGGAAAGTAATTTACAGATACGCTGTCCCCGCCATCTTTGTGCCTCCCAGATAAGGTTTCATTTCAGAAACGGATAGGAGACATTTTCACTTACGGGCCCCCATTCTGGGACACCTGTGATAACAGCTTGTGGACCCCTAATTGAAAATGGGTTTCAAAATGGATTTTCACTTTTCTTCCTCCCCCCCAATCCCACCCCCACTCCATTTTCATGACTAACCCCCTTTCCTTTCCAACACCCGACTCCCTCCGTTTCTCTGGTCCTTTGGCATTCCCTTGTCGTTGGCAATATTGGAAGGACAGAGAGGGAGACGCGAGGGAGGAAGGAAGGTGGGGGGCGGGGGGCTTTTGGTAGGGTGGGGGCGGTGGGGGGTATTAGGAGCGAATCATCCCTCAGCCCGTGTCACGGCTATGACAGCCGCACGATCCGTCTTATTAATGAAATCATTGATCACTTGATGGGACTCATAATCAACTGTTTCTCCACTGTGTCCTGCCCCATCTCCTCCACCCCCTCCCTTCTCATGCTGCCACATCTGCTTTCGACTTTTTAGTCCTTCCTGTCAACCCCCCCCTTATAAAAAAACCAAAAAAAAAAACATTGCAACCTCGGAAAAATGCATCATAAGTTATTAAGAACACCCAAACTCGTCTCGAAGAGAACAGATTTTGTTCTTTTAAAGTCCCACTCCGATCATCTTTTGATATATTCTCAAAGCGTTCCCAAGTTGCCTTTTAATAATGATGATGCCATTTTTAAGAACAATAAAAAAAACTTGTTTTGTTTTCATGGAAATAGTTTCTGCAGAGCGGCAGGACTTCATTCGAAATTCTCTTCTGAGTTATGGGTGAGACCATTGGTGCAGAGTAAGCCTTTTGTCATTTCCCATCATCCCTTTGTTTACACTCTCTCTTGCTCGATTAAAGCCCCTCACAACCCGAAGTTAATCCAGCTGTATTGTTTTGAGCCAGATTCCAGCTGGGACGAGGAAAACAAAGACGTACATGGATCTAGTAGTCTATAAACGGATGAATTGGAATGGGAAACTTGTGACCCAACATACCACTTACTTCACTGCTAAAAGCTTTTTCAAAATATTATTTTTTTCATCCGCTCCTAATTCACAACGATTGGAATAAAGAGATACTCAGAAAGGCAGTTTTAGGCTGATCCCCAATTTCTTTCAAACTAATTTATCTGTCCAAATGGAGAGATATGGAAAAAATGTGGGCGTTTCTCCCACTTGATGACGCCATCAATAATCACCGGTAAGCTATGTTAGCGCATAGCTTCCAGCGCTTGGAAAATACAAAATAACATTAGTTTTGAACCTTTACATCTGAATGTAAACTGCTGTGCTTCAGACTACATCCACGTAAAAAATGCGTTTCTTCTCCCAACCCTACTGGCGGAGGGATAGCCAGTTACGTCAACAACGGCTCCTTAAAAAAAACTTTTCATCAGACGCCACTACAGTTTTAAATTGCCCTAAAACTGGAGCAATAGGGAAGAGGCAGAGGAGCAAGGAAGCAAGTCGGATTTATCTTTAATTGTAATTTTCTTTAAAAATGTCCTCCATCATGAGAAAAATGCCACTAGAACATAAAACGACCTTTTCATTGGAATAGGTCTTTAACAGTACTTTTCTGGGTGGGGTTATTGGGGGTCAAAGCTGCTCATGGTGATCTGTATTATCTGCATTTTGTTGTACTTAGCTCATGGGGTGCAGAGAAAGAAACACGGGTCCCTCTTTTACCCTGCTCTGCCTTTAGGGTATAATGAGAGAGCAGCTATGGGTGGGGTGGGGGGAAGAGAAATAAGGGACCTCATGGGAGTTCTGGCTGGCCCATGGGTCAAACAGCACAATGGAGGAGGCGTTATGGAGCCTGACACACAACCCCACAGAAGAAAACTGGCTTTTAGTGTCAAAAGACTTTTGTGTGGCACAAGCATAACACAAGGAAATGCAGAAAAACGCATTATGTAAGGAAAAAACTGTAAAAAAGGATGCAAATTTGAACAGAATTTGATTGCTGAAATTAACTGTAGGTTTGTTGAGCCACAGCCATTTCACGGACCTCTGCACTGAAGGCAATTTCCTGCAGCAGCAGGAGGACAGACTTTGGCAGAGCCACCTCACACTGGCCCGAAGCGAAGGATTACCCCAGCCTCGCCGCTGCACAGGGTGGAGGGTAACCTCAGCTGCCCAGGCTCTCCCCAGCCCTGCCTGGCCTCTCTTGTCTGGCACACTTCCGCCTGCCGAGGCCCTGCTGCTCCTTCATCACTGGAAGAGGCACTTAAGCCACAGCCTGAAGACTTTTGCAGACGCTAGAGATGCCGACAGAGCTCAGCTGCAGCAAAATTACATCTTTGCTCTTTTCTTTTTTGGCGAAGCTCATCCTACTTGTAGGATGTGTTCGAGCTTTAGGGAACTTCACAAATCCAAACTCCTGTTTATTACAATGCAGGGGCTTTATAAGGAGATTCTTAGCATTTTATTGTGGTTGAAATTGCAAAGATGTTGTGCTAATGAGTTCAACCTTGGCAAGAAAGGCGAACTCAGTCCATGAACTAGTTTCTAAAGAAGCCGGTGGTTAGGCTGACTTATTTAAACCACATATAAAGTCAGTCATTTCTGAGGAAAAGTGGCATACACAACAGAAGAAAGGTTCATTTGAATGAGAAAACCCGCCTGTAAACTTTTGGACGTTTATTCCAAGCGAGTATGGCAGCTCAATGGTCTGTTAAAAATGATTTCAGCTGTTTTCCTGCGTCTGTTGACCTCAAGTTGTCCTTTGAGTCATGGATTTTTTTTACATGTAATATGTTGTTAGAGATCACACTGATTTGAACAAAGGCTCCTTAAAGAAAGCAGAGTTTTCTTTTTACTGACATGCTGGGATCCAGAAAGGCCTGAGAGTCAAAGGTCAGAAGCAAATGATCAACCTCTTTAATGACAAATCACCTTTTTCTGGGAGAAGTCCTCGTGGAGCTTCTGCAGCCTCTTCATCTGCTGCAACGCCGGATCTGGCTCCTTCAAACACAGAGGCGGCCCATTAGCTCGTAAGCCAACAAAGTAGTGAAACAGTAGTTGATTATTCTGCCGTTGTGTCTGTTTGTCAGCAGTCACCAGAGGCCTCCCTCCTGCTAGGAGGCACAAAGCAGGAGATTCTGACCCTGCATGAAGGATTTATCATGGCATGTTCTTTCATTCGTCCCCAGCTCTTCACCACTGCTGTGATTTATAGCAGGATGCAGCAACCAAGAACCAGATCATCCAGATTATGTCCGTTCTTATTGATTTTAGATTAAAATCTTTCTCCTATCAGGAGGTGTGGAGAATATTCAGTTACGATACCATAACTGCGGGTTAAAAACCCTAAAATAAAAAGTGCATTTCCATTTCCTTAGAGACTTCCTTAGAAAATTGTAGTTTTTATATTATTTTATGATAACTCTCTGAAACTCCCTGCACATGTAAGCCTATGGCTCATCATAGATTCACAGTTTATGATTGTTTATGAATGTTTATGCATCAGAATGGAGCGGAGCAGAGAGCTCGTGATTTTCTACGTAACAAATTCGATCTTTTTCAAACAGAGTTGTTTTGTCTGCTCCTGATTTACAGCGATTTGAATAAAGGAATACACAGAAATGCAATTTTAATAATAAATTCAGAGTTTAGTTAAATTCTAAATTAAAAGTCTTGGAATTTCTGCCTGTTCGCTCGGCAAGACTCCTCTCTTCAAAAGGACTCTGCTCCAGTCCTGTAGAGCTTTGCTAAATTTGCAAGTGCCTCTTCTTATTTGATGAAAAACTCCTCAGTTCTCTCAGCCTCTATCAGCCAAGAACGAGCTGAAATGTCTTCACTTCTTCCACATTCACAGTTCTAACACTATAAAAGTGCCTGCATGATTTATGGACCATCCTGTCTTTCGAGCTTAGCTTCATGTGTACTTTACAAATGTTGGGTTGGATTCCCTCCTAAAACACACGGCTCCTTCCTAAGATGTTGAGAAAGTTGTTTTGGCAACAAAAAGGATTTGAAAATAAGATATAGACACTAATGTGATCTAAGATTAATTCATTTAAATCAACTTTTTAAAAACATCTAAAAACTATTTTAATTTAATTATCATTGTTAAGCACGAGTTAACTATTAAAGCCTCATTCCAGTCATCTTCTGATCTATTTTCATACTGTTTCCAGTGGTCTTTTAATTATGATAATGTTGTTTTTAGCCAAATTTAAAAAAACTGCGTGGTGCAAACCGCCCCCACGTCCTCTCATCTATAACAGGGCTCTCCATTTACACACTCTCCTGCTAGCTTACAGCCCTCAAAACCCCAACACTAACATTGCAGGTGCAACAAAAATGGCGGGCATTATTGGAGCTATCCAGCTGTACAGTTTTGAGCGAGATACAAGCTTGGACGACGTACGTTGATCATCTACAAGAGGATGCATCAGAATAAAGCGGGCATAGCCGGATGTAAACAAAGTAGAAAACAATTTTTAATGACATATACGTTGCTTCTCACAATGTTTTCCCAACAATCTATATGTCATAAGCGTACCCTCTTAGCCGTCCCCTCCTCAGTAACCGGCTTGCAGAATGCTATCGCCATACCATAGTAAAAAATGTCCATTATTCTTTCTCTTTGCTCTGACACTGTAATTCCTGGCCAATGACTGAAGAGGTCTGTACTCACGTGGTTTTGTTTACAACAGAGATTTCCGGTTGAAGGATGTATTTTGCCAGTCAAATCAGTTGCTCTAATTAGTTAAAAAACACTAAAAACATAATTTTCCATCTGAGTGGGTCTTTAATGTTGACCTTTTTAAATCTAACTTATAAGGTTTTATAAAAATACTACTAAAAGAAAATAGACTTTCATGCTCTTAAAAAAAGTGTGAGCCATCTCTGTTTTTACAGCTCCTGGGGTTACTGGTTCATCCATCATGATGGTTTTTACGGAAGAGCTCTGGAGGTAAAACTGAAGCATAGCATAGGAGCAGTGAAGAATCCATACTTGTTCATGTTTTTGAAGCTTTTTTTACACGCAGCTATCGCAGTACAACTGAATATGAGTTCATGTCGATAAACACTCATTAGGCTAAAAATCGTGCACGACTGTCCAGATTTTTCTGAATTGTGAATTTGAAGTATGTTTTCTATCTGTGAAAACCTTGTGTTTTGCTCTGCGCTCACTGGATTAAATCAAGACATGCCTTCATATGTGGGAGAGCAACAGGGCCTACACCCCCTAATCTTCGAAGCCTGACCTTTTCAACCCTTCTCCATGCTCCCCCACTCCTCTTTCGCACTGCGCTCCCCCTCGCAGTGCGAAAGAGGAGCTAAGATCAAAGGCCATAAGCCGTGGCAGTGATTTCTGGTGATTGATTAGAAGCAGAGGTTGAAGCTGCAACTCTCTCTGTCCGTTCTTCCCACCCTCCGGTGCTCCAGAACGCGTCTTCTCTCAGGGCTCTCGTAAATAGCTCGGGCTTCAAGTGTGAAAAGAGTTGCCGCGATTGGCAGAAACATCCGTGGTGAAGCGGCTTGGCCCGTTTTGCTGCCTCTTCCTGTTGGATGGCAGGGCGGAGGGGGTGGTGGTGTCAGGAGATAAGAACCATTTGTTGTCTTGCTTGGATCTGGGGCGGGACAGTGTAATCCCCTCGTCCTGGTCTGTGCACAGACCTGGAGGAAAAGAGCAGAGGAGAGGAGGAAGAATTGATTTTCAGAGTGGGGGCATGCAGAGAATTGAACTCAGATGTGTTGGGGAGACGGGGTTTGCATTCTACTCGCGGGGAAACCAGCGTCTGTTGCTTTCAGCAGAGGGCCTGTGCACGCTGAACTTGAGCAAGTCCTTCTAATGTTAATCAATTGCCCAGTTGTCTTTCACTGCCCCCCACCTCCTCCCTCTCCTCCTTCTGTCCCAAGCAAAGTTCCACCCCGAGGCCTCTTGACTAGCAAGTGGTCCTGTAAAGGCATTTTAATGGGCTGCGGCCACTCAACGGCATAAAGATTAGCGCCTAACTGAATCTTCCCGGTGCTCACTTCTGAACCACCTCTTTCAGCCTTCACTACCCGGCCTGATCTCACCTGGAGCTGTGCGTCTAATGATGTTCGGAGTGTGGGCCTCGCAGCGACAGCGCCAGTCCCGGGGAGACGTGTCTCATGTCAGACTTTAAACCAGACAGACTCCAATAAGGAAAAGAAAAAAGGGAGGGGGGGTGGAGCAGGCTGGGCGTTCTTCATCGCAGCTGGAGTGAAGCCAGAACCAAAAGTGCAATTCTCCAAACGGTTTTGTTTTTCCTCTGCGGTAATTACAAAGTGATTGAGCGCATTTTTGAGTGTCGTGGAGGATCTCATTACGCTCTTAAAAGCTTTTTTATCCATCCACATGCTCCAAGATATGCACACATGCGCCGCAGACTGTAGACGCTCAGTCATGCATGCATGCATGCATTCAAATGCGCTCATTTTTTCTTACTTTTGCCTAACAGCAGCAAATTGCGCTCACAAACTTTGTGCAGCTGCAGGATGGGCCCTTGTTATTAATTGTTTAGGGACCTCATGACTTCATCTCTAGCGCTGTCAGAGGCAGGCCCACATAATGTCTCTGCTCGACTCAATGGGCTCTTTGTTCTGGCTTGGCTCTGGAGCAGCTCAGCATGGAGCTGCGCGAGTCCAACAGTCCCACTGCGGCTCAAGGGGGAGGGAGCGGTTTGGATTTAGGGAGGCAGTTGATGGAGATAGTAAAGGGAATTTGCAGGAGCTGGATAAGGCGAGATGGAAACCGATTGAGGAGATTGAAAATAAATGACGACTAGAAAAAAAGAAACTAAAAGACCCACTCCAAAGAAAATTGTGTTTTTAACACTTTTTTGTGGCATTTTTTTCATGATGGAGTACATAAAAAAATTAAGCTAAAAGTGGCATTTCTGAGTATTTTTTTATTCAAATAACTGTGAATCAGGAGCACCTATATAGCATTGGCGTACGTAGGTGCTACATGCTAAAAGCTCCATTCTGATACATCCACCCACTAGCATTGAGAGTATGGAATGATGGGAAGTCAGGGCAGGCTTACCACGTGCCAACAGCCACAACTCAAAGTTGAATTTCTGATTGAACTCTAATGAACTTTCTAATTAAGTCCTAGAAAATAACACAGGCTTTTTGTTTTTGACTACAAAAAATGGCATTATCACAATTAAAAGACCCCTGGAAACAATTTTAAAATAGATCAAAAGAGGATCAGAGTTGGACTTTATGATGATGAGCTTCATGAACAAAGAGCAGTAATGAAATATTTGGAACAAAATAAGTAGATGTGGAAAATAGGATGTAAAAGATTTTTACAAAATGTTCACACTGTTCAAGAAACCCTCGATAAAAGAGCGTCCATCCTCATGCTGAATGCAAGATTAATGAAAGAGTAATGCAGAGATTAGAAGGGGAGGCGAGCGGTGCTGGGGAAGCAGATTCCACCCGCCAGAGTGACAGGAGAGGTCAAACACGAGGGGGGCTTGTTACTGAGAGGGGACAGCAACAGGAGGGGGGTGTTGAAGCAGGAGGTTGGCTAAGTGAAAGAGAGGGATGAAAAGGTTAGCCAGAGAGAGCATTAGGTAGAAAGCGGTATTATATGAGGTCAAACTGAGGAATTCATCAAACAGGGAGGGGGGCAAGGTTTCTGAGGTTGTGCACATTTTAAAGAGCATTTGATTTAAAGTAATTCTGATGTTTAGTTTTTATTACAAATCCCCTCCAATTTAAATTAGGTTATACAGTAAAAATATTAGCTATGCATCTTTCATCATCGCGTATGTATTGAAGTCAGGGTTTAATCTTTACTTTTAAATGTTTAAATTTGACCTCAGAGTATTGAGTGGATTCTGCTTTGGAGCGCAGCATACACAAGTCATACTGCGGGGCTGGAGAAGCACAGCTTGTTTGCTTCACTGAAAATGTGCTCGGTGTGAAATGATCTGTGCTGTTAAATATTTGTGCAAAGCTGTTGCATCAGTTCACACTCACACTGGAAAAGATTTGCATGCCAAGAACAACCAAAACCGAGCTTGTAATAAAGCTTAAGTTGTTCGTTTTGCATTTTAAAAATGCCATTTAGTCACATTTCAGTTTCCAGATGTTAAAATACAAAAAAATAAATAAATAGTAAGATTTACCTTCTAAAATACTTGGTATCATGTTTAGTTAATTCAGCAAAAACATAAAATCGTACTGATTTCTGATGGCCAATAAAATCATTTTTCATCTTAAAAAATAGCTTAATACATTTTTGAATAAAATTTATCGAAGTTTTATCAACAACAGTGTTTTTCTTTTTGTTACTCACATCTGCACTTTTTACAGAAAACAGAGGGTTTTTCTTTTTTTGCCTATAATAGTTAAAAACGTTATTAAAATCGAACAGTTCTTTAACAAAAGTCACATTTCTCCTTTCCTGGTTCTCTTAAAGACTCTTTTGATCTATTTTCAAGCGTTCCCAGTGGTCTTTTAATTATGATTATGAAGTTTTGACCCAAAGTAAAATAATCTGTAGTTTTCTTTGATAGTTTCTGCAGAGCACCAGGAGCTTATTAGAAATTTGCAGCTCAGTTGTGGGTGGGGCCATTGCGATTGAGCAACTCCGCCCCCCCTACCCTACCTGTTTGCTAAAAGCTCTTTGTTTGCAAATGCTCTCCCACTAGCATGCACTGTAGCCCCTCACACCACCAACCTAACATTACTGGTGCATTTTTGGAGCTATCCAAAATTCATCTCATTCGAGATGCCAGCTCAGGCGAGAAAAACGAAGACTAGTTGTCCACAAGTGGGCGGAGCAGGGAGCTTGTGGCCCACCCATCATAATTCCAACGACTCCTTAAGGAAATTTTACTTTAGAAATCCACTGGATTCTCTCATCCACATCTGACTCATTCTTGCCACATGTCAAGTCGTTCAGTTACGTATTGAAAATCCATTCACTACATTCCTATAGCGTCTGCTCTGACCGCTAAATTAAAAACCCCCAAGCTAGCAAAGTTAGCAAAACACAAATGTATTTAGAAAGTTATGTTTGGCAGAAAAGAATCAGAGATGAAACAGAAGAAGAGCCTTTGACGTCCAAATAAACTAAATCTGCATATAACAAACAAAAACCAGGAATCTTTACTCCAAATATGAATTTATTGACAGTTGTTCCTACGAACCATAATAATAATGCAGAATATTCAGCAACCAGGTGTCCAAGGATGTTGCTAATAAAGTTGTCCAAAGATTATTATATATACAGATTTTCTACAGAAGATGAAACCCTCAAATAGAAAAATCGGACGCCCACTTCTTCCTCGTACAGGCTGGTCTGTGAGAATATTTGGACATTAAACCAATTCGTGGCCTGCAAAAGGTTGGTGATCACTGATCTAATGTCCAGGCCTGAAATGTTCACCCCGTCTAGTTCTGCACAGCCATTCACAGAGGCATTTCTCTAATGCGTCCTCGTGTCTTTGAGCCAAGCCTCAGCCCCTTCCCGGCAAACAGTGGTTACGTCTGTTTAGCCATCAGAGCCGTTCATCTAATCTGCAGAGATTTTCCTGACTGCCTGCTGCAAACCTTAATGAACTGCTCCACGTATTGCCAGTAACTCTTTATTTGCGCATTATAAAGCATTTTTAATGTGAAATGTTGTAAAACATTTTTATAGCACGGATGATTGTTTTTAAAGGATTTTAGAGATTTCTGGCACCTTAAGGTGTAAAGTAAAAAGAGTAGCCAAAGTTATTGTATGTATTTAATGTGTCAAGATGTGGAGGTTAAAAAATTGCACTAAAGGTTATTTTTTTCTCACCTAGTGTGACTTAATATCTACACGAACAGCCTCTCACTGTGGGAGCGGAGTCAGTGAGTCCGTTGTGTTTTGTTATTTTTATGGAATTTGGCTTGTAGTTTGGAATTCTGGTTGTCATGCTCTCTAGTAAAAAGGCCTTATGTCCAAATGTGACGGGTTAGAAACTGTAATCATTACCAGCTGCAGCATCAAAGCTCCGGGCAGGCTGTTCATTTAACCCAAATCCGTCACACACATGTGTAGCCCCCGATTCAACCTGTAATGTAGACATTCAGCAGAATGCATTAGACTGGGACTAATGTAGATTTATGGAGGTGAGTTAACTCCCAACACCTCTCTACCTGTGAGATGTCAAAGAGCTCGGACTAAATTTAAGTCCGTTTGGCACAGAAAAGGAACACTGATTTACAACGAGAAGCCAAGTTCCTGCAAATAAAATGTACAAATACCCTGTGGGGGTTTGGCTCACTTTAAGGGTTTAGTCAAATGTTGAATTACAATTAAGAGGCATCTCTTGCAACACCTTTATTCATTTCTAATTTGTGGATTTGTGGGGAAAAATGCAACTGAGAAGCTTAAAAAAAGGAATCTGGTGATCGATCACATGCAAGTGCTACCACTAAAGACTGGAGGTGGGAACTTTTGTCAGTCCAAATTAGCTGTTACCAATCACTTTATGATATTTTAACAGTAAATAACTGATATTATTATTGTATAACTACTACAGTAGGTTCAGATTTTGCGTTAAAAACCCACTTTGATCATCTTTTGCTCAATTTAAATGTGTTCCCAGTGGTCTTTTATGATAATTATGCTGTTTTTAGCCAAAATATATACATTAAAAAAAGCCTGTGTTGTTTTCAATGACATAGTTTCTGCAGTGGCAAGAGTTCATTAGAAACTCACCTCTGAGTTGTGGGTGGGACTGTTGGTGCAGAGTAAGCCTGCCTTCATTTCCCATAATTCCTTTGTTTACACTCTCTCCTACAAGCTTATAGCCCCTAACATCCTCAACCTAAAATTAGCGGTGCAACAAACTGGCGAGCAATTGTGGAGCTATCCAGCCGTATGATTTTGAGCCACATTCCAGCTTAGATGAGGAAAACGAAGGTCAAAATAGATCTATTTATCTACAATTCACAATGAAGAGGAGCAGGGAGCTTGTAGCCCGCTCTGCGTATTTTCTACATGATAAAATTAGAACTTGTCAAACAACATAGTTTTTCTGCTTCTGATTCCAATAAAGAAATACTCAGAAATGCACTATTAATCTTACTTTTCTTCATAAATGTCCTCCATCATCAGAAAATACCACAAAAACATGTTAACAATACCAAAAGGAGGTGCTTCAGAACAGGCCTGTAAATTTTTTGTCCCTTTCAGCTTATATTATTCATTCAATTCTAGTCTAACATTCTTTGAGTTTAGGATTAACCTAAAAGGTAAAGTAGATTTTATGTGACATATTTTTAAAGCAATATGATAGTCTAATCCAATGAACAAGAAGAAATCCAAAATAATTAATGAGCTGCACTATTCGTTTATTGATTTATTTAATTCAATTTTATTTATATAGTCCAATATTACAGTACAGTTGTCTCAATGGGCTTCACCGTATTGAATTTTATTGTATTTGTACAGAAGAACATAAAGTCAATCATAAAAGAAGCAAGAGCTGGTTTCTAAACTAAACAGACTAAGCTAAACTGACATCCCTGCCCTTTGACCCTGCTTCTCGGTGAGCAAAATCTCATAAAAAAAGCAGATTTTCAGAAGCCTGAAAAAATAAGAAACCTCAAGGATGCCCACATGAAGGAGGCATCCTCTTCCAGGATGTACAGGTGATATGCAGGAACTGTTATAGAAGAATTAGCTTACCTAACTCCTCAACTACATGTTTGAATTTAGTTATTTATTTGTAATGGCTCAGCAGATTTCAAAGAAATCCCCCCAAAAACCTATACATTTTTTTCAATGTTAAAGATAAAAAATACGTTGAAATGAAAGAAACAGAAGTATCAAAGTTCCTTTAAAAAATCTTTAAAAAAACAGTCAAATATCAAAACGTTATAAAATATTTTCTTGTGTACATCCTTTAATGTCATTGGGCATTATAGTAGCGTAGCTGCAGGTGTTTTAACTTCACAAATGCCCTATTAATGGCTTTAAGTAAAATAAAATGCAGTCTATACTTCTTTTTAAGAAGAAATGGGTAAAGATTCTTTGCTTTTTCAATTATTTTTTATTCAAACATATTTTTACTAAATATAGCTACAATAGTATCTATGTTTTGGCATTTTTTAATCTTTTCCAGTGGTATTTCGTGCATATGTATATTTAAGGTCAGTTCAGCCTGAATGACTCAAATTCTGCAGCAGTTTCCCCCTCAAACGCTGCGCTGCTCAAACAGGTGCAAGAAATGATCAGTAGCACCAAAGCAGGCAGTAAATTAGGCCGACAGATCCAAACATCCCCAGGCTTAATCACTGTGCGAGGCAGAAAGGGAGAGCGTCCACTCCGGACTGAGATGCTCAGCAGTCATTGATAAAGTGCTTAGCAGCAGGAAAATTAATGAATCCGGCCTGACTGGTTGAGATGAGGAGGGGTTGGTTTTGAAGGGAAGGGATGGGGGAGGAGAGGATGTGCGGGAGGGTAATCCTGTTCCAGCTAAATGGCTGATCCCTCTCATTCCTTCGATATCAAATGTCAAAAGTTAAATTAGCCTGCTAGCCTCCGATATGAGTTAACATGCTTTTAAACGGAGCGAGGGGCGGTGATTCCTGCCTCCTCTGGGAGGGAGGGCAGGTGCCTTTGAAGTGTCTAATTATCTGACTCCCACTTAGTGGAGGCAAACCGTCTTAATGTGTTGCACAAAATGAACTGAATAATGAGCATAGAAACTGCATATCATGGCTTATTCCGATTCTTTCTCACGTTTCAGGTGTTGCTTTTTGCTCTTCGCGCCAATGTGCTTCAGAGAACTGTGTTTGTTTGCTTTTCTCCTGACTTTGGCTCCGTCCTCTTTCTGCTTTGGCTGGACAGTTTCTCTTGGCGAGACGTTGCTAATCTCAGTGCCACAGACTCGGTCCAGATCACTCTAGTGTCAGAAGTGGGATTCCAGTGCTGTAGGAAGCTGGCTGGCTTTGGTCTGGAGGGCAGCCGTCCCAGATTTTCACTGAAAGAGCCACTATCCCAAATGGACATAACTATGCCCTTGCACATCATCATTTTACATTGTTGCGGTAGTTATTACAGATGACTTGCAGGTTATGGTGGATGATAGCCGACTTGTGACCATCTGAAGCAATGCTAATATAATCCATAAGCCAATCAGAGAGCTGAGTGGCATCTTTGGCTTTGAGGCTTTGATCAAATGCATCTCTTGATGTTTGATTCCTCAAAGAATGCCGGCCGAGATGCCCTTTGAGTGAAAAACCCTTAAAAGCTGCAACTATCCATGGTTAAAGAACACATCAGTGCGCATTATAGAGTCAGAGCTTTCAGCCCTCTCACTGCAATGCTCATTGCTCCCTCACAATGTGGCCCTGATGAAATGGTCGCGGGGTTTCGGCCCGCTCCATGGTGGGCCTTCGCCCCTGATGGGTGAATAGGAAGCAGGCGGAGGCACGGGCCCGACACAACCCTGCTGTGAGGCTGATTTGAGGTGAGCACAGGGAAGATGGAAAGAGTCAAGCAGGCTTTGATTTGCTCCTCCCCTGCCCTGGGGCTTGGTGGCTGGGACTGCGAGATGCTGAACTCTGGGTGTGTCCCCAAAGACCCCCGGCGGCAGAAAGAACAGGCCGGGACTGCGGATTTCGCAGCCGGTGGGGGGATTGGGATGTGAGGTGCCGAGAGCCAAATTGAGATGTGGGAGTCAGGAAATTTGCCTGGATGAATATTGAGGAGGTCGTTTGGGAGCACTGCGTGGGGAAAGGCAGCTAATGTTAGACACAAAGTCATGACCACTTTTGTTAATTTGCCTAAACACCAGTCACGTACTGATGGGGCATCATGGATTGAAAAGACAAAACTAGCATTCATTTGAGGACGATGGTCCAAAAAAAACCAAAAAAAACATTAGGTTCCAGTTACCCCCGCATATTTCATATCTGTGCTCTGTTGTTGGAAAAGCAATGAACTTTTTTCTGACGGCATCCCTAACAGGCAAGAAGTTGATCAGGAAAATGTCTCACACAATTGTGCTAATCCCCCGTGCTCTTGTTGTTAGGTTCGGTTGAGACCCTCATATTTCAGCTGGTGCTAATCATGAACGATTCCCTGTCTTTAGCGTCGGTGCCAGGGCCGGTGAATCAGGTACATAAGCCTAAGCCGCTTGGAGAGGTGCTCTTATTAAACTCTAGCCAGCTGCTGGAATTTTTCTTCCCCCTCTCATTGTTAATTGGGGAGTCTTGAGTCTTTCCCTGGAGTCGATTTGCAAGAGAAAGAAAAAAAGGAGCAAGAGATTATTGCACAGGAGGAGAGGAGCTTTGAAGAAGTGTTTTGTGATTTTGCCGTATATCCTCCACTCTTTTTTTGTTCCCCTTCTTTATGCACACCCTGGCCAAAACCTATCTGTGCCACAGTGCCTTACAAAACTTAGGCGGTGAAACACAGCAAATATCTGCCTTTAGCTTCGGAGTACAACAACACCTCCCCTGAGTCCTGTTCACCCCTGAAACATGCACTTCATCGGCTGAATACTTGAGTTAAGTGGGAGAACAACAATTCATGTTCTTAACCTAAGCCTCTAGAAAATATCTTCAAAACAACGCCGTAAAGAGTTTTTTCCACTTTCTATTCCTTTGAATGGTCTGGGCACTCTTAACTTTAGCCCCCCCCCCTCTTATCCTAGAGCCCAACTCTTTGGGGTACTGGCCCCACTCCATATCTCATTATCTCTTTCACATTATCTGCAGTCTCCTTCAACTCCAATATTGCATATGCATGCAAGGCATTTTGTCAAAAGATTTTTGAACCCAAATCTTACAATAGGGACTGCAAAAAAAAGAGAGAAACCTGGGTTTTAGGATTTAATGAGTGGCTTGTTGGGGTTGAACGAGGGATAGAAAGCAAGTGAGTGAAGAGCTGCAGAGAGTGGTCGGAGCGAGAGGAGAAAGAAGAGGAAGAATGTCGGAATGGAGCACTAGGTACCATTATAGTGGCAGAGAAAGCTCCTGAAATACTAGAGCTGGGGCGTGTGCTCTGATCAGGACGGCAGTGAGCACAATTACCTTCTTTTCAAATCCTTCAGTGACACTGCGGGAGGAAGGAGGACTTTGAAACTTGAAAGGCAGGAGCTCGCTTTCAACCTCAAACGCGAGCAGGAAAGGGCTCTGAAATTTGTTCAGTGCTCCCCATCCACCATTAGCTTGTTTCTTCCTCTTGCCTCCAGGCATTTAAGCGCTTTTTGAAAAGATGTTAAGAAATTCAATCACCATAGAAAGAGCGGGATAGTTCTTTTTTCTGTTTTTCTTTTTTTTTTTTGCTTTCCTCTGGTCCACAGAGGACCTTTGCTTGCTGCTTTTGTGTTGTGGGCTGAGCAGACCTGCAGACTGGCAGAGGACTGGATGCAGAAACCATGGGAAAAGAGTGGGAAATAGAAGAAGAATGAAAGATGAGGAAGGGAAGAAGGGAGAAAGTCTGTTGGGTGGATGGTCAGATGTCAGGAAAAGTGTTGTTGGGTTGAACTTTTCAAAGTTTCATGTGTTTACCTTCAACTTCATTTTTTGACAGATGCTTCCATGTTATCCTGAGCAAGTTTCCACCAGCAGCCAACAAAGAAATCTACTGGAGAGCAGCGTTGCTCTACCAAGCAGTCAATTGACCCTTGTTCTGGAGGGGTGTTTAATTTACCATTTAAAGTCCCACGAGCTGAAGAAATGAAGTCCCAAAGATGGTTTATAGTAGAACGATGAACCTCTTTCCTCTGGGGAGTTACTTGTGGGGGGGTTGTGTCATTGTGATTGAACTGGTTGTCGATTGACCTCATTTAGAGGAAAGACATGAGTTGAGTTCAAATTCCTTAGTGCACTATATCATGTGTTGTAGACCTGTCTGAATCTTCAATTCCAAAATCCAGCACCCTAAAAATTTCCCACAAGTCTCTGCAAAAATACAGTGATCCTTACTAGGTGAGCAAATGTAGACCACAATGCATGGCGTTTGAATGATTTTCATGTGAAAAATTTAAAGACACACTCCAGTGAAAATGGTTTTTTTAACAGGTTCTTGTAGCATTTTTCAAGACATATATAATACAATTAAGATAAAAATTCACTTCTCAGGATTTCTTTATTTCAAATACGAAAAAAATACAGCTGGAAAAAGCCTAAAGCTATGATGCAGCTGCTACAGTCGGCTGGACACAGTCTACCTGCTTCACTCCATTCTGATACATCCACTTGTAGACAAATAGATCCATGTACGTTTAGGTTTTTCTCATCCAATCTGACATCTGGCTCAAAACTGTACATTTTTGTTGCATGTGTAATGTTAGTTTGGGGGTTGTGAAGGGCTGTAAGATAGCGGGAAACAAAGGGATCATGGTAAGTAAAGGAACATTTACTTTGTGCCAACAGTCAACTCAGAGATGAATTTCTAATGAACCCCTGTAGCTCTGCAGAAACGATGTCCTAGAAAACAGCAGTTTTTTTTGATTTTGTGTATAAAAAGCATAATCATCTTTAAAAGACCACTGGGAACGTTTTGGAAATAGATCAAAAGATGATCAGAGGGGGACTTTAAATTTATTCTTTATAAACCATCCAAGTTTCCATCTTCAGAGCACAGTGATTCATAAATAGTTTTCATTTATCATCATTCGTCATGTTTGCTGTTTAAAAAAAGCAGTGCAAATTTCTTTTAAAACCCTGCATAGGTTTTTAGGAGTTAGGGAGTAGGGAGGGCATTCAGACATAGTCATGATCTGAATAACAGCAGAGGCCACAAGAAAAACGTATAAAAGGGCAAGAAAGTTCTACGCCACCAGAGCAAAGTTAAACTAGTTTCTTTAAAGCAGAAACTCTCACTTTGTAAGTTAACTCACTTAAATCCCCTGCGAATAAACAGTTTATAAAACATTAAATATATGTGTAAGAATAAAAAAGAAAGCTCATAAATATGTACCCAATATACTTTCTTAGCTGTAGTTCTAAATTTTGTGGATGTGAAACAGCTGACAGTACACAGCAGGAGGCTTCTCTGTGCAGCTACATAACAGGGCTTGCTCTCTGCATAGTTTACAGTCATGACTTCCTCAATCCATGTCAGAAGATGAACCCAATTCCAAAATCCCTTTATGTTAATATTGAGCTTTGCAAGCGCAGACCTATTAATCCAGCTTTACCGGTATAAGTTGCATTATTCCCTTAATAAGATCACTGGCTGTGCAGTATAGGATTAAATACTTATATCATAGCAGAGAATGTCATTTCCTGCGGATGAGAACGACTTGCGTCTCGCTGTCAGTTCCGCATTAGGAATCCTTGAGTCTTTTTTGCCACAGCACTTCTGGCCCGGACGCAGGTAATGGATGTGGGAGAATGAGGGGAATCAAAGTGGGACCCTCAAGCTGCTCCTCCTGCTTCCTTCAGTCTCCTTCCCTCCTCGCTTCTGATCCTTCTGGAAAGTGGCGACGTGCTATGGTGGCGCTCTTCCATGCTTAAGGTAGTGGTCTTTAATCTGGCCCTCTGCTCTGTTTGTAATTGGCAGTTGGATGCTGGTGGGTCATCGGAGTGGGGGAGGCACTCTCACTGCCAGGCTGCTTAAACTGCAGAACCTCTGGCGCCAGCTTAGCGGCAGTTTGCCAGGTTTTCAGCCAAGGACGTAAATGCAAAAGAGAACATTTAGGCGCTCTGATGGCCAGCATGATGGTGAACTCATATTTACATTAGTCCACGGCTGAACATGAGGATGAGGCTCATAATTCTGGAGTTGAGAAAAAGGCCTCAGTGGAAAAAAAGTCACAAAAGGTCTTTTATGAAGTGAACAAAGTATTTCTGTATACATTCTAGATGTGTTATTCTATTTAGAAAAGATTTTTTCAATTTCTGTAATTTTCACAAAAAAACAAAAATGAAAGATCTTGAACAAGTGGTTGTATATGAAAACTTTACATTCTTTTGATAATCAGGCAATTTTTAGAACAAAATGTGAATAAATAATAAAATAAAAAAAGTACTGTATCTAAACATTTAATTTTGATACATTTCTAAAATATAGCATGTAGGTATGTTTGTGGTTTACATCAAAGTATTCAGTTTTGTGTGTTGATCCAAGTTTGTGTACCTGGCATTAAGAAACATGGTTCTGTAATTTTGCATTTTTGTAGCTGTTTCTTGAAGGTGATTTATGATTTGGTCTCTTAATTGATTTTTTTAGATTGTGTTTTTTTTTTATAATTGCAATGTTTACTTTTGTCCAACATAGTTGAATTAATCATTGAATCTCTATGTGCTACTATAAATCATCTCAAGATAAGATAGCCTTCTAAAACAGGATATATCGGCGGCGACACAAAATAACATATTCTTTGGCAGTAACTACCATATTTTTTGGAATTTAAGTATAGGTTGCAGCAGAACAAAAAAAGCGTAATAAAGAAGAGAAAAAAATCGTATACAAGTTTCACTTTTGGAAGAAATGTAACAAAATACGAGAACAAGGACAGACATTTCAGCTTGAAAGGAAAATCAGAATAATGGAATAACAATGATTTGGTTGGTTTAAAAAAACTATTCTGTCTTTTTTTATTAATATGATTTGCCATATGTTTTTAAATACGCCGTAACATTTTTTTTATCTTGAAATTGC
The DNA here is from genome assembly GCA_014656515.1 of Oryzias celebensis. Lineage (NCBI taxonomy): Eukaryota > Metazoa > Chordata > Actinopteri > Beloniformes > Adrianichthyidae > Oryzias > Oryzias celebensis. The sequence continues at coordinate 29,324,421 of BNCR01000012.1, read as the reverse complement.
ACACAAATAGGTTGCAGAGTAAATGACAAATCTTGTTTGCCCAACTCGTTTTTCTGTTTAAGGATAAGGTTTAAGGTTAAGGTCGCGACATATTTATTTAACCTCTTCTTGCTGTATGTTGCTGATTTGCAATGCAGCATTTAATCTTAAAAGAAAAACACTTTTTGTAATTGGAAATAAGTTCAGGCATGAAGGAGTTAACAGTCTTCAGATTAACTGAAGTTGAAATCAGTGCCTCAGATTTTATTCCCATCTTTTACAGTCAATTATGACACTAAAGTGAAGCAGAAAAGTAGTTCATCCTTGTAAAATGTGTGTTGATAAAAAAAACTGTTTTCTTGTGTTGCTGTTTTTTGTGACATTTATTCTAAACGACTGGCCATTAATGGATCATCTTGTTTGCACGTGTGCTTGTAGATTTATTGCAGGACACAAAACTAGAAACGCAAGGGTGCTGTTTTTCTTTCACACCTATTTTGGACCCAAACCATTTTTTTAACAGTGGTTGAGTGGTGAGTTATGGACGTTAGAAGACCAACACTAATGAAAATTGTAGTTTTGGTCTTTTCAGTATGATCTTGTAGCATTTTCTCTCACAGAGGAAAAATACAAAAGAATTTAAGCTTAAAAATTGCATTTGAGTATTTCTTTGTTCAAATTATTGTGAATCAGGAGCAGATGAAAAAATGCTGTTTGATAAAGATTGTATTTGTGACGTTGAAACTGTGATGAGCGAGCCAAAGTCTCCTTGCTCCGCTCCATTCTGATGCATCCCCTTGCAGACAAATAGAGTCATAGAGTCATGGTTTTCTTCCTCTGACCTGGCTTCTGGCTCAGAGCTGTATGGCTGGCTGGATATCTACAATATTGCTAAAGATAATGTGATTGGAGATGGACTTTAAAGACCCAATCTAATGAAAATTGCGTTTTTGCTGCATTTTCTGGATGATAGAGGAAATATATTAAGAAAATGAAGCTTAAAACTGCACTTTTAAATATTTCTTTAATCAAATTGTTGTGAATCAGGAGCAGACAAAAAATGTGTATGCTTTTTGAAAATTGTTTTTGTGACATAGAAAGTATGAGCGGGTCACAAGCTCCCTGCTCCGAGCTCTCAGGGGGGGGGGGGGTGGGGGGGTGGGGGTGGGGGTTGCGTTGCGCAAGCATTCCCACCCACAACAAATTTCCGATGAACTCCTGCTGCCCTGCAGAAACTATGTCCTAGAAAATGACACAGGTTTTTGGATTTTAGCTAAAAATTGCAAAACCATAATTAACACTGGGAACACTTTGAAAATAGAGCAAAAGATGATCGGAGTGAGACTTTATTGAAACAAAATATTGTGTACATATTTTGGATTTGGCCAACTTCATCACATAAGGAGCACTTGACTTGTCACGTTCTGTTAAACACTTTCTTAGAAATTTTACTTAGAAATTGCTTAGAATTACTTAGAAACTTATCTTAGAAAGGTATTATAAAACACAATACAAACTTGAAAAACTGACCAAAATCTGTTTTTTTTGTTTTGATAAATTCAGTTTTTTCAGGTTTTTTGCTCTTCCACTGGGAAATCTGTAGTGTTTTTGTTTTTTTTTACACTTGGGATAACTAGGTTTTAAAATTGGTACAAAAGAGTCTACATAAACATACCCGTTTGATAAGTCACACGAAACAGGAAACAGATGGCTTGCAGAGGATGACCTCCTCTTTTATTTATCGTTTGAATATGAATATGAAGGAAATACCAGACATGCTGGGCCACTCTCTGAGTCAGTCTCAATGCTATCAAACTACAGAAAAGACTAATACCAGGTCATGAGGCTGCCTGACCCCTATAGATGTCAGTTCAGAGGCTATGCGAGGGGTCAAAGGTTGCTCCTTTCTTGTAGAGCCCAGCCCTTGAACCCAACTCCACCTTCATCCCCCTTACACACAACACGCCAAGAAGCCCTCTCCAGAGGGCCCACTCCTCCAGTTCCCCCCCCTCGGAGAGGGAGACAGGGAAAAAGATTTAGTTTGAGAACTGGGGGAGTGGGACGGGGGGCCGAAGAAGAATGAAGGAGGGTGACGCTTGTTAAGGGGGCAGCTTGGAATGTGAGCTGAAAGCCGGCCTCTTCCATGGGAATCCATTTCTAAAAAGACCAGACAGAGCTGAATTTGAAAGCATGCGCTCCCTCAGCTGTGTGGATTTAAGATGTTTTTTGATTTATGGTGTCCATTTGCTTAAACACTGTTTGCCTCTGAACTCCCACATCTGGTGTAGAGAAAGGCAAACCCGGGTAGGTTTTTTTTATCGTGCCCAAAGCTTGCAAAGCTCAACTGTTGCTCTTTCCTTCAACTTTTTTCTCTGCGTGATACAATTTCCTCCAAGTGTTTCAGCAATACGTTCATAAAAAAATGCAGCTTTGATGTGAAATCTCCTTTTTTTGTATCCTAGCAGAGGAGGAGAGTTCAGGCGCACCGTACCACCGTGAGAGGCGCAATGCCATCAGCTCCCAAATGCCTGGCGCCACCGACAGGAGCGTAAACGAGGAGCCCTCCACTTCCACAGAGGAGCGGCCGTCCCTGCTCAAGAAGGAGCTTCCTGGTTCCCTGCCCCATCTGGTGGACCATGCCCAGCTGTACAGAGGCCCGCTGTTTGCCATGGACCCCCGAAATGGCTACTTAGACTCACACTATCGTAAGTTTCAAAGTAGTTGGAAAGTTGGGAAGCTCAAGGACATGCTTACAACAGCCCAAATGCTGAGGCCAGCTGTACTTCTTGTACTGTAGGTGAGAAGCACATTTTCAGAGGCTTGATTAAGTCTGACAGATTAGCCCTCCTCTAAGACTTGCCTGTGCTCACACTTGAGAACGCTGCACGCTCGCCTGTCTTGTGTTGTGCCTGGGAAGTTTAGTATGGGGAACGGCCAGCGCAGCTTCTTAATTCCCTCATTAGGGGCCTGTCTGAACGCAGCCCTCCACTTTCTCTCATCAACACACACTTCAAAGCCCCAAAGCAGCGTCAAGTCAAACCTCACCGCCCCCTACTCTGCCTGCTTCTCTCACTCTGGGACCTGGAGACAGTGTGAGAGAAAGGGAAGGAGACTAACAGGGATAAAGCCCTGGAGAATGAGGAAAGAGCTGTGGCGTGGTTGAGATAGTTAAGATCATTTGAAATTAAACTGAGATAAACAGTAGTAGCTTTAAAAAAGGGAAGGTGTGAGAGAAATCGGGGTTGAACGTGGCTGATTGGAGGTTAATTTGGTGGCACCCTACCCCGGACTTTGTGTCCAGACAAGGATTTGATGTGATAGCTTGTTTATTTTGGTTATATTGCCACTGAATTGGGGCAGACAGAGTCGGACAGGGGAGTTTTAGTGCAGCGGCGGTAATGAAAACTCCAGTGGACCCCAGCCTTTTGTTGTAACTCCATTATTCAGCCACTTCATTACCTCGCTCTCCCCGGTGCCTTGGAATAACCAAGGTGCCTCTTTAAGGAAAAGGTTACTTAAAACGAGGCTACGCTGCTGTGGACAGGAGCCTCCAGGCCAGAACATTACTGCCCATTACATCCTGACCCAACTCAGCAACACTGCCACTTTTCATTTTGTGTGTGCGACTGGGTGTGTGAAGGAGGGCCGGTGGTTCCAGACCGCTGGAGCCGAGGGGCAGGAACAGTGGCGAAGGGGAGAGGCGGGAGGGGCCAGGGGTCACCGGGAGGCTTGGGGTCATGCGGAAAAGTCACAGTCTGAAATGGAGAGTTCAAAAACAGCAGGAAAAGTCAAAAGGGCTGTCAGCTCCAAGAGGCTTTTTTATGTGTGAGACGTAAGACGCTGGAAACAGCAATCACAGAAAGCAGGGTTGTACTTATGCTGTAGATCTATAACACATAGTTTGTTCATGTGGTTGTCATTCTTAAGTCAGTTGGGAAAAAAATTAGGAACTGGCACTCAACCTTTTTGATTAAAAGAAAGGAAATCCTGGAAAAAAAACAAAATTCTTTGTTACAAGTTCAAGTCCCGATTGGGTGAAAGTTGTTCTCTGCATTTGGTCCATCCCCCAGGGGAGCGGTGAGCTGCAGAAACACCCGCGCTCGGGAACCGTTTGGTGGTTTACTCCCCAAAATCCAACCCCTGAGTCCCATTTTTTGAGTGCTTGGTGTTACTCAACCATGGATTTGAATCTATGACCTTCTAGTCTCAGGGCAGACACTCTACCACAAGGCCACTGAGATAGTCCACTGAGTTGTTCCTTTGGTATAACGAAGTCTTGCTCTTTCCATTTTTTTTAAAAGGCGTAACATGTTCTGCATCCTGATTGGCTGTAGGGCATTGTCAATCAATCTCCTCTGTGCAAAGTCTCCTGTTCAGAATTCATTCAGCTAAACAAATCTACCTAAATCTTTGACTGCCATCAGATCTTTGATGGACTCAGTTTTCCACAAAAGTTGGAACTTTGAGAGTTCAAACATCAGAAAAGTGTGAAAAGCGTTGATAGGGGATCTAAAAACTGCTTCCTATTGAACCTTCATAAATGGTTTTGTTTTAGAACCTCTTCTTAACTATTTCAAACCTTTAACTGTCTGTAAAAATGAGATTAAAACTTTAGAAATAGTACTAAATTTCTCTAATACAATGGTCTACATCAGATTTTCATCATAAACACCTATGAAAACCTGGAAAGATTGATAATAACATTCCAATAATATCAATAGAATATAATAATATTCTTTCATAATTTGTAATTTGGTCGTCATTATTTCTGCAAAGTAGTCACGACAACCATTTACAGGAATGCCTTTGGCTTTTTTGATATCTCCAGCTTGCATTAATAAATTAAATATAAACTCTGCTGCAGACAGGGTTTATTGACTGCTATGTCTTTCATGAATTCGTTTCAGCTCAGTTTGCTGCTTCTGGCTTTATCCTGAATTCAGAACACAAACAAAAAATGGGGTTATTATAACTGCAGGTTGTTTAATGCGCTTTTATTTTAATGCGTCAGATCAAAGCTGCATTCACAGACGCTTCTTCTGCTTTTGTTTTTACTTGAAGTTAAGCCTTGTTACCTCTCCTTCTTTACATTGTGATTTTTAAAACAAATGTCGTAAAGTGTATTAAAGGCCCTATACTATGAAAAATCAACTTTTTGAACTTTTAAGAGTATTTTAATGTTATTTTTAATTATTTTTTTTTTACTATAAACAACCCAAAGTAGTATTTTGATCTATTCACGCATTTCTGAGGAAAACTTGCGCTCCGAGCACCAGGCCCCCCCAACCGACAAACTGAGCCTGTTCATACAAGCTGATGTGACAAAGTGAGAAAAGCCGCTTCCAGGAAGAGTCTTCTCTGCGAGCACCGCCCCCAGGCTGACAAACACACCCACCTTCTCAAAGTACTGAACCAGTGAAGGTAAAGAACTGTCGGTGAATCCTGGAGATGGCACATCTTAAGTAGTGGTCCAACGTTGATGGTAAGATTGCAGTCAGCTGAGTCCAGTCAGGAGGAGCAACTTGAACCCTGGAGCACCATGACACATGACACAAGCGTTTAAACTTCGTGTGGTGGCAAACGCCAAAAACCATTATGGTGAGGAATCTGCACAAATGGCGCATGCAGATGGGTGATATAGTAAAGGCGGCTGCAGAAAAAGAAGCAAAAGACTTCCTGGTGGATGTGCAAAGGAAACGAGCAATGAATTAGAGCAGTGGTCCCCAACCGCTGTGCCGCAGACTGGTTCCGGTCCGTGGATCAATTGCCACTAGGTTGCAGAAGAAAAAAAATAATTTTTTTGTTTTGAATCCAGAAAAGAGTTGAAAAGGAGGCAGCGTTGCTTTGTGCCAACAACTTAAAGAGGTGAATTTCTAATGAACTCCTGCCACCCTGCAGAAACTCCTAGACAACGATACAGGTCTTAAGTTTAGGCTAAAAACGGTGTAATCATGGAAAAGACCGCTGGGAACACTTTAAAATAGATCAAAAGATGATCTATTGTAAAGATGATCTAATAAGGATCTAAATATTTAAATACGATTTGACTCCTTGATTAAATGGTCTCTTCTGCTGCTGCTTTGGTGCAAATTTCAGACATAAAAGGGTAAAATCAAAATATTTCCATGAAGTCTCTTGGGGGCTCAAAGCTATCACACTTAAGGCAAAGTAAATCAACAAACCATTTGATTTGTACAAAATAAAAATAGCTAATATGTGGTTTCTTTATAGATGTTTCTCTGTGGTCTCTGTGATCCGTCCGGCACTCTGAAGGACTTATGATGTGAGATAAAAGCACTGCAGGGTAAAACACCTCCTTCTGGCCTCAGGTGTTGAGGATGTGGGGTGTCCCCGAAGGCGTCACGTCCATTCTGTCTGATTGAACCCAGTACCAGAGCTCAATCCCCATGAGCTTTGGCGGTCTAAGGGTCAGTGGAACGAAAGGGGTCCCCTTAAACCTGCGCCCCCCCTTCTTTCTTCAGCAGCTTTGAACCAGAAGCCTGTAGCATCTGTCACCACTCCTGCACCACAAGGTGTAAAAAGCCACTGGCTGCTGTTCTGGTTTCTGGTTCTATACACAATTGAGCGTGCACATGTGCGCACGCACTCACACAGCTTTGACTCCACTATCCACGCTCTATGAGGGCTTTGTCACCGTCTAAATTCATTCCAGGTGCGTGTGTGTGATGGAGAGGGGGCAGTAAGCCTTTGTGCTGTGCTTGCACAGAACGGCGTGCCACGCAGCAGACAACCAGGTAAATCAGATTCCTCGTAGCACAGTTGGGTGTCAGTGTTTAATGTGCCTAAATGCGACAGCACCTGCAGCCTCCCCACACCTGGCCGCCGGGTCGTTAGCTCGTATCCCCGTAGATGTGGGAGTTGAGAAGTGAGAAGAGAGCAGGGGGGGTTATCCTCAGGGTAAATCTCAGCTTTTCACTTGCGATCTCGCTCTTCTCTTACGTCCTTGGCCTCAGACTGTGTTTACTCTGCTTTTTACACCCACTTCAGCGCAGAAAAGAGGAGGCACCACGGCAACATTACCCCCATTGTTAGGACTCGCTAATCGTGGCGTTGCCAGCGTCTTAGCTTCTTTTCTTGGGCAAACACTGGATAAGAGTCCATATCCTCCTTACCACAACTCTAAGACATGGGGCTTTGCTGGAGGATAAGAAGAAAGGATTGAGATGAGGATTAATGAGGAAGAAGGCTTTTTAAAAAGTCTTAATTGTTTAAAGGAGTGAATGAGAGGCACAGTTCTGACATGTGTTTGCATTGTGTGGTGGTCAGTGGTCCTGCAGTAACGGTGAGCCCACTTCCTGGCATCTCTGCTTGGCAATCCTCTTTTTTTGTGCCAAGCGTTTTGTTGACAATAACGATTAAAAGCCCTGCTGGAACACCAAAGAGGAGAAAAGGGAAGAATGGAAAAGATATACAGTTATTCCTAATAAGTTTAGAGCATTACATGCCATGACTGCAAAATTTAGCCTCTTAACAGATCTAACTCATATCTTGCAGCTAAAGCTTTAACACTAAAGCCTTCTTGACTTTGAATGATCTCAGGCGCCACACCAAAAAATAGTTAGCAGCAGTCAAAGTTTGGAACTTCTGGTTGAATCTGTTCTTTTCCCAACGAGAGCAACTCAGTGTAGCAAAGCAATCTAGAAAATCCCACCGAAAAACTTTGGTGTGAACACTGCGAAAAGGGGAAGAGCTGCGTTAAGAAGAAAATCATTAGAGAATAGTAAAATGATCTATCCATGCTGGAAGTTATTATTTACTTAACAAGAAATCTTATAATAAGATATTAAAATGTAGAAAGAATGAGTTACAAACAATCATTGATAAAGAGAAAAATAAGTTAAGTTAGAAAGAATTACTTCAAATTGAATGTTATACAGCTCAACGTTAAATAGTTTTTCAGATCAGTTTTTTGTTAACGGTGTTTATATGGGTTTATGTCTGCTTAGTTGTATTTCATTTTCAGAACAGTGACAAAAAATAGAGAAATAAGTAGAAAAGACTTATTTTAGAACATAATTTGAACAAAATGAGAACATAATCTTAGTACAAGCTGGCCCATCTTAAAAAATCTAAAACTCGCACTGAACATAAGTCAACATTTTTGTTTCCTAGATAAGGACAATGAATGAACTTCATTGTACTTTAAATTACATTTACATGAAAATTAAAGTGAATTTTTTTTGTCTTTTATCAAGTTTTTTTTTCTTAAGAGTTTGGAGCAAAATTATTTTTATTTACCGGTAAAAATAAATTCCTTATTTCTAGATCTCGCTGCACACACTGCTCCTCTGTTCTTTTTTCTTGAAGGTACCTGCATGATAAGATATTTGTTCAAAAATGACTTAACAAGATTACCTTCTTGAAGCAAGTCTTTACATTACAATTTTACCTTTATCAAGTGTAATAAGTTCAATTTTAATTTTATTGGACAGCAAATCCTACTTGGCAAAAACAAACCTCTTAAAAAAGAGTAAAAAATTATTACCACATTGGCAGATTTTCTTTAAATTTGATTTTTTTATCCTCAAACTAAGATTATTTTGCTGTTGAAACATTTTCTTGATAAGATTATTTTCCTGCACGACAGAAAATAAGACAAACAAGAGTCTTACTACTTTCTTAAGATTCCCTTTTTGCTGTGCAGACTCTTCAGCTGTTAGTGGTTGTAATCATACAGAGGAGGCTTTAATGTGTCAGAAAATGCAAAAAAGAAAATAGAAGTTACAGAGGTGGTGGTGGTGGTGGGGGGGTGCTTTCCTGAATTTGAATTCAAAGAACAAACAAACTTGATGGTCTCGTGTTGGTGTAAATGTGACAACTGTCTGGAAAGCAGGTTCAAACCCCCCCCTCCCAAGTGAAGTGGGGAGTTGAGAGCAAAGCTCGGGGTGAGAAGACACGTGCCGGTTTCAAGGGTAAGTGTTGTCTTTGTGATTGTTTCAATATTGGCTTTTTGAGCGCGGTGGCTCGGCAGAGTCCCCCAGCGGTGCGCCGGCATGGAGGAGCCTGGGGCACACTGCAGGCAATGGAGAGGGATCCCTTCCATCCACCTCCTTTCATCAAGAAAGAACGACATGGGCCTGCGCTCTGTTGCGGCCCCCTTGGTCCAGCGCGCTAGGGATAATCAGATGATCCCCTTTTATTCAGCTTATTAGAGGCATCTCATGCTGTAAGATAGAAAATATTCTCACATGCTTGTGCCCTCTTTGTAGTGCTCGATGATTTAAGAGGGTTAAGCAGAGTTTGAAGTGCCTCAAGAATGCACTTTCATACCATCTTAAAGTCATGTGCTGCTATTACCACAAGGCTTACGAGTGTGAACTGAATATCTGGACATAATGGCAGTCCTCATTAACAATGACAAGATTAAATGTGAAGGGGCTTAGAAGAATTAAGAAGAATTTGTGGAGATCTGAAGACGCTCAGAAGGAATACTCAGCGTTTCTTAATATCAATGCGGCGACATCTGTCACTGTGTTTAACTTCCTTGCAAATGTGATTGGTTAATCAGAGGAGTCACAGCAGCAAGTCGGGACAATGGCACTTTGTTGGTGCGAAAAGGCTCAAGACAAAGATGTGTTGTCCTTCCTAAAGGAGAACCGCAGTAAACCCTGCTGGCAGCAGGAACAGGAAGCACCAAAACAAGAAGGCTCGTAAGAGCTTCTTCTTCACAATTGGGGTAAAACCTCAACATCTTCTACTCACCCTGTAGCAGGATAATCACCGGCAGATGTCTCTCTACGTGTTTGTTTCCTTGAATCCAAACTTCCTCGCTCCGTCCTGCATTTGCATTTCCCTCACATACATCGTGGTGAAGATAAGCACCTCATCCCTACAGCCAACAACCTATATCTGGCTCTTGTCTCTGGAGGGTCACAAGTACTTATTGTTCAACATAGAGAGGAGGCTGATGAACACAGTCTAATTAAAATGTTTCAAGCAGCCTGGTGAAATGTGAGACACCTCCAGAGGGAAGAGAACTGGGTCCATGTCTGTGGGTGTTACAGAGACCGAGGGGTGAGCCTTAGAAGAGTGAAAGAGACGAGGAGGGGGTGTAACAAAGCAGAAAATGAAGAAAGACATAAAAGAATGGTAACTCAAGGAGGTCAGGCCCATCACACGCTTTAGTGTTGCCTTCAAAGATGCCTGGGACAGGTGGCAGCTCCAGACAATCTTGCACCACAGAGCAGCATCCTCTCAGGAGGAGATAAGGGATTCCACCATCCAGGCATGGTTTCTTTCTGACTCCTGCCTCCTCAGTTCTCACATGTTTTTCCGACTCCCCCCTCCCAATCTGGAGGACTCTCCTTGACGTGCTGCTTTGATGTGGCCCGCTGCAAGCTGCAGGGCTGCAGCTGGGCCGCTGGCGGGCCGTTGGGATTCGACGGGATTGCGGTTGAGTCTGCCGGGGCTCTCCGGTGCCCGGCACTTTCAGGTCTCATTAAAGCTCTGTGGCAGGGTTAATCCTCTTTAAAGTTTACATGGGCTTCAGTTTGTCTTTTTGCCCAGACGGAGGGAACCCCTGGGCACCACCTGCGTGACAAAGACTCAAATCGCTGTAACACAAGTTCCATCCGCCTGGACTCCTACACTGCTCGTACTCTTCCCCATCCCTCTGTGCCTTTATGCGCCTCTTTTTCCCTCTTCCTCTTCCCTTGATAGTACCTAGTCTTGGTTGTAAGTCTTTTAGGATTATTTGGGTGGAATTTGTTGACAGGGGTGCAGTAAATGGATTACAACTTTGTCCTTGTTTTGGAATGCCGTGAGGAGGGAAAGGGGAGAGATCAGGCTTTGAATAATGAGAGCGGCAAGGAGAGGCAGATAGAGCAGGATTAACTGCAAGAATTAGGAGGACCGTGCAAGAGTGAGAAAGAGGGTAAAATAGAGGGTATTTGCTCCGTACATCAATGTAAGGAGCAAAGAAACGGAGGAAAAAGGGGAGAATCAGAGAGTTCCAGATGTTGAGGCACTCAAAAGATCTTAATTGGTCCAAAGGGCATCAGCCCCGCATCTGGTCCAGCAGAGGCCAGCAGTCATTTGTTTGATTGCTGTGACACTGGTCTTTACTCTGTGATACATGGTTTCCTCTGTTAGCCCAAATAATGGCCACTTTTCCCCTGAGGTCTGAGCAGACTCGCTCTGAGAAGACATGAAAAAATAGAGGGGAAAGACTTGGAGGCAGCAGTAAAACATACCAAAAGACTTCACTAGTGGTTTTGAAGCATTAAAATGAAAATTACAAATGCTAGACAATTTCTTAATGATTTATTTCTCACTCTGTTGCTTCAGGCTCTCACAGCTTTAAAAAAAGTATTCAAATCGGCTTGTAATAATCAACTTTATTGCTTTGTGATTTTGTCAAAAAGAGACAATCCAGAGCTTGTTTTTTACTCCACTGTCTCCGCATTTGAAAAATTAGTTGCAATTGCCCTTGTGAGTCTGCATGTAAGAAAAAGGACAAACCTCAAAGCAGGTGGCCCGCACACAATATCAAAATGGTAGACCACTCAGTGAACTCGTAGAGAGAAAATGTTCATGAAACTCACTTGTACAAAGACCTTTCATTGGAAGAGGTCACTCGAACGGGTGCTGCAGAGGGTGGTGTGGATGCTGCTTTTCTTGAGCATATGCAGCCTTGAACGCACCAGAGCGGGAGAATTTTTAAACAAAGTTTCTTCAACAACAAGTTTGAGCGATAATGCACAATCAAAACAAAAAATTACAGATGATAAATGCTTGATGTGATAAATTGGTGCTTATAATAAAGACTAAGAAACAAAAGGGGAACTTGAAATGTAATTTAGCAAACAAAATTAAATGTCTGTGACCTTCTTTCCAGTCTGTCTGCCTTTGCAGAGTGTCAGCAGTTTCACCTGCTTCAGCTGTTTAATGTTTCTGTTGAAGATCAAACATTTAAAGAATAAATCATTCACTCAATTCATTTACTCTCACCAGTTTCTAGATGAAGACGTCAAAAATTGCATCAAACTCTTGGATCAGTGTTTTCCTGGGACAAATGGGGCAGATGAAGAAATTTAACGGAGTGGTTTTGTATCGACCTGAGAATTAATCGCTCTTTCATCCTGGAGTTATATTTTGCTTAAAAGCAGATAGACAGATGCAAAATAAAGACAGGAGCAAGGAGGGAGTGAAGAACCAATAAACTGCTGCCTGTTTCCTCATCTGGGTCAGGGAAATGGGGGGGCTCTTGAAGATACAAGAGTGAAGGGAGAGGGCCAGCCCATAGCTCTTTGTTCTGCTCCCCAGTTCACCCCAATCTGGGGGAAATTCTGCAAACGTTGGAGATAGATTGGCACTCCGTGGAGGCCCTCTGAAATAACCTTCACTCCCTGATCCATATGGTACAAGGAAAGAGAAGAAAAACAGAGCATAGCTTGGGGTTGGAGGGAGCCGGAGGCCCCCTGGAAGCACCTTGTGCGTGCTTTGCTCCCCTCTTAAGCAAGAAATCCTTATGCTGGTGTGCAATTTGTTAAGATTGACTTGGTAAATGTTTTGCAGATGCTTCCACACCGTGAAGCATCTGCGTGTCCTGCAGAGGCAAATCTCATTGATTCTAAAATGAAAAGGCTTTAAAATGTTGAAGAAACATTCATAAGTTTAGGGAAAAAATCATGTGTTCTGCGATGAACAATCATGTTCTTAAAATTGTCAGCAGTGGCATGCAGAGATAACCTGAGTGAACAACAACTCCCACAGCAAATATGTATAGACTTGCACAACCACAAAGACGGGGCACAGACAGTCTTGCTAAGCCCTGACAAACAAATTACTCGTGACAGCGAGTAGCGATGGAATGTACATTTGAGAGCGAAAGCCTGTTATCCTTTCTCTTTCCACCACTCGTTGTCTCTCCTATGCTGCCCTGATTTTCTTTTGCACCATGTTAATTACTTTAACCCATCAAGAAGCCGTTAAAAGGGCGTGAGCGCAACTGAGCAAGAAAGGGATAAAACGGAAAGAAATCTATTGATTTACAGAGGAAGAGGACAGAGTGGGACCTGCCAGCCTGCCGTGTATGATGAATGGCAGCCTGAGCAGCCAGAGAATCCATGACAATTTTCCTGTTATTTAACCTCTCCACTCGCTTTCCTCACCACTGCATCTTTGCTGAAGAAAAGCTTTGCTTTTATCTTTCTGCCTTGCAATACAGTAGAAAATGCCCTGCACAGCATGAACATTAGGGCCAATTTATGCAGCGGTAATTAGGCCATTAGACCTGAAACAATCTGGGACCTGTAATTAAGCAAAGCACTCCAAAAGTCAAAAGCAACTCCCATTGAGCTTAGCTAAACAGTCTCGGAAAGTGTTATTTACATGTTCGAACAGCTTGAGGTCTCACTGTAAGTAAACATGGTGAAAGGCAGCTTGGGGAAGGGGATTGATCACAGGGGGAAATGTTAGCCGCCACAGAGGAGACAGCCTCCAAACTACTTAAAGTGAGAGTCTGTTTAGAGTCTCTTGGTGTTCATGTGATCAGAGGCTCAGTGTCACATCTATGGAGGAAAAAAAGCATCAGACGCGATGTTGTCATGCAGTTCAGAGACACACAATCCTGCATGGCAGACGTACAAAATATAAAACGTGAGGTTTTTTTCACTGTAGGACCACAGAACAAGGAGTACCCTTACATGAGTATAATTTTGTAAAAAAAAAAGGAACATTTCTCAAGTTTTTAAACACTTTTAAAGTAGTGTCAATACATGATTAAGAAATAAGCACCAAAAATGTTTTTAACATCACTCTTTTCTGAAACCAACCGCTAATTGTTACTTAAAGAACTGAAAGATTAGAGTTTTATTCGTTTGCCATTTTACGTTTTATTTTGTTGGGTGCTCCTCCTGGGGTCGGGAGGGTTGATTTTATTTTTGTTTCATTTGAGCTTAAATTCAGGACCTTGCTTTGTACATGTGACATTTAACCAGAATTATTTCTGCATAACCCGAGATGTTTGTGAATATGGCAAAATTGGTTCTTTTTTTCTTAAGTTTCATTTTAAATTAAAAAAAGCATTTAAAAGTTTAAAAAGACCTGACCTCTTCAAGGTCAAGTCTTTTGAAATTAAATCTCAAACATAAAAACATGTTTGATAAACATTTGGATATATGGATTATTTTAACAGTTCCTATGCCTTTTGACAAGGTATTCTGTGTCCTGATTGGCTATTGACCTTGTCAGTCAAGCTCCTCTGTGCCGTGTCTCTTGTACAGAAGGCGTTCAGTTTGCCAGATTGACAAATCTTTGATCGCAATCAGATTTTTATCACTCTTTAATACAGAACTTATTTTTCTACAAAAGTTTGAACTTTGAGAGTCTAATCAAGAGAATAGTGCAAAAATGTTCATGTCTGTCCAAGAAAAGTATAAACAATGTATAGTGAGGAAATTTACAGAGTAAACATCTACAATTGTACTTCAAAGATTTCACACGTCGCAGGTTATTCTTAGAACGTAACCCTCACGATAAACAAAAGACCCTCTTATACCAGGTTTAGATTCTGTTTGTTTTCACCATAAACAATAATGCTTAAGACTGCTACAGACAAAATGGAACCACGTTTATTAGTAACTGACCAGTTCAATCCTCATTTATTCTACAGTTCATATGACGTGTCAGTACATCCTATTTTGTTGTCAGGAACCAGCAATGAAGGAGCCAAAATGCAGAAGACTGAGCTTGGTAGCAGAAACATAGACCTTTTTTTTTTTTTTTTTCCCCCTTAAGCATAGCAAAAACCAAGGAAGCAACAAAAGTGTGATAAAGCAGATGAGCTGAAAACCACAGGCTTAAATAAACTGAGGATCGTTAACACAAATCAAGACAGCTGTGGATAATTGGCAACCTAAACATGCTGTGACTGACAGCAGCAAACAGAACACGACCAAAACCAGGAACAACTGAAAATCCCAACTAAAGCACCCAGACCTCACAAAGACACTCTTTGTGCTCAATTTTAATTTTGAATACGGGAAAAAAAAATCCTGATCCTTATGTAAATGACAAATGGATATTAGAAATCTAATTCAGGTTTTGCAGCCTCAATGAAAATATATGCATTTTCAATAAGAAAAAAAACGTATATTTATATATAGTTATTATTATTATTACATAATGCAAAGTAATGTTATTTTATACAAAAAAGGGACTATGTGACTTGTCCAAAATGCCACCTGGTTAACTGACCTGGTTCCAGTATCCAGCTAACTCTTTGCAGCTCTCTTTCAATTGTTTTCTGCTTTTAATTCAATTGCAAAAATTTTGTTTTCTTTTCATAAAAGGTGCAGATACAAAAGCGTAGAGTATGGTGTAGGCAGCATCTGTGCTTATACCCACAAATGCCTAAATGTTCAAATTTTCATATCCATGCATACACAACTATAGCTGCAGACCTTTTCCCATATTTCTCTGATCTATGGCCAGTATAGCTTCTATTTTTTGTTTTGCAATATAACTGCTTTCCCTTCTTTCTTAGAAAAATATAATTTAATTGAAAGGGAAAATAAATGCAGGAATAAGGCTTAGTGCTAAAGACAAATCTGGGACAAGCAACGAACAGAAGTTTCTCTCATCGGATCGTCTTAGTTTTGTATAATGAAGTTGGAAAACTCTTCACGTTCAGTACGGAGCGACGAGTTCCACGTTGTTTAGAAATGCAAATGCATGAAATGTCTTTCTGCTGAAAAGTTGCGGCGTAATTCGTCAGCCTCTCTGCAGACGAGCATGCCTAAACTGTGAGATCATGAGCGAGGAAAAAGATGGCATAATGCAATCTGGCATGCTCAGCTTCTGCACGGGCTTCATATGTTCCACGTTAGCAGTTCGCAAACCTCTGGAGCAGGCCTTTTTCTCGCTCTGACTTAGTCACTTTTGACAGTCTGTCAGTGGCTCTTTGTGCATCGATGGGAAGTGCAGCCTTTATGGGGAGAGCTTCGTCCTTGGCTGCATGCGACACTTGGTTAGAGCGGAGGCAGCGAACCCTCACTAGAGAGAAAGCCAGCTTTAGCCATCAAGACAATAGACTCACAGTGCTGACTTGACAACAAAAAAAGAAAGAAGAGAAATTGTTTTTATTGTTGAAACTCAAATCAGGATTGCGAGTGACATCTTAAATTTTCTGCAGAAATCACATCGTATGCCTTCCAAAGCAGAGCAAACACCATTTGTGGGAACACTTGTATTATGAGCCGAGATTAACCAGAAAGGACACAGCGGTTGATGTGTGTTATAGGTTTTTTTCCCCTTCTCTTCTTTTTGAAAGGACTCAAGCATCCAATAAAGGACAAGGCAATTACCATCCTGTTTTAATGAAGCGGAGGCTGGCTTTTGGACCTGCGCTCACTCAGTTTGTGTTGAAGCAGAATTAATGAGCTTGGTCAAAGTTTGCTTCTAATTGCCCTTTCATTAAGACCCATTTGTTATCACGTCTCAAAAGCCTCCATGCCATTTCTTAAATGATTAAAAACAAAAAAAGAAGAACACTGGTACTGTAATAGTTTGAACTGAGGTTATTTAAATGTTTCAACATTGTGAAATTGTCAGAGGCCCACTCCAATGAAACATGTTTTGGGTGTTTTTCACATATTTTTTGTGTGGAGAAAATTTATAAAGAAAATTAAGCTCAGCTTTGCAAATCTGAATATTTCTTTATTCAAATTGTTGTCATTCAGGAGCAGACGACAACATTGCTGTTAGAAAAAGAGCTTATTTGTGACGTTGAAAATATGCAGGGGGGCTTGATTTTGGCTAAAAACGGCATACCATTTTCGCACTATAGCAACATCGGTTTCTAAGGAATCTGAATGCATGGTCTATTTTCGAACTTATGTCATATATAAGGTGGACTAAACTATAACGCGCAATAAGCAAGACTAAAGGGTTCGAGATACATCCATACGTCAGATACTTTATTAACTGCGTTCACACTAACCCTAGAACTTGTAACGTGACATTTAGCCATGCTAGATACATTGGCGTTAGTGTCTTCAAAGTACCTTTAACTCCCAACCTGGTTTGCAACACGTAAAAAAACAGACTGAAACAGCAAAAACAAACAATACTATGACTATGCTAACTCCCAACCTTGTTAGTAACACAAAAAAATCAAAAAACACAGTCCGACCCTGCTACACCCTTACCGCGTTAGCATATTTACAATAATACCCAAACTTGTTTAGAACTAAAAGAAAAAGCTGGAGTTTGTCACTTTGTTTATGCCAATCCATCTAAAGGAAACCAATTCCATCACCTTACTGCTTCTGCTGTCATCTGCAAGCACTCCAGCACTTTTCTGCACTAAAGGACGAAAATCCGCTGATTATTGAGGGTAGAGTCTGCGATTTAGCCCTGGGAGTAAACAGTAAGAAGTCTCTACAGGAAACTGGGGAGAAAAATCGCTGCATAGAGGTTGTCGTCCACTTTCCTTTGCTCTCTGTCGTTTGTGATTGTACTCCCTTTAGTCACAAGAGGCAGTTTGCCTTGCTAATGGAGAAGCGTGCCTGTGTAAAAGAGGCAGCCAGCTCTATTTAGACAGGACTATGGTAAAGTAAACTTTTAGTTGGGTTTAAACAAACCTCATTGGAAGGGAAATGCCGTGCAGCAAAGTCATGGGTAACAGGGAGTGATGATGGAGTGAGAAAAAAGGTCCAGTCTGTGCACAGGCCAGCGCTGAGTGAGCTGCTCCAGAGACATAAACAAAAGGGGGATCTGGGTAATTCAATGAGGAGGGGTTGACGTGGAAAGGATGGTGCATGACTCTCTTTAAGATAATTTTAAGACTTGTCATTTCTGTAGTCGTTTCTAATCCTTCAACACAACAAAGGTTAGCGTACAAGTATGTGGGAAGCTTAGGTTAAAAAAAAAAAAGCCTTTTTTTGGTGCACAACACCTACAGCTCTTGTATACCCGAAATTTAATTTCCGAGTCTGACAGCTCTGAGCGGTTTACTCGTGCAGGAGTGAGATGTGGAGAGTAGACAGATCCGTTTCCCTACCACCAGCCCTTCCGCCATCCCAGCATCCCCTTATCCCTCCCTCCCTCAGCAGCTCTGGAATCTGCCAGCTCAAACCGAGCCAAAAAAACAGAGTCATCAGGAGAAAACTATCAAACAGACAGAGTCAGAGTGGTCAGACGCTTGCCAGAGCTTGATGGGGGAGGCTTTTACCACTTATCTCTGTTATAGTGAACTCAGGATAAAAAAATCTTGCATGTTTTCTGCAAACTTTACTTTCACTCGTTGAACTTTCTAAAGTGTTATATTTAAAGCCTTAAAATGAGTACTTTCCCTCCATATGCCTTTAAAAGTTGCCAATCGGTTGTTTTTAGGACAGCAAGCGCAGTCTTGCTGTGTGTCACATTACCCCCAAAATCCAGCAATTTATCATGTCAGAGCCAAATGAACGCTCTCCAGGGGATTACCACAGCTTCTGAGAAAACAGTAGCTGCATCAATTCTGTCTGTTGTTCTCAGTACAACTTTAAGATATCGTCAAAAGTTGCGTCATCCAAGTGTATTTAGGTGCTAGGAGATGCAAAATTGGGGGCGATTAAAAGACAAGATGTTTAACAGAAGGGAGATGCAATTTTTCTTTGGATTGCATCATACAAAGTCAAGGATCTGGAGTGTCTGCTACCATTGACTTCTGTTGCTTAATAATAAAAGACACATTTTTATTCTGATTCATCTATTTTTTACAAAAACATAAAAATGTGAAAACACCTGATCAATTTTATATTGCATTGATTTCTTATGTTAAAGTCAAGTGTATGTAGTTGCAGTTGTTTCAGAAAGTTTTTTGACTTAATAAACTGATTCCACTGGAAAAATGAAATGCATGGCACACTGGTGGGGCTATTTCATCCTTATTATGAAAAAAACAAAATCTTGATTCTAATGTTCCTGATTCTGTAGGTAACGGTCAGGTAGAATTTCCTAATGATGCAAGTGGAGGACAGATTTGATTATAGGAGCCTTAAAGTCATGTTAATGCTTTATGCAGATGATGTGGTTCTTTTTATTTTACTGAGCGGCGATGTCCAGAGTAAAGAGCACCTCAGCTTTCTCAGTTACCAGTTTCAATTTACGGAAATTTTATTGCATTGGCATACTTTTAATTTCTTCACAAAAAACAGATGATGGATAAATACATTTTTACCCAAATTACTGTAAACTTCTTATTCAAAGACCATTCATCATTCTTTCCACTAGGTTGGCATAGTTAGCAAGTCCCATCTTGTAGTGTGTCTTGATA
The DNA here is from genome assembly GCA_014656515.1 of Oryzias celebensis. NCBI lineage: Eukaryota > Metazoa > Chordata > Actinopteri > Beloniformes > Adrianichthyidae > Oryzias > Oryzias celebensis. Next base: position 29,305,160 of record BNCR01000012.1, on the reverse strand, counting down.
TTGAACTCCTTGAAAACAGCCAGTCTCTTGGCATATCAGGCAGACACAGATTTCATTGAAAAAAATACTCAAATTCCCCTTGTCCTGAAAGTGGCAGTTCTCACTGTCAACTTTCATTTTTTAAACTTATGGTCAACATTTTAGAAACAAGCTAGAAAGTGTCACAAAAGGCCAGTGGCCACAGGCCGGACTTTGGACATGGCTGATCTAAGGCTTTAGTGAAATACAATCTCTTGGCTGCCTTGGAAGCACCTTGATTGAGGTGAAAGAAGTTGCAAACAGAACTGGGTAAGTGGTAGATGGTGGATAAATTTGATCCACACAAGCCAAAAAATGTTTGTGAAAGTATAAAGTTTCAAATTTGGAATTGTTTTATAAAAACAAAATATGAATAATATATGAATAAATATTGTTGAAATATGTTCAAATATGAATTTGAATTGTGGGCATCTTTTCACTGAACTTACTGAGAGTTTCTGCGACTTGTGTGGATGTCCTTACCTAAATGCTTCTGCCTCCTAAATGCTGCCAAAGCGGGTGAAGCGTCTCTCTGCTTTGATTTGAGCTTGTACAGCAAGTTGAAGTGCAGCTGATGTGGTGATAGCCGGCAAAATAAGAACAGTATGTGTTCTCCACAGAATTTATGAACTCGCATTATTTTCTCATATTGCCTCTTTAATTGGTTGTTTGGAGAGCCATCCTGAATGTCCTACTCCAGGATTTTACCACTTTTGCAGATGGATCCCTGACGATCAGTGTTCCTTACTGACTCCTTCCGGGTTTATGTAGGCAATTTCCAGAGGACTGGAACATTGTCTCAGGAATCACAAGTTTTTTAGATAAAGAAAGTATTCCAATCAGCTCCCTTTGCTCCATAGATGTTTTTGGTGAAAGAAAGCAAATTTTAAAGTTGGATAGAGTTGAAAATGGGATGCTAACTGTGAATTGATTTTGGTATCCCAGAACCACTTCATAGCAGAGCTCCTTTTGGACTATCAAGTCCTTAAATTAGCAGAATGGCTCCTAATTCTAGCTGTTTTGGCCCAACTTTGCAACAGAGATCCCTGAGAATAAGTGAATAATGAGGTAAGGAGCAGACCTGCATTCACACCTGCTGTGCCGCCCTGTGCTACAGCTGCATTTGTCACGGCCTGACACTTGTGGAGCTGTTTGGCACTCAGCGTGACCATCTGCCCTCTTGGCTCAAATGTTTACAAGCCAAAGTTAAAACACATAGCGAGCAGCGGCGGCCTTGCTGCGTGAAGTTATGCAGATGTTGAAACATGCTTCCCCTCGGGGGGCTGAGACACAACTTGGCAGCGACTTCAGAAATCTGCAATAAACCGACACGTGTTCCAACAGCGACATGTGAATGAGGGAATGATGTGTTTGTGTGAAATTCCCATTTTTCTCATTTTAGGTTCACATTGTTGGTATTCAGCAAAATCCACACTCATCGTTTGCTTGTTTTAAACTTTTCCAACATGAAATTGTAGCCTTCCTTTTTGGTTGAGGTTAAATGATGAGTTTGAACACACACAAATTTATTGTTGAGGCGAAGCAACAGTTTCATCTTCTGTGGTAAAAATAGACAAAAGCTCTCAAGCAAGTATTATGCAAATGTTTTGATGCTTTATCTGGAGGGGGAAAAAGAGGCTTCTGGATTCTCTGTGGCATTTGTGACAAAACAGTGAAACTGAAAAGGATGTTTTTGTTCAGGTTTTTTTCATTCCTTTGGTTGTACTTAAATGTTATTCTCTGTGAGGGACCACATTATGCTTGGCACAGTCAGAAATGTGCCATTTCGCTGCTTTTCTTTTGGCATTTATCGCCGTTTATTTTAAGTTCTCAGACATTTCCCAAAGACTTCCTCAGCAAACCTTGCACAGCAATGCAGATCTTAGCTCGGTGCATTTAATGAGGTCTCATTTGGGTGGGTCTGCTGAAAGATAACCATCAACCACTGCCTTTCGATATAACTGCTATTTAGATTTAACTGAGGTGGGGGTTAATGCACATGATTGAAAAAGCATGTGTAAAAATGTCTAAGGTTTTGTCTCTGTTTCTGTTCTCACAGCTCCGCCACAGTTCTTCCCGTCCTTCCATCCTCCTGTGCCAATAGATGACAGACATACCCAGGGACGATACGTCTATGAGTCCTCCCCCGTGGCCCCTCTTCACGTGTAAGTCTCTCATATTGGTCGCACGCACTCCGGCAAAGACTCGCGACTGAAATGTTGTTGATCAGAACGGCGTTTGCTGACACAAACGGAGGCCTGAAACTTCCTTCCCCTCCTCGCGGGCGCCGTTCTTTGCCTTTCAGGATCAAAGGCCGCGGCCCCGTGTGCACCGCAACATGATCCGCATGTCAGAGACACGCAAATGAACATGTGTCAGAGACATGAAAATGAGAGCAGGGCGACGGGAGCCTGGGAGCGCACAATTCTCATAAGAGCAGTGATCAAGCCCTGTCAGGGAAGCGATGCTTTTGCTGACATCTGTCCATCTCTGATGGACGGACGGACAGACTGATGTTAAAAGCAGGGTCTCTCTCACCCCACCAGAGGCTCCGTGGCAGAGAACTTTAAGGCACTGGCATCCCTCAGCTCATTTTTCGTCAGCCTCTTTTATACTCCTTCCTCCTCCATCATTTGTATTATTTGCATTAAGCTGCTAGATACACAAAGATGCTCCGTCGTCCTTGTTTCCTACCGGCAGACGCCAAGGAAGCGATCAACGCGCGACGAGGACAAATTGGATGGGGCAGCTACTTGGGCCGCATTATGTTTGATATTCTTCATCATTATCAACTTCCCCCTCTCCACCTCCTCCAGGAGTCATATCTCTCCCTTGCTGATGTGCCGCTAAGCGTAATGAATTTTTTATGTCCCCAACCCTCCATCTCTGGCCCACCCCACCCCTCAACCTCCCGTCTCCAGCTCAGGGGCTGCAGCGCCGGAAGAAAGGGAGGAAATAAAAAAGGGAAAAAGGGGAGTTGATTGATGTCCCTTGTCACCGCAAACAAAATGGCAAATATAATTTAGCATTTAGCTTATGCGCAGATAATGGGCCAAACACGCAGGCTCAAACAAACAGCCGGGCTTGTTATCCGTCAGGAGAGCCGGGGTATGACGTGGAGCACAGGTCAGGGAGGGGTAGGAGAAAAATGAAGAGAGGGGGGACAGCGCTGAGCCAGGGAATTAAATTAAGGAGGGAGAAGTCAGCAGCGTCTTCAGTCACTCCGTCCAGACAGAAGTTATCTCCGTGCTTGGTTTGCTGTCACGGGAGACACTGCCATGTTCTGCTACTTAAGGCCTATTTATCCAAACCATTAAGCAACACACTATTTAAAATGACACGCTGCGTTCAGGGAAAGTATTTGTCATGATTATAAGACAGTTGTTGAGCGGTCATATGTATTTAAATCAATTCTGTGAGCTCACTGTCAAACATCGCAGAGCGCCTTTGAGCATTTGAGCATCGTCACTTCTTGATTAAAAAGCAGCACCAAATTCTTCCATGAGATTAAAAAAAAGTCTCTCATTCCACCAGCAAAACAGCAACCAACTGATGGCAAATTGGAGTTAATGACACACCCGGGTTTCGTGCAAGTTTTGGCTTCGGCTGAACTTTACGAGCGCGAAACTGAGGCCAAGAAGTAAGATCCCTGCCAGGAGTTAAGTGATGCATTCTGCTTAGCAATGTTGCTCGTAGGCAAGCCCAGCAAATGGAGGCAGAAATGTATAGCTGTCGCTTCAGGGAAGGGACAGGAGCCGGCTTATGGAGAAATATTGAATTGTTTTAAGACAAGTTCTCCTCTGTGTGCAGAATTAATCGTTATTAGCCTTCTTGAAGATATGCCTAAGTACACAGGGACTATTATTGCAGTACTTCCCCATGCAACCTCTCATTACGGCCTGTAATTACAGTTGGGTTGGCCCTGCGGCAGTTTCATCAATCCAGCCGGTCCCCCCCCCCACCGCTTGCACCAGCCAGCCACCGTTGGGCATCCATGGCCGTAGAAAAAAAAAACAAAACACCATGGCGGCTTGTTTCCTCCTTGCCATGACGACATAACCACCATCCGACCGAACACAGCAAATGAACAGAATCATATCCTATTACCGCGAAGGGCCTAATTGAAACATGTTTATTCATGGCTTCAGATGAGGAGCCGGCGTTAGCAGCGCAGCTAACGGGCTCCGGCGATATGAGGCGGTGGAATTAAATTAAGAGCTCACAAAATGAAATATGCTCTGTATTAGCTGTTTGACACTTAATTTGCCTTCAAATGAGCAGAGGAAACCACAAATTAACTGTCCTTTGTTTTTTTTTCCCTTCTTTACCTCACCTACCCTATTAAGCAAGGGAAAGCGCAATTACAGACAAATGCTAATCGTTTAGTTTATGAATTCTTGTGGGGAAGGTACCAATGTGCCATTCAATATTAAAGCCTCAGGGTCAGGCGACAGAGGGGGGTGGGGGGTGGTTATTGTGTTTTTCTGTTTGAACTGATGCAGTTTATCCCAACAACAAGTTTTTCTTGAGCCAAAAGTCTTCCTCGCACACAAGACTCTTTCCTGACCTGATGTTTGGAGTTTCTTTTGGAAAGTCCGTCTCCAGTCATCTATTGATCTATTGTAAAAGCATTCCCAGTGGTCTTTTAATTTATATTCATGCTGTTTTTAGCCGAAGTCAGAAAACTTGTGTTGTTTTTTTGGACATTGTTTCTGCAGTATTTCGTTCGAAATTCAATTTGCAAATCAACTCTACCTCCCTTTCCCATCATCCATAACTGAGCTATCTGTTTATGCGCTCTTCCAGTTCAGCCGCTCACACGAGAGGGCTCTGGCTGTAGACAAGATGGTGCCTGAAATCACTGGCAGGAAGCAGAAATTTTACCCTACTTACTTACCCTAATCCAAAAGCATTCCAAATTGTAAAAAAAAACTTTTATTAACACTTAAAACTTAGAAAAAGGAACTCTTCAAGTCGCCAGCTAAAATAAAAAATGTTTTGAGAGATTTGGGGGACTCTTGGTTCTGGCTGTTGATGTCTGCACCACTGACCTCTGACCTCACATCCCCAACCTAACATTACCGGTGCAACAAATACTGGAGCTATCAAGCCACAGTTTTGAGCCAGATGTCACTTCAGGAAAGGAAAACTAAGACGTACATGAGTCTAGTTGTCTACAAGTGGATGTATCAGAATGGAGCGGAGCAGGGAGCTCGTGGTACCTCATTGTATTTTCTACATCACAGAAACGATCTTTTTCAAACAACATTTTTTCATCTGCTCCTGTTTCACATTGAGTAAAGAAATACTCAGAAATGCAATTTTAAGCATAATTTTCCTAATGTTATCAGCAATGTTTTTCGCAAGAGCTTGCTAAAAACACAAAAATACTATTTTCATCGGACTGGATCTTCAACATTGGTCTGATCCGGCCCAATCGTCATCACAATCAAAGACCAAAAGAGCCCAAGAGAAGACACTTCCTGCTTAAATAAACACATTGATCAGAGAAGAGCAGGCTCTCCATGGGAGCTCTGGTCCCCCTCCACCAGCACTATTGTGCACAATAGCTTAATGGGAGTTTTTTGGGGGGGGTGAGTCGAGACCGCTCTTTTCATTGAGGCTTTATGGCCCGACCGGGGTACACATCAAAACAAAACGAGCCCTCACATGCCGCTCAGCCCTGACTCTCGGTCACCCGGAGACGGCTCTGAACAAACAGTGGCATTTGCCACAAGTCAATTATCAGCAGCAGAGTGTACTCTGCAGACCCGGGCCCTTGTGCTTTCAATGGGAGCACTAAGACAACAAAACATTCTTATGGGATAAGCAATTGACTCGCAACCTTTTGATCACTTACCATATGTGAACTTACAAAAGAATTAAAGCAAGGAGTCCATTTAGAAGTCTGTAAAGCAGCAAACTTTATTTTTCCATTTTTTTTCAGACTTAGAAGTCCAAGAAAAGTTGTTCTTTTGATATATTTTTAGAGAAAAAAATAAACTCACAAAAACTTAAATACAGGTTAGTGTGTTTTCATGTTGCAGTTATTTCCTTCAGGACCTTGTTTGTTCAGCTGCAAGCCCGCCCGACTGGAAAGTATGCTCGAGGTGCCACGGGAGAGCTGCTGCATGTCATCGCATCGTGGCCTCGGCGCAGAATTAATGGATGCTTAATCACTCTCTCACTCTTCACTCATTTTTTTCTGCAGAGAGCTGAGTTCATCGTCGTTCCACACAGTTTGGATGAATAAATCTTTAGAGGTTTCAGTATGCATGCCGGCTTCTTCGGTAGTTGTGCAAAAACCTGAGCGGTGCGTTGCTTAGCATAAAGAACACTGTGTTATCTCCACAGCTCCTTCCAGATGGGACGAGGTCGAGCATTGCAGCACACACACAAACACACACACAAGTGTGGGCATGCCGCAAAACAATAGGAGGACAAAAGGAGCTGGTTTAGCTTTTATTGCAGCTGCAGGGTACATTTTTTTCAGGGTTCAGTTTCACCACTGCTTATTTGCGGTGGACTTTGATGGTTCACGGCCTCATTTACTAATTTATGTCAGTTTTTGGCCTGTTCAACACCTTCCATAATGCCTTCAATCTCAATCTCACAAAAATGCCACATCTATCATCTTTTGGTTTCTTTTTAAAGCGTTCCCATTAGCAATGCAACGATGTCCCTCAAGATTCAGTTCAAATCTCGATTTTTGGGTCACGATTTTTGCTTCGGTTCGATATATAATTTACAAAACAACTATAAAAAGCTAAAAAATTCACAATAGTTTAGAAGTAGCAATGAAAAAAAAAATTTTAATTGGCTCATACTAATTCTGGTGTGTTGTAGTAAATATTACATTATTTTTAAATTTAGCACAAAACATGTTTGAGACTTTTAACGTAAACATACCGTATGCAGTAAGGAAGCAACGATACTTTTCCCTCACAACTCGGTTCAATAGTGTAATGTCTGATTCGGTTTTGAACGTAGAATTGTGGCATCCTTAGTTTGCAGTGCTCTTTTATTTATGGTTTTACGGTTCTTAGCTCAAATTAAAAAAGGGTTGTTTTCTGGGACTTAGTTTCTGCAGAGCGGCAGAAGTTCATTAGAAATCCACCTCTGGGTTGTGGTCGGGATCCCCCCCTCCTGAATCTATTTGTCTACAAGCAGATGCATCAGAATGGAGTAAGGCAGGGAGCTTGTGTCTCACCCAGCATATTTCCTACATCACAAATACAATCTTTTTCAAACTGGATTTTTTCATCTGATTCACAACAATTTGAATACTCAGAAATGCGATTTCAAGCTTAATTTTCTTAAAACATGCTCACCAGCCTCAGGAAAAATGCCACAACACCATTTCATTGGTCTTTAATGATTGAAGGTAAAAAATGACATTTAAAGAATTTCCTGAGATATCGTCACTGAAAGAACCATAAATAACAAAATAGTTAACAATGATCCCCTTTCATCATATCTGATTATCTCTGCTCACTGTCACCACAAAAGTAGAAGCAGAGAGGCGAAGGCTACTTTTTCATCTTCCTCTTCGACTGTCCAAAACCCATTCTGTGTGACTTCATAGGTCACCCCTCCAGCATACTCACTCCTTCCTCTCCTCCTCCCTCTTTAATACTTTCTCTATGGAGTAAGTCAGGGGGACAGGCGGTCACACAGTCGCCGCTTTATGATTAATGGTGTTTATTCTTGACAGAAGGCTCCTTTATTTATCTGCATTGCAGTTTCACTGATACTATCAGTCACCTGAATGAAAAATATTCAGTCATACCAATTTTGCAGTATAATTGAGTAGAGTCACTTCCTTTCAGTTTTTTTTCCCTCTCAACCCCTTTGCCCCCCTCTCCCTCTCTATCTGGCAGCCTTATCATCGCCACAGTAATTTTCGCGCTGCGTTGTTTGATATGGAGAGGCTGACTTTAGCCGCATTTGACATAAAGCCTCTTCAATTTTCACAGGAGGAGGGAAAAAAAAGAGCGAAGAAAGAAAGTTGTGCGGCACTCTGTAGGGGAAACCATCTTCTTCCTCCCTTCCAACCTCCTTTTTTTATTCTGAGGCAATTTCAGGATTTAGAAAGTAAGGAGATAAATGCCTAAGCACAAATGTGGGCAGTATATCTATTTTTTTTTGTAATACACAAGTTTCTGAAGCTTAAGTGGGCAGTGTAGTCTCTTTCCCCTCCAGCCTGTGCACAGCACCGTGATAATTGGAGCCAGCTCTGTGTTTTGAAAACGATGGATCCAACAGGTTAAAGGAAAAGAGTGGCTCAACAGATACGGGACAAGGTCTATAAAGGGTTTAAGGTGGAGTCATTACCAGTGCGGATCTGTTAAGGCATGTTCAAAAACTCCACTTAGCCGGATAGGATTTCTCACTGTCAGACGGCCTCCACCTCCTCCCTGTGTGTTTGGATTTCTACTGGGTTCATAAATGTCATGTGGATTTTTCATACATTCTTTTTATCCTCTGTAATTTCTTTCTTTCTTTTTATGCAAATTAATTCCCGCCTGTCAACAAATATTTCCCATTCACCGTAATTCTTTTTGGTGTTTCTACTTGCTTGAATTTAATTTGAGGCTCAGTTAAAATAAGCTTTAAAAAAAGATAAAAGACGAGCTCATTCATCTGGAATGGGAGGCCTGAGAATTTGCACATGTAGCCCATTATTGGATTTGATTTCCTATACACGAATCATTTGCCCCCTCTTCATGTTTGAGATCTCAATTTGTAGCTCTCCCAAGGAGCACAATGGAGAACCAGGTCTGAGGGGAAGAGATAACAGGCAGGTGCCAAGAGCTCTACGTTATAAAAAGGCACCTCTGCAGCCACAGACAAACCATTTTCAACCATCACTTTGTTGCTTTTTTGCTTGTGCATTCATTTACTAGTTCTATATTTTGGTTTACTATATATTCACTGCTAATGTTGATTAATTCTAAGATGCAAAAAAAATGTTCTTCTTTTATCTAAATATTTTTTTTCCCCAAATGCAATTCAAATTGCAGTTAATCTATGTTTTAATATGATTTTTGTTCCAAAGTATTGGGAGGAAAAAAGACAGGTTTGTTCATTTAAAATAAAATGTTAGTTAAGAAAAATTCAAGCATATTTTATGTGTTTTGTTTTTTTTGCAAAAATGCTGGTAAAATTAATCATTTTTTGATTGAAAACAAATCTTATCTCCTATGCTGTAATTCTTAATTTAATAGGATATCAAACCTTAAATTGAATTGAATTTTGTGTGATCAATTCCTAAGATGCATAAGTTAGCGTTAAACCTAATCAACTGACACAAAGATCAAATCCTTTACCAGTCATTGTGTGTCTGTGGCAGACTCTCAGTTTTATTAGCTCCCTAATTGAGGTTAGAAGAGCCCCTCCCCCTCGTTGGCGAGGACCTATTAGGAAGCAGCTAACAGCGTAGAAGACTCCACAACCTGAAGCTGGATTGTCAAAAGAGCCTCCCAGTGGAAGAAGCAGCAGCTTAAATGTGCTTTTCTTCAAAAGGATGAAAGGGGGGTTTCGGATAGAGAGGTTGCTTCTCCTCTAATGCAGAATGATCAGTGTTAGCCAGTCAGCCTTCAGCTGTTTTCTTACAACCTGTGCCCTGTCGCCCGCGCAGAAATGTGGAATTTCCATTACTCTGATCTCTGGGCTCCAGATCTTGCCATCCCACTCCGGGGGCCAGTTATAGCAAGTAACGAGACCGAGGGAGCCGTGTCATAAATCCTCTCCGACTTTTCCATCTTCTCCTTCTTTTCCTTCGTCTCTCTGTTCTACTCCAGCCCCAGCAGATGATTGAAGGCAGCTGGAACAAAACAACATGACAAATCACTGTTTGTTATGGGATGCTTTTAACGAGGCTACGTTTCTGCTAATGTGAGAGGAAATGAGTTTATTTCCCTTCTTCCCACCCTCCCCTCTGTTTCCTCTGTTTGTTTATCTTCTACATCACTTTTTCCTCTCCTCACCAGTGCAAATTAATTCATATCACATAAAGCGATTCTTCCTCTCAGCCCTCACTTATCACGCTTATCAGATGTGGCGTCCATTACATCTGATAGGTACTGGTCGGGTCTAATGATGCTGTTTGAAGAGCGGGTCGCAAAGAAGACCCCTTGCTACTTCTGTCTCCCATGATACCTTGGTTTTCTCTACGGGGATGTCAGCTTCTGAAGTGTCTTGCGCGCAGATGTGCTGAGTCATGTGCAGGGTGAACACCTCGCAGTAGATCATTCGCTGAGTGTCCATCACTTCTGAACCTTTCTTTGGCCCTCATTTTACAGATCTAGAAACAGAAGTCTACTTCTGATCCAGCTTTGAGAGTAAGGAAAGATGAATGTTTCCCGAAAGTAGGCCTTATTAGGAATTCCCTTCCATCCATTTCAGTTTTGCTTCACTTACGGAGAAGCTTTGTGAAACATCCTTCGTCCAAAATATCAGGTCTGTGTTTAAGCCTCCCAAAGCTTCATCAAGCCAGAGCGTGGCACCGCCGCGCGTTCAGCCCCTTCATGATTAAATATCAAGGAACAACATTTGACGTTTTATTAGCCCAACAAGATGGATGAAATGGCCAGAATAAAGTAGGCTGTGTCTGTTCACTTTCCCACCAGCGAGTGCCTTTCTTCTGTCCAGATTTCTCTGCTCGGGAAGAAGAAGAAGAAGTACGTGTTTGGAGAACATGATGGATTTCACTCTGAAAAGGAGATTTTCAGAACATATATTTCTGTGTCTTGTACCTGATGCTCCTGTTCCGTTCCCTCTGGTCCCCGCCCCTCCTTTTCCTCCCAACACTGTTATTTTTTTTCCACTGCGTCTGTCTGAAGGATTAACCATCTCCAGCAGCGCGTCTCCGCTGTCTTGTAGTGCTGTGCATTGTTTGCGATTTGCTCAGGCCCGTCCATGCAGCTGCTGATTTCTGCAGCCCAGAGTGACGAAGAGAATTGGGGGGGGAGGTCGTGCCTCGCAGTCCTGGGCCACACTCATTCTCCTCACCTGTTTGCTGCACCATCCCACCCATGCTCATTACCTGGCACGTGAGGTTGCGAGGGCGATGGGGTGTGGAGCCTGAGCTGTGTATGGCCGGAGGCGGCAACTGAATGTTTGTGTAAAGACACCGAGGCCATCGAGGCGATGCTTAGGAGGAAAAAAATAAGACGGATGGGCTTCCTCTCTGTTTTTTAGAAGTTTAGCACTTAAACACCCAGGAGTCCCCTTCTGCCTTCTTCTCTGGCCTGAGGCATGCCAGAGGAACTCCGAAAACTCACAGAGAGCTAATTCTACCTGCGCTTGTTCTCCTGCTCTGGCAGAAAACAGTGTTTTTTCTGAGCTGAAATAAAGTCAAGCATGAAGAGAAACACGAAATCCTCACTTTATTATTTTTTTTGTTACTTTTTTCCATCACATGTTAACACTTCCCCCTCCTCCTCTAAAACTCCAGCCCCCTTGAAATTACAGGAAAAAAGGGCCGGCTCATTTTGTGTAATTTCACTTTCATGTTTTCCTGCTGCATACTCGCTTGATTCGTTTTGGTAGACATTCTTATCTCAATGGCTGAAATTACATTTAATTGCAGTGTGGAAAAATGGTTTTCAAAAACAGCCTGTGTGAATAAGAAAAGAAAAAAACCCCAGAAAAACTCTGCTGCGTGGCAAAGCCAAACATGGCGTTTTTTTTTTTTAAAACAACGTTTTGGGAAAGAGAGAAGATGTAATTCTGCCTTTTCTGATAAAGCGTAATCCCTTTCCTTTGTAGACACGCAGCCCCGATTTAAAACAAGAAGCATTTTTTTACATGTGACCTCGTCTGAGCAGGTTTCTGCCGAGTTCAAGGCAGCGGCACTTTGAGGATGAGCATGTGACACCCTTCTGTTATGACTTCAGCTGTCACACTCCATGAATCCTGTTCATAAATACATATTATCAGTCCAGTGAGGCTGCGGTGATGTATGGAAGCAGTGAAGGCAGGAAGTCTGAGGACATGCTGGCGGTTTGTTGTCACGGTGGGGCTGAAGCTCAGGGGGAGTTAAGCTGGACGTTGCGTGTTTGTGTGTGAGGGCTGACTCTGCAGTGTGCGGGAATGTCTGGCACGCCTCCAGATGTATCCCATCGAGAGGGAATCCTTCTTGGTGTGACCCTGAATAGAAAGCCTTCCCCACCCCCTGGACCCACCCAGGCCTTTGATGTCAAAGGGTCACACGGAGTCCTCTGGGAGCGGTGGGCATGGTTACTCCGAATGCCTGGCAACCCCTTCATAACCTGCCAGAGGCTGCTGCGAGTCTACTCAATTATCTACCTTCAATGTCTAAATAGTGCATAAGAAACAGTAGGGTTTAATTAGTTCAAGGGGATTGTTATAACTGTTTTCACACTGGGCTCTTTGCGCTGAACTACAGTTAGTTTTCAGGGATAGTTTGCTTTGGTGGTAAGATTTGAAATCAAACAAACCGTAGTCGGTCAGAAAACAAAGGTTTCACTTTGCTTGCAAGAGTTTGTATTCATCAGTATAGAGTCGTCAGATGACCTGTGGAAGCTCCTAGTGCGCGAATACTTTCCCCAACTAAGCAGCTGCTGTAACTGCATAAAGCTTTAGTCACAAATGCCCTTACGGGTGGATATGGACTGTCTGTGCTCAAAAAGTTGCAAACTTGTACGTGACACGCAGGTGGCCGAAACCAAATGTCAAGGTCGTAGAAGAAAAGGGTTCATGCACATTTCTATCTACAGGCATCTTGCAGGCGACAGGTTGTAGTGAACACTAATACAACTTGCCAGTTTAACAAGTGTTAAATAAAGGTGAAGAAGGTGAGACACAGGTGTGTTGTGAACCAGTTAGTGCTGTTCTCGTGATAAGTGTACACTACTTGCGCACAGCCTGGCAGTTTGAAAACAAGAAATTGGACAATCATTGCGCATTTCTTTTGGAAATCCTACTGGCAATTACGGACACTTACATGTCACCTGCATGCCCAAGTGTGCTGCATTTGTGCATGTTCTGAAAAGTACTTACTAACCAGTAGAATGTCCTGTAAGGGGGCCATATGACAGCATCACCTTTACGTCATAATTGCATGCATCTTCCATTAGGATTATTGATACTAGACAATACTCTTACGACATACACGACAATGGTACGTTTATTTCATTATGTCCCTCAAGATGGCTGTTCAAGCCTGAAGGGAAGTAGAGGACACACCTGTGCTCCCCTGAAGTTGCTCCTCTATGCCTCTCCTCGGGGTGGGCCAACCCAAAACCCTGCAGCACCCGTGCGGGTCGACCCCTTGTACGGTTGCATGTGACTAAGGGTTAACATTTCTTTGTCTGTTTAATTGCAAAATTATCCAAAACGAATTTAGATGCACAAATTTGGAGTTCTTTTTCTTCACTTGAACCAAGTCTACAAGACTGACCTAATGTGAAAGTGCTCTTGAGCCTCACACACACTGCTGTGTGGGGCATCAAACCTTCTGCCATAACCCGCTGGTTATTTATGTAGAAAAAGCTCACATTTCTCTTATTTTTATGATTTTTTGTTGGATGTAGGTGAACTTTTTAAATTAAATTAATTTTTTTCTTTTCTTCTTGTGCTTCAAACCTTTATTATAAGTATGACTTAGTGGCTGAATGGTAGTGTCCCCCCCTGGAACTGTGTAATAGTGGGTTTGAATCCAATATTACCAAAAAGACTATAATAATCAATTGAAAGTTTCACCTTTGTTCAATGAGAAATTATTTTTGTAACCAAACAAAGTTGGTTTTGAAATGTAACATTAAATTGATATTTACTGTAAACTAGAACAAATAGATCTGTGAATGTTTGCATCCATATGAACCTGTTTCTATGTGGAAACTTCTCAGTTTTCAGTTACACAAAGTATTGTTAGTTTTTCTTTTTTTTTTCCTCACTTCGACTAAGAAATGAGTGTGAATTGTGTATTCATTGGTGAACCTGCTGTGTGCTTTAGCAATAATGAAGACTTCTCTATTGAACCGAGAAGCTGGAATATAGAATATCCACCTTCCTAGGCTTGTGTGTCTCAGTCTGCCAGTCTTCTCTTGTCTCCGCTCCCTTTCCTCTCTCCTTGGGACTCAGCTGGCTGTGTTCCTGTGGCCCTTTGATCTCAGTGAAAGGGTTTGGAGCTTTAAAGTGCCTCTGTTTCCGCTGTCAGGAGCCCCGCTCTTCCTCCTTTCTGGTTTAGGCTTTCATAGCGGTGGCAGCAGTGTTGTGGGTTAGACTGTTTGGAGTGGATGTGGGGGTGCGGGTCTTTACGGGTTGCTGAGATGTTGGTGAAGTTAAAAAAAAGGATGTTCTCTTCTTGGGTCAGGGGACAGGGACTGATGCCAGCTCCAGTCAATAATAATAAAATTACAGTAATAGCAGCCCATTGTCCATTCTAGTCAGGTAGGCCACAGCTGAGGTGTACACTGTGCCATCATTGCACTGTACAGCACACTGTTTCAACGTTTTAGCAAACAATTACGCTTAGAGATTTGTTTTTAGCTGTTTTATGCTCATTTGAGCTGTGGGTGTTTGGTCTACCACCATAAAGTGCAGCAGCTGTCCAACAACCAACATGTAAGATGATCTTCTTGATGGGCTGTGGAGCAGGTTGAAGCAGGCCTAAAGTGTTCAGGGAAGCAAAGGTTTGGTTTTAAAGACTTTCCCTGGCAGTTTGTTGAGAATTGAAGCTTTCGTTGTTCTTGTACTTTGATTTTTTAGCATAATTTAAAGGTAGTTGAGAGATAAGTCGCGGTTAACAGCATGCTAATATCAAAAGACTTTCTTTTTTTTAAAGCTCTTGTAAACTTTAATCTTCTACTTGACAAATTAAAAAGCCACAAGGAGTCATGAATGTAGTTCCTTAAATTACCACTGGAGGCAATTTTTGAAAAGGGTGGAAAGTTTGTTATGAAGCCCAAACTTTACACCAAAAGTTAAAAGTTTTCATGTTTTAAATGCATATTTCTTTCTGTAACCATGAGTAGACCCAAAATAAATTTTGCATTTAGTTATTTCTGGAGCGTTGTTGAAGTGTTAACACTTTAGGTTTAAGATTCGCAGTGCAGGATTCCAATAGGTGACATTAGAGATTATCCATCTCATTTATTTATATTTTAACGTATTCATTCCTTTTGACTGTATATAAGAACTGGACTGATTAACACCCCCCTTCGTGTTCCAACAGGAAGTACCTGCTGGCTCCAAGAAGCCAAAATCCCATAGACTTCTAAAGAGAAATAAACAGATAGTACTCAGTCATTCTATTCATCAGAATACCCATTCTTGTTCATCTTAATATTGTCCTCATATTTTTCATGTTGTACAAGTTATTCAAATGATAAACTGTCCAGTCAGATGCATTAATAAGTAAGCGGTCCATCGTTTGAAACATTGGACAGATTTCTTACTGCTCATTTTCAAGTGGTAGGGGTGTGGACTTCCAACAAGCTCACTCCTGATTGGTGATTGTGGTTGCCATAGAAAAATTGATTCAAACCAATCACTGCCTAGTAGCAACATCTGGTTCCAACATGGCGGCATCCATAACGCAGAAAAATGGCGACTGGATTGACTTCATTCCTTTGGTTCCAGAAGTGTGCCATTTTCTATGGGTGACATCACACTCACGGTCCAGTTTTCAGATACAGTCAATGGTCGTTTCAAAATGCATTTTCTGCGTTTTCTTGAAAAATTTTCAATTTTTTGAATTTTTAGTCTTATTTCTTTGACTTTCAGCTCCTGACACTCCTTTCGAGTCTTCCTTTCTGTTTCCAACCTCCCATTTCTTTTTTTCAATGAAGTCATGGTGCTCTGTGGTTAGTCCAACTTGTTGGCCAATTGGATTTTGACCAGCCTATTTGCTGTTCTGCAAAGCACATATCAGGAAATATTTTTAATGTACAGCCATGCGATACTGAAAAGTGCAGCTCCTGTTTTTAGCAAAACCACTGTGTCAATACCACCAGGTATAAATGCTGTGCCACAATGATACCGTCTGCGCTTGAGTGAAGTCGACAACTTTCACCGCAACTATGTTTCTTTTTGCAGTAAAAAAATTATTAGTGTTGAGACAACTCTGTTCCAAACAAAGGTTCAAGGCCTGTTTACACGAAAGCATAACCCACCGTGAAACCTCAAGTCTTATGGGGGCACATTTACGCTTGACAAGTGTATATTCATTCAATGAAATAAGCTGACAGCCTAAAATCCACTGACCGCTCCGTGTAAACACTCGGTGTCTGAAAAGAGGTGCTTGCTGGTTTGAGGAAGGCCATGTGAAGGGAAATGGCTTCCATATGTGAAAAGCTCAGGCGCTTTTTTTGTGGGTGTACTCTTAGAGAGCTAATGGAGCTTATGGACCAAAGAAAGTATGTGAAGATTTTTGTGTAAAGGTGAAGCCTGTTGTGTTGCTTTGATGTAAATCTCAAATCAGTTGTTACTAAAATGCTGGTTCTTCAGCGTGCACACAAACACACACACACACTTACAGAGGGTGTGTAAACATTGCTGTTTGTCAGAGTTCTTCCTTTTGTGGAAGTGATAAACACACTTGGTTTGTTCCAACCATCAAAAACTTGATGGTTGGAACAAACCATCTCCGGAGTATAAGTCGCACTGGTGTACAAGTTGCAGAAGCCAAAAAAAGGGAATAACAAGAAGAATAAAAGCATAAATAAGTCTTCAATAAACTGCGATGCTTCTGAACAAAGGCTGCGCTCACACCGAACAAGATTCACGACTCAAATTTGCATCTGCTGCCTCTTTTTTGACAAATGTCAAATTTGATGCTTAACGATTGTCCGGTCGCATGTGATCGCAATGACCCTCATTGCTACATGGATGAATTAACTGTATTTTTCATTTGCAATGACGGAAGACACAGATGATGTGAAGAGATCAGGTATTATTTATTTTTAAGAAGTCTACGAAAGCATCGGTAAGTGCATATTGATGTCTGGGTTTATTGAAATCGTTCCATTTTTATTTTTATTTTAGTTTTTACGTTGATTTTTACCTCCAACTGCAGGAGCCACCATCTGAATGAGGGCGCTTTTAGCAGTACTTCTGTGTCTCTATAACCCAGTTTGATAACTTGTTGTCCAATGATGACTGGCTGTTTGATGATTAGAGGAAGGAAAAACAAGAAAAATAACATCTCAATGCAAATAAGAAAAATGTCATAAAGTTAAGGAGGAAAACAATCAGATTCTCCATGTTTGATATGGACAGCACTTCTGCGCTGCTGTAACAAAAATTGATAAATACCTACTGGTCCCACATTGTTAGTGGGAAACAACTGCTGATGGGCAACTGGTTGTTAGTGGGAAAATATGAGCCAATGTTTATTTGTTCCTGAGTATAAGTCACACCCCTGGCAAAACAATGCAAAAAAAAATCCTGACTTATATTCTGAAAAATACGGTAATAAAATTATGGAAAGTTTTTCCACCCAAATCGATTGTGTTGACATAGCATTACACTTCTTTTTTGAGAGATCTTACTGTAAATATATTGGTGCAACATGATTTATTTCCATTGCTACAACATGATGACCAAGGAACACTCCTACTAGATTCGTATAAGTATAAACAACAAACCGAACTGGCTTGTATGAACTGGCTTGATCTTTTTAAGTCATCTCAACTGGAATTATAAAGGTAGGAACTGCTTAATTTAATAAGGTACTTCTTCAAGGAAAACATTCAAGTAAATTGTGTTCAATTTAAATGTCTACCATGTCTGCCATGGCTGGACAGACACTAATGGGATGGAGCAGAACTCAATTAAGTTAGCTAAGGTGCAAGTAACTGCCGCCATAATCACTCTACAAGACAGGGTTTTGTGCTGATCCATGTCTTAAGGCCTCTGAACAGTCAGAAGAAATGGAGAAAAAAAATTGTAAAATCCAATGAGTGTAGTTCATACCATACTGTATATAAGGCATTTTAGTATACCCCTTTTTTTTCTGTTGTATTTATTCTTTATCTGCCTTCATATCTTCACTTTTTTTCTCTTTAATCCTGCTGTGGTTCATGACCTTTCCCACCAGTTTTTTAATTCTTCTTTCTCACCTTACAACCAGGTTTGTTTTTGCTTCTGCATGCTTTCGCCCTTCTCCTTCCAATCTGCATCAGTGATTTGTAACCTCCTCTTTTCCCAGCCAGCCGCTCTCAGTATTTAGTTTTTTTTTTTTGCTGGAAGGACTCCTTTTTAAGTTAAGTGGAAATGCCAGATAAACAGAGGCATTGGGCTGAGGAGAAGCACTCAGTGCGTGACAGGGTCAATCTGTTTTACAACAGCCAGAACGGTAAACAGAATACAGCTCCCCTCGAGCAGGAGCAAAATATTTACAACCCTTCGTCTCGGCTTTGTGAGCCAGGATAAAAACTAACTTTTGTCACGTTTGCTGCCCTGGAGTAGTGACAAAGCAGGTTTTTGGCGTTTCTTCTCGTCTGCATCCTCCCTGTGTGTGACAACTGTGTTGTGATCAGTGCTAATGAGGCGTGTGTGAACG
This sequence comes from Oryzias celebensis, assembly GCA_014656515.1. Lineage (NCBI taxonomy): Eukaryota > Metazoa > Chordata > Actinopteri > Beloniformes > Adrianichthyidae > Oryzias > Oryzias celebensis. The sequence continues at coordinate 29,286,610 of BNCR01000012.1, read as the reverse complement.
GTATGGTGAGGGCGTATGACTCACCCATTGTTAACACGCACTCTTTCACACACACACACAGACACACACACACAGCACACACAACTGTTTTGAAGTTACCCTTATTGTTGCCCAGCTTGTAGTGAAGGTAACATCAAATCCATCATGAGCGCCTTGACAGCTGACGTGCAAAAACACACCAATCGGGTGGAGCCAAAGAAAATTCCAAGACTTTGTGTCGAAATGTGAGATATGAACTTTAAGCTACATTCACACCGGTCTTGGGAAAACACGTTCAAGTGACCACTTTCAATGAAAGCTCTATGTATATGCCCGTATATGCACGTTAGGGTCTCTGCGTTCGAAACTCATGTTCACGTGTTTTTTAGCTCTACTTTCAAAACATGTCCATTGACTGCACGTTGAAAGTTAAACTAGTTGAACTTTGACCAATCAGGGACTTGGATTTGGTAGTGATGTATGGGTGGCCTCCTTTTTAAATTTATGTTTGACAGTAGATATTGGAGGAGAAATGAATAATTATGGTTTGTGGAATTCTGTGACCCTAAGACATTCATTTTTTGGAATAGAGCTGTGAAAAAATAAAAGTCTGAAGCAGGATTAACGAGATGTGCGCCGCTTTGACAGTTTGCAGCAAGTCTTTTCCAACTGTAGGTGGCTGACATGAACAAAAGAGAAGAAAAAGATGCCCCTCTGCGCTTGTCCAGTGTGAACACCATGGGCCGCATCTAGCGCTGCCGGTGTGTCCGTATCATTAGATCTCTGCTGAGATTTCCCATCCTGAGATGGCGTCAAAGACCTGAACTCGCTGAACACCTTTTACATTGCCTTTTAGACCCTTTTGGCCTAATTATGAAGCACAAGGACAAAGTTTGTTTGTGTGAGAGCCTGCGCTCACATCTCATCCCGCGTCGGTTGTTTTCACTCCTCGGTGCTCATTACTGACCCTGGCCTGAGCTCTTTCATTAAGCGGGAAATAGGGAAGCGAAAGGGCCGGTTGGGGGATCAGGGGACGGGGCGGAGGTTGTAATTGTGTTGTTCCGCTCCCCCCGGCCTCGCTCAAGGTCACAGTGTGAGACAAGCTGAGGGGCCAGGCCTTTCGCTCCTTCCCCATCTCTCCTCCCCTCTTCAACCCACACTTTTCCTTTCCCTCCTCTCCTTTCTCCTGGGGTCCTTTGTCGCTGAAGACCGGTCCACTGGGGAGTCACAGAGAAGCGGAGGGGCTAATTCAGTCTAATCTTTTAGCCCGTTAATGTCTGGCTGATATGTGGATTTCTCCACATCCTCTGGGGAAGGCCTTTGTGGTGAAGGCCATCATTATGGAGTTTCCAGGCCCTCCTAACCAATTATAAATAGGCAGACAAATTAGTTCTTCTCAAACTTGGCTCTAAGAAGTTCTCCTGATTGTTCCCAACTTTATTTCACATGTCATTTGAAAGGGACAATTCAGAGTAAAGCTGTTTGATAAAGAAAGGCCTGATAGTGCTCATTCTTGTGTGAAGCTTGCAGATGGATTTCAGATCATTCTGTACGGCTCGGAGCGCTGTGGTGCAGCCTCGCCTGTCTGGCTCTGGCCAGCGGTGAGCTCGGTCTAACGTTTCCCTCTGATTAAGACGCAGTGGTGAAAGCTGCCTTTGATCTGAGGAAATGTCTGCGTGGGGAGCAGTCGGAATGCAGCCTTCTCCTCTCTGCCTCGCAGATTGAAGGAGAGAATAGAGCAAGTGTCTTTTTCTCTGGCCCTGCCACCGGCAGCTCCTGCACGGCAGTCAGATCTTGTTCTGGCCTAATGAAATGAGCATGCTTTCACTGGTAAATCAGTTGAAGAATTGAATTATTCATCTTTATTTTGCACAACTCTGGTGATATAAGAGAGGCAAAGATGTTCTTTTTATTCATTTAGAGGAGTAATAGCTGGGAAGGGCCATCAATTACTTTTCAAGTGAAATTCTGCTTTGTTTCCTGCACATAAAATTATTTGATACCCTCCTTTACTTAACATTTAATCCATTTATGGAGCGTTTGTGTTTAGTTTGGAAAACTAATGTCATAAATTCTTAGGTTCATCCATTTTTGGACTGAAAAATAACTTATAATAATTTTTTGAACCAGTTTACGGTAACTAACTATTCAAAAAAACAACAAGTTATGTTAGTAAATTTATGATTACGAGCAGTTATAATGTCAAGATTTTATTTTATTTAATTTTCTAATCCATTTATGAATTGGTATCTTTATGTATTTTTCATTTCTATTGTCTTTTTCGTTTGTTTTATTGCTAAATTTGCTTGAAATAAACCAAAGCTATCAATCAAATAATCATTTTTCCCTTTCATCCATTGGGCTCCAGTCCAAACAGGATTCAGGACATTCTGAATCTTGTTGGTCTGGTCTGCCCTTAAACTGGAGGTTGTGGGTTTAAATCCAAGGTTGACTCATACTAAACTGTAAAAAGCCACCATGTGGTTACTTGATGAATTACACTGTGTCCCAGTTACATTTACCACGCCAGCCCAGTGTAGAGAGACCGCCCTGAAACAGGAATGTCGTGGGTTCAAGTCCACAATTGAATCATACCAAACAGATTCGCTGTAACAAGCCACCAATTGGTTACTTGATGAATTATGCACTGACTCAGTGGCCTCATGGTAGAGTGTCTGCCCTGATAAAGGAAGGTTTGTGGGTCCAAATCCACTAATAAATCCTAACCAAGCAGGTCATTTGGTCAGAACCAAAATGAGAGAACTAATGAGGCTTCAACTTTTTCCCACAACAGCTTCAGTTCAGAAGTCAAAGTTTTGCCGCCTTAGAGTTTATCTTTTGTAATAGTGGAACGCATAAAACTATACTTAAATTCAGATTAATACTCCTGAAGTCTCCAACACTTTTAACCAATCTGCAACCACTTCCAATGCCGACCATTTCTGTTGTGCATTGGAAGAAGTCAAAGCAGTAAATGATTATTTTTTACAGCAACAGTAATTCAACTATATGAAGTAATAAAGTGCATATTAAGGATCTTAGAAAAAGTTTCCTCTAAATCCATCCCTGCTTTCCCACCAGTTGACATTTTTCCTGAGGAGGAGTCACATCTGTCACAGCTGTTTGTATTTTCTTGTGTGCTTTTGCAGGGGTCCCACGTTGGGGCCAAGTCCGACCTTCTCTGACATCCCCCTCATTCGGATCTCACCCCAGCGGAACCCCTCTGTGGGGGCAGAGTCGCCCTTCCACCCTCCACACCCCTACATCCACCCATACATGGACTACATCCGCTCCCTCCACAGCAGCCCCTCCATCTCTGTTCTGTCAGCCACCCGAGGCCTCAGCCCTGCAGATGGTGAGCAAACCTACACCAAAGCCTGACGCGCACACACTCGTCTGCCCACTACCCCAGCGGAGCAGCAACAGTCGGCAAAAGACCTTTAAATATAATTGGTGAAAATGATCAGTGAGGTTGCTATTAAGAGGAATCTCAGCTCAGTGTATCAGTTTAATTCCTGTTCGAGATCAGAAGAGGTCAGGTGAGAGGAAACCAGATCCATCTCTATTAAGACCCAGGGGTCGGTTATCTGAGCGAGGGCGCCGCTGGATGGGAGCATTACGATTGCAGCGCTTTCCTTTCTGGGTGAGTGGGTGGGTGGGTTGGTGGGGGCTCAAGTTGGAGGAAGGCTAATCCTTTTGATCTGCGAGTCATGTTGGGGACCTCTGAGGATGCATCCCCGAGCGACAGGGTTACATACAGTTACACAGAGAGCACTGAGGGGAGGCCAGATCCAAGTTCAGGGGTTCTGAGGACCGGAGGTCCTGCTGATCTGGGCTTCTGAAAGCAGCATGGGGTTCTGGAGATTATTCCAGACTGATGCAGAGACCCCATCAATGTCAGCTGCAATGGAAACATTACTCTTAGTGTTATTTTGAACTTTACTTGAAGCAAACAGTTAGAAAAAACATTTTTATCTACATCAGCTGACAAAAAAACATTTTCATCATGGATCTGAGATAAAATATAACTGATATAAAACCCTAAAAATGTGCTTTTTCATTTAGATTATTATTTGTGCCCACATTTCAATGTAAAAATGAGCTTTTATTGTGACTTTTTACAATTTCATAGTTTAGATTTATAAAGAATCTTATCACAAAGACAAATAGAAGAGAAAAAGGAGAATAAATGTTTAAAAACGTTTCTATATGTATCATTTAAAAAAAAAAAATTCATTAAACTTTTATTTATTATTAAGCCTTTTAATATTAGACATTCTTCCCCTGCTTGTCACGAATCAGCGCTACAGATTTTTTTTCTTGTATATGTAATTTTTAGCTGCAATAAAACTATTTTAACACTTGTGTTAAATTTATCATCTCACAAATATTTGTTTTTGGATTTTTGACTAAATTTGACCAAAGTCATCACTAAATGAAATGAACATTTATTGGAAAGGCTTAATTTGGGGTCAACTCTGATAAATCCTGAGCGTGAAGACTCCATCTGACAAACATCCACATCTTAAAGGTCTTGAAACGACCTAATAGCCAGTTATGGGCCTTCCATCTTTCAGCTCTGTCGCCGCGGACTCCCTCTTTAGCTCTCAGCGTGGCGTTAGAGTGTCCCTCCAAAATGACAGACAGGTCATTTCCTCAACACCTGTGCACTTCACTTCACCTCATCCAGGTCCGTTAAAAGCTAAGTTGTCCTCTTCCTCGCCTCAACCTGGATGCGCGGTGCCCACTTTTCCGCCACTACCACAGAGTAATGGCCAACCTCCAATTGCCCTAAATCACAACAGTTTCCCCAACCTACCACATGATCCCATTTCATTTCATAATGCTGTGAATCATGAATGAGGCACCTAATTACTCCTTTAATCAAAGCAGCGATTAATGAACCCATCAGCTTTTGTGCTTAGTATATCGCCGCTCTAACAGAGAGCCTCCTTCTTCAATATGCAAAGGTTTTTTTCCAGTAAAAAGTACATTTGAATAATGATGAATTAATTAACAGAATCTAATGGAGATTTAAAGTGGGTGGGATTTAGTGCCACCCTCTTGCTGCCACACATTTGGTTTCACTTTTTAATTTTTTTTTCTCCCTGTATTTCTACTCTGGTTCAGAGGTAAGCTTCTCCACTGATCCCATTGTTGTGCTGAAGGAGCACCCGGTGGCTCGCCGAGGCCTCAGGCGACTTCTCCACACCGAGTGCCACACTCGTAGCCTTCCCCCACTTTTTTTTTTTTTTTTTGCCCCCAGGAAGGGAGTCACATGCCAACATTTCTGATTTAGAAACGCTGCAAAGCGCTTTTCTGCGCACGGATACTGAAAGGGACACATTATGCTTGAATGCAGAAGCAAAGCTGAGGCGGAACACTGGGGACAATTAAGGAACCCCCCCCTTCCACTGAAGACATAAAAAGGCAGATCGAATTAATTTACAATTTTTTCTTGCTTTCATTCAACCAATCATGGATGCATATTGCTGCATACAGGCCAGACTTAGGAGGAAATCTCCTCCAACTGTGTTTCTTTATTTATTTCCTCCTCATTTCTCCAGTTGGGGGGGAAAGCTGCAGAAGTCTGAGCTGATTCCATACTCTTTTCTCATAATATTTGCATATGGAAGCCCACCACCAGATGCTTATTATAGGCTGCTGTTCAAGGACTTACAGCAGTCTATAAGTAAGGGATGATTTGGAAAAGAGATGCAGAAAAAAAAGAGAAAAAGAAAGTGAAGTGGATGCAGAACGGCATCTTTTGTGCTCGCTCATTTATCTGGGCCGATTTACTCCTTTTGTTTTCCTACAGAGTTTAAAGGAGCAGGTTGCATATCTGCAGACTGCAGCCTCGTGTGTGTGTGTGTGTGTGTGTGTAACACTCAGGCACCATCTGTAGCAAAAGAGGCATTAGCCCACATACTCTTACCACACGCATGTGCACGCATATATGTGCACTCTGATCAAAGAACAGTGAGATCAGAGGAAAGCCTGTTTAAGGGGAGTATTGTAAGATGATCAGTTATGCTGCTCTTGACTTGAATGCATCGATCAAACCCTGATGCTGACTCGCTGTAATCTCTGAGCAAGCATCCTGTAATCCCCCAGCGATGCTCTCCACTTCAGGTGACGCTCCCTTCGCAGCTGCTGTGCTTTCCTTGATGGAGTTGCTAATGGGTTCATTACTGTTCCGCTGAGCTGATTGTCATCTAAGGTAGATGAGAGCGAGCTTTCAGAGCTGTGCAGGTGCTCCTCCCCGCTGGTTTTCCTCGCCGCCTAATACATTTGCTCCCTGCTTATTTGTTTAACTCACAATTCAACAGGTGCGCCTCTGCTTGTGCCATATTCCCTCTTTTTCACCTTCCACAGCATCTCACACTGGTCTGACGACGGCCGACTACTACCACCAGATGGCACTGCTGGCAGGACACCGCAGCCCATACGCAAGTGACCTCCTACCGTCTGTGGCGTCCACCGCGGGGGCCAGCAGTGCCCTGCACATGGAATATCTACAGGCCATGGAAAGTAAGTCTGCAAAAAAAAAAATGTTAGGATAACGACAATTTTAATACCATGTAATTCACATTTGGCTTTTTTTGTAGCTTTAGCATAAATATGTCAATAAATGTCTCCAAAATATCTACAAACCAAGCTTTTTTAAACCTTTGTTTCTGTACATATGGAGTAATTTGCAAAAATGTGTACTTTTGAAGTGAAAATGCAAAGTTTGATGTCTTCATTTATAAATGCTTTTATCAGATTTGATCAGGTGTCCTAGACATCCGCAGTGATCTACCTTGTCTGAAGTTGGAAAACCCGAAACTTTTTTTTTCAAGCAAAAATGGCTACATTTAAGTTTGTAAAGATAATAGGAGCTGGACGTACTTATGACATACAGGTGCTGCTGCTGTGCGGTGTCCTTAGGCCACACTCCAATTGTTAGCAAAGTGTGAGGACTGGCTCCTTACCGTCCGTCCGTAGGACATCCATAGTTGTTCACACAAACTATTTCCTCATTATAATGCTACAATCACACCGCCGTTAGCAATATACATTCAAGCGACCACTTCCAATAATCAGTCTATGTAAATGTGGGTTTTGGGCTTTTGCGATCAAAACTCTTGTGTTCACGTGTTGTTATAGACATTTTGAAGACCATTTTTTTAACAAAACGCACAGCCATTGAACGAGCATTTTGCAAGTTAAAGCAGGTCGACCTTTGACCAATCAGTGACTCTGATTTAGTTGGCTTGTTTGACGTTCCTTCTGTTATGGAAGTGCCAACCGTTTGAAAATTGATCATGGAGGAGAAATTAATAATTGGGGCTGGAATTAGATAAAACCAGGTCTTTCATATATTTGAAGAGATCAGTGAAAGGAAAAGCCTGGAGGAATATTTACCACTTTAGGTGGTGAACATGCACTATTCTCAGGTAGCGACAGTTCAGTGTGAACAACATAAGCTGAAAGCAAGAATATGCGTTTAGCGTGTTCTTGAACTTGAGTCATTTCCGGTGTCAATGTAGCATCACAGCCAGCCTGATCAAAAGGAGTGCGTACTTTTCACGTGACTATTAATATAATGGGCTTCTTGAGCAGTTTTTGGTGAGTTTGAAAGAATGATAAAAGTGTTCACTACGACCTGTCGCAGCAGCATGCCCATAGAAAATAATGTTCTTGAGCATTCTTGCTCTACAGCAGGAGTGTCCAAATCCAGGCCTCGAGGGCCAGAGTTCTACATGTTTTCCAACCAACATGACATTGAAGCTCCTTATTGAATAGACACACCTGATCCAGGTAATCAGCAGCAGAAAATGCAGGATTTCGGTCCTCGAGGCTTGGATTGGGACACCGCTGCTCTATGGGCTCGCCATTCAGGCCCCCTGTGTGCCACATTTTTCATCCGCAGACAGCCCGTAACCACTGGTAAAGGCAGTTGTGAATGAAGCTTCAACGTCCTGTAAGTGTAAACCTGCACAGGAAGCTGTGGGTGGGAATTCCCAGTGGGAATTCAACCCATAAAAGTCCTCTTATAATTCACCTACCTCCTCCTATATAAAGATGAAACCACGCCGCTGCCGCCACAGCGAGGAGGCTTCTGCAACTTTGCTTTGACATGATTTAAATGAGCCATTGTCTTAATGTGTGCCGCTCAGGACTGTGTGCGCAGGACTTATGCTAATGAGTTATTTTAAAGTGTAAATAGGAAATTAAACGAACGCTGAATCTTAGAGAGGTCAGACAGCCTCACCCCTCTCCCTTTGATGGGAACGTATTTAGTCAAGCAGACGCCGCGATCATGGTAATCCGAGGTGAACCCCCCCCCCCTCGTGTTCCTTAGAACAAACTAATTAAAACTAGCCAAACTTGTGCTGGTATCAGAAAATTAATTGCTATTAAGTGGGAATTGGAATGTCCCGCCATTCATCACTGAGGAAATCATTTCTTCTGTGTCTCTTTTTTTAAGATTAATAGACTGAAACTAAACAATTAGGGGCAAATTTAAGTGGGAGATGGGCTGCTTCTCACTTTAAAAAATCACCTGTGATCGTTGGTCACAATAACTGGGTTCTAATGATACACAATCCTGCACCATTTTGAAAAAAAAGGAACCCTTTAAAGCTGTGGATGAAGTATAACAACCTGAAAATAGAAGAGTCTATCCAGAGGCTTTCACTGATAATCTGAGCGTCACAGAAGCTATTTTTAAATCTGTGTAATTACATTCAGACAGGCTTCTGCTAATGAAACAATGGGCCTGTCCTGCCTATTTGGGCTTTAATGGCCTATTGTCTTCGTTAGCACAGCCTAATTAGCACCATAGCTCTCAAAGATCACGAGAACTAAATTCTCTTCTAAACAATTGTCTATCTGAAGTCTTTATTAGCTAATCATAAGAGCTATTTTTCCTCCATAGTCAGTTGTTTGCTTTTAGTGAACCATTCGAAGCGCTGCTTCGTAAAACTAATTAAAAGCAGCTATTAGTTACATAATTACACTTTTGTTTACTTTTAAGCAATATAAACATTTAATACATAGATATGAAACACAAGTGTGGATTTAATTGTATTTGTTGACACTATAAACACAATGCTTCAATGATTTAGGACACTTTGCTACAACACAGATGCTCTAAAGAAGAAAAAAGCAAACACGCAAACAAAGCAAATCAAACTGGAAAGGATTTATTAATAGATTCAGCTTTCTAAATGACATGTCGAAATGTCTTTATTTATTTATTGTATAAGTATAAAATTCTGTGTTCAAGTGTTTATAATATCTACAGTTTTAGCATGATATTTTGATGCCTTTTAATCACATTGTGAATGTGAACACTGAAAATAAAGGTATTCTATTCTATTCTATTCTATTCTATTCTATTCTATTCTATTCTATTCTATTCCATTCCATTCAACAGAAAAGCAAAATAGTCTTTTATCCTGAGTTCCTCTCATGTGACCCCCATCCCCCCGCGCCTCTCAGGTGTGTCGTCACTGTGGGTTCGACCTCCGTTCAGAACCAACTTTTATTTCCTGCGACGTCAGTCTGGTCTGTACAAGCCCTCCCTTGCCCTCAGAATTAATGACACGGCGGGTAACCAGCCGTCCCGTCCATAAATCATGAAGAAATTAGAGGGACAGTCTTGCTACGAGCCTGGATGCTCCTTTCTGTGACTCCCCGGTTGGCCGATTTATCATTTGAGCGGTGCATTAATAAACACCGCTCCCATGAGGCTTTGCAGCGGTGCCACACAGGCCCCCTTCTCCCTGACTAACCGCCATCAACCAGCTCGCGCTCCCAACGGTGGATGCTGTGCCGTGGCCTGTCATGCCGCTCAGCTAAAGGTGACATAAGTGTGACGTTTGGGGCACGGGAGGGTTGAACTTTGTCTTTTGGAAAAACGAGGCGACGTTTTAAAGACCCAGTACAATAAAAAGGGTGTTTTTAACATGTTCTTAAGGCATTTTTCTGATGATGGAGCACATATGTAAAGAAAATTAACCTTAAAGTTATAGATAAATAAATATTTAACTATTTATATTATTATATTTATTATATAACATGTAATAATTATAATTTATTTAGAGTCAGGAGCAGACAAAAAAAAATGACGTTTGAAAAAGAGCTTTACTGTGATGTACAGGGCGGCCGTGGTGCAGTGGTATGGCAGTCGACTTCCGATTGGAAGGTTGCAAGTGTGATTCCCACCTTATGTTCTTGGGCAAACATCGAAGCCCACATTGCCTCTGGTGGGAGGTTGGCGCCAATGTTTGGCAGCGGAGCCGCCATCAGTGTGAATGTGTGTGTAAATGGGTGAATGGGACTGTCACTTTAAAGCACTTTGGACCTTCAAGGAAGCTGGAAAAGCACCATACAAGTATACACCATTTACCATTTACATTTAAAGCTGGACGGGCAACAAGCTCCCTGTTCATAGCTCTCAGCACTGGGGAGAGGAAGGGGCGGGCGGAGTTGCCCCACTCACAACTCAGAGATGAATTTCTCATCAACTCCTGCCACTCTGTAGAAACTATGCCCTGGCAAACATGATTTTTAATTTTTTTAATTTTGGCTAAAATTCGTAATTAAAAGACCATTGGGAACATTTTAAAAATAGATCAAAAGATGATTGGAATGGGTCTTTCAAAGTGTTGCATTTGTGGAAAATGAAAGGTGTTTAGGAACTTACGTGGTTTAAAGAAGTGCAGCTCCTTCTTTAACCCATGAAACCATACAAAAACAGTGACAGCGTTGCTGTTTTTTGCAGCTTCTTGCTGCTCATGCCTTCATATGCCACCACATCACAGCAGCCACCTTTGGCACACACACACACACACACACACCCAAGCACACTGTGATTACCATGTGAATGGAGCGCTCCGTAATCGCTGGATGTGTCAAACGAGAGACGGAGCATCTTCGTTTTGGGAGATGGATGGATTAAGGGGGGGAACGAAGATACGGAGGGGTGGGGGTGGGGGGTTATCGGGGCTGGTTTTGTTTGCCTTTTGAAAAAAAAAACTGAAAAACATTTGATTTCTAAGTCTTGAGTCACAAAGTCATTGTGTCAGTTCACGCACAAAGCCCGACATCCCCTCTGTGCCTCCAACCCCCCTCGTTTTCCTCTCTTGTTTGTGACATCTCAATGTGAAAAGACAACAAAACTCATGTTTTAATCTCAAGCCGCGGCTCATTGTATGTGCAGAAAGAATGGTTGCGCTGTTTTCCGCCTTTTACCTTTTCAAAACCCATTTTTTTCAGTATTTCCAGTCAACACTGACTGCGTTTGAATTGTCAAATTGGACTTGATTGAATATTACCATACACAGTCAAAGCATTTCTCCAGCATAAAAGGCATGTTTTCTCACGAATGAAATGTAAGCAGTGCATCAAGTGACAGCTGAACAGTCTCTCAGATGAGCCTTTTGTCTGATGATTGACAAAAATGTCACCTGTTAGGGTTAGTTTAGGTTAGAGCGTGGATGAAGTCAAACAGAAAAACCAGCAGAGTTTTCTTTGTGAGCATTTCTTTGAGTTAATTTAAATTTCAAGTTTCAAACGTCTAACTTCTGCCTTCCATATTTTCTTATTCTGAAGATTCCCGCTTCTCGAGTCCAAGGCTCACCGGCCGACCCAACCGGAAGCGGCCCCTGCCCATCTCGCCGCTCTCCGAGCACAGCTTTGACTTGCAGATGATCCGCAACTCACCCACCGCCATTGTTAACACGCTGCTCAACAACTCCCGCTCCAGCTCTTCCACCAGCGGGTCCTACGGTCACCTCTCTGCCGGAACCATCAGGTGGCATTATTTACTACTACTATCTATATCCTCCTGACTACCAAAAAAAATGTTGTCCAATATTGTATAAAATGGAACCATTTTACATGGGAATAAATTGATTGCCTTGCATAAGTAACAAGCCCCATGTGGTTACTTAGTAATAATTGGCTGTTATTATATTGCAAGTTAAAGTTCCACTCTGATCATCTTTTGATCTATTTTGAAAACGTTCCTAGTGGTCTTTTAATTATGATTTTGCTGTTTTTAGTCTGTTTTTACTCTGAGTTAATGGCGGGACTGTAGGCGCAGAGCAATCCCGTCCCCCTTTACCCTCCCTGTTCCTCAGAACTTTTGGCCTTTCAGCGTAATTTCTACATCCCAAATAAGCCATCTGTGGAACTGCTTTTTATAATCTACTCCTGATTCACAACAATTTGAATAAAGAAATACTCAGAAATACAATTTTAAGCTTAATTTTCTTTATATATGTCATTCACTATCAGAATAATGCTACAAGAACATGCTAAAAACACCATTGTCATCAGAGTGGGTCTTTAACTCATTGCCCTGTAGTGTTGTGAGAATTGTAGGATACATTTTTTTAGACAACTCTTGATTCCAATTTGATCATATAAAAGGTGGATATAATATAAAGTTCTATTTTTGATGTGACAAACAAGTCACTGATAATTCGAAAGGAAATTCCTTCAATATGGCATCATTGTGTTGCATTCAGGAAAGAAGGATGTGGCGCAGATGAATGTGTCTGTCCACGTCAAACACCGTGGATCTCCCTGTCAGCCAGCCTCCCTGGCGGTTTGTGTCAGTCATCGGGTGTAGAAACGGCGTAGATCACACTCCTGTACCTGATGCAAGCAAAGGGGGGAAAAAAAACAAAGAAAAGAGAGTAGAAAAGGGAAAGATCCATTGCCCCACCCACAGCCATTGATCAACAATCTGTAAGAAAGAGCTTGATCACACTGAACACTTCGCCACTGTCCAAGTGACAAGACCCGAATAGCCAAAGCCAACAGACTGATGAGTGATATGACAAGCGGATGGGCCCCCAAATGCGTCTCGGCCCATCGATTTCCACTCGGCTCGTAATAAGATCAGCAGACATATGGGTAGCAGCGAGAGCGTCCTGTCAGGATGAATGGAGGCCGCTGGATCACCAGTGAATACATGGAGCCCAGAGACTTCTGGGATTTTGGTGATCCTTAGTCTCAACTGCCCTTATGATATTGCTGTCTGTGGGCAAAAGGTGGCTACGCAGGTGGCTACACTAAATATTAAGGCTGTTGGCCCTTCAGTGAACGCATTCAGCCAAAATGTTCATGCATATTTTTGAGTACGGCCATGCTGCGAGAGATTAGGTTGTAGTGAACACTTATATGACACGTAAGGGAAAGTCTGACTGTTGGAAATGAGGAAATTAGACAGTCAGAGTGTAATTTGTGTAGACATCCAACTGGTGTCCTACAGACACTTGTGTATCACACCATGCGTGCATTATTTGGACACGGTCACTAAGGGGTCAGTATTTGTACTAACGACTAGTGTGGCGTAAAGACACGGTACAACAGCCCCACCCACTCGTCACAAGTGCATGAAACTTCCATTGTTCTTTCAAATACTTACCACATATATGACAATGGTACATTCCATTTTCATGATGTCCCTTGTGGTGGTCGCAAAGGAACTGCAAGACTTTTGCTTCCAATAAGATGCAGCTACTCCTCTGTATGACCCTCCATTGATCAGGACAACCCATAAAACTAGCTGTACACGTAGGGGTCGACCCCTTGTACTGATGCATAGTGACGTATGGGTAGCGAGACTTTTGCGAGACTTTGCCAACTGTGATTGCATGCACTATGATCAGGTAGCGTCAGTCCGGTGTGAACACCAAATGCTAAAAGCGCATTCAAGAATGCCTGTTCAGAACGTCTTTGAACGAGCCCATTCCCAGTGTCAATGTAGCGTGAGGCTTAACAGACAGAGGAGGCTGCATCAGTGGATGGAATCTGATGTTATTTACTAAGCTGAAAGATACATGTGGTTATTTATCTGTGGAGAAAAGACACAGTGTTAGCAAGCTGAACATTGAGTCCTGTGGTTCCAGTATTACCACACTGACTACTGTCAGATTGTCCTCAGGGAAGAGGAGCCATCCAGAACAATCCATTTACGCACAATCGTTCCCGCCTTTTCACACCCCTGCATGAGTTTTTAATGCTGTGTTCTGTAGTCATCTCTGCACCATGTTAATGTTTCCTGTTGTGTTTAGCCCGGCGCTGGGCTTCGCCTACCCTCCGACTCCGGTGGCTTTGCATGTGCATCAGCACGTAATTGGCCGACAGCCGAGCATCGTGAGCTCCGCCTTCGGTCACAGCCCCCCCCTGGTGCACCCGACCCCAGCCTTTGCCAGCCAGCGACCCGTGCCAGGCATCCCCCCATCTGGGCTCAACGCCAGCGAGCGCTCAGCCATCTCCAACGAGTCCGCACAGGTGAGAGCGACGGTCCGCACTGCTGCGATTCATCATCACACGTAATAGATAGCACGCCAGCCGCATGTGAGCAAAATGCAGCCACGGTAAAGGCAGGACCCCCCCTTCCGCACACTCCTCTCCTGGGAGTTTCCTCCTACTTGTGTCTCCGGCGTTCAGCGTGGCTCTGAACACGCAGCAGCAAACAACCAGGGGCTTGTTAGCATAGAATCCCACCGCTGACTCCATTAATCACTATAGAGAGAACAAAGATATAGAGAGGGGATATTGACGTGGATGGATGGATCCAAAGGGCCTTTTCCTCTCAACTCCAACAGCACACACAGACTCACATCTGAAGAAAGAATTTGCCTTTCTCACCAATCCTTCAAGTAGCCTTGAATTTCCCCTTATCACAACGAAGGCCTCATTCTAATTGGCCACAGCAAAATTGCCTTTTCCTTTCCCTGAATAAACAGAATATTGCTTTGGGGCCTGCAGATGAATGTGAGATAACGGCAAATGTGCGACATGTTGGATGACTGCTGTGCAAATCTCAACACTCTCCAAACCAGAAAAAACACTCAATTAATTTCCTTTTCGCACTTTTTGAAGCTTTTATTCCTGCAATGCAAAAGCCCCCCCCCCAAAAGGAGGCATTAAAGGCAGGGGCCAAAGTCTGGTCATCCATCGGTAGAATTGGTTCATGAGTTTGTTTTAATTGCAATGATTAGGGTCGCTAATGTGAAACACTGAATGGAAACCTTTTTTTCATTTGGTCAGTTAAAGCTCCTGTGTGACATTTTGCTCACATGATTTTTTTTTTGTTTGGTTGATTAAGTCAAAGATGGAGCGCAGTCTTAAGCACCGCGTGCATATTTAATGACGCCATGAAGGGTAAAACTATCTGCCCAAGCTGAAAATAACGCTCTCTCTCCAGGCCAAACCCACCAGCGAATCCGCCGTGAGCAGCACAGGCGACCCCATGCACCACAAAAGGTCCAAACTGAAACCAGAGGAGGAGCTGCCGAGCCCGGGCGCGGTGAGCAGACAGGTGTGGGGGGGTGCAGCAATAGTTTTGATCAGTTGTCTTTGGGAATCAATTTGAACTTTCATCTGTAATCCCAGAAGGTATTTCACATTAACTGTCTTCCAGTTTAACCATCCTCAATGTTTTAGTCCAGTCCCCGTTGAGACGACAGAAGGAAGACAGAAGATGGTGCCAAATTGGGGCCAACAATTTGAAAAATACCATAACAACTAAAATAAAAGTAAAAATACAACAACTTGAAACTTAAACACTGGCGTTGAAACTTAAACTAAATTAAAACAATAACAGCTTTTGCCATGTCCCCTTAGAGGTCAATCAACCTTCTCTAACTGATATTTGTTTATACTTATTTAGAATTTCAACACCAGTTTTTCAGCTTCCAAGTAGTTGTATTTTCATTTGCTGTCGTTTCAAGGTTTGCTCTCTCGATGGTCATGTTGAATACATGTTGAATCCTTGAAAACATTTTGGATAAAACACCCTTTAAAAAACACAGTCGGATGAGATCAAACCTACAATCATAAAGGATTTGCCCAGGCTTCACGCGTTTCAGAGGCCTTGATTTGACTGTGGTGTTTTCAGGACCACCCTGAGGGGATGACTCTGGTGAAGGAGGAAGGAGACAAGGACGATGGCAAACAGGAGCCGGAGGTGGTCTATGAGACAAACTGCCACTGGGAGAACTGCTGTCGAGAGTTCGACACCCAGGAGCAGCTCGTACAAGTGAGTACCAAGTGAAAGGAAATCAGAGCTTTCATACTGGTTTTTAGGAGATTAAACCCAACAGAAATTGGCATCCAGTGATTAACAAAAGCCTTTCGGTTCTGCTGTTTTTTACCCATTTTTGTGAGGGTTAAACTTGACTCTTTTCAAACAAAAAGCCAATTAGGTGGGAGAGCAAATAAAGTCACAAAAACATTTAAAGAAAAATATATTTTTTTACATATTTTGTTCTTATTTCTGTCTGAATCCTCCAAAGGCTGCAGCTCAAAAAGCTTTTCCACCTGATTAATGACTCAGAAAAAATCTCTGAAAGTGCAAATAAATGTAGATAAATGCACCTCTGCACAGGAATGAAGGTTCACAGCTTTAAAGCTTGGTTTGCTCTCATTAAAAAAGGATGCCTTTATTCAAAATGTAACAAAACCTAAAGAAACTCTATAAAAGTTTGGTTAAATTACATGAAAGTGCTGCACATTTTCTATGCTTTTAAAATAAAGGAGGAAGGTTTTATCCACTTTGTAAAACTGATCATGTGGTGCCGTTCATAGCATTTCAGTGTGTTTTTCTATATATAGTATTGTAAAACGTTAAATAAGGGGATCCTCATCTGGAAGCTCTCTGCTCAGTCTATCCTTATTTATTCTTTGTTTGATTCTTCAAATATCATCATTCAGTCATCATTTCATTTTGAGGCAGAAACTTATTAATATCTGAAACAAAGGATGTTTAAAAGAAAATAACCAAAAGTTTAAAAACTAAAATAATGCATAGTGGACAGAAGGGACAGAAAACCGGCAAACTATCTACAGACCAAAGTGCTAAATACATTGGGGGGGGTGTTTTGAAGCAGTGGTCTCCAACCCCCAGGCGGTGGTACAGTTGGTACCAGGCTGCAGAGAAAAAAGGAACAACCTGCATTTTGAAAACTAAACCAATGGTGGGTTCTACGTCACTGAAAACAGCCGACACGCATTCCGAGATTTCTAAGGGTTAAACGTCCCTCCCAGCCTGCTGATTGGTGGGAGTTTGAAGTCCTCAATCAGCTCTGCCAGAGGTGGAGTCAGCAAGAAAGGTCAATCTGGACCTCTCCAGGAGCTGAAAACAAACAGAAACACACACAAGACTAGGGGTTGGAGCAAAACAGGACAACGCTGGAAACTCAAAAACAGAGTGAAAGCAGACATGAAACCCAGAGAGAAGAAACAAAAAAGATGAAAAAGCAAACAATAAATCAGCACCAGGGAATCCAGTTGCATCTTTGAACCTTCTTTTAGATTTCAGTTGGTGCTCTAATCAGACGGGTTCAGGTCTTAACTGAAGCTGTTTTTCTGAACGGCTCCCCCTAACTTCTGTGTCTGTCAGCCTGCAGTTGAGTCGGGCTGCAGGCGCTGACCGGTTCCCCCCGTCCTGATCCAGGGACAGTGGTAATGGGCTCAGAAGCTGGAGAGCTCATCTCACAGCTGGACGGAGGCGGGTTAAGCCCGCCAGAGCTCTTCTTCTGTTATCAAAACTCTCACTCAGCCCTGGAGGTGGAGCGCTGTCATCATCCTGCACCATGAAGCTAAATACTAATAACGTTGTGTCACTTCCACTGTGGCAACAGATGCTTGCAGCTTTTCCTCTGGCCTGCGAGCCGCTCAGAAGTGTTCACGTGCGTGTGTGCACGCAGACAATAAAAACACACATCTGATAGAAAGATTCTCTGCTCTCCACAGCTGTCTATTCGCCGCCTTGACATGGCAATCCTCGGCTGCGTCTGTAACCCCTATCTATAATTGATATCCTCAGTGTGGAATGGGTTGCCTCCCCTGTTTGAAGGGCTCAGCTCAAAGGTGGAGAATCTTGACAACTTTTTGCCCGTTTCAGGAGGTGGGATGAGCTAAAGCGTTGGGAGAGGAGCTTCTTAATGGAGAAAAAGCTTCCTCACACCCCCTCCTTCTTTCTTATGTCACTAAAGATGGGAGACAACAATGTTTTGTCAATTCTAAGAAGACCCACTCCATTGAAAATTGTGTTTTTATGGCATTTATAACATGTTCTTGTAGCATTTTTCTGATGATGGAGGACGTGTAAAAAAATAAACTCAAAATAGATTTTGTGAGTATTTCTTATTCAAATGTTTTCAATCAGGATCGGATGAAAAAAAATAGAAAAGGATTGTAATTGGGCGAGCTCCCTGCTGCGCTCCATTCTGATCATCCGCCTGTAGACGACTAGATCCATTGTTTTCCTCGTCTGAGCTGGAATTTGGATCAATACTGTTAAGCTGGTTAGCAACAATATTTTTTTTGCACGTTCATGTTATGCTACGTTCACACCAGACTTGGAAACATGCGTTCGAGCTACCGTTTCCAATGAAAAGTCCATGTAAATGTGTGTGTTTTGGGCTTCCGCCTTCAAAATGCTTTTATTCATGTGTTTCTACGCAAGTTTTCAAGTCTATTTTTAGGCTCCACGTACAAAACGTGTGGTCCTTGAACTGAAAGATAAACCAGGTGAACTTTGACCATTTGGGAACTCGGATTTGATTGTGACATATACTCTTCAAAACACTAAAGTACCAATCGTTTAACGTACCCGACCAGAATAATATGCCACGTTTTCATTTTTCGGAATAGAGCTGTGAAAGGAAGATTTGCATGGCTTCAACATTTCACACCCAGCCTCTTCCAACTGAGAGTACATGCACTAGTAGTGGGTAGGGACAGCTCTAGTGTGAACACAATATGCTGAAATCAAGTTCACAAACCTATGTTCAGCTATTTCTCGAACTTCAGGATGCGTACATACCTTCAGGTTGGGAGTGGGCGGGGCTGTAAGCGAGCGGTAGAGTACGTAAGCAGATGGGTGATGGGAAGGAGGCGGTTGCTCCAAGGGTCCTGCCCACAACTCTGAGGTGAAATTTTAATGAACCGCTGCTGCTCTGCAGAAACTATGTCCTAGAAAAAGACACAGATTTTTTTATATTGGCTACAAACAGCATCGTCATAACTAAAAGACCACTAAAAACGCTTTGACACTTGATCAAAAGGTGATCTGAGTGGGACTTAAAACAAACTCCAAACGAAACTGTCCAGAAATGATCAGTTTTTGTTGTTTTCCCCTCACATTTTTGATGTTTCAATTCTGACAGGGGAGACCCGCTCCTCTAATTCAGCAGAGCGGATGGGAAAATGCTCTTATCTGTGCATTCCCCACCCCCTTAGTAATAGGATAAGTACAGTATTTGGACCACAGTGGCTCTCCTCATACACTGGGAGGGTTTTTTGGCAAGGGGGGGTCCACAGAACTAAACAATAGAGAGCCCCTTTCCAGTGTTCTAATCTCTTGAAACGACTTTGAGGAGAAGAACACAAACAAACCCAGAATTCTCTTTGGTTGAAGCTGTTCAGACCTTTTTCCTCTGATTAAAAAAAACTTTATTTCTTTGTGTTTGGCCTCATTTTGGATTAAGCCTTTCACACCACCCTCATCGCTTTCCACCTTGTTCAAAAGCGCTCCTGTCGAGCTCTTGATGCATATTTTTACTCCCTCAAACATGCTCTCACCGCGACACGCTACGCCGCTCCGTTATCGCCTATGTTTAAGCGCTCTCGGTGCAGCCGATAAGATAAACATCAGATCTACGCAATTTGGCTCACTTATCTGCCGTACTCAGTCAGCAAAAGCGAGGCGGGTGTCAATTCTAGTTTGCTGTTTTTTTTATTTCATCTATTGCAATTTTTGCTTTCCTTACTTCTTCATCTCCCTCTCTCAGCTCTTTCCTTTCTTTTTTTCCTTTCTGGGCCTCTCCCTTTCTCCTTTCCTCCCTCCTCTCTTTTCCTTGAAGGGAGCACTTTTAAGATAAGGCATGGTGGCTCCTTTAATGTCTCTCTTGAAATAATCTTTTTTCATTTTTTTCTGATGCCACCCCCACACTAATATTTCTCTAATGTGGCTTTACTTTACAATCCGGTGGTATTTCCGTATTTATCTAAAACACTTCTTCTCATAGGAAAAATCAACAAGGAGCTTCAGGAACATTTTTCTGTCATGTTGCAGAATCATTTTGTACAAGTTTTAGTACTTTTATTTAATTCAATATACGTCAAGTATATGAATTAACACAAAGTTTTGTTGAGGGGCTTTCTTGAAAGCCTTAAAGAACCCAATTGTGGGTTTGATTTACACCTTGTGTCAGATTCCTTGTATAGTTGTCGAACAATTATAGAATCTGTGAGCCAGTGGCACCAAAACATATTAGATTTAGTAAAAAAAAAAACATCAAAAATGTTTATTTTTATTTTTTTGTCTGTTAGCAAAACCTGATCAGTAATAGATAAAAGCATTTCAACACTGGATCTTCTGCTTTTTGCTTTTAGCTTATCCTGCAGATCTCCCAGTTTCTCCAAACTGAGAGTGATTTTCCGCTGATCCTATGACAATAACCTTTAACACAAAGGTGGCAGTTTAAAGTTTAAGTTTAATTTCAAATATAAAGAAAATACATGTTTTGATGAGTTTATAAGGCTAAGTGATCAGAAATGTTCAGAGGTTTTTCTGGAAACATGAGGACATGGACACACTCTGAGCTCGAAGCTTTGAAAACGTCTTCATCTGCATCATTTTTATCATTTATTCTTTACATTTAACGTATTTACAAACTTGCTCATGTATTAGAACTGAAGGAGCAGGAATTGTTGAAGTCCCAGAGTGATTTTAGAGTTATGGAAGAAGAAGAAGTCAGAGGTTTGGGAGGACTTGGTGGTCTGCATGTGTGTGTCCTGCACACCACACAGCAGATCTTCTCCACCACAGAGTTGCAGAGTTTCCTGTCGTCAGACGGCGACAGCCTCCCGTGATGAGGCAGTGTTAAAATTAGATAAACGCAGGCGCAGTTTGAAACCCCACCCCCACCCCCTTTCTGGCTGCTGGCAGTAGCCTTTAATTGGTAAAATGCAGATTTTTTTTTTGATCAGGAGAAGGATTAGGTTCCTTATCTGTGGAGAGTATCGTACTCTAAGATGAAAAGACTGTGCTGAATTACACATGCCACTTCCAGCTCCCTGCCCCCTGATCCTCTTTCACTTCCCTCTTCCTCCCTCCTTCCCTGCCGTCTCTTCCTCTTTTTTTGCACCTCTTTTTGCACAAAGCACTTGACATCACAAAAGAGCATATGATTTATTAGGCGGTGTTTGATAAAGCCAAACTGTGTTGCGGGTCCCACCGCTTAGTGAAATTGCCTTGTAAACAGGGGCCTCTTTTCTTGCATCCTAATGCCTGAAGGCTGCGTCCCAGAGAGCGCTCGATAAGGAGGCGGATATGAGCGTGGCAGAAAAGCCAAAGAAATAGCTGCTACAAGTGAAGAAAATACTTTTTTTATTAAAGACCTACTCCATTCACCGTTTGATATATTTTCAAAGCTTTCCCAGTGGTGTTTTCATTATGATTATGCTGTTTTTAGCCTAAAACAAAAAAATGTTTTCTAGGACATAGTTTCTGCAGAGCGGCAGGAGTTCAATAGAAATTCACCTCAGAGTTGTATATGGGACTGCTGGCATGGAGCAACCCTTACTCTCATTGTTGCTGAGAGCCCTCCGTTTACATGACCAACACCTCCAACCTAGGATACAAAATGGCAAGCAGTATCAGAGCTAACCAGCCGTACAGTTTTGAGTCAGATGCCAGCTCAGACAAGGAAAATGAAGACTTACCATATTTTTCGGAGTATTAATCACTTTTTTTTGTATAGTTTGGTCTGAGGGTGCGACTTTTTCTAAAATGCGACTTATATGTAATTAAAAAAAAATAAATCAGATCATATGTTTTTTTTTTCTCACTAACAACCACTAGGGGGCACTGTAGCCGTGTATACCAGTATTTGCTACTGACAGCAATGCTGAAGAAGAAGCGCCGGCCTCGAGAAGTTGTTCAAAAGTAACATAGCCAATGAAAAATTTAATGGATTTAGCGATTCAAAGTTTAGGTGGCTTTGTCCGAATCCCTTTACCACACCCAAACCATTGAGAAACTATGCAGTGTTTTCCATTTGGATATCACGCTCTTTCTCTTTCTTCTTTTAAACATCAAATATCAAGTCACCCTCTTCCGGAAGTAAAAACCTAATAAAGATAAACATTTTACGACGACTCCACAGAATCCCCTGTGATCTGATAACGAAACCTGGATGGTTGATAAAAAATACAGTTTTTTCATGTGCGTTCACCGATCTAGTGCATTGATGCACACTAGTTTTTCGCAAAGACTTCGGGGAAATTTTCCAGGGCACTAGATTTCAGGACTGTAGATTCAGACAGCTCTACAAAATGACGAGTGCCCCGTACATGTAGTAAATATTGAAGGAATTCAGACACGTCCTAAACTTGTTCTTCATGCTATGGTTATCTGAATAATTGTACATATATTGATCTAATAC
Organism: Oryzias celebensis; assembly: GCA_014656515.1. NCBI lineage: Eukaryota > Metazoa > Chordata > Actinopteri > Beloniformes > Adrianichthyidae > Oryzias > Oryzias celebensis. The sequence continues at coordinate 29,264,165 of BNCR01000012.1, read as the reverse complement.
ACTAAATTCTGTTTCATGAAGCTAAATACAGTTACTTTAGTGAAGTGTGCAAATATTCAGTCTATTTTTTCTTATATATTCCATTATTTCCATTTTTCTTTCAACATAAAATTTTTGGTCCCATATTTATTTAAATGAATGCCTCCCTAAAGTGCTTAGACTTAGATATATTTTTCTTTTTTTTCTTTATGACGCATTTTTTGGCATCTGCAACTTGTCCTTATACCTGTAGTCCTAGTAATACAAGTGAATAGAGTGAAGCAGAGAGCTCTGGCCCACCCAGTGTAATTTTGCGATCTTTTTCAGACATTTATTTGTCGGTTCCTCATTCACAATAATTTCAATAAAGAAATACTCAGAAATGCTATTTGAATGTGATTTTTTTTCCAAAAAAATGCCACAAAAACATGTTTAAAAGACAATTTTCATCAGAGTGGGTCTTTTGCTTTTACGTTTTAGATATGTGTGCTTTTGAGGCTGACTCAGGTGTGGTAGTGTTGCCTCAGCGGCAGGGGTCCGCAGCAGGAAGGCACTTCCTGCAGCTGGCGGCTCCCCACTCCCCTGTGTCCGTATCCCTGCCTTCCCTGTCGCACAGCTCCCTCCTAAATCCATCTTGGTGGCGTTTTTACAGTTGTTGGCCGATAAGCTGGCAGAGGGAAGATGAATAACCTGCCGCGCCGCCGCTATCAGCACCTGTTTGTCGATTTAGCCGGCCAGCGGGACCTGTCTGCTCAGCATGGAGATTATTGATTCAATAAGAATTGCCATTAGATCATGCCATTAAGGTTTGGCGGCCCCTCTCCCCAGCGCTGTCTGTCCTCCTTTCTGTCAGCTCACCGGCTAATGCATCACAGCCGTCAATGGCCTTCTCCATTTGTAGGAACGGGGGGAGTGTGTGCGAGCGCCGTGTTGTGCCAGCTGCCACCATGATCCAACACCGCGGCTCTCTCCCATCACTCTCAGCCAGGAGATATTGAGCGCCGGTCACAACAGACGGATCACTTGCTGCAGAGATTCCCTCACAGAGAGGAGAGGAAGAGACTTTCCGAAGCTTTGATGATGCTCCGGAGCAGATCGATCTCCAGGAACTTCCCTGCCGTCTGTGGTCCCTAATCATGGACCCAGAATTAGCTTTGTCTCCTTAAAATAAAAAAAATGTGAAGCAAGACTCATGGAGGTTGTTTGCTGATAGATTAATGTCAATTTGCTTTCATCCTGCTGCTACTCCCCAACTCATTTGTCAACACAGCTCCTTCTGCTGAAACAGGAGGTTAAAGCTGCTCTTGCTGGATGTTAAGGTCACGCCTGCAGGGGGAGGTCACCCTGAACTCCTAGTGAAGAACTGCTCACACAGAACAGACTCCTCATAAAATTTAAGAGTTCAAGTCCGGCTTTATCTCTTCTTCCTCCACCCGTCCCTCTGTAGTCGCCCCAGAGGTTATGAATGCTTTTCTTCTGCAGAGGAATGTCATAATGCTGGCTTTCTTCTGCTCAGGATATTGTGCGTTTTTCTGGGCTTAAACTGCCCTCAAAGAGCATTTCAGATGCCACAGTGTTGACGTTATACCCCAGGCTTTCTTCATTCCTCTGAAACATCCACTTTTTTGAAAAATTTCAGGTTTAAAAAAAACATAGAAAAAACCATGGGAGCTCAGATATATTGCTTTAAAAGCGCCGTACTCTTCATTTCTGTCCTCCTTTTCCTCTGTCTTGCTTTCTAAGCTGGGAGTTGCCCTATGAAGGTAGACTTGTAGCAAAAGTATTGTCCATCCCTACAAAAAAATGTCAGTTTTAAAAAAATATTTGAATGAAATAGAAAATGTGTGCGTCTGTAAAACTGTTTGTGACTGTAGAAAAAAATTGAAAGAAAGTTTTCTCCATGTGTGAAACATCACACACACATGCGAGCATGCACATCAATCCGCAACAAGAAAACACAAGTTACAAGTACAATTCTTTTCCCTCTCAATAAATCAACCAATCATCAGCGTTCCACTGTCATCCAATCAGTGTACTGCTTGGACCGGCCAATCAAATGCACAATATCTGTGTGTGCACTTTTCGGCCTATCGCATTAGAGGTCGCCAAAGCGAAGCATCTTTCACTAAGTCGCACATTTGTTAATCTATGATTCAGACGTAGCTTGAAGTAGTAAATTCTGGCGTCCCCTGCATCTCTTTCTTTTTTTTTTTTTTTTTTTAAATAAATATAATTTTGGTTTCTTTCAAAATGCAATGTCTCATAATGCACTTCTGTTTGTTTGGGCATCTTGAGTATTTTTTTATATATAGGAATATATTGAGTTCAAGGATGTCATAGATGTTTTATTTTTATAAATATGCCTCAGTGGGCACATTTTTTGATGTGACATATATTTGTGTAAGTGTTTTTGCATATGTTTTAATAAATATACTTGTTTTGATGCTTTTCAAAAAACAAATTCTAAGGTTTTTTCTTGCTACATTGTCCCTTTTTTTTGCTTTTTACTGATCCAAAAAAAGATCCAAAACAGTGACTCTAAAACCGTGACACAATAAATTGTGTAATCAGTTGCAGCCCCAAGGAAAAAAGAAGTACTGATTCTTTTTAATTTTTAGAAAATTCTGGAGAAATCTTTCGCCATTTCATCTTGTCTCATTTGTGTACAATAAAGAAGCTGTATATATATTTATTTTTTTATTGGTATGAATACCCTACATCTGATTGGCTGGTCAAAGCAGCACACTGATTGGGTGACTGAGAAAGATTATTTGTTATTTATAGAGAAGCAAAAGAATTGTACTTGTATCTTGAGTTTTTTTTCATTGTGCGTCCTTTGTGACGTTACACACACTGACGAAACACTTTCACAAATAATTTTTTTCTACAGTTACGAAACATTCATCATTCATTCATTCCTCATTCAAATGATGAATGAGTTACGAAACAGTTTCACAGACACAAATTTCGTGGACAGATATATTTTTTAAAAGGGTACGAAACTTTTACGACACTTTTGAAACAAATCTCACTTCATAGGTACCGTGGCAGCAAAAATGTCAGCACGTGTCACACAGATGAGAAGGGAATGAATCCTGTTTCAGACCAGACACCTTTACTTTTCAGCACCAAGACAAAAAAAGCAAAATTATTTCAACAAAAGGGATTTTTTTTTCATTTTGCAAAAATGTTTAGGATGCATTTTGGTATTAATGATTTCAGTCCAGACACATTTACTTGAACTGATCATAGTAATCAGGATGTTACATTCAATACTTCCGGGTTGAATGCGCTCTCCTGAGCTAGTGATTAAGTGGCTGGAGAGCAAACGTGAACTGATGTGTGAGTTTCTCTGTTTCAGCACATCAACAACGACCACATCCACGGAGAGAAGAAGGAGTTTGTGTGTCGCTGGGAGGAATGCTCTCGAGAGCAGAAGCCCTTCAAAGCCCAGTACATGCTAGTGGTCCACATGCGTAGACATACTGGGGAGAAACCACACAAGTGCACAGTGAGGATTTGCGTGTTTTCAGAGCAAAGTTTGGCTTTTGAATGTTATAAGTGAAGTTTTGCGTGTTTTTCTGCAGTTTGAAGGCTGCACCAAGGCCTACTCCCGTCTGGAAAACCTCAAAACTCACCTCCGTTCCCACACCGGAGAGAAACCATACGTGTGCGAACACGAGGGCTGCAACAAGGCGTTTTCCAACGCTTCAGACCGAGCAAAACACCAGAATCGCACACACTCCAATGAGGTTGAGTGGGCTCCCTGTCAGGTCATCCCGGTGCGTGTGGATCTGTGGTTTCAACAGAGTTCTGCTCTCATCTCCTTCAGAAACCGTATGTCTGCAAAATCCCTGGCTGCACCAAACGCTACACGGATCCCAGCTCCTTACGCAAGCACGTGAAGACGGTGCACGGGCCTGAGGCGCATGTCACCAAGAAGCAGCGTGGAGATTACCCACGCCCCCCACCTCAGCCCAGGGAGCCTGGAGGCAACAGCCAGGGTCGCTCACCGGGGCAGTTGCCCCTGGGCGGGTATGCGGACCAAAGGGAGTACAACCATGCTACCTCCAAACAGGACGAATGTCTGCAGGTCAAGTCAATAAAGACAGAGAAGCCCATGGTAAGACTTTGATTCATGGTTCAGACTCACGGCGGGGCGCTTTAAACTCAATTTATGCTGCTTTATTTGAACTTCTAACATACTTACTGATTAACAATTGAACTAATAAGCACGCATGCTTAAATTGAACTGGGGGGGTTACCAACTAATACTAAAACCTTCTAATAAGCTCATCTTTTTCTTTATTTGATGCTTCGGCATTTCTCTCCGTCCCTTTCTAAGGACAGTGGGTAATCAGGTGAGATAGGTACCCTTCATGTTTGTTAAATATTTCTTTCACGCCTCATTTTTTTAAATGTTCTCATCTCATTCCTGCCACCAATCGACCTATACATGACCAGGCTGTTCTTGTTGTGTCTCTCATCCTTCGCTTCCATAAAAAGTTTCATCTCCTGGGGATTTGATATCGTAGGCGATGCTTTTCTCTTAAGTTCTCTATCAAATCATTCAAAGTTTTAACAATTTTGAAAATTTGGTGCCAAAAAACGATTATTTTCCCTTAAGATAAAAAAAACGTATTTTTAACATGTTCTTATAGCATTTTTCTGATGATGGAAAAGTATGTTTAAATTGCATCTCAGTTTTTTCTTTATTCAAATTATTGTGATTGAAGAGCAGATGAAAAAATATCGTATTTGTGACATAGAAAATATGCTGCTCCCTGCTCTGCTCCATCCTGATGCATCCACTAATAGACAAATACATCCATGTACGTCATTATTTTCCTTGTCGAGCTGGTATCTGGCTCAAAACTGAACAACTGGATAACTCTAATATTGCTCAACATTTTTGTAACAGCAGTAATGTTAGTTTGGGGGTCTGAGGGGCTGTAAGCTAGTGGGAGAGCATGTAAACAGAGAACTCTCAGCAATAATGAGGGAAAAGGGGGGTGGATGGCTCCACATCAACAGTCCAGTTTTTTTCTTGGCTAAAAACGGCATAATCACAATCAAATTTACAATAGAACAAAAGGACTTAAGGAAGTTAAAGATCTGAATGGATCCTCTGGTTTGATGGTTCATTGCTCATTGCGTCATTGTTTGTGACCTTCATTGTAATGTCCGCCCCACCCTCTGCTTCAAATTTGACGGCTGTTTTTCCGTCTCTCAGACGTCTCAGCCAAGCCCTGGCAGTCAGTCTACATGCAGCAGTGACCAGTCCCCCGTCAGCGCCGATCCCAGCGGTGGAGTCCAGCTTGCTGTGAGCGCTGGACGCTCGCCAGGGGAGGGGCTGGAGGAGGACGAGCAGGCGGAGGGCAATGAAGAGGAGGCAGAGGAGGAGTGTGAGGGTGAGCCAGCCCCCATCATGGACTCTACGGTCTCTACAGCGACGGCGGCCATGATGACCCTGCAGGCCAGACGAAGCATTGGCCGCCCGCTTCGCTGGATGGAACACATGAAGATGGAGAGGCTGAAGCAGGTGAATGGAGCACTGCCCAGACTGGGGCCCCTGTCCCCCACACCGCCCACCAAAGGTTCTGCAGTGACAAACATCTTGGGAAAAGGTAAGCTTAGCATTTTTAAAACTTGTTCATTTTAAAATAATTCATCCATCCATCTTTAGAACCCACCATACGTGTGTCTTTCGGGGTGACATGTTTGCCAGAGTCAACCCATCTACTGTTGGGAGAAAGTGGGGGTCAGGTTGCCAATCTGTCACAGGACAGTTTAGTCACCAATTAACCACGTTTTTGGTCTGTGGGAGGAAACCAGAGTGCCCAGGAAAACCCACACCTGCACAGAGAGACATGAAGATACACAGCTGGGACTTGAACTAGGGCCTTCTCACTGTGAGGCCAGAGTGTTAACCACTGTGCCAGTGTGCAGCCCCTTGAAATCATTAACATTAGAAATTGTCTGGTAAATTTAAATTGTTGAAAAATTGATATTGTTTCACCAAAGCCACGAACCGATTTTCCTTTAAGGTTATTTTTGTTTTCTTTTTCAAGGCAATAAACCATCTTTCTTCCATTTTTAATGAAAGAAATTGTGATTTTATTCAGAAAAGTTTCAGCGTTTATTTCACTAGTTGTGTGAAAAATACTTTTTAATTACCAAATAAAATAGGTTTTGAATGAAATTTAAAAAAGAAATTGGTATTAAAATGAATCGATATGAATCGTGTTTTGTCTGTAATTCCTTGTTGTAAATGCAGCTAAAACATCCCTCCGAGCTGTGGAGGCTCCTTAACTGAGTGAATTATCCCTGGCTCAATCTTTACTGAAGGTTTCAGGCACAAAATAAACACTTAAAATAAACGCTGAAGAAAATGCTGCTCACAGCGTTTTAGTCCATCCCACCACAGAGGCGTGGAAAACGGCGTTTCATGGAGGAAAGTCACTCGTTGGTTCTGCTGTTTATTGTTTTGTTCTCCATGGTTTCCTCAGGATCCTGTCTGGGCAGGCAGTGGGGGGTGTCTGCTCCTCAGCCCTGCGCTCACGCGGACCTGGGGAGCACGGAGCTGACGGTGCTGGGTTTGCTCCGAGACCGGCGTGACAGCAGCGGCAGCGGCACCAGCTCCGCGTACCTGAGCAGCAGCCGCCGCTCCTCGGGCATCTCCCCGTGCTTCTCCAGCCGACGCTCCAGCCAGGCGTCTCAGAGCGAGGGCAACGTGGCGGCTGCACATCACCGCCGCCTCCACAACCTCAGCTCCACCGACTCCTATGATCCCATTTCAACCGATGCTTCCCGCCGCTCCAGCGAGGCCAGCCAGCACGGAGGCGGGGCGGGGGGAGGTGGTGGGTGCTTGCTCTCAGGTGGGAGTTGTGGAGGCCTCGGGGGAGTGGGTGTTGGAGGGGGGTCACGGGGAATGCTCAGTTTGACACCTGCTCAGCACTACCATCTGAAAGCCAAATACGCCGCCGCCACTGGTGGCCCCCCTCCCACCCCCTTGCCCAACATGGAGCGCATGAGTCTGAAGACTCGCATGGCTATGATGGACGAGGGGGGCAACAATCGCTGTTTGCCCCCTTTAGTGAGGCCGCCCCCCTGTGGGGAAGGCGCCAACAGCGGCTGTGTGGGTCATACTGGCTACAGGAGGAGGGTCCTGTACCCGGGTGAGGGGCCCCTGAACGGCAATCGGAGGGCCAGCGACCCGATAAAGACACAGGCTCCTGAATCCTGCAGTTTGCCCCCGGTGCAACGCTTCAACAGCCTGAACAACCTCCATCCCTTGCCCCCCTTGGCTCACCACTCTGAACCTCGTAACTTCAGCCTGCAGAACTACACACGGTCAGACAGTTTCTTTGAATCTGGCCTTCAGGACTACACGTCCAGCATCGCAGAGCACGCCGCCTTAGAAGCTCTGGCCATGGAGGGTGAGGGAGAGGTGGGTCTGCTGCTCGACGATGAAGACATGCTGCCCGATGACCTGGTGCAGTATCTTCATTCCCAGGTTCAGATGGAGAATGTCTCCTACAACCACAACGAAGACCAAACAGTCAGGGATGCTGGCCAACACTCTGAGGAGCCTTTCCGTAGTTCAGGGTTTGGTGGGACTTCTTTTCCCGGATCTCAAAATATCCAAGGATCGACAGAGAGAAAGAGCCCTGGGAAGCTCCCCATCCAATGGAATGAAGTGAGTTCGGGAAGTGCTGACCGATCGCCTCAGAGGGAGCGAAACCCCCTCCCACAGTGTGGAAGGTGGCCCGGTACAGAGCACGGATCCCCTTCTGCGCCCTTTGGCCGGTTTGGGAACATGGTGGTGCAGCAGCAGGGATCTACGGGTTTCCAGAACAGCTATGTGCAGGCGGATCGATCTTCAGGCGCCTGTGGCGTCAACCCCACAGTTAAGCTGGAGACGTCCCCCAACTCCTGCATGGAGATGAGAGGTGCTGCTGACAACACCACAAACTCCTTTGGGAGGTCAAACTTCTTGCAGGTCGCCAGCGGGCCCCCTCCCCAGGTCTTGAAACAGCCTCAGAAACAGAACCCCAACACCTACTGGCAGGTTGGAAACAATCTGGTCCTTGGCAGGGCCCCCTTAAACAACCACCCGCAGAGAAGTCCTCCTTGTCACAACAGGCTGCCGTTTGCCCCTCATCCACCCGGCAATAGTTCTAGGAACTTGATGAGAACCCAGCAATATGTCAGTCCTGACGGTTCAGGTGAAATGCAGCCGGGCTTCAGCCAGCATCTCGTGCAGGGAGGCGCTGACCAGTGCTTTCTTGCATGCCAGGTATCTGGGCTGAAACTGGAGAACGCAGATGGTGGATACTTGGAGGAGAACTTTGCAGACTGCCTCCCCGATTGCAAGGCCTCCTCAATCCCTGTTCTGGAGGAGCAGAGCTTGCTGGACTCCATTGCTGAGTCTGGAGGACTCGGCACCATTGAGAGCTCAGGGGCACTTCCTTCCCCCAGAACAGACCAAGTAACCAGCACCGTCGATGGCCATGTTCTCGGCGCTTTAGACGAGGGGGCAAACCTGGACTTTGTTGCCATGCTAGAGGACGGGTACGACCAGAATAGTCTGGTCTCAGGGGTGTTGAGCCCGTCTATGTTTCAAGGTCTTTCCAGAACCTCATCGCGCCTCACCACTCCTCGAGCGTCGGCTCCATTCCACAGTGTGGCACCCGGCCTAAACATGGCCATTGGGGACATGAGCTCCCTACTCTCCAGCCTTGCTGAGGAGAGCAAGTTCCTCGCTGTCATGCAGTAGCTCCTCCCCCCTGCTTCTCCCCGCCCCTTAGGAAACAAAAAAGGAAAATGGAGGAAATCAGCTTTGGTGTATGTGAAGATTTAAAACAATTACGACAACTTTATGATTTACGTAAAAGTGTTGTGAAGCAGCCGAACGCACCCTTTGTATTTTGTACAGAATTCCAGGACGTTTCGGAAACATGTACAGTTGAAGAACAGGGGCCGTTTCGGAAGCTCTTCTCCCTTTTTGTATGATAACTATGTGACATAAAGCAACAACTCCTCTCTGTGAAACAGTATTCTGTGTATCGTTGCTGTTCTGACCGTAAACGTACATGTACTTGCGCGAAAACTTCAACAACCGTCTAAGGGAAGTGCACCAGGAGAATCCTGTCCTAACAGAGGGTCCAATGAGACTAGTATATATAAAATACTAGATTTATATATACATGTTTGTCATTCTGTTCACTTCTGTGAAGCTGTAAATGTTTCCGTAGTGTTTTTGTCCTGATCAAATCCACAAAAATGGACCACACTTCCCGTTTATTGTCGTCTGCTTTGGTTTTGTTGAGTCTAGTACGGTACCACCACTGTATATAGCTGGTTTTCTATCGTTCGTGCTCAGATTTGGGATGTTAGATTAGCGTTTTGGACGTTTGGTGCTTTTGATACTTTTATTGTTTGAACTGACCAACAACACAGAAGGTGAACGGCACATGGAAGTGCTGTGTGTCTGTGTTGTGTTTGATAGGAAATCACCTGTTCTGTTTGTTCAAAGCTCTTAAAATTCAGAATGTGTACTGCCATCAAGTATTGCAGTAACGTCGTGGACAGTGTTAGCATTGCCTTGCGGTCTTCTGCGACTGCACACAACACCGATTAGTTTACCTGTATTTTTTTTTTTCATCGTCAAGAGCAAATTTTGTGTTCTTTGGTACTTGTCATTTTTCTAGCTGTGTAATGTTTTGATTTTCAAAGAAGTAGAAACCATTTCCTTTGAGCAAAGGTTTGTGCCTTAAACATATCTGCCAGTCGGTACAGAGAGATCACTGCCAATCTTCCATTGTGAATAACAAAGAAAAGCAACCGTGTAAAGTGTCACTTGAAATCCGAAAAAAAAAAAGATAAAAGCGAAAAATTTATATATAAAAAGGAATATCAGAAAAGATTTGTGAAATGCATTCTACTTTTTTCACATTTATTGTGCTTTTATATATAAATATATATAAAATGTAAATACATTACTCCCTCCTGTAGGTTTAGTAAAGAAAATGTGGAAGTATTCTGGGACTTTGAAAGCAGGGATTCCCAGGCCATGGGTGGAGGCCAGGCAGATGGAGCGCCAAGCCCCCCACTGCTCCACCTCAAACCCCCACAAGAAGAGCTGCTTGCTCTTTTATAACTGACAAATGTTTGTATGGTTTTAATAAAAAAAAAAATACGCAATTATATTTGAAGTCTCTTCTCTTTATTTTTAAAGACGTACTCTGATTTTTCTTTTTTTAAAGGTGCTGTTAATATGTTTTTGATATTTTTCTCACGGTGGAGAGCATTTATGAGGAAAAATAAAACTCAATTTCTGAGTGTTTCTTTATTTAAATTGTTAGGAATCAGGAGCAAAAAGAGCATAGTTGTGACGTCAAAAATACACTGGGCGGGCCTTACGCTCTGCTCCATTCTGATTCATCCACTTGTAGACAAATGGATCCACGTACGACTTTGTTTTCCTTGTCTGATCTGGCATCTGGCTCCAAACTCTACTGCTGGATAGCTCCAGCATTGGTCACCATTTTTGTTCCACCTGTAATGGTAGGTTGGAGGTGTTGAGGGGCTGTAAACAAACAGTTCTCAGCAACGGGGAAGGCAAAATTCTTAAGAACTACTGCCGCTCTGCAGAAAGTGTCCTAGAAAACAACTTTTTTTAAAAAAAATTGGATAAAAACAACAATTAAAAGACCACTGGAAATGTTTTACAATAAATCCAAAGATCAGAGTGCGTCTTGAATGCCTTTTCCCACAAAGTCAATAAAGCAATAAAAAAGTCAAGTATTTGCATACAAGAATTCTATTTATTTGTACGTAGAAAAAAGTTACATTAAGGTACTTTTGTAAATTGGAGCGGTTTTTATGATAACACCCAGTTCAAACTACTGCTTTATAATGTATGGTGTCTGCCGTCCTCTTGTGGTCACGTGAGGGAAGTGCAGGTGAAATTGGCTCTGAATGAAGCATCAGAAACTATTTGGTCACATTTATATGTCAAATGGAGTCGTATCATTATCTGTGTACATTAAAATCACAACTGATCCACCCCCACATTACACCCTTCTGCAGCTTTATTCAGAAAAACCCATTAGATGTTCTTTTAGCGAGCTCCTACGTCTGTTTGGCGCTTTTCACTTCCATGACACCTTTCAGGAAGTCGACGGAAGTGCCACGGCGTCAAAGGAAATAAAGAAGATGCAGCACAAAACAGGTGTCATTTAAAACTCTGCAGTTACCTTCAAGTTCAGAGTTCATTTTTGCCCCTGAATGCGGCAAAAAGGCCGTCGTGTTCCAGCGTTTAAATAAAGTACGGTGGTAGTTTGTACATGAAACATTTTATTACTAAAAAGCCGTCAAACTGAAGTAGCTCTTTCAGCAGCGTTTCCACGACTACTCTTTATTGAAATCACAAGATTGGTTTTACCACTTAATGAAAAGAAACCAAATGAGCGTACATAAAAAGGACAGGAACTATGGACTATATACAACATTCGGAGTGGGCGGGTGGGGTGGGGAGTTACAGCTGAGGCTTCTTCAGGCCAGCATGGTTTGGTGTTTCACACGAGGCTCAAACAGGAGGCACTTGAATGTGAGAGCCTTTAGGAGCCGGGACCGGGCCGGAGCGCTGGAGGGAGAGGATTTTTAAAAGAGATAAAACAAAGACTATCGCTTTGGGGGGAGGGAAATTAATTCACCAAATAAATGCAAAATATCTATTCCTTCAAGTCGGACTTGGACGTCTGAGGGGATAACAGTGAGGGGGGGTTGCTGTTACACACTGAAACGGACCCACGCCTGCAGCACAAGAGGTGCACATTCAAGAGCATGCATCGCCCCACTCAAGAAAAAAATGACGTCTGCAACCTGGAAAAAATATTCAGCTGCCTGCTGCTTGGGGTCGTTAATGCAGCAGGCGTGAAATATTTACAGTTTTTTTTTTCTTTTTAGCTTTTTTCTTTGCTCCAAAGTTAAATTAAAAAAAAAGTTCATAATCGTTTTGCAGGGCGGTGGGAGATTTACAACGAGAAATCGCAAAAATCTTTGAGAATGGCTACGGTTTGAAAGATCTATTTACAATAAAACACCATCCTTGAACAAAAATAGGGGAAGAACAAAACGTGAGGGCATTGTGGCGTGCTGCCTCGGTGCTCCTGTCAGAGCGTGGCCTTCCGGCTCAGATCTTCTCCTGGATAAAGGGGTGCTGGAGCGCCTGGTTGATGCTGACGCGTTTGGCTGGGTCCAGCATCAATGTGCCTTCCAGCAGGTCCTTCAGCTGCATCACCTTCTTCCTCTGGTCCTCAGGCAGCCGCTGGCCCCCTATCAAGTCTGCCAGCAGGTCTTTGGTGGGGTTGATGGTGCTCATCACCGTCACTTTCTCCTGAGAACAGAGCAGCAACGTTTAGAGCTTCAGGAAATGCTTCTGTCAGATCACAGGAAGGAACGACGCCTCACCCTTTCTGTCACTTTGTCCACTTCGATGTACAGAAAGTTCAGGTTCTGATCGAAGTGCTGGTCTTTGAAAAAGCCTTTTCGGATCATCTGAAACCCACACAGTTGCGTCAGTTCTTGAAGGCTGCGAGAGCGGAGGCGCTCCTCTCCTAAAATGTGACGCAACCTTACCTTGTTGGGCATTTTGCCCTTGAGGTCCATGGCCAGCTTGAGCATGTGGTTGTTGGAGGATCCCGGTAGTAGGATTTTGCCGGTGTACAGCTCATAAAGAGTGCAGCCCACGGACCACATGTCGATGCCGTAGTCGTAAGGCTTTCCTATAACTGAGGCAGACGCTCTCAGCCAAACGCTAAATCAACACAAACTTAGAGAAGATACCAGACAGAAGAACTTACTGATTTCAGGCGCTCTGTAAAACCTGCTGACCAGGTACGGTGTGATGTCGTTGTCCGCCACATGTGAGGCGGAACCAAAATCACAAAGCTTAAGGATGGTTTTTGACTCGTTCACCTGACAAAGACAACATAAAAAGGTAGGTAAATCTACAAACCGGGAATCCTGACAGAACATTTCTGAATGTTGAAGTGTTCTGACGGTACCAGGATGTTGTCGGGTTTGATGTCAGCATGGAGGATGTTGCAGCGTTTGAGCAGCTTGAGGGCCAGGAACAGCTGCTGGCTGTAGGACCGCACTGCTTTGATGTGGAGCCCCACATCTTTGCCGTATTTCTTCAGCACCTCTCGCAGGTTCATACTAAAAGAAGAAGCGTGGTCAGCACCTGAACACTGAGGAGGCGGAGCCAGCTCCAGCTCACGACTTTACCTGAGAGGCTCAAACACCAGACAGAGGTGCTGTTTATGGTAGAAGTGCCGGAAAAGACGGAGGCAGTGGAACTTGTCGTCTGGATCGGCATCGTTCAGCTTCTTCAGGAATTCTAATTCCTTTAGGCCGGTCTTCTGCCTGAACATCAGAACCGGGTCTGTTTTAACAGAACATCTTCATGCATGAGGAGACAGAAAGAGCAGAGCGGCGACTCACATCAGCTCATTGTTCCTGATGATCTTGACTGCCACCTCCTGGCCGGCCCTGGCGGTATCCCGCGCTCTGACCACGTTGCTGAAGACACCCTGACCCGTGTAGCCGTACACATCATAGCGCTTGTCCAGAATCTCTCCGATGTTCACTCCTGAACAGACAGGTGATCAACAACCTTTAGGACGGCCGTCTCCAACTTTCTTCAAGCCACGGACCAGTTTAATATCAGACAATATTTTTCCGGACCAGGCTGTACGAGGCTGAAGTGGGCGTCTGATTTGATTTTAGCTTCCAGTTTCCATCAACTCTTGAGGGTCAAGTTTATCTTCATCACCAGTAGCATATCTGCAGCTGCTTTAAATTTTATTTGTACATTAGATTTTGTGTAGAAACCACTAAAATGTGATACAAAATTTCCTTTAACCCATAACTGTCGAAGTGGAAGCTATAATAATTGGAGTAAAGACTCCTGGATTTTGACTTTTCAATGCAGCTTTTATTTTAAAATTGAAGCCTCTTCTTCTGTTTCCTCATTGGCTCTTTTCTACTAACGGAAACTTTTCAAATATGTTTGTTTTTTGTTAACTTTGCTTGTTTGGAGGTTTCAATGAAGCTGTTGGTGCAGCCGCTTTAAAAAAAGTAGCAGATGGGTTTTCTACACATGACCTAGCAACTTGATGTGTTATGCATGAGCCGGATGTGGTGAAGAGAATCTAGTAGATTTTCAAAATAAAGCTTCCTTCAGAATTGGATTAAAATACAAATTTAATTATACATAAAAATATAGGTAGTGTGTTTCTTTTTTTGTACATTCCGCCACCAACTGTCCCACTGAGTCTGCAGCAAACGAGCTGCACATCCTGGTGGAACAGAGATCTTCACACAACGCAAGCCAGCAAGAAAGCATCCGGTCATTCAGACAACTCCTGCAGCAGATGGTGAAGCTCACCATTCTCCAAGTCTCTGAGTAATCTCATTAACCCAGACATAGAGACATGGCGCTTTTGTGGAGCTCTCCAAATTAAGTAAACCTGATCAGTCATGTCTTTCATGAAAGGATAAGGCTAAAAACCTTTGAAAGTAGCGTCTCCCATGTTTATGAACTCCTCTTTGGACAAGCGTCCGGCAGCAAATTTGCCACGTGAATGGTGTGTGGTGCGAACACAGCATAAGAAAGCAGTTCAATCACAGAGCTCTGGGGTTGGAGGAACTCACTGTAGTAACCCTCGGCATCGGTCCAGTTGTCCCTGAGGTTGGGGTTCTCCTTGAAGTCCTTACCCAGACCTGCAGCTCTCATCCTGGCGCTCTGCAGAAACGGCACAATAGATGCTAAAACTCTTTACTGTTTTAAAACATGAAAAGAACACGTTTATTTTTACTGCTTCACACTTGATCAGCATCCCAGCAGCCTCTTAAGTGGATACTCACATCAAAGTCAGCAGCAAACAGGTCATCCGACTCGGTAAACATGTCCGGGGCGGAGGGCTTCTTTGGGTTGGCTCCTGCAACAGAAAACAAACGATCCACCCGCAACACCAGGTGAGTGCTATGGCTGCGGAGGTGCGTTGTACGGCAGTAAATCTGGAACATGTGTTTGATTCACATACTCTGCAGAGATCAAAACATGCCGCAGGGGGCAGACACAACCAGGCTTTGGATTACAAGCCAGCAACTGAATGAACACATGACAGAAAGAAAGAGAATTCAGTGCATTTCACACAGATTCATTCTCGGAGTCAATCTCGGATGCAGATGTTGAACTTCAGCCAGTCTTCAACGTTTCTCTGCATAATCTTTCTTGAGTTTAGACCCAAAATAATTTGCCTTTAAGGTTCAAATTGTAGACGAGACAAAAAAAAAAAGTATGGCGCGCACCTTAATATTTTCATCTTTCCTTTTTTCTGCTGTTTTTAGAAATATCTGTTTGTATTTTGTAGAAACAGAAAGAGGAGTGACAGAAACATGAAAGAGACTTGTTAAAAAAAAAAGAAAGAAAAAAAAAAACTGCCTCAGATGTACAGTGCTTAGCATAAATTTGTACACCTTCTATAAAAAGTACTAATTTAATCGGCATGATGAACAAAAGGACAACTGCCAAACTTTCCACAAGGATTAGTCTTATTGAACACTGATTTAACTTCAAAACATGAAATGGAGGGGAATAAGGTGACTTAGATTCAAAAATCTTCAGTTTTACTCAAATTGGTTGAAGCAAAAATGAAAACACCCTGTATCAAAAAACTACTACATCTACTATTTTGTATGAGCACCGTGATTTTTAAGGACAGCACGAAGTCTTGGCATGGAATGAAATAGTAGGTGACATATCTTCTTCCGTCCTTCCAGAATAGCCGGTTTTAGGGACTGGATGCTGGATGGAGAGAGATGCTCAACTTGTGGTTTCAGAATTCTCCACTGATGTTCGATTGGATTCAGATCAGAAGACAAACTTCCATTCAATCACCTTCACCCTGTTCTTCTTCAGAAATGCAACAGTAGCAAATGTCCATGTGTGTGTTGGATCATTGCCGTGTTGGAAAAGTGCACGACGACCAAATGCATGGAGTGATGGCAGCATCTTCTCCTTCAGTATAGAACAGTACATTGTCAACCACACACTAAATGAGACAATGAGCAAACGCTGTTTTTCTCTGCTGACGGTGTCTCTAAATTGCCAAATCACTGCTTAGACCTTCACTCCTAGCAAGACAACAAATCTTTTAGGTTTCTGGAGTTATAGTTAATTTTTAATCATAGAAAAGCGAGACTTGTTTTTCTAGGATTGGTGCTTGTGTTTGATCAGCAGCAACAGTCTGCTCCACCTTTCACCAGACTGAAAAAATCCCTCAAAATCTTTTAAGAACAAAAACTATAGATTTTGATGTACTGCTGCACTTAGTTTAAGCATCGAATCAGAATCAGCTTAAAAGATGGATGGATCCCGGCAGTGATCCAGGTGGAACACCAACTATAATAACGTGGTTTATTCAGTTGGCCTTGTACGCAAACAGATCCCCGAGTGTTCAAAGGACATTACCGTCTTTCTCCTGTGCAATCAGGTTGTGCTTGGCTTTGATGTTCGCCTCAAAGGTGTTGAGATTCTCGCGCTCGTACTCCTTGACATCTGCGGCCACGCGCTCCAAAATGTCGTCGGGTGACGGCGAGCGGCTGCGCGTGCTGCTTTGGGGGCTGCTGGGCTCTGATACCATGTTGCTCTCTTCGTTCACCGCCTTGTATTTCTGTTTAATCAAAAGCAATAAATCTCTCAGAAAAGCAAAATGCCAGTAAGTATTTTCTAATTTAAATGATGTTCTGTTACGTAACCAGACCTGGACAATGGCCAAGCGCTGCTGGCGTCTCTGTTCAATGAGGGCTTCTTCATCGATCTCTTCACTTTCAAACTCATCCAACCTGCACAACCAAATGTTGAGAAAATTCCTGCTGTTTAAGACCCAGATAATGAAAAATACATCCAATTCAGACGCTTTTTAGCTCTTGATCCAACTGTAGTTAAAAACATTTCTCTCTTAATTCACAGAGTTACTATTGGACTACAAATGAGTCCAAACTGTTTCATGGCAGTTTACCAAAACAGAAGAATTAATTTCAATAACACTAATTATCAATCAAAAAGTCAAGTTCTCTGCCATGAAAGAAATTCCATCAGTTTTGGAAACTTTGTCCAAAATGATAAACCTTTTAAAGTCCCACTCTGATCATTTTTTGATCATTTTTAAAGTGTTCCCAGTGGTCTTGCAATTATGATTATAAAAATACATGAAGTTTTCTAGGACAGTTTCTGCAGAGCAGTAATTTCAGGAATTTCCCTCTGAGTTGTGGGCAAGACCATTTGCGCAGAGCAACCCCACCCCCTCTTCCCCTCCCTGTTGCTGGGTGCTCAGAGCATGCAGCTTGTGGCCGGCCCAGTGTATTTTCTACGTAACAACTGACAAATTTTAGCTTCATTTTCTTTATACATGTCCCTCATCGTCTGACAAATGCCATAAGAACATGTTAAAAACACCATTTTTATTGACGTGGGTCTGTAAACTTCAGGCTGATTGGGGACAGGATTACTGAAACATTTATAACTTAAAAAAATAACCGAGCAAACTTGAATGAACTGGAGTTTCAAACATGTTTACATTTTCTCTGTGTTTTGCGATAAAACAAGCATCTCTTTGTGTTTCCTGTTTCACTCACACTTCATCTTCTGAGGATTCCTGGTCCAGCTTCATCCCCTCTGAGAGGCTCCCTTTAAATTTGTCTTCATCTCTGCTGCGCCTTCTCCTCCTCTCCCGATCGCGGGAGGTCGAGCGTCTGTACTGCCGTAGTCTGCCATACCGGTCCCGCTCACCTGACCTGCAAATGTCACACTGGCTTTAAGTACCAAAGACACATCATGAAGGAGGCAGAATGACATGTGAGTAGCCATCACCTGTGCATCAGAGGAGACCTGCTTCGCCTGCGAGGGGATGAGCGAGAGCGTCGCCGTGGCGATGGAGACCTCCTTCTGAGAGGAGAGCGACTCACTCGACGCCGAGAGGCCGACCTGGGACTCATGTCCCGGGATCTGTTCCTGGCTGGTCCTAGGTCTGCCCGAGAGCGCTTTCTGCTGCAGCAACGGAGACAAACCTTCATCACCATCATCATATTGTTAATGTTTCTCTCTAATCAGTTTAATTTTCACAGGTTGTATTCCTTTATAATCAAATATTGAATAAACCTAATAAATTCAATTATTCTTGGCGTTTTAGAGACCCCACATCCACTCGTGTCTTCTGAAATCAAAATCATCATTCTTCCCCCTATTCATGTGAGCAGAGGTCAAAGTAGAGACTGACCTCGGTGGAGAGTCCTGCCTGTCAGCCTCCCTCCTCCTGACATCTGCGGAGCGGCTCCGTCCTCTCCTGGGGGGGGACCGTATTCTAGTTGGAGAGTGGTTCTGTTTCACCGCCTTCTCTGAGGCACTGGCTGACTTGTGATGGACGTCCCTGTGGCGAGGAGAAGCACTGCGTTTCCTGGTGGGGCTGTGGGCTCCCCGCCTGTGCGGTGAGCGGTTCTCTTTTCCTAAAGAAGTGTCCTTGGACGGGGACTTGGCCGGCCGTTTGTCCCGATCGGCATCGGAACGCCTCGGCCGTTCTCGCGCGGGTGATCTGGACCGCCGGCTTGGTCTTTCCTGGTTGGTTTTGTCATCTCGCTGTGGAGATGGCCGTTTCTCAGTGCGACTGACCTTCTGCTCGCCTCTGAGGCTGGGGGGGGAACTCGACTTTTTCCTGTCCTTGGACTGATCGTTGCTGTCTGACCGTTTTCTGTCTTTTGACCGACTCCTGCCGCGACCTCTGTCTCTAACAACTGCATCCTTTGAGCTTTTGGTCCCCTTGTCCTGTTTGGACTCCCTGGCAGACTTCTCCGCAGACTTACTCCGACTGCGGCGCTTGGCATTGGATTTTCCACCCTCATTTGAGTCCCGTCTAGATTTCCCACTTTTGCTGCCCCTGGGAGATATTACTTTACCTGAGCTGCCCCTTGGACGCTGTTCCCCATTCCTCATCCTTGCATCTCCATCCTCTTCTGAACCGGAGTTGTAGCCCTGAAGGATCAGACCCATCCCGGACTGGACCTTGCCTTCCATCAGCTGGCTGTCCAGCTCAGCTTTGATCATGGCCCTCTGCTTCTCCAAGTCCTCCAGCAAAGCTCTGTCGTCCAGACTTGGATTCCCGGAGGACGGAGATGATTCCACTTTCTTGGAGGGGTCAAAGAGGGCGGGACCTGGGGCCGGTGAGCCCTCTTTGCGCTTGTGTTTTCTGTGTTTGTGGCGATGCTTGCGTTTGCGCTCCTTGTCCTCGTTTAATGCATGTTTGTGCTTTTTATGCTTGCTCCGATGCTTGTGTTTCTTCCGCTTGTGTTTGCCACCACTGCCGCTGTGATGTTTGGATCCCTCTGCCTTCTCACCATTTGCTTCAACTGTTCCCTGTTGATATAAACGTATAAGCAGGTCATTCACATTTTACTGACGCTGTAAAAAAAAAAAAAAAAAACAAATAACCATACAATCCTCATCTTTCAAAAACAAAAAAGGTAACACAAGCAAATATATTTTAAACCTATGGTTTTGTTACATAGTTACTTTTCATTTAAAAAGATATTAAATCAAACTGGAACAGAAAATTTGACATTTAAAAAAAAATCTTAAACAAAATGTCTTTGGACTGAGCTCAGAAAACTACATTTTAAGTTTATGTTTTATAATCTAATTGAAGATGTAATTGTCTTGCTAAACCAACCAACCAACCTCTTCCTCCTCTTCTTCCTCAGACAAGTCTCCACTTTCTTCATTGCCGCTCCTTTCATGGCTCTCCAGATCTTGTTTTCTGTTTAATGAAGAATATTGTCAGAATCTTTACATAAATTGGTAAAAGAATCGTGTTTTTTTCTATCAGTTTCTATGAATGAAATCCTTTGACAAGCCATTGAAAAAAAAGGCTGAAAATAAAAATCTGATAATACTAGGGGTGTAACGACTCAACAATTCGATTCACATCATAGTTTGTGGTTCCCGATCGTATTCAGTCGATATTGGACTGTAACGATGGTTTGATCATTTTTTGCTGCTTTTACATGTGTTGTCTGCTCTGATGGCATTTTGTTTTTTTATAGTGAAATAAACCAACCATGTTTCGATCCAAATTGTATTTTCCAAGATCAATTATTGATTTATTTCATTACGATTTTTTTTTAAAATAACGGTATAGGTCGACACAATTCACAACTTGCCTCAGACAGATCGATCTGGTTCGATTGTAGGAATAGAAATCAATAAATCGATTAATCTTTACACTCCTAGACAATACAGTACTCTGAATGTATTTTTTATACAATAATTATGAATGTTAACATAACTGAACTTAAGTAAAGGTAAATTGAACATAGAACTCAGTGACTCCAGAGAATTGAACTGATTCTAATAAACTGGTTAAACATTTATGGATCCATAAGGGCCCCAGCAGGTACAAAACCATTAATAATCTCAATAAATTATGCTTAATACAGAAGTTGAAATAAACATTTCCAGATCTGTTAATCATAAAAACAATGATTAATCTGTTATTGGATTTTTTAAATACATTTTCTTCTCCCCATAAAACTGTGTGGAAGTGGTATTAGGTGGAGGAAAAAAAATTCAACCCAAAACGTGAAACCAGACTGGGATCAACCTGAAACAGGATGGCAGGTCCTGGCAACAGTTGCCACAACACAAGAATCACAGTGTCCTCCGTCAAAGCGTTCAAAGCCAACTCCAACAACTGAGATATCAATTTAATAGTATCAAGTGATGCTCTGATTTGCTTTATTTCTATTTATGTCCAAATAAAAAGAAATCTAAAAGGGTTCTTAAAGAAGAACCATCTTTGATTTGGTACAATCTAGAAAAAGGGTGAAATTTCCGGCATGCTTTGCAGACTTTCAAGAAGATCCTTTAGCCTTACAGGAATTAAGTTAAATCGTCCGATCGCAGCATCTCGTTACTTTAACGTTTAAAAAGCGGTTACGTAATGTTAAATAATCCATCAAACTAAGGAAAAAATAATTGTTTGTGTTCGCAAAGAACACATTATCCCTACGGAGAATTACTCACCGAGTAAATTTTACTTGTTCGCTCGCTACGGGAATTTCAACCTAAAACATGCTAGGCGTCGTTAGCAAACCTTAAACAAGCTACACCGTCTGCAAGAATTTACAAAAAGTACACTCTAATCTATATATTTGATTAAATCGAGACATTTTATAACACCGATACAAGCGAATGTGATTAAAATCCTGTTCTGTTTCCTCTGTACTAAAAAAAAACTTTCAAGTTAGCACCGCTAACGCGCATTAGCCGGTTAGCCGAGCGTCAGCATGTCATTCAGCTGGGCCGAACTTTGACAACCACCAGTTCCGTCAGCCTTTGCGGTTCCGGTCTGCATTCGGTTCCGGAGAGCTTCGTCACCGTTTTGCGATCATGCTGGAGCATCTTCAACAGAATTACTTACACGTGTTCGTTTCCGTTATTCATTCTTCTGGACGTTATGTCCATCTCTACGTCAGCCATTTTCCTTACTGAGAAGGTTTTTCTTTACTCAATGTTGCGAACGTTCTCGCGCGCCACCTGGTGTGCTGGCGACATATTGCAGCGGAATTCAAAGTGACATTTTTTTCAACTTTCTGCCCACTTCAACTTTTAACTTGAAGAGAAACTTAAGAAGAAAGTTTTTTGAGTCATAATTATGGCCCCCTGCAGTCACTGACTGCAAGGACCATAGACATTTTATATGTCTATGACAAGGACCATATTGTTTTAACTTACGGAAATACTTGTGCGCCCTTGTACGAAAATTTGACCCCCCCAACAGGCACAAAAAGTTGCCAAAATTTGCACACACCTAGTACCCAGAGAAACTGAGTCTTAAGCATAGTGAATGAATTTCATTTTTTCACACGATATGGGAAAAGGAAGCTTTTGTTTGTCCAATTTTCACGAAATTTCACACACACACCTCCAGCTTAAGTCCACAACCACCACAGACGTTTCATTGACCTTTGACTTTGGGAAGAGGCCGCCATCTTGAATTTGAAGAATAAAAACACCTTTAGTGCCAGCTACAAACAAAAACTCGTCCCAGGGATTTTCATCAATCTTTTTGTAACTCCTTGAGCATCATTGTGGACATGGCCCCGGTCATCCTCTCCCTATTACTGTGCAGTCATCTTATCCCATGTACAGAAAAAACACATCATCATGCTACCACCCCCGTGCTTCACTAGGGATGGCGTTGTTGCAGTGGTACTCATCATTCTTCTAATTAATTAATTAAGACCAAGAAGTTCTATTTTGGCCTCATCTGATCTGACCACATGGCTTTATGCTTCGACTCCTCTGGGTCATTCAAATGGTCATTGGAAAACTTATGACGGGCCTAAACATGTGTTGGTTTAAGCACGGGAGCATTTCGTGCCATGCACGATTTCAAATCATGATGTCTTAGTCTATTCCCATCAGTAACCTTGAAAACAGTGGTTGCAGTTCTTTTCAGGTCATTGATAAACTCCTCTGTGTAGTTCTGGGCTGAGTCCTCACCTTTCATCACCATCATTAAGACTCCAGGAGGTGAGCTCTTGAATGGACCCCCAGTCCAGGGGAGATAGACAGTCATGTTCAGCTTCTTCCATTTTCTAAAAATTGCTCCAACCTTGGATCTTTCTTGCCAAGCCTCTTGATGATTGCCCTGTAGACCTTTTCAGCTATGTGGAGGTCTACAATTTTGTCTCTGCTCTGGTGTCTTTGGACAGCTCTTTGGTCTTGGGCATGTTAGCAGTTGGAGTCTTACTGATTGTATAAGGGGAAAGGTGTTTTTATGCAGCTAATGACCTCAAACAATTGTGTCTAATCTAAGATAATAAGTGGAGTGGAGGTGGACTATTTAAAGGTGGACTAACAGGTCTTTGAGGGTCAGAATTCTAGGGGATAGACAGGTGTTCAAATTCTTATTTGCAGTAGTGTACAAATAACTTATTTTAAAAAAATCATACAATGTCCACAATTTTTTGGATTGTGTCTCTTACATTGGACATGCACCTAAGATGATAATTTCAGACCCCTCTATCATTTCTAATTTGCAAAATCACAGGGTGTTCAAATACTTTTTTGCCTCGCTGTATTTGTGTAAGGACACAAGAATAGGAATGATGCAGTCACTTTTCCAGGATCTAAAAGCTTAAAACGCCGAGCAGCTTTTCATTCCTGTCAATACTACAGATGATCTACTTCCTTAGATCATCTTGACTCTTTTAGTTTGTTTTTAAAGAATAAATAGATCTAAATGCACATCAGTGTGCAATTTCATTCATGTAATGCCACACATTTTTGAGTTTCTGCACAAATCCATGCAGTCCTCTGAAACAAAAAGAAAATGTTGCCTTCCTGTAAACATCCAGCATGGCTGACAGTGAAACAACTGCAGGAGTTTAAGGTGAAACCTTTGGGCCACAGCCAACCGGGCTGCAAAAACAGAGAGAAAAAGGCAGTGCAGGGAGGTTATGGAGTTTACTAGGACCACAGGGTCAATTAGTGGATCATGTGGTTGCAGAAGGCCCCCACGCTCATGCACCCTGTGGTTGGGTTTCTTGGTGCACACCGCTGGTATGTACCACAGACGTGTTGGACAAATAACCGGTTAAATGTTTTTTTTTTAAAACACTGAAGAATCCGTGTTGCCAAAAGTCATGGAAATAACTTTTTTTCTGATTTGGTCATTTTTACTTTATTGCAAAATTTAAAAAAAGATCCTAATGCATTTATTAAAAAAAAATACAATGATAATGAATGTAAAAGATGGAATGAACGGACATAAATCTGCAAACCAAATTTAAGTAAAATGTAGTGCAACGGATAAAGTGATGCAAAAATAACATTGTTTGATTTTCAAAGAATTTAATTGTATAAATGAGCAGAAAATATAACTAAAGTTTATCTCAGTACTTTGCAATGTAACCGTGGTTTCAATGACAGAGGTCAAAGGTTTCCTGTAGGTCTTCTCTGGGTTTTCAAACACTGTAGGTGCTATTTTGGCCCTTTCCTACATGCAGATCTCGTCAAGAGCTGTGATGTTTTGGGATTGTTACTGGAAAACACAGACTTCCACTCCCTTCACGAATTCTACTGGATTGAGGGCCAGAGACTGTCCAGACCTCTTTAGAACATTGAAACATGCTTTGCTTAGCCATACCTTTGTTGCCATGACAATGTGTTTGGGATTATTGTCAAGTCATCCAGAGGTCCTGGCTGCAGAAAACAACATGGACCCAAGATGACACCAGAACCTCATTAGCTGGAAGTCCTCAACCGAAGTTTGACCAAAGGTCATGCTCTTCCCCTACAAAAACATCGAAACTGGGTTACGGTTTGGAATCTTTTAGTATAGATACACAAATTCAGCTTCTGGCTACAGTTGCGACATTCCCACTTAAGCTAATGATGAACTTAATGATGTGTTTGGGCGCCATCTTGTTAGAAACCAGGTCCCTCTCTGTCATCGTTCATACTTTGGGTCTTAAGAAGATTTTTGCCCAAAATCTCACCATACATGGATACAGTCATCTTTTCCTAATACGGATCAGTTTTCCTTTTCCCTTTACAGAAAAACAGCCCCAAACCATAATGTTTCCACTGCCATGCTTCACAGGGGGTATGGTGTTCTCAGCATTCTTCTCCCTCCAAACACAGCAAGTCTTTATACTTTATACCAAAAAGTTCCATTATTTATTCTCTCACCTCATGACATTCTCCCAATCCTCCTCTGGATCATCTACATGGTTTCTGTAGAACTTTAGATGGGCTTACACATGTGCTGGTTTAGTAAGCTTTTATTTGTAAAGTAATCAGCACGACCTGCAAGATTTGATTTCATGACGGCGTCATGTGTTGCTGTAGTAACCTTTTTTGCTGTGGCTTACATGTCATTGACCAGATCCCCTGTGTAGTTCTGCAATGTTTCCTCACACTTCTAAAGGTCAATTGTTTCAGCAGGTGAGATCTTACATGGAACTCCAGGTGGAGGGAGAGTGTTAGTCATCTTTTTTTCTTCCATTTTATAATCACTGCAACAGTCGATCTCTTGTCATCAAGCAGCTTGCTTGTTGAAGATTGGTCAGATTGGTTTTGGTCAGATGTTGTGCCTAGTGTCCTTTGACAGCTCTTTGGTCTTGTTCATTGTTTAGAGGTTGCAGTATGACTGTTAAATAGCATGGACAGGCATCTTTTTTTACAACGAACCAGTTCAAACAGATAACACGGGTAGCAAGTGGAGGACAGAAGAACTTGAAAAAGTAGTAAAAGGGGTGTGAGTGACTGAACTCCTGCTTGTTTTATAAATACCTATTTTCTGCTTCATTATACAAATATTCTTACATAGAAAAAAAACTGATTACCTGGATTCTTTATTTTTTCTCTAGCAGTTGAAGAACATTGCAGACCAAACTCAGCTTATTTGTCCCACTCCGATCATCTTTGATTTACTGTGAAAGCATTTGTGTTTTTTTAAAATCATGATGATGCCATTTTTATTTAAAAAACCTGTGCCATTTTTTAGGACCTAGTTTCTGCAGAGTGGCAGTAGTAAATTAGAAATTCACCTCTGCATTGTGTGTGGGATTCTTGACATGGAGCAACCACACCTCCCCTTCTCTTCCCTGTTGCTAAGAGCTCGGGGCAGGAAGGTTTCTGTCCATCCCAGCGTATATTCTACGACACACATGCAACCTGTTTCAAACTGATTTTTTTCCTCTGGTCCTGATTCACAACATTTTCAATAAAGAAATACTCAGAAATGCAATTTTGGGTTTAATTTTTTCATATATGTCCTTCATAATCAGAAAATGCCACAAGAACATGTTAATAACACCATAATGCAATTTTCATCTGGAGTGGGCCTTTAAGTGGACCAACCAGCAGAATGGATGACAAACACACACTTTTTTGCCTCACTGTTAACGAGAAAGCATTTAGTTTAAAATGTCACCAACCCTGTATGAAGAGTTTTACTTTTAAAAGAAAAATCTTAGAATCTACTCTGAAATTAGAAAATGAAGCAGCATCTCCTGAGTGCTCGTGACAGCGACTTCTTACAGTTACCAGATCAGATAAAATAAGCTCAAGTGATTGCTTGATGTGAAATGACATCTGAAAAGTAAAAACATGTTTTCAAATGTGAAACAAAGAGTATAAAAACTGCAAAATGCGACCATGTTGATGTAGTTAGTCAGCTCTGTACTGTCAAATTTACATCTCAGATCCAAAAATGGTTCCACAGCTGCTATAATACACTATTGACAGTTTAATGGGAAGCATGTGTAACTGAAGCACCTGTTGTTGTTTGCACAGAGCTGAGAAAGCTGAGAGGCGTGACGATGCAGCAGCATTAATGTCTGCAGATGTTACCACGGATGTTTCTGCAATAAAAAACCGCTAAAACTGCAGAAGGAATGATCATTTCTGAAAGTGTTGATCTAAACTCCCTGTTGAGGCCTCTGCCATTCGTTGGAGGGTCAGGGCCTCAAAACGGATGAAGGCCAGCCACAGAAACGTCTTATTTTCCACTAAATGAAACATTTGTCACTGTGTGTAAGCAAATAATGGTTGGACACGATAGACATTATGTTTTAGGAAAAAAAAAAGTTTTGTCAAAAACTTTTTTCATCTTTTCTCTTCGAACATATTCGCCTTTGAGCGTTTAATTGTCACGTCTTAGAGTCGGATTGCTGAAAGCAATCAAATTGTTGTTTTCCTTACCTATAAAAATCAATTCCACGTTTTTTTTGCTTCTACAATTTTTAGGATATCAAAATTATTTCCCCTGTCATTTGTAGATCTCCATTAAGAATAGCATGTTATGTTTTTGGTAGCAATTTAACTTTTTATTTTATATGAATTTTTGTGTGCAGTTCTCCCATCATAGAAAAGGAATGGGACCAAAATTTCAAGTTGACTTTTTTTGGCTTTTACCCAACAAAGGCAAATGGCTGGAGACCTTCTAGAGGGTGATAATTCATTTGAACAACAATTTGATTCATATCATAATTAGAGGTTGATGATTTGATTCCCTTTCAATTTTGGTTCTTTTTAAACAATCCGATCGGATGCGATTCACTGACCTAAAATCGTTTCAGGACTTCTTTAGCCAAATCTTCAACCAGTGGACTCAGAGATAAATTTCTGGGTACTGAACAGTGTAGATGAAGTTTTCCAGAATTATTGTATTTTCCTGCAAGAAAATCAAGTGTAAACAAAATATGTGTAGAAACAAACATGTAAGCAAGAATTAGTGTCAAATTCATTCACTTATTGTGTTTAATAAAGTTCACCCCACTGTTTTCCCCCATCAAAATAATACAAAAGACGATTACACACACTTTATGGTCATATGTCTGAGAAATTCAAAGTGTTTCCACACATTGAACTGTAATGATGGCTGATCATTTTTTGCTTTGCTTTTTTATTTTTGTCTGCTCTGATGACACTTGATCATTTTTGCGTTGTAGTAAAATAAAGCTACTGTACCTCATTTCAAATAGTATTTTCCAACATTGATTATCATCGATTCATTTAACTTTGAAGCAGTTTTGTAATGCTTTAGGTTGATTCGATTCAACTTGCTTCAGACAGATATACCTGGTTGGATAAATCAATTAATCAATTGATCGTTGCATCCTTCCCATCTACAGAGGTTCAATAATACACCAGTTTGCAGACAAAGTTCAGAATCAACCTGTGAGAAAAACAATGAAAATCCTGATTTTACACTTCTTGCTGGTGGACATTTTCTCCAAGATTAACGTTAAAAACTAAATTTAGTAATGATTCTATATTTCAATAATCTATTTATAAAGTAATAGGACCTATTTGTCAAATACAGTGCTGTTTATGAAGTTTAAATTGTTATGAGATTTAAAGTTTCATTGCTGCAACAGAAAATTATCCCGACATTTCTACACTTTATTTGATGAAATGCCAGGAACAACAATCTCCAAACGCCGCAAGTTTTTGGTCACATTTACAACTCTTGCTGAAAGTCGGTTTCTATTCTGAGGCAGTAAAAAGCAAAGACCTTCAGTTTGCTTCGGCTCATCAGGTCTCCACTTTCCAAGCTTCAGTGGAGACACAATGAGAACGAGGCCATAAAACATGGAGTCCAACAGATGCTCACCAAAGACGAGCCCAGTCCATTATGGAGCCTCTTAAAGAGTTCTCTAACCCACTGTCACCTCATCCTATACACACTTCACTGGGTATTGTCTGCTGCTGAGGGCGACGATGGAGTTACGGCTCAGAAGGCTTTCGTCCTGGTAAAACTGTGTCAGTTCTTTTCAATGGGAACGCCTGCTTCCAAAAACACAGATGTTCTTTGTACTGTCACATATGTGTCTATCTCTGTTTCTTTTCTGTCCCTTTCTGCAGCAGCTTCTCTTTGCAAGTCGTTGCTGTTTGCCTTTCAATAAGAATCGGCAGTGATTTATAAGTGTGAAGAACTGGCTCTGAGAGGAGAACCCAAACATATGGTCTTGTCAGAGGGTTGCAATTTATTTGAACTTTGATGAACAAAAAATAAATACATTTGAATTTGGAACGTTTTTAGAATTTTAAGTTTTCAAGTATTATAATAAAATAATAGTTTTTAGGTTAAATGTAAAGAAATTGTAATAAATAATGCCAGATGTTTGACTTTTCCTGATCCTTTTGCATTGAGCTTCTAGTTTTTACTCAGAAACTGTCAATCCAAGTTTAAAGTCAACACTTCCCTTTCATTACTTCTGAAATTCTGGAACCACTTACTGTGGAGACAGCAGCTTCATCATCCAGTTAGCAGAGATACAAATTCAGTCCCTGACTTCCTTCTCTCTAATTTCAATGCAGACCCTAATCCTCAGGGGAGGTGAGAGTGAGGACCTCTGTCCTTCTGTGCTTTTTGGGTCAGACAGGTGCAGTTCCACTACCACACCATGATCTACAGCCCTTCAGAACGGTCTTGATGGTGCTCTTGTAGAAGTTCCTGAGAATGTCGATATTCATGCTCGACCTCTTAAGCTGTCTTAAAAAGTAGAATCTTTTGCAAATCCTCAGTGATTTGTGCACTGAGATATTTGAAGCTGCTAACCTGCCCCACCTCAGCGTTGCTGATGTAGACATTGACTCCTAAAGTCCACTTGGTGGAAAATACCTGATCCAGGTATCATCTAGAGGCAGTACATGGAGAACTGCAAGTCAAGCAGCAGTGGAGGATTAGAGTTCAACACTCCCCAAATCTGAGACGAAAGCAGCAACGGTAGTGACACATCAGATCAAGAACCCCCTGGTTATTCAAGTAGGTAGGTTTAATCTATTATCCTATGGAATATCTTTCTGCTGCACACCTTTATGACAATAAATGACCTTTGGTCTCTTCTTTTCAGAGGAAGGACACAAAGCGCTCTGAAAGGGAAAGACTAAACCTCAGAAATGAAATCTGTGAAGATTCATGGAGTAAACATGCACTACCAGGCTTGGGAATGTGGAGCTGCTCCAAAACCTCTGATCTGTTTGAATCAGAGCAGCATGAACACCTCTATTTTCACCTTAAAATAATTAATAAATATGCACAAGAGGAATTCTCCCGAAACTGTGAGAAACAGTTAAAAACAAAAAGAAGCCTCCAAACATCTGTGGAACATCCTGCCTGATAGTGAGGAGAATGAAGGAAGACAAAGACCTTCAGCTGCAGGAAATCTCCCTCATTATGATTCTGTGATGTGGTCCGCTGTCAGCAAAATTTCCCCTCCGGCCTGGCTCTTAATTCCACAAAGCAAAGAAGAAAGCTGAGCACACATAAGGACATGTAGAGAAACTTTAGCCAAAATTCCCCATTAAGAGACTGAAATGATTGAAAGAAGCCAAGAAGGACAGAAACATGGAAGCTAGAAGTTTATTTTTCCACCTAAAACACTCCAAGGAAATGGATTCCAGTGACGTACGAGCCAGAAAGTGCTGACTCCATAAATGTGGTTAAACCACAGACAGAGTGGAGGCTGGTTTTAAGCAGACTCTGATCATGCAAAGATGCTGCAGTGAAACCATTCAACTCATTTCTGGCAGACACTTAAAATATTTTTTATTAATTTTCCTATCAAAAAATGTAGCTGAGATCATTATAGGCTGCAAAGTCAAATTTGGCATAATTTGGCATTTTAAACAAGCAAAATGAATGAAAATAGAAAAAACAACTCAGGTAAGTTTTATTTTTGGGATTCTTCTGTACACGAAATCTGTTTGTGATCCAGTACCAGGCTGTTATTCTCGCCGTGTAATTTCAGCTCTTTAATGATATGGCACAGCAGTTGTTGTTGCGCTGATATATAAGGGAGCGTCAGTCAAAATCTGTCCCAGCTGTCACCTTAAACACTCCCTGAGGAGAGCAGGTCCATCATTTTTAATCTTTAAATGATGTTCCAGGATTTATAATATCTCCTTTTAAGTTCCACTTTTAGATACATTCATGGTTCCATTAAAAGTCCCACTCCAACTATACTTCAACCAAAAGTAAAATCTAACCTAGTGGTCTTTCTATCATAATTATAATTATCCAGTTATTGACCAAAAAAAAAAAAAAAACCTTTGTCATTTTCTAGGACATGGTTTTTGAAGTGGCAGGAGTTCATTAGAAATTCATCCCTGAGTTGCTTTTGTGTGATTGTTGACACGGAAGTTCCCTCAACTGATATCCCATCATCCCTTTGTTTACACCCTCTCCCACCAGCTTACAGCCCCTGGCGAAATACAAATAAGCTATAGTTGCACAGTTTTGATCCAGATGCCAGCTCAGATGAGGAAAACAACGATGCCCGTGGATCTCTTTGTCTACAAGTGGATGCATCAGAATGGAGTTTGCTTTTTCTCAACATAACTCGTTAGCAAACAGCTTGTAGCTTGCCGTAATAAACTGTACAAGATTTTTCCAGCAGCCTTGTTTCGTCTGCACCTGAGTCACAACGATTTGAACAAAGAAATACATGTTTTAAGCTTATTTTTTTTACATTTGTCCTCCATCGTCAGTAAAATGCCTCATGAAAAAGTTATTAACACCCCAAAACCCTAATTTAATCAGAATGGGTCTTTAATATACTGCAATTTTAAAGAAAGCATGATAAAAACACAAATGAAAACACACGATGAAAATACAATTAAGATTTGGCTAAATGTTATTTAAAATCTAACAGCTTAAAACAAAAAGGTGTTTATCCTGATTTGAAATAAAGGCATGGACTTTGTTGCAGTCAGCTGCATTCTTTGCATAATTACGCGCTGTTGTCTAGGAGGGAGGAAGGAAGGAAACGGGAGGAAACTGCGCTGACAGAAAAGCGGCTGCAGATCCAGACTGCGCAAAGTTCATAAGAGAGGAAGCAGGAATACACCTTCAAATCTGAACAGATTTCTATTTTTTCTGCAACTTTTTGTTTGAAAAGTTGTTGGATTGATGCATAATATTAGATCTTTTAGGGCGTTTGTTCCTCTTTAAAGTTGTTTTTTTTATGCCACGTTTGAGATTACGCATGAGATGGGCTGACCTCAGCCATCCTCCTCCTCCTCCTCCTCCTCCTCCTCCTCACACTCAGGCGCAGCAGTCAGCCTGACAGCAGGCCGACTGAAAACTTCCCAAACTTTCCTGTTTCTTAGCTCTTTTCCTCGCCGATCGTCTTTGGCTGCCTCGGTCCCCCGCGCAGCCCC
The DNA here is from genome assembly GCA_014656515.1 of Oryzias celebensis. Lineage (NCBI taxonomy): Eukaryota > Metazoa > Chordata > Actinopteri > Beloniformes > Adrianichthyidae > Oryzias > Oryzias celebensis. The sequence continues at coordinate 29,232,382 of BNCR01000012.1, read as the reverse complement.
GCCGCCCTACCGCGGCATGCGCGGCCGCCGCCGCCGCCGGAGGAATGGCATCGGCGGTGTTTGAGGGCACGTCGCTGGTCAACATGTTCGTGCGGGACTGCTGGGTGAACGGCATCCGCAGGCTCATCATCAGCCAGCGCGGGGAAGAAGAGGACTTCTTCGAGATCAGGACGGAGTGGTCCGACAGGAACATTCTCTACTTGCACCGCAGTTACGCAGACCTGGGGCGGCTGTTCAGGAGACTGCTGGAGTCCTTCCCAGAGGACGGAGGGGACCTGTCCAAAAGCCCGCTGATAGAAGGTTGGTCTGAGCCACAAGCTGGTGACACACTGACAGGAAATGATGACAGAGATGAATACTGACTCCACATTTTGGGGGGACTTTTCCAGGCAGTCAGGGCCGTTGCTGCGCTCATGGATCCCTTTGATATGACATGACAGGAATACATTTTTGGGGGGTAATGTGATAAAACAATATCTCCTGTTATTGTTTGAAGTAAACTGCATCAGCACAAGTTTTTAGAACACATTTAACCATTGAAAGAGGAGAAGTAGACCCCTGTGTGGGAGGAAAAAATCCACTGCCAACTGTTCCAAAGGAGCTAAAAAACATGCTTATCAGAAAAGTCACGTCAGCTGCATGTAAGGGTAAAAAAGATGTGGTTTCATTTAGAAAGTTGACTCTGAACCTCAGACTCCCTCCCAAAAAAAAAAAGGCAAGAAACTTTGGATATAACCAAACTTTTTTTTGGTAAAATGAGTTACAGGAAAATAGTTTACTTAAAATCATTTTACTGATGTTAACAACGAACAAAAACCCCCCAAAAAAGAGTCAAATTTTAAACCAGGCGGGTGATAATCCATAGAATATACATACTTTGTTGTTTTTTTTTGGTTTTACTTGTTCCATTAGCTCCTTACTAAATTAATGTTATTAAACCACTTTTCATGTAATGTAATTTAATCTGAACCTTACAAAGTCTTTTTAGTTCAAATACAATATATTTATTAGTTTTCTCCATATTTAGAAAATCGTGCAACAGTGCCATATACAACTTTTTTTATGCACAATATAAATAAAAACAAAAACTGTGTTTTATTCAATGAGTATTGCACATGTATTTTAGATTTTTCTGTCAGAAGGCAGATAGAAAGAATATAAACAAAGAGACAACAGCTGCACTGAACTGTTTTTTATCCATTGATGATATTTTAAAATCTGGTGCAACAAAAGGAAAAACAAGAGGAAAAAAAAAATCAGCAAAATCAATAATGCTGAACTCAAGATCTCAGTTCAAATGTCTGTCTGTTCAAACAGGTTAAAAATTAACAAAATGCACTTTGGGATGTCACATTAGCAGAACTGCCAAATAATATGCTGGTCATGAGGCGCTGACATGATGGTTCTACTTTGTCAATATTTAAGACCTTAAAATGTGATCCAACTCATTTGCTACAGAGTTAGACTAACACTCGCCATCAGAGTCATTTTTAGAGGAAAATTCATTAATTGATCTGGTAACATGCTTCCCCTCCAGTTATGTAGATAATTGCTCACTTTTCTGTTAACATAACTACTGCTGAAAGTGGCAGACAGAAGCAACATGCCATCTGTGGAGCAAAAAATAAAATAAAAAATCTCAAAATGGGCAGAAATGTATTTCAATTTTACATAAATAAAATAAGAAGCAGTTTGTAATGGCATAAAAAGTGAAAGGAAAAAAAAAACATTAAAACTTCAGACTTAACGACATAGACATGCTAGAAAGTGAAGAACTGCAAATCACTTGATTTTATACCAACCAAGAAAATGAGTCAACGAAGAACAGCTGAGGTGATTACCTGAAACCAGGTGTGACACATAAACAGGAGACTCAGCTGCAAGGAATAGTTCACCCAGGTGCAGCATTGTTTTGATTTGTAAAAAGTAAAAAAAAAAAGGTGCTGAGATTGTCAAAAAGTGCTACTTTATTGTAAATATTTAATAACATAATTTATTTTTGTCTCTTCTGAACTGCTTTTGGGGTCATGGGGCTGCTGGAGCCTAACCTGGCTACTCATGGGTGAAGGCAGGGGACACCCCTGGACTGGTTGGCAGTCTGTTGCAGGGGCCACAGTCCATGCACACTCACATCCACACTTAGGGACAATTAGAGTAACCAATTAACCTATGCAGCAGGTTTTTGGATGGTGGGAAGAAGCCGGAGTCCCCGGAGAAAACCCACACATGCACGGGGAGAACATGCAAACTCCACACAGAAAAGTCCTGCATTGGTGACACTGTTTCAGGTCCCCTAGCTGGGGGTCCCAGCTGGGGAACTTGAACTGGTAACCTTCTTGCTGTGAGGCAAGAGGGCTAACCACTGCCCCAAGTCATATTTGTTTTTTAAATATAGATAGATGCAATAGACAGAATAACTTTATTAGTCTCCCCCAAAGGGCAAATCTGTAAATAAAAGTATTTGTTTTCGTAAATATTGTCAAGGATGAAAAGTTTGGCATTAAATACAGATTTACAGGTTTGATATAGAAACGGTAGGGGATCTAATTGTTTGTGCACTGAAAGCATTTTATTCTTATTTAATACTTTTGGTTTTCATGACAACAGACATGAGGGCGAAAGGTCTGAACTCTTTTATTTGTCTGAAATTTTTTTTTGTTTTCAGGAAATGATTTTGGGAAATGAGCTAAAAATATGATTTTCTACATCATATTGACAGTAGAAAAATGTGATCTTGTTTTAATCTTGTTTTTTGTTTTTATTTTTTGGTTCAAATTCAAATTTAAATTTAAATGGCAACCATTAAGAGACACACTTCATAAACTACAGCATAAATGGGAAAACGGATATATTTGAAGTTAATACGTTGCTTGCAGGTAAAAGTGAGGCTGTGTTTCTCCAATAAAGATTTTAATGGGGAAAAAAATCTGTTTTCCTGTAAATATTTGCATTAATCTTATAAAACTGCAGATTAACACAAGTGTGTGTCAGTTAATAATTAAATCAAATTAAATTAAAATTAATTAATTTAATTAATTGATTGATTAATTAAATTAATTAATCAAATTAAAAAACAAATCAAAACCATCAGAGAAAAGTGCAAATATGTCATATATCATTGGCTGGGGGACCTTTCTACGTGGAGTTTATATGTCCTCTTCATGCATGCTTGGGTTTTCACCGGGACTCTGGCTTCCTCCCACTGTCACTTATGAAGCATTTCATAGGTTTATTACACTAAATTGTCCCTAAGTGTGGATGTGAGTGTGCATGAGTGTGTGATTGTGGCCCTGCATCAGACTGGCGACCTGTCCAGGGGTGTCCCCTGCCTTCGCCCACGAGTGGTTGGGTTAGGCTCCGGCAGCCCCGTGACCCCGAAAAGGATCAAAAGAGTTAAGTAAATGAATGGAAAAATAGAACACAAATGTCATGCACTTTTTTGTAAACATTAAGTAGTCAATCCCTTTTTTTGTATTTTTATATTTTAGTCGGCAGAGTCATACAAATAAGAATCCTCAAAACCACTGGGTCTAAGAATCCCGTTTTTTCTTAATATTCGGCATTTTGTCAAATTAAACTGAGGTTATGTTATGACGGACGTGTTAGCTGCAGATGTCATCCATTTGGCTACTGTCACATGGTTGGTTAGTGACATCAGAGTAAACAGGGTGTTTTTCACAGCTTTGTTTCTCAGTGTTTTGGCACATTCAGAGATTTGGTAGAGCTCCCAGTTTGTCCTGAAGTTTCCTTGTTGCTTTCTTTTTGTCTGCACCCGCTGAGCCTGTACAAATGGAAACATCCCTTTTGTGGTGGTTGGAAAGCTTTACTTCCTGTTCAGCCACAGAAATAGCTGTCTGAGTTGTTGACAGCTCTCTGCCAGTGTGGTGTGCTGGGAAGAGACTTTTCAGATCTCATGACTGACTTTTCACTTCTTTATTCTGGCTATCGCACTTCTTATCCAGACCACGGCTGAGGATGTAACACTGAAAAATGGAAGAAGCTCATTTGACCGCTCCTGCAGACTACTTAGCCATTTAGTTGACAGGTCATAAGCGATCAGAACCACTAATAATCAAACTTAAACTCAAACTTTATTGGTATGACGCCTTTCATTCTAATTAAAATAAATTCCAAATAAAATACATATAAAAAATGCAGAGTGTTTAGAAGACAAATACATATAAAGAAAACAAGATGTTTACACAAAATACCCCATCCCCCATCCCCCGATTCCTCCCTCCATCCACCCAGTTCCCCCCAATATAACCCTTTACAACAAGACTGAACATGGCACAGGGGTCTACAGGGATCATCGCAGCAGTGCCTGCCCAGCCCAGGATACCCCAGTCGCCCGAATGGGAATGGGCACCGCAGCAGCAGCAGCGCACCTGCAGGCGGAGCCAGTAGGACCGCAGAACAGAAAATCCCCTTGAGGAAGCACTGGAAGTGAAGAAAATGAAATGAAAAACAATTAAAACATACACTTCAACATTGTGAATATAATAGTAAGAAAAACATTGCCTGTATACTAAATTAATAATTGTGTGGATAAATTAACTATAGAACGATTCAAATAAAAGTTAAGAAATATATGAAAAGAAAAGTTGTGTCTGGAGCCTCTTCTTAAAAACCTTATACAGTCTCTGCAGCCCTGAGGCTCTCCAGCAGGCTGTTCCACAGGCGAGGACTGTGATGGTGGAACGAGGCCTCATCATGAGTTTTGGTCCTCACCTTAGGAACAAATAAGAGGCCGGTGCCAGAGGACCTCAGGGTCAGTGAGGGTTCATATCTTAAAAGCAAGTCACCTAAATAAAAGGCCCAAGACCATAAAAACATTTATAAACCATTAAAATAACTTTAAAATCAGTCCTGAAACGCACAGAGAGCCAATACAGCGATTTCAAAACTGGTGTCGTGTGTTCCCGCCCTCTGGTCCTTGTTAGAACTCATGGTGCAAAGTTCTGTGATGATTGTAAATTTGAGAGAGACTTTTTGGGTAAACCAGAGAGCAGGGCATTACAGTAATCTAAATGACTAAAAATAAAAGCATTCATCAGCACTTCTGTGCTGGCAAGAGAGAGGAGTGGGCGGACTCTTCCAGTATTTTTGAGTTGATAAAATCCTGTCTTCACAACATTTCTGATGTGAGGAATGTAATTTAGTTCAAAAAGTGCACCCAGGTTTCTCACACGCAGAGAAGGTTTAAAATGATTGAGTTTGGTCCAAATCATCTCTCGCTTGTCTCTAGGGCGGATAATTAAATACTAATGATAGTTCCTTATCATCACTGATGGGAAAAAGTCCTCTAGGGTTTTTTGCTTCAGTGTGTAACTCCAGTCGTATTCTCCTGTTGCTGAGCTGCTCCTAGGTAACAACAAAGACGTGTGGGGCATTTAGGACTGATGTCATAATGAGAAGGAGAGTCAGAGGGTGACTCGAGGGGTGGGTGGACTTTCCATATTTAGCTTCACTGGTCTGTGAAATCCTCATAACACTCACCTTCCATGTGATCTCAGAGTACATGCAGGCTGTTCATAATTATTCACATGAGCAGGATATCATCAAGGAATGCAGACAGACTGAAAATGTGACCTCTTCCCATCAACCCAAGCACTCCAAATGACTTATGCTGCTGCTGTTCACAAATAGGGTTATAGATTTCTGAATTTTTAAGGCAGCGACACGTTTTGTGTCATAATGAACAGAACTATTTTGCTTAAAGTCAATGTCCATATCAAATTAGGTGAACTCATCAGTTCCAGGACAGGAATCAGGAATCATTTGCTGTCTTTCATGTATCTGGACAGGATCAATATCACTTAAAATTCTTGGAAAAAACAAAAAACATTTCTTTTAAGCTACAACTTAAGGCCCAAAGTTGTTCATGGACAAAAAAGAGGCAGTTTTACGATGACTTGGTGGTTGTGGTGATGACACAGCAGATGTACAGCAGCTCAAACGCACATTAACCAAAACTGCTACGTTTCAGTTGTTGAGCGATTGCGTGACTTGCAGCTTGCCTTATGCTTATCAGATCAATGCAGAAGACAGCAGTGAGAGGCAGCTCTTGTATCATCTTCTGATAGATTTAGATTTTGAATTTGAGGAACACAGCGAGCCCGTTAAGCTTGTTTACTTGTCAGCTGACGGAGAATCTCGTAAATATGATGGGTCTTGATAATGATTGGTATCATCGGTATTGGAAAAATCTTTTCCTGTTTGAAGACAGATGAAGTATCTTTTTTTTGGACAGGAAACAGTGAAAGGGCTTCATAACAGAAGAATAGTTTAAACCAGGGGTCTGCAACCTGGGGCACACGTGCCAAGGGAAAGACAATGGCACACAGGAGTGTGACAACAATAAGCACTGAGTTTGAGTGACAAATTCTTCTCACATTGAGATTGTTTCACCCTATGGCATCATAAGAATAGGCCCCATTCACTCAGAGCTGTTATTGTGACCCCGCCTACCTATGTATAAATACTGCCGCTTTTTTAAAATAAAACGTAATAGTTTCACACATTGTACATTACTTTCTGCGTCAGCCTGCACGAATGGGCGATTCAAATGAATCCACACCACAGGAGTTTGCCACAGTGAAAGTAAAACTTTGTATTAATTGCTGTTTTGAAACAGTTGTCGGTGAGATGATAGGTGGGGCAATCTGCTTAAAGAAGTTACAGATGTAGGGCTTTGGATGAATGATCTACTCGATGCTACAGTTAAACGCTGCATGTTTTATCTGCTGAAGCAACATCAGATGAAAGAGGTAGAGTCACATGTGGTCATTGACATCTACCACCTTGCTTTTCTGCCAAATATGTGTACCCTGCGAAACTTTAATATGCAGAACTATAAACCCAGAGAGGCTCCCTGTGATCCAAATTTGTGTTATGTATATATACATTCATTTGTGTAAGATGAAAGATTTAAAGACGTGTAGAGAGGCTGTAGGAGGCTTTATCTATCTCATGACGTGTACTCAACCAGGCCTAAGCTTTGTGGTAATCAGATAATCACAATATTTATGTGATTCAGCAAAAGTCATGTGGTTTAACAGGGGCTAAGACATCTCAGAGAAACTGCAACTTTGTTTTAGAAGAAACAACAGTTAGAAGCTTTGTCTAGTAGGCTATGGTGATGCAGATTGGACAGGTGACTCTACCTACAGACGCAGCTCTGCACTGTTTTATGTGAGCTTCAATAAGAACTTTTGTTTCATGGAAAACCGATGACCAGCTCATAGCAGCTCTGTCTACCTGTGAAACTGAAAACGTGACTTCAGCCTTTAAGCTACAAGAGTGCATTTATTAAGAGCAACTTTTGAAATGTATGCATGATTACAATTGCACATGTGTGAGGGGAACCAAAGAAAAAACAAGCTAGCCAAAAATTCTGAGTCCACATAGATGTAGATGTTGAATACTATTTTATCACATTTATTGTAAATTAAGAGAAGATGTATTTGATATATTTTGCTACTGAAGAGATAGTTTCTGACATTGTGACCAAACCTATTTCTCAGTTAAAGCTGAAGAAGTTTGTAAACTTCATGTTTGGTGTCTACAAGAGTGAAGAAGATCCACATTCACACTAACCCTAATTGACATAGAATAGAATAGAGCTTTAATTAATCCTACAACAGGGAAATTGATGTTACCATAGCTTAAAAAGAATAGATAAAAATAAAATTTGTATTGGTAGATTATATAGGACACTATAATAAAATAAAAACAATGAAGTGTCTAGTGTCTTTGAGTTATTGTAGAGTCTAATAGCTGACGGGAAGAAAAATCTACTAAAGCACTCCTTCCTGCAGCAAGGATGTTTCAGTATGATGCCACGTTCACATCAGGCTCGAGCCTGTTTGAGTGATCGCTTCCATTGAAAGTCTATGTAAACGCACATATATAAGTGTTTCGGGCTTCTGTGTTCAAATCTCTAGCGTTCAGGCTTTGCAAAGCAAGTTGTAAAGTCAGTTTTCGGGCTCTATTTGTGGTTTGTGCCCAGCTGGATGATGTGACACAGAGTCTTTCATTTATCAGAATAGAAAAAGCCTGGAGCAAGATTCACCAGGTTTGAACCAAGCCTCTTCCAACTGTAGGCACATGGGCTACAATCGGGCAGCAACAGACCTGTGTAAACATCATATGCTACAAGCACGTTCAAAAACCTGCATTCAATGCGTTCTTGAAGCCTACAGAGGATCAAGATGATTCTCCATGATGGATCCCAGTTTCCGTTGCATCCTCTTCTCACCCACTGCAGTGACAGACTCTAGGGGACATCCCAGAACGAAACCGGATCTCCACACCAGTTTGTCGATCCTCTTTCTGCTCCTCTCCTTTCTGTTAGCAACACCTAGAAGAGAGCAGATGCAACCATGCCTTCATAAAAAATCTTTAACAGTGTCCTGCAAACTCCCAAAGAGTTTTGTGCGTAGAAACTGAAAACTGAGTTAAAAATTTGTCTAGCGACGTCTGAATGTGTGCATAAGTGTGCATTTACATAGATACTGGAAGTTATGGACAATTTTTCTCTACAGTTATAAAACTGTTTTACAGATACACACATTTCTTGTTAGACTTACAAAACCTTTATACAGGCGGACATTTTTTTTCAACAAAGTTTCAAGAAGTACAAAATCTTTTTACAGACGAACAAGTTATTTTCTACAGATACTAAATATTTTTACAGACACAAATATCTAATCACAAGTACAAAACTTTTCTATAGACAGACAATAGTTCTATGGATGCTCAATAGTTCAAGTTAATTTGAGAAGCCAGTCTTGTAAATTTGTATTTTTTAATGCAGTTCCTAAGAATGTGTAACAATCCTAAATCTACACTAAACGCTGTATTTAACTCATAAAAACAACAATTGATAAAAAAAACAAACAAACTGTATAATGACTTTTGCTAAGACAATACAGCACCCATAAAAAATGCTGCCCAGCCCTGCTCTAAATCAATGTGTTTACAGCAATCCTATGTTAGCTGGCAATATATCAAACCCCCCCCCCCCCCCCCCCCCACACACACACACACCACCACCACACACACACACGCACACACACACACACACGAACACGCACACACACACACACACACACTGAAGAGCAGCCAACTGCTGGCAACACTAACAACCATGTTGATGCCAGAATCTATGATTTGTCATCCGCTGTTCTTTCATTTACATACTTGTGTTTTTTAGTTGTTTATAAAGTGCTTCTAAACATTTTTTGGTCATCTGTACGAAATTGTGTGTTAAAATGCATATTTGATGAAAGATTGCATGAAATATCTATAGAATGTTAATAATGTTGACCACTGTGAGATTCCTAAAATGATTAGGAATTGGGAAATCATCCGATTTGATAAAATCCTGATAAAATCCTGTGTTTTTTAGCTTGCATTTCCTAAAGTGTTTTTATTTCTGATTTATTTGCAGGACTGGTAAAAATCAAAGAGGCACAAGACATTGAGGAAAAGCTGAATGAGGTGGAGAGACTGCTGAAGAATGCCATCAATATGCCATGCAAGGTGACTTGATTTCATCAAAACGTTATCACAGCAGAGAAAGGGAATCAAGCGAATGTTTACTTGCTTTGTGTCATGGATAAATTGTCCCCAAATCCAGCTGTGTTTCAGAAAAGTGGATTCTAATGTAAAACTGCTCCAAAATGTCATTGATCACAAAGCAAATGCTCAGTAAAAGCTCAACAAATACATGAACTTTTACAGTTTTTCTTAAAACATTTTTTACAGGTGCTTTCTCGTTATACTGTTTGCTTCCTCTGACAGTCGGTAGGGTTTGGCAGATGAGTCTTTTCCTTGCAAATAAACTCTAAAGTGTATCACTGACAGAAATAATGCAGATGGAGCATTGAACAGACCAAAATGTATTAAATGAGAAAAAAAGACATGTTGCATAGCTGCTATTCATTTTTTTTTGAAACATAAAAAATGTGCAACGTGTTGCAAACGTCTTGTCTGTAAACTTGAGTCAGAGGATTGGTGGGTCAAGCCAGTTAACTGGATTTAGGGGAACTTCCCCCAATCATCTTCTGTGACTGTGATGATTCCAGATGGTTTTGTTCAGTCTAAAGTGAAAGCAAACCAACTGATGGAGTGAAACTTTTAAACCAAGTCAACCGGATTTTCCAAGTTAAAGTTTTTCTCTGCAGATACATGTAAAATAGCAGGCAAACGTTTTGCTGATGCAGTTTCAGTGTAGTGAAGCTGGAAGTCTCCTTCTTGAGACTGCTGTTTATTCTGTTTTAAAAAATTGTGCTGCTTTAAAAAAATGCTCTTTTCTCTTTTTCTGAGGGTGAACTATGTCTTGCTGCTATTCTATGACTGATTGTTTGTCTTCTAGCTATCTGTGATTCGTGATTAAACTGACATTTAAAAGAAAATCGTCTTTTCCTTCTTCACATTTCCTTTTTTTGTTGTTCTTTAAGGAGCAACTTCCAATAAGCTAAACTTCCTCCTTCTCCTTTTCAAACATCTTTTTTATTGTTGTTTTATTTTGGATGTTGTATCTATTATTTTTATCATCTATACGTTTGTATCATGTAGATTGTAAACTGATTATGAATATGTTTGCAACAAATTTTATTTTGCAAATGGTGTCTTTTATTTAGAGCAATCATGCACTAAAAGTTGCATGTTGTGTAAGAAAACTTTTAGCGCCATCTGTGCTTACAGACACATGCAGACAAAAAGTAGCGAAATTCACTCATAAAGCCTTTCTACTACAGTATTCCAGGTCAGAGGTGATGCTGACTTTCTTTGAACGATCGCCGCTGGACCAGGTGCTGAGGAATGACAAAGTCCACAGAATCCAGCCCTGCTTTCAGAGTCCCATCAAGATATCAGGTACTTGCTCTTGTGTAGCAAACAGATGGACTTCCTGTTGTTCTCGATAATTTCACCAAAACTGCTCTGTGTACGTTACAGAAATCATGAGGTCCAACGGCTTTTGTTTGGCCAACACAGAAACCATAGTGTTTGATCACAGTGTCCCTGAGGAGAAAGAAAGACCCTCATCCACAGACTCTGTAGAACATACGTACGTATGACGCAGTTTGATCTGCATCTTGTCTCAGTCATGTTAGTTTTCAGGTTCCTGTTCAGGAAAAAAGATGAAGTAAACTTCAAGCAAAGCAAGTGTAGGGCCTTCCTTCTGAAAATCAGAGGATTTCCTCGTTAGTTGCAGAGTCGTTGAGTGAAAAAGTCTTTAAACTAGACCCTCCATCTCCTGCATAAAGCACAGGAAGCATGTCCGTGCACCTCTTCCTTCCTCTGCTGTGTATAGGAAGCAAAAGAGGAACACATTCCTCCTGGAATTTCAGACAGAAAACATTTTACATTCCTTTAAAGTGACTCCAGCTTTGGCTGGTTGGATTGAAACAGTCAGTACAGCTGTTCACTATTTTCGTCAATCTTGATTTACGTGTATTTTCCCAGGTATGAAGACGGCACAGAGTTTTTGCCATTAGATGAAGAAGAAGTGGTCAACGAGGAAACAGAAGCGTATGTCACCAACCTGTCCTACTACCACCTGGTCCCCTTTGAGACGGACATCCTGGAGTGAAGACTGGAAAGGACTGAAGGAAATCTGCTCAAACGGGCCAAGCTAGGCAATGCTGCTGTTGCTGCTTTTTCTTGCAGCTTCTTACATTTTTTTAAAAACAATGTAATTACACCGTCTATTCATTTACTGGATGTTTTTTCACCGGTGTGCCTCATCCATGGCCTTTTTTCTTTGGTGACGTTGCTCAGATTCACTGATCTGTCATCAAAGCGATCTGTGGTTTGGAGAATCACTCCAGATGAGGGGAGGAGGACACATAGGCTGCACTTTTAGGAACAAATTAGATTTATTGGAGCATCACTTTTTCATTATGTGGTTGACTTTTTTTGATCAAGTCATTTTTTTGGGATCTCATTACGTGTTCGCTGAGAGATTTGCTATGCATCTGCAGGAACTTTGGTGCACTTTATACCAGCATTCAGATTCAGATTGTGGACCAACATTAAAGCCCCACTCCGATCATCATCATTTGATCCATTTTCAAAGCTTTCACATTTATGCTGTTTTTAGCAAAGATTAAAAAAAAAAAACAAAAAAAAAACCTGTGTTGTTTTCTAGGAAAAGTTTTCTGCAGAGCGGCAGGACCTCTGACTTGTGGGGGGACTGTTGGTGCCGAGCAACCCTGCCTTTCCTTCCCTTTCTCAATGCTGAGAGCTCTCTGTTTACATGTTCTTCCGCTAATTCACACACCCAACTTGACATTACCGGTGCAACAAAAATGGCGAGTAATATTGGAGCCATCCAGCCGTACAGTTTTGAGCCAGATGCCAGCTCAGACAAGGAAAACAAAGATGTACATGGATCTAGCTGTGTGCAAGTGGATGCATCAGAATGGAGCGTTACAAATATGATCTATTTCAATTTTTTGTCTGCTCCTGTTTCACAGAGATTTGAATACAGGAATATTCTTAATTTAAGCTTAATTTTAATAATGTAGTCAGAAAAATGCCACAAGAACATGTTAAAACACAGTTTTCATTGAAGTGGGACCAGCAAAATTGTATGATTTCCAGTAAAAATCTCATTACATTGTTTTTAACACAATGAGATTATGGAGAGGGGCTTAACGGGGTTGCATCTCTAGTTTTTGTTTAACATCAAATTTAACTTTTTACTTGTTTAGTAGTTAGCAAAGAGAAAATCTTCGAACGTAAATCTGTTAAATGTTGGGTTTTGTATATGGGATGACCGAGGGTGCAGAAGTAGGGTGGTCAGCCACTGATTGGAAGGTTGCAAGCTCAATTTCTACCCTTCCCAAACATGTGTTGAAGTGTCCTTGGGCAAGACACTGAACCCCACTTTGCCCCTGGTGGCTATAGTTTGGCGCCAGTGTTCAGCAGCGGAGCCGCCATCAGTGTGGGAATGTGTGTGTGAATGGGTGAATGAGACTGGGACTGTAAAGCGCTTTGGCCCTTCAGGGACAGTAGAAAAGCGCTTTACAAGTATACGGCATTTACCATATTATGTGTCATTTGATTTAATTGAGAGTTTTTGCTGTGAAATCACTAGGAACTTTACAACACCTGCGGTGAATTAAATCATCATCACAAAGCATCAAAGAAAGGAAACAATATCATTATATAAGCTGGAGTTTTTTACGTTGATAATCTAAAGAGCATTATTTATGTCTTTTATGGTGTTTCTGTCTCACTTGGTTATTTGGAACAAATGCTGATTGTATTTCCATTTGGAAAACTCAGTGCTTTTAAGTTTTTTGACTTAATGACATTATTTTTCCTTCTGTTGGATTTAACATCTTACTCTAATCTAACTGTAACAACTCCCTCCATGAATAATAGGGCTGAAACCATTTCAAGCTGAGAAATGACGAGTGTGGAATGAAAAGCTGTTTTATGCTTGTGCTGAAGTCATTTTGGTCCTGAGAGATGTCATGAGTGGGTTCAGTCACTCTGCAGCAACAAGGCCCCTCTTTATCTGAAAAAGACAAATGACTTTGCTGTACTGAATCGCTCCAGATTGCTTGAAAAAAAAGCAAACCGTTGAGTAAAATGAACGCCTGCATGTATGCATTGCAAAGGTTTGAAATAGATGTTTGTTTTTGTGTTTGGGGAGTTTTGTCTTCACTGAAGACATCGAGCTCTTAGAAATGTAGGCTAACAGCTTGAGTCCAGGTTCCTGCTCTGCTGGATACAAAGACATTGAATGCTCACAAAGTTGGCCCATGAGCCTTCGGCACACTTCCACATGAGTCTATTTAGCAGCACAGTCATGATCACTATTCACACCGTGAGAAAGTCCAGCTCTTTCATGACATGCACAACTACTTTGTGCTTTTTTTTGGTGAGTTATACAGACTTTAGTTACATTTTGCTGGTAAAAATGAACAAAGAATTATAAGAAAAAAATAAGCTACTAAAAATAACTTTTAAGTACAACATTTTGTGGAAAATTTGCTCCTTAGATATTATTACCCCAAATTTTTACTTACATTTATTTAATGTTAACTTAAACCTAGACTCTTTGTACCTATAGCCCCATAGCAAATATAGTAAAAATATCATGAATATTTATGTGTTTTTGTCTTGATAGTGTGTCTATCTTCTGTAGCTTTTTAAACTGCTCTCTTATGAGTCTCCAGTTACAAAACCAATGAATGGTTTTGCTTATATTTCCGTTTAAAGGTTAATCTGCTCACAAACCTTATTTTTATATATATATAAACACATTTGGAACTTATAGACCTTCACACCTCTTTTATGGACTGTTGAATTTTTTTTTTTTTTTTACTAAATGTCTATAAATGTATAATCACTCTGGTACTCAACCAGGTTTATGTTATAAAAAGTAATACATATCAGTAAATGCCCTTTGTGCCAGCTGCGGCAGCATGTGGCTCCAAAAAGCACAGGAAGCCTAACATGTTACAAAAAATATTTGTAAAAACTTTTAAAAAATTGTTTTAACCATCAAGCCTTTAAATGTGTTTATTAGTTTGTATATGTAAGGATTAGCTGCTGTACATGGATGATAAAAATGTATGTGTTTGATGCAAGGTAATGCTTCTAAAAAATAAATAATTTTGCAATAAAAGATGTTTGTTTCAGACTTTTTATCCAGAGATATACAGTTGCAAAAAAAATGAAATCCATTGAAAACACTTGTCATCTGGAAACATTATAACTTCGTTAGAGGAACATTTTCAATGAGAAAGCTTAAGTTAAACACGATTTCTGTGAAACTATATTTTATTCCAGCTAGATTATTTTGTGTAAAAGATTTACCAGTCACTTGGACAAAAGACTAAAGTCTGGATGTGGAGTTTTGTCTTAGGGTGACATCTTGTGGTCAATATTAAAATTCAACATGAGGTTCTTATTGCCCAAAGTAACCATTTCAAGCACAACCATTTCAGATAATATTCAAAGCAAGTATGGTGGAGTAGTGGTTAGCTCTCTTGTCTCACAGCAAAAAGGGCATGGTTCAATTCCCAAATGGGTCTTTTCTGAGTGTACTTTAAATGTTCTCTTTGTACATGCATGAGTTTTATCACTAGGTTAATTGGTGAGTCTGAATTGTCCCTTAGGTTTGAATTTGAGTGTGTGCGGTAGTTTATCTCTATGCTTGTTTTATAGACTGGTGAAGGTTGATTTCCACCTCCACCCTTCAGGAGCTGGATAGGCTCCAGCAACACCCTGACCCCAAATGGGAAAAAAGCATGCTCAGAAAATGGAAGACTAGACAAAAAGTGAGCTACCATTTCTACTGTTGCACCAGAAAAGCTTTTGTTTTATGGCATGTATAATTAAATAAAATAAAAACCAAACGTGGTCGCTAAACCCAAGAACCAATCGACTTTGAAAACATGAGAAAACAGCATTTTGTGATATAAAAAATGTGAAATGTGAAAATAAAATAAATCGCAGAAATATCAGTTCATTACGTTCATAAGTTTAAAAAAATCAAACCAAATAACTTTGTCTTAGCACCTGTCAAACACAAATAAATAATACATTTTAAAAAACCTTTTAGATATACATTTTTTTCTGAGATTTTTTCGTTTAATCAAATATATTGTGAAAAGGCGTTATTATTTTTTCCTCAGCACGAACATCTTCCGAACGCTGCATCCACTCGCGCATGCGCATACAGAAGACTAGCAGCGGCTGTATTTCCTGTTTCTTTCCACACGAAGCAATGGCTCAAGAGAAAGCTTATGTGATTCTTAGAGGTACGTTCACTTTTTGTTTCACGCGCACTGAACATTCAATTGTGTGCATACGTCGTAACGTGCGTTCAAAACGACAATTAAAGCTGTTTTTAGGCGCAAAGTTGGCACAGTTAGCTGAAGCGGCGGCTTTAGCCGGAGATGCTTCAGTCATGAGGAATACCCTGATTGACAAACGCGACCTTTCTGCTGCTTTCTGTCATCCGCAGTGATAGCGGCCTTTTGTGTATCAACGGTGCTCGGCTTTGTTGAAGATCTAGACAGCACGTAAGTGATACACCTCCCCATTTTTTGTGTGTGTCTCATTAAAATCTGAAATGGAGCTTTTCATTTTGAACATGTAACTTTATAAATGGATTCCGGAAACAACACAAAAAAGTTCCGTAAAGCGATTTAACTGTCGTAACTTCATGTCACGATTTTGTGTGTCTTTTTATTTTTATCTTTTCCTACTGGGACTAGTTTTCAAATGTATTACGCAATGAATGTAATATTTTCCGTTAAATAAAAAATAAAGTTACTCAAAAACATTTCTCACATGTTTCTAATAAAACAATTTTTTTGAACAGGTTTAAAGACACCAGAGTGAATGACATCTGGCTGGTTGATGTGAGTCTGAGATGACACACACCACACATGCACACACCAATCTGGGCCCATTGAGCTCTGGTTTAGTTGGTGACCAGAACTCTGCTGTCTGGAGCGTCATCCCTTGCTGAAATGGCAGCAGTTAGATGGGGGGTGGATGTGATAAGGGAGGGGGGGACACCTCCCTCTATGTCTGTGTGATTAGTGAAAGACAAACCATGCATGCTTGGCAAAGCCCATGTCTTACCCTATTGGAGATAAAGTTGGTTTTGTCACTGGTTTTTGAAGAAAATAGACTAGTTTTTTGGAACTTTGTGATCAGTGCTGGAAAATTCAATAACTAGCAGGGCTTTTATTTTGTGGTGTTTATGTTCTCTCTGTTTCTGCGATATTCTTCAACTCTTTAAATTTTCTGTCTTCATTGATTTTTCTCTAGCGCGTTGAATTTAGTGTACATGGCTGTGACCTCACGCTTTATGTCATGAGAAATAGAAAAAATATTTTTTTATTAAAATAAATACATTACCAATTGATTAATATATTCAAAATTAGCCATGTTGATCGTAAAGAACTTACACTTACTTTTTATTGCACTTCATAATCTCCTCAAATGCCTACTTTTTCAAAGGGTTCTAATTATAATTTTCATACATTTTAAAGACCCACAATGATGAAAATTGTGTTTTGGTGTTTTTAACATGTTCTTTTGGCATTTTTCTGATGATGGAGGACATATATGAAGGAGCAAAGGCTTAAAATGGCATTTCTGAATATTTTCTTATCCAAATCAATATGAATCAAGAGCAGACGTAAAAATTCAATTTGAAAAACAGCTTTTATGTGATGTAGAAAATATACTGGGTGGGTTACAAGCTCCCTGTTCTGAGCTTTCAGTAATAGCGAGAGGAAGAGGCAGGGGGTCGCTCCGACCACAATTCAAGAGGTGAATTTCTAATAAATTTCTTGAATTCCTCCTGCTTGATTTAAAGTCAGTTGTTGAAGCTCTGTGGTCCGCATTTTAGCGGGATATGACATCACCAAACCTTGGTATTTCTTTGAAAGCACAAATAACATGTTCAAGCTTTACTAAAGTTATATGTATAAAGTTAGAATGAAGAACGACTAACTTTATAGTGTAATGAGGCTTTGTGAACTATGCTGCTTTCCCTTACTTTAGTTTGTAAATGAGCTTCAACAGGGAAGCTAAAGGTTTGCCTGGTTTACCAAAAAGTAGTTTGGTGAAAAAAACTCCACATTTTTAATAAATAGTACATTGTTTGACTGTTCTCTATTTTTTCTTTACAATAATATAATTTGTGTTAACTAATTGATAAGTACATTAATCTGAACATGCTCCATTTGACATAAAATTACATTAACATTATATTATTCCTCCAAAATAAAAGCTTTTGTTTTTCTTCGTTTTGCCATCATTTTCCTGCAGTTTTATGCTCCATGGTGCGGTTACTGTAAAAAACTGGAGCCTATCTGGCACGAAGTCGGGGCGGAGCTTCGAAGCTCTGGGTCACCAGTGCGCGTCGGAAAGATGGATGCCACTGCATACTCCGGTGAGGAAATAACCACATTTTACAACTTCCCGTGGAAATGTTTCACTCAAATTAATTTAAGTTAGTTGTTTATACTTGTTTCTATTTGTTCTGCGGACCATTTTTATTCTTTATTTTTAAATGATTTTTAATAGAAAGTTAGATGATTTTGATTATTCTAAAGCTTTGGCAGAATTCAAGACTATGTACCGAATAGTTTAATGATTCAAACCAAATTCTCATCTTTTGATCATTTTTCAGTTTGATTTTCACAATTTTACATCTCTTATTTTTTCAGTGAAATAATAATATAAAATAAAAAGTAATAAATAAAATAACATTTTTATTTTCTTGTTGCAGGAATGGCGTCAGAGTTTGGAGTTCGTGGTTACCCGACCATAAAAGTGTGAGTGTCAAAGCTGAGCGGTTAGACCAAGGGTCTACAACTAAAAACGCCATTTGGTCCAGTTTCTTACTGACCAAAACCCAACAAGAGCTACAAAGTCCCACCTCATGGTTCTAGATAAATACACTTTTTTTGGCCAGTTAGAAATTAATTCATAAAATGTGAATAAAAAAATGTAAACATATTTACCTTTTTATATTTAACAATTCAAACTTGTTTTACTTTAAAAAGTAGGATATAGAAGTTATTTTCAAAATAAAATACACCCTGAGTACAGGATCCTGCTGCTGCAGCAGATTTACTTGAACATAAAATGCAAGAAAGCCAAATTTAAACGAGATTTTCTGTCATTTTGATTTTGGTGTGCGTTCCTAATTTTTGTCATTTTACTATTGGATTTAAAATCGACAACATTGGTGTAGAATCCTATTTTCTAAAAAAAAAAATAGAAAATACAAATATGTTTTTAACTTACTCTAATAATGAACCACTCTGACAGTATTTTAAAACTTTTACCATAATTTTACTCATTTATCTGACATGTTAAATCTAATCGGATTCATGACAAAACTTTAAAAAACCCACACAATTTATCCAAATTGTTAGCATTTTTCTTCAAAAATCAATGAGCCATATTGGGGGAATAAAAGAGCTGTATGCAGAGCCTCAAGTTGCAGACCCCTTGGTTAGACTGATGGTTCTTTCCCATTTTTACAAACTTTAGTTTGGATTTACTTATTTATACATATTTATTTTTATATTATTTCACAATAATGTACAGGGTAAATCCATTATTTACTTTTGATCCTTTCAGTAGCGCTTCTGGATGATTTACTCCCCGAGTTTTCTTGCATTTTGGGGTCGTTTCCCCTGACTTTAGCTGTGTCTTCATTTGCATCCTCTGATTTGTTTTCTCCCTCAAGGCTCGGTCTGTGGAGACGCTCTTAAGAGAACTCACGCAATTCTTGAGGGAATCAGGTGTTGTTGTGTTTTTCCCTCAAGGCATTGATAACTGACTGATTTCTTTCACACATTTAAACTCAGGTTTGATTACATTTGGCTATTACATTTTTTTTCTTCTGGGGATACATGTAAATGTAGCTCCTTTATAATGACTCTTTTTTTTTTGAAAAGATCTTTAGCAAAATCTCTGGAGATCAGTTTAACAAAAGATGCAGTTAATCTGACATTTCCTGCTGCTTTTTTGGCTGGTGTTCTCTGTGTCACATATCAAAAGGCATAACCTTAGGTAGACACCAGCTGCTTGATAGCAGAGCTCATGTTGACACGAGATAAATGAGAAGAGGTTTCTTCACATATCTGAAAGGGAACCATTTATCAGCAGGTCCCGGTAATGGGCTCCCTGTTTGGTTTCATCAAGCTCATTTGGGAAACTGCCACGCGATCACGACGAGTGATGAAACATGAGCTATCTCCCTTGATGACAGAGGACGACTTGATTTAGAGTTGGTTTCCCCTTGAGTTCATTAAACTCTGTGGGCTGCTGTAACCTTAGCAATTGTTAATGCACCCTGCTTGTTGGAGCAACGCGACACAGGGAGATTAATTGGCAAAAGCTCTTGAGAAAGTTATTAGAAGCACTTTTTGTGTTTTTCTTTTTTCATCAGGGATGCTGTGACTTAGATTAAGTTGACCTTTACAGCAAAAGAGCATCTTTAGATTGCTGCAGGTTCATCAGAAGACTCATTTAGTATAATCATGCTCCTCAGGTGGATGGAAAAACAACAATTTTTCCAAGTGTATATCACACAGTAACAATTTTTTTCTCCCAAAGAAAGTCTAAAAAATATTTGTAACAAGAATCTTCTCATAGTTGCCATTTGGCATCAGCTCAGTCAATAAAAATTAATTAAAGGAAGAAAGAAGATGGAATAAATGTCAACAAATAGTGCCATTTGTGGTGTTTTGTATCTGAAATCAGTTGACATTAAAACATCATATGATATTGTTTTTTCTGCAATGTAATTTTACTAAAAAATCATAAAATCTTCAAGTCACATCATGCACCTGTATGGGTGCTGTGGGTTTCTGGGTTGTCTGGGCCGGTGGAGGGTCGTAGACAGGAGTGGGTGTATCTTAAGGGGAGCACAGGTGCCCTTAGGGCTCATACAGCCACTGCAAGGAACGTCATAAAAACAGAACGTGCCATTGTCTTGCTTATGGTAAATGTATCGTGAAGTATTTATAAAGATAATGTAAATTACACATACTTATGGCGTACAGGTGATGCTGTCCTATGGTGTCTTTAAACTGCACTTTAGTCGTTAGAAAGGTGCTCCTACTGGATCCTCACTGTCCGCACTCAAATGCCACGCTTAAGGGGTGTGTTATGCAAGTGCCCGTAGGATGCCCACACTAACTACACTGTTTAATTTCCTCCATTCTTACAGTCAGGGTGCACGCAAGGAGTGCACACTCTTTAGTCTCGTCTATTTGTCTCATGGAACATTTCCGTATCTTTTCTGGTTTTGAGTGATTTTCGACTGAAGGTTTTTGGTCTGATTCTGCTCATTGGTTGATCTAGATATAAACATACTTTCCCTGGAAAAGTTTTTTTTTTTTTCTAGCTGAAAATGATTACTTACCACATTGAAGATTCTCTGATGATCCACTGTATTTGAATGTGGTCTGTTTAGCAGTTTCATTTAGTTCTTTCAGTGTTTCTGAACCCACACATTGATTTTTCCCTTCCTAATCTTTCTGTGCTCCATTTGATGGATTAGTTTGGTTGCCGGGGCCTTTTTAACTTTCATCGAGAGCCTCTTTGACCTTAAGATAGCTGCTTTTTGCTCCAGATTACAAATACAAATGCCACTTCTGAAGTTGGTTCTCAATCAGTCAATCAATCAGTCAATCAATCAATCAATCAATCAATCAATCAATCTTAATACAGCACTGCTTTGCAGCAACCTTTTTGATGCTTTTATTGTTGTATCTTTTTTTGTTTTTAATAAATCCACTGACTACACATTTATCACCATTGGATTTATGCAAATATTTACTCATCATCAATAGAGCAAAACCAATGGATGGGTTTTCACTTTTGTTCACTTTTTCATTTTCACTTATCTACTTTCACTTTTTTTTTCTTAGGTTAAAGGCAGATCTTGCATACAATTACAAAGGACCAAGAACGAAAGATGATATCGTGGAGTTTGCCAACAGGGTAGCGGGGTAAGTCGCAGGCTTCAAACAAAACTGAGCAAAACTCCCCTCATTTCAAAGGAAAATGTGCTGCACTAATGAGAGCTGTCCAAGCTAGCTTATCATTCCAGACCATGTTTGTTTCATAGCTCAATGCTCCACTTTAAACCTCTGTACCGCCTAATCCTGACGGTTTCCCCTCCTTGAGGGGGAATTCGGCTTGATCCGTGACAGTGGGCTTGATCAAAAGCTTGGCCCCGAGTTTCATCCAGGGCTGCAGGGTTTTGATTCTCCACCAAGTGGTGCTGTTGCCTCGGAAACCAGACTGGAGACATCAGGAAGGGTTTGGTTGGAGGACGCTTCAAATGTGCTGATCTCTGGTTTCTGCAGACCGGCCGTCCGGGCGCTTCCCAGCACGCAGATGTTTGAGCACATGATGAAACGGCACGACGTCCTCTTCGTGTATGTTGGCGGGGAGTCTCCCCTTAAAGTAAGCACTGTTTGTGTTGCCCTCAAAAGTATTCCCTTCATTTGAAAAAGGTTTGATGAGAGCTTCAGCATTGAAATATTCTAATGTGTTGCAGGAGAAATACAACGATGCAGCCTCTGAGCTCATCGTGTATACGTACTTCTTCTCAGCTTCAGAAGACGCCGTTCCAGAGGTACAAACTTCAAAACATGGATTACTTTTTAGATACAGTTATTTTGAACTTGCTTATATATGTGGTCAAATATAAACAGGAATTTGGGATGTTTTGTATGCATAGTGTCCTCTGCTGTTTGCATTCCTTTAGACTTTAACTGAGTAATAATAATTTATTGATCAGAATGATTATTTTTAGTTAAAGCTCTTTATTATTATTTTTATTTTCAGTCCATTTCCATGCCAGAGCTTCCTGTGGTTGTTGTCTTTAAGGATGGAGGTTATTTTACCTACGATGGTGAGTATTTTGCCACATTTCTTAAGCTCCTCCTGTCGTCTTTTGGTAACTTGAACCGTGTTTCCTTAGTTTTCCGTTCCTGCTGCTCTCCTTTCATCTTCCTCACCGCATTGACTTGGCTTGCTGTGCCTGACCCATCATAAAGCACCCGGGGTTCTGCCACGATTATATGTGTGTGGTCAGGCCAGTGATGTTGTGGTTGCTTGTCTCTGGTCGTACGTACATAGCGGCCTTCGGTGCACGAACTGCTGTCCTGAGTGAGTCTGAGAGACCACAGTTCAAAAAAAGAAACTTGTGCAGTTGGTTTTATGTGTACAGGCCAACAACTGAGTGAATAACAGACACAACCATATGAAACAGCTGTTTAAGTCAAAGGTGTAGCCACTGGATGTTCATTTCCTGACAAAATCCTTCAGTTCACTTTTACATTTATGGATAATTCATGAAGAACTGTGAAGTTGGGGTAAAGTAAAATGTAAAGTCACAGTGCTCAGTAATAAAGGCAAATCAAATCTGTTGTAGAAAATGATGAAAAGTCACAGAGCAGTGTTAACGCCTGGGAAAGGCTCATCGTAGATAACATAGACTTGTGTATAAACTGTGGTTGGAGTCACATGGAGTGAGTTTTTGTGGCCTTGAAACCATGGAAGACCCAAACTAATTTGGGGCGTATGTTTCCTTTAAGGTTTAGTCTTGGAGCTTTATGAAAGAAAACAGCTTCGAACTTTGTGATTAACAGGGACGTAAAGACTATAAATACGCATTGAAAAAATTACTGATGGCAGTATTAGTTTAAAGCCACAGATACAAATGAGATTATTGTGATTTAAAAAAGTCTAAAATCAGTCAGGAGGTAAATAATAAGAAACAGTTTCTCTTCCTGTTGTGTTACTGTCTTTGCATTTTTATGTACGTGTGATCTCAGCAGAAAGACGTCCAATCACAAGCTTGCAAGCTGGCTAATGGCAATTGACTGAAGGACACCCACAGTGAGGGGCTAAACATATAATAGCATTTTTTCACTTCAATAAATTCACATGACGTTTTTTTTCTAACCACAAAGAACAAAACAGTCTAAATACCCAAAATACAAGGTTTTAAGCTGCTTTGTCAAAGAATGTTATTTTTTTTAGTTAAAATAAAATGGAAAAAAAAAGTTTCTCTGTTTAAAGGCATTTTCATTTGTAGTTTTGAATGCTAAATGATCCGTTTAGGTAAAACAATTGGACTGTATTGTACTGGCAGAAAGTTAGTTGACTCTTTTATGTACTGATTGATAAAGCATTTATTGAGACGCATATTGAATCGTGTGAAGAAAAGATACTCAATCCTAGTGAATATGGTTTGCAAAATGCCAAAAGAAGCATGAGGGAGTTTCACATCATTAAGCTTCTAATTCCTAATTCCTAATAATAATGAACTGGAAATAGATTGAGGCTAAAACTATTGTGCCACAAATGGAAAAGGTACCAATTTCCATTGAAACAGTTTAAAAGCTTTCACGAAGGATGTAGAAGCTGTTTGAGTTTCAAAACGTGTAAATCGTAAAGGCGTAACATGCCGCTCATATCATCTTGCTCAGCTTTCAGCGCGTCAGTGTGAGTTTTCCTCGTTCCTGAAGGATCTCTTGTATGTGGAGCCCACACTGAATCTGAGCCGGGAGGCGAAAGCTGTAGTACAGTGCGTCCAGGCACAGCGCCAGAACAAACGGACTCCAGTAGTGGCAGTTTGGAATGTTAGGTGCTCGGTGTGTCACCCGTAAGACAAACGTCACCTCAGCCGCCGTCTTCAGGGTCACGTGCGTCTGCTCCACCTGGCCATTGCGAAAAGCGGGCTTCCTGATCCAGAAATGTAGCAGCAGAGGCTCTCCGCACAAGATGTTGATGGCGAAAACCCCACTGGCTGCAGATTCCTCCACGACCCTGATCTGAAGGGTGTTGTGGACATCAGGCATTGCCATGGTTGGTGCATCGACCTTGCTTTTGTCTTTCTTTTACCTCGTAGAAAGTATAGAAGAACAATGCAGTGAGAACGTGGATCAAAACAAACTGTATTTCTTTCAGCATAAAGTATTACTTACAGTGACAGGATGCTTCTCCTCCTCTCTGAATCACAAAAATGCAGTTTCCAGTCCCATTTCTTGTTTTTAATCACCTGTACTCTCTAGCATCTCCTTTCTGTCTGCAGTGGCACATTTCTCTGCCGACTGGCCTCCCTGAAATTGCCCAGACTGAATGCTGGATAAGAAAATAAATGAGTTGAGGCCACCTGATGCGGTTTTCTATTACCCTGTCTTTGCATGACGATCTGTCTAAAACTTTTTATCAAATGTTATTTGGCTAAACCTCCGAGAGATATTTGCATAGGCACCCAGTGCCTGCGGGGATATTATATTGCAGGACTTGCATATTCTATTTTTTTCGCAAGTGAGTATTGTTTTAATCTACAGGCTTTAAATGGGTGACACTTCCCAGAAGATGCAAATGTCTTTCATCCTGCTCTTCCCCTGGCATTTGTGTATTTTTTGTCATGTAGCTCAAGAAGAAGCAGATTCAAAATAGTCATTAGACATTAACTGCACTCCTGCTGCTGTTCTGTTTTTGTTTCTCTGGAAGAGCTCCTGCTGAGCAGAGCCACTCTGCCCGAACGCAACCTCTTGCTTTGTGTAAAGTTATATTCGACATATTGTTGTTAGGCTTTGATTGCTGTGGTGCGCATCACAAATGGTGGCGTCTCTTTTGAAGTGAAGCATTAAAATGTAGTCCTGCAGAACAACTCATACATATTTAATTACCCTAATCTTCAGTTTCGTACGGGTACAGGTACAGGTCCGCTCTGTTATTGTGCCTACAGCTCTGAGCAGTTTTGATCACTGTGTGTTTGAAGATAAAGATCCTGGCTGACATTTTTGTGCTGAATGAAAACAGACTCATTTAGCAGGAACGTTTGTTGGATATTCGCCTGTTGCTGCTTCATTCACCAGCGCCACCTGTGTGCTAACAGTTTTTTTTTTTTTTCTAATTTCATCCCTAAATTTTATCCTACTTAAAAGTTATGCTTATGTTGCTTTGGCGGTCAGTGTCTCAGTTGCAGTTCTTGTTTTAGGAAGATGTTCATAAAACTGTAGCTTTTTACACTCACAGCAAACACCATCTATCCTACATGAATCGGATCTTCATTTGCAGGAGCGTTATGCTACGTACACACTGGGCATATGATGAGCATTGAAGTATGTGCATGAAGTGGGGTTTTGTATGCTTTTTTAGCATATGATTTTCATACTGGACTGTCAATTCCCAATACTAGCAGTTGGAAGAAGAAATCTCACAAATCTTGCTCCAGGACTTCTCTTTCACAGCTCTATTCTGATATATGAAAGACTTGGTGTCATATATTTTTCGGCCGGGCACAAACTGCAATTATTCATTTCTTCTTTATGACCAATTTTTAAACTGTTGGCACTTCTGTGAATTAAAAAGGACACTGTCCATACAACACTACCAAATCCGAGTCCCTAATTGGTCAAAGTTCAACTAGTTTCATCGCGTGTTCAAATGTCACACATTTTGTGCGTAAAGCAAAATACTTAAAGGGACTTTATAATGCAATAGAACTTTATTTAAACTTTTCACGAAACGAGCAGCACCCACCAGCAACGGAAGGCGGTTCTTCAGAGATGATTGAGGCATCTTACAAAAACAATTAATATTTCATAAAAAATTGTTATATTGTATCAAAAGCCAAAGGTAATATATTATCATATATATATGGGTATAATTCAATCTGAAAGGCTTAAAAATAGCATGATATAGGCCCTTTAAAAACTTGTGTAGTGACGCAAGTGTAAACTCATATAGATGTGTTTACATAAACTTCATTGGAAGAGGTCTCTTTAATGTACGTTGCCCAGCCTCAGTATCCTTTTACCAACATCACCACAGTTCCTCCTCTCAACGTGTCTAAACCATCTGCTTCCCTGCATTTATTTCCAAAATATCTAACATGAGCTGTTCCTCTGATGGATTTGTTCCTGATTCTATCCATCCTGGTCATTCCCAAAGAGAACCTCAACTTCTTTATCTCTGGTACCTCCAGCTCTGCCTCAGGTTTCTTTCTCAGAGTCCCTGAACCAACAATATGGCTGCTCTCACCTGCTCTCTACATCTTTCCTTTTTGCTGACACTCTTTTGTCACACCGGAAACCTGTTTGCACACACCTTGTCACCTCTTTCCGACAGTCTGAAATATGTGGTAATTTGAATGACAACAAACATTTGCCTCTAAAATCAAGTAGATTTTCCTTCAATCCCAAAGTGTAAAGGTTATCGGATTACTGCCCCAGTGTCACTAATCTCCAATCTTTAGGTCAGTTTTGTCATGTAGGTCAACTTCATTGAAATTTTTAAAGAACCACACTAAACATTGTGTTTTTGGTGTTTTTAGCATGTGCTTGTGACTTTTCTGATCTATTTTAGTGTCTTATTTGGTTTGTTTTGGACGCAACATGTCGTTTTTGAAGTGTTAAACAGAATTTGTACTTGAAGTGAATTAAAGATAAAAGCTTGTCTCATTACTCATCAATCATTATTTGTATATTTAAATATGGAATTTATTGCTGCTTAAAAAGTGCTAGAAAACTTCCTTTGAAGTGCTTTTACAAGACTCCACAATAAGGTGCATAAACGAAAAGGCAACTCACAACTCTCTGGAGGCTTTACTCATTCGGATTTACTTTGAGGGTTAAACTGTAAATAGGATTTATTGCTCTCAAAGTTTGGGCTTCACTATTCTCCCCATTCATTTGAATTTGTTGGCATCTGCTTTATTTTTATTTACTGATTAAGCTGGTTATTATGAGGGAGCAAGCCTGTGATGCAGATGATTGGTTGCAGGTCACTCTGCACTCTGGAAAAACAACCCAATGACTCCAGATTTACATCTGCCTGTGAGGTCATATCATCATTGTTTCTGGGAATGCTTACGACTAAATTAAACTTGTCTGTAGAAAAGGTTACACCCTATGTCAGATCAAAGTTTTTAAAAGATGAATGTGAATCTCATAAGAGATCGCTATACTATGAAACATAAACTTTGATTTGATGCAAAATCATAGAAATGACTCCAGAGTGTGTGGGCCGTGGATCTGTGAATCCAGATGTATCTTTTTAGTGCAACAAGAAATAAAACATTTGCAAAAGCCTGGTGCTTTTGGTCAAAGTAATGAGGAGTTAGAAGAGCAGTGATACTTGGGAAAAGGAGCCCTGGAAAACCAGGGTGAGGCAGTGCTGCTCCACAGTGCCTCTGAGATGCTGCTGAACCCTCAGGAGCTGCATCTCAGACTCTACAAGCTTCAGTTTGTTAAAGTTCATAACAGTCTGAAAAAGTCTGACTTATTGAAGATCTAGCTTAGAATAAGCTCAGCTTAGATCAGGGGTGTCATCAGAACAGCAAAATGTGTTCACATTCTCAATTTTTAAGTAAATTCCTAAACCAAAGGCTACTTTTGAGTTATTTGTTCTTCCCTTTTGGCCATTTTTTTCTTTTTTACCTAAAACAAATGGATTTCAACAAACTGCAGCCTGGAGTTCACAGAAATGTGGTTTTTCTTTCATCTCGACGGTGGCCACTGCGCTCTCATTGTTCAAAACTTCCACAGCCTCTCCTGGATTGTAAGCCTCGCAACCTCATTATCATACCGCCTTCTGTTCCATTTATGGTCATCGATCTTTTTATCCTCCACTTCTTCCTTTATCTTTCCCAGTAAATTTATCTCTGATAGTTCTGCCCTCCTCCCTGCTCTTTAGTGCCTTTCCCTTTAGTTCATTTTCTTCCTATTCCATTTGCATATTCTTGGAGGTCCTCCATGCCATTAACCTTGATCCTTGAGATGTGTCAGAGCGTCCTCCTCCCTCTGTTTCCACTTCTTGACGCTGGATCACGCCACTCCACCCACTGTCTGTTTTCATACCCCCCTCTCTGTTTCTCATCTTTCTGGCTTGTCTCCCGCTGAGAGGACTGTGGGCTGACAGGCTCCTGTAGGGCAGCTCCCAGTTTCTGAGGCTCCTGCTCCAAAAGAGAGCAGCTCTAATTTGTTTCAAGGTGAAGCGGGTTCAGTCCATCAGGATCTTGGAGCAGGGTCTCCCCTCTCCTTCTGCAATTCTCTCTGCTGCTTTTGGGGAAAAGTTGAGCAGCCGCATGCTGTCTATAAAGCTCAAGCATCTGTTGAAAGAAGTGTTTGGTATGTCTGCCAGATTGACTGACTCAGCAGGCTCCTGAGTGTTCACACATTGTAACACCGCTGCACACTACGACCTTATGGGTTTTAGAAGCATGTTTCCAGGTTTTGAGTTGTCATGTTCAGTATTTTGCTCTAAGCTCCTTCGAGGAACGATGTTAAAAGTCGTCAGCGCTCTTGTAATTACTTTAATAGTAGCGGAAAGGCCATGTTAACTTATTAACGTGTCATAATAAGGTCTTTGCTACATTTGACATCAATTATGCGCCTTCCTCTCTCAGCTGAGTGTTTCAGAAAGCCTCGGTGTAACCTCCAGCAGCCGTTTGCATGTCACCTCCAGGTGTTACCCGAGCAACCAGCTTCCTTTTATGTTTGTTTCAATGTCTTTCTGTACAACTTACTTGTAAAATGTTTTGTTGTTTTCATGTGGGTCAAAAAACTCAATATTGTTGTGGTAAATTTAAATATTTCAACTTCTTTAATAGTCCCACTGCTGTCATCTTGTGATTTATTTTTGAAGCTTTCCCAGTGGTCTTTTAATTATGATTATGTTGTTTTTAGGCAAAGTAAAAAAAAAACAAACAAAACTTTAGTTTAAGACAGTGCTTCCCAACGTTTTTGTGGCCTGCGGACCGGTCAACCCGTGAGGATTTCGCCGCGGCCCGGGGTGTGCGTGTGTGTTTGCAATGACAAAGAAACAGTATACTTGAATAAGAATATGTGCTTTAAACTTATTAATGAATAGTTCTGATCATCAGTCAACTGACGTGTGCATTTTAGAGGTTTGATAAAAAACATAAACAAAATTAAGGCCTCTTAATTTAGTGTTGTGTCAGGAGTGGTTAAAAACAAGTTTATGTAAGATCATCTCATTAAAAAAAAAAGCGTAAACAAAATAACAAAATGTATACAACAAATCTATTATTGATCCTCAATAAGAAACAAATCCCACTTGCAAAAGCTTCTGGTGAAACATTTTAACACAAAAATGTTTCAGACCAACTCAAACTCATGACTACAACTCAGGCTGTTGCTTGCACGCGCCGCACTGCTCCCCTTTTCTCTCCATCTTTTCCTTACCATCCCCGCTCGCTGCATGCGCTGCAGGAGGCTGCCACGGGAGGTGATGGATGAGAGTTCTCCTCCAGGAAAATTTTTTAAATTAGGGGCCCATTATATGCATTTTCCGGGCATCTGGGACATTATTTCAGCTGATTTGAAAGTAACAGAGAAGGAAGATTTAGTACTTAACTTCTACTCCATCGCTTTTGACAACTATAATTTCCCTGCTTAACTAGGCAACTTCTAAAACTTGAGGAGTGATGACTGAGTTGTTTTTATGGAGAGAAATAAGTATCACTCCAATGTGTGCGTGTTACAAAATTTTAAAGAATACAATTTAGACATGCACAACTTAAAATTACAACAGCTTGAAACTAGCTTGAAACTAACTACACGCACAAATCTCCAAAAATTACGCATGAATTGCTTATGACGCACACACAACCGCATTTACAAATCTGATGTGAGACTCTTCACGTCTCCAAGATTCGTGCGTATGTGGTCCATTTAAATGCTGCCACAATGATGGGTCATCAGAGTTTTCTTATCAGCCGCTTTGAACTTTGTGAATTGTGAATAATATCTGGTGAAACTTGACAGGAAATACTCAGAAAAGTAATTTTAAGCTGAATTTTCTCAATGTGTGTCCTTCATCATTAGAAAAAAAAGCCACAAGAACATGTTAAAAACACCAAAAAGACCATTTTTGTTGGAGTGGGTCTTCAACAAAACGAACACAGCTGCCCAGCCTGTCATGTCTTTGAACTCCTTACTTATGTTTATTTCTGCAGTGATCTTCTCCCTCTGATTCAGAGCATTGCTTTGCTCAAATAAGCTCCCAGAATCATTTGGGCAGAGACGCTCTTCTCTCTAAATGATGTCTGTTCGTTGTTTATCTGACCCGAGTCTGCGCCCTGCTCTTCACATCCAGGAGAACTCACTCGTGCCAAACCATGATACATTGACAACGCCGCCATCAGCTGAGAGCTCTTCCCGGCGTTCCGATACAGATTCTTTGTGCCCTGACTGCTGATGAGCTGCTAAAAGATTTTGTCTCTGTTTCAGAGTACGAAGACGGCAGCCTGTCGTCGTGGGTGAACAGGGAGCGCTTCCAAGGATATCTCCAGATTGATGGTTTTACGTTGTATGAACTCGGAGAAACAGGTGGCGTATGCAGTTTTCATACATAAATTCCACTGCACCTATGAATATTATTATACAATGAAATGCATACAAACATGAGTTTCTTATTTTCCAAAAATTGCATTTATTTTTTGGTCAAAAAATAAAGAATATATTCCATAAAATACTACTTCACGTAGGACCTCAAAACAGAGAAAATTTGAAATGTTCACAGTTAAAAACAGATTTATACTGAAAAACTGCAGCTCATTTTTCTACATAATTCCAATTATAGTGTGCTAAATATGAGCCCAGGTTTATACACTCTTTATGAACCAAAGTTATTTGTAAGCATTTTTAAAATGGTGTGCTTAGTACGAGCATACATCAAGTGCATCAGCAGAATTTTTCAGTCAAAAGTTCCTAATGTTTTTCAGCCCCACCTTTAAATATACATTCTGTTGCCCTAAAAATTAAAATTCTCAAAGTGCCTGTTGGAAAGAGCATCCTTACCCTTCAGAAATGACGCGTGCTGCTCATCTCGGTCAAACACACTTCAACAGGTGATTTAAAGCAGAGTGAAACACAAACTGTCTTTTAAACTGCAGCAAATTGATGCTTTGTGCTGAGAAAGCTGTATAATATTAGACACAGAAGCGCAGTTTTTTTTTTGTTTTTTTTACTGCGGCGACGCTCATTGAACGGTCTCTGGGTTTTTCCTCAACCAGGAGTTGCTTAGTAATACGGATCTGGCTCATAAAAAGGTGAAAACCTTCAACTCCAGGAAGCCTTTGCAGGTTGATGAGGATGTGTGAAAGCTCTGTAAAAATTGAAGTCTCTCAACCTAAGATGAGATTTCACGCACTTTGGCTTCATTGGAGCGGCGGAGATGACATTTTTAAACACCTCCCCCCACATCTCCCCTTAAGCCCACATATCATAAGTCATGCTGACATGAAATTTGGTACCTGATCGAAATGCCAACACAACTAAAGTTGATGAAAACCCCCAAAAAACTGTAATTTAGAGCTTTTTTGTGGGCTGTCAGTTCAGAGGGAGAAATGCAGGATCTGCTCCAAGTTTGTGGGTGAACTGGAGGCAGAAAAGGTTTAGTCATCCGACATGGTTTTTTTTTTACACAAATTAGTTTTTGTTTTCTGCTTTTTAAAAAATATTTCTGTTTAAAGGAGGGACAAATAAGCCTTTTAATAATCCTTGATTTTAGCTGGTCGGTAAACATCAGCTGTGTAAACACGACGGCCCCAAACCAGTGGATTAGAAAGTCAGCTGGATTTGTTAATGAAAATTCAGATAGTACACTGTACACAGACGGGTGTATTATCACAGATTACATTGCTGCAGGAAAAGCAAATAGTTTTTGTTTGAAGTCAGAATAAAGCAGAGAAAGAAGATCAGATCAGAAAAATTTATGCTGTAAAGCATTTAGTCAAACAGTCAGCAAATGTACGTTGATGGCTTTGAAGGGATATGAAAGCTCGCACTAATGACAACCCTGATCCCAGACGAACTTGAAACATAATAAAGGTGTTGGATTCTCTTTGAAACAAACCAAACTCCTTTTTGGTTGGAGTTGCTGAGAAACATTTAAAAGAAATCCAGAAATTCCTATTATTTTATCTCAATTGAAGTTGTTTTGTTCTCTGGATGAATGTAGTGTTAAAAAACACTTTTTTTAAAGAGTTGGAAACACTTATGACTCTTCAGTCAAGATATCAAAACCTCTGATGTTTGGTGACATATAAAGGAAATACTATCACAGAAACCATATTTAAAAGAAAAACAAAGACTTTTAGAACAAGAATGTCTCTGCTTCTGTGTCACTCCAATCGACTCTGACAAACCATGAAGCTCAAAGAGTTTAGTTGAGAAAGGTCATGTTTATTAAATCTTCTCAGTCTCCTTCTCTATAGTTTAAATAAGCACAAAAAACACTTTAAGACTGAGGCTGACACCTATTAGTTGCTATGCAATTTGTCATTCTTACTATTCATTCCAAAGAATCAGTCAAAAATGATGGCAATTCTAGATCCTTTTCCTACCAACCTTGAGATGATGAAAATAGTTGAGAAATCTCAGAATCAATTCTACTGGTGTCAATTTTAGCTTTCGAAATATGATTTTATGATTTATTTTTATACTAGATTATTTTATTCACTTTTTAAAATGTTATTCTTATTGAGAAGCGAGATGTTTAATTACCATATTTTTTGGACTATCAGTCGCTCTAGAGCAGGAGTCACCAACCCAGTTCTTCAAGGGCTACTGCCTTGCTTGTTTTGCTGCTAACCCTGCTTCAGTAACTGCTGCTCACCTGGATCAGGTGTGTTCAATCAGAAACTGGGCAGATTCAATCCAGATAATCAGGATCTACTGAAGCAAGGTTAGCTGCTAAACAAGCTGGGCAGTAGCCTTTGAGGAACAGGGTTGGTGACCCCTGCTCTCGAGTATAAGTTGCATATGCAAAAAAAAGAGAAAAAAAATCATAATTAATAAGAAAAAAAATTGTATATAAGTCGCAATTTTGGGAGAAAGTTATTTTTAAAAAAGTCCAAGAACAGACATTATATCTTGGACGGCAAATCATATTAACAGAACAGGTAAGGATATTAGACTGAATATATGTAAGCTTCACTACCGTAACCGTATTTAGCTTCATGACACATGGGACGTATTTGTTATGCCGCGGCAACATATGAATAATTACTCCAACAATCATAGCATAAAAACATGCTAGCAAGTCAACTAAAGTCTAACTTCGAGTCACTAAATCTTTAGAATTCTTCATCCTCTTGTCGCTTTGGATCAACTCTGCCAAGGCAGATGCTTCTTCTGCATTGCTGTCAGTAGTAATTACTGATACACACATCTACAGTGCCCTCTAGTGGTTATTAACAGGATATTGAACACATCAGCCTATTTATTGACAAAAAAATCATACATAAGTCAGTTGCACCTCTGGCCAAATCATGGGGGAAAAAAAGCAAAAAAGGTGACATACTCTGAAAAATACAGTACAGACACTTTAACCAGATGTTGATGAAGTGTGTGTTGCTAAATGAAGTCGGTGCGTTTTGCTAAGGTTTGGTCCAACTCCATCAAAACAGTATTCTCTCTTTTGGTGTGTTTTTAAATAATCTCTTTAATTAATGTGGAATTATTTCATGCAAAACTAGACTTCAAAATTTTCAGAAAAGTTAAAATTCAGAAAAGCTGTAGGGCATAAAACATCAAACAGTGCAAACCTGAACCTGAACCGCAGCGTGAAGGGTGACGCAGAAATCCAAGGACTAGAGCCGGCTGCTCAGTGCGGCAAACAACAGGCTGGTGTTTTATCATTCCGGCGGTTCATCTGTGGGTCACAAATAACACTGAATTTCACAGAGGGAGACTTGGTGCCAGAGGGTAGTAGGCTGGGAAAACCAGGGAAGATCCTTTTAATGAGATTTTTCAGATACACTTGAGGAAATCTATCCCGTGAAACAAAAAGAAGCTCAAACGAGTCTTTTAATTAAAGAAAAATGTACAAAAGCTGTGAGGATTATGTTCAGTGTTCAGACAGCTTTTATGATTTGAAGATTTTTGTAACAAGGCTCATCGCAGCAAACTATATGAACTAAAAAAGAAAAACTGGAATCCTTTACGTATCTGTGACCAGTTTTGACAGTCCTCTGTTTTTCTACTTTAAGCCAAAACCCATTCACGAGGCACCTGCTTCCTTCCACATCACCTGACTGCATAATTAACCTGAAGAATCTCCTGCTAATGACTGCGGCGTTCACACTCACATTCATAATTGTGGCTTCCTGTCACTTTTCAAGAAAAGAAAAACACTTCTGACACTTTTTAACGACTAACTCGAGCTGTAATTTGCAATGAAAACAGCATTTTTAACTGAAATTATTAAGCATTTAAAAGACTTACACGCCTCGTCTGCTCTGTTAAATGATTTTCAGGGATCGATAAAGCTCTAGTAAATTATGCAAGTGACTGGCTACACCCTAAAAGCCCACTATAATTGATTGTGAGAAAATGCAGCATGCATTTCATTTCCAACCACAAGTTAAGACTTATCTGCAACCTGTAAAGAGCAGAATCTTCTGCACTCTTCTTTATAAATGAACTTTCTATGCAAATGCTCCCACAGTTACTAAAGGCATCGATCCTGTGCAGCCTGTGTGTGCTCAAAAACGGCACAAAGATTATTATTCTTTTTTCCCAAGGGTGGAACTCCCACAAGGCCATGCTGCAGAGAAAATTACAAACAAAGTCAACCATAAATTAACAACTTTTTGCCCTGAGGTTCCCTCTATTGTGAAGCTATTTTGGGTGAACGTTGAGGTGATAAACATGCAAAGGCTCACTCTGCTCCCATGTAAAAGCATCATTTCCATTCCCTGTGCCATAACCTCTCTGCATTACTGACCAGCAGGGGGCACTCTCATCCAAATGTCAGGACACTTTTAGCCTCAAACCAAACCCAGTTTGAATGAGAAGCCTTTTAAGTTGTGTAACAGTTTTCATAAGTGGACCTCTTTGTCGTGTCATGAGTTTGGCTCTTGAATGGCTCTGAAATAGCTCTGGGACCAGAAAGTTACCACTTGTTTCTTGTCCAACTGAGCTGAAAACTAAAGGCATGGAATGAATGAGTAAAACGTTGACCATGCCGCTGCCGCATTTTCCTTCCCCTGTTTAAGGGATAAATTATCTCTGGCAGAGCCTCCAATCTCCCTGTTGTCCTCACAGCCTATGTTTCTGCCACACTGTGAATTGTAATCTATCTCTGCCACCCCAGGAAAACTTGTGGCGATTGCAGTCATCGATGAGAAGGACACTGCGGAAGAGAGCGGCAGGTACAAACAACACTGAAATTAATAAAGCCCGGCTCTTTGTAAATTGCTCGTCGCAGAAGCTGTGCTTAAGTGTACGACTTTCAAATAAAGATGAGAATTGCTGTTATTGTTTGGAGCTCCCCATAAATTGCAGCCAGGGGCTTAAAAAAGCATAGAGTCTGAATCATGTGGCATTTCACTCTCTTCTCATTTACTTTTAGATTAAAGACCTTGATGCAGAGGGTGGCGAAGGAATACAGAGAACATTTTAACAGGTAAGGCACGGAAACACAATGAGGCCAGAGATGAAAATCCAATTTCTACATTTATTCTGGGATGGTGCGCTCACTGGGGAACGCTGCCTGTCTATTCACAAGCAAGTTTATGCCTTTGTCAGGGCACGTCTGGCTTTTGTAGCGGTTCAGTAGAAAGGTAATTATGCAAAATGTCAGCCTCCAAATATAGGTGTTCTTTTCAGCTGTCAATCAGGAAGTCAACTCAGCTTGTATTAATTCATCGTTTTCTGTTTTCTGCAGCTCCAATTTTGCAGTAACTGCTGGGTTGAGATATTTATGTTACAAATTGTGTTGTTCCACCTGTTCCTGCGTGGCAGGGGAAACCGCTGTTTCCTCACAGCTATTATTTTTGCTCCAAAGAGCAGAAAGAAGACTGGATGCTAAACTTCAAGCCAAAAGCAGCTTGTAAAATAAAGCCTTAATTTAAATGAAAATGAGTCAAACCAGCCAAAATATGTGAATGTGAGTCCCTTAAGTTTAGTTGACATCAATTAAAGGGTAAGGAAAGCCTTATCTGGAGCTGTCTAATGAAGACAGTTGGGTTATCATGCAGGTCAAAGCAGGTCTGTTGATGTCACGGCAGCTTTGGAAAAAAGAGATGCTTCTCAGACCCCCGTAATCAAAGTGTTCCTACCTCCCCAGGCATTCCCATTAGTGCCGATTGAATTACAGGAATCCCTGTCATCAGTTACAGTGCCGTGTGCCATGCTACCCGCCGCTGTTTATTTTAAGACTCCTGAGTTCAAAATCCCCACTGAGATCAGAGCCGCCTGCAGCGTTCTGGCACACCTAAACGCCGCTTGTAATTACAAGTCGCCAACTGGAGTGTCGCCCCCGGTGGTGGGCGGGGGCAGCACAAGGCGTCAAGAGATCACAGGAGAGGGTTGACATTTGAAGGAGCTGATGCTGTTTGATGCAGTATTCAATGTTGTGGTGCTCAGCTTTCCCACCATGTGTTGAATGTTTTCAGAGGGGAGAGGGGCACACCCCTTACAGGAAAGCCTTAATTTCTGTGTGTGTGTGTTTATTTCTTATTTTTTTGTCAGAGCTCAACTGTACCTTTTGACTCCTGACTTGTTCTCTTATTGTTTTCTCTTGGATTACATGTTTATTGACAAAACCTCTCAGGTTTGTGTTCCCTCTGAGTGAATCTTTGAACTCCAGAGATCTGTTTTTTTTTCTGGCAGTTAAACCAAAAGTAAAGGTTTCAGATTGTAAATGAGTAAAGAGGCAGATTTGTTGGGGCGATTGTTGTGTGTGGTATCCGTAGTGAGTAAGACTCTTTCTGGTCAATGCCACCAGAAGCAGCATTGTGTGGCGTCTATGGCTGAATCTTGTTAGGTCAGCCAACAGTCTTGAGAAAAGGTAGTTTTTCACATGAAGGCAGACAAGTTACTCTAATATAAACTAAAAACACAGTTTTCAAGCCCAATAAATTGCTTTATTCTACCCTATTGTTAAAGATAATGGATTTTGCACATGCAAAATAGCAGGTTTTTGGAAATGCTTGAAGTTGCCAGTATAAGTCACAACTACCCTTTGGGCAAAAAATGGGCAAACTTGTATCGGACATGCAGAAAATCTCAAACTCTTAGACCGCTTGGTGAGCCCATAGAGCGAAAATGTCCATGAGCATTTGTCTGGGAGCAGGGCGTCCTACAGGCACTTACCTATGGAGTGTACATGTTGTGTGTGCAGTAAGAAGCCAGTACTCGCACCTCACGAACGACTAGAGTGTGCTGTAAGAACACGATAAAACAGCATCACCTGTACATCATAAGTGCATGCAACATGCGTGTGCATGCTGTAAATAAGCTAACTTGATTGGTTTAAATCACATTCCACCTTTTATCACTGCCATTATCACGCAGTGCACCAGTTAAAAAAATAACCAGATGAAGGTTTATGAAGATGAAATATTACTTTAGTCTTACTTTTTGTCTAGTTATCTTGGCCAAATGGCTCATTGGTTTCTAAACTGATATTTAAACTTAAAGTGTTTTAATCTTAGGAGCATAACCCCTTGTGTGTACATAGATAGGCAGTAATGTCAAGGGTCTTGCCTAAGGACCCACACTGGGTTCAAACCCCAACGTTCCTTTAATGTCCTTATAGATGGGAATAACAAGCCTGACAGTGATTTGAAATGGGCCGAAGTTGGGAAATGTTTCAAGGACAAAGATTTTAGGTTAAGATGTGACGACCCAACTTTTAAAACTATGTCTGGGTTGTGTTTTTAAAGGGCTAAATCCATTACTTGAAGCTCCAGTTCCACATTGGGCTTCAATTCTCAATTTTAAGGTTAAAAAAAGTGTAGTATATAGTAGAGTATAAGTCGCACTGTTGGGAGAATAGTGTGATGCTTCTGAACAAACCCTCCAAGCCCGGCGTAAGACTGCGTTCACGCTTAAAACGATTCACGTTTAAAGTTGCGTCTCTTTAGCTGCACGTCAAATGTGCACACATGTTTATCCAAAATGTGTTCACTAACCAGACTCTCCTGTTGTATGTGGGAGAAGCTAATGTCAAGTTTTTAGCCTCATCGCTACATGGAAGTATTGACTGTATATCTCATCAATAATGCATGTAAGACACGTATGATGCTGTTGTTTTTTAATGCGATCTTTTACCCTGTACTGCAGGAACTGCGTCTGAATGATGGCTAATTTAGCAGTACCCAGTTTGATGATTTGCAGTCCTGCAACAGTGAGGAGAGCAAAAATAACAGCAAGAATAATAATGTCTCGATTCAAATAAGAAAAATATTATAAAGTTCAGAACAAGTGCTAGCATATTCTACTCTGTTCTGGATGGTGCTTCTTCTGCATTGCTGTCAGTAGAAGATACTGATACACACTCCTACAGCGCCCTCTAGCAGTCACTAGTGAGAAACAATAACAAATATATGAGACAATATTTATTTAAAAATTCCATATAAATACCTCGTGAATATAAGTCACACCCCTGGTCAAACTATGCTAAAAACTGTGACTTATACTATGAAAAATACTGTAAATCATTGGTGTCTTTTAATGCAGTGATCTTATACATTGTGCTTTCAAAGTGAGAATATGAAGCTTGAATCCATTTTCACACAGAAACCTCACTTTAACACCAACCAAAAGGCCCATGGCTCCATCCTCATGCCGTGGATGTTCACCCGTCCTCATTCTGGGAGCAGCACCATCCTGATCCGTCCTCTCCGACAGGCTGACAGCAAGGCAGAATCAGTAGCGTGACATGTCACACGGCAGCATCTCTGTCTGATGTGGCATGTTCCACCATGCCGGCTCTCCTGTTCACACATTTGTCAATTTGACTCTGTGAGGTGGAACGATGATGCCCCCACCGTGCTTCTCACACAGGATAGGGGGGTGATGGCCTGAAAGCTGAATTCTGATGTTGCCAAAAAAGAAACTACATATATTTTTTTGTTTAACCCTGAAATAAAAGTGAAAGAAGTTCAGATGTCAACAAATACACAACTTCAGCTGCTAAATGATCCTGATCAGTCCCAGCTGCGTGGTTTTAGCACGGCCACATTTGAACATACAGTTTGAATGCGTATTTCTAAAATGGCGTATTTAAAACGTATTTGGGATGCAGTGTGGCTTTCTGTTTTAGAAAACCACAACATGACAGATAAAGCCTGTGAAGTTTTCCACATCAAGCTTCTGATGGTTTAGAAAACACAAACTCAGTCTTTAATAGCAGAGTCCAGTACTTATCCATAACACTTTCTTGCACTTTATAGCCTTCAGCTTTTTGAATGCCTCCTCCGCCTCCTCCTCCTCCTCCACCCTTATGCCAGTTTCTTAGTAAGCTGCTCCCCCCTTTGGCGAACTTTCTTATTGGACGTGCCAGAAAGTGTCAGAGTGAAGATGGACACGAGCAGATCTGTAAATATTAAAGTTCCAACGAGACAAAGTGCTAATGCCAAAGAAAAAATGGAAGGCTTCACATTATGTGTGGCTTGCTCTCGTATTCCCGCTCTCCCTCCTGTCAATCTTGGAGCCGTGGATTATTTTTCCTACCTGCTCTGATCCATATCTCCGCTCACACCGTGATGAGCTGTATTCCCAGTTTACAAGATTATACCTTGACAGATTTTTAAATATATTGCATCCGCAGGATTTATGATTCAGTCGGTTCTCTTCATAATCGTTCACTGGCGAGATTGTTCAGCACCTTCGGGACAAACGTCTAACATTTAGCTTTGATTCTGTGTGAATATAATTTATATGCACAGGCCCTTCGTAATCAGTCATTCAACTTGTGCAGCTGCCTGCCCCCCCTTTTTTTCTACCTACAATGATCTCTGCTTAGGCACAGTCCAGTACAATGAAATAAAAATTGAATTTTCCCCCCTGCCTTATCGTTTAGATAAATCACCTTTCTGTGGAGGAAAAGGAGGAGAAACGAGAGCGGTACAGGACGGGCTCTGGGGAGATTTACCTCCTCTGCAATAACAAAAGTGATATCTCCGCTTTTCAGCAGCGAAAACACCGGATTTTGCCATGTTTCAAATTTGTGCTGCTGCTGCTGCTCATTGAACTGAGATGATGGCAGCTCATGCTAATGGTTGATAGTCCACACAGACAAGACAAACTACTGTTTCTAACACTTCATTTATTTTTTTTTCCAGAGTTTTCCAGTTTGGCCACATGGATGGGAATGACTACATTAACAGCCTCATTATGGGGTGAGTGCTTCACATGCAGCTTCCTCTTCTCATGTCATCTTTTCTTTTTTTCTCCCCCATGTTACATCCTGACAGCCACAGATCAAGGTCAGTGCTGCGTTGTCAAGCCAGCCTTTGCCATTAAGGGAGGCTAACTTGTGTAGAAGTCAATTATAGACTGTTGTTTCTGTTTTTAGTGCTGTTGGCAACTTTAACCCCACAGAATCAGAGGCTCCTGCCATTCTGCTTGTGACTGAAGAACATCTACAGATGAGGCTGGGCATGGAGGAAACCTTAAGCGGCTCTGTGATTCGGTGGATGGCCACAGAGCCGTGCTAATGATGCAGTAAAACCCTGCCGCAGAAGCTTTGTGCCCATTCTGAGGCCAATTTTGTGTCGAGCTCGGAGAGACCTTCCAGCCGCCGCGCCGCACTTTTAATTAGACAGGAGCTCACTAGTGGCGAGGGCCCGCCTGGCTGTAGCACTGGCCGCGTCTGTTTTTGTGTGCAAAAACCCACAGCATCTCATTATGTGTGTAATTTCGTGTGAGAATCTGCGAGCGTAATGGCTCCGCTGCGTGATACTATTTTAATTTGAGCATGTTATTGTTTGTACCAGAGAGATTATAGCAAACACAGTCTCGTAAGTCCTGTGTAATTAAGTCACTGTGTCAGCGAGTGTAGCAGAAGTCGGATTTGAAATATAGCTGTCCTGGTATGCACTTGAAATTAGACAGCCAGCGTGTATTAAAGGATAAAAGAGGTGATTAGCACTCCTAATTTTATACGTACTGTATGTATTTTGTTGGGGTTTTTTTGCTGAATTTGGCCATTGAAGTGTTGGATTAATTGGCTTCCTTTGAGGAATCAAATCCTGGCCTGTCAATGTCTCCTAATCCTCTCCAAAATGAAAAGCATGGAAATAAATCTGATGACATTTCATCCACCTTTGTGCCATCTGCTTGATTAC
Source organism: Oryzias celebensis (assembly GCA_014656515.1). Classification (NCBI taxonomy): domain Eukaryota; kingdom Metazoa; phylum Chordata; class Actinopteri; order Beloniformes; family Adrianichthyidae; genus Oryzias; species Oryzias celebensis. The sequence continues at coordinate 29,190,732 of BNCR01000012.1, read as the reverse complement.
CATGTTCTGGCAGCTCAAAGGCAGAACTCTGTTTTCACCACATGGGAAACATCCTTAATACAACTCTGTGTTGCAATCCTATATGATTGCAAACCTTTCTAAATGAGCTGAGAACTACAATGGTGTGCAAACCACATCTACAAATCACTCAACCCAAAAATACATTAAAGATCGCAATGACAATTAATGAAGCGAAACAAATCATAAAAATTACAATTTAGAAATCAAATCAAAATTGCAGAAACCAAAACGCAATTCCAAAAAACAATCCCAAAAAAACTGAAGCGAAATAAAAATAAAATGTTTCGGAAAACAAAAATAATTTCCAGTGATCTAGAAATAAAACAAAAATATAACTGATTGAATGATGACATTTGTTAACCTTTTCAACCAGAAGTAATTTGACATCGTAGTATCTCACAACAGAAGATATTTCTTTATCTCCAAATATGTAAATAGCGCATTCTCCGTGACATTCCTTAACTCTTCGACTGTTTTCACAATCAATGTGAGTCGGCTGATTCCGACACTGAATGCAACACATTACTAACTACTAACTAAGTGTTGCATAACAGCACAACACCGCTTTTCTCTGCGACAGAATCATCTGATTTACGTTGATTAAGTAAACATTTTACTACTTTTGACTTTTTGATTTCTAGAATTACTAACGTGTAATGCTGTTCTTTTAATTGTTTTGCTTTTTTTTATTGTTGTTGTGAACTTAAATTTGTTTTTGCGTTGAGTGTGGTTTTTTTTGTGATTTGCACTTCAGGACCACCGCAGAGAATAACCTGAACACAGAAAATGATCGGAAACTAGAAACTAGAAACTTAAAATATGAACTGGATGTTAATAACGTTTCCTCATGTTTAATTTAAGAAAAGTTATGAAAAATGATTCTAGATAAAACATTAGTTGAAGGGAAGTTTCTTTATTCTATCAGGGTGGTAATCCTGATGCAAACCCTCCGCCGTCCCCCTCACTGGCGTAAAGGATAATCCATATTCTCCTTAAATGGGTGCCATCTGTTGGAGTGGGCTGGAAGTCAGATGGACTCACACATTCATTATGTGTGTGTGTTCACGTGACCACAGATCACAGCTGGACAGAGGAGTCAGGCGTTGATGACTCTACAGTCCTGCTCTGTGCGAGCCGGTGGGTTAGGACACTGATGGATGTGTGTGTTTGTGTGCGTGTTGCTGGGTTTTGTGGGCTTGTAGTGTTTGTGTTTGTGTGCATCTCTGGGATAGCTTACCTTTGCAGGACTCCACTGTTACACAAGACACGTGGAAGTGGGGCTGTTTGTTTTTATGACCTTGTTCTGTATTTCAGGGCGATTTATGATTCTTTTGCCAATTCGTTGAACGTTTTGAGGTCACACGTGTACAGCTGTGTACCGCAGCTGATTATGTGCACCTTTGTGTTGCGTGTTCATCTTGTTATTCACTGATTAACACGTCACAGACTATTAAAACCTACTGTTTTATGCTCAGTATTAGATATCAGGAAAAAACACCTCAGATATTCCAGATTGCTTTGCTCATTAGAAAAGGTCCTGTGAAAGATTAAAAACATTTACGTATTCTCTGTAGAAGGGGTTTGTTTATCTAGATATTGCATTTTTTGTTTTGCAATTTGTTCTTCAGGAAGCTACGATTTGTTTCCATCAGATGATAATGGTTCTTCATGCCGTGGAGGTTAAGAAGATTAAACACCGTGTTTTCTGTTTTTTTTTTCCTCAGTGAGGTAAAAGTACCCTCCGTAATCATCCTCAACACGTCCAATGAGCAGTACTTCTTGCCCAGTGAGCCGATTGAGACCATGGAGCAGCTGGTCCAGTTCATCAGCGATGTTTTGAACGGTTCTGCTCAGGTCAGACCCTCCATTTGTCTCACATCCCTCTTTTTTTCTTGTTTTTCCTCTTAATGCTTTTAGGGCATCAATTTCCATTTGTTCTGGTTCAATCACAGCATTTTAATCGGCGTGTTGTTGTGGATTAACCCCCTCCAAGAAAATATTAACACCAAAAAAGGATTTTTTTTAAATTAAATCTCCTTCTGCATGTTTGGGTTTTTTCCTTTTACTGTTCCATTTGGACACATTTTTTTTCAGGATTTGTTTCTTTATTGTCACACATTAGCACATTAGTGTGTTGTAGTTGGCATATTATTCAGTCCTCTTTTTTTTTTTTTTTTTGTCTTTCTGCTCTATGTTGAAGTCAGTGGATGTACAAAGCCTTAAACCAAACAGTCAGGAAAGGTCTGGTCTATTTTCTGCAAGGAAAGCAAACCATCTCCCATCAAATAAACAGCAGCAGCCCACACATTCCTGCTGTCCACTTGGCGCCAAAGCACGGCCTGTTTTAGCCTTTTCACGTCATGATGGTAATGTCTGGCACCAGCACCTTTAAGGCTGTAGGATACTGAATAATGCTGCTGACAAAATATAGGGAAGCTACTGTGGAATTCAAGAATAGTTTGTTTTTTTTCCATACATGAAATAAGCCTGAATTTCCCTTTGCTTTTCAAAGAAAGCAGGAAATATTTGTGAAACATGAGCTGGTCTAAAGAAGGCAGACTTTGAGATGTTTTCAAGCTTCACTTTCCCGGTCCTTCTTATTTTCTTTCTTCTCAATGAAGGAAAAAAAGATAACATCTAAAAAAGTTGTTTGAGACTTCTCCTGCAGCTCATGATGTTTATGCTCGGCCTGAAACAGCTGCTTCTGCACAGATCCTCCTCACCTTGTTAGCAGACGTCCCTTTCAGGCAGACTTTGGTAATTGGACATCCTGACGAATTAGCATCAGGACAGCTCGCTCATTGGCTGCTCAGGTGTTTTTTGCCTGCAAATGAGCTCAGATGAAGCAGAGCCACTGAAGCGTGCACAAACTAGACTCCAGTACATTTAGTCACTTTGTGCACAGAAGCAGATAATATGCATTTACAATGAAAGTAATGAACTGATGACTGCGTACCCCAAGAGACTCGAAGCTTTCTGAGTCTGGTGATACTTTGACCTGAACGTTTTTGCAGATAATCTCTTCTAAATTGTTGCAATAGTCCGAATGTTAGTTGCAGAAAAAAAAGTAGCTATGATGGGAAGTTCAAACTCCCCACAGACCAGTATGATGGAATTTGATGAGATACAACCATTTAAAGAAGACGAAGAGTATTGAAGGTTGTGTCGAAATTCCCTCACTACTTGGTGCTCAATGAGACGAATTCACCATTTTTTCACGGTGTCGGAATTGACAATTCCAAAATCCAGTGCCCTGGAAATTTCCCAGAAGTGTCCACAAAGAACTAGCGTGCATCACAGCTCATGGGGTTGGCAAATCTAGACCACAATGCATTGTGTTTTAATGATTTGTCATTTCAAACCCTTGGTGGGACTATTTTCTTAGGGGGATTAAAATACACAACAACAAAAGAAATGCAGGTAAAATGATTTTTCAAATAAATTATTCAAGTTTTCATCATCAGGACTCAGTGGAGTCACACATTTTAATATGTATTATTTGTTTAATGTTTCCATATTCATTATTTTTTACTTAAACAAATAGAGGATGTCAGTTGTCAAAAACAAAACAAAAAAAAGTAGTGAGGATGCGTCCTAATTACGTTAGGACACGTGCTCCGACACTGGAAAGTCCTACGCTATATAGTCTTTTAGTGGTTAGGAATTAACGAGGGACTTTGCTAAAGACTTTTCAAACGTCCCAAGATGGTTTCATCTGTTCTTGGACTGACTCTTTCAATAGAACCAGTTTTAGTTTTAGTGAGTATAAGCTTCATGATATGGCTCCACTCTTGGGATTCCTCTTTCTGCAGGCTTATGGAGGCGATGGCTTCATTCAGAGGATCAAACGGGTGGTCTTTGATGCCAGATCCACCATTATGGTAAGTTGTTGAAATTTCTGCTCACAGGCAAAAAGTAGTGCTGCAGTGTTGAGTTGATTTAAAGACCCACTCCAATGAAAACAATGGTTTTGGTGTTTTTAACGTGTTCTTGTGGCATTTTTCTGATGATGGATATCCGATATAAAGACAATTAAGATTGATAATGAACTACTGCTTCTCTGCAGATACTATGTCCTAGAAAACAACACAGTTTTTACAATTTTGGCTAAAATTGCTTAATCGTAATTATACAACCATAGGGAATACTGAAAATAGATCAAAAGATGATGTTGGTGCCTCCACTTGAAGGTTTTGCAGCATCAGACACTGTTTGGTTTGAATGTGTCTCAATAGGAACCAATCACAGGAATGGGATCCACTTTCACTAGTGGGCCTGACACACTGTGTGAAATACAGAGCCTCAGCTAAATCTTTTTATCATTAATTTGCAGTAATATGTAAATATATTGTACTCGAGTAATATGTAGCTAAGAGGAAAGCTGTCATTCTATCCATCAGTATTACTGATGCAATGTTATGGTTTCCTAGTTAATCTCTTTATTTATTTACTTAACCCTAATTTTTTTTTACCTATAATTATCTTTTCCAATTACTTATTCAGATCTGGAAGCAAAAATAGTTTTAAAACTCTCTGACTTTACAGTTGCTAGGCAACATCAAGAATAAACAAGCTGGTAACGGATAGTTTTGCTTTATACACTTTTGTTTGCATTTATTTATCCATCTAACAGTCATCTTGACAGCTGTTAGGCACACACACATACGCTGAACATAGAGGGAAATAACCAGGTAATTGCAGATGGTGCCATACTGCTAACCTGGGAGCTTTTAAGCATTTCGGCTGAGAAAAATGACCTCAGGTGGATCACAAGTGTCTGTCGTTTTCACAGTTTCTGTCAAATATCAGTTTTTTTCTCCCTGCAATTTAAATGAATTATTGCTGCAATGATTTTGCTCTCTGACAATATGATTGCTAATGACAGCTGGTTCACATGACTGCAGCAGCTTCACTGAGCTTTAAAAAATATAAAACTGTATAATTATGAAGTGAGAAAATGATCAGTGTTTGGAGGAAGTTTAGTTCGTTTTTGCTTTCTGACTTCCTGCAAGGACCTGGCATTTTACAGATAACCCTCAAAGTTAATGTATGCAGTAAACAAAACACAATAGGACTCTTGTGTGTTACTGCACAGACTCATGGCTGTAATGAGCAAATTTGCATGTTTTTCTAATAATCTAAAGAATATTTAAAGTGCTTTTATTGTTGAAACCGAAATTAGAATGCCAGAAGTCAGCAACCTGAGGCTCTGAAGCCACATGTGGCTCTTTTACTCCTCCATTGTGGCTCTCTGGTTAAGGAAAAAAGTTTTAGTTTTAAAAAGTAACTATAAGTAAAGTAAACAGCCTCAAAATAACTCATTCACAAACAGTCGAAGGACCGTATGGTTCACTCTATGAGGCTCCTGACTACAGTACCCAACATGCTCCAGCAATCCATCAATCCGTTGTAGTTTACCAAAGTTATACTAAAACACTTAAACAGATTTTTGAGCACTGTGTACCACAGGAGATCAATTTGAGGTCAGTAAACCCGACCAGAAATCTCACTATTTGACTATAAGTATAAAAAAAAAGTTTCTATTTTTGTAAAACTCTGTTGATTGATTGCTTTGCATATGGATTATTCTTGCCTGATTGCTTGAAATAAACAATTTCAGATCAAATCAAGATGCCCTACAAGCGATAAAATAAACTTTTAGTCTGTCTTATTTTGAAAAAAGTTAGGTGAACTTTTGTCAAAAGTTATTAACAATTTCATAATCTGATCAAAGATTATTTCTTCTTTGTTTATGTTTTATTGATGCCACAGAACAAAAAATCATATACAGATGTCATAATATTGACAATAGCATAAATTTAAATCAGTGTCTTGTCTTTTCTAATGGGTGGAATAAGATTTTGTGGCAAGAAATCGACCTGAATAGGTGTTTAACTGGGCTAAAGAAATACAAAATGTAAAAAATAACACACACTATTTAGAAAGTGATCAGTTTGCAAGATTTTGGCATTACCTTCTTTGAGAAACAGCTACTGTGTTGTTTTGGGAGCTTCAATAAAGCTGATTTGATTCTTTAATTACTATTTGTATTTTTTTTTCTTAACTGAAAAAAGAAATGCATAGATTAGTGCCATAATGATAAAATATTTTACTTATCATTTAGACATTGTCACTCAGTTTTACGCCATCTTAAGGTAGCATTTTTCTCCTGACCTCTACAGTTAAAGCAGGCAGGATTGTTGTCCCCACTGTGCAAAGAAAAGCACTCCTGCAGATAACGCTTCAACTGGAGAGGCTCTGTGTTAGCAGGGCTAATACTCTGCGGTTCAACCTGTTAGAAGTTGTGCAACAGCGGTAAACAAACACCCAGGTGCCTTGGCCCTTTCCTCTTTGAGAAAAACAGCATTTAGAGGGCGAGATTGGCTGCAGAGCGGAGAATATGCAATGCAGGCCAGTAATGACACTACGGGGAAAAGGAAAGGAGCAGTGGAGCTGGAGGAAGTGGGTGGATGAGGGAGGGGAAGGTCAGGAGGCTGAACTCGTCTGTTCTCCCATTTTTTTGCTCTAAGTAGTTGGTTCTTTTGGGAAAACTGGTGTTTATTTGACCAAGGGTGTGATAGGAATGTACATGCAGCCGTGCTGTGATGCTCCTCTGTGGGTGATGAAAGAAAACCACAAATTCTACTCTGTAAAATTGAACTTTCAAAATAAAGTACCCGGTGCAGGAGTTTTGTGTGAAGAGGATTTAGTTACGCTTGTTAAAAGAATTAAACTTGACCCGCAAACGGCTGAACTAAACTACAAGCTCCACGTTGGTTGGAGTTACTGACATTGAAATGGTAGAAAGCTGGCAGCAACCATCCCCTGAAGAGACAGCAGCATGAGGAAGCTGCAACATTAGACCCAATGAGTCATAGCCAGCTGTGTTAGCGTAGCATTCCTGTCTTTACCTCATCTAGCATCACACAGCATCAGCAATTACCATGCCTCCTCCGTTGGAGATGACTGGAGGGAACCTGACCATTTCTCTTCTTGTGCGCTGAGCGGCTGACGGAGGCTGTGAATGAACGCTCACTCTTCTGCTTTTTGCCCGATGTGTCTTGGTATATTACCTCCAAATGAAGCATTTGTCACCCGCACCATTGAAAGAGGGGCTTCCAGAGCCTGGCTCTTCAGTTGATGGGTGCATTGTTGTTCCCACTGGAGATGAGGAATTGGATATTTCACTGGAGTGCTGTGGAAAATATTAGAAAAATCTATCAAAGTGAGGAATATAAATCTGGAAGGAAAGCTGCCTTAATCCAAGATGAGGAAAGTCTGTCTCCAGAGCAGCTTGAAGGTTCCTTCATGTAGTTTGTATTGATTTATGAGCTGTAGAAGATTGTTACTTTGATTATCTTAGTGCTGTCATGCAATTGTTTTTTTTGCGGTTAACTGATTTTGACCTGTAATTAATTAATCTAATTAACATATTTTAATCGCAGATGTTTTTAACCTAATAATTGCTGTAAAATGCCTCATTTTGAAGTATTTTCATTTAAATTTGTGAAATTGTGGTGCGATAAGAAATCAAAAGACAATTTTAAAAAGTGACTTTGTTTCTTTTTTATTTCTTTTTTATTTTTTTATTATTATTATAGACTTCCATCTTTACTTTTACACCACCAAGGGGGATTTTGTTTTTAATCTCAAACAATTAAACAAATATATCAAGTCCAGAGTGCTCCAATTAAAGTGCAAGACAGTAGTAAAGACATTTATTTATTTTATAGTTTACTTTAACCTGCTTGGTTATTTTTGATTGGTTATTTCTTTTGATCAAACCTTTTATTCATTGTCTGGACAAAAAAATGCAAAAAAACCAAAATTGTCTGTAATTAAATAATCCTGATTAACGCAATAATTTGACAGCCCTAGATAATCTGTCAAGTATTAAGAAACGTTGAACAAAAAAAACAAGTAAAAGTAAAAAAGTAGAAGCTCTCTCAGTAAAAGAAAATGGATGGAGACAGTTGGGATTAAGGGTGCATTGTGGTTCACTTTCTTCAAAATTTGGTTCAAACCTTGATTTTTGGGTCACAGTTTTGTTCTGTTTTTTTATATGATTTGAACAACAAAAACATATATTTAACATATTTAAATACAATTTCAATTCGCCATTTAGCAAGTAACAATGACGAAAAACCTTTCAGTTGGCTTACACTAAACCTGATGTACTGGTGACACTTTCAACGTAAACATACTGATATGCATTAGGGTTGTAGCAGCACGATATGAGGAAAACTTGCAATGTGTGATATTAGTGATCGATTTTGCGATGAAGATATGACTTGCGATAAATGAACAAATAGCAAAACAAAAACAACTAATACATCATCTCCATTTCACTGCAAAGTTTTTTTTTGGTTGCCAAAGCAATTCAGAGTCGATCATGGTTCATTTTGGACGTAAGAATATAAATTCATTAATCAATGAAATCGATTAACTGTTACATCCCTAGTTATCTCAAGTTATCTCAATAGGGTACTGGTAAGAAGTTGTTTATTGGGGAAATGCACCAAAGAACAATTATCTTTCTGGTAATACTGACCAAAACCGTTAAGGACAGCGATTAAGAAAAGTATAGGTAGTGTGTGCTTTGGGGCTTTCAAAGACATAATGCTTTCTCTCTATGCATGTGTGTAAACATTTGCGGTTTACATACATTTATCGCCATTTACGCCATCTTTTGCAATATGTTTACAACCTGATATCAGGATGTTGAGAATTTTTTTGATTGACTGTGCGGGTCTGGTAGGGATTCATATACCCCACGATTCGGTTCAATGGCGTAGCAAGCGGTCTGGTTTTAAAGCGAGCGTTGTGTCATCCCTAGTTTGTTACGTGTTTCCTGATTTGTCTCTGCAATAAACTCAACTGTTGGCTTTTATCTCTCTGTAGATTTGAAGTCATTTTCATTCATCACAGCAGCCGTTTTGGAGAGTGTGGTTGTGGGTGGTCAGGACATAATGGGCCGTTACAAATGTGTGTGGGTGCAACGCTCCTTCCAAAGATGAGCACACAGAGGTTGACTTTCACCGTTTGAAGCTGAAAATTAATCAAATTATTGAGCGGAGATCAGTTTGCAACGCAATAAACCACAGACCCAAAGGAGTCCAGTTAAAGAGTAAAATCCCATTATAGTCTTGAGTGTTTTAACAAAACAAACAGCACAGCAGAGGATACAAATAGCATAACATGGTGCGATTATCATAAAATTACATGACAGACGTGCAATTAATGCTGAAATATTAAAGCCTGTGTGCAGTCTGCTGGCTCTCAAAGCTTATTGACACTATTCATGCAAATGAAGGAATAAATGAATAAATTACATTTTGTGCGTTCCCTTAAACAAATAAAAGCTTCGTTGTCATTTCAACGCATATGCTTTTTTATTTTTGATCTGCAAACACTAGCTGTTGAACGAGACGCCATGTTTTTATTAAACAGTGACTCACTCCAGGTCTACACTAAACTGATTAATTATCGCTGGGTTTATCTTTCTATGAGTGGAGTTGAGACAGGAGGGCAGCATTGGATTGGCCCACCAGGAGATAAAACTGAACAGTGGGGGGCCCCTTTGACCCTTATTTCCTCTCTGTGTTTAATGATGTGTCTGTGCATTAACCACCTATCATGGAGAGTGCACACGTCAGGCACAGCCGTTATATTTGGCACAGGAGCCCACACACCATGATGGTGGCAGACGCATCAGCGCATAAAGCTGACAGTCTGTTTTTCTATCACTGATTCACTCTGACATTGTGTCCACATTGGCAGTTTTGTCCTAAGCAGTCTCAGGAGAGTTTCTGCGGACTTTATACAGATGAAAATAGGATAAAGCTGCTCTAACACCATTTGTGAGGAACATGTTTGGAGGTTTTGAAGGCAGAGGTGCCATAGAAACACTTCTGTATGCCTTTGTAAAACGTTAATCATTACAAAAAGAAAACTCTTTGAATTGTTTATAAATTATTATTTTTACCAGTTCACTAAATACATCACCACAGAGGCTAAAAGGTACATAAGGTTTGGGGATTTGTCTACATTTTTTACAACGTAATACACTATATAGTAAGGCTGTGTATAAAAATACGATACATATCATGACTGAAAAACTTTAAACACTGATATACAATAACCTTTCACATTAACAAAACTGTATAAAATACATTTTATTCAATCATCAGAACTTTAAAGTCTCCCTGATAATCTCCAATCTATTAACAAAGTGTTTCCAGTGGTCTTTTAATTATGACTGCCATTTTTAGCTAAAATAAAAACAAAACCTGTGTTGTGTTGTAGGACATAGTTTCTGCAAAGTGGCAGGAGTTCAGTACAAATTCATCTCTGAGTTGTGGGTGGGCCTGTTGCAGCAGAGTAAGCCTTCCCTCATTTTCGTTGGTATGAGGGGGGGCTGCAGCTAAAAGCAGTGCTTTTTGGAGGATTACTCAAAAAAGTGTGACTGGATCAAAATACCATTTTAGCGTTCTCTATGCATTCTTTTATTTGCTCTTTTCAGTTAGAATGTACACAGTGTTTAGTGAGGAACTGACTTAATTTAATACACCTAAAAGCACAAAATGTTGGATTTTCATGGTATAGGCCCTTTAAAGGCCTAATTAAAAAGTTAGTCAATACAATACCAATAAAACTGAAATATGGATGGACTTAAACAAGTAATTCTTTGGATAAATATAGTTAAAAACAGGCTAATATCAAGTTGTGTGCAATGTATTTTAGCGACAGAACAGATGTTCTGAAACTGTGGGTTTGAATATGGAACCACAATGTTCCTGTTAAGTTTGGGCTTTGAAGTGACTTTGAGTTCAATTCATTGATGAACTGTCATTAGACTGTTGCCACCTTGATGCGTCTTTGAAAATGAATGTAAAACATTACTTTGTAGCATATAATGGACTGAAAGTGATGCCTTGTTTTTAGTCAAACTTAACTATAATGGTTGGCTGTTCCTCAGAGTTGCACAAAATGAATTGTCCTCCATTTAAAAACAACCCCTGGTAGGTGGTCTCAGACAGACAGAAACATTTTCACACTTTCCTCTGTTGTTTTAATAAAGTTCAAACCGTCATATAAAAATAAGCCCAGTTTTATAAAATGAAAACAAAGATCTGATGGCGAGCAAAGATTCATGTAGATTTTTCAAATTGAATGCATTCTGTTCTGGGACACGGCACGGAAGAGATTGGTTGACAATGGTCTGAAGCCAATCAGGTCGTAGCACAAAGTGTATTGTAAAACCTAAAATGTTTTTTAAAAACATGCAAAATTGCATAAAAAAAAATCTGCAACATCACAAAAGGTGACACCCCCCCCCCCAAAAAAAAAAAACAAAAAACAAGCATGTCCACAGCTTTTAGGGCAGGGGTGTCAAACTCCAGGCCTCCAGGGCCGGTGTCCTACATGTTTTTCAACCAACTGGCCATTGAAGCTCCTGATTGGCTAAGCACACCTGATCCAGGTAATCACCAGCAAATTGAGCAGGATTTCTGGAAAATCAGCAGGAGGCCGGCCCCCCTGTTTTAGGGCATTGCATAACAAATGGTCGGATGCTTCTGATGCTCTGGGATTATAATTTATTGGGGGGGTCTTTGTATATTTGATTGTACTAAAAACTCCAGCAGGAGGATATGCGGAATGATTTGTTGTGTATAAAAAACTGAAAAGCGCTACAGTTGGAAAAAAAAGTTGTTTTTTTTGGGCTGGGGGTTGCCAAAAACATGCCAATGGCACTGTTTTTTGTTGAGAGTCAAACAACTGATGTTTTTGCACAAGAACACACCACATTCATTAAAGTGTTCCTGTTGATGGATGCTATCTACTAAGCACAGTGATTATGGGATCATTTGTGTATTGATAATAGATTTTGACAGAGCATCTTTAGAAAAAAAAGCTGCAGCAAGTAAATAAAATGTATTCTTCATTCATTCTGTTATTTCCATTTTCATCACCCCCCCTTTCTGGTTTCCTTTCATCTTTTGTGCCTGCCCCCCCTGTCAGTCTGTGTTTCGCAGCTCTCCACTGCTAGGCTGCTTCCTGTTCGGCCTACCGCTGGGTGTAATTAGCCTGATGTGCTATGGCATCTGCACAGCGGAGTCGGATGACGGTTCGGATGACATAGACGCGCTCAAAAGGGAGGGCCTCACTGATGAAGAGGAGGAAGAGGAGGAGGAGAGGCAGCGCACTGCTGAGCTGGAGGCCCCCGAAGAAGAAGACGAAGAGGAGGAGGAGGAAGAGGAGGAAGGAGAAAAAGACCCAGAGGAGAAAAAAACTGATTAACACAGGCGTACCCGCCGGATAGAAGATCATGGGCCTAGTCAAACGCAGTGACATGAAACTCAAAGACATTTCTGTGTTGTACTCCTTTGTTTTTCATCTCACTTCCCAGTAAAGCCTCCGGACCGTTCTTCCATCTTTGAGTTTTCGGGGGTTGTGAGGTTGGCTGCTCGGCAAAGTGTTTGAATTAAAAAAGCTTTTCCATAAAGGAGTGTAACCGGCGTTTCACCAGATAAAAGGATGGCTACAAACCCCAGATACCAGCATATTTATTAGGATTCAGCTGCTGTCTGTGATGTTACATTCTCATCTGCTACATTACTGTTGTGAAACCACGTCCAAGTAGACTCCCCCCCTGCGCGCGCTTTATCTCCCTCTGTCATATCACAACCTATTCTCCTTCTGTCCCACAAAGGTGGAAACAACTCCATTTTGCCTTTACTATTGAATTTTTTTTTATTTTTTGCCCAAAACTGTAGATATTGTTGCTCTTGTGCTAAAGGAAGTGCCCAAAAAGGAACGCCTGCCATAAAGTGAAATGTGCTTTTTCTTATTGCCTGAGAGCATCTCCTCTTGTTCTTTAGGGGGGTGCAAAGTGCCGAGACTGTCATACATTTTGACTCCTTTTTCTGTCAGCCTCTTCTCCATTAGCATCCAAAGGATTTTAAAATTAGCTGTGATTTGTATCACTCTGAAATACAGACACTTTTTTTTTATTCCCAAAAATACTACCTGCTAAGAACCAGTTTAAGCCATGATGGCCATCTGAGCTCCTCAGGCGCTTGACAGGTGGCGTTCTTCAGACAGAATCGACCCGTTTCTTGTTGCAGTCTGTCTTCCATCACTAGTCGCTATATTGAATTCTCCTGACAGGTAGAAGGAAGGAATGTTAGGACTTCTTCTACAAACATGCTCCTGCTAAAAGGTATACAAGCTTAGAAAACTATCCTGCTTTTCCATGTCATTAGAGCTTACGAAGGAGCAGAAATCTGGAAGGTTTTGTTTTCTCTTACCTCCCAGAGGACAATCTATTCTAAGCACAGTACAGTTTAACTTTTGAAGTTTGTACTTGAAATCCAGAAACACAAAGTTTGGCTCCTCTAGACAAGCACAGGTGTTTTCAGCAGGTCTCTGCCCTCATCTTGCCTTCTGGTCCTTGTAGTTCCACAATCTTCGCCTCTTTAGGTTTTACTCGAGATCATCATACTTTGTTACAGGTTTAAAAATGTTGAAATAAAGACTGTCCTCTTTTTTTGGTGGACTCAACTTTTCCTTTTTCTGAGTGAAATGTGTCCAGCTTTTATTCCTTGAAATTTTTTTTGGACATTTTTTTTCCTTGATTAAAAAAAATTGTAAATATTTGTTTGTATTTTAATTTGTCGTGTTAAGTTGCTTGACTTTCTGTAAAGATTTGGGACAAAAACACTCCATTGGTTTTGTTGAAACTAAGTGTATATTCAGACTGGACACATTTGGTTTGTTGAAAGTGAACCACAGGTGAGTCCATTTCCCTTGATAATCCGGAACAAATTTTCAGTCTGGATACACCAAAGTGAACATCTGGTCCCGGTCCAGGAACCGCTCTCTAACGCATATTTTAAGGTGGTCTCAGTTTGTTTCCAGTCCGACTGAGCTCCAGTTTGATCTGAGTTTCCTCAGTTTGAATAGGCTCCGTGCTCTGAGCAGATAAACTGGACCAAAATGTATACCGAAATCTGGCACTATGGGATGTAAACAAAATAAGTAAGAATGTAGCAATCGATGAGCTGCAGAGAAACTTGGAGCAACGATGAGACAACAACTCAATGAAATGTGGTTGGATGAATGCAGGCTCATTAAAGCAACTTTTAACGAGAAATACATTGCTTTTCTTTGTTTTCCCAACAATCTATATGTCAGTAATCACCTTACAGCATGCCTCCACCGTACCAAAGTAGCAGTAAAAAGTGTTGAACATGACTTTGATACAGATGTTCAAAATTGGTCAGCGAAATATAAAGTTTGAATCGATGAACTATCCTGACAAGGATTGCAAAGTGCAGGACTTACAATTATTCTTTCTCTTGTTGCTTTGTACTGCTCTCGTAATTCCTGGTCAAGAAGTGAAGAGATCTTTAGTCACATGGTTTTGTTTAAAAGCTTTAGTACTAAACAAAAATGTCAGTCTGAATACAGGTTTGGTAAAGATGCAGTATAAAACATTGAGAAATTTGTAATATGCAGTTAATAATGTTTGACATTTTTCAATAGAACTTATTTATGATCAAATCTGAAAAGGCAAGAATGGAGAGAATTTGAGCTGAATCATAGTTTTTTGTTTGTTTGTTTTTAATCTTCACAGTTTCACGGTTATTTTTTTAAAAGCATAATAGCATAATTTAAAATTTTATCTGAAATGTCTCTGCTTGTTAAAGCTTCTAGGTAAAAGTAAAGATGTATTGGTGATTTTTGTCAAAGTGCTCACACTGACGTGTTGACCTGACCTCCCTGACTTGCAGAATGTCAGCCGATGGATGTGCAGGAGCAGGTTCTGGTCTGAGATCATTTTCTTTTTGGTAACAACTTCAAATGAGGAGTGAAAACCAAGTGATGAAAATGGAGGTGATAAAAGAGCCTGGGAGTTGATAAATGTTGCAGTAAAAATGGAGGGGAATTTGAAAAAAGGTGATAAATTATCAAGTGAATGAACTCATTTGGATGAAATAATAACCTCCTTAGGTGTTATGGTAAAAAAAAAAATGAAGAGCTGCCAAAAACAGATTTGCCTTTATGATAGCAGCGGGAAGGATGTTGGAGCAGTTCCCTTTGCTTCAGCCATAATAAATCAAAGGTCTCAACCCATAAGAACCCATGGTGGCATCATTGCAACAGGAAAATATCAGAAATGTGCTTTGTGGTCCTCTTGGTCTGTGCTCAGTGTATCCCATTTAATATTATTTTAAAGGAAAAATTGTTCTTAGTTCTTGGTTAGAAATTTGGTCTTTTGATTGTTTGAATGAGGAACAGACATTAACTAATTTTGATTGGTTCAAATTTGCAGTTTAAGTAAAAATTCAAGTCAACTCTCAAAAGAGATATTATATTCTTTTGGAGCAGTATAAACTGACTCATTATTATATTTTTTGTGGTGAATTTGGCTGATAAACACTTTAGAAAAAGTGTCTATATTGTACGATAATTTACTTAGGAGTAAAAAGAGAATAACTTCATGACTATCTATACGGCTCAGAAAAATGAGGCTAGAGGAAAACATCCTCTGCCTAATCCTCGTGGAAAAGCCAGACTGTGGCAACCCCATTACAGGAGGTGGCCAAAAGAGAAAAAGAGATGATACACATGTATAATTTAAATTCACAATTGATGTCAGAAAAATCTAACTTCTCTATAATTACTAGATAATCCACTGTACTAAATGTAATTTTATGAATACTCTGATCTGTCTCCCTTTTTTTGTTAATTGCTTGGCTGTCTTCCATTTGGACATCCGTTTCTCCATCAGAGTTCAGTTTTCATCAGCGTAGCTTTTCCCAGCAGGTATAATTCTAGGTGGAGGTGTCCACTCAATTATGGCAGATATAATCATATTTTTGGAAAAGCCGGTTCCACCACAGCCGATTGAATTGCTTGATTCAAAACTCATTTATTTCTTTTCTTTAGGGAATGGCGGCAATTACAAATGAAATTCTGAGACGTGACTTAACATAATGAAAAACCACAATGTCGCCGCTGCGTGCCCCCCCCCCCCCCAACTCACTCAACCTGAGAAACATGAGAAGATGTCTTTGCTTTTCAAAACTTTGGTTGCTTCAAAGGAGAAGAATGTTTATTTTCAGCTGGGTGTCATTCTGGGGATCAATTGCCACAAAGGGGGAGATAATATATTGCTACCTCAGAATCAGTGTCCTGGAGTGGAGCGGGTGCAAAAAGTAATTCATCGCTCAATTACCTCGCCACATATTCAGAGAATGAGCTTCATCTTGAGGCAAATGAAAGGGGCCTGCTGTCTCTTTTCTTCAGAGTACCAACAGTCTTTTGCACCAGACAAGGGCAATTACTCTCTACTGCTCACTTTGACATCTATCTTGGGGTGAAATAGAGAATTAAGGATGAGGTGGTTATCAGCTAATTTCTTAGTTCTATAGGATATTGTTTGTGTGTTTCTTTTTGCAAGCAGGGTCAAGGTCACAAAACAGATGGTTACTTCTGTTGGGGTATTTGGTTTGTTTCACTAGGCCTAATCCGAATTCTTCCCTTCGCCCTACCCCTTCTCCCTACCACTCCATTTGTAGGGGCATTTGTAGTGTAAGTGGTGTCCAAAAATAGTTTTTTAAGGGCAACCCTCTGGAGGGATACAGAGCCCTCTGTAGTGAGGAGGTTCTGCATCGCGCTATGCTGCGGAGGAGAAGCGCTTTTCTTCACATGGGTGCGCTCTGAAGCACAGAGAAGTTTACATTTAAATGTAAATAATGACTTTTAGCTTTAGCATGACCTTTATAAAGTTATAAAACTGCTGTTGATTTGTATTTTCAATGGCTGGAAGCTCCACACAAACGTAGCTGATTGTCGGTGATGTCATAAAGTAGTATTGACGTCCAAATTATGAAACGCTACTTTTCCATAACTCTCCATTTGGAGGGCTTAATTTAGAGGAAGGGAGAAGTGGTAGGGCAAAGGGCCGAATTTGGACATGCCAACGCGCTGCAACCTTAATACAAGTTGTTCTGCAAATTCGTCAGGTGGCTACGCAGTGGCGTTTGTAATTGGGAGACGACAGCTGCATTTTTACATGCCGGGTGATGGCTGCAGAGGTTTTAAGAAAAACTGAACATTTTACAGCAACTGGATGATTTTTTTACATCGGTCAGTGGTCACCTAGGATCATTTCAAGGATTGCGCGGTGGGAGTCTGGTGGCAGGAGCCGTGATAATTGACTGATATGAGGATCTTCAAGGTCCCCAAAATCATCTGATGATTGGCCGATTTCAGACTGCCACCCTCCAGCCCCCGTCCCACTGCCAACAACCAATTGTTAGAAATTGTACGGTAACAGGGGCTGTTGACATGGGCTGGGGGCCCGACAATGACCAGGCGTCACTCTGGCGATCCCTGCCACCGTGTGTCTAAATGGAGAGATGGCATTGATGCTGCCCAAAATGTATCACGGCATTGATATGTATTGACAAACTGCGGTTGATGCTAAGAAGAATACGAAGAACATTATGCTTTCTTGGGAGGAATGTTTTTAAAAATGTCTAGATTGACAAAATTCTAATGCGTGCTCAAAATCCGAGTTGTGGATGAACAGTGGGGCATAAAAGGCTGCTTTTTATATACCAAGTACCACCGACCGCCATCCTGAGACATTTAGAAATTGTCCAATCTGAGTCGCTGATGGCCAGTGATCCGGCCGCCCAGCTTGTCGTCGGATTTTGCAATGGCGTCATCCCAACACCTGATGGCTGACTGCTGCTGTCTAACTTCCTGACCACTTCAATGATTTAAAAAAAAATTGGACAGCAGCAGCTAATCTGAATGAGTCTTCCGATGCCTCCCCATTGCACGGTGGCAGTTACTGTATATATTGACCGTAGCACAAGATTAGAGACGGCTGATGAACTGGGTTCACCATGGAACCACCCAGCTCCAAAGTTAGTTTCCTTTTCTTGCTTCATGGATGACTGTATCTACCAAGAGTGCATTTATTTGCCACAACAGTAGGAAAGAAATACACGAAGATTTTGAGAAAATGGCAAACCGTTTTTAGGTAAATATCTATTTTTCTGTCTGTTTCTCCATCATCAATCATTTCTTCTAACCCTGTCCAAGTATTTTTAGTGAAGCGACTTCACCTCAGTACTTCAACTCGACATAATAGCTGGCTGTCAGCCTGTCAGTTGATGGAGCTGCTGTTTTCCTCTGAGCCGCCTGACATTTTAGCAAACTTTTTTTTTTTGTCCTGTCCGTGATAAAAAAATTGACAAAGATGCAAAGATGGCTTCTGCCCATGAAGGCTGTGAAAATCACCTTCTACATCAGAAGTCATCAAGCAGACACATTTTTGCTGTGGGTAGTAATTGTGGGTTGGAAAAAGAACAACGTGTCACTCAAAAAAATGACTATTTCTCAGCAAACACTGTAAACCAAATTGTATGACTATACAAGGCTTTTCTTTGACATCTATAAATTGATTTGAAAACATCCACTGCAGCCCCCGAGGCGTTTTTACTATGAGTGAGTGTCTGCTGCGGACATTTATTTCATATGACTGCTGCAATATTGGAACAATTGTCCAAAATCAACATGTATGAATTGAAGAAAAGTTGTCAGAAGAAGGGTTCACCTGGAGAAACTTTTGTTGGTTGGTTGTAACTTTTATACGTGACCTAAAAGATTTGAATGATTGCCTCCAATAATTTTGATCAAGTATAGTACCTGGTTAAATTCAAGATTTAAAGATTAGTCATAAACTCATGCAAAAGTATTTCTAATGCTGCCTTGTCTACAGTTTTGTTCAAAATCCCTTTTTTTTTTAAAAAAAAAGAAGAGTCTTGACCATTGACTGTAAATGAGAACTGGACAGAGTGAGTGTGTCATCATTCATAAAAAATGTTTTACTTCTGACTGCAACCGAATTCAGTCAATTTATTAACATTTTTTGCGAAACCGCCACGTTGCAGCCAGATGTTGTCAGTTAGCAGTAATTGGTCTGAGTTGGTTTGAATCAACATTGCCATGGCAACCACTCTGGCCAAGCAGTAGTGAGCTTGTTGGATGGTGTAATGTTTACGAGTTGTGCGAAAGACTACGGGAACTTACCGTGTATTTTCTAATTGTGACCCGTCTCTTATTGACCACCGTTTATAATATCCACTAATAGGTGTTTGTTTCTGTTAGACGCTGACCTTCAATAGGAGCAGCGCTCCCATAAGATCTGTCCATCTTCTCCAGGTCTTGCATGATATCTGTCTTGGGAGCGTGAGCCAGCGTAGCGATTGCCAATAAAAGCTCATTCGATTTAGCGTTTAAACTTCGTGTGGTGGCATACGCCAAAAAGCATTCTGGTGAGGAATCTGCACCTCATTTTTGAGGTAGATCCTAAACCTAACAGAGAATATTGAGAGGACAGCTGCAGAAAAAGGAGCAACAAACGAACGATTTCCCGGTGGAGGTGCAAAGAAAGTGAATGAACAATTAGAAGAAGTCGTTTGAACATAGATCAAAGATGGAAAGGTGCACATCTCCAGGAAAAGGATTGGCACAAAGCAAAAACGATTTTTGATACGGATTATGCTTCAAAGAGAGAAGAAATGTTCACAGCCAGCGCTAATCAGAGCAGAAAACGCCCACCCCTCTCGCGCCGTGAATTTGCTGCTCGCCGCATGGCCGAAAATGTGTTTCCTTAGCTCGCCACCTCATTTGAGTGTGGGAGGAGCTAGCAGATAATGTTGTTGATCACTACATGAAGCGTTGTCTGTGTTTCACGTACAATGCATAGAAGACATGGATGATGTTTAGAGATCAGTTCTTTCTTTTTTGAAGAGTTCTTCAAAAACATGGATGATCACGTCTCCATGTAGATTGCAGGCCATCAAAAATAAATTAATGAATATTGAAACTTTCTACTCACAAAAAAAAGTAAAATTCAGTGATCAAATAGCAAACACTTAGCAAACACTCCTTGAAGCAAACCTTTGTGGCAACAGCAGGTTATCCTGCGCTTGTAATGCTATTACTCCAGATGTAACCTGGTTAAAATCTAAGTACTGTTGTGTTTTACTTTTTAAATATATGTTTGCATTTTATTAAGAATAAAGAATACATAATTTAAAAAAAAAAACATTTATATGAATAACACCAACAAGAACATTTTAAACTAAAGGTTTAATGGACTACATTTATTTGTGTAAACTATGTTTAACTAAAAAAACTCATGGCTATAAAAAATACATTCCAATGACGTTTCAAATCCAAATAATTATCCTGATGTTTTTAATTAATATCTAAAGTTATGTGTTTTAAGTAATTTAGCAGAAAAAAAAGAAAAAAGATTCAACGAACTGCGAGAGCCAGGAATGGGAGTCAAACCCGGGGTTCTTTCGATGACAAAAATAATAACACATGGGGACTAGCCACAGTTGCCATGAAGGGAGCTGATCTACAGAAGGGTTTGTCACTTTATAAAGACAGCACCCACAAAATGCTGAGAACAGCACACTCAGGTTGACACGAAAGGATTTGTTTATCCATGGATTTGTCATAGTTTTCAAACAGGAATCTTGTGTTTCTGTTGTAATAACCTGCTGGTTGTATGTTTGAGCACTTAAAATGAAAACTTCACATTATTTTCTGTGTTTTAAGTAGCTCACATGCCAAAAAAAGTGTGAGCACCCCTGATTTAGAAGTTCTCTGGGTATAGTGAGCTTCAGTCCTGCTGTGTCTGGATGACGGCCTCTTCCGCCGTGTTTCCGTCTTCTCTGACCGTGCTTCAAGCAGACTGTCGCCCAACAGTAGTGGGAAGGGTTCAGGAAACCCTGCTGTCCAGAAAGAAATACATCAGGTTAAGAAAATGAATGGAAGTTTGTGAGTTCTGATCCACCAGGTGCCTAACTCCAGTCAATATGTCCAACCTGTCATAACACACAAATGCTACAAATCAGAACTTCAACTGTCCAAAGGATCTTCTTGAAGCAGGAAATCCCAAAATTTATCAGAAATATAAAAGAAGTAAAAATATAAAAGAAGTAAAAAGGCAAAGATTAGAGTTTATATCCCAGATGTCTACCACGGTTTCCTGGGAAAAGTTGTTACAGATGCAGTTCATGTGTTTGGGGTTACTGGAGATATGATCACTAAGACCAAGATGATATTTTGGGATATGGTTGAGGCTTTTATAGATCTCGAAACTATAATCGCAGATAAAAGGGTTTAGAAAAATATGAAGTGTCTCAGAATGCAACTCTATGTGGAGCAGGCAACAATCTTTTTCTATTTTTCAAACCTCCTATCTGTTATCAGCATCTCTCTATAATCCGTGGTGTGCCGCGGTTATCTCTTCAGTTGTGTGGGGAGGGCTCATCAAATGTCACTGTGTCTTGTTTCAGACGTTTTTCTGCTCTTACACATCTGATTAAAATGTAAGGCAGCAAACTATAGACTCCCGCGCAAAAACAGATTCATAAAAATACTTTTCATCAAAAGATTACCCATAAAATTGTCACAATAAAGGACATTTAGCCTATAATTAAACAGATATATGTAATAATAACGCTTTTACTACCTGTTAGAAGCACATGAAAGCCTCTTTTAGGAGCTCATCGCTGTTCCACTGGATAAAAATATATCAGTCGAATCTTTTTAGGGCTTTTATAGGTTTTAATGGTTGATTCTACTTCAGTTTTATAAAAATATCCTTCAGTCTTTCAAGACACTTCAGAGGGTCTTGATGCTTCAGAACATGTTTTCCACCACCTTTCAAACAATGCTCAGTAGTTGTAGTAGAAGCTGCTTGGTCAAAGACTGGCAGACACTTAAATGTTTAAGGGCTTAACACAAAACCATATGTGATTTTATCTGGGAAATTGGTCCACAAAGGTGTCAGACTTCCCTCACATTAAAATCTTAAGAACAGCTGCCCTTATGGGTGGAGACAGGCTTTACATTATCCTAATTCAAATTTGCAACTATGCAATGACCGCACGCACAACAATGGTACGACACCGGACAACCCAAAAACCTGCAGCATCCATAAAGGGTCACTAAAGCTTTAAATGAGAAGTCTTTGGAGGGTAAAGAGGGTAAAAAGCTCCTTAACTGCACCAGTGGAGTCCTTGACTTGATTCCTGGACGTTCTTGATCGTTTATCTAACTCAGAGGTATTGAAGGACTAATTGTATTTTGACACCTTCTAGGGTCTTTATTGCTTCTGTTTGGATCACTTTGATCTCATTTGAAGATGTTTAAACTGCTCTTGATAAAGGCCTGTGTTCTATCAGTTTGTGATTAGTTGCAATGAATTGCAAATGCAATCTATGAGAGAATTTTCATTGTGTCTTAGAAATTGTTTTAATTTCTTTTGAGTGCAGCAGCTCATTCTTTCACTGCTGGAGTTCTTGATTAAAAAAATCACAAAATATTGGTAACCAAAACAAAGCAAAAACTATAACCTGAAACTGCAATCAAACTTTGTGCAATAAGTTGTGAATTTTACCCCACAAATTTGCAAAGCACCAATTTAAAGTGAAATAAAAATGGGCTTATCTATACAGTTTTATGTCCTAAAAAGTTTTTGCAGCTCTGTGGACTGTTTATTCTTTGTGTAGTAATTACCTTTTTCCATTTCTGGTTTGAGTTTCTAAATGTTTTTGTTGTTTTCATAAAAAGGAACATTTTTGTTGAAGGCTAACGAAGGAGAATTCATCCAAACACTGTCAAGCACAGTGGTGAGGGAGAATGATCGGGGCTGCTTTTGTGGCCTCAGAAGCTGTTCACATTCTTTTCACATAAACATGACTTCTGCAACAATGAACACGTCATTTTGGAGAAAACATAAGGTGGTAAATTGGGTTTTTAAAGTGGGATGTGTGTTGGTAATCTCCAAATGTGACAATAACTGACTGGAAAACATTTTCACGCGTCAATGATTCCAGAAAAAGTTGGATTTGTGGAGATTTTTATTTCTATTGTGGCTTTTTTGTGGGATTTTGTATTTGTTTTTCTTTTTGTCATTAATCTGAGTGTGCTGGAAAATGTGGAGTAAATGTCAAAGCAGGACGTGATGAGACTCAGATTAGGAAATCACTCATCAGTTAAGAAGCATTTCTGCAGTGATTCTGAGCACAAATGTCTCAGAGGAAAGATGATGACGGGTTTGAGAATTCGTCTGATGGAGATCCACATAGTAAATAAGAACCATGGACACTTTATTTTGTTGAGGATGTCAAAGAAAATCAGAACTTTTTTTTTTTTAGCTCAACTCTTTGATATAAAAGAAACTGCACCAAATCAGCATAAAATGAACATTGTTCTGATGAAAAGTTTCTGAACTTCATGCTGAAATAATGCATAAAAGGACAACCTTTCCTTTTTCTTTGTCTTTTATTTTTGAACAGCTGTTAAAAAACATTTCCTGAGTTAAAAAAGAAGATGTTGTACTTTGTGACTTCCAACATGTGAGAAAAAAAATTCTTCTGCTTCCTTTTGGTGATATGTCTGTCAGCTTTCAAGTTGGTCCCTGATGAAGTTTATGCAACTTTTGCTTCCATGTAACACGATACTTCCACTCAACTTTGATGACGAGTTGCTTCAGAGAATCATGACCCTTTCATCTCCCCAACAGGCTCGACTGCCATGAACCAGCTTTATGTGACTCCCAGACTTCAGTGTGAGTGAGCCCAACCTTTCAAGATTTTTTACCTTTGGCTCTTGTCTATCATCAAATTTCCCATTTGTTTAATCATGAAGGAAGTGTGACATTTTTCTGTCAGATTAGAAGATAGAAGCACATTTCTCCAAGCATCATTAATTAGCGCAAGCTCCTTAAAAACTATTGTTGAGGTCAAATATTTTCCTACTTTCGAAGTTCTTGAGATTATTATCAGGGATGCACATTATATTTTGGATTTTCAAATAAGGACTTTGGGTCGTCATATGAGCACACTTTTTTTCCCTAACACACCTCCCATTAGGAGCAAAATAGAGTAATACCTAGATAATTCAACATGTACTTTAATTTCATCTTAAAAAACTAACAACTAAGAGTTTGATCTTAACAACTCAAATTTTTTAAAACACAACTGTTTATCTTTTAGAAAAGGAAACACACTTTGGAAAACCAAATGAAATAAAGAACACATTTTAAGCACTTAACAGATTTATTTAAAAACATCTCACACAAGTTCCTTTTTCTGTAAATTGTCATTATCATTTCATGAACAGCACACTTTTTTACTTGAGTCTGAATGGGTGGTGTCATTCTTTACAGCAGAACTAAAAACGACAGAACAAAGGAGGATAGCAAGTTATTATTCTATCTTTTTTGGTCATATGGTGGAACTGCTGGAAACACCAGATGAGTTTCCAGTTACATTTTCTGTTGAGAATTGAGTTAGAATTAAGTTATGAGTGCAATCTCAATGTAGAGTCTATGGGAACAATGAAGCAGTAAAGCTGTAAAATGATTAGTTGTAAATTCTTTGTTTTTAATGACTAAAATATGCATTTTTAGTTGTAAATAATTTTTTTATGACCAAATAATGCACTCTTCATTAGTTGTAAATTAACTAGCTGTTAATTCTTGGTGCACTGACCAAAAGTAAAAAACATTTCAAATTTCGTTGTAGAATGACAAATAAAGGATCTTTTTATTGACTTCTTTGCTCCTAAATAATTCAGACGAAATTGTGTTTTATAATTGAACAAATATGCTTTAAAAAAACCCTAAAAATGTGGTTGAGGGCCTGCAGCTCTGGAGGAATATCAGGAGTGTGGCTCTGTTCTCCCTGTCACCTTAAAGAGGGAGCATTTCCCAGTGGAGGAATTCTGCTTATCTCTCCACCATGGAGCTGCTGCCACACAGCAGCGGCCTAATGATGTTACCAGGTTGTGATCATTTACTGAGGGAACCTGTCCCCCCAGGGCAGTCAGGCTGACACACAATGCCCAAGCCCCAGCGGTGTTTGGAGGAGGTGGACTGTGCCCATATTTAACTCTGGCCAGGGCCTCTTCCCTCCTATCCCCCCTGATTATCCTTGGAGCCTTGAAAGGGCTTTGAAATCAGCTTTTGCAGTAATGGAACAAAGCAGGTTGATCCTCACGCGGGTGAGGACGACTGTTAAAGCCAACTTGGCCTGTGTTTAATCTGAGCCGCAGCCTCCTGACACCCTCGTTCAGGGGTGCTACGCAGCTCGCCTGCTGGTTCCAGAGCTTATTTCCAAGCAGGACGGTGACTGCAGCCAGCCGAATGGTAATGATGGTCAACAATACTTATAAACATACATACTTGATGCAACCACTTTTGGCAGCTTAGTCAACAAAAAAAAAACATGGGGGGGGGCATGGAAAACGAAGAGCATAAAAGCTGAACTCTGAGGAGAAAGTCGTTTTTTATAAGTGAAACGCCTCAGTGCTGTAATCCGGTCACGAACAGAGCCAGAACATTCAGAGCTTTTGACAGATTTTAAGCAGTCTCACATTCGTTTGATGAAATCCCGTAAAGAACACCAAGCTTTGGATTCTATGTCCTTCATGTAAAAGAATGGAGGACGCTCTCAGTTTGCAAAAGCTAAATATTTAGCCTTTATATAAGATACTGTCCTGAAATATTAATGGAGACTTCCAGTAAATAAAAATAGAGCTAGAATCATTTATTTGACATTCATTTTAAATTTAATCAGGGTTTAATAATTTACTGAATATCTAACACACAATGTTTTTTTCACCATTTACAAGCTCTCTGTGTTCATTATCAGCTTTTCTGTCTCTCTGTTAAAGGATTTTATATGATTCAATGTCAGAAAAAAATAACACACACACACACACACACACACACACATATATATATATATATATATATATATATATATATATATATTTTTTTTTTTTTTTTTTTTGGTTTTAGGTACTTTTAGAGAATGATGCTCTGATGCTTTTTTTGAAAAATCAAACAAACAGAAGCCTAAAAAGTAATCTGGATCCAATTTTCTTTGATTTTAATGTCTTTGTGATATAGAATGATGAAAAATCATAGTTCATGTTGTTTGATTTGATATTTCCTGTTTTGTTAATGTAGGTAACCTGATGCAAACCAAGTTGGTAATAAGTACTTTTCACTTATCTGATTGCACGTGCAAAGGTCAGGGGCTCATCAGACAGCAAACACTGTGCCCTCTAAGCTAAAAGTTAGATATTTTTAAAGAACCACTCCAATAAAAATGGTGTACTGGGTGTTTTTAACATGTTCTTGTAGCATTTTTCTTGGGGGGACAAATATAAATAAATTTCAGATTAAATCTGAGCATTTATTTATTCAAATTGCGTTGGAACAGTAGCAGGCAAAATTGGGTCAGTTAAGGAACTGAATGCATTTGCCTATGCCAAAAAATAATGGAAATACCTCTCAGCCTGAGCAAGGAAGACAAAGAGAAATGAAGGTGTGGATGTAAAACATTCAACAAGTCTATGAATATATACTGATAAGTCATGATTTTATTGAGATGACAGGTGTCTGTTTCAATAATAGATCTACTTGATACATTACTTTAATATATTACAGATCTATACTATGTGTAGATGGCTAAATTGTGTCATGTGGACTATGTTTGATTTGATTTATTTTATTCATTAAAAACATACAATATTCTCTCTCTCTGTAACAGATCAGAATGCTACCGGACACCTCTCACAGATTTAAAAGACGGTTGGATTGGTGAGGCGTGCACCACAAAAGCAGACATGTCAATCTGATACGGAGTAGTACAGTATTATATACACTGCTGAAATTCACCTAGACTCCTACAAATGATCAAAAATACTATAAAATTGTTAAAAATTGACTGACGATCAAGTCTGTCTGTTCTTTACTAGTTCCTTCATTGCTATGTTGGTGCTATTCCATTGCAAATGCTGGCAAAGATGTTTATCTAGATGGACACAACTACCATTCTCCATCCATTCTACAAGAAGTCGGAACCTGTTTTAGCTTTAAAAACACCAAACAATCCTTTGGCTTCTGCCAATGTCGACTTTTTGAGGCTTCCCCTTTGATTTCCCCTTTGACCGACATATCTCTTAACTGGTCTATTATTCCTTCTTTCATGTTGTTAAATGTTCCAAAAGTTTGATTGTCAGTAATTTCTCACTTCTTTGGGTGAAATTTTAAATCAATAAAAAAAACAAAACGTAATTAACTCTGTTCAAATGTACATAAAATCCGTCTTTTTAAATTAAATTTAAGAAATACTTTCACGTTTAAAGCAGTTTTGGACAACAATGTTACTTCATAAAGATTTCTTTGCACCAATGTTTTCAAGTTTTCATATTTTAAAGCAATTTCATGCTGAAGTGAATAATATTTGTGTGTTCAATCAGCAAAAAGTTTAAAGAGAGCAGATGCCGCTCCAGATTCTGTTCAGTCCAGCACTTACAGCCTAAAAGGGAGTTTAAAGTTACCAGAACTGGATCAGACTTGGTATGAATATTGACGAGTTGAGGTTGAGGCGAAGCGAGGACCCCTGATGCGCTCTGCCTACGTGCAGCAGCAGCTGCATTTAGCGGTTATTACTCAGTCCACTTCAGCATCCAGCACCTCGGAAGAATACCAACACAACAGAGTCTACAGAGACTAATAACGCCTTGGAGCCCTGTGGCCACATTTGGCTCTGGCCAGTGGCTAAACTTTACAACCTAATGGGAAATGTTCCCCTTTCAGCTTTATGTGATGGCTTTCTAATTGCTTTCAGTGACACGGTCACCTCTGTCCTGTTAAAGCCTGCAGAACCAGTTGGGTTGGCTGCACAGCAAAAGAGACTAATAATCCAAACATGGAATAATCAAGAGAACATTAATGTTATCAGCTATTTGTTAAAAATGACCTAAAGGGGGGAAATAAATTCCTAAAAAGTACACATCCCTGCAGAACAGAGGTAGCAATAATGAGGCTGAAGGATTATTGTGCTGTTTGTAATGACCAACAAGTAACAGACACCTAAGGGCATTGAGGGGGGTGCACAGCCGAGTTATTGTACCTCCATGAGACCAGGTAAGGTCTTTAATGGCTCCATGTGAGCGTGAAAAAACACTTCTATTAAAGGAGCCTTTTTGCCCTGAACTTTTGTTGCTTCGTATTTTTTTTTTTCAGTTTTCTCAGGGCAGCATCTGACAGATCTGTAAGAAAAAAATTGGTTTGCAGAGAAATAGCCTATCCCATATTATTTTTATCACAAAATTAATTTAAATTTTACCAAAAGTTTTAGAAATGTTAGATTTTTATTAGAGAAATCTATTTCTTTTTCACTAGAATCAAAAATGTGACATTTCATTTGCACAATAAGTCTTCTAGACCATATTTTCAAGAAAGTGTTTTCAATATTTATATATTACCATTTTATTATATTTTGAAACAAATTTGTAAAAGTGTCTGTTTTGACCATGTTGTTTTGTTTTCTGGAGCTTGGATTTTAAATAATCGTAGAAGGGGCCCAAGCCAGGGTCTCATTGTGCCGGTCCCAAGCCTGGATAAATACGGAGGGTTGTGTCAGGAAGGGCATCCGACGTAAACTCTTTGCCAAATCAAATAAATGAATCCGACCCAAGATATCCATACCGGATTGGTCGAGACTCTGTTTAACGATTGTCATCCGTGCTGTTTACCAAAAAGGTGCCGGCAGAAATTGCACCACCGTTGGTCGAAGAAAGAGAGGAGAAAGGCACGTTTGTAGGAAGAGAGAGAAGAGAAAAGTCATGAGTGTTGGACTGAGAGTACAGGGATTTTGAATATTGGATGGATGCAGTGAACAAAGATGTGAATGTAGCTGGTGTTACAGGATGCAGATGACAGGGTTGGATGGAAGAAGCTATGGTGACACCTAAAGGGAAAAGCTGAAAGAAATAGGATTTAAAGCAATTGGAGACTTGCATAAAAATAAAATATAGATTTAGTTATTTTATTTATTGAAATGTTTTGTATTATGTTCAAGGAAAAAAAAAAATTTTTTTTGTGTAAGAATTCATTATTTTGTCAATGAAATGTTCATTTTTGGTCTGAGTAAATTCTCATGTGAAAGTAGTTTTGCTTAAACATTGTTGTTTATTTGGTAGAAATATATGAGTAAAATAAATGAAAATTGGATCAAAACTGTTAAATAATTAATTGATAAAAAGTCTAAACTTATGAGTCAATTCTGTACACAGAACACATCCATCTTTCCTTATCCAGCCTTACTGAAGGTCCAACCTGCTGCTCTTTTCTCTCAGTTCATCTGCTTCCCTGTTTCCTTTGTTTTCCCCTCATCTTCGCATTCCTAGCAATTCCATTTTCCCTCATTTTCTTTGTTTGCTTTCTTTCTGCTTCTCCTTCTGTTAAAGTTTTGACATTTCTCTGCAGTTTACTGTAGCACCAGGCTTTGGTTAGTCAGATAAAACAACTTTTCACCTGCTTCCCACAGGCTTAAGTGCACTTTTGTAGACAAATGTGGTGATGAATAAAACAGACAACCCTGAGACTCCTACAGGGTTTGAAGGCTGCAGAAGTGCATTCTTGAAAGGATGGTTTCTAGATTACTCATTTAGAGTTTACATAAAACGTCAGTTTAGATGTGTTGTTTTCATGAGCCACATTTTTGTTTGTGTCAGTATGAAGAGCTGCATCTGCTTCTAATAACCACAACCCACCAATCACAAGATGTCTAGATAACTACAGTAACTTACATCAGTAACAGACGTCTACCAATAGAGTTCTGTATTGTTACGGGGTATCAGGACGACGCAGATGCAGGAAAAAAGAGGCAAAGTGCAATGAGGATTAATTAACACAAAGCATCACTCCAAGAGGGAAAAAACTCCAGAAGCATAGTAACTAACAAGGTCTCAATTCAAAGACGAGGGGAGCAAAAGTACATAAACATAAAGGTGACTGCAACACAGAGCACAGAAACAGAGCAGCACAACACACTAAATACAGTGTAGACAGCTGTGCGCCTCTCCCAGGTACAGACAGGTGAAGGGGTGGGGCCCTCCAGGAGCCACAGCCAACCTGCACAGAAAACAAAAACTCAGACCAAAACAAACGGAAACTGGCAGACTATGTCAGGTATCTGTATATAGAGGTCTCTACACATCTACTTTTAGCCATATAATTTTTGCATATTTTTAGATGCATATTAAAGTACTTTTTAAAAAGTTTACTACGTATGAAATAAACACTGCAATTTTACAATTAGTTGTATTTGTGATTTTTGATTCCAAAAAGTAGCAAACATTTCTAGTGACACCTACCTGGGGTTAAAAGGTCACAGAGACTTACAATATTGCAACTTCATGTGTGAACAGCATTTCACTCAAAAGAATCAGAACAGCAACATCTTCATTTATGAACATTATCAAAACTCAACTTCATTCATTCATTCATTCATTCATTCATTCATTCATTCATTCATTCATTCATTTTCTATACCCCTTTTGTTCCTTTCTGGGTCACGGGACGGAGCCTAACCTGGCCAATCATGGGCGAAGGCAGGGGACACCCCAGGACACCACTGGACAGGTCGCTAGTTTATTGCAGGGGCCACAATCACACCCATACACACTTGCAAAGGGACAATTTTAGAGTAACAAATTTACCTATAAAGCATGTTTTTGAATGGTGGGAGGGAGCTGGAGTTCCTGGAGAAAACCCACGCATGCAGGAGAACATCCTCCACTGGTGACACTGGGATCTCCCCCAGTTGGGACTTGACATGTGTCCGAAATTTTATTTTTTTAAAGATTAAGGCGAAGGGACTTCAAGTTCTGTATTCCTACGTCTGTAGGGGTACCCGCATCGGGCTGTGCTGCAGAGGGGAAACAAATTTCTTCGCGTGGGTGTGCCCTGAAGCACAGAAATTTACATTTAAATGAGCGTACCGACTTGCTGTTTTAGCATGACTTTTTAAAGTTATACAGTGGAGATCGAACGTTTGTGCACCCCAAGTAAAATGTTATATTATTGTGTATAAGGAACCCAAGGAAAGATTGAGACATCTTCTAAAGGCATCAGTTCACAGATGAGACATCCTTTTAATATATTTTTAAAAAATAGTCTTTATCTTCCTTATTTACCCTTTTAAAATAACAGAAAGGAAAATAATGGTATCTGCAAAAGTTTGAGCAACCTGCAGATTTTCTAGTATTCCTCTTTGGAAAAGATGAGACCTGACAGTGTCATGGATTGTTCACAATCATCGTTTGCAAAGACCAGGTGATTTCAATCTCAAAGATTTTCAATAATCTGAGCCATCGGACCATCAGTTGTCCAGAACAATGAAACTGAACATAGTTGATGCTCACAAAGCAGGAGAAGGCTGTAAGAAGATAGCAAAGCCTTTTAAGATGCCAATATCCTCTGTTTGGAATGTCATTAAGAAATGGCAGTCAACAGGAACA
This sequence comes from Oryzias celebensis, assembly GCA_014656515.1. Classification (NCBI taxonomy): domain Eukaryota; kingdom Metazoa; phylum Chordata; class Actinopteri; order Beloniformes; family Adrianichthyidae; genus Oryzias; species Oryzias celebensis. The sequence continues at coordinate 29,159,280 of BNCR01000012.1, read as the reverse complement.
GTGGAAGTTAAAGCAAAATCTGGAAGACCAGAAAAAATATTAGACACAGCAGTTCACAGGATTGTGAGAAAAGCACCATCCCTCCGGAAAGAAAAAATCTCCAGAAAGATTTTCAAATCAAATACATTTGTCTGCTGCAGATAGAGAATTATCTGCTTTTACTCCTGAAAATACCTTTCAGGAACAAAAGTTGACAAAAGTATTAACATTTTCCCAATAAAGTTACAAATTCCAGATTCACTTGGTATAAAACCTGAAAAAAAACATGTTTTTGTGCAATAAGCTACAAATATGGTCAATTATGGCTCCAGGAAGGTAAAAGCGGAGGTTGCAAAAAAAAAAAAACAATCAAGGCTTTAAACCAGCTGTTTAGCACTGGCTGCCATCACAGCTGCTCAATCCATTAATTATTTAGTCAGTGCAAAACCCCAGGAGGGTTTTTTCAAGCAGGGCTCAGAGGTTGCAATGCTCTTTTGATGGAGGCTTTACATCCCTATATTTTAAAGTTAAATTATTGCAATTTTTCTTCATAAACGGCAGGATTCTTTTGAATTTGATGGTTATCGTTGTGAGCCTGCGTCACGAGATTGACATGCTAAAGTGTGGAAAGCCGCCTTGTCATGCAAAGCTTCAATGAGCGCACAAAGTTCAAACTATTTCTCTGTTGGGGACTTTGGCTCTGCTGCTGGATGCCATGCTGGGGCTGCAGTTGGCTCTTAAGGAGCCTGGCAGAGTGTTTGCCTCGCTGGTGACAGACTCCATGTGACAGTAATTATTGAACTGAACAGATGCCTTCTTCTGCACGCTGCTTTACTGAAAATCAGAAGGATTTCACCCCGGTTTGGTTGCACAACGGCCGCATGGATGCAGCTTTCCCAGCAGGAATATGCAGAGTTCTTTACCAGTCCTTATCAATTTGATTGGAATCATCTAATAACAAAAACAACATTATGAATATTGTGGAAACATTGAGTTTTCTACTTGGATGGCTTGTTTTCCCACCTCTATTGCAACTGTGATGGTCAAAATTTACTGCAGATTCTGGCTTTGTTTGGACAAGAAACTGTAAAAAAACTCTTTCTTGAAAGGAATTGTTTCCCCACGTTCAAATGAACGTGGTGATCTAGTTATTTCTATGGATGGGGAGGAGCTGGTGCTCAGAGCAGGGTTTCAGAGGAATGCTCGGAGATGAGTGAATGGAGTAAAATACTGCTTTGTGTGTGTTTTTAAATGGGAATTAACAGTATGATACACGTATAAGCTCAAAAAAGTTGATTTGACATTGAAAAGTTGATATTATCATGTCTGTATTTTTGGGACACCAAGGCCCTTTAACATGTTCTTGTTGCACTATTCTGATGATGAAGAATTGCATTTTGAAGTATTTCTTTATAAAAATCATCTTGAATCAGGAGCAGACGCAAAAATGCTGTTTGTACAAGATGGTATTTATGATGTAAAAATACTCCCTGCTCCACTCCATTCTGATGCATATACTTGGAGCTGATTAGATCTATGAATGTCTTTATTTTCCTCATCTGATCTGGAATCTGGATAAAGCAGGCATCTGTATGCCTGCATAGCTCTGATATTTTTTTCCATTTTTGTTGCACCCCTAATGTTGAGTTGGGGGTGTGAGGTGCTGTAAGCTAGCCTGTAAACAGATGGGTGATGGGAAGGGGGTGTGTGTTTTACGCCAATGGTCCCACCAACAACTGAAAGGCACTGTGGAAACCGAGTCATAGAAAACAACACACGACATATTCACAAATAAGAGCAAAACAGATCAGAAAATGAATAGAGTTGTACTTTAAAATGTTTCAAAGAAACTGCAGACAGAACAAACAACCTCACTGTGTCATTGTCAATAGTTTTCTCCTTATGGGAGGGGTAGGGGCCTCTTTTGGGACAGGAGTAACCGGGTAAGTGATGCAGAAGTTGTCAAGCTTCCAGATAAATCGCCTCAGCGCTCTAGCTTAGACCACCCAGGACAATCCAGCCCAGAGGAGGTTCTTCAAGGACAGCCACAGGCAGATTCAGCGCTGGCCCTCGGCCCTGTGTTGGGTTTTTCCTGTGTGGTTTCAGCTCGTCCGCCTCCTGAGGATGTGCCTGTGGTGAGGCTGCACGCAGCAGGGGACGGTCTGTCATGTGTTTCTGCCTGTCTAGGGCGGATTTAAACAGAGCGGAAAGTGCAGGAGGTGCGGTCTGTTCTGGCTGACTATGACAGTGCGGCAGAAGATGGGACGGAGCACCTGGAGTTAATGAAAAAATTTTACGCTCACACGCAACAAGAAGGATCCAGCAGGATCACAGGCTGCCACAGCCACTCAGAGGCTACATTTGTCACGAGCTCTGAACACGGAGCAGGCAGCCGGCACCGACTGTCAGCCTCTTCTGCTTCAACTGTATTATTTGCTTTTGGTATCAGTCAGCTTTCAGTGAGATTGACATGAAACTAAGAGAACAGATGCCAGCTGTCTGCGCCGTCAGAACTTGGGGTATCAGCAGATATTAACGAAACGGTTTTTAACCGGCTGCCTGCTTTCCATGATGCAGCTTTGCAACATTTCATCTTAAAATGTCTTTAAATATTTAATAAGAAATCTAAAAACCCTCATTTTCTTAAAAAAAATGGATGCCATTAAATCAAAAGGAGCTCCATAATAAGCTAGTAAAATTTGGAGGCAGTAATTACAAGTTTTTCAAAGTGCAGCTTAACTTTACAGCTCACTGGAGAAAAGTTAAAACCAGCATATTAATGGAGCAATAAAAACTGGATTTTACATCTGTAATAACTGCTGTGTTCTTTAAATCTTCACTTTATTCTGATATTTTATTCATATTTCAGAAAAAGACAAAACGAAAAAGCAGAGGGCGGAACTGTGGAGCTGCAGTCATCATTCTGCACAAGAAGATCCACAGAATAAACAGTGTACCTTCATTCAACTAAGTTGTGTGAAGGCCCCACTCCGATCAGTTTGATTTTTTGTAAAAAGTTTTAATTATGATTGTGCTGTTTTTAGCTAAAATAAAAAAAAATGTTTCATTTTCTAGGGCATAGTTTCTGCAGAGCAGCAGGAGTTCATTAGAACTTCACACCTGAGTTGTGAGCAGGACCATTGGCGACGAGCGACGAGCCCGCACCCTTTTTATCACCCATCTGTGTCCTCAATGGTGAAACAATACATTTAATAAGGATTTGACTCAAATCCTGAGTTGTGGTTGCTGATACGATTCGATCTTTGTTCATTTTGAACGATCCGATTGGACGTGATTCACTGACCTAAAATCAATCCAGAACATCTTTAGCTAAAAATTCAACCAGTGTGACTCAGAAATAAATAACTGTTACTGAAAAGTGCAGGGGAAGTTTTCTAGATTTCTTGCATTGAAAGATAAGTGTAAATTAGATTTGTGTAATAACAAACAAATAAAAAAAATTAATGGCAAATCCATTCATATTTTAGTTTCATAAAGTTCAGCCCAGGGTTGTTTTTCTACATCAAAATAATACAAATGGAACATTGTTATAACATCTTACAATGGCCCAGGTAAATATTCGATTCTGATTTGTTGCAGGGTGTGAATTAAATTGATAATCCACATCGATTATTTATTTATCTGATGGTTACCAGTTTGTTAATGTAAAGGACATTCCCCTCTTTGCGAATTGAGTTAGCTACACAGTCCCACAGGGTTCAGTTCTGGGACCCATCTGGTTTATGCTTTACATGCTGCCCTTAGGAAACATAATCAGGAAACACAGTATTAATTTTCACTGTTATGATACACAGTTGTATTTATCCATTAAACCTGACCAGAATGACAACATAGAGAAACTTAATGCCTGTATTAGAGACATCAAGACCTGGATGACTATTATTTACCTCACTGCAAGACAGTAGAAAGGATGGGTGATTTTCTAGTTTTCTTTAACCTGTTTGGTTAATTTGATCATTTTGAAGACTGGGGTGCAGCAGAAAGGAAAGAAAAAAAAATCTAAGGAGGAGGAAATAAGGCACAAGGAGGAATATACTTATTTTGACTTTAGATTTTGTTTCTTTAAAACAAATTTTTTTTCATCATTTGGAAAACAATGTGCAGTAAGAGTTAAACTTTCTCTCTGAACTGATGCTTTGTTTAACCAGTAACTATTAGCATATATTGCTTTCCTTTGCCGCTGCAGTCAAAGTCATTGCAGGCTCTGTAGCCGTTACCATGACAAAGCGTTGCACAAATCGAATGGTCAGCTTTTGATGAAAAAGCGATTTAAACTGAAAAAATGACAAGATTACATTAAAGAAATTAATTAAAGCAGATTGAATACATATTTATTTCATAAGTAACCATGATATAAGTGGGTTAAGACCTTTTGAGGTGTGCCTTATCAGAAATTAACAGACGACGCAAAAGCCTGAACCGTCAGACGTTGAGCATTATTCCTTACTTATTTCGTTTTGAAAAAAAAGTATAATTGTATAGGTTGCTTTGACTTTATTCACCTTTTGCCTAACACAGATCGATCTGGTTGGATTGCGGAAAAATAATTTGCTCATCGATAAATTGCTACACCTCTATATGTCCTCCATCATCAGAATAAACAGTTTATATACCCATAAACACGTTAAAAACACCCAAAAACATCATTTTTATGGGAGTAGGTCTTTATGTGCTAATTGATTATCTTTTTTTAAACTATGAAGAAAAAAAGCTAAACATGTGGGACAGGCAACTCTCATCAATCTTGTTTTTCTTCCAGCGGTCAAGTACTCCTCTTTTGCTCAACCGAGAGTGATGGTTACCAGGACAACAGTGACGTAAAGATTGGATTTTGTTATTTCTCAAATGAAACACAGTAAACAGCAGCTGCTTTCTCCTTTCCAAAATGTCCTTAGCTTGCCCATATGACTCTGTGCCAAAGCTAAAACCCAGCGAGATCCACTCGGTGTGAATAATTTATCAATGAGTGCTCCAGATTTAAGAAGTTGTGTACATGAACTACTTAATATTACTTTTTGGCACTGAGCAACTGCAGGGAGGTCTAGCTAAAGACAAACTGATGGAATTTGGTTTCTGTGTGACACCAGCAACTGAGAGTTCAAAGCATTTGGGGTTTCCGGGAATGTATTAGGCATCAATGGAAGTGGACGGCTTGACAGCTGGACAAATGGGCAGTGCACGGGTCAGGGTAAATTTGAGGAGGGACAATCTAAGATGGTGAGATGACTGGGTTTCAAAAACAGAACGTTTTGTGGATTTGCTTCCCGAAGCTGCAGGAACGATCGATGCACAGGAAGCTGTTTCTGCAGATGTTTGTCTGCTTGTCATCCATCCACATGAGAAAACACGGCGGGAAGGATGCTTCCTTTGACAAAATTGGGAGAGTGATTCATCGCTTTTCACGTTTGTGTTTGCAGATGTTTACCTTTGGAGAAGGAGGCAGCATGATGCACATTTGAAAAGCAGTGTGATGCTGGAGGCGACTTGTGTCAGCAGTGGGTCATTCCACAATCAGGGCTGCATTTTAATCTCACCCTAGACTGTTAAGGAATTCATGCACTGACTGATAGAGCATGCAGTGTTCAACAAGATTTTAATTCAAAGGTTTTATTCTGTTTGTTTTTATTTTACCGTTTAATTGGTCTTGCAGAGGAGAAGAGGGAGATCATCAGGTTGTGTCTGTATTTTCAAATGTTTAATTCTTTGGACAGAATTTTGTTTAAATATTGTTTTTCTTCTTTTGATGAATACATTTGCTCCTTAATCTTTTCTGCAAGGTCACATTGCATAAGTTACTTACTTCTCCATGAAATATCAGAATTAGCATAGTCTCATGATTCACAAAACAAGATATTTTTTGATCAAAATAAGCTTCTTATACTGAAGGTATTTGCAGATTCTTAATCTGCTTTTAAAAAAAAATATTAAAAAGACTATTTGTGTATCTTGGTTTCATAGCAGCATTCATTGCCCAACCGTAAAGATGTACTCAGAAATGGTTTGAGGGAAATAACAGAAATCCGATTTTCTTAAAGATCCCAGATCTTAATATCACAGAACAGGAACAGGAATTCTTCAAAACAAACTCAGAAGATCATTTTGTTTGTGTTTTCCTTAGTCCTTCCTGCAGCCTTGCTTTCTCAGGTTCATTCGGTTCTTTAAGATGCTACGATCTGCTGTCTCGGTTTCTACAGTGATTTTATTCTGTACTTTTTTGCTTGGTAGTTGCTGTTTCTGCAGTTTGCATTTTTTGCCTGAAGTTTGCAACAGTTTTATATTTAGGTTTTACTTCATGGGTTTTAGATTTCCAATTTCCTGCAGATCAACCTTTGTGGACATCATTGTTTTGAGGCCAACTCCGAAGAAGAGAAACTATTATGAAGATACCTTTGGATCAGGATGTCATTGCTAAAACCTTAAATGTACTTGTATGAGCAACACATTCTCACTCCCATGGGTAACGGGTAAGGACCCGTCTACATCACTCTTTGATGCTTAGGATGTCTCTTGCTTGTTGCTTTTTGATGCGCTGGCTGTTCTTTTTTAAATTCAGAGCAGGGATCAACCTCGGGACGCGTCCAGGTGCAGACCGGTCTAGGGTACCTCATCCAGCTCGGTCTGCGCCTGGATGCGTCCAGCACCGGTACCCTAGCCTGGCCCGCATCCAGAACCGGTACCATGTCCTGAACCGGTACTGCGCCCGATACCTGATTAGGGTTGGGGTACCTGTTTAAAGTTAGGGTTAGGATGCCAGTGCGGTCTGGTACCGTACCGATACCGGTTTGCGGCCTGGAGGTTGAGGAGCCTTGATTTAATTGGATGAACCAGCGCGTCAAAAAACGAGGAGTTGGGAACACCCAAAACGTCACTTTTGGACAGGGAGGGGTCTTTACCCATGCGTCAACATGTGACGACTTGGGAGTGAGACTGGGTTGGTATGGGGGTTTACTCATACAGATGCTGCAGATTTTTGGGTTGCAGCTGCATTTTAAGGGGAGCACAGGTGTGTCTAGTAATTCCCTTGAGTTTTGTAATACCACCTTAAGTTGTGCGTTTGCAAGACGTAATAGTATAGCTAATGTAAGTTATACGCACTTGTGACCTACAGGGGCTGTTGTATGGTGGCTGTGTACATCACTCTAGTTGCCTAATTTTTAGCAGTCAGGCTGCACACAAAGATCACTCACTTATCATATAAACAGCAGTAAGGGGATCTTACACAGACCACAGGCTTTGTGGGAGTTGAATAAATGAAAAATCCATACGGCACACTTACATTTCACCCACTTCACCCTTACTTACCCTAATGTGTTGTATAAGTGTTTGCCACAACCAGTTGTCTACAACATTGTCCGGCATAAAATGTGCACAAACATTTCACTGTATGGCTGAGGGGTCAATGATCTTGGTATTTTCTACAGATCACCTGCGTGCCCTGTACATGGTTAGCTTTTTTTTTTTTACACGTAGAGATCACTCAGCTCTCGTTAAGGGTCGCTGGGACTAATTTGTCAAAATCCTCGCTTCCTACAAGCCAGCATCTAGGAGGGGTGTAACGATTAATTTTAATAACAACTTAATTCATTTCAGCATTAGTGGTTTCCGATATAATTTTCAGTCGATACTAAGTTTGAATGATCCGATTTGATCGATACACTGAACTAAAATCAATCCAGGTCATCTTCAGCCAAAACTTTAACCAGTGTGACTCAGAGATAAATGCTTTTGCACTGAACCTACCCATTTCTCAATCCAAATTTTATTTTCCAATATTTATTCTAATCAATTTTTTTTCATTTTGAAACAGTTTTATGACGGTACAGGTTGAATTAGTAATTTGCCTCAGACAGATAGATTTGGATTTTGTAATGGTTTATTTCAAAGCAAAAATAATACAAAACAAGACAAACTATAGAAATTTAAATCTGTACTAAGATGTACCAATTTTTTTATAATAATTATTTATAACATTGATTGGAAAATACGCAAACAGTAAATTCATATACAGTTGTAAATAACACAAAAATTAATCTTAATCATAAATTGACAAGGTAGATTTTTTTGCATATAATACATGACACATTAAAACCATTACTTATTAGTGTGCATTATCAATTTGGATTATCACTCTAAGTCACACCAAGCAGCCAATCAAAATGGAGTATTCACATGGACCATGGTACAAAGACATGATGATCATGGGGAAACATTCATAAATCACACATCAGAAAAGAAACAGGAGTCCTTTTTGAAATGATTAAGTTGATTAATTGTTACACTCCAAAGGCTGAGCATCATTTATTTGAATTTTCTTGGACTGTGTGTTCAGGTCCACAATCCCACCGTTTCATGGCAGGGACTTCAATTTTTCTGTTTTTAAACTTCACTCTATTTTAAGTGTAATCTATAACTTTCAAATGTGCACAAGTACTAAAATGCAAAAAAAAAAAAAACATTTAAATGTGTAAAACAATCCTGAACAATATGACAGTCTTTACCCGTGTGTGATGGACAAACATGAACATTTAGTTATAATCTAAAAATTCTTTTACTTACTTGTTGATGCATTTGCTGGTAAAACAATATTTTTCACATGATTTCTTTGAGCTTTTAATCATACTTTAATAAAAAAAATAAACGTTATATTACAGTAGATTGTTTTCCGTTATATACTACATGCTTAGTATTCTAAGTAATCTTTATCAATAGTGTCCAAATTCTTCATCTTACCATTTTCTTCAGGATTTCTTTTAAAGACTTAAACCAGGTTTTACAGTGCAAGAAGCTTTTCTTAAATATCTTGTATGTTTTTTTCCTATTGTAGCCATAGGAGGTGAGCAGTGAAGTCGCCCACCAAACTTGTAACTATAAACGTGATTTATGACTTCCTAAAACAGAGCTGGCATAAACAAAATTGTCCATTTTCATGCTCGGTGCAGGTATCAGAAAGCATCTTTATGTCAGTACTCACAGAGGTACAATCAAACTGAGCAAGCGAGACTTCTTATTTGTTTTTGGCAAATTACTCTATACGATTCCGCAGAGGCTGATATTCCTTAATACTTGTTATCGGCCACACGTGTCAACCTTGTCTGCTTTGCTTCTATAGAGAAGCTTGACAGGGATTGTGAAGTTGCTGCAGATTCACATCGCAGGTGCAAACACACACTAACTTGTTCGCTGTCCGCCTAATTTATTCTCTTCCTTCTGTCTTTTGCTTTTGTCAACATTGTGCCGCATCAAAATTAATCGAGCTCCTTTGCTGATTAGCATGCAGCAGAGACAGCACGCTTTTGCATGTGAATGAACAGTTATCAAATTACAGCTGCAACCTGAAGACTGGCAGCTTCTGCTGTCATGTTAAGTGGAGGGAAACACATTAGAATAATCCTCGGTTAACTTCAGCCTCGGGACCTGAGGCTGCACAGGCGGCGCTGAGACCCAGCGAGAAGCTTGAACTGATGACCTGGAACTAACTGCTTCTGCTGTAAGCACATTTACCTTCTGCTGAAGTGTTGCACGGTGGAGCAAACTACCAGCCAAAATGGTGACAAACACGACCGCCTCCGTTTCACCTGACAGTCCGTCTGAGCCGGTCACGTCTTGATTGTACTGATACGAAGGAGACGGACATCAAAACATAGGATTGCTACAGCATTCTCAGTTGCCAGGCCAGATTAGAGACATGGCGCTTCATCATGCATGCTTTATGACATTTACTGAAGTGTAAAGCTGCTATACATGATAAAACATTCATAAAGACATTAATACAATGTATGCTATTATGTTGTACTGAGGAGTGTGCAGTATATTTCCATGGGGACAATAGTTGGTGCTTGAAAAGCTGCAAACAAAGGAAGAACTGAGGCAGAACGAGCTGCAGAATTGGTGTTAATTCAGGCGAAATAAATGAAGAATATGATGTGTAAGCGGAGCATAGAGATGTGGGAAGCAGTGCCTGGAAAAAAAAGCCGGCTTAACAAGATTTTTGCAAGTGTGAAACAACTTCTTTCCTGCTTATCACGTTTTACTGTTGTCGGCCTCAAACGTGAGTGTGGTTTTAGGTCTTTCCTACCTAAAACAACTTGGAGAGAAAATGTGGCAAAATGCCATCATGACATTCTGACAAGAAATGAATAGAAATAATAATAAGATGAATCTTGAGTCATTGTTTCACCTGGCCTTACTTTAAAGATTGAGTGTAAAGGAAGGAAGTCTTATATGATAAAAATCAAACCGTTGTCATTCATACAGCGTCAGATATAGCAGCTTAATTTATGTGTATTCAAACTGGAAGAGTCTGTTGGTTGTACTGTTTTTAACCACAACAACAAAATTGCTTCTGCATAGCCCATGTAGTTCATGGTGCCTACCGACACCTTCGTCCCTTTGTTTACACTCTCTCTCACTACAGTCCCTCACGCCCCCAACCTAACATTACTGGTGCAACAAAAACGGCGAGCGATATCAGTTATCAAGCTGGACAGTTTTGAGCCAGATGCTCTGAAAAGGAAAACGAAAAAATACATGGATTATTTATCTACAACTGAGTGTTTCAGAATGGAGTGGAGCATGAAGTTTGATACTTGTAGATTTTATTTAGCAAATTTTAAAACAGCATATTTTTGTATCTGCTCCTGAATCACAACAATTCAAACAAAATAAAAATACTCAGAAGTTCAATTTTAAGCTTAATTTTTTTCATGTCCTTCATCATGAAAAGAAAATGCGACAAAAACATGCTTAAAACACCAAGAAAATCATTTTCATTGGAGTGGGTCTTTAACTGAGCATAAGATGTTCTTTAGAGTTTGTGATGTGACACAGCTGCAGCTGCACGATGCAGGGATGCAACCTCTGTGTTGTGCCTCTCTTATATGAGGACGTCTCCACTGGTGCATCCATAATATGAGAAGCATTTCAAAGGGCTCACAATCACCATGGTTTTGGTTCATGTCTCCTCATTACATGGTGGAGGCTCATATTTTGTCCAGATGTTTTCCTCTCTTGAAGTGTGTTAGGAACTCATTTTAGTCTAGCAGACAATCACGGCTGGTTGGTTGTCTAGGAGACAAGTCTTCATCCTTGCATAGATGATGGGTTTTGCAAATCTGCCAAAGATATGATGCTGTCATTAGACTGGAGGGGTTATGCAGGGTTTATTATCTCGCCTGTAGATGGGGTAACGTGGTGCAGTCAAGGATCAAACTACAGATCTATCATACGGTAAATGACCTTTGTACCAGCGAATCCCCGACAACCTCGATCCAGAATCTATTTTTATTCATTAATGCAGATTAGAAAGGATGCACCACTATATGATCTGAAGTGTTTTAAAGCTTAGTACAAGGAATATGCAGAAATTCATGGATGGAATTGTAAATTAGGATTATGATGAAAAGTTTTCTTTCCATAAATCACTATTTTATCCCATTTTTTGTGCTGTGCTGCAGTACTAGATATCATCATCCATTCAGCAATATCCCATACCTTTCCCGGTTTCTCATTGTGTTTCACTCATTTTTCTAAGATGTCATTTTGTTTCTGGAAATTACTTTTGTTTTTAAAGATGTTTTTCTGTAAATTTGTTTTATTTAATATTAATATTTATTTATTTAATATTAATATAAATTAATATTTAAATTTATTTAATATTATTCAAAAATGTAATTCTTTTAAAAAATATATTTGTTTTGCTTTTTTAATTGTTGTGATCTTTAAAATGTTTTACGTTGAATGATTTGTTGATGTGATTTGCACGTCGGGCCACCATAGAGGTCAGTTAGGCCCAATCGTTATAATAGTTATGGGTTGAAATGGACCGTCTGCGGGTGAAAAATGGTCAAACCTGTATGGCACATGCAAATTGTCCACTCAAACTTTTAATATCGTAGACCTAAAGATCAAAATATCGATCAGTAAAGAGTCATTGTTTGCACCTTACCAGTGTCAAGAGTGCTGCATAAAAGGCGCCAATCGACACCATACCCTGTAAGTCATAAGTGCGTGCAACTTACGTTATCCTTACAAATATTCCACAAAACAAGGCAAGGAAAGTTTATTTGCATAGCGAATTTCTTGTATAAAGACAATTCAAGTGCTTTACATAAAACATTAAAAGTTACAATCAAAGAAAAAGTAAAGATGTGATCCTTAAAATAAGATTTAAAGAAAGTTCAAGATAAACAGTGCAGTGGTAAACGCTTGAATAAAAACTAATCAAATGCAACTGAGAACAGGTGGGTCTTTATCCTGGATTTAAATATGTTTCTACAATACAATTATGGCATGCAGCCATGCAGCTTCCTCTCTCTATGACTCTCCAGGGGGTTGGACAACCCAAAATTCTGTAGTACCCGTACAGGGGTTGATTCATATTGCTTTGTGTGAATAAGTCTTAAGGAGCCAGTATTTGTGCTTTATTAACGACGGGGGTGCGGCGTAAGGGCACCAAACAATAGCATCATGTCTACATCGTGTGTCAACGTGTGGAATTTAAATGTTCCTCACAAATACTTCACGATGCACTTACCACACGCATGACAATGGTATGTTCCATTTTTTCAACATCCCTTGAAGTGGGTGTTGCCACTCCTCTCTCCGACCCTCCATGAGGCCAAACAACCCCAAAACCTGCAGTACCCATCAACCCCCTGTGCAGGTGTGTGTGTGACTAAACATGTAATTTATGGAGTAACCATAGAAGAATCACAACAGACCAACGCAAAAAAAGCTCACAACACATTGTTTTCATGGCTTTAGATGGTTAGATCCTTCTACATTTTCAACTACTGTTGCTTTTGATGCTAAAAATCACTAAAGATCAAAATATTAAAGTCTTGAAATAAAACCAATTCTTACTGATCGGACTTTACAAAGAAATTGAGTGAGATTTTGATGGAATAGCTGCTAGATGTTTTACAGGAGCTTCAGTTCCTGCACCAGTGTTTAGTTTGAAGACACATTACAGTGCAAAGGTGATGTCAGGAGGCAGGGAGAGTTAGCTGTCCTTTAACATGGTCAAAACTAGTGCCTGTCATGTGTGCAGATTTGTCAAAGCAAAGTCACATGGTCCTTTTTCCAAGTTCTACTAATTAATTTCACTTTTTTAAAAAAACAACATTTTTGGTGTGTATTTATTTACTTTAAATTGATGCCAATTTATCCCAATTTTGGAGGGTATTAAACCAAACCATGACACACTGAGAAGCTCGCCAGGTAATAACCTAATTAATGTTTCCAGAAATGTGGCGTTTTTTAAATACATTACATATGAATTAAAATGAATAGATAAGTTATTTTCACCATAAAGCTTTGAAGATAAGCAAACGTTTTCCTGCCAAAAAGTGAGATTTCATGGAAGCAGCCCTTTGAAATGAGCAGGAAAAGCCCCTCAACTGCCCCTAGTGGAAGGATGATGAACTAGAGGGCAGAAGTCCATAGGACTAGGAGTCTCAGAAATCTGTTTTTCTAAAATGATGTGAATCATTATATAGGCTTAAACATGAAATGTAAACAGTTGTATACATTTTAATATCAAGTCAAATAAGTTTATTTGTATGCCTGAAAAGAGTAATTAAAATATTTTTTAATGCATCAGATTCTAAAGATTTTTTTTTTCCTTTTATCTTTTACATTTTGAAACAGTGAAAGTCATTTGATCCTGCTTGTTTTCAGACACATTTTAGCCACTGGACAAGTCTAAAATCAGCTTAGTGTGAAATGATGGGCGCATGGCTGGCTTAGCAAACAGAGTCTGACGTTAGCATTTTAATGACATGGAACATTTGCTGTCCTTTTATTTCTGTTTTACCCTCCATGAACCAGAGAACATTTTACTGAGCACCAAAAACAGAATGCATTTTACTTTCTGACATCCCTTTTATGTCTCTGAGCAGCTGAATAGATGTTTCATATTTCAGTCCTCAGTAATGCTGCATGAGAATGAGTGACCGAGTCTGCTGCAGATACATTCTGACCATCAAGTGAAAATCTTCTGCTGAGAAACAGAATGTTCAAATATCACCAGATGGTGTTTGAAGATCTTAGCTTGTAAAAGTCATTAAAACTGGTTAGTGAGCGACTGCAAAGTCAAGATGGCACAGTCAGAATAACAGTGCATTTCTGTTTAAAGAAAGAAATGCTTGGAAAAGGAATAGCAAACTGTTTTCTGAGATGTTTAAAAGAACATGTTTGCTGTTTTGAGAAACCTTCACATAGAAATTAGGGATGTCCCAATCAGACTCTGTTGGGTCCAAACTGATCCTGAGTTAATTGATTTTTAGAGTGTATCCAAACTGGACACATTTAGTTTGCTTAAAGTGACCCAGAGTTAATTTCCCCTAAGACATTTTTCAGTCTGAATACACCCAAGTGGACCCTGCTCCAGGACCGTGAACTGCTCTTGGACCCATCTTTTTGAGGTGTTTGTTTCCAGACTGAGCTCCCCCACATGAAATGATGTGGATGAATCCTATAAAGTTTTTGTCTGTTTAATCTGAAACTTGTAAGTTAAGCATGAGACAGTCAAAGCAGTTATAAGATCCTTAGTAAAATTGTACAATATGAAACTTGTTTATAAGAAAATACATGATAGTATTTCTACATATATTTTCCATAAAGGATATTTATAATATCAAACTTATATGAGATGAACAACTTTAGGTGAAACTGTAGTCTTACAATAATCACAAAAAAATAAAATAAAATAGTGTTTTGACACAAAACATTGGACTGATAACCTTTAGCAGTTGTTAAGGTTTCTACAAACCAGGCAGCTCGGTGTTGTCTCTCAACTAATGGATGTTGCTACCAGTATGACAGGAGTAACGCTTGTTATTTAGGATTTCAGCACCAACTGGTCCTGATGAAAATGGTAACATGATATTATATCCACAGAGCAGATATTTAAAATACACATGGGAAGTAATCAATATGAAGCAAAGAGATAGAAGACTCACACATTCTTTCAAGTGTTGCTAGAGAAAGACTTATTTATTTTGTACAAGACTATAGTAATATGAAGTACAAAATGTCTTACATAAGAACATGTGCAATTTATCTTTGCTCTGATGGTGATATTCCATTTCAGTTACATTGGTTACATTAGTTACATTAGTTACATTTCTTCTTTTAGAAACTCAAACCCTAACTCCTAACCCACATATAATTAAAGTAAAAACTGCATATACAGAAAACACAATTGCCCTCTAAAGAATATATATATATGTTACTTGCAGAAAACCTACATGTATTGTTTTGTTTTCATGTATGAAAAGCAGATGTCTGGAAAAGGGACATGTAAGAAAACAAGTAAAAAAATTCTATGACCCATGTATGAAAAACACAGTTGTCTTTTATTGTTCTTGTATTCCACATAGACAATTTTAAAAAGGTAGATAAATAACTCTTTTTAATGTCATATATTAAAAGAATGAAATGAAAGTGGCCACTTCCAAGAGTTTTTCGTTGTATGGGATTTATAAGATTCACAATACATGTTAGAACACAGATTTGGTGCTGCAGGTGATGTACATATTTTAAGTTTTTTGTAGTTCTTTTTCATATAGGATGGTTCGCTCTGAGTTTCCTCAGTCTGAATAGGCTCTTTTGCACAACTGGATAGCCACCGTGGCCGGGCATCATGGGATATAAACAGAGTAGTGGAGCAACGATGAGACACAGCAATTTATTGAAATGTAGTTGGATGAATCCAGGCTCATTAAAACAGATTTTAACGGGATACATATTGTTTCTCACACTGTTTTCACAACAATCTAAATGTCATAAACACTCATCAGTGTACCTTCTTAGCCGCTGCCTCATCAGTAACCCCCTTCCCTCTGCCGTACCAAAGTAGCAGGACAAAGTGTCGTACCTGAACTTCATACAGACGTTCAATATTGGTCAGAGAAATATGAAATTTGAATCAGTGAAATATTCTGACAAAGATTGCAATTCCATAATTCTGTCTCTCTTTGCTTTGCCCCACCCTTGTAATTCCTGGCCAATGAGTGAAGAGATCTGTAATCACATGGTTTTGTTTACAAGCTTTAGTTCGAAACAGACTGAATACAGACCAAACACAAGGTTCAGGACTCCATCCGGAGTCAGACAGTCTGTATACACCCTGATATTCTAGATTCTAAAAGATTAACATCTTTAATAAACAGTTTCTGATTTTTATTTCATTAACCTTCTTTTATCTTTTACCCTCAAACTGAGCACTTCTGTAAAATAGCTTGGATAGTCAAGTAAAACTAATGCAACTACCAACTAGAAAAAATTGTTTGCCAAATAACTAGTAAAAATAGAAGCTAATTAGTCATTTGAGAAAGTTTGATGACTGCAGCTTTAATATCATAAGAACTATCAAACATTTTGATCATAAGTGATTTGTTTCTTTAAAATTTACTAAAACTTAAAAACTAATTTCATCCAGTTGCTGTAGCTTGAACATGTGTGTTCATGATTAACTGGTAACAAGAGAACCATTTTGTTTTTTTGGAGGGGAGATTATAGATTGTTTAAATCACCCTTTCCCACAGCTTGCCCTTTCTAGACAGTCCCATGACAGCCTGCTGTATCCTCCCATGACTCTGTCAATCTGACTTTTTCTGTTAAATTTCTGCTAAATACATTTTGACTGTTGTTGCTTTTCATTGCTTGTCAAAGATTAAGCAGTTAAAGTCTTGAATTAGCTTTTCTCTATTTAATTCTTATTCAAACGAAAATAAAAAAAATATCAATCTTGTTTTGAAATGCTTTTGAAGGTCGTTGTTTGAGTTGAGACAATCCAATAGTCACACTTGCTGTCAGTTTTAAAGGTTTTATCAAGAGTTATTGAGCGTGAAAGTCAGGATTTGTAAAATGTATAATTATATAATATTAATTATAGGTAGACATTCTAAAACAAATGTCTGATCCTTGATCAAAATGTAACAACATCTGATTCTGATTGAGTCTGAACTTATGTGATCAGGCCCAGAAATCGAGACATCCCTAAAAGTAATCAAACTTTCTTGATTGAATAAACTCCAAATGACTGTATGAATGACTGTATGAATTCTAAAGAATCAATTGTTTTCATTTTCAAATCTAGGGGTTAAGGGTTATACGGTTTTATCTTATCTTGAATTATTTATATATGAATTTATTCATTCATTCATTTTCTGAACCGCTTTTTCCCTTTCGGGGTCACGGGGCTGCCGGAGCCTAACCCAGTTACTCATCGGCGAAGGCAGGGGACACCCCTGGACTGGTCGCCAGTCTGTCGCAGGGGCCACATTCACACACACGAACACACTCACATCCACACCTAAGGACAATTTAGAGTATCCAATTAACCTATATTAATTTATATAAAAATGAAATATAACAGCAGATTGATAGAAGCAGAATATCCAAATTGGATGTGAGCATTTGTGGAATATTTACAGGAAATAAGGTGTCTCTCTCACTGGGATAGTCGTTGTATGAATGGAGAGGCAACGCAAATACATTTATATTTTTATTTTATTTTATTTTAGATTACAAAGGACTTTTAGGATTGAACCAATAACTGAAGGAAATCAAACCACCACTTTGAAAAGGCTTGGTCCAAAACAAGCTGGAAAAGGAAGTACATGTAAGCAAAGGCACAAAGAAAGAAGGTTAAACTGTCAAACTTGTAACGTTTGTTGGGGTTTCCAAACCAGAGTTCAGGTGAGCTTTCACACGCAAAATGAAACCAACCATCCAAGAAAACAAACACGGGAGAAGACCAAACCTGCCAGGATCAAAGAAAACTTTTGTCAAAATAAGCCCACTGACTTTTTTTGGGTTAATTCGTTTTGTAGTCCATTTGACAGATTTCTAATTGAACTTCTTATTCAAGTAAACTCTCATGTTCATTGAAACAACTTTTTTTTTGCAGCGGTTTGACGTAGACATCCACAGAAGCCACCGATGTCCCCATTTCATCCAGTCATTTGGAGCATTTCTTCCTGTTTCTTTAGGTATATCCTTTGTAGTTGTTTATAGGCTGAAGGGTGGGCGCTTGAGGCTTCTGGTGTCACTTTTTGAATCTCAGCAAACAGTGATGGACAAACTATTACTAAAATGGTTTCAGCTTAGTGTGTTTGCCGCTCTCAAAGCAAACATCAGTGCCAGAGGAACATGGCTCATGAGTTTTAAACACCGCCTCAGCTCTGATCCGAAGCAGCAATAATGAAATGTTTCTATCTGAGCTAACAAGCAGCGTGCCGCTCAGTCATGAGTTTGAGATCTTCAGCTGCACACCATCATCAGAACCTGTATTTGCTCCTAATGTGAATAACGGTTCATCATGCCATGACACTTCTGCAATCTTTACAAGATGTGACGCTCCCAGCTCTCTCCCCCCTTCATGGTTTTTCTCCCCCATCCACACAATTACAGGCTCTGAGATGATGCGGCGCTTCGCTGTGACTTGTGTTTCTGCTTTGTCTGCTCCACTGATGTCACACCGTGCGCCTCAGCAGGAATTTTATTGGCATTACACTGCAAAAACCAGAGCGTTATTCACTGAACCAAATGAACCTGTGGTCTGTGAAATCATTCAAAGGATGTAATGATGAGCTATCACAGATCTGTTTCAGCTTTTATTGCAATAAAACACACTGATAGAGTTAGAGGCATGAATATGCTGACGCTGAGGAACGGGGAAAGCTGCCACAGCAGAGTTAGGATGCTTTTTTCCCCACTCTCATTCATCGGAAAGTATATTTCTTCAGAGGCTGTGGACACTTTCATTAAACCCCAAAGGCATCTGTGGATGCCTGTGTGCAGTCTGCTGTTATTAACTTATATTTAATCCCATTTTCATACATACCCTGACAACTTTTTAGATTTATTTCATATTATACTGCAGCATAAGCATTAAACATTTATGAACGATGTTCAATCATCGTCATTAAAATGTATCATCAGTGACTTAAAAGCACAGATTGGTGGCTTGATGCTACGGATCAGCAAATGTAGAAAATTGTAGCTGATTTCTGCTTTAACGTCTCTCTCTGTCCATTTTTCAGCGTAGAATTAAACAGGAAATTGTAAATACTGACCTTTTTAGTCATGCCAGAAGAGTTTCCTCATCCCAATCGAGCAATTCTGACTATTTAACCTTACAGACGTTGGCGAAACAAGTCATTAGCAGAATGCTAACATTTAAAGTAAATAATGTTGACATTTTCTAAGGTTATGCAGAGTCTGACTGTGATCAATGTGTCTCCTGTTGCATGCTACGATGCAGCTGGCTGCTGAAAAGACAATGACGAATTAAAGGGACTTCTGTGGCCTTCATGCTGCTGTTAATTCTATGCACAAGCCCAGCATACAGGCATGCAAAGCAGGGGAATATACATTCTATTAATTAGTGGAGACTGTATACCTAACAAAGAAAAACCCTCCAGGGTACTGTGGTATTCCTGACACTTGTGTAGTGTTTGGAATACAGAGCCAACGTCTGAGACGTGATGTGAATCCGAAAAACAAATGAAAAACAAATGTGAAAATATTTAAAGTTAAGGAAAGCACAGTTTTTATGAAAACCTTAAGCATACTTTTGGATTTAAAGGTTATCTTGACGTTTAAGGAATTATTAAACTAAATGTTGTGCTTGCTTGGGGCTGTATGGTGGAGCAGTGGTTAGTGCTCTCTCCTCACAGCGAGAAGGCCCTGGTTTGAGTCCCAAGTGGAACCTTTCCGTGTGGAGTTTGCATGCTCTCCCCATGAGTTTTCTCCAGGTACTTCCTCCCACAGTCCAAAAACATGCTTCAAAGGCTAATTAGTAACTCAGAGTGTCTGTAGGTGTGTGTGTGTGTATGAGTGATTGTGTGCCCTGCAACAGACTGGCGACCTGTTTGTGGTAAACCCAGCCTTTCGGCCAACAGCAGCCAGGAGCTGAAGACTGAACCCAAATAAGGAGCAGTGATGAAAAAGAAGCTGCATAATGTAAAATAGGGAAGGTTTTTAGATAAAATGCCAATTCAAAGTTGATGCATCTGTATTTCCACAAAACAAAAAACCCACTTCACCATAAATTTCCCCAAAAGTGTGCACAAAACTGTTGTTTTCTTTCCTGTTGATTTGTCATTTGTAAGCGACCACTTACAGACTAACAACAGTATGAGCTAGCATAATACCTGTTGGTTTGTTTTCACTTACATCTGAAGATCATTTCCTTAAGTGGTCTTTAAAAATGGCTTTATCCATCTCATTATTTTTTTTAACTGTTTTAGCACAAATATTGACAGCACACAATGATGACATTTTAATTACCTTTTTAAGTGCAGAACAAAGGGATGGTTGATGAAAAACAGGATAATTTGATGAGTAAACAATCAACCTCTGCTTAACATAGACATGAATGTTTGTGTGGAGGAAATGAATGTACTATTATGTCACAACATTCCTGGAATTCAAAGGCTGTTCATTCATTGTTTTAGATGAAAGTAGCTGCCATCAAAGACTTGTGCACCAGATTTTTGCACCACATTCCGGTAAAACTCTGTCTGTCAGATGTTACTTATTTTTGGAAAAATTTGATGTGTTCTGGGTTTTGAAAGAATGAAAAAAGACTTAAATAAAACATCTGCTTTCATCAAGCCCGTAGTATCATCAGATTCGGTTGTTTCAAACTAAATGTTTTCAGAGTTTCAGAAAGAAAATTGTTTCTATGGAAGATGGAGGGGGTTATTCTTGATTATTATGGATGAGGTCAAAACTAAACATTTCTCATGCGCGTCATGTTTCTGCCGTCCTCACCGGCACTTCTGTCTGAGATTTTTGTGATTGATACTCCTGAGTGAATCATGAGCCTGGTGGCTGGCACTGCATCTTCTACTCATTACTCTTCTTCCACACTCTTGTCCTCCCCAGAATTTGTGGGTGGTTCATTTTTGTCTGTAGGGGGAAAGAGACTGCCTCACAGGTCTCTGGTATCTCGGCGGCCCATCTGTCATTAGTGGTCAGCCCAGTTCCACGCTGTGCGCAGGGAACATCAGGCGTGGGCCGGCCGGCCTGCCAGCTGGCTTCTTGACTTCAGTTTGTGCTCACAGTTACAGAACTGTCCACAGATTGGATTTGTGTCAAGTCAAGCAGCAGGTTTCAGCAGATATCTGCTGTAATCTTTGTGTGTCCTGATGGTTTTCACAGCGTCAGCAGTTATCATGTACTGCATGATTGGATGTGACTGAAGACTTCCATTCACATAACAAAACTAAAAAGGAGGGCTGACAGCATGACAACCGGTCTGCTCCTCAGTGCAGGACAGCTAGTTTAGGAATGTTTTCAGAAAAAATAGTCAAACTTGCCAAACTAATAAAATTGCTCCAATGTTTTGGTTTTCTTGTAGTTCAAAGAGATGCTTTTTCAAAAAAACATTCTGAATTATTGTATGAAAAAACATTTAATTTAGACTTTACACAGCTTAAGGCTCTGAAGGCCAAGTAGCCACAGGTTGTTTCTAAAGGTTTTCAATGCCTTATAGTGTAATTTTGTCGATCACAATCAAGAAATCGTAGAAAATTCTAGGGACCACACATTATTGATTTTTATGATAGAGCCTGAGCGCCATTCAAAATTTGAATGCAGGCCACACGAGCCGGAATTTGGACAGGCCTGCTCTAGATATGGTTTTTTTTTCCCCTTACTTTGAGTTAAATAATTTTTTACATTTTTACTATCATTTTTTGTTAAGAGGCAAGAAAAACTGTGCTTTTTGAAAGGTATTTACTGTGTTTTGGCATGCATCATCAGAGACTGTTTTTCTGTATAAGGTAATTATAATAATGCAGACTTTGAAAATTTGATTCCTCAAATCAATGGGGAGACAGGGGAAGCTCCAAAGATTCTTCCAGACACCTCATCAGTTTATTGTGAACATATTTAGGGCACCAAACAATCCGGAAGTCAGCATGAAAACACAAAGATTAATGAATGCAGACATTTTCAGCCAGGAAGCATCATTGCTGCAGCGTGTAAATGAAAACAAATGATATTTTTGTCTCTTTTTCAGACTCCTCAATTTATCTTAAGGCAGTGTGTGGATCTTAGTTTCCGACAGTAAGTGCTGAACACGTGATTCTATTAAAGGCCCATTTTCAGGGGTTTCAGCATTTTTTTAAAGCACTTTCTGACCCAGATTTTGTCTCAGTTGAATCCCAGCCCAGATCTTGTGTCTTAGCTTTCCACTCAACAGGAATGCTGAATCTCAATTTGTGGGGGAATCTGAAAGATTAATGGTAACTGCTCATGTTACAGCCTTGTGTTTTCAGAGGTCAAGTCTGACTGATAACTGTAACACCAAGTATTTTTTACAGTCTGCTGCCGTACGTGATTGCAGTAAGCAATCAGGTCAGTCGGTTAATGGTTTCATTTAATATTTGCTTTTCTCATCTATAACATATGGTAAAATACGTTATGAATTAGCAGGAAAACCCCAATAATCCAATGCTGAGCATCAACAAAAAATTATCTTCTCTGTTAATACTATGACCAATAAAAGAACAAAAAAACAAAAGAAACATGAAAACAAGTGTGTATATCAATTTTTACCAACAACTTCTGGTGGCTCTTGAGATGTCCAGTTTTGTTTACTGACAGACTTATTTCTCCCTTCCATCTTTCATATTAGCTTCCTTTTTGCTATCTGAGGAAAATCGATTGGACTTTTATCAACATGCATTCAGGAATAACAGCCTGAGAATATATATCGTTCAAATGCAAACAAGAGAGATATGCTGATCCTATATGTCAAGACTTGGGGGGTTTTATGTTTGGGAACTTAAATCACTGTGACTCAGGGCCAAAAACTCAGAGAATAAAATGGAAGGAACAAAAACAAAAAGGAAGTAACAAAAAAAACAAAAAAAAACTAGAGGGGCTAACAAGTATTTATTTATTTAGTCTGACTTTTTACAAACGTTGAAAAACATTTTGTTTTTCCTTCAGTGACTCTAGCACAGTTTGACTTTATGCGTTTAAATGCCCCCGCTGAAGAAGATGGGATTTTCTCCGAAGACTCACAGGACACTTTATAAGGTCTTCTATACCAGAATGTGGATAAACTGACTTTACTTTCAGAACTGCTTTATATGTAGCCCCTAGGGGGCCCATGTTTCATTGTGCCAGTCCCAAGCGCAGATAAACACAGAGGATTGTGTCAGGAAGGGCATCCAATGTAAAATCTTTGCCAAATCAAATATGTGAAAAAGACAAGCTGATTTGCTGTGGTGACCCCCATAGAGAAAGACCGAAAGAAGAAAACTTTCAGAACTGCTTTAATTTACCATAGAAATCCTCTAAAAATGCTTTAAATCTTTAATAGAGGAACTGATTTCTTTGTGACGTCTGCTGGGTGCTACTGATTTTGTTGGCCTCACGTTTAACAGTCTCCCGTTCTGTTCACAGTTATCAGATTCAGTAAATGAATTGTTATGTTAAAGAAACCTGTTTGGTCAGATTTGAGTTTGATGGCCCCATTCATTGTTCTACTGAAAGTGATGGAAATTAATCCTAAATTTTTTAGACATATTAAAAGAATGTCTCATCTGTAAACTGATGCCTTTAGGAGATTTTTCAATCTTTCCTTAGGTTCTTTATACACAATAATATAACATGTTTTAATACATTTTAAGAAATGGATGAAACGAGCTAAACACCTGAGCTCTGTTTCCAGAATCAATGGCAATCATTATCTGTCAATCATAAAACTACACCCTCCCCCATTAAGCAAAAATAAATGATGTTTTTTTTTTTAAACAAAACTACATATATAAAGGTAAAGTAACTCACCACAGTGGTTAATTCTGCTTAACTGGGACCCTGTGACTGGATTTGTGTGGAGAGTTAGTTCAAATATTAGCTTGGGCCTCAAGAGGTGGATGTTGGCATGTTCAACTAAGGGGGACAGAATGAATTTGATCATATAGGCTATAAGAGCTTTGATAAACAGGACTTTGAGACCAGCAGCAGGAAGATAGAAGGCTACCATGTACAATACAAATAAAAAGAATAATCATTTTTCGGGAAATCTAGGTGTAAATGGAAGAATGCAGACAGCAATTTTGAAAACAGAAAAATATGAATGCGACACCATACAATAACAGCAGCACACATAAGGAAAGTTATACTGAAGAGTCATTAAAATAGCATTCAGCTGGATAGGATAACAAAACCAAAAACTTGTACAAGCTGATAAGCTAAACTGGTATACATGCCCTTACTCGGACCCTTAACCTCTGTAAGAAAAAACTCGTTAAAAAACAGATTTCAGGGCAAAAAATAAGAAACCTCGGTAATACCCACATGAAAGAGGGATCCCTTTCTAGGACGGACAGGTGATGTTAAGAATTAGCCTATCCAACTACATGTTTGAATAGTGTAGCAGATGGGCTTCATCCAGATGGAACTGGGCGACAGCTGGGGGTGCGAGATGAGTCAGAGGCGAGGTCCAGGCCAAAGACAGGGTCACAGACGATCCACCTGGAATCTGGAATCTCTCCCGGATCCCCCACAGGAGTGGGAAACAGGGACAACACATGGATCGCACTGCACCAAACAGAGGCATGATGAACTAAATAAAAAAATTATACTGGATAAATGAGAAAGACTAAGGAGACGTAATAGAGGACAGATCCTCAGTGCACCATACTTTCTCTGACCTCTAACTTCTAGTATCCTACTGGCAAAAATTCAAACATGTTAATAGAAAGTTGCATATAAAATGGCAGACATAGAGAATAGTAATAATAATTACAATAATATAAAATCAGCAATTTTAGCATGTCAACATTAATATATTATTAATCTAATCTAAGCCTGCATAAACCCACAAAACTGAGGGAATAGGCCACTATTTCCCGGTTTATCAAACCATCTTCCCTCTGCTTAGCTCTGTGGAGAAAAATGTTCAAATGTTCTTTTCTTTTCAAAGGTCTCAGGTATCAGCCTAATTCACAATTGGACAAACATTGGAAGTAAATCAAATATGAACGAGTTCATCCAAATGTCCTCTAGTAAAACCAGGCCATTCAAGTGAGGCTACAGATGAAGAAAGAAAAGAGCTTGACAATAGGAGCTATTATTGTCATTCCATCATTTTAAACCAGTCTGTTCATTCTGTTTTGACCCCAATATCAACAAGACATTTTTGTCCTACTTCTTTCTGGATATTTGCCTGCCCCCAGCTATTCTCAACAAATGTGTTAAAAACAGTAGATCAGCAGTTTCTTAAACTTCCATACCATAACATGCAAAGTCATCTAAATCAGGTTTTTTTTTAACAATATGGTGCCTAAGTTCAACTTTAGCAAGTCATTTTCCATGAATCTAGATGCCTAAGTCCATCGATTTGCTGCCACTGTTTGTGTGAAAAAACAGCTAAACAGGAGTATCTAATAACATAGGTGGTTGATGTAGGTAATTGTCTTGTTAAATCACAGATAATTCATGAAGAAAAGAGTCCTGACAAATCGCCAGCACATACATGCTCTCTTTTTCTATGAAAATAGTACTTGAAATGCCAGATGAAATATTCAGCAGAGAGAAATACAGGAAGATAACTCTTTGCCTAAAGCAAGCAGGACTCCTGCTGCAAGATAGAGAGAAAAAAGAGGGAGGAAAAGATTGGGAGTGACTGCAAAAGATGAGTTAGAGGGAATATAAAAAGATTTATTGAAGACTGGCACAGGGGGAGTTGGTCACAGAATGACCAGTGGGCAATCAACACCTGCTACCTTCAAGTTCAACTTTGCTAAAGTTCACTTCACTTAGAAAGGTCAAATTGAACTGCAAATATGCTATGAAGTTCATAAAATTAAGTTAAGACGTCCCTAAACCCTTACAGGACTTATCATGACCACATTCGCCATTAGTCTCCTGGTTCAGTGGTGAAGAAATTCTTCTGAAAAATGACAAAACTAAAACAAGAATTGACACTAATTTCCCACCTGACATTTTGTCTCCACACTCCTCAATGTGTCAGACATTCAAACGATCATTAGATCATGCGAGAAAAGCAAGATGTATCGATTCCCGTCTTAAAATTCTGGGTCAGCATTGATCAGTAGACACAGGCCTTTCGCTTGATGCTCTGTCATTGCTGGGCCTTGACTTTATTTTTAGGCGTGAGCTGATCGATAGCAGGCCGCTTTGCTCGAGTCTCAGTGGCACTGTGCCTTCCCGTGGAGCCTGTGTAGGTCAGACCAAAGCCCTCCAAAAGGTTGAAGCAATGATGCGAATCAATGGATGGGAAATGTCAGCTAACATGGCTGCTTACCATGCTGGAGAACTCTCTGGTGTGTCTTTTATGTCATGTAAGCATGTGTTTAAACCCCATTTTAAAAACTATTAGGAGTTTGTTTTATACTTACAGAATAGTTGGAATAAGGAATAGTACGTGGCGAGAAGTCAACAAGCTTTTCCAATTTGAATACACCCTCAGTCACATGCGCCCCGGTGTCAGGGTGCTGCTGGTTTTTGGGTTGTCTGAAGAGGAGTGCTTACATCTTAAGAGGAGCACAGGTGTGTCTTGCAGTTCTCTTGAGGCTCATACAACCATTTTAAAGAATGTTGTGAAAATGGGACGCATCATTGTTGCGCGTTATATAAGTGTATCATGAATTATTCATAGGGTTAATGGACGTTACACACATCTACGATATACGGGTGATGCTGTTGTATACAGTGTTCTTGTGCCACACTTCATGCATTATTAAGCTGTGCGTAGTGGATCTACAACCTTGATATTTCATGTGATCCACCTGCGTGCCCTGTACAGTTTTGCCTGATTTTGCTAGCAGAGACAGCCCGTATCCACCAGTAAGAAGGGCAGTTGTGATTAAGATCTTATGGTTTGTTGTCATAAATTATTTATAGAGAGAACTTTCTAATGTTAAGGCTTTTAGAGGAAAGCTATGGAGCTCATTAGCTATGGCTGTCCAATTAGTTTTGGCTTGGGTTTTCTGACTTTTGATATCATAGCTGAAAAAGTTCATCTGAACATAGTTTTTTAAGTTCACCTCTTTTTTTTTAGAGTTTTATAGGCTCCTGAGTGAGGACTTTGACTTGATAATGATGTTGACAAAGTCATCAAAAAGGAGACATCTGTGGTTTCGTGTCAAATTGTTCTTGGAGTCCATTAAAATTTGGATTAAAATGAAAAACTTTTTCTTGTATGAAAGCATCCTGGATGACTTCACACAAATACTTTTGATATCAGTAACTCCATCAGATCTACTATTTTAAGATCTTTGCTTATTTTATCATGTGTTGGATTTAATGAGACAGTTGATTTTGTGCTTGTTGCTAATTGAAGTAACTAAAACAGCAGGATTATTTTGACTTTAAAAAGCAACAGGAATCAAGTTGCAAAAAATACAGAGAACACTGAAAGAGAGAAACATAAAAAACAGAACAAAACCTGACAAAAAAATCACACGAACCTAAACTTGGAGAGAAAATCAATAAAAGAAACAAGCAAGGACAAAAAGGCTGCAGTTTTATTCCAGCTCTGAGCATTCACCTGTCCTAAGTCTCTGCCTTTCTTGAAGCATCGTCTAATAACAAAATATCTCTGAAAGTCTACTTTCAACACCATATTCCAATATATTCAGTTCTAAACTGTCCTTTTCTAGGTTCAAATTTAAACCCTACACAGAGACAAACGAAAGGAAGAAATAGGCAAATTTTAGAAACAGAAACATTCCATCCATCCATCCACCCATTCATCCATCCATCTTCTTCCACTCATCTAGGTCCGGGTTGTGGGGGCAACAGTCAAATCAAAAAGCCTGGACTTTCTGACTTTCTTCTAGTCTTGCCTGAGCTCTTCTGCAGGTGGTGGGCCCACTGGAGAGGGATTCCATGTTGTTTCTTTGGGCTTTACCCGACCGGGGCCCATGGGAGGAGCCCACGCCACCAGGTGCTTGTCTGCGTTCTCCTGCGAGCCCTAACACCAGGCCTGGAAAAAAAAAACAGAAAAAATTATTACATTGAATTCCAGTGGGTCAGTATGAAGATGGAATGAACCGAAGGCTAAAATAAGAGTGACAGTTTCAACTTTCTCTTCTGTTTATTTTCTTTTTCTGTCGTGTGTGGATGCTGGTTGTTTTTGAAGAAAGACTCAAATCCAGAGCAATAAAAAAAACCTTTTACACCGGGGGTGGGGGGGATTTTATTTAAACTAAAAGAAATATGATTCTTAAAAAAAGAAAACGAGAGATAAGTTTCCTGCAGCTGAAGTCAGTTTAAGTTTAGCTCCTGCAGCATAGCAGCCTTTGAACTCACTTGCAGCGCTCACACGCCAACAATAACTCTCAGTCGAAGCTCATACATCAGCTAATCAGCAGCCTTTCTTCAAAAGAAAAGAAAAGAAATAGATAGTCATTACTCAAAGTAAACTTGCCACACTCCAAAAAGAACTTTAACAGAAAAGAGTCAAACTTGGCAGAGTTGGTTTTAGAGTATAAAAAACAAACAAAGCTGAAACCTGCTGAATGAAGCCACCAGCCATTATGTGTGATCTTCATTTTGGGGATTTTACAAAGGCTTTTGTTGAGTGGGAAACTTTAAAACTTTAGAGACTTTCAAGATCTCCACATCTGAAAAACATTGACACATAGATTAGTTTTAAAGGCACAAAATGACATAAACCTAGAGGATGATTGAGCATTAAATAAACCATACACCTGCATGGATCATTAAGGTGCGCAGGCATAAAACTAGATTGTTTTCGCATTTCTTATTGCATGTTTGATTGAAATATTTGCCTCCCCGTCAGTGAGAATTGTGAACTCTTTTGAGGCTGAAAAAATGGTCAAAATTCTCAAAAAAAACTCAAAAACAGACGTATCAGGGATATCCAAAGGATGTTTTAAATTATTCTGGGAGGACCACAGGACCTATGGCTTGGTGGCCATTTTGTAGCAAAAGTCTAAAATTTGGCGATTTTCGCACAGTATGGAAAAGAAAACTTCTTTCCAGGAATCTTCAGAAAATTCCACTCACACGGCACCACAATTAGTTTACAACCACAACCAAAGTTTAGTTGACCTTTGACTCCTGGAAGTCTTGAATTAAAAAAATATATTAAAAAAAACCTTGGTAGGTCCTATAAATATACAATTCCCCACAGAAATCAATGTATTTCGTCAAGCATTACTGGGCTGCTACTGGGGAGAACATGTTGGATTTAGAAGATGCTAATTTTTAATGGCGTTAGCGTTGCAAGCTTATAAAAGTGGCGTTCCCCTGTTGCTCGCACATTTTTCACTGGAATTTTGTGAAAATGTAATACCTGAATTCTGGGCTCAAGCTGAACAAAATTACATGACACACAATGTGACCATATTAGGAATGTGTGTGTCACCAAAGAACTGCAAGGAAATTCAAAAGTTTATTTTTGCAGATTCTTCTACAAATTATATAGACCTGTTCGTCACCCCAGGCGAGCAAAAAACAAAATGGTTGCTAAGATTAAAGCAACAGAAAACCTACCATGAAAAAAAAAGACGGGTCAGTGGGGTTCGGTAGCGCCTGTGGGCTATACATCTCCGCTTGTGGTTTTAATTTAATATTTTCCTTCTTTCAGAGGAAAGTTTTCAGTTATAGGTTCCAACAATATCAGCTAGCATTATCTGTTAGATTGTTAGAAACACAATCAGCTCTTGTTTTTTGGATGTATAGGCTGAATATTTGCCACCTTTACAGCTCCATCTGTTACTTGGTTCAGCGGTTCACCTAATGCTATGCTCATTGACAAGTAATGTAAGCTGACAATGTATTCATGAAGTGTTTAAGTACAACATGCAATGCGATTAAACAGATGTTATGAACGAAGGTGACCCAGCTGCCTAATTACCACTCCAAACAATTTTCATGCTT
Source organism: Oryzias celebensis (assembly GCA_014656515.1). Lineage (NCBI taxonomy): Eukaryota > Metazoa > Chordata > Actinopteri > Beloniformes > Adrianichthyidae > Oryzias > Oryzias celebensis. The sequence continues at coordinate 29,129,376 of BNCR01000012.1, read as the reverse complement.
TTCTTGTTAGTGCTCATTTTCATGCAAGAGTTGTGAAGCAAAAATCCACCCACTAACAGGAGCCGCTTCACTTGCTGCTTGAGTCTGCAGCATTACCAGGCAAAAATCACAATCTGCCTTTGAGAGGCAATTAAAGACTTGGTTTTCTAAGAAGTCAGTCCTGATGCAAAGAGCTGTTATCAGCTGTTTGCTTCAAAATCTAATAAAGTGTCACTTATTTGTTTTGTCCAGAATTCTGTGGGCAGCTAAATGATGCAACTGTGTGAAAATCTAGCCTGACTGCACCATTTCCTTCATGCCAAGGCTCCAGAAATGCTGTATGTGTCTAAAACAAGGACAGGCAACTCCAGGTCTCAAGGGCCGCATTCCTGCATGTTGCCCAGCATACCATGCTCTGGAATGTTCTAATTGGCTGGACACACCTGAACCAGCTAATCAGTCATGAGTAGGGTTCGGGATATCTGAAAATCATGCAGATACACCAGCCCTCGAGGCCTGTCAACTGAAATAAATGTCAACTGAATCAGGATTTCTTGTCATGCAGCAGGTGAATTTTCACATCCTAAACAATTTGCAATAATAAAAGAAATATTTCAGAACTTTGAAATAATAATGATTAATGAGGCGCTGTCAAACTTTTCACAGAACAGGACATTTTTCATGCATGCTAAGGAGCTTTTCAGGTAATACAGTTACAAGTTTTAGAATTTTCTTTGTTCAGATGTTATTTTATTATCTCTCTCTAAGTGCCAGAAAACTTACAGTTTTAATATCTTTCTGGATCTCATCTATCTCTATTTGAACCATTTTTTTGCATTTATATGTGTTCATCATTTGGTCTTCGAAAAGTAATTATGATCTTTTTGCCATTTGTTGTGCCTCCAGTGATTCATTATTCACCAAGTTCAACCAAACTCCACTAATTTTGACTGACCTTTTTAGTTTGTTTAGTTAACAAAACCGGCACCAAGATTAGCTGCTGTGGCTATTTTGTTGTTGCAATGACAAAACAGCTCAGTTCAAAAATTTTCTGCAAGCTTGATTTACCAGAAAAAAGGTTAAACTTTGTTCTTTTATAGTGAAACACAAAAGGCTGTTTGTATTTTCACAAATTCCTGCTACGCCACAGTCTTATCTTTGGGAGACTAAGTTAAACAAAATTAGGAGAAAGCAAGTTATAAGATAACCAATATTTAATAAAGGTTTTTTAAAAATATGGGGTATACTGAGAATTATTTTACCACCAGTGCACTGGACCAAACCAATGTCTCTCTTAACCTCTTGACACCAACTGAAAATGTATCAAACCGCTTCAAATGCAGCCAAAATACCATTTGTATTCCCCCAATACTGGTTGATTCACTGCCTAGGAACTTTTGCAAGCATTAGTTTCTTGTAGGAAAGGTCAGAGATGGAACACCACCTAGTTCGTGTTTGCCAAGATTGCTTCGTGCTGCACCTGCATTTTTCAGGCGACAATCTTGGAAATGTCCAGTGTCAGGTAAGTTGTATGAAGATATCAATATGTACGTGCTTATTGTGTAATTTTATCACTTTCATGAAGGTTGTATGATTAATAATTTCGAACAAATTTGACAATTGTCATATGAGGCTAAAATGCCTCATTTGGCCAGAATGCTTAAGTAACAGAGACGGAGTGGCCCTCAGCTATACCAATTTTTCCTCTTTGCTCTGTCAAGTAGGTAACGATGCCTATTTGGTGCATTTTCCTATTTGGGTCAGATTTCAAAGGGTTTAAACCCTGCTGCCAATGCAGGGTCTGATTCTGGTTAGTTTATCAGATGTGTCATGTGGTCTGTCAAATAGATAAAATACATTTTTTCAGTCTTGTAAAAATACATTCTCTGACATTCCCTTAATGTAACGCAAAATCACTTATTAATTTCTATAAAATTGCAAACTCTTTGGTTACTTTAAAAAACATGTTATGTAATTATTTTTGACAGCAAAAGACAGCATTTTGATAAATAAATAAATGGTAATATATCAGAAATGCTTGAATCTTTCAAGCTTTAATCAAACAGACATTAAACGAGGAAGAACAAACTGTTTGGAAATGGCAGAGAACATTGGGGCAAAAGAAAAAAACTCTTAAACATTTTCGTTTCAACCTTAGGGAAAAATTAACTGACTTTCCACAAGTAGGGTATTTTTTATGTAGAGCAACACATTATGAACAAACCTTTTCTTTATTTTTTGTGTACTTATCACTGCTGATAGAGTTCAAATCTGTGTTTTTGCTTTGTTCTAATTTGTTGTCCTAAGGTTTGCAATGTTTTTTGCAGTGCTGTCTGAATGTTTTGCTCCCCACTGATGGTTGGGTATGCCATGGATGAGATCACAAGTTAAAATTCTAAAAAAAAAAAAAAAAGTGGTAAAATTCTATTTGATGTTGGTCCAGGAATTATGGAATTGAACATGTGGATTTTGCCTAGTTTTGGGCTTTTTTTTTTTTTTTTTTTGCATTTTTATTTGGTTCAGTTATTTCCTGCTGCTCTCCTCTCCTCCTTTTTTATGTTTTTGTTACATCTAATCTTAGTTCATTTCCATTCATACATCCTTCTTCAGAACTTGAAGTATCAGGGTCAGAGACAAAGGCAGGTAGGGCAGCCCCCCCCCCCCCCCCCCCCCCTTTACAGTTTTTAAATGAAAGAATAATGGTGAAATTTTAAACAACACACTAACTGCTGACAATGAAATGGCGAATAAGCTACTCTGTAGGGATAATATGTTGTGAGGGGGAGTAAGCTAGTTAGAGAGACAGAATGAGCAAGGGATGATGGGAGGGGGATGGGCTTACTCCACACCAACAGTTCCGCCCACTCAGAGTGAAATTTCTAAAAAAACTCCTGGTGCTCTGCAGAAACTATGTCCTAAAAAACGACACAGGTTTATGATTTTGGCTAAAAGGTGTCATACTCATAACAAGAAGACCACTAGGACAAACAGATCAAATGATGATCAGAGTGGCACTTTAAGTTAGTCACAAAGTTTGAGACTGGAAAAGAAGGGAATTATCATTCTAAAGTCAGTAAACATTATTAGTCGTTAGTTTTGGTGACTCAGCTTGCTTCTGTTGGTGAGAGCTAACAGGTGACAACAGGAGCTCGAGCTGAAGTGGTAACCCTGAAAGCCCGGCGACAACACGGCTGCTGGCGTTGGCTCAGCAGCTCTGACTGGGCAGCTGCTTTTCATCGGACACACGGCTCAGAACACTGATCCAAGCGACCTAGCCTCCTCGCACTCATTAGCAGCATTACTCGGAGCGCTGTGGGGGCCATCGGAGCTGCTCCAAGTGTTAGGCACAGCTAGTCAGAGGTTTGAGGAGAAATAACATGCCCATTATTCAGGCCAAAGGAGCGCACCAGGATCTCTGTAGAGTGAAGCGGAGCAGAAGTCTTGTTTGGCAAAAGTGAGTTTGACAATCTCACACACAGATGGTAAAGTCAAGTGTTTATTAGCTGGGAAATTGTAGATTTGTAGCCTGAAGACACGAAAGCGACTTCAGACAGCCGCTGACAACCAGAACAAGCAAAACAGCCAATCTTTGCAAATACTCATCCATGTGCATGAAGAGCATTTACCTTCCAGTAATAGTTTTACCATCATTAAATTTGAACTAGTCACAATTCCTACACCTGTGTTCTGTAAAAGGTTGTTTAAAAGTCCATCTTTGAGCAGAGTGGATCTCCCAGCAGGTAGAAATGGGCAATGATTGATTACACACACCATCTGCTGACGAAATGGGTGACTCCTTGGAATAACTTTAGTGCATTCATATGGAAACCAGTGTTTAACATCATTTCCTAAAAGAATCTTTTACATGCAGATGTCTTTGACAAGTTTTTGCTTATTAAAGTCCCTCTCAATCATCTTTTGGTCTATTTTTAAAGTGTCCCCAGTGGTCTTTTAAGTACGATCATGCTGTATTTAGGCAAAATAAAAAAAACTGTTGTTTCTCCCGCTAGCTTACAGCCCCTTATACCTTCAACCTAACACACACAGTGCAAAAAGATTGCAAGTAATATTGGAGCTATCCAGATATACAGATTTGAGTCAGATGCCAGCTCAGATAAGGAATACGAAGTCATACATGGATCTATTTGTCTGCAAGTGGATTTATCAGAATGGAGCAGAGCAGGGAGCTTGTGGTCCACCCAGCTTGTTTTCTACAAATTAAATCATTTTTTTTCATCTAGCATTGTTTTGTCTGCTCCTAATTTACACCAATTTGAATAAAGAAATACTCCGAAATGCTATTTTTACCTTGATTTTTTGATATGTCCTCTGTCATCAGAAAAAACAGAGCATGTTAAAAACACCAAGGGCAATCATTTTTATTGAAGTGGGTCTTTAAACACCTTCCTTATTAATTCAATATAAATTGATAATTCAGTCTGTAGTTTTGATGCATGCAATATTTTATTTTGTAATCAGTGATCCTGAATGCAAACAGGTCTACAAGCATAAACCCTTTACTGAAATGGACAGTTAAAAACAAACTATCATAATGATAATAAACCGGTAAAAAGCAGCTGAGTGTCGTTCTTTAAGTGGTAGAAAGATTGCCGATGCAGTATTTCCAAACTTCCTTCACATTTGGGGATAAACACTTGAAATGACTCCTGAAGTAGATGGAAGAGGGGCTGTCACACTTTTTCATTTCAAAGAGAGTGTGTGATCACTGCATGTCACTAAAACCCGACATTCACGGTTAAAAACCCCTTCATTTGATCCCAGCAGCCCCGCACAGCTCCCTCAGTACAGGCACAAAAATACTGCAGAGAAAAGGAGTGGAAGCTCACTTGATGTTTCTCAACTTTCTTCCACAAACGTCTGACACTCTCCGTCTTGCACAATGCTCAGTGCACCTTGTACTTCTGTCAAGCAATACTTATTTTGCTCATAACATTTGTTTGTGGGCACCTGAAAAGATCGAGCGAGGAGGCTGCCTCCAAAAATAGAATACCTATTTATATATCCAGTGTTCAAAGCTTCACTTACTTCCAGCTTTATCTTCATATTTATATATTTTTTCTTTAGCGGTTTACTTTAAACAAGATGCGGCATTGGAATTTTTATAATGCTAGTGTGAAACTTGTGAGGATGTCAGTACGGATAAATGTGCTGCTGTGTAATGTTAACTATGCCAATCACAGAAAAAAACCCCCAAAAAACCCACCCAAATATTGAGCTAAACGCGTCTTAAGATCCAGTTTTGGTTTGTAGCCACAGGGAATTGAGCTCCTTTTCTGGAAACATTTTGGACGTTTTTTTCGGCTTGTTGAAGCTAAATTCATGAATTTTTATCACAGAAAAGAAAGATTTTCAGCATGACAACAATCAAAACAGCTTTGATGCATCGGGCAGTGATGGGATGCCCTTAGAGAGTCATGAAGAGTTAGTTTCCAGTTGGAATAATGATGGGCAGAAAGTATTCTGAAACTACCCCAACATTTATATATATGTATGTGTGTGTGTGTATAGCCACTACCCCAAATGAAACATCTAAGATGCATGAAAACATCTAGCTCAAGGCATCAACTGACGGTGTACTCAGTGAAAGTCTTAGGCAATGTCAAGAAGTCCTACCAATGACTAGAAAGTGCTGGCTACAGGACAGCACAGAAGTGCTCATCCTGGCAGTTCAGGATCAAGCTCTGAGCATCAGAGCGATAGAGGCTCAGATCTACCACACCAGACAAGAACCAACGTGTAGGCTGTGCAAAGAGGCGCCTGAAACAATCCAACACATAACTGCAGGGTGTAAGATGCTGGCTAGAACAACATACATGGAGCGCCACAACCAAGTGGCTGGAATAGTACACAGGAACATGTGTGCACAATATGGACTATAAACCCCCAAGTCAAAATGGGAAACACCTCTTAAAGTGGTAGAGATCCTAAAAAGATCCTGTGGGACTTCCAGATACAGACGGACAGGATGGTAATGGTGAACCAAGCAGACATTGTAGTGATGGATAAAGAACAGAGGAAAGCTGTTGTGGTGGATGTGGCAGTACCAGCGATGGCAACATCTAGAAGAAGTAACATGAGAAACTGGAGAAATACCAGAGAGAAAGCTTGGAAAGTGAAGATGACAGTGAGGCCTGTATGATCCCAAATAAATTTGAACAGAATTGTCAAAGGTTGTAAACATTTAAAATGTGATCCCAGCCTCTTTGGTACTCTGGGTTACAGTCTTCTCTGAAGCACAAGTCCCAACTTTTTAATGTAAGAATATTTCAGTAAAGTTTTTCAAGTAGCGTGGAGTAACGGCTCTTAGTAGTTGCTGTTTTACAATGAGACACGTGGAGTTGAGAGAGGAATAGAACAGAGAAGGAATAAAGCTGCTGGCCAGTTAGTGGTGGACCCCTTGGTATTATCACATGCAGTGTCTCCACTGCTGCCTCTAAAAGCAGCATTGTGCTTGTTTATCATTGTGGAGCTTAGAGTTTTAAAATTCCAATGAGGCTCCATTGAGCTGTCTTTATCATGCTGGATGATTTAAGAGCCTCCGGGGAGCCGGAGCCTGCCTCCCTCGCTGTACCAGCAGAATCTTCACCAGGAGGCCAGTGTCAAGTGTGTTTGATTTTTAAGCCTCTTCACAGTGTGAGCATGCTGCTTTCATACACCAGCACTCCAACCAAATCCTCCCAACTTTTCATCTACAATTTCCCTTATGGAGTGTCATTGTGACGGGCTTTTAAATGACTCATTCCTGCATATTTCTTTAGCTACTGAAATTAAATCTAAGGCTATGAAGTGTACATCTGCGTGGTTGCTGTAGCACCATATGGACAGCTATTCAGATTGTACAGACACACACAAGAATACTAATGTTGATTGTTGCTGTCAGTGAACATTTGGATCATTCTAGACAGTTCTGGGGTACAGAGGGAAGATCAATAAGCTCCATCATCAGAGTGATGCAGAAATGGTTATCGCGCTGGAAAGGTTGACTTTATTGATTAAAAGCCCACAATACAAAATCTTTGTTGGCAAAATTATATTGGCATTTGTTTTGTGAGTGCTTTGTGCTTTTTTCCCCCCCTAAGCTGTCAGTATATTTAATGCGGATAGTTTTAAATAATTTTAGTGGGTGTGGTATAAATGCTGTTGCAGAAAAAAGGTTGAAGCTTGTTGCTTTTCATGTTTGTAAGAATTTTCATATACATACAAACACATACATATATATATATATATATATATATATATATATATATATATATATATATATATCAGATTAGTCACTCTTTTGGATTCTAATTAATCACAATTCATCATAATGTTTTACTACGTAAGTTTTAGACGACAATATACAGCTTTGGAACAAAAAAGGGCCAGAGAAAACATTTCTCTTTCATCTGTAGTGCCTGAAATGTTTTAATTTGTTAAATGTTAAATCTTTTCTCAGACCTTCCAGAAATGTAATTTGTGTGAACAAAACACCTCAATAGTAAGATAAGCAGAACTCTAAAGACTTTAATGTCTGCAGTATTACTCCAAGAAAAGAAAGATGCTGATACGCAGCCATAAGAAACAAACATTGTGTTTCTGCACTTTAAATGGTCCGGGTGAATTCTCAAATCTGATTGGGTGCTGGGTGTTCACTGACATCTAAAAAAGAAGTTCTGGTCACAAAACCAAAATGTTCTATATCACTGCGCATGCAAAACATTTTGGTACATCTTCAGGGCAAATACAAGTGGTAAGAGGTGAACTTTCTGTTTGAACTGATGCTTTATTTAATTTATCGTGATGATCAGCACATATATCACTTTCTTTTGCCACTGCAGTTAGGGTCTGCTGGCTCAGTAGCCCGTTTTACCTTGACAACGAGCTGCACCACCGCTCAAATAGATTGATTTTTGCAATCTAAGCAACAGCAACAACAGCAAAAAAAAAACAAAAAAAAACACTAGAATAAAGTACTAAAAATTGATTGAATATCTATTTCTTTTATGAGTCACCACAGAATAAGCCATAATAGTAATTTCTGACAAATTGTGCATTTCCAGAAATCAACACACGTCATGGAAGCCTAAACCGCCCGGCACAAAGAGGATGATGGTTGCTTTCTGAAGTGCTATTTATCTGCTTTAGTAAATAATAAAGCATACATTTTTTAAAAATGAATCGCGTGGGTTGACGTGTTAACGTTGAGAGCGCTATTATATATATATGTATATCTATATGTATATATATAAAAATTTGAACATCAACAGGTTGTTCATGCAATACATTTCTCATGGTAAAAAAGAGGCAGTTCTTTGGTGTCCCTAGAAATTTCAATATTAGCTAATAGAAACAATAAGTACTTTAAAACAGAAAAGTTAAAAAAAAGTACTTTGTTTATGTTTTTTTTTTTTTTTTTTACTGTTTACTTGTTAAGCGCACAAAGTTAAGCAACAGACGAAGCAACCTATACAAAACTATAAATATGTAAGCTACATATTTTTCATTTTCTTTTCTTTTGGTTCCATTCAATTTCTGAACAACTCTCCATGTTTCTGTATAATTTTGTTGCCATTCACCTTTGGCTTCTCACATTTTTGGGTATTTTGGACATAGCTAATATTATGTGAAAGCAATGTTTTCAAGCATTTACCTCCAACAAAGCAACATGTCAGGATCCAGACTGGATTATTGATGTCAGTGCAAACACTCTATAACCTCACTCCCACATGCTAAGTATTTCTAATGGTTTTTGAATATTAATTTTGCAAATGTTTATTCAAACACAGATCTTCCAACTCTTAATGTGATTTAGAAAAAAAGGAAACGTATATAAAAACCACTGACAGCATTCAACACTGTAAAGTCAACAATGTTTTAATTCAGATGTTAATTCAAAAAGTTGGATTTCTCTTTTTTTATTTGAGAATAAATTGAATGTTTCACACAAATGTAAAAAATCTTCCACGTGACGTTGGTTGGCTTTAGCAGCTCTTCAGAGAGCATTTAATGAACTGCATTGCCTTCAAGAGAAGGCCCCTTGTTAACAGTTCAGCATAAATGGTATCTTATTCTTTCTTCTTCTCAAACCTTCTCACACTTCTCTCCACTTATGATGGGCTGCTGTAGTACATGTGCCCATTGTTCCGGCGGCGTTTGAATGTGTTTTTAAATTAGTTTAGTGGAAACGGCGAGATTATCCCTGGAGAAAATGATGCCCTGAAGGAAGAATCTTTCTCAAATTTTAGTGCCGCTTTCAGTAAAAGGCTGTTGCACAATTGTGAACTACAATTGAAGAGGGCACTTGTTCAACAGCCCCCTATGCTTTTGTACATGTCAATAAGTTTGGATGTTTTTCTTTGAAGCTTCCATTTAATCCCAGCATTGCTTGTTTTAGTTTCTGTAATGTCCCTCGTATCCTCAGTATGAGATTGTTGTGGTGTTGAACCAAAAGATCTTCATGGCCAGAGTGTTAAGAACTAGAAATAGTTTTATAATATGTAAATCACTTGTTTTCTGAGAACATTTCACTGAGACAATCCTACACCAGAAAAAGAGCTACTGCATCAGACATTTCCTTATTTTGGATAATTTTTGGGCATAACTACAATCATTTATTTCACATGTCAAAGTCAAGGCCCGTGGGCCACATCCGGCCGACCGTGTAAAAATTTCTGGCCCTCAAGATCATTTTATAGATTGTTGGTATTAAAAACCTGGCAATATGTCACACTGGTAACATTAACTACAGATCCCATCATGCAGCGCGCTAGATCCCTTAACACCAGTGTGGCCAGAATGGGTGTTTTCCAGTCCAATTGTGTAGTTTTGTATCTAAATTTGCAGGCAAAGCTTAGCTTATAGTGTAGCTTTGGACACAGTAATGAGAGTGGGTTTGGGTTTGGTTTGGTGGTTCCTTTTTGATACACGTCTCAGCAGGAACGTGCAATCAGGAGAGGCAGGTGAGCCAGTCCCTCACCTGTAAACTATCTGCTATAACTATCTCTATAAAATGACAAAAGTAAAGACATTTGAATGTTTTTTCTTTAATTGTTAATTTTATTTCTACACAATATATTTTTATTGGGAGCAAAATATCAAGTTATTTAAGATTTAGGATGATTTATTATGGAATAACATTTCTTTCTGTTTTTATTCATTCATAATTATGTTTAAAAAGTAAAAAAAAACATTTTCAAAGTTTATAGGTTTTGTTTAAGTGTATTGAAGAAATGTTTATCCCATCACCTAAGGTGCGTTTTGGATTTTTTTCCTCTGTGCAATTCAGGTTGACATCCCTGATTTATCTGAATAAACACAAAAAGCAGATACATTTGCACCACAAATTTAATGCAAATCTCCTGAAAACAGGCACAGACTGTTGTAGTGCTGTTCCACTTATCTTTCATAACATGATGGTTGTGACACAGTGCTACTCTAAATGTAACATTTGCATTCCCTCATTTATAAAAAAAAATGATGAGCCTTCTCTGTTTTTCTGGCATATGGCGCACCACCGGAGCTCCTGGTACCATATGCCATTGTGTTCCAGAGTACAGTCAGTGTGGTTAAGATTGCAAGGCTCTAGTCAGATGATAGGATAGAACGCAGTCAGCCATAAAAGCAGCAGGAAGGAGCACTTACCACTCAACATGTTATATGTATGTAAGTGGAGGGTAAACACAGAAGATTCACGTCTGGAAAAGGGAAGCTAAGAACCATAGAAAAACTCAACTTGTTTGTTTAGGTCTTTTAGTGTAAAATCATCTGTGGATTTCAAGTCACTTTTAATGTGTCTGTTTTCATTGTGGTGTCCAGAAAAAACGTATCTCCCGCCCTATGCATTCAAGCAGCCACTTTAAATGATTAGTCCACGTTAACACGAGTAAATGCACGTTCCGGGCTTCTGCGTTCAAAACTACTTCATTCACGCATAGCTATGCACATTTTTAAGACTTTTTGCAGGCATTAAACACACATTGAAAGTTAAGCAGGTCAAACTTTGACCAATCAGAAACTCAAATTTGCACGGTACCCTATTAATTTACAGAAGTACCAACCGTTTGAACATTGATCATGGAGGAGAAATAAAAAGGGGGATTTGTGCTGGGACTAAATTACATAACACTAAGCCTTTCACATATCGGAATAGAGCTGTAAAAAAAGCAATATTCACCAGATTTGCACCACCTTGACATTTTGCATTAAGTCTCTTCCAACCGCACTTGGTGGACGTGCTAGTAAACAGTAGAAAACGAACAAGAACAAGCCCCTCCCTGCTTGTTCTGTGTAAACATCATAGGTTAAATAAGAATTCAATAATGCGCGTTTAGCCTGTTTTTATGTGCCCAGGGTGTATGTCCCTTAAAAGACACAATAATAGAAATGCCTTATTCACTTTTGATTTTTAAACCTATGTCAGCCTCTGCTCCTCATTTGAGGATGCCTGTTTGTTTTTTTAGAGTTTTATCATTTTTACGCCAAACTGAATTTTTATTCTAATTTGCCAGAATTCCACCCAGACAAGCAAAATGACAAAATTATCATTTTAATTTAAAAAAGTGAAGAAAAAAACAACTAACCTCATTTGCTATAATTGAAAAGGGAAGCCTCCTTAAATGACAAAAAGGATTACAGATGTTTGACAAAATTACCATACCATTAACACTTACAAAAAGAACAGCCTCTTACCTTAGAAATTCAAGTTTTAGACAAACTCATTCAAGTGCAGGAAGACATGAGCATGTAAATCTAGGTCTTGTTAAAGTAAAACATTTTGAACAATTTTTGTTATCATAAAAATGTTAGAAGCATATTTTAAAGGATGCTTGAGTACTGCTCCACCACCCTGCTTTCAAAAACTCATAAAAGGGAATTACTAACTTTAAAATGGTTTGAAATTACAAACACATGAACTATAACCTTGAGTTGAATCAAATTGACAGCTGTAGTTGTTAAAAAATATTAGAAGCACACAAAAGCATAAAAGGCTGACTTCCATTAGTCCTTTCACTTCTATCTCAGTCCGACTCTTCCCTGTCCAGCACTCGCAGTGCTGATGATAATCTGAGCACAGACGCTTCTGTTTCACTCACCCCATGCAGAAGGGGCAGCGTGCTCTCTTTTCAGTGAAAGGAAAGAAGGGGGAAGTTTCAGGAAAAAATAGGGTTCTTAAATTTCACATTTTGTGGTTGTTGTTGTGAGCAACTAACATGCAACACTAAAGCGGTGGATACGGACTGTCTTCAGACGAAATAATAAGATCATAGACCGCTTGGTGTGCCTTACTGATGATTAGTGTGTGGCGTCAGGGCACCAAATGACAGCATCACTGTGTTACTTAGTACAACTTACAATAGCCTAATGAATACTTCACCATACACTACTGTAACGTCACCGATGACAATGGTACATTCCATTTTCTTGACGTCCCTTAAAGTGGCTGTTCAAGCCACAAGGAAAGTGCCAGGTCGACTGCTGTATGGGTTCATGTAACTGAGGCTGAAACAACACAGAGCTGATATTAATGGTGTTAGAGAACGTAAGAATCAGCAAAAGTTTGGTTTTCCATTTCTGTTCTCCTCTTGGAGGACCAGCATTTATTCCACCAAACACAAATTGGTCTCTAGGTCAGTGATTATTAAAGAAAAATCTATTTTAAGAATAAAGTTGTATACTGGCAAATACTGTGCTCTCTGAAAATATTCTTATCCCAGGGGTGAGAATAATGTTGAGCAACACAGTTATTTACAGTAATTGATACAAGTAAAAGTTAAGTGAAATCTAAATGAAGAGATCGGCTTAAGCGCCTTCACTCACTTCTTAATGAGCAAATCTGCATCTTTCTCCTCTCCTGAAGGGAGTATTTGTCCTTCATCTCCTCTGGCAGACCATGTTGCTTTATCCCTTCTCCTCCTCCTCATTTCCACCTATTTCCAAACGTCCAAGGAAACATCTCCCATTCCATGATTGCTCCAAACTCATCTACCTTGAAGTCTTGCGGGGTTACCAAAAAGCAGTTTGTCTTACCAAACATTTACCAAACACATTGTTAAGAAGGTTGACAAATAAAAAGGTGAGTTTAGTCATTGCTTCTTTTGTCATAATTTCTTCATTTCTTTTTGCATTTGTGCAAAGTTGATTCCACTTTCACAGTAAAACACAAAGCAACCAGTCTCACTGCAGGACACTTCCTGATGTTGGAAGCTAATCTAAAAACCCTACCATTCCCCACAGTTTATTTTAAGCCTCAGCCAGTGTGAATGTTTGGGGTAAAAAGGTGAGCCTCTGCCTGCAGGGACTGAAAGGGGCAGGATAATGGCAAGATATGAGGTTGATTCATGAAGTTTGAAATTAGTTATTGCTGAGCCCTTTCATTTGCGCCTCCACTCTCCCTGTGAATCTTTCAATCACTCCTAATGTAGTGAGTGAACACATTTATCATTACAACGCAATTCCTGCTTTCATTGTGGTCTCTGCCGCTTGCTTGTATCACTGATGGGCTCCATCTTTCACGCTAAAATAACCGAATTACAGACATCGCAAAGTGAGGACTATGGATTCTACCGGCATCACCATGGCAACGTGAGCTGGGAGTGTGTGGCGCTGGTTTGATCTTGCACTAGCGCACAGAGGAAGAGAGTTAAGACCATTGTGTTCCTCAGAAAATGGGGGGGTTAGATCATGGGTTTATTGTGTGCAGGCCCGCAAGGCAGATAATCATAAATATAAGAGGGAACAAAGTTTTCTTTTTAAGCTGAAGCTATTGCAGAAAAAGGGGCTTCAGAAGGTTTTCACTGACCCTTTGAGCGCAATACATTGACCCTTTGGGCCACAGATTCATCGTGATGTTCTTGATCTTTAGGTGCACTGAAGAAACGCAGAACCTCAGGCCAAAATCAGGCAAGAGCATCCAAATCCAGACTTTCTGCAGAAACATCAAAACCACCTGTTAAAAGTAAGCAAACATGTCTGTTTTCCCTAAAAGCTTTAATATTTAATCTCAACTACAATAAATGATCAAAATACAGTTCTTGGTTTTTTTAATTGGTTCAGCAAGATGAAAAAACCGTTTGAGCAGCTACTTTAGCTGAAGTCCTTTCTGAAAAAGGGGTTTTCTTTAGCATATTTCTTCCACCGTTTTTTATTGGCAGTTTTGAGTTAACTGTGAGATTCAAACAAAGCTAAAAGCATCAAGTACAGCTATAATAGCTCTTGTCAAACTGGGAAGTCTTTGAAATGCTCCAAAAATTTGATTCAGTATCTTACCATCCTGTCATGATTAAAATAAATCAAATAAATAAAGTCATTTTCAATTTATTTTATATAAATGTTGCAAGTTTTTTGAAGTTGTTATAATGATGCTTTGATGGTTGTCAGGGAAAAAAGGTAAATAAAAAATGTATCTGCTTCTCTACAAACTGATCAATCGCTGATAAACACAAGTCAGCACTTTCATGTTTGTGCAAACATTAGACAGAAAAAAATAATTCAATTGATTTACTATTATCTACCTAATATTGTTAATCTGCTATTAATGTAAGTTAAATTGGCAAATAAAAAATTGCCTTGATGAATATGCAATATGGGTGTTTTTGGCAGAATGCACAAAAAGCTAGTAGGAGTCTATGCAAAGAAACAATGTGTAACACTGATTTATTAATCATGAAACTCTGTTGGAGATGCAGAACTTAGATGTTTCCACCCTCTGTATTGACTTAGGTGGGTTTTCTTTTTGTATTCTTTCTTTCCTATGTTACCCTTGTAGCATTCCCATTGAGCCTCACGTTCCAAACAAGAAGTACCAAGAAGTCAAAATCCCATAGACTTCTATGGAAGATGAACAACTATTACTTAGTCACTCTATTTGTTACAATAACCATTCCTGCTCTGATACCTTTTTTTAAAACATGTTCTTGATAATACTCATTTTTTCATGACATTTTTCTCTAGTGCAAGTTGTTCAAGTCATAAACCGACCAATCAGATGGTTCAATAAGAGTAGGGGGCCCCTACGTCAAACGCTTAAAACATTTGAATGATTTCGTGCAGCCTGCTTTAAAGTGGTAGGAGTTTGGCCTTCCAACAAGCTCACTCCTGATTGGTGAGAGTGGTTGCCAAATACACGTTGACTCAGACCAACTTCAGAACAACAACTCGGACACATCATTGCTTACTGATGATGTCTGGTTTCAACATGGCAGTGTCCGTATCGCAAATGAAATCAATGCGACCTAATTGATTTCATTTGGTTGAAGCCGAAGACTTTTCCATTTATTTTCTCCTGCAATGTCTGCCGCTCCCCAAAAATCCTTTCCGCTTTTGTCATCTTGCTGGTGACTCCACTTCCCCCAGTTTTCAAGTGACCTCACACAAATATTATTCATATAAACAAACAAAAAAAACCCCTTTCTATACACACTAGAGTGATTAATTAATTATAATCCACGTGGACTTCAATATTTTAACTGTCATTTTGTTATATAATTTAGGGTTGCTCCAACCAGGCTGAGAGAATGCTGTGTGGCTTTTTAACCGTACTTTAGTCCTTTAAAATGTTAATCATATTGATGAAAACTAATAACAGCCACTTTCTTATTTGGATATGGCAGGTTCTCATAATCACTGCCAGCTCATTTCAGTCCCGATTGTCCCAAAAGGCTTGGATGCAATTTCTTCTGTAAGTGACGAAGCAGCAGACAATGATCTCATTTAAGGGGAACAATGTGACTCTTAGTCTTTCTCCTGTTTTGTTGTGGAAACTCTCCAGTGGTGCTGAATGGAAGGGAGGCGGGGGGAGGCCGATAGTCATCTAACACCCGCTGGAAGCCGTGTCTGCATTAACAGTGGAGCATGTACATACAAATGCTGAATGCACTGAACACCAAAGTGGAAGATGCAATAAGACGTGAACTATTTGATTAGATTTATCTTAATCACAGACATTGGTAAACAGATATATAAAGTGGTGTGCATTACAAAAATTGGATTAGTTCAAGATCTTGCTGGATGAATCTCAGGAGAAAAAATATAATTAAAGTCAAGATTGATGCTCGTGCTGACCTACATTTTTCAAAAAATATCTGAATTTTTACAACTAACGTCCCATTTGTTTTTGCAATGGATTAAACTCTAATTACAATCACCCACTGCCAAAGACAAACACAGCATTAGCATCAAATATGCAAATAGAGGTGTCGTATTACTCAGAGAGATGAATCACAGTAAATGAGATGAGAAGGACTCAGCCATGTATCCACAACAGCTTTCCCTTTGTTCAGGCTCAGAGTGTGGAGCCAACCCGGTAGAGTTATTTGCCGTAAATTGTGTTCCTGACTACAGTTATCTGCAGCAAATATAATACCCATTAAAGTTTCATTAGTAAACCAATGTACCAGATGCATTCGTTTCATCCTATTTTCTGCACTGGAAATACAGAAAAATGGTTTTCTTTGCGTTCTCTCAATTAGGGCTGAGTTTTATTTTTGACAGGCATTGAGGGGATTTATGAGGAAAAAAAGGCACATCAAAAAAGAACTGTCAAAGAGGATTCGATCACATTGCATAAAGAGGCTTTAGTTTAAAGTTAGAGAGAAAAAAGTTCTGCTTGCTGTGGACTGGTAAAGAAATGGAGTTTCTCTCCAAATGTTTGTGATACATCAAAGTAAACTTTGGGGGAAACACGCTTAGGAAAAATAAAGATCTAACTTCTGTGTCATAAAGTGGAGCTTTACTGTGTGAACGATAAAGTGAGGGTACATTAAAGAGATAGTTAACTACAGTTTTAGCATTACAAAATGGTTTCTGTCTGCAGATATGGAATGTGATAAAAAGGAAAGCTTGTGATAAAATGTAGTTCAAATAATGACATGCTGGAGTGCTGACAACTGCAGAAGGGTTTGGCATGTTTGATCAGCACTGTTTCACTCTTCCTGAATCTGCTGTGAGGCGTTACAGTTTATTCTGTGGCTTATTGTGTATTCTGTGAAACTTTATTATGTAGATTAAGCCACTAAGTTTGCAAATGTTGGCTTTAGGATATTTTACACATGATAAATACGTGACACAAGCCAACAAAACCAGAATTTTATTCTAGGCAAAATAAAAAAAAAAACTTTTGTTGTTGTATAGGACAAAGTTTCTGCAGAGCAGCAGTAGTTCATTAGAAATTTGCCTCTGAGTTATGGGTGGAACTGTTGGCTCAAAGTAAGCCTGCCTTCATTTCCCATTATACCATTGCTTCCATGCTCTCCTGCTAGCTTACACCCCTCACACCCCCAACCTAACATTGGCAGTGCTACAAAAATAGTGAGCATTATTGGAGCTATCCAGCCGTACAAACAACAGATTCCAGCTCGGATGAGGAAAACCAAAACATACATGGATCTATCTGTTTGCAAGTTGATGTATGAAAAACATTTCTGAAAAACAGCAACGCTTTTTGCAAAAATAATAATTATTTTAAAATTAATTAATATCCACAATTAAAGGACCACGGGTAAAATTTTCACAATAGACACATATATAGTTTAAGTGAGACTTTAAATACACCACATTTTTGTTAAAGTAGGTCTTTAAACTTTTATACTTTTTGTATGAACTGCACTTGCGCTTTGTACTCTGTCAGGCAGTCGTGCAATACATTTCCCTGCATACTGTATTAGTATGTAGGTGTACTATAGCTGTATGTGTATCTGACAAATAAAATTTGAATTTGTTTAAGAAAAACATCCACTGGTAACAAATCCAGCAAATAGTTCTGGTGTCTTTTGAAACTTTTTGGTGACTTTGACTTTAGGGATGTCATTTTTTTAACTCTCCTCAAAGAGGTAGTGTGTTGATGCAACAGATGTGCTCTTCTTCCTTGTGCCTGACGCTCTCACACCATGAAGGATCAACAATGGACCAACCTTCACTGTCTGCACACAGCTGAACCTCCCAAGTACAACCAAAACCTGAGAGGTTTGCAGATGTGTCAAAAAAAAAAAACAATACCTTAAACTGCAGTTTCACCAGGCTGCCATGGACTGAGACGAGAACATAACTGCCTAAGTGGAAGGAGTATTTTTAAAACTATAAGTTAAAGTAATGTATATGATTTTGGAAAAGACATTGTTTGAATGAGTAAACAACCATCACCATGTCTGGTTTCCATTTAAACATTATAAAGTGTTTGTTTCTTTGTGATGGATCACTCATTAGGGTCCTCCCGATTTTTTTAATTGCAAGCACCGCAATATTAGGATTTTCAGCCATTACTCTTTATACCTGCTTTTTACAGTTAGTATAAGAGTAGAAAAGCACTTTTTGTGCCATCCTCCTGTGAAAACGAAGGGGGGTTCTGACACAAACCTGTGGTAAATGGAATGCATTTATTTATCTCTGTTCTGGTCTTGTTGACAACCTAAAGTGCTTTTACTTCAAGCTGCACTCATCCATTCAGACAGCACTATTTTAGTCAAAACATTATTTTTCTCCTAAAGTCCACACAGAGACACAGCTGAGCCCAGAAATCATTCCACTGACCTTCCAATCAGCAGGCAGCGGTCCTACTTCCCAATCTGCCGTCTGCCTTAGGGCTCACTTTTGAAATATAAGTAAAGAAACTGTAATCTTTACACGAAAACCCCAGACACAGTGTCCGCTGCCTCCTATGCACTTTAAAACCCAGAGGCTTGTCATTAGTGAGCTGAAGTTAGCGTACGACAGGGCCTGAAAATTCAATCACTTGTTTTGGTCAAACTGACTTAGTCTAAGTTTGGAGATTGTGGTAAATGCCTTTAGGGTAAATGCATCATGTGGTTTGATTCCAAAGAAAAAACAAAAAAGTAGCTCAAATTCCTGAAAACTTTAAAGACGCTGTAATAGAAGCAAAAACACGGGAGCTTTGCTCCTTCCTGGAGACCATGCAGCTGCAGAATAGTCAAGCTGTGGACTTATGTTTGGTTCTGGAGTGTACTTAAAGAATTTATTTGACATTTAAAAGATAAGAGGTCAAGTTCATGTAAGGTGTAAAAATGCAGGGAAGTATGTGGATAAGCTCAAGTTTCTTTTTTTGTATTTTTTCATTCTATGAAGGACAAAATATTATGCTTAATATGCAATTTATTGATTCAATAAAAAATAATGGAGAACTATTGTGATAAATCAATAGATTCACAAACACATATAAAGAGAAAAGATCATTTTCCAATAAATTAGACTGTTACACAGAAATATAAATCTAAAAAGAAAAAACAAAGAAGCTACTCATTAGTTATATTTCATTTTTCTTTGCAAGATTACAACATGTTGACACTTTGAACTAGGAAAGGGTCCCAAATGTGATGATGCATAATTTGAGGTGGAAGGTACAACCCAAAAAAACATTTTAAAAAATCACAATTAAAATTAAAGAAGCAAAGCAGATAATAACAGAACAACATTATGTTTTATAAATGAAAAAATGTAAAACACCCCCCCCCAAAAAAAAAAAAAAAAAAAAAGAAAATTCCAATTCCAAACAATAAAACAAAGAGCAAATATTTCATAAACCAAAATTATTTCCAGAAAGCAAAACAAGATATTAAAAAAACAAATACAAATGAGAACACAGAAAAGGTAGGTATTGTGGGAAATTACTGATTGGATGATGACATGCGTTCATCTTTTCAACTGGTAGTAATTGGTCATGGTGATATCTTTCAAAAACTTTCTTTAAGCTTCTTGCCACAGCCACTGCAAAAGTTTGGTGATTACTCAATCTAGTGCTGTCATGCAATTACATTTTTAGTGCTTTGACTTATTTATAATTATTCTAACTAGTCTATTTTAATCGCAAATATTTTTAATGTAATATTTGCTGTAAAAAGCCTCATTTTGCGGCACTTTCATTTAAACGTGTGTCATTGTGGCGCAGCAAAAGGTCAAAATACAACTAAAAGTGTTTCTATTAAAACTTCCAGCCTTCATTTGAAAACCAAGGGAGATTTTTTCCCATCTAAAACAATTAAAAAAAAAAAGAATTTACCACACCGAAAAACCTTTTTATGATTAACGCAAAAATTATTAACCACAAACTTCTTATTATTACCATAATACAGATATTGACATACAGTATTTCACAGGTTATCACAACAGCAAGACAGCATAAGACATTTAGTGATTTTATCACACCTGTTTGGTGAATTTGATCATTTTAATATTAGGATGAAGCAGAAAAGAAATAGAGAAGAGAACATAAGGAGGAGGCAATGAGACAGTGAGGCATGACACCAGAAGAATTGAATTATTTAGACTTTGAACTTTGTTTCTTTAAAGCAAACTTTAGCTTCATCATCTGGACAAAAACAAGCGATAAAAGGTGAACTTTCCCTCTGAACTTATGCTTTGTTTATCCTCATGATGATTACTTTTCTCAAAGAGGAAATGGCAAGTTGGTGTTACCATGACAACGTGACCCACCGTGTTTTAAATCGTCTGCTTTTTGTGAAAAACAATTGTAACTTAAAAAATAACAAGACTGAAGTTCTAATAATTGATTTTTTTTCACAAGTGACCATGGTAAAAGTCGGGTCTTCCCTGTGACCTCCGCCAGTGACATGCTCGGAATCCTCCCCCAGGGAGGCGTCCAGGAGGCATCCGGACCACATGCCCAAGCCACCTGAGCTGCCTCTTCCCGAGGTGCTACTATGAGCTCTCTCCGGGTGTTCGAGCTTCTCACCGTAACTCTAAGGGAGCGCCCAGCGACCCTACGGCGGAAGCTCTTTTCAGCCAATTTAATCTGGGACCTTGTTCTTTCGGTCATGACCCAGAGCTCATGACCACAGGTGAGTATTGGAACGAAGATTAAGGAAGAACGACGAGGAAAATTGAGAGCTTTGCTTTCTGGCTCAGCTCCCTCTTCACCACAACGGATCGGTACCATGATCGCCTAATGGCAGACACTGCACCAGTCCACCTGTCGAACTTCCCTCACTAGTGAACAAGACCCCAAGACACTTCACCTGAGGCCGGACCACTCCACCGATGCAGAGAGGACAAACTACCTTTACAGTATCTGGTACCTTTCTCTTTACCACAGTTCAGCCAAAACATCCTTCTGTGGGGCGTCAGTGGCTCAGAGGTAGAGCGGTCAGCGTCTAATCAGAAAATCGCAGGTTTGGTTCCCTGTCCTGCCAACCCATGTGTCAATCTTCTTGGGTAGGACACTGATCACCACATTGCTCCTTGTGATTATAGATTGGCACCAGTAGTAAAGCACTATACAAGTATACATTATTTACTATTCTGCTTCTCCCTCTTCTTCAAAACTCAAACATCATCATCGTCATACCATCCCCTGTTTAATTTTTTTTAGCATTTTAATTTAATTTCTGAAAATACACTTTCGTTTTCAGAGTTATTTATGCTTTGATTTTTAAAATGCTATTTTTTAAATTCATAATTTTGTATTCATTTTGCTTTTTTAAATTTCGTTTTGACCTTGAATATGATTTTACATTGAAGGCCACCGTAAAAAGGTGATGTTACATCGCACCAAATAAGTGAACTGAGTCCCATCCGATCTTATATGCTCAAAAGACTGTTCACTTTTTGACTTCCCTGCTTGGCACCACTTTGAAGAACCGAACACCGACAGGAAGCTGCTTGTTTCGTTTTTATCCCCTGGCTGTTTTTATCTGCTGGGAAGGACTCCTCCTTTTCATTTCACAAATTCAGATTCCAAATGCTCCGACTGAAACACATTACTCTCCATCCCAGCTTTTCTCAGGGCAGTGACTGGACCTAAACACTCCCATTTTGACAGGGAGCCTGACTGGGTTAATGCGAATAAAGTGTTCCTCTGTGAGCGGGAAGAATATCCTCCAGAAGAGAAAGAGGAGCTTTGGTTCCAAGCATTTCCAGTTTTACCAGAACTGCTTTTGTAAGTGGGTTAACTGTTTTTTTCTCTTCTCTTTCTAAATAAAACATGCACCAGATGTGGCATAAATACTTTAAATAATGTCATTGACAAAACAAGAAAGTTATTTTTTTGGTAGATATGTTTAATGTACAAATCAAACTAGATTTAGCGACTTTATGGCACTGATCAGACATGCACACCATTAGCTGTTTATGTTTTCCTCCACTTCCAATCTCAGCAACTCTCTTGTGTCAACACATATTAGTATTCATAGAGCCACAGTCCTTTGCTTGCAATATAATAAATATTTTGGCAGCACATGCTGTATGAAAACAGACAAGGTGATTTTCATAATGCGCTGCACGACATGCAGGATGTTTAAGTGAATGCCTCTACATCGCATTTACAGAGAAAAAAAATGTTTATTTAATGTCACTGGGAGATTTTTTTTCTATTAAGTTTAATATTTAAATTCGTATGTGAATAAGCTTCATATGAATATGGGGACGCACTATGTGAAGCACTTCATCCCTGACTGGTGGAAATGTTTGGTTCTCTGCTTGAACATCCACTCACATATGAAGTCCAGCATCTGTTAATGAAGAGCACTTAAGTTGTCCCCTCATCTTCCTCTCGTCTCTGGCTCCCTGTGCATCTCACGTCAGCTTCCAGATGATGACAATCACTCAAATGTATTCATTCAAGATTTTCCTGCAGCCCTGGTAATGTTTAATGTACTCCAGTTTTTCCGCGTCAACACTTTGTTCTTGTCTCATGAGCTGCAGTGTTACAGTCATCATAGTTACTTTTACATTCATCTAAACTCGCCTCTTGTTTGACTGCAGCTCAACTTCTGAGTCTTCAACCGAATGTTTAAATCCCGCTCCGATTACCCTTCAATCTATTTTTGAAGCGTTCCCAGTGGTCTTTGAATTTTGATTAAGGTGTTTTTGGCCAAAATTCAAACACCTGTGTCATTTTCTAGAACATAGTTTCTGTGGAGCGGCAGGAGTTCATTATACATTTGTCTCTTAGTTGTGGGCTGGATGGTCTCTGTTTACATGCTCTCCCGATAGCTCACAGCCCATCACACCCCCAACCTAACCTTACAAGTGCAACAAAAATGGTGAGTATGTCAGAGCTACGCAGCTGTACAGTTTAAAACCTGATGCCAGCTCAGACGAGGAAAACAAAGACGCAGATGGATCTGGTGGTCTGCAAATGGATGCATCAGAATGAAATGGAGGACAGAGCTTGAGGCCCACCCCGGGGATTTTCTTTGTCACAAATACGATCTCTTTTTCAAACAGCATTTTTTCATCTGCTCCTGATTCACAATTTGAATAAAAAGATACTTAGAAAATACTTAGAAATGCAGTTTTGCAGTTTTTTTTTTGTATTTAATGTCCTCCATCATCAGAAAAATGCCACAAGAACAAGTTAAAAACACCCAAATCACCATTTATGGGCCTTTAAGCCTTGTAGAAACCATAAAGCCTTCAGGTTGTGGGCTTTAATTCTCTGAATTTACTTTTACATTTTTTTTTTACTTTTAATAACTCAAAATATACATTTTTAGATTTCTGCAGGAGCAAAAGTTAGCTTGAAGGCATCAGCACACAGGCTGCAATGATTAGTTGATCCAGTTACCTACATCCAAAATTAAAACGTCATCGTGTTGAATTTCAGTTTTAACACTAGTTTTAGTTTCATTATTAATGGAGTGCCCCTTGAGATGCAACAAATCATTTTCAAGTGGTCCAAAGCACAAAACAATGCAACAAATACGCACAAATATAACTATATTTACACATGTTCACCAAACTAATTTTATTACAAAACAAAAAGACAATACAAGAGTGATTGACTTTGACTTATGCTGAATTTGCAACCCCCCCTTGATTCAAATATCATAACAGAGACTAAGTATTTTCAGAAATTGTGCAAAAAGTTTAGAGATTTTCTCCTCTCAGCCCTGAAACCTTCATAATTGTAATAGTATTAAAGAACTTGAGCACATACTGCTAATAAAAGTTCAGTAATCAAAAAGTAGTCAGACTACACAAGACTTAGAAAAGCTGCAGCTCTTTTCCACTCAAAGAAAAATAAAACACCTTGATTATTTTGGCAGGTTTCTCTGATCACATATAGAATATATTTCCAGTGTTTAATGCATACATTGTGGAGGTTGTTAGCATAAAAGCTTTGGCCTGTGAGAAGCATAATCCCCTGACGTGAATGCATGCTTTCTATCAGCTAAAGCTCTCATTTTTCAGGGGATGAATTTGATATCAGACTCTTGAAGTTCCTTATTCTGGAACATTTTAATGAATGCAAACACTTAAACAACCGTCTCTCACATCAGCTGATCCACCCAGATTGTTTGTAGTGATGATATGCTGAGCCTGGTGCCTTCAGACTGCTTGATTATGTTAAACACATAAAAAAAACAAAAACCCTGATATTTCCATTTGAATGGACCTGGAGCTCTTCTGTTGCACGTTTGTGGATGTTATGTTTCCTCAGCCACACATGAGGTGATTAAGATTTATGAATCCTGAATGTGAATAAGTTAATCTCTCAGCGTTTCTGTATTTGGGGTAACAAGATGTGATTTTTTAGCTAGTGCACAGCCATGTGAAAATGCATTTAACCTTCAGTTACTTTCCATTTACCTCCTATTGAGATGTTGCTATGGTAATTGTAGCCCACAGCAAGGCTAAACAAATTTAAGGCTTAATATCTAAGAAAATCCTTGACAGGCCTGAGCTTCAGGCTAATTCTAATGGAAGGTCTGGCACAGCAATCAGGTATACCTTTGAGAAATGGCTCATTATATCTTCCTTGGCATTTTTACTGGCCTCTTTTCTTTTTAACTGTATACAATAAATTACCTTCAGTGTTCATTTTTCCTAGTAAATTTCTGATGACATATTCTAAAAAAAGCTTTGGATTTTTTTTTCTTGCCACAGTTGCAAGCCACCTGAGAGTTGTAGGAATTGATTGGAGTAGAAGCATCTGCTGAGGTGTCTCTGTAAGATCCAGTGGTTCTTTCTGGTAGAAAATATCAAATTCTGCAGCGTTGTGTCAAGTCTCAGCATGCAACAAGTATGTCGTTGTACGGCTGCAGCGTTGCATTCTGGATTCAGCCTTGGTGCCTACACTGATGGATGTGTTGTGTCTATTGTATCCTATAACCCTGTTAGAGGACCTAATTTGCCTCAGGCAGCGAGCCTCAGAGGAAGAGCGGTAAATCCAGCCGCCAGCAGTCAGACTGATAATGAAAACCCAGAACAACCTCCGGCTTTTCACTGCAGGTAATTTTCTAATTCTTTTTTTTAAGGTTTGTTTTCAATGTGTTTTCCGATGTTGAAGTTTCCTTAAATGTAATTTTAAAATAACATCTCCAATATGATGCCAAAGCATTGTTTTTATATTCTCCTGGACCTTTGGGAGGCAACCCAAAACTTAAAACTGTATTTTGTCTAAATGACATTTTATTTAGGGTAACATGACATCGTTGCTTGCAGTGTCAGGAGACGGTGTTTAATGGAGTTATTTCTTTTTATTTCCTTACCCCCCCCCCCCCCCCTTTTTTTTTTTTTTTTTTCTCAGCATGCTCTTTGTTATTTCTCATTTTTCTCATGCATGTTTCAGCAGATCTTTTGTAAATGTACAAAGTCTAACCTTTTCTTAATAAGTATTTTCTCGTACTGGCAGTGATGCTTTTTCAAATTTGGTTAATTTGTGTCAGTGAAGTTCAGAGATTTGCAAAACAGACTCAAAACTTGTTCTCAGCATAAATATAAAGAAAATGAAAAAAAAAAAGCCTCAAAAATATAATGATTTTGACTTTTTGTATTGTATGATTTATAATTTATCTGTTAAGGAATATTACCTTTTTTAATATAACTGTGAGTGTGTTTGATATGGGTTATTCCAAAATAGGAAGATGTTCTATGTCCCAACCAAAAATTACGAATTACCATAAACTTGTGGTTTCTAACTAAATGTAGTCATCTTGGGATCAAATCAACAATAACTAATAGAAAAGAAAAAAATGATTTTAAAAATACCAATTAGGTCTGGAGTACCCCTTAAAATGTATTATGTCTTTTTTGTCTGTCCCATCCCACCCAATGAAAAAAAAGATTTTAAATAGGAGAAGTTGAGATTAAATCATTATTATTTTTTTTTAACTTTATCCCCATCTCTAACATCCCATCTTATCCCTTTGATTTTCCATGATTCCATTACAAACGTAATTAGTATAAAGATTAGCCTCAAATACAAAAGGAGTTTATCCAAATATACACCATGTGAGTCAAAAGATTCAAAACCCCCTATTGTATCGGTAAAATCTGTCTAACACAAGAGGCCTTAATATCGTATCTGTATGCTCAGCTACAGGAGAAGTCAGAAAAATAATTAAATGATTGTTTAATTGGTGTCAGTTGTAACTGTGACATTTGGGACGTGTTATAATACACACCATATTTCAAACAACTGTTATGCTTTGTTGAACATGTGCCCCACAACATGCATGCAACCTTTTACCATAACCTTTAGCATGGTAGAGGACAAATCTAGCAGAAAATCTCATAATCTGCTTGACTGAACAATTTTCTAAAAGAATACAGCTAAAATATCTCCTCTCTTCTCTTTGTCATTTTTTTTCAGCACAGAAAGCATAGACTCAGTGCCTAACTCTATCCCATTCAATCCTGTTACGCATAAACAGTATAAAAGTTTTTAGTTTGATTAAATATAAAAATATGATAAATTACTAAATGAATTTACTATATATGTGTATTTTTTTTTCAGTATGAATAAACCAATTTTTTTTATTTATACAGACACTATAAATAAGAAAAGATCTGTAATTTAATTTTAGTTTAAATTCAATAAAATATATTTTTTAAGATTTCTGAATGGAAATTAATTACATTCTACCTTTCAAATCTAAATTTTATCTTGACATTTCTGATATTCTAGGTAATAACTTTGCAAAAATGCTCCACTTTCAAGGTTCTTTCTATGCAGATATTAATTTTATTAAATCACTTCAACAAGAGCTTGAGGTTTTAGTTGAACTACAGTCCATCATGTGGCAGTTAAGACCTATTTATTGTGTATACAGGAGCCTGCTCCTGAAAAAAGCACCTTCCTAATAAGCCTGTCGGCTGAACCCGACAGCTTGTTTATGACACAAACTGAACAAAAGTGAGAAATGCATTCCAAGAGGCCATGAATCTCTGTTTCTGATTGTGTGTGTGTGTTTTGTCTATAGACCCATGAGTAGAAAGGTTAATTGCCATCCCTGTGAACAAGTCAGGGATGGTTAAGTCGACCAAACACACCCAGGCTGGAATCTTCCCCAAGGCTAGACTGGAATTATAAAGGCAAGAAAAACAACAAATGCTGTGGGTGAAACAGAGTAACCTGTGGGTGAAGAGCACAGGGGTTTTTGCTTCTGCCATCAATGTCTGTAATCTCAGAATGCAGACATTTGTCTTAATGACACAGCGATACTTTTTCTTTTTTTTTACATTTTTAATTTTAGAAAAACATACGCAGTCAATAAACAATATTTAAATTTTAAAATTATTTTTGATAATAATTTCAATTAGGAGATATTTAGAAACTTCACTTACTTTTGTCAATATGATTATTGTAAAATAAGAATCTTCTTTATTTTCTCTATTTTCAGTGTTCCCAGTAGGCTTTTAATCATGATTATGCAGTTTTTAGTCACAATGAAATAAAACCTGTGTTGTTTTTATGACATTGTGTCTGCAGAGCGGCAGGAGTTCATTAGAAATTTGCCTCTGAGTTTAGGGCCAAACTATTGGCATTGAGTAAGCTTGGCCACATTTCCCATCATCCATTTGTTTACACACTCTCCTGCTAGCTTACAACGCTAACATTACTGGTTAAAAAATGGCTAGCAATATTGGGGCTTTCCACCTGTACAGTTTGGATCCAGATGCCAACTCAGACGAGGACAAAGAAGGTGTACATGGAAATAGTCTTCTTCAAGAGGATGCATCAGTGTGAACTGGAGCAGGGAGCTTGTAACCGGCTGGTTGTAGCCCCTTTGTCACACCTACAACTTTTTTTCCAATGGAATTTTTTCATCTGCTCCTGATTCACAATGACTTGAATAAATACATTTTCATAAATGCAATTTTAAGCTTCATTTTCTTTATGTATCCTACATCATCAGGGAAAATGGCACAAGAACATGTTAAAAACACGATTGTCATCACAACGGGTCTTTAATTGCGTTCTAAGGAAACAAAAAACATGTTCTTCCCATTTAAGAAAAGTCTTTACAAATATGATTAATAGTATATCTGCTTAAACATGTCTGAAAATTTACAAATGAATATAATCAGCTCCTTCTGAATTTTTTTTAATAAGTTCTATTGTATTTCTTCTCTAAGAACTAAAGAGAATTAAAAATCTCTTTCTGCATTATCCATTGTAAGGTTACCATGAGCAACCATGTGCATGTCAAAGAGTCTTCAGTGTGATCTATTTTTGCCTGTAGGTTAACACAAGTGCAGTTCTTACGGGAAAACGTTCTGATTTTGAAAACACACTATTTGGTCTAATCCAATTTTTGTATAGGAAGCAACTCAAAGTATGCGACACTCTGAAGAATAAAGTGAAAGTCTTTGACACGCCCACTTTATTTAAGAACTGAGTCGATGGCAAACATCTGTAAAATCATTTTGTGTTCGCTCCACGAACCTGACAAATCCTGAAGCTTAACACTCACATTCCTCTCTTGACCACATTTCCCCAGTGTTTACAAAAATGTGCAGACTTTCAATCCAACCATCTCTGTCTGCAACATTAAAGGTTTCAATTACTGTGTTTCATCCTCCAGTGGGCTCCAGCACTGCTGGATGAACTTGTGGGACACAGGTTCTCCTCATCTGTCATTCCAGACCTGCCAGGGCGCTTCACAAACAATGTGGTCAGCCGTCTCGGCACCGCAGCTGCACATGTAAAGGCTGGAAAAGACGTCTATTTAAACCTGTCAGACAGCATGATGAAAAGGAAAAAGCTGACATAAGCATGGAAAAACATGAGATAGGAATCTTTAACATATTTAAGAATTTAAATTCAAAAGAAAAAAATATTTAGCAACAAACTATTTGCTAAAATGTTTTCAAATGTCATAAAGCTGCAACTAATTTTTCGGTAGTTTTTTTATGGAATCTGAAGCTTAAACGCCATTCTAAAAACGCACGTTTCTCATTGATGTTTGAAACGGTTTCGGTCTAAACTACTACAAACATCTTAGACATCTTTTAAATATGTCCAGGAGTTTCTGAAAATGTGAAAATGAAGTGTAAAGTGGGGCGGCGATATGGAATGGGATTTACTTTGTCCAACTTAACTCTCCTAAAAAGTAAAGTGAGATTTTTTTAAACCCAGCTATATGCCAACAAGCAAACAAAACATTCTTCTAATCATGCATAATAGCAATTATGTAATAAAGTAAAATGCCTCTAACTTCTGAGGATTAAACGCTATTCTAAAAAGGGTAAGTTTCTTGTTGACATCTAAAACTGTTCAGGTCTGATGTCATGTGCAGGTAAACTCTTCCAACTGACTGGAATAGTTTATAGAGGGTTTTTAAACAATCTTTTGAAAGACTTGGAGAATTAAGTTTTGACTTGCCACTGTTTTTAACTTTTGTTTTAACATCATATGTGTCAGATTTATATGAACTTGTTATATTTATGGATTGCTGCAGAGACTTCTTGGCCAGTGGTAACTCATAGGTATTACTCTTTCAAGCCAGAATGATAATGCATTTTTGCAGCTGTGTTCCTGAAAAAATTAGAAATGACTGGTTAACATGCAAAGTGAGCGACAGTTTCTAAAGAGTGTGTACAGTAGGAATGAATGCAGTACATATAGACGGAGTAAATGTGACGTTTGTCTTTAAGGCCTACTTTTACACTCAAGTATTGCCTTTTAGGACTCTCAGTTGTCCAGGCAGGATCATGGGTTTCTGTTTTTTAAGCCCGTCTTCTCTGTTTTATTTATTTGGGGTTGGAGGGGGTCTCTTGTGAATAGTAACTTATCTTTTAAAACCCAACAGCTTATTTATTTATTTATTTCGCTTATTGATCTGGTTCTTTGTTACAGTCACACGATATAGCCACAGTGGATATTAGGAAAATAGCATTTCAGATGCTTGCTGTAATTATTGCACTGCGTTTCTTTAAAAAGGTCTCATGTATAAAAAAAAAACAAAAACAGGTAAGGTAAAAAAAAAAAAACTCCAGCAATGCAGAAAACAATAGTTGATGAATTATTAATTACTTGCTAGAATAACTTTGAATTTTACTTTATGCTTGTCTCAACAGGGCAAAAAGTCTAGACTACCAAATCAGGTAGACAAGGTTGGCTTTGTTTGACAGTCACTGGAAGTGCGGGGGCCTGTCAATCAGCGCCAGCATCTGTGTGAAGAATCCTCTGGCGGTAGTGATCTATTTTAAGGTCTATCTCATCAAAGGATCCTGAGTGTTTCCCTCGCTAGCTTTAAACCGTCTCCAATCCCTTAAAATTGTTTTTCCTTGCACCATCAGATAGAAAGAGGCTGGGGTTTTGATTGCTATTACATTTCAATAAGACCAGTGAAAGAATAAATAAGTAGAGACCTGCCTGACTCTGGTCCAAATTGCAAATGAATCAGTTGACTATAACAGCTTGAAACCCTGCAAGGAAATGCATCCGTCTTTGGGCTTGCAGACACAGAGGTCACAGATGACGCTGCAGAGATGCGAGCTTTAGTCAGATCGGTGGCGATGCAGCTGTCATGTCTCTTTTAGAAGAGTGGTGCTTTTGTTGTTAATGGCGCCATACGTCAAGATGGACATTACTGTCACCCACCCACCTCGGCCAAATCTGCTGATGTTTCACTACTAAAGCATCGCAGACATAACCCAGTCATGAGCATTTGTCTCAGTGTGATATGACATTAACTGCATGCCATTTGCAGTGAAGTGCAGAAACTCTAATTTGCATTGTTTCTTTTTTTTTTTTAGCTCTGAGGGGAAAAAAATGAAAATAAAGTTCCCCCTGAGGCAGTGTGATTATTAAAACACAACATGACTGACTTACTGTGGTTGTCCCCTATCGCCCAGTCTTCCTGTTTCACCAAATGTATTCTGAAGGTCACATACCGGCAGCCTGGAATATGTTGAATGAAAAGGCTTTTGCGTTTTTCTGAAAATCCCTCACTCTTCAGTTCGGACCGACTATCTCAAAAACCACAACAACCAAAACAATTTAGGTGAGTTAAATCAACTCAGATGATGGGACACATTTACATACATATAGGTTTTCCTGTGGAAAACAAATGCAACTGATTATAATTTCTGATTAGAAAAGCTGGTTCCTGTAAGTGTACCAGTGTACTTCAGCAGGGAAGGCATTTCACTTGAAAGTTTGGCTGCAGCGTTTTCATTGCCTGGCTTGATTAAATGAACTCTACTGAGATGTGAACACTAAACACTGCAGTTGTCAATTATGTAATATCTGCCAATATTTGGAACAGCTTGTTATAAATGTAAACCAAACTCTTCCATCAGATATCATTAGAGAAAAATATATACGTTGAAGAATTTGGGTTTGGCCAAACTGTGTGTTCTGATGCGGTTGGGTTTGGATTGAACCTGCAAGTCTGCAACTTCCTGAATGAAGCCCAGTGAATGTTCCAACATCAACAAAATTAAGCATACCATTTTATGCACCATTAAAAAAACAAAACAAAAACATTTGGTTGCAGCCAGAAGTAAACCATTATCTCTGGATGACATCTCACTCATTCACATAAGGAATTTAGTCTAATTTGAACATGTGTGTTAGTTGAGGTTTTTCGATCTCCTGCTTTACTGTGTCAGTTTGTCCTGCCGGACTTTCAAATATATAATGTTCTAAAAATGGGGCATTGGTGAAATAAGACACATGGAGGTTTGTTTTGCTCTATTTCATGCATGTTTGACCCGAGAGAACAGCTATAGACAGTTACTTACCAGATTATAGGTTTTTTATACCTGTTTA
Organism: Oryzias celebensis; assembly: GCA_014656515.1. Lineage (NCBI taxonomy): Eukaryota > Metazoa > Chordata > Actinopteri > Beloniformes > Adrianichthyidae > Oryzias > Oryzias celebensis. The sequence continues at coordinate 29,097,425 of BNCR01000012.1, read as the reverse complement.
TCCAATAACAACTTTAGCTTTTTTATCCTTTTTATTTAAATTCAGATTTCAATTTAGCTTGAGGTCTACTGCATGCAAAAGGTACAAAGCAAAGAATGAAAGAAAGATTAAGCAAAGCGGAAATACAATAAATTACAATCCAGCTAAAGCCAAATTACAGCAACAAAGCCAAATGGCCTTTACTGCATTCTGATAATAGCTTGTACAGATGACTTTCAAAGAATTTTTTTCCTTCTCCCTTCTGTATTTTTGTCCAATCATTATACAGACTTTTGTTTAGGTTGGAAATAGGCTTAAAGAAAATTAAAAACCTTTTTGCTGCGTTCACACTAAACGTGGTTTGTGGAGCCAATTTGCTTGACTCTTGTCAAGGTTTATTTATCTTAATAAGCTCTACAAAAGCATGGTATTCAGGTCTGCATGTGTGGGTTGATGAGATCCTTCAGAGACTCTTCCAGTACAGTCCCATCTTTTGCAGGAGTTGCATATGAATGACGGCCGCTTTCAGCAGAACGTCCGCCTTTCTGTGACCCAGTTTGATAACCTGCTGTCCCGCATTATTTAAGAGAAATAAAAAAATAAGAATAAAATTAGAGGAACTTTTTAATATTGTCTCCATACAACCAAGAAAAATATCATAAAGTTCAGTTGCAGAACAATCAGATTTTCCGCCATGTTGGTATTGGACTCCACTCCCTAATCACATAATCAACAGATTATGAGCCATAGATGACTTTCTGATTGGTTGATGGACGCAACGCAAATTCTTTGCCAAAGTTCAGATTTTTGAACTCTGGAAAATTGCGATCCAATTGCATAAATCGCATAAATCGGATTTGGTGTGAAAGCAGTGTAAGGCCCAATCTGAAAATTTACCTTTGCCCTGCAACTTGTTCCTTTCCTATACATTTAGCCCTCCAAACAGGGAGTTATGGAAAAATAGCGTCTTCAAATTAGGACGTCACTTCCACTCGGTGACGTCACCAATAGTTGCCGGTCAGCTGAATTGGTGCGGAGCTTCCAGCGATTGAATATACATAACAACAGCGGTTTTATAACTTTAAAAAAGTCATGCCAAAACAAAAAGTCCTTACTTACGTTAACTGTAAATATAAACTTCTTTGCTTTAGAGTACACCCACGTGACGAAAAGCACTTCTCCTCTAGCGTAATGCAGAATTTCCTTCGCTTCGGAGGGCTCTCTATCACGCCGCCTCAAGGGTAGCCCTTAAAAAAACTATTTTCGGACACCATTTACACTAAAAATGCTCCTACAATTGGAGTGGTAGGGAGAAGGAAAAAATTGGATTGAGCCTAGTATTCTAGTGCACCAATATGGCATGTTTTTTGCTTATCTAAACATTTTTTAAATTTAATGTACAGACCATCAGATATAAAAAAAAAACAGTTTTTATGAAATATTTGCGCTTGATTTTGTTTGTTTGTGTTTAAGCACACTTATTTAATCAACAAGATGACATCGTTTCAGATTTGCATACCAGAAGGAGGTGATTTCTGGTGCAACATGATGTTTTTACTGACACAAGTCAGGATGGATCTCTGCTTTGAATGTTTTCTTTGTCCAGACACCATTTCTCTCGTTTTTGATGGTTCAGTGTTGGTGAGCTTGTGAAAACTCTAGCTGGAGTTTCCTATTTTTAGCTGACAGGAGTGACATTTAGTGTGGTCTCCAACTGCAGCTCATCTGCTTCAAGGTTTGACACATTGTGCCTTCAGAAGTGGTCTTCTGTACACCTTAGGCGTAACGAGCGGCTATTTCAGATACGGTTGTCTTTCTGTCATCCCAAACCAGTCAGGCTTTTCTCTTCTGACCTCTGGCATCAACAAGACATTTTCACTTGAGGACTATCACCCTTTTGGTAACCCCCCCACATTTTAGACCTGATCGGTTTTTCAAAATAAAGTTACTTGGAGTATGTAGATAAGACACAGGCAAGCCTGAAGACATCACAGAACCCTGTTCTGATTTATTAGTTTGAAAAAAATATACTCTTTTAAAAATCTAATATGTTCAACTTTTGCTTATGTGAAAGAAAAAACAAACTCTTCAATAAATAAAGAGCTTCCAAATGATCATTTCACCTACAGTAGAGGCCAACCGTCATATTGTGCTACTTTCATTGGCTTGCTGTTTTATGGGAACAGCAGATATTTGTCTTCTTGGCATTACCTGCGACAGACTGGTGACCTGTCCAGGGTGTACCCTGCCTCTGCCCACAAGTGGCTGGGTTAGACTCCGGTACCCCCTTGACCCCAAAAGGGGCAAAGCGGGTTTAGAAAATGAATGAATGAATGTTGACATGGCCTCCAAGTTTCAATAACTCTTTATGTTCCATATTCCCCGAGGACGCAGAAACCTGCAGGATGCTTTTGGTCCAAGGATTTTTTAATGGAAATAATAACCTTCTTATGCAAATGAAAAATTAATTCTAAACATCATCACATAGAAAGACCGACTGAAGGCTCCTCTCAGGGTAATGAAAGAGGCAAACAAAATACAGCTAGTTGATGAATTAGGCAAAAGAGAGGGAGAAGGTGAAAGGCAGTACTATAAATGAATGGCATACAAACTGTTTCAAATTATTTATTTTTTTTAATGTTGAAATCTTTCTGGAACTTAATTACCACAGTATTATATTTGTATCACAAACAGCATCAGCGTAACTTTCTGTTTCACGGTGGCCCTGAGTGTAAATCCCATCAACAAATTACTCAATGCAAAAGCAAAACATATTAATGATCATAACAACAAGTAAAAAAAGGAAAACAAATAACCAAAAATTATATTCTAGAAATAAAAAAAAAAACCTTTAACACAGCAGATTTCATAGGCAACATTTAAATAAGAAACACCCTTTGATATTACTCAACTGTTTATGTGATCAACGTAAATAAGCTAATTCTGTTGCAGAGAAAAGTGGCTTTTTATATGGCCTTCACACCAATATGTAACATGTAACGTAAAAGGGACTTCAGGTAAAAAGAAACATTATGTTGTCTTCTGGAATTTTCTTTTTAAAATATTTTGTTGTTTTTCAATTATTTGTTTTGCTTTTTTAATGGTTGTTGTGATTTTTTAGATGTTTTTGCATTAAGTGATTTGTTGATGTGGTTTACACTTCAGGTCCACCTTACTAAATAGTAACATTTGCTTTCGCTCCATATCTCATCTATCACATTTTTATCCATCAGGAGAAATCTTTTGAGCTCAACTGTTTTCAGTTCTGCAAAGTATAATTCAAAGTGATCATGCACACAAGGACAGGAAGAATCCACTGTCGTGAGGGCCATGGATGTGTTTACTGTGCAATGGCCGCGTGAAATGGACTGATGATTGTCTGACTACAGACCACACAGCTTGTTTTATTTCTGCTGTGTTGTTGCCAAAAGTGAAATTTGACTGAGAAATAAGCAGAAACCCCACAAAGGATGTTTGTTTACAATCCTCTGACCAACGACCCACAACAGAGTTTTCAACGCTGCAAGAATATGATTTTTTTTTGTTAAACAGAAAATTCATGGCGCCTCATTCATTTCCTCTTTTTGCTTATATTCTTTGTTTCACTTCAGGTCATGTTCTCTCTGAAAGAAAACTTCACAGTATCAGGGAAAGGAGAAGGGAAATCAGTACTTGTCTGCTTTACACATGCCAGTCAGTCACAACTGCTGCTCCTTTAGGGATTATACTGGAGGTTTGAACAGGATTTAAAAATAATGGACAAAGCAACTATTATTACACAGCCTGACAACCGTATATTTATATCCTCACACTACAGCACAAGAGACAATTTTTCTAATTTCTTAAAGGATTGTTGCTTTGCTCCGTGAGCTGCTCTTTTTTGGAATTTATGGAGTGTACCATTGTGCATTTCAACAGGGTTTACTCAAAGGGAAACAAATATCCTCATTTTCAAGTGAAAGATCGTTTCTTGTCCTTTTTTTCCATACCATGAGCATTCACGCCTATCCAAAGGAACAGGATTATCCAAAGAGACAGAACCAGACCAAACAAGCCGGGTGCGATTGCACCCTAAGAAGCAAAACTTCTACAAATGCTAAGCTATGGGTGGAACAACTTTTCCTCATAATTCAAACCGGCTGAGACCTCAGACTGCATATGTAGACAATGGAGTCTTTCCTGCTTACTTTTTTCCAGTTTAGACATTAGTCACAGCTGGCGAAAAAAGGGCAAACCTTTATGGTGCACGCAGGTGGCCCGCTTTAAATGTTAAGATTGTAGACCGCTTGGTGAGCCCATAGAGATAAAATGTTCTTTTCCATTTTATCTACAGGCAATGCAGCTGGTGATAGGTCATTGCAAACACTTATACAACACGTAAGGGTAAGCAAAGGGTCACCTATGGATTTTTCCTTTTTTAAAACCACCAAAACTTGCCTGCTGTGCAAGGAGCCCATTATTGCTGTTCATATGATAAGCTCGTTTCACACCCCTAGTGCACGAGTAAAACTCTGTGCTTGTGGCCTGACTGTTACCCCAGATGTACACTGGCACCTCTGTGGTGCATCTCAAATTAATAGAACGTTTATCAATTAATTGAAATGTTTACCTCGCCTCCATCACTTCTGTCATCAAGTCCCTCCGCACTGCAAGTTCTATTTCCAGTCCATTGACACATAGTAAAAAGCCAAAGAAAACACAGGTCTGGGTTTTAAAATAACTTTCTGTTGAACTTTCAAAAAAAATGTATAACATTTTATTTAAAAGTGGCTATGGAGTTACACACATTAACTCCACAGTTATTGCTGATGTCCATTTTCGCCATGGACAGCAAAAGTTTCATTTAGGAAGAACAATAACATTTCTGACGCAAAACACACATTTTAAAAGGACTTGGTGAGGAAGGATAGAACACAGGGCCAGATTGCAAACATTTTGAAAGTTGATGACACAAGGTTGTAAAAAAAACTCCTCCGGGAGCCTGGATAGAGGAGCGATAATGTAGCGGAGACAATGCAAACTAACTGACGGTTGTGAGACGGATTCCCCATGCAATGCAACAGAGACAGACAGTGGTCAGGGTTAGAAATGAGGAAATTAGAAAATCCTGAATATTTTGTGTGGACATCCTACAAGCGTCCTTTAGGCACTTACTTACTACCTTCACACCTCATGCAGTATTTGTGCACGGTCAGTAACTAACAACTGAGGTGCAACATAAGGAGACAACGACATTGTCACCCGTACATCATAAGTATGTGTAATTTAATTGTTGTTACAAATACTTCACGGTAACACAGGCATGACAATGGTGCGTTCCATTTTCATGAGGTCGCAGCATGAGCCTCAAGAACAGCAAGACACACCTGTGTTCTCTTTAAGATACAGCTGCTCCTCTCTATGACCTTCCATGGGCTGGACGACCCAAAACCTGCAGTACCCACTAGTCAACCCCTTGTACGGGAGCATGGGACTAAGGCGTTATTCAAAAAAACTGGAAACGCAGATCTGGGTTTTAAAATTGAAAAAAAGACATACTTCTGTTGAACTTTTAAAATAAAAAGTTTATAAAATTTTATGCACGACAATGGTAGGTTCAGTGTATCAGTGGTTAATGTCCACTGATTTAACTGTGATAAAAAAATATGACCTAATTGTGATCTTCTAAGATTGTGAGGTTTTTTTGGGTTTTGGAGGATTAAGACAGAAAATCAAACAGATGTGCTGCAGCTTCACATGCAAACAGTTCACACAATCTTGGACCTCTACTTCCTCACGTACTGTAATGAACTATGGGGGAATAATTACATCCATCTTACATGTTACAAAAAAAAACAGTCTGAATCATCCACAAAGTAGGATACTTAGAGCAACATTTTATACAGCTAAAATTATTAAAAGTAAAGGATCCTGTAAAATATCAAACATTATTAATACAATTTAAAGTAAATAAGTTATTACCAAATAACATTCAGAAATGTATAGTAGGAGTAGCATGGTAGGAGAAAATTCCCGTAATCTAAGAGGAATAGAAAAATCACCAATTGTATTTAAATAATTATGACAATATCTATAATAATTCTAATGGTAAACATATATATATATATATATATATATATATATATATATATATATATATATATATATATATATATATATATTCCTTTTCAAACATGTTTTGCATTATTTTTATTATATTATTATTATGTATATGGTTGAATCATATTGATTGTATTGTAATTATTAACACGTCTGAAACAAATTTAATTAAAATAATCTGTTTCGATCGCAGCTCTAATGTGAAGCTGAAATACTTCGAAACACTTTTTTACATTAATCATCGCTGTTAATTGTTCTACTTTCCACAATCTGGCCAGGTCAGGCCTGTAATGAAGGTTAATGTGCTCTGCAGTATTCATCATTCATTTTCCACAGACAATCACAGTCTCCATTGACAACCACATTATACTAAAACAATGCCATTGTTGTCTTACTGGATTCTCGTTCCTGCTTAACAATGCTGCTCTGGGCTGAGGCTACCTTTTTCTGAAATGCCATTCTGCATTGTTGTCTAATGACTAAGAGGCAAAGGGAAATATCTTTGTGAAATGTGACGGATGCTGAGGGATTTTCTGCAGGATGTTGAAAAGGATTCATTAACATTTCAGTCACAACACTGAATCCTGGAGTTAATCTGGCAGTGAGACTCGTGACGGGCTCACCGATTTGACTCGTACAATTAATTTAAGAAACACAAAGGCAGTATATCAATATGAAGGCAATGCAACCTCGAGAGGGCACAATGCAGTGCTTTTGTCCCAAGTCCAGGTAAATTCAGAGGGTTGTGTAATGCAACGTAAAAAAACCAAAATCCAAATCTGAATCATGAACAGAACTTTCATACTGGTTCGGGGTAACAACAACCACCTCCACCACTGCCGTTGACCTACAGAGTGTTGGTGGGAACTGGACGACAGTTGGTGGACAGCACAGAGGAGGAAGGCAGAGTTTTTTAAAAGAAAAAGTAAAGCAGAAACTTGATGATGTTGAATGTTGTCAGAAGTTTTACCTCCCAGGTAAGATGTGAGCAGGAGAAGAAAATCCAGGGCACCCCTGGAGGGGTGAAAGTGGTTATTGGAGTAGACTGTAATAGAAATGTAGATGAAGAAAACACAGATGATGAGGAGTGATGGAGAAGTTTGGTGTTTAGGATAGGAATGCAGATGGACAGATGGTGGTGGTGAAGAAAAAGTATAGCATTGAGGGAGATATGGGGTGGAGGGAGAACCAAACACGTTTTATTGCCTCCTATGCAGACAAAAAAGTGCAGAATGGTGGTGTGAGGATGACTGGTGGTGTAGAAAGAAGAATACATATTGTACAAAGACTATAACTAAAAGCACAACGAGTGCTATTTTTTTAATAGTTTAAAAGAATGAAAAAAAGCCCCTGGTCTACATTCACACCAAACACATTTTGAGCTGCAGGGCTGTCATGTTTTAATCTTAAGTCAATGACACTTAAGTCAATGACAAATCTTGACTAATCTTGACTAATCTTAAATCAATGACAAAGACACAATCAGAGGTTCTCTGCTGCGTTTTGGGTGTGAGGTGCAGTGGTCTAGCAGTAGTGCGTTTCAGGCAACGCAGTAATGCAGTAAGATGGTTCCAAAGTTCTAATATCAAAACTTTAGCAAAAAAATTCACCTTGCGTCAACCAATCTGATTGTTCTCCTCCTGGAATTATTCTTCCTTATTAGTATGGAGACGATAAGAAAAAGGTTCTTTAATTCCTATTTGTCAAACTTGGTCATATAGTGACGGATGTAGCACTGAAAGTGTATCTGTGTTATTGCTGTAATAAATACAGATTTTTTAAAGACTCACTTGAATGAAAATTGCTTTTGGTGTTTATTTAACATGTTCTTGTGACATTTTTCTGATGATGGAGGACATATATTAAGAAAAGTATGTTAATATTGCATTTCAGAGGATTTCGTTAATTAAAACGAATCAGGTTGTGAATCTGAAGAAAATGAAAAAAATGCAGTTTGAAAAAGATTGTATTTGTGATGTAGAAAACACGCTGGGCAGGTCACAAGCTCCCTGCTCCACTCCATTGTAAAGCATTCACTTATTGACAAATAGATCCATGAACGTCTTTGTTTTCCTTGTCTGGTATCTGGCTCAATACTGGATGGCTCTGATGTTACCATTTTTGCTGCATCGGTTATGTTCTGTTGAGGGTGTGAGGGGCTACAAGCTAATGAGAGAGTAATGGCACGGGGACGGGGGGATAATCCCCCCTACAACTCAGAGGTGAATCTCTAACAAACGCCTGCCGCTCTGCAGGAACTATGTCTTAAAAAGCGACAGATTTTTTTGATTTAGGCTAAAAACATCATAACCATAATTTAAAGGAACACTTTGAAAATACATCAAAAGATGAGTAGGACTTTAAACTAGTGTTAGTAACTTCTCTGAGAAGTTGATTCCTATTCTTTATGCAGTTGTTTTTTGTGATGGCATTTTCCTTAACAAGTGAAGGCTTTTGTCGACACACACAGACCATCACAGTGTTGCGGGGCTGAGGGCTAACACAAAGGCAGGAGGCAAGAACAGAGAGATAAGAGCATCCTGTTTGAACTCTGAGGAGACATGACGCTTCCCACTGTTGGCAGCAGTTCTGCATACAGAGCCTGGTAAAAGTTGAAGCATGCGTTTGTGTTGTGTGCTACACAAGCTCAATTCAAAAGTTAGAGTTTGACCTTTACAGCCTTTTGAAGGTGCAGAGCAACATCACTGTGATCAGACTACAGGGTTTCATATTTCAGAAAAGCATAAAAAAGTTTCTAAAGAAAAAAAAGAAACCCTGAGGTTTTAAAAACTGTCTCTGAAGGAGATTTAAAAAAAAAATGTCTATAGCATAAATGCACCTTAACAGTTACGACTATATTTCATTTGTTTGTGAATATACTGTACGAAAATACCAACCAGAGGGATCCCATTGCTTTGGAAAGAGGTAATTACTTTCAAAATACGCTGCTAATTTCTCTTTGCTTGTCTCTTATTATAAAACTATAGTGGTACTTTAAAACGTTTGTCACATTTCACTGACGGGGAATGAAGAGGCTGGACTAATTTGCATCGTCACCATGAAAACAATGCATATGAAATGAGACAAAGATGTTAAGTTATGTCTTTTGCCTCATGTATTTATGAGCTTGATAAGAAGCTATAATTCTAATTTGTTTCTTTTTTTTCTCATAATTTTACAATTTTCTACTTCTAAAAATTTAACTTTTTTCTCTTTATTTTACAACTTTCTTCTTGTGTATTTTTGACTTTTTCTCATAATTTTGCAAGTTTTATCTCATAAAATAACAACTTTTTAAATGTAATTTTAAAACTTTGCAAAATTACGACTTTATTCTCTTAAATTTTTTACTTTTTTAGACAATTTTAAAATGATAGTCACTTAAATGTTTTTATTTCTTCAATTTTAATTTTGGTCCTAATGCTCCATTGTTAAAAGCATAGTAATATTTCCATCCATTTTCTTGGCCCTTAGTGGAATGGGTGGTGCCTTTGCCTGTCATGGCTACTGTGAACTGGGTGAAGTTGGACAGCTCGCTAGTCTGTTGCAGTTGACCTATAAGACGTGTTTTTGGACTGGAGGAAACCCACCCATGCACAGGGAGAACAAGAAGGGTCTTCGCTGGGATTTGAACCAGGGTCTTTTCCCTGTGAGGTGAGGGTGCTAGCCACTGCACCACTATGCAGACCCTTTTAAAATTTCATCATTTATAAATGTTTACAGTTGAATTGTCATGTGGGTAGAAGAGACTGAAGAATCTGTACCCTTTGAGGTTTTACACTGCTCTTGTTTAAATAAGAAACATGGCGCTTTTGTCTCATCTCACCGTTCTGTAATACTGCTGAACCTGCCTTAATCAGCCCTTCATTGATAGATGATCAAATTTAAACAGCCACCGTTCCTTTTGTTTTCATTATGTGCAGCATAATAGCACCAAAGTTGCTTCACATGACTCAGTTTTATCACCAACCTCCAGTAAACCAACACAATCGCCTGGATTTATAATGCAGTCCGCAGTGGTAATGGTATTCTAATTTGTGTGCGAGTGTTTTCTCGCTGAGAAAACTGCAAACAAGGTGAGAAATCTCCAGTTGCAACTGAAGCGGCTGTGATAGCCTTTAGCTGTGTTCCTGATGCTGCATAGAACAAACAGCCCTTTGGCCTGTTTTCCTGCCTCCAGTCACAGAAAAATGTTTGTCACTAACATGGTGCAACTGGAGCAACAATGTCGGAAGCAATATCAAAAACTGTTTTTTTTTGCTCTAAAATAACTTTTTTGATGTGTGTATTTGCTTCCAAATGTGTAAACTGGGCGATTGGCTGAAACTGTTCCCAACAGCTCAGAGATAATAATCAGGAAACACCAGTAAAGGTGTATGAAACCCATCCTACATTAAAATATCTTCATAAATATCAAATCTTCTTCATATTAACGTCTATGAGCCCTGAGTCCCATCAGCAAGAGTCTTAATCTCACCAACATATTTAAAATTCAAATTTCATCACGCTTGGCGGTATGATCTAATCAGCAGATTTTCTTGGCGTAATTAATGTCAGCGACCTCTGGAAAATCGATAGGAGAAATTTTCTAATGACAAAGCCCCGCCACCAACTTTAATGACCATCATCAGTCATTCTTTATCTGTTGGTCTGTCATTTATCCATGATCCAGTTCATATCACTGGTCAAATAATCCCCAGACAATACAGCATTAAAGAAAGAGGAAACATGCAACTCGGGCTACAAAGGACTTGCAATTATTTTTAACTGGCATTTGCCCACCACCATTGTTAGACCGCCATTGGTGTCTTTTCATATCAGAGTATAATTAAATGTTCACAAGTGCGCATTTGGCAGAGCAGCGGCAAAAAAAAAAAAGCCCACGGGTGAGCTTAGAGGCACCTCATTATCGTACGGACAAGAGGACGCCAAGAGCCAGACTTATTACTGCCAGCGAAAGAGAAGAAGCCATTTATTAGATGATGGCTACTTTTACTTGAAGCTGCCAGGGATCAACAAAACTCGCAGCTTGTTCTGGTGATGCCGAGCCTTTGACATCTCAATTCATCACTTGCCTCGCTGTTATTGATGCTAAGAGGCTTCTATTAGAGCAGGGCGGCTGGAGTGTACGTGGATGTTTGACATAAAAGGAAAATAATTTTTGTTAATGTGGACATAAAAGAAAAAAATCTTTTTTTTTTTTTTAAAGCGCTACATACTCTCTTTGTGTTTCCTTGTGTGTAGTTTCATTTCATTTAATAATCTGACTGAGGGACTAAAAAAAGAAGATGAAACATACAGTTGCAAACATGACTATAAATATTATAAACCTTTAAATGTTTCAACAAAATTGTTTTGGAATCTTAGATTAAAACAACTGTAGAATAAAAAGTGAATAAATATTCACTATACTGAATTAAAATGTAAACATAAATGTCTCAAAATCAAATGAAGCATTTTTGAAAAAAGGTTAAATGTATAAATTTACTTTAATGTTATTACACTTTTTGATTAGGAGCCTGTCAGACGTCCGCAAATGAAGCTGAACTTAATTTTGAATACGTGTCATCAGAGGATTCATGTCATTGAAGGCAAAGGAATTGGCGGTTAAGTCTTAGTCACATGCACCTTTATGGGGTTGAGCTGTATGGGTGCTGTGAGTTTTTGGATTGTCAGGGCCCGTGGGGGCGGGTCAAAGAAAGGAGTGGCTGTACCTTAAGGCAGGTGTGTGCAGTTTTTTTGCGACTTCCTTAAGGAATGTCATGAAAATGGAACGTACCATTATCATACGTGTGGTGAGTGTATCATGAAGTTTTTTATGCCTTATGCCTCAGTGATTAGTAAGGGGTTTGTACTGGCTTCTAGTGTGCGTATGTAGCATGCACGGGGTGTGCACGAGATACCCGCAGGATTCCGCTAGATTTGTGGAGGTTGAAAATAAAAATCAGTACGACAAACACCTGCGTCTCACTTACTTCCCCCTTACTTACCTTTACGTGTTGTTTAGGTGTTAACTATGACCTGTCACCTGCATCACGCCTATAGAAAAACATTGTATGAACATTTTCGCTCTACAGATTCACTGAGCGGTTTACGACCTGGGTGTTTCTTGTGGGCCGTCTGCATGCCCTGTAAAGGTTGGCCCGTTTTCACCCACACAGCCCATGTCCTCCCATAAGGCTCGAGGCTCACACAGCCCACAACTCCAGCATATCAGGAACCGATAAGGATATGAAAAACGGTCAAAGACAGAAATAAGATTTTACTGCTTCTGCACAACATTTCATTGTTTTTAGAGAATTGCTCTGACAGAGAAAAAAGAAGAATCACACATTCTAAGAAGAAGAGGAGCAGCTCTTGACACGTGCAGTTGCAAGGAAAATGTCAAACATCTACCCTGAATAATTTACTGACTTTATTTAATTGTAGAGTGAAAAAAAATATGGGAAATTGTTCAACAAACATCATCTTCTTTGTGACATTTCACAAAATTCTATTTCTTTTGTTGGATCCTGAAGCAAAATGTTCTGGAGTTTTAGAGACTAATTAATTGGAGCAACAATTCTTTGACGACATAGAATGCAAAAACAAAACAGACTGTTACAGTTACCCTGCAATTAGAATACATGTGGGAAAATACAGGTTTTATATACAGAAAAACTTTGATGAAGAGGGAACATTTTGGAATGGAGAAAAACTGCAAATAAACTAAAAGAAATGCACATTGACTAATCAGTAACTGTTAAGATTGAAAAAAAAAAAAAAACTAATATAAAGGAGGAATTTTTGTGTTGGATTAATTTATAAAGATTTATTTTTTAAAAGATTTACAAAATGAAGATATTTTGCTACTTCTTCCAGCTTTTTTTAAAAGAAGTGTTTAAAAATATTTAAAACACTTTTAAGTCATATATTGATGGAATGTCAGCTTTGTGGACACTGCAAATTGGCTCACTCTAAAATCATTACAAATAATAATAATAATAATAATAATAATAATAATAATAATAATAAAACAAATATAAAGCAGAAAAATCCAGTTGGATTAATTACTAAAGCTTTTATCATGAAATGTTATGCATCAACACAGAAACACCTTGCTGTTTAGCTACAAAACAGTGAAGCAGAAATAACTGCTGCCAGAATAACCGTGATTAATTGTTTAAATTATCCATCGATGATTCAAAAACAAGAATAATAGCTGGTTGCAGCTCCATGCAGAAGTTGAAACCAGCTGTTAAGTAAACTGCATTCAAACATGTCGAAAAGCAGTGACTTCTCTTAAAAAAGCAGCTGGACAGGACATGGGGTGGGGGGGGGTTATTGTTGCTTTTATTTATAAACTCTCCCTCTCCTCTAAACACAACCAAGCTCAGTATTATCAGCAGAACACCTCCCAGAGGAAATATAATTTCAAGGTCTATTTGGTATATGAAGAGTCAATGATGCGTTCTAATTTAAAAGTCCTCCTACAATGTTTTTCTGAGTACTTGAGAGAAAATCTTTGATAATCCAGGTGCAATGGGAAAACAGGCTGAGCTAAAAACTGTTTTACACATATTTCTCCTTCAATTAAAGATAATTAGTAAATGTACTTCCCTCATTTAAAGGGGTCAGAAACGTTTGTTGTTTATAGACAAACAAAGCAGGTTTCCTAGAATTTACTCAGCTACTTATGCATCAACAATGATCAAAGAAATAAAACAGAAATGCTTGCATTTGTAATTTGTGATGACTCCTATGAAAGCCTTTATCTAATGAACACATTTTAGAAACATGGCAGAGGCTGATGTCACAGGCACATGCATGCCAGCATTTGGGCTGACATGCAGCTGCTGCATTAATGCATGTTGTATCCAACTCCAGCATCTGTGGAAGCATCATTAACGCTGAAGTTTAGAGCAGCATATGCTGCTGCAGAGCCAGACCATGCAAAGCAGCTACTGCATACATTACAGCAGCTGTTGTGAGGATGGAGGAGCGTGCCTGTTTTTCAGGATTACACCAGAACACAAAGCAAAAGTCTTTGTATTCATCTGTTTCATCTGAAAAAGAAAAAGCTCCGTCTTCTTTCAATTGAACTTCATGTCTATTTTTGCAAAATCACATATTTTTAAAGACTCACTCCAACGAAAATTGTGTTTTTGGTAATTTTAACATGTTTTTTTTTTTTAGCATTTTCTTATGATTGAGAAAAAAAACAGAAAACTTATTTTTCTTTTCTTTTCTTTATTCAAATAAATGTGAATCAATAGCAGACAAGAAAAAATGTTGTTTGGAAAAGCTTGTGGTTGTTACGCACAAACTACAATCGGCAAACCACAAGCTTCCTGCTCTGCTCCATTCGGTTGCATCCAGTTGTAAATAAAAATAGATCCATGTCTGTCTTCATTTTCCTTGTTTGAGCTGGCATCTGGCTCCAAACTAAAGGGCTGAATAGTTCTAATATTGCTTTCTGTGAGGGGCTGTAAACTAGCAGGAGCAAGTTTACTGTAAACAAACGCATGATGGGAAATGATGTGCGCAGACTTACTTTTACCTGATCATTGCCTATAAACGGCATAATTTTAGTTAAAAGGACCACGGGGAACACTTGTACAACAAGGTCAAAAGATTAGTGGGACTTTAAATGCAAGTAAATAGCAAAAATTAAGATGATACATTTTATAAAAATTGCCTTTTTCTAACTTTGGGCTTTTCTTTGAACTCTGCACTGAATATTAATAAATGTAAAAATCCAATAATCACACAAAACTGTTTTAAAAGGTTCATAGTTTGGACAAATTGTGTTAAAAACAACATTTATAATGATGTCTCTATTTATTCTAATATTCGATCAAATTTAACTACAAAGACAAATGTATCCAAATCCCACATGCAATGATGTGTTTTTCTTAAATATGTTTTTCTCTTTAATCCTGGGAAAACATAGGAATGGAAGCTCCAGTTCTGAGGTAGCCTATAGTTTATCCTCTAAAACAAGAGCTCAAAGCATGCTATGTATATATACCAGCAGGTTATTTGTAGTGCAGTGCCACACTGATGCATCAATCCGTCTTGCTGAAAAATACCTTACCGCCAGAGAACTGAGATGCAGTAACAAACAGCAATGTGCTTCCCTGGTTTAGCAGTGAGATGGAGCCTGTTCCTGAGTGCACTGTACCAAAAATGTCCATTTTGTTAACAGAAAACTTTGTTTGGCAGGAACACCTCTATTTGTCACAAAAAAAAAACACAGCAAGTGAATGAGTGACTGAGCACTGGGCATCCTGGTAAGCTAAAGCCTAAAACGTTTTTTAGAGATAAGCCAGGAGTTTGTGTGGCTCAAAGCAGCATTTTCATTAATATACGTGATGGTTGTAACGAGGCAGAGCTGAATGCTGACTCGTGATGAGGGGAGAAGCATCTGAGCCAAACACATTACTATGCCAGAAGCAGAGATCCAAACAATGGAGCACAGCTCCACAGAAACAAACTAGCTATGACAATAAGGTGAACCTGGAAAACAATCGTTGAAAGTGGATACATTCAATGTAAGAAGATCTCAATAAAACCTGATGTTACATTATTGCGCTGGTAAAATGGAGTCCAGAAATGAACAAATTCAATTTCGGACCCGAGCTTCCACATGAATCATTGCTTCAATGCTTGATTTGTTGATGACTTTTAATCAATAAGTGAAATAAACCACTGACTGGCTAAACTATTGCGGGCTGATCCGTTAAGCTTGGTTGTTGCATGTTTTTCAGGAAGTTCTTCAGAGCAGTAAAGTACTGCATAACCATTAACCAAGAGAAATTTGAATTTATTGCTAGCTTCAGTGCATGTATAGTTGATGTTCTTGTCTGTCAGTGTCTTTTAGAAATATTTTCATAAATACCCTAACAAAAACTGTGTTTAACCTCTTAAGATTTGGCGTCCACTAACGTGGACATCAGATTTTGGGTTATATTTCCAAAGCAGTTCATTCTGCTTAAGTGGGATCCTGTGACTACATGTTTAAATGGTTAGTTCAAATATGAAATTGGATCCTAAGAGGTTGAATACCCACTCCAAAGAAAATGGTGTTTTAAACATGTTGTTGTGGCATTTTTTATGTTATGTTGGTATTGTAAGAGGCAGTAAGCTAACAGGACAATATGTAAACAGATGAATGATGGGAAATGGAGGCAGGTTTGTTTCGCGTCAACAGTCCTGCTAAGTCAGAGATGAATTTCTTGTGAACTCCTGCCGCTTGGCTTTTTGCCTAAAATTGGCATAATCATATTTAAAAGACCACTGGGACTTAAAACATTTTTAGTTAAAAGAAAATTAGTTCCAGTTGGACTGGATTATTGAAAAAAATGATCTTTGAATTTAAAAAACAACACACTGCTTTACTGCTTTAAACAAGCATAAGAGAAAATTGCAAAAAATAGCTAGGTCACGACCCACATGACCTGTAGTGGTTTGCCGTAAATGCCGTAAATGACAGTCAGCTCTTTTGTCAGACAAGACAGATCAGAGTCTCCCTAGATATGTGCCTTGTGTCATGTCCAGCAACTGAGCAAACAGGGCAAACAGCTGAAGGCCTCTTGTGTTAGACAGATGTTGACAGAGGAGTTTTTTTATATAAACCCCTTTTGTATTTGAGGCTAAGCTTTAATTCAGTACATGAATGCTTTGACAGTGCGAGTTTTTTTCATTATTTCAGAATCTTTGGTCATCTTTTATGCTGCATGATACCTTCTCTTCTGGTACCACTTAGGATTTGTTATAATTGTTAAGAATGTTTTTAACTTTCTTTGACATCTCCAGCAGAGATGTGTTTAAAAACACCTCTGAAACTTTCATCCATGCACGTGTTATTTTTGTTACCGCTCACGTTATCCACTCAAGTTAAATTTTTACCTGCTCTTTTTATTGTTCTCATAAATGTTCTCATTTCAAACTAATAAGTGAATTTGATTGAAAACAACAAATAGCTGAAATCTCTGTAGTGTTCATGCAACTGCTCTAGAGAAATAAGAGCCTGACATTTTTATTTAGTATTTATTTTATTTTTGTAAACATTTTTTAATCATTTTCACAAACTAAAAATACTTCCTGGAGAAAATTAATGATATTACAAGTGATGTGATTTTTAACAGTTAGAGTTTCTGCAGAATAAATTAACCCGTAACTCTCTGCAC
The DNA here is from genome assembly GCA_014656515.1 of Oryzias celebensis. Lineage (NCBI taxonomy): Eukaryota > Metazoa > Chordata > Actinopteri > Beloniformes > Adrianichthyidae > Oryzias > Oryzias celebensis. The sequence continues at coordinate 29,080,176 of BNCR01000012.1, read as the reverse complement.
TCCACAGTTCACTTTGATTGTTTACAATCACATTGGAATGACACTTAGTATAATTTTAATTCCAAGTTTATTGTGAAGGTTTCAAAAACATTATTAGCATTGACATTTTTGATTTAAAATAAACAAAACCAGAGTTATGTCAATAACTTGAGATATCCTTTGGAATAAACCTAACAAAAGCCTAATAAAAGCTAACTGTGTATTCAGACTGGAAAAATCATTTGGTTAGACCCAAGTCTGCTTAATTTGGTCTAGATCCAGTCTTGAACCTTGCATTTGGTCTGTATTCAGACTGCCGTCACGCGGACTTACCTGTTTTCGAACGGAAGTTTGTAAACAAAACCATGTGACTAGAGATCTTTTCACTTAATGGCCTGGAATTATGAGGGTGGAGAAAAGCAAGTAGAGGCAGACATTATAGAAGTTCTGTGCTTTGTAGTTCTTGTCAGGATATTTCACTGATTCAAACTTTATATTTTGCTGACCAATTTTGAACGCCAGGTGCAACACTTTGTCCTGCTACTCTGGTACGGTGGAGGCATGTTGTAAGGCGGTTAGTGAGGAGGGAACAGCTAAGAAGGTACAGCTATAAGTGTTTATGACATAGATTGTTGGGAAAACAGTGAGAGAAGCAATGTGTATCAAGTGTAAAACGACAATCGTTGCTTTACATTTGTCCGCGGACCGCGGATCATCGGTTGCCTTTCTACTCTGTTTATATCACGTGACCACCAGCTACAGTGGATGTTTTGGTCCAGTTCTTCCACTCCGAGCACGAAGACTATTCACGAAGCTCAGACTCAAACCGGAGTTCAGCCCGACTCGAAATTGCACCTCAAAAGATGAATCCGAGAGCAGTTACTGGTCCCAGACCAAGGTCCACTTGAGTGTATTCAGACTGAAAATTTGTCATGGGGGGAATTGAACTCTGGTTCACTTTAAGTGAACCAAATGTGTCTTGTCTGAATACACCCTCAAATAGGCCCACAGACGGCAAAGGTGACAAATGTATCCCTGGAGAAATACATGTTGATCTTCTTAGCCTTTTACATTTTCAAACATTCAGCCAGATCACCTCTTGGTACCATTTCTGATACTTTATGAAAGCCTGAAAAATCGTGGACTGCTGGTTTCAGTGTGTTGATCTAAAGGTAACACATCCAAGAAAATACAAGAAAAAACTAGTTTTCCTCTTTATTCATTTAGTTAAAAGCAGAACTTTATTTTGAAAACCAGCTAAGTTCATGGATGACACATTTACAAAAAAGTTCAATTTTATAGCTTGTTTTTTGTTAGGATGTTTTATAGGCTAAAAAGTTGCTGATTGTTGCAAAATCAATGAAAAAAATAACCTCTTGTAAAATGTCTGATTAATGTAAAACAAAAGCAGGTTATCATGTTATATTGGGCATGAAACCTGAAGCTTGCATTGCCCAGGTGTGTGCTAAAACTGCAGATGCTCAAGTAACAACAGTGGAGCAATTAATCTCTGCTTTCTGTGGTTGTGCCAAGTGAAGGTCTGCGGATTATTTTCATTTTTACCAAAAAAGCCATGTTGCAGCTGCTGCCCTGTTTTTTTTTTTTTGTTTTTGTTTGCAGATATAGAATTGCAGGTTGTCCTTCGTGTTCTGATTGTGCAATCAGACATAATCAGTTTGCAATCAAAACATACATTAGATGGGCAGACGACTGATTTTTAGGAATTTTTATTTTCCTTATATTATCCTTCTTTTTTATTTTTACAAATAAAAAAACAAAACAAAAGATCTTGCAGAAGTTTTAATTCAGGGGGAAATTAAAGGGTACAGAAAGATGAACACGTGTTTATCTGCCCCTTTTACATTTTTTCGGTTTGATTAAAAAATGGACTTTAACTAAACATATACATTTCTGCAAAATAGCATGCAGATATGTTTGTGGTTTGCATTAAAATATTTTGCTTAGAATAACCATTTTTTTATACTCTATGTACAAAACACTGATTGAAAGTTAAATCAAGTTAAACTTTGACCAATCAGGGACTTGGATTTTGCAGGGATGTTTGGATGGCATTCCTTTTAATTCAAAGATGTGCCAACCATTTGAAAATAGATCATGGAAGACAAATTAATAATTGAGGTTTGAGAATGATGATACCAAGTCTTTCATTTATCAGAACAGACCTGTGAAAGAAACAGTCTAGAACAAGATTTACCAGATTTGCACTGTTTGCACCAAGCCTTTTCTAAATGTAGTTTTTTTTTTTTTTTTTACCTTTATTTAACCAGGCAAACCCGTTGAGATCAAGATCTCTATTGCAAAGGTTACCTGGCAAAGATGTCAGCAGTACACATTATAAATAATAATAGCACATAAAAACAGTGACATTTTTTACAATTTAAAAGTTAAAGTTAAGGTGCAACAAAGAGTCTTAGTGTTGTAAAATGCAATAAATGTAAACAGTCAGACACAACATGCAAAAGTAAGGTCAGTAGGTGGCGGACATGCGCTGGTAAATGATAATAAAAGAAGAAGAAGCTTCTTCCTGGTTGTCCAGAAAACACCATCAAAAACCAGCGTTTACCGTGTTTTTTTAAGCTCTCGCGTCACATGCCCGTGTGAACGTAGCCACAGACATTTTTATAAATATTTTTTGTTATACTTTTAAGGTCTTTTCAAAACTTTTTAGATTTCTTCATACATGGAAAAATCAATTTAACACTTTGAAGCTCTGGTGTTTACATTCTACATATTACCTTTTCTGCTTTCTTGTTTACGCAAATAACGTAATTCCAGTGCACTGTAAAGCAGAGAAAAGCATATTTGTGCTGATGTGTGAGTTTTTAGAAGAAAAATAAACCTTCAAAAAAGCTGAAATACGTTTTGTGCTGCAGTGTTGCATTAGAGGAAAACCCCAAAAATCTTGGAATTTTGCTGTTTGATAAATGACACTGTGAGGTTTGGTCATAATGCAAAGCACCATATTTATTGAAGACAAGTATTTTAAAGAGAAAAGTTAAACTGGAATGGCTGAGGTGCTACTAAAGTAAAAGTCTATATCTGAACTCGAGCAACAAAACCTGCAGCTAAAGTTTCAAAAGAGCTGCTCATTAACAAAAACCTACAGACTTTTAGCACACGAGTGAGCCAAAACCTTTAAATGTCAGTCAGACACCATTATATTAAATAAAAGTACTGAGATAACCTGACCCTCTTTTAAAGCTGTCCACTTGGAATGGATGAGCAAGCAGAAGATTGTTGCCTTGGCAACCGTCCAGCAGAACAACACCTTTAGATGGGGAAAATGTCAGTCACATAAAAGTCAGATGCAGTTACATTGTTGTCAGCTTAGCCCTCCTCTTGAGCCTCACTGAGGGAATTGCATTAATTGTCTTTTTTTTTTTTTTTTTGGTGTTTTCTTGTACAGATTAATTCACTTTCCAAAGGTAGAAATCATTTATTCTGTTTGTACAGTTAATCTGCCTGCAGCTTCGGAAACCACAGGAAGAGAGCTGCGTGGGGTTTTGTTTTAAAACTGGCCGTTGTAATCAACATTCATTACCTGAACATTTGTGCTGGCTCCTGACTAGTCAAAACACAGAGATGAGGTTGCTCAAAGGATAACGTGCCACACAGGTTTTACTAGAAAACAAAAAGTACGATTTGCATTTTCCAACAATCAGCATTAAAAAAGAGTCGTTTCGTAAACAAAAACTGTGAAGACGAACCACAGCCAAAAGAAATATAAATCTTCCTCAGAGTACAGGAGTGCAGCTGTGAGGCAACAAAGACTCTGTTTGCATGGCTCTTTGGCAATCAGGAAGTTTTGAAGAGGAGGGCACAGGAAGGAACCGTGATTTGATCAATCAGCCGGAGTACACCGGCTGATGAATATGCAGCGGAACATGGTGCACTTTTCACAAGAGCGATGATGGAAGGAGGTTTAATTAGAATTTGGAGGATCTGAATTCAAGCACACACACAGTATCCATAACAGGAAGCAGGAAGTCTAAGCAGTATCACCAGAAAGTGATGATGTGGCTTAAGAAACTAAAGTCAGATGCATGAGATTAAAGAGAATTGCTAAAATGTATTTGATGTAAAAAATAAGGAATTATTGGCTATTTTTTATGGAAACAAGAACATTTAAGGAGTAAAAGAGTACCAGGAGGGAAAAAAAGGGAATACTGTCCTTAGAAAACATCCTTGGCCATTGGAGCAGGCGGAGCTGCAGGACACGCTGTTTGGACACACAGGAAGCAATATTTTATGATTAAGAGATCTAATTACTGCTTTTAAAAGGGAAAGGGCATCATTCATAATACACGACGCATGAACTGCAGAGCACAACTTCCTCTTAACCACATTAATTCCCTTTTGCCCTGTTGAATTAAAGCTGGCAGTCAGTTTTAGTTTTTTCTTTTTTTCTTATTCATGAGGAGCATCTGATTGTGCTTCAGGTCCTGTTAGTCCCTGCAGCTTGATAAGAGACTTGTTCAGCAATCGGACTGATTGCAGAGCAGTGTCTGGCTGCCACTGATGCAAAGCCTGTTGTGCACTGATCAGGCTGAGTAAGGTTGTTATGGTGACAAGAACAACTCTAAACTCGGGCTGAGCTGAAAAAAGCAGAAGCTACTGGATTTCTAGTGGTGAAACAAGAAAAAAAAAGGAAAATTTAAGCCAAAATCTAATTGTCAGCCGATATCAACAGCCGGTTAAAGTTCCAATACTCATATGCATTTTTACTTTAAACACAAAAATTGTCAGTAGTGATAACCTGATGGCAAGTAATTGCACTGGTGCGGAAAAAACTGCAATGCATCATAATTAAGATGATCCTTTTGGTTAACTTTTTGAAGTATATGTGGTTTCATGTTTTTTTAATCGCACATATTTTGTAAAAAGCCATAGTGACCCTTCATCACTGAATCGTATGACAAAGGGAACTGTGAAACATTACAGATAAACAAGGAATGTAGACAATTTGTATGGAATTGTATTCCATACAAAAGAATGAATAACTTAAAAAAATGTATGATATTTTCTATGGATAATCTCTATATTCAAACAAGTTACAAGAATTACATCTTCTGATGCATTGCTTTCACTTAGATGGTAAAAGGTGCTTAAGGTGCTGGGATTCTTGACTGTATATAAGAACTGGACAGAGTGGGTGTGATGTCATCCAGCGAAAATGGCTGACTTCCAGCTCAAATGAAATGAAGTCAGTGCAGTCGCCATTTTTTATACCATTCTCCCCAATCAGGAGTGAGATTGTTGGAAGTCCACACTCCTACCACTTGAAGGGAGGCTACACAAAATCTGTCAATCAAATGTTTTGATCATCGAAAATGGGGGCCATTAAGGACTACCTAGTTTTTTTGTCCACCTTTTGGCTAATCTTATCATGAGTCACCACAGCAAATCAGCTTTCACTGTTTTGCAGCAGTTCTTTGGCACTGAGTTTTTTTTTTTTTTTTTATTTAATGCCGCATGCCCTTCCTGACACAACCCTGTATTTTCAAGGGACAATTTGATCAAACGGGGACTAAAAAGGCAGCAGCATCAAAGGTCTTGCCTACAAACCCACACTGGATTAAACTCAATTATTAAGTAAAACCCAGATATCCTTTGTGGCAGCCCTACGCTCAGCCCACTGAGCCCACTGAGCCATGCAGCTGCTGTCAAAGTACAAATTTAAGTAATCTTCCAATATCAAAATCAAACTACTAGCATTCGATGAAGTACTCGTAACCTTTGTTTAACCTAGACCGGGTTGGAAGAAAGAAATGATCCACAACTCATTTAATACCATCCATGTGAATTTGGGGAAGCAGCTGTGCAGCATTTTGCAGGCAGGATTACTTACATTTGTATTTCAATTTGTGAACAATCTAAGAGAGTTAAAAAAAAATACAGTTAGGTAGGATATTCATAAAATAAGTACTGTACGCATTTCTATTTTATATGCTAAATTGTGTTAAACAGCGTTCAGTTGTCAACTTTGCCGCTCTTAACCAGTAAACCGGAAGTAATTCTACACAGTAGTGCAGATGTCTGCATTTTGTCTGATGTCATGTGCAAAAGGTTGATCACACCATTAGAAAAGGCACAAGCTCCAACCCTCACACACTTTCACACCCATCTCTGTTACCATGTTTTTTAACATTTAAATTGTTACTAATGTATTGACTAAAATGTGTCAATTTCCCGGGATTGGTAATACAGACATTTTGCCTGTAATGCTTTGGAAATAAACCCTATACAGCACATTCAGCTCTGGACTTGTAAATAAATCCCTTTTGTGATGAAACAGAGAAAGTTTTAATCTATATACGACCTCCAGCTTAAAGAAAAAAAATAGTTAGTAAAACATTTAGTTTTTACTTATTTCAGAATTCCAAGAAACATTGGACCCACGTGGTCAATCCCTAGTTACATTTGTACTCACTTATGTAAACCAGACCAAAAAAGTTCAATTTCTTTTTAATAAAGTCCTTGTTTCATTGATTTTCCTATGCTTTAAATACAACTGTAAGAATTTATTATTTTAAAAGAGCATCACTTCTGTTTTACATCAATAAATAAACACACATTGGAATTCAGATGTTTTTTTGGAAGGTCAAGCCATCACATGTTAATTTTGGATTATTATGGTTTATTATGGATAAAAAGTTCTTGTCAATGTATGGATAAATTGTATTTATTAGATATTTGTCATATATGTTGTTGTGTCAATAAAAATGGACCTGAATGTCTGTGCAAAAAGTAAAAGATCCTGTTTTAATTTGACAAATCAAAAAGACAAACTGCCACAAGGAAGTTAAAAAAAAGCTTACAAATCCTTTTAAAAATGTATTTTGGATGAAAAAATTATAGGTACACTAAAAGCATAATCAGTTCTCTGCCTGTTAACTACAGTAGAACATTTTAAATCATCCAGTCCTGAAATATTCATCCACTTGACTTATTATCTGTGTTTTGTGTGGTCTTTGCTTGGATGGTGGAAACAAAGCCCCGAGTCTGTGCAAGATCCACCGTCAGAAGTCATGTATTATAAAACATTTGAACACAAACTTCTATGTTTTATCTATTTTAAAGATGACAATGCTGAAGAGAGAGGCACACACTAACGAGACCTCATTTTCTAAAACTATTCTTTAAAAAAACTTACCCAGATGGTTATTTCTAGAAAATGTATGGAGTGATTTTTGTGCCACCATGTAGTGAGCAAAAGTCAAAGTTTCGAGATTAAAATTTCTTAAGTTAAAAGAAAAATGTAAAATATTAAGAATAAAACTCAAAATCAAATATTTGCTTTCAAAACTTTTTTGTTGTTTCAAATAAAAATTTTTGCTTTTCCAACAACTGTTTTCGTAGCATAATAAATGTGCCACATCAAACAGCCAATCACAGACAAGAGAGTTCATGGTGATTGATCTGGATTCCATCCAATCAAGTTGCTCTGTTTCGCACTGACGGCGCTTGGAGGCAGACACAGACTTTGGACTTCGTATTGGTGCTTTTTGAGCAGAAGTCTGCAGTCTTCAGCGATTCTGGTCTGTTTCATTTTGAGTCGAACCCAGAAGGAGCAACAAAGACACAAAAGAAACAGTTCTGTATTTATTTGTGTTAGTGTAGCCAGCATGTTTAGAAATGTCAGCAGCAGAAAAACCATCTCAGCACCGCCTTCATCCAGCTGGACGTTACATCATGTTATGATTTGTATATAAACTACACATTTTTAAAATAAAATCTATTTCATTATTTTAAGAAATAAAATATTGAAATATAGAAAAAAAACTGCATTGTTTCATTAATAATTTTATTTTTACTTTGGATAAAAGCAAACAAAGTTCTTAAAAACAAGACAACCTGTGAAAATTAACATTAAAAGTTAAAAATACAATTTCTTCTGCTTATACTTTTATTTTAGTGAGCAGTCATTCTTTTCATTACTTGATACTCCTGTTAATCTAAAACACTGTTGTACAGCAGAAGATCATTCATACTTAACATTTTTTTTTCTTTAATAACAAACAGATCTCAAAGAAAATCAAACTTTTTACCGATATTTTGCTCCTGAGGATTTATAGATGACACAAGCCTGTTTAGTGTAATGTCAGCAGATACACTTTAGAGTTTCAGGATATAAGTTTACTAACCTGTTTAAATAAAATGTAATAAATGCAAAAAGAAAATATGAAATATTTTAAAAATGATTATAAAAAGCATAGCCATCATGCAGTCAAAGTGCTGATATCGCGGGAGGTGCAAAGCTAGTTGCCATTCCGCGTGCGAATGAAGGAGATTCACACGAGGGAGATAGAGATACAACAACGGCAAAAGACATCAACACAAAACGTAAGGAAGTGAGTGAGGCTGGAAAAAGAAGAGAAATTAGAAACCTTTTCACTGTTCATGGTAATATGAAGGCCGAATTTAGAATCTGCAAGAAGAGTTTCAAACAAAACCGACTCCACAACCAACCTGTACCGACACTTGACAACAACCTTCTCCAGAAAAGGGCAGATCATTACTGACAGAAGAAACCAGATCAGCTTCACAAAGATAAGATATTTGCTATTTCTAAATGCCAATCTTTACCATGATTACAAACCTTCTTATTTTTTTTTCTTTTTATTTTGCACATTTTAATTGGTATTTTGTGTTGTTGTAGCATTTTGTGTTTTTTCACCTTAAAATTTGAATAGTAAATACTTGTTTTTAGTTTTCATCATTTATTTTGTGCATTTTTTTTTATAAAAATAAAAGCAAATATATGTATACAACGTTTTGACATTACTCATTTTGAGCACGAGTTTAAAAGAGCCAGATGGCTAAGGAGAGCCAGAATTCCTATCACTATTGTGAAGTTGTTACAAACTGTTAAATGTGTGAGGAGCTGCAGCCCTCTAAAGTCTCAAGGGACAATGACAGGAGAGGACAGCCTATTTATTTTGAATGTTTTGAATTTTTTTATGTAAAGATTACAGGAATGTTTTTTTAATGTGGTTATGTGTGGCTTTCTGGAAAAACATAAATGTTTATATTTAGGCACACACTCTGATTGTTACACTGTTTCTGCTAGCCGACAAACTGACCCTGGCCCCTCATCCAAGAAGAAAACAGTTATGTGGCCCTCACAAGAAGAAAGTTTGGGGACCTCTGGTATCTAGGATTTTGGCTTTTTGGAGTCTTGGGGCAGGTCCTGTTTGAAACGCCAGGGGCATGGGTTACTCAGTCTAGTTCTCATATACAGTCAATGTTTGAATTCAAAGATTCAAAGAACAACAAACAAGTAAATATCATGAATCTAAGCATCTTATTATTATTGTTTTTTTTAGCTATTTTCTTTTATAAGTTTGAGATTGATTAATTCCAACCTCCTCACTCCACTACCAACTTCCAGGTGGGCGTGACCAATCATCACATTGTTGTTGTGCCGTTTCTCCCACATACTGATTAGTAAAATGAATTATGTCGTCTGGATTCTCTCTGAATCAAACGATGCAGAGTAGGACTCACTGATGTGAGAGGTGAAGAAAGAGCATCTGAAAGCAGAACCAGCAGATGCGGTTTCTCAGATAGTCCAAACAGGCTGGGCAGAACACCCACGTTAACATGAGTGGGCTCGACCTATTTGTCAACGGGAAAGTAAGGAGCATCTTCTGTGACTTCTGTAGATGTTTGGGAGGGTATGGGTCAGAGAAAGCACAGTTCTCAGGCCCCTTTTAGGGCTTAGAGCATTCAGAGATGCAGGAAACAGGACTTTAGCCCCTACTTTTGATGACAGAGTTTGATCACAGTTTGGTCGAATTTAGACATCAGACATGAAAACCAAGAAAGAAACCTAGAAAACATTAATAAGTTGGACATTTTGCCCTGAGTTTGGAACCCTCATATTAGAGCAGTTAGCCTTCTCACCGTCTGTTATAAAAAATAATTAATACAATTCTTAAAATAATACTAAGAATTGATGAAGACCAGCAATCTAAAAGAAGCATACTCTTCTAAATCTAAACACTTGCAGTAAAATCATTTTTCGAGATCCAGATGTAGTTCTACAGGTTTTCCATTCCTCCTTCTGACGGCACAAAAACCTCTGCAAACAAACCCATTGTGAACGAAAGTGCTTTGACTGACAGACCATTTGCTGGCTGTTGTTTTTCAGGCGTCTCTATCTCAGGCTGTGATTGCTAAAATGTTTGTCAGGTCTGATTAGATTCAGCTTCTCTTCTGGTAAACATCACGTGGAAAAGCTGCACTGATCATTGCAGGGAGAGGAGGAACACCAAGGATCCATCTCTTCGTTGAAGATTCTTTCTAGCGTTTTGACACCAGAGAAAGACGTATTTGGAGATATTTGTTTGTGTTATTACACAGAAGCCACTTACGGTTAAAAAAAAGATGTCTAGCTCAGGGGTCTGCAACCTTCAACACTTAGAGAGCCATTTAAGTTGATTTATTTTTTAATTACTACAACCCAATAGGAGCCAAAAAGTCTGACTTTATGCTTTTCGAAAAATAAGACACTGATTTGTATTTAGGTTATTGTTCCTCTTGTGTCACATATAAATTAACTATTGTTTTTTTGGAAAAAAAAAAACATAAAGAAAAAATAGCCTTTTTTGAAAAATATTAAATAGATTTGAACTTTTGACAGAGGTTCACACGATTTACTTCTGCTCCGGTCACAAATGCAACTGCCATTGCGCGATGGTGAAGCACTGGCAGAATCTTAGTTTACCACCGCTGCCCAAATTTTTTTTGAAAAAATTGTTGGCATGGTCATGAATGTGGACTGCGGCAGTCAGGCGACTCTCAGTCAGGAGGAGATTATGTCATTACAAAATCTGGAAACAGTTAGGCATCGGATCACTGACCGTCAGCCGCTCTGATCTTACGATGTGAAAATATCTCCAGATAGCAGCTGTCCATATCAAGTGCCACCAGTCGTCAGCCGCCTGGCAGCCTGGGGGTATATAACAAGCAGGCCATTCTGCACCACAGGTTATTCTTAACTCCGATTTTAAATGCACATTATGATCTCCTCACTTTGTAAATTTTGAGACAGAACACAATGCCTTCCAAGAAAGCACAATGTTCTGTTTTTTTCGTATTCTTCTCAGCATCAAGTGCAATCCATCCATACGCAGGTCTCATAATTGCTGCAATGCTTTCAATGCCATGGTGAGTTTTGTGCAGCCACCCCATGGTGGCTGGGAAAGTCGGCAGGCAGGCAGGCGCAGGAACAGACTCATACGGCCCAGGGCACTAACACCCGCGCTGCTACCGTAGGATTTCTAACAATTGGAAGGTGTCAGTAGAACAGCGGCAGGGGGAGGCTGGAGGGTGGCATTCTAAAATTGGCTGATCATCAGACGACTTTGTGGACCTTGGAGACCATCCTAATTAAAGAGCCCATACCACGCATAGGCATGTTTTGCAACATGCCATGCTCTGGCATGTTCTAATTGGCTGGACATACCTGAACCAGATAATCAGTCATGAGTAAGTCTTGGATATCTTGAAATCAAACACTGCAGCCCTCAAGGCCTGGAGTTGCTTGTCCCTAATATATGGTATTGTGCATTTAAAATAAGTGTTTTGCCCGGCACCACTAGTTACACAGAGAAAGTGGGTATGTGTGTTAAACAATCACAAACAAACAAAATGTTCAGATTGGTCTTTTAATTATGTTTATGCAGATTTTCCAAGGACATAGTTTCTGCAGAGCGGCAGGAGTTCATCAGAAATTAAGTTGTGGGTGGGTCTGTTGGCAGGGAGTAAGCCTGCGCATATTTCCCATCAACCCTTTGGCTTGCACTTTTCCCTGCTAGCTTACAGCCCCTCGCAACACTAACCTAACATTACCGCTGCAATAAAAATGTTGAGAAATATTGGAGCTATTCAGACGTGCAGTTGTGAATCAGATCCCAGCTCAGACGAGGGGAACAAACACATACATCTACTTGTCTACAAGTGATTGCATCAGATTGCGGTGGAGCAGGGAGCTTGTTTCCCATCCAGCCAGTTCGTTTTCTACTTCACAAATACAATGTTTTTTTAAACGGCATTTTTTGACTGCTAAAGAAATACTTAAAAACACAATTATAAGCATGAATTTCTTCATATATAGAATAGAATAGAATAGAATGCCTTTATTGTCATTATACAATGAGATTTCAGGTACAGTTCTCTGCAATGTGGATGGTCAATACAGATAGCTAGATAGTGAAAATAAAAATTAAAAAAACAAAAAAACTCTTTAGTTTTTTAAGTAACAACACTTAGCTGATGATATGTGAGGACTGATGATATGTTATCCATTATCAGAAAAATGCCACAAGAACATGTTAAAAACACCAAAACCCCCCCACAATTTTCAATAAGGTGGGTCTTAAAATACTGCAGAAAATTTCAAAGTGTTGGCATGTTTTTTAATAATGGTAGCTGATCAATGACAGTCAAACCCAAACTAAACATTATATTATGTAGAATCTAGTAAAGTTGCACCGCCTTCAAAGCTTAACCCAGTCTGAACGCATTAAAACAGACTCTCCAAAGGGAAATACAATATCAGCGGCTGCTGCAGAGGACGCAGAAAGGTTATGAATGTCATTACAGTCCTCCACAGACTCTGCTGATCTCATTCAAAGTACTTCATAGTTGTGGCTCTGCAAAGCTCCCATCCAGCCAAAGTGTATTGTATTTTGTAACAAAGAGGTGACGCAGCTCTGGCCACTTGTAATGCTGTAGATAATCAGATAGGCAGGACACACAATGAGAGGCAGTGGACCTGACGGCATGGAGAGCCTGGATTAGACCACTCTATGAAAACAGAATCACTCCTGACACTCGCAGCCTTTCATGGAGATGGCTCACAATGAGGGACAAAAATAAATAATCATTCATCACCGTTTCTCTTATCAAACTGCTCTTTTCATTTCCTAAGCCCGCCATAGAATTTTTTCGCTCAAGCTCAACACGGGTGATGGGGTTTCTTTTTATTTTATTTGTCATTGTGTGTCAGCCACACAGTCGGCTAGCCCAGAGGTTAATAATAAAAGTTAGGAGTGCTGCTTATTAATACCAACATCTATTGAGCTGTAGGAAGGAGTAGTGACTGCCCCAGAGTGGCTGACTTCTGTCTGTTGAAATAAATGATACAAACCACAGGCTGTGTGGCTCTTCACATGCACCACTCTTTTGGGACGTTTTTATCCCAATTTAAGAACAAATGTACACTTTGGTTTCAGTCTTTTAAAATTGAATCACATGGATGAATAACCACAATGCTGGGGTAATTATTTTAACAACTACAATATGTTCTAATTAATCTTCCTTTACTTTGGATAATTTGCAATGAATCAAAGATAATTTGTACCAACATACTGCAAAAAAGTACAGATGTTCCCTGAACTTTTATCTTGTGTCTTACTTAAGGAACTGCCAGAAGCAGCACACACAAAAATCAGTAACAATTTCCTCAAGAAACTAATCATTATCGCTCATTTCTTTAATGTTTTAGACATTTGATTGTTAAAACAAATGATCCACCTGGTCAGTGAAGAAAATGTCAAAATTCATGTTTGATTTATGAATCCAAAATTCCTGATTCAAAAAAAAAAGCTTGCAACACCTAAACAAAATACCAGTTATATCAGATACTGTGATTCTCATCAAATTTTAGTTTTTTATTGTTTTGATTTTATTACATTCAATTTAATCAGAAAATGTTGTGGTTTTATTGCATTATTAATGAAAAGATTTTGATTGTTGAATTTTTTTTTTTGCTTTGTTTTATTGTTTTTTTTTTTTTTTCCAGATGTGCCAGTGTTGATAGGAATGCAAGCAGCAGGCCACTTTTGAAATTCCTTCAGAATTAATAAACATTCTTTTCCTTCTATTCATCCTAATGGAAAGACAAATCTAAAACTCAATCCGAGAGACGAGAAAGAAAGAAGTACAGATGGGAAAATGAACTCAGTTTAAAAGTAAATTGTCAAGTCCTTGAGTCACATTTTAGCTCACTGGAACAGCCTGGAAGTGGTTAGACATTACATTTTTATACACATTCTCACTAAAATCCCCCTGACTTGGTATAAAAAGAACAAAATAAAACTTTCACAATAGTTTGCCTCATGTTTTCATACATTTCTAGGACAAACAAGAGACTTGTAATTTGAAAGATTACTTCCCTTTTATTATGGCTGTTGTTTTAAAATGTTTTTTTATTTTTTTTATTTTTGGGTTTCCATTCTTTTAAATAATTTGCAAAGCGAGTGGTCGTCCGGTTTTGTGGATCTATGAGCTCTGGTCAGGGCTCAAGCTTCTGTTTTTGTTTAGCCAGCTGATTTTTGTTCTGGATTGGATCAGACTGTGTGTTGAGTTCCAGAGTTTAGAATCAGTTGCTCCCTTGCAATGTTAACATATTTTTTTCTATTTTTTATTGGATTGGAGGTCAAATTCACACGTGTCTTTAATTTATCTTTTCTTTCAAGTTAAAAAAGGCTACATATGTCAGGTTTTGTTTGTTCTCATGCTGAGTCATAAAGTTTCCCTGTCTATTTTCATTGATTTGTCGGTTATGTAATAAACCTCTGATAATGATTTGAAGAAAAAAAAACAGGATAAAACACTTTTCACTATTGTTATCTCTTATTTTCTTCTAAATGGGGGGTTAATATCTTCACACAGTTGTTTCAGAGTCAAATCATTGACATTATTCTTTAACTTTCTGAAATTCTACTTTCTGTTTAAGTGTGTGGAAAAATGTAAACTTTGTGCCAAGTTCCTCCAAAGTCAGCAAACATCACTGACAATTTGTGCAACATTTTCACTAAACACTGATTAGTAGAAATTAATAATGATTATTCATCATTATTGGGCCATTGTTTCTTTGGTTATTTGATGATTTCTGATTAAATATTACATACACAATAATTTCTTGTTCTTGAGATAAAGAAAGGTCCGTTCAAAGACAACTATTTTATAAATAGCACGTTTACACAAGGGTGTGTCCTGAAAATTGCTGAATGACAATTTGTGCTGCAGAAACACACACTAGCTTCATTTTCTAAGCTTGTAGTTTTGATTAAAACACATTTACTGACCTTTTTCTGTAAACAACATTCAGCTTTGTCAAGTATTTCAAAAAGTAAACAAACAATTTTTAGAAAATTGGAAACTGGAAAATGACCTCAATCATTTTCTTTGCAATGAAATTTTAGGTTGCAATATATTTTCAATTTGCAACTTTCCTGTTGTAATTTCCAGGAGTAATCATCATCGTTGTAGATGAGACCCACCACTGTAGTGTCGTTTACAATCTTGTTGAAGAGATTGGAGCTGGATTGTGGAGTGCAGTCATGAGTCAGCAGAGTGAAGAGTACCAGGGCTCAGCACACATCCTTGGGGCACCCCAGTGTTCATCGTGATGGTGCTGGAGGTGCTCAAACTGCCTGTGGTCTCTCTGTCAGAAAGTCTAGTAGCCAGTTGCACAGGGAGGAGTTGAGTCCTAGTTAGATGATGGTTGAACGCTGAGTTGATGAACAGCATTCTGACATGTGAGTCTTTGGTTTCCAGGTGGGTGAGGGCTGAGTGGAGGGCTGTGGAGATGGCATCATCAGTTGGGCCAGTATGTAAACTGGTAGGGGTCCAGAGTGGCGGGGAGGGCAGACTTGATGTGCTGCATGACTAGCTGCTCAAAGCACTTCATGAGAATGGGAGTGAGAGCGATTGGGCGTTAGTCGTTGTAGCAGGAGGGAGATGACTTCTTTGGGACTGGGATGATGGTGGTGGCTTGAAAGCATGAGGGGACAACAGCCTGGCTCAGTTAGAGGTTGAAGATATCGGTAAGGACATCAGTGAGCTTACCGAGTTTACACTTCCTAAATTAAAACATTTCAGACAGTAAAAATGAAGGAAACATTTTCTATCTGGCCTTTTTTTGTTTGAAAGCTGCCTATTGTTGTACATATTTAATTGTTGGGGTTAATTGTGATAAATCACAACCCCAAAGTGGGATCTGATTAATTTTTTCAATCGATAGACAGCACTAAAAAAAGACTGTCAGTTCTGCACTCTGTACAAATAAATTCATGAAATGTTGATATTCATAGCTTTTCTTGTTTTGTTTTCCAGAAATAATAACCTCTGTCTGCCTTTATGCAATTTTTTTCCATTGCAATGAAATGGCAAAATCTATTCAGAAAAACTAAAAGGCAAGGATATATATATATATATATATATATATATATATATATAATGCACACAGTAGCTAATACTCACACATATGTCATAAATACAAAATGACAGCCTAAACATAAAGTACTGTAAAATATGGGTTGTAATTTAAAGATGGAAAAACAACATCATGGAAAATTAATTTGCCTGTGTGTACTATAAAAAGGTAGTAGAACATAATGTATGATGCTCCATCAAGTTCCTGTCTCACTCATGTGTGAAGCAATTTATATAATCCTCCATGTCACTAAAGCAGCACCACAGATGAGTATTAATATGCAATGAAATATTACATCACTTACAAAGTTAATTAAACTATCGGTGTGGATCTTGATTGACCTAAGAGCTCATTTATCGATCATCATTTTCTTCCTGACAAAGATCGGTCTGATTCGACTCAGGAAGATCCTATCCAAACACTGCTGCTGCATATTTAAGTGTAAACTCACAAACCTAAAGGAGAAGACTATTACAGGATACTGAGCAGGAAATCGAAACTATAAATCCAAACATGACAACCCAAAAAACCATAGCTCATATTGTCTGAAGGTCACTGGCAGCCCTGTTGGTAACACAAACAACAACATTGGAAACTGTTGGAACATGAAACTGAATATTTAAAAAAAAAACTTAAAAAGACGTTAAGACCAATGCTACCTTCACACCACCCTTGGCAATGCACGTTCAAGGGGCCACGTCAATTAAAAGTTTATGTAAACGTGCGTATATATGCATTTTGGGCTTCCACATCCAAAACTCTTGTGTTCGACATATCACACCAAGTCTCTTCCAACTGTGAATACATAAAGGGTTCCAAAACCTGCGTTCACCTCATTTTTGAACACGCATCACATGCTCAATGTGTAAATAGCAACAGGTCTTACTCATGACTGATTACCTGGATCAGGTGTGTCCAGCCTATTAGAACATGGCTGAGTAGGTTTTGTTGGAAAACAAGCAGGGATGCAGCCTTTTGTGCTCACACCTGTGCTAGACCACCTTATCTGGAATGAACTCCAATTCAGAAAAGGACAGTTATATTACATATGTATTTAAAATAACCTTGCCTGCAAACACAAAAAAGCAGCATAACTGCAGTACTTTATAGATTTAATAACTGTCAGTTTATAAGACAATTCTGCAGGTCAGTGAGCTCTAGTACTCCATTTGTTTCAAACACGTTTTAACCTAAAGTGTCATTGCAAATAAGTATGATTGATAAATGAGAACCTTCACCGACACTTTGATTGAGGTCATTTTTCCAGGACAATGAAAATGTTTGTTTCTTTACTAAGCTGAAAGTTGTTGAAGCAAATAAAGTTTGTGGATGTTTTTAATCACAATGTGTTCAGAAAATGTAACTCATAATATTTATGCTGCTGGAGCACATATTGTCATTTATTTTTCTGAATATACATGCAATTAAAATATGCATTTCATGTGATGGCAGTCCTTAAATGTTGTTTTAAAAATCTGCTAAATTAACCCACATGGCAGTAAAACCTCCACCATAGGTATTGTAGGTAGTTTGTTCATTTTTAGATGGTGTTTTGGTTTATATATAAAAAAGTGATATAAATAATTGAGTACATTCAGTCCTAAACTGTGTGGAACATGAACCCAAATCACAATGACCTTAAACTGTTGTCTAATGTTAAATTTACAAAACATGTTTTTTTATGTCTATTGATTTCAAAATATCAATATAATAATAATAATAACAACAATAATGATAATAATAATAATAATATGAGCAGTAATAGTTTTTTTCCTCTCAAAAAGGCCTGTATTCCATCTAAAACCAGACTTTAAAAAGCAGATAATCTTTTTTTTTAACTGTTCTCTATTGACTTTCTTTAAATTGAAGTCAAAATAATCCTGTTTTATTCTCTGTGTGCTGATCTGAAAAAGAAATGAAACAGCAACTGCAGAGCTGCAATCTTAAACAAACTATACATTACATTTCAATGAGAAAACAGTCATAAAGCTCATCTGACTAAACATTTGTCGATTTTCCACCTGCTAAATTGTTTCTTACTTGTTTTGGTTTGTGACGTAAAGGTCAGCCGGTAATGGTGACGGTAGTCCAATTAAATGGTTTTAATAGCAGCCCAATTTAAATTAGCATATAAATGTGATGACTGACAATGGAAGTGAGACGCCAAGGGAGTCCAGAGAAAATAAGTCAGCGTAAAATACAGTTAAGACCCAACTTTCTTTTCTTACCACACAAATGTTAATGTCACGGAAGATTGAAAGTTAATTGGCTACCTCTCTGGCCTCCTGTAATCAGAGGGATTTTAACACTGACAGCGGAAAAAAAAGTCACATGTTCCAGAAAGTGAAGAGAAGACAAAAAAGTCTTTAAATACACCGACAGTTTTTATTTAAAGTGGAGGTGTCATTCATTTTCACATTTTAAAAAGAGGCTTTCTTGTGTTACAGACTTTCAGTAACTCTTAGGCACATCACATTATTGTATTTCTGTATAAATATGTTTTTAATAATACAAATTATTAAAGATTTACAAAAAAATAATAGAAGATTATCATCACTGAACTTGAAATTTAGAAGTGGCCACAACTTTAAAAAACAGCAACATCATCTCCCGTCCAGGGGTTTGAGTAATCCTATAGGGGCTACCCCGTCTGGGGGATTTGCACAGCCTCCACTTTGACAGAATTCTGTTGAGGCAGAACAAGAGGAAGTTCTCGTAAAGAGGGAGGTCTGGGCATCTTTGCTTGGCAGTAATGAGTAACCGAATACTCGGATATTTATTTGCAATCTGTCCCAGAAAAACAAGTGCAAACATATGTGGTGTTGATTTTTGATCTTTATAAATATAGTAAATTGTGGCACAAAAATAATACTTCAAGCAATTTAATTGTGGCTTTGAAATTGCATATTGTTGCATTTTCGTACTGGAACAAGTCTGCAAACCCACGTCTATTGGAAACATTGTTGTCAACTTAGATGACAGAACTGTGAGTGTTTTTTATTCATTCTATTTTATTGAGGTATTGTTACATCTTCATTTACAATCTTCTTTCCTTTCTCCTGGAACTGTAGTCAGCTAAAATTTGGGAATGGAAAAACTGTGGAAAACATTTTCAGAATTCGTTCTGAAATGATCAGTGATGTTTATGTTTTGCTTCCTGCTGAAGTTAACCAGGAATTTGACAGAAACACTTTTGAGTGTGACGTGGTTAAAGTGATGAAACACCATTTCTTTTAAACAAAATCTCTGTTATGTTTTGTTGATCAAAATCTCTGTTATGTTTTGTTGATTCTGATGTCCTGTTTTAAAAAAAAGGTATAAATGATGGTGACTTCCTACATGATTTAATTTTTGTGCATCCTGTAAAATACATACATACAGGAACAATTCAAAACATTATTTATGAAATAGTAAGAATGGTGGTTTGATCTGTGATCCGGATCTTAATTTGTGAATCAAATTGGATTGCTGCCTAAGCAACAGTCCACAGCCCTACAGCTTAGACTGCTGGGACGAGATGGACGAGCGAATACATTAAGGACAGTATTACCTGGGAGTTTATGGTAATTCCTTGACTTTTTACTGACATGGAAATGTAAAAAGTTTGTGAACTCTTTGTTCCATTACCAACTAACCACTTTACAGAAACAAAGTACAAAAATCCTTTTTTCTTTTTATTTACAAAGCTAGTGGTCAGGTTTGGTTAAAGTCATTTCTGAATTTTTTCTACATCTTCTCTGAAATTACTTACATTTTAGTTTTTTACATTCATATTTTAAGCAGTCACACCATGACCAAGCTGCACTTCCTATTTGAAGCCGGTGGGAAAACATAATACAAAGTAAAAAGTCAGTTTACCAGAAACTCCATTCAGCCTCTATTTGTGCCAATTAAAACAGTTCAATTAACAAAAACTAAGCAACATATCAAATTTTCTGCTTCTTTTTCCTGTGGTTTACATTATAATAAAAAAATAATCACATATTGCCCCAGGCAAAGTATGTTCAAGTGACCAATTTCAAGAAAAGTCTATGTAAATGCGCTTTCAAAACGCTCTAATTTCTCCCGCTCAATAAGAGTATTTTCGGCCTCTACGTATAAAAAATGGGGTCATTGAACGATGAATGTTGAGTTAAGTCAGGTTGAACTTTGACCTTGATAGATAGATAGATAGGATTTGATAGATGAATTGAAATCAATTGAAAATCGATCTCTTATATATATGAGAATTAGTCTTTTATATATATGAATAGAGCTTTGATGGAAAAAGCCTGGGACAAATTCACAAAATTTGCACCGCTTCGACATTCTTCCTCTTTACTGTATGTGGTGGACAGTGGCGACAGACCAGTGTGAAGACTGAGGGCTAAATGTGCATCAACAACCTACATTTAGCGCGCTCTTGAAGGTGCGTTACATGTCCAGTGTTAACAAAGCATGAAGTTGACTTTGGGGGCGCGGCCCTATGACTGACATGTGACAATCTAAATTTCAAAATGGTTGCAGTGCTCCAACAAATTTCAAAAATATTTGCGCATTTCAAAATAAAAGTTATTTAGCCCTTGAACAGTGTTTGGTAAAATTGAAGACTTCATTATAATATGAACAGCAGCCAGCAAAACTGATAAATAATCAGATGATTTACATTTCAATTATTCTTGGTCTCTGGTGGATTACCTTCACCTCCAGCTGCTGTCAGGTTTAGGGAGCAAACCGATTAAAAAAAAGAAGCTATGAAAAGACAACAGTCCCCACTTCTGTCAAAAAGTCCATTAATAAATAAATAGTAGCTCTGCAAGTCCTGAAAATTAGAATTACACACCATCTGATGACTTGCCAAGAAAAAAAAAAAAAAACAAATAAATCAAAGGGCAGAAGTTAAATGCTTCACCCTTCCCAGGATTAACGCATTTAGTCATGACCGTAACTAAATGTCAGCCGTATAAAAAGGCTCCCAGTGAAAGATGCATTTAAAATTAACAAGAGAAAGATGATATCTTGTCACAGCTACAAGGTCAGCACCATAACATAATTTGTTTTGCCATATTTTTCTTTAGCATGAATCACTTCATCCTCCTAGTCCTCGACTCTGCAGCTCTGTCCTTCAGATACATCCTTTTAGAGTGGTGTAATTGCACCATGACAGAGCCCATTCCTCTTCCCCATCAATCACTCCGACGCAGATATGGGCGTCCTCTGAACATGACGACTCCTGCTCTCCCTCCTCCCAGATCTGTCTCCACTTTTATGTTGATGCGGATAAATAACAGAATCAGCGTTCAGATGCCTTCAGCCAAGCCTGGATTTCCTGGACCGCATCCACCGGGGCTGGACGACAAAAGTCATAAATCGACTGTCTTGGGTTTGAAACATGTTTGCCTGGAGGAGGGGTTGCATATTTGGAGAATGACTGAGGAACAAATAAGCAAAAAACTAACAAAACAAGTTTTCTCTTTTGAAACAGAAGGAACAAAAAAATAAATAAAACCGCGAGTGATTTTGTATGTCCAGCCATATACAGCTAAATTCATTAAAAAAAGTTTTCCTTTCCCGTTTTGTGCAAAAATGTGAAAGTTGCCAAATTTCCCGTTTTGCTACAAAATGGCCACCAAGCTGTAGCTCGTAGCTCCTGTAGCCATCACATATTTTTTTTAAATTTGCCTTTTGATATCACTGACATGTGTGTTTTGGTTTGGATTCTGGAATAATTTTTAAAAGATTTTCACCTCACTCATTTTCATGGTTTCATCATTCTTTTTTGGGGGGGTGGGGGGTGTTACTAGGTCTTTGCAAATTTTAGCAAGTTTTTAAGTATGTGTTGGAGTAAAACTTTTGTTCAAAGGGGCAGTAACATAGAATACTTGCGTAAATAATTTGGTGCTTGTAGTCCAGGACTAAAGTGGGCCATAAAAATATACGTTTTGGAACCTCAGGGGGTCATCTGGATAAACTGCCCGACAAAGAAACAATTAAAAGGTCTCACTTTTTTTCCCACCCATCTTCAAAACAAAGACAACCTGAAGATGAATTCTTGTACATTTCAATTCGTGTTTTTTTTTTGTTGTTGCAACCACAAGAAGATCTGCTCTGCGGTAGGTTCACCAGCAGGTTATTCTATTCATAGATGTTTGCATAAATGAGTCACTGGAAAGCTTTGAGATATTTTCTTCCTGCAAAAAATAGAAAGGGAAAGAGGTTTTTTTTTTTTTTTTCAGATCCACACAGCTTTGGGACGTTTGGGGATATAAAGCACTCTCCATGCAAACTAAACATCTGTGTATTCATTTAGCTTGTGCTAAGCCCGAGCTCGAGGGTCTAAATTCATGATGAGCTGGATTTACAGCATCTGTACTTTACATTCTCGAGAATCGAGAAAATATGGATGCGGCTGGATGATATTAAAATAAAGTTGCCTTTGTCCAAAACACTTTAAGCGGAAATAGCATCACTCTGAGCTGTGCAGCAGCTACTAACTTTGTTTAGAAAGGTTAAATGCATGGGGACAATATTTCCCACAGGGCTAAAGAAATAACTTAAAGATTTAAAATAGACTAGGCCATTGGAAAGCAGCGTCAAATACTATATGCCTTTCTAAGACTGATTTTACACTAATTTGGTTAGATTTAAAAATAAATGAATAAAAGCAAACAACAGCAACAATTTAGCAATTTATCACAAACAGTTTCTGGAAGATTTCCAGAGCTTAACCTGGCTACTGTTGGGTGAAGGCAGGGCACACCCTAAAAAAAACCTAAATAAACCAATAAACCTTTTGGAAAATATGTGAAAAATAAAACTAAATAGGAAACCACAAACGATAGTTATTGTAAGATGAGATTTTATTTTTCTTTGTAAAGTGCATTTTATTTTTTATAAGGTTGCCATGGTTACAGTTTGGCGGAGGGATAGGTCGAGAAAAAGAAGGAGGAGATGGATTGTTCTCTTGAGGAAGTTGTGTTGTGCTTGAAGGAAAAAAAAACAAGATCCCAAAAGAAAAGAAGGCCTCCTTGTGCTGTTTCCTACCCACAGCCCTAGAAAGTGACGTGTAATTTTGGTTGCTCAAAAACTGTGTCCTAACAATATTATGGGACATCACTGATTGGATGATGACATCATTTTTGGATATGTTTTCAACAAGAGATTAATGTTGTGTCAACTTAGCTTTGGCCGGTGATGTCTTGATGATGTAATAAGTGATTGCAGTCTAAAACCAACATTGAGGAACTTTATGATATTTTATGATATCACAAACTTTATGTGTTAGGCCTCTAATTTTATTCTTATTTTTTTCTCTCATCTGACCAATGCGGCACAGCAAGTTGTTAAATTGGGTCACAAAGAGATGGAAGTACCACTGAAAGCACCATCAATCAGACACAACTCCTGCAGTAGATGCATGGTGAAGTTCACTGTACCAGCAGAGTCTCTGAATGATCTCATCAACCCAGACATGGAGACGTGACTATCAACTCCTTTATAGAGCTCTTCAAAAAAGATAAACCTACATTCTCAACATCATCTGTGTCTGCCATGTAGCGAGGAGTGGCAGGTTCATGAAGACACTTTTGGACACGCGATAGTCAACGAATTTGACCTACCTAAAAACAAAGGAGGTGGACCCAAATTTTCTGTGCAAATCACATTTGGTGCAAATGTTACATTACATTGTCTTTGCTGAACTGTTTTATTTTTTCCACAACCTTTTTATCTCAAATGGACAAACAGAAATGTATCTTTGTCTTTTGGTCTGGGTAGTCATGAGACGGCGTGAATCTGCTGTAAATTTAAACAATGCTGCAGCGGAAAAGATGCCAAAGTAAAAGCCGTGCAGGTTTCAAGCAACTCTGTTCCTCACATCGGTGCAAATCCTAAAGGCAAACACATCAAATGTGCCCTTTACTGCTCTTATTTGGAGTTTGAGAAGGAAAAGCAACATTTTTTTTTTCTTTCTGTCTGTGACACTGCTGAATGGTAGAGGTCACAAAAACAGCATTTTCCCTTGTTCAAAAAAATCAAACTGAAATACATCAACAGCCGCAGCCTCCTCTCCAGAACACAAACTTGTGACATTTTTCTCCCCTCAAAGCACTGAAGTGAAACCTCAGCTCTTTAGCAGCTCCATACATGTAAGGAGACAAACATCAAATCTCCCCTCAGCTACATTTGATCAAACATACTCCATATGAGGGATGGAAAGAAAGGAACAATATAAAACGGACAAGAATCAATGTTTTCACTCACAGAGATGTACTGGAAGTAATTATGATGCTCTTGTGTTGGAAAATATTGCTGCCAGTGTTCTCAACGCCTCTGGCTGCAGCAGAGAAATGAAGGCGCTGATGACAGGAAAATTGGAAACTGCCATTATAGCAGCAGCCTCTGTAATCTCACAGCTTAGTGTGATTTGAATGGGAACACAGGCCACCTTAGCTCAGTTTTAGTAACGTTAGCCTACACGTTCGCCAAACGCAGGATTATCCCTTTATCTCAGTCTGCCCAGCTCTGTTCTGGAGAAGCAGCTGACCGTTCAGAGGTGGATTTGCTTCGCAGCCTTGGGACAGATGACGGAGGGGAGCACAGAAGGAGAGCTGTATTCATCTTTTGCTGACACTCTTCATCAGCACAGGTGCTTTATTCCTGAGCTAGCCTCCGCCCTCCCCCATCTGTGGCTCCTGCTCCACTGGATGCACGCCTTCAGAAGTATGGCAGACTGTGGTGGTGGAGAACAGGTTAATGGACGTATAAACCCTCATCTCTGATTAGCATGATTAATCAGACAGCAGAGTGGCCCCTGATTCCTCTCCCCTCCTCTTTCCCTTCAGATAGCTGTCTAACTCACCATTCATGCCAGATGGTATCAATGCAAAGCTGAGAGCAGCGCAGAATCAAAGGCAGGCTTCCAAACCAAAAAAGTACAGGAGTTATCTCCTGCTGCTCGCACCACACATTTATAGGTTTCATTCTCTGTGGGGAGTTCCCCAAAGAAAGAGAACAAATGACCTGTGACACAGACAGGAGAAAACACATCTCACAGCCGCTGTATGTGGAGCGTTTGTTGGTTTCTATGAGCAGCTTCTGGATTTTAGAGTCGACCTGAACTCAAATGAACTGAAACGTTTATGTTGAATAAAACTAAAGTGGTTTGTATTTTATGAAACTTTCTATTGTTAAGCTTTTTTTCTACATAAACAGTTGCTGCACAGAAAGGTTGAATCTATTGTTTGTAATAATGTTGTCTTGGCAAATGTATTAATTAATTTCCACACAACATTTTTTGCAGCTATATTTTGATTGGTTGATTGATTATCTTGGGTGTGCTGGCATCGGATTCTGAACTGTTTGGCTTCAATAAAGTTCGCCATGTTTGTTGCTAATGTTAGCTTGGAGGTGTGAGGACAGTGTTGGATAAATTACTTTTAAAAAGCCATTCATTGCTTTACTTTAATTACTGGATGAAATTATAACTAAATTAATTTACTCATTACCTATTTGAAAAAGTAATTCACTACTTGTTACCTTACTTTACTTTTTCCACTCAGATACAAATTCTCAAAGGAAAAACAGCAATGTCCCATAATACCTGCCTGGGTTTGTGATACAAATATTTTAAGATGGGTTGTCTCTCATCTCTTTTTCTTTCTGTCTTTGGTTTTGCATTCATTACTTTTAGCTTAGCGTGATGTATGTGCCACCAAACAGCCAATCAAAGACAAGAAGGTGATTGCACATTTTCTACATATGATTTATCTTGAGATCAATCAAAAACTTTTCAGAATAATATTCTTCACTCCTCTGTCCAATAGTCACATGTTTGTCACAGAAAAATTCCTCTAAACTGTCTCTGGCAGACATTAATTGCCTGCAGATTGAAGTTATTTTGCATCATTCAAATTTCTTGTTTCCAAAGTTTTGAAATAAAAAAATAATGAAGTCAACACTTTGATAAAAGGTGTTTTCACATTATAAACAGTTTGCTTCAGTTGTTGAGTGTGAAAACTTACAAAGTCATTTAATAACAAGTGTTTTGGGGAAATACTGCTCTTAATACACAGCTGTTGTAACTGTGCAACATTTGCATGCAATTCAATGTGAATTTTTTCAGCGCCCTTTTATTTGAATTGAATGTGATGACTTTCTGAATGTCTGAAATAGTTTTCTTCAATCGGTTTCATTGAGAGAGAAAATTGCACAAACAAATGCAGGCGATGAATGTGCAGGCAGATCTGTCATGTCTCTCTGAGGGACCTGTTTCTCCTTTCATTCCATGACGTTAATGTGGTATGCATCAGGGGCTTTCTGTACTGGTATTTGTTGCAGTAAAAAAAAGTATCTGACTAAAGATACTCTTGTTTAATCAATATTGTGTGGACTTTCATTATGTTTAGCAGCTTGTGCAACATTGTTCGTTTCACAATCAACTCTCGGGGCTTCGGATTATCCTCAGCACAGAGACAGCCTTTCAATCAGTTTGTTTGCTTTCTTTGACTTGCTAGTGCTGATGCTCTTACTGCAAGGAAAATGCACTCCACAACATTGATTTAACGCAAAAAGGATCTGCAGGAACTTGCTGGTAAAGTCAAATGACCTCTAACTCTGTTAATTTCCCTTTTCCATTCAGTGTCTTCTAAGCTTTTTAGTTACAGTCCTGTCAGTTTCACTAGTAAAGGAGAAGCACCTTCTCTTCCATTCTCTAAATGAATCATGTTTGTTGTGTTTCTTCACCTGCTTTGTCACATTTAAGGTGATATGTCTTTCTCCCCGTAGTGCCACAAAATAATCCAGCTGTTTGTTACTTTGTTGTCCCTTAAATTGAAGCTGAATAATTACGTCATATTTTGGTGATCTCTGCACCAGAGGTGCAAGCTCACAAATAAAGTTGCATTCCCACCAGCTTTGTTTGATTATTCCCCATGTTAAGCCTTGGACACATGGGTGCAGCAGATTTTTGGGTTGTCTGGGCCCGTGGAGATGGGGGACTGGCTCATACTTCCACCTCAAGGGACAAAATGAAATGGAACATTCCATTGTTGTGTGTGATACGTGTATCGTGAAGTAGTTGTAAGAATAGTTGCACACACTTATGACATACAGGTGATGCTGTTGTACGTTGTTCTTACACCACACTTTAGTCATTAGGGTGCGAGTACTGGCTCTTTACTGACTGAACCCACACAAACACTCTGATTATCTAATTTACTAATTTCTAACAGTCAGGGAAGGAGCATGCAGTTATCATGTGAACAGCACGAACAAGCTCTTTGGGCACTGTGCAGCAGTTAAAAGAAAGAAAAAATCCTTACAAAACGGCTAAGTCTCCCTTACTTCATTCCTACTTAACCTTATGTGGGTAGTGAGTATTCGCTCCAACCTATCTTCAGCAGCATGCCCATTAAAAAAAAAATGCGCATGAACATTTTTGCTCTACGGGCTCACAGAGGGGTCTACGACTTTGATATTTCGTGCCATCCATCTGCATGCCCTGTACAGATTTGATAAAGTTTTAGTTTGGACCAAGACTCAACATAAAGCCTCATCTGAAGTGATGGTCTCAGTCTACTTCTAGATAAATTCTGGGGCAGTTTGTTTCTGCTCGCTTACAGTGTGTATCATCAGGTTTTTTGGCACTCACAAGTTACCTGGCTATCAAAGGAATAAACACCAGGGCATCGGACAAACCTGGAGTAAAGAGCAGATGCATAACCTGCTTGATATTTGGGTAGAGGTAAGTTTCAGAAAAAATAATAAAAGTGGAAAAATCAATCAGAAAATGCAAGATTGAAAGTTCTAGTATAGAAAATAATAAATCCCCATGAAGACCTTGATGAGCAACTGAAGTCAGACAGTGACTAACACTCCTGTAAACAAAGCCTCATTATGTCACATTGCGAGTCTAAATAAATTCCAACTCTGCAAAGTTTACTGAATTAGACACATGATTAATTTTAGATATTTGCAAATATTATTTTGTTTTTTTACACATGCACACTACTAACGTTAACGCGCCTGTATGTATGTTAAGACCTGTTTTGCTCTATTTTGCTCTAAAAACACGTTCCTGGAAAGAAATTAAACTACTGTGCAGAAACATGTCTTCATGTAATTTTTAGTGAGTTGTTACATGCTCTTATGGGAAAATCTATAGGCTCTGAGACAAGTGTTCTTTGGCAGTAACGCTGTGCTGACCGACACAATTACATCTCGGAGGCTGTAATTAGTTCCATGAGTGAAATGGCACGACTCTGGAAGGAAAAAAACTAAAGCCCTTAATGTCATTAGCTGGAAATGTCAAGGTGATATTCAGATGTTGTGGGTGAGAATCACAGAGCTGGACTCTGGAGAGCAGAGAGACATGTAGTTCTGCTTATGCACCATTTCCTCTCTGGGTTAAGGAGAGATGCTTTAACCAGCACAGCATATAGATCATTGACTGTATATGAGAACTGGAGCGAGTGAGTCAGACGTCATCCATAGAAAATATACCTTACAGCTTACCCCAACAACTCTTAACATCAAAACATAGGCTCACCATAAATAGTTTATTTATGGTAGTCTATTTTTTTTCTAATTTATAGCTGGACCTATGTTCCTCAAATGCCTTAAATGTAAATGTAAATCTTGCGTACCAACCCCCCTCCCCTTATTTCATAAAACCCCCGACAACGGGTTTAAATGACAAAACCCAGAGCCCAGTGAATGCACTACGCAGAAACGCTCGATGACCCTGTGTTCTATCATTCAAACCAGTTGTTGGGGGGTTTTTAGCTTAATAGAGAGGGGATGATACATGAGACTGAATCAAGGTGTTTAAGTAGCGTAGCTCCAGGTTTAAATAAAAAATAGACTTAATAAAAAATTTTGGTGAGAGTTTGTTTGGCTGTTGTTGAGAGTTGACGGTGTAAACCGTAAGGTTGGACATGGATGCATAAACCACAAAATAAAGACTTAAAACAGATTAAGTCTCAGCGTCTCAGAGCAGGAAAGGGACAGCGGGACACTACAGTATTTTCTTCATTATCTCGTCCCAAGAAAACAATAAAACAAAATGGTAGGCAGTTTTTGGCTTCTGTACTACTGTCAGGTGAGCACCCCTGCTCTAAATGGTTTCATGAACCCAAACATGGAGACTGGATCATCGACGTTTTGTAGAGCTCTTTGAAATAAATAAGCCAGATCTCTAAACATCATCCGTGTCTTCCATGCATTGTACGTGAGATAAACACAGACTCCTCTCCGTGTAAAACTATTAGCTGGCAGCTCCTCCCACATGCGGCCGGAACAGCGAGCTTAGGAAAATATTTTTGGCCATGCGTCGAGCACAGAATTTGCCGCGCGGTGAAAGAGGCTCACAAATTGTGTTTGGTGGGAATGCAGCTTTAGTCTCAGTCAACTTTTCTATGGCAACCACTCTGACCAATCCGGAGAGAGCACGTTGGAGGTCCAAACCCCCAGCACAAAGTATGCTACGCAAAATCTTTTTCAATGTTTTAAACATAGTATGTGAGAGCCCGCAGGTACCACTTTAAGGCATCTGATTGGCCAATTTATGACTTGGATGTCCAAAATGTCTCAATGGCAACCAGTTGTTGGAAGTTTCTTGGAGCCAGTGGTTACTTCCTTTTAGGAATTCCTGAGGGGAGGGGTCACGCAGACCGGTTCTCATGCAGTCAAGGTTGGGATGAGCAAGTGACAGTAATTTTATTTTATTTTTTTTAAATCTTTGAAACCTCAAAATAAAATATCGACTTCAATCCTTTTTGTATGCCCAAGCATTAAATGCATGATTACATCTACAATTCAATTCACTGGATTCTCTTTGTCGATTTGCTGAGGCTTACTGCGCACAGGGAGAAGAGCAAATACTGTAGGTTTCAGCTGCAGATCCCTTCAGACCTCACCCAAGTCCCATAGGGATTATCATGTTAAACTCAGAATAAATAATTAGAGGCCATTTTGGTGCATGCAGCCCTTTTTAAAAATCAGATCAAAGAACTTTGCAAGGTCATAGGAACTCCCCAAGAATGACATCTCTTGTCTTTGTAGTTTTTTTGGCAAACACTTAAACTTCACACAGAAGTCATCAAGATCATGAAATAACAGCATCCTTTACCAGAGTCCTTTGTTTAATCTTCTCTTAAACCAGCTTGTATAGCTTTGAAAAACAACTTTCAACAGAACAACAAGAAGTGTGAAATCTATTTTTGTGAGTCATTCTGTGTGCCATCTGGTTAACTCAGAGACGACGTCAGGATTTAATTAAGGCAGAGAAGCAAAATTAAGGAGATCAGAGGCAAGCAGGTGAGAAAATAAAAAGTTCACCGACTAAAACTGAAAAAAAGGACATGAAAGTGACTAAAAATGAAAGGAACAGACTGAAACGCTGCAGAACACCAACAGAACTTTGGACAGGAAAAAAGGACATGATAGCAGAATGACAACAAACAACCCAAACCAGTGTGATAATTCTATGGGGGGATAGTAAGAAATAATGAGGAAATGTAATGGAATCAGGTGACAAGATTTAAACACAAAATTAGAAAAATGCTTTTGATGGCAGACACCCAGCAGCTCTTAAGGGGCGGAGTCAGAAATTTTTAATGGTGGAGCCAGGATGGCGCTGTGACAATTACTGGGGTGGCAACGGTTTTTATTAGATCTGAATCACAAAGCTTAAAGACCCATTTCGAAACATGAAAATTGTGTTTTTAACATGTTCTTATGTCATTTTGATTCTGATTATGGAGGTCATGTATGAAGAAAATTAAGCTCAAAATTACATTTCTGAATACCATGTTGTCCAGGTATTTCAGAAAAAAAAATTAAATAGTAAAAAAAATAGTAAGAAACCGGAAAAGGTAGATACTATAGGTCAGTACTGCTTTCATCCAAATAACTTTGAGCTCAAATGATGGACAAACGTCATCACCCAATCAGCAATGTCCATCAGTACTTACCTTTTCCGGTTTTTGTAAAAACGAAAACATTTTTAAAAAATCAAAACGAGAAATTCAAAAAGGAAACACAAGGAGAAACCGGTAAAGTTAGGTACTGACGGACATCACTGATTGGATAAGCATCATCCAAACAACCATGACCCATAATTATCCATGAATTTCCTATTTATGTAGTAATTTGTAAATGGGGGAAAATGAACGTTTAAATTAATTCTTTACGTTTTTTTTTTGAATCGCCCAGAAGTGTCCCTCTAATGTCCCAACAAAGAAGTAACCTCTGGCTCCAAGAACCTACTAACAACCAGTTTATTAGATAATGTCTAAAATGTTTTAATTTGTAAAGTGTTAACTTAGATACCCCAGAAATGTAATTTGTGTGCACAAAACACATCAACAGTAAGACTTTAATATCCACAGTATTACTCCAAGAAAACAAAGATGCTGATATACAGCCATAAAAAACAAACATTGTGTTTATACACTTAAATGGTCCGGGTGAATATTCAAAAACCTGATTGGTAGCTGGATTTTGACTCAAACCTTAAAAGGAAGCTCTGGTCAGTCCAAATGTTCTGTATTACTGAGCAGGCTTCATAAAAAAAAAAAAGCTTTATCTTCAGGGTAAAAACTCTTTTTATTTTAATTTCTTTATTTTGTAAGTGACCATGGTATAAGGGGGATAGTGCCTGAGGAAATGTGTATTTTAAGGAATTGACGCATGCCATGGAAGCCTGAACCGTCTGACGCAAAGCAGAAGAGGGTCGCTTCTGATGTGTAATCAATCTGCGTCAAATAAATATTAGCGCGTTAATAGTTTTTTAGCAATCTTGTGCATTAATGCGTTAATGTTTACAGCCCTAGTTTTATAATAAAGATCAAACCTGTAGAGACAAAATAAAAAGCATAAATCCAATAATAAAGCAAGGTCAAAAGAATGTGAAAAATGTATTTAAAGACCAGGTCCTAAGCCAAAACTCTAAGACTTTGGCAGTAATGTCTTGTCTGTGCCTCCTTTTCTAAGAAAAATTGGAGAAGTTTTTATTTCTAGAACATTGAGATTTCTTTTGTCTTTTCTTGTTAGAGATTTGTGTCACTGATGGACAGACTGTAGTAGTCCAGCAGATTTCTGCTAACTGGATGAAAAGTGCAAAAAAATATTGCACATTGTTTTGTGTCATTGATGGACAGACTGCAATAGTCCAGCAAATCTCTGCTAAATGGATGAAAAGTGCAAAAAAATATTGCAGTGTTTTGCTTGACACTGAGTGGACCAGAACTGCTTCATATTCATCACATGAGCTCAACTGCAGCTTGTTTGAGGAAACTTTGTCTAGAATGAGCTCTGAAAAGGAAGATAGAAAAAAGAAATCTGCCGAGTCTCACTAGTCGTGACTGTCATCATATACGAGGACCTTCACATCCTCATTAAACTTTTGAGACATTTTGAATTTTTTTCATGTTTTTCTTAGGTATCACACTGAAGGCTGATTCTTTTTTTTATGTATAATTTAAAAACCCCTGGGTAGCTTCCTCTTTTTGGTTCTCTGATAGCCATCTTTTTGATTTTTTAGATTTATTTTTGTTTTTACTGTGTTGGTAAAATTGTTTTAATCCATCAAATACTTGAATAACACGTTTTAACGTAGACAATAAAAACACAAACTGCCTTCATGAGTGTCAAGGAGACATACTTGTAGCACAAGTAATCTTGTTTCATTATATTTTTTCTTTGTCGCAAGTAAAAAAAAAAAAAAAGAGCTGTCAGATGCCTCAGTTAAAGCATGTAGGGCACGCTGGCCCTCACCTCGAACCTTTGATTGTATCATGTAGTTGTAGAATAGGAAAAGCTAATTCTTTTTCAACAGTTCTAGTACATCACCTGTCCGTCCTGGGACAGGATCCCTCCTTAATCCCTTAGGTTTTTTATATTTTCCCCCCAAATTATTTTTTTTAATATGTTTTTCCTCACCGAGAAGGAGAGTCTAAGGGCTGCGATGCCAGTTTAGCTTAGTCTGTTTATTTTAGTTTAGCAACTAACTATTGTTTATATTTTGTGACTGACTTAGTTCTTTTTAGGGCTGTCAATGTTAACGTGTTAATGCATGTGTTTAATTTTTAAAAATTAATGTGTTATTATTTTTTGACACAAATTAATGACATTTCACTTTACGTCGACTGGTTTAAGCTTCCACGTAATGCGTTCATTTCTGAAAATACACACTTCACTGGTCATATCCCACTTATGCCATGGTCACTTACAAAAGAAATAAATAGTCAATTGATTTTTAATACTTTACTCTTGTCATTTATTCGGTTTAGATCACTTTTCACAAAAATCGGACAATTCAATTGGTGGTGGGGTGCATTGTCATGATAACACGAGAACGCACCTCTGGGCCGACAGACCTTGACTGCAGCAGCAAAGTAAAGTGATATATGTGCTGATCATCACGAAAGGTTCAATAAAACATCAGTTCAGAGAGAAAGTTTACCTCTTGCTGCTTGTTTTTGTCCAGAAGATCAGATAACATATTTGATATGATAGAACATTTGGGTTATGTGAAGGAAACGTTTTTTTTAGATCAACACCCAGCAGCCAATCAGATTTGAGTATTCACCTTGACCATTTAAAGGGCAGAAACACAATGTTTGTTTCTTAAGGCTGTATATCAGCATCTTTGTTTTCTTGGAGTTATACTACAGACATAAAAGTCTTTACAGTTCTTTAGAGTTCTGCTTAACTTACTGTTGATGTGTTTTCTACACAAATTACATTTCTGGGATATCTGAGTTAACACTTTACAAATTTAAAAACAATAAGACAATAAAAAAGAAGGACAAATATTCTCTCTGGCCTTTTTTTTCTTCAAAAGTCATATGTTGTTGCATAAAATTTGTCTAATAAAACATAGTGATTAATTGCGATTATTTAACATTCCAAAAGTGTGATTAATCTGATTTTTTTTAAATAAATTGACAGCACTAGTTCTTTTGTATGAATGCTGGTGTGAAGCCCTTTGAGACAGCAGTTTTGTGATATTGGGCTATATAAAAAAAAAAAAAAAAAGACTGAATTGAATGCCAGATTCTGTTGAGTGTGGAAGGGGTGTGGACTTTGAACAAGCTCGCTCATGATTGGTGACAGTAGTTGCCTTAGAAACATTGTCTCTTACCGACTCCGACCAATCACTGTCGTCTCGCCAACATGGCGACATCCATATCGCGTAAAAATAGGGACAGAATTGGTTTCATATTACTAGAGCAGGAAGAAATCAATTTTCTATGGGTGATGTCACATCCGTTCAGTCCAGTTCTATATACAGTCAGTGGTTCTGACAAAAATAATTTATCATTTAGGAAAAAATCCTGTGTTCTTTTGCTTCTTACAACATCACATCTGTTTTCAAGAAACCTTGGTCCAGTAAGCCCATCAACAAGCCTGCCTTGCAGTGTTTACTCATGTATATTTAAATGCTTTAATTGTGTGTTGGTGGGTTATGAGGCCAAAGACTTAATGAAAATGTGTTTGTGTGAAGCTCATGTGCCCGCGGCGAGTTGAAGGAGCAGACATGTGAGTGACAAGCTGGAAAATGAGGGGGATTCGTGGCCAATCTGGCAGCATGTTTGATGCAGATCCTTTGTAAGCACAACTTACTGAAGAAAAACTTCACAACCCCTAGGCTAGAATAGCACCACATTGATATGTTTTCATCTCACATCAATTAATAAGAATTTTATAGTTTACATGCAAGCACTGCGGTTCAACGCTGAGGAATGAACCACATGTATGTGTTTGTGTGCCTTTCATGTTACTTTATAGAAGCTTCAAAGTTCAGGGACCAGCTCTGGTCTGCACTGATGTCTCATAGCGAGTGCAAAGTGCCTGGTGTCATTGCAGATGACATGAAGTCTTTCACTGTGAGGCTGAAAAAGCATCTGTCAGGCAGCCTTGGTCACAGAGTTAAAAGGAGAATACACTTTCAGTAAATGACCCGTGTTCTGCAATAAACAAGAAATAACTTGGCAGGCTTTTGGCCTTATTTGTGTGCAAGGTCACAGGAGGCTGGAGTCTACCCAATCCACCAAACACAAGCAAACCCACTGGCTTCAATGCACATAACGGAAGTGGGGAAGTTTATCTCTGCATTACCTAATAACCCAATCCACATGAACCTTTTCACTGGATTTATTTTAGACAACTGCATGTTTATAAAGTTGGTCAGAGGACAGTTGAAAACATAGTGAAGATGTATAGCAAAAGCTGTTTTTGGAAAAACTACACAGTGTTGTCTTTTTGTTCAATTCAATTCAATTTTATTTCTATAGCCCAATATCACAGCTATAGCCGTCTCATTGGACTGACATCAGTATTTTGCAAAAACAAAGAGTCAAACATAAAAATGTAAACAATAGCTGGTTGTTAAAAAGACAAAGCTGAACAAACATCTCTGTCCTTACACCCTCCTTCTCTGTGAGGAAAAACTCATTAAAAAAAACACTGTCTCTTTTTGGGGGAAAAACTAAGAAACATCAGGGTTTCCCACATGAAGGAGAGATTCTCAACCCTGAACGGACAGGTAATGTGCTAGAACTATTAAAGAAAAGTGAGCTTAATTAATTCTACAACTACATGGTTGAATAACAAGTATATGGCTAATAAACAAACACATGCCTTGATAAACAGCTACAAGTTAAGATAACAGCTAAATATTTAAATAAATGCGCTAAGACCTAACAGGACCAGAATAAAGATTAGTCCCTTTTGTGTGGCCAGTAACAAGTCATTAGTGACTTTAACTAGTGCAGTTTTAGTGCTATGGTGAGGTCTGAACCCTGATTGAAAATCTTCAAACCCACAAAACTGGTGAGCAATATTGGAGCTGTCCAGCAGTACAGTTTGGAGCCAGATGTCAGCTCAAATGTGAAAAATGCTACAAGAACAAGTTAAAACAGCAAAAACAGTTTTCATTGGAGTGGATTTTAAAGCTTTTTTTCTGTTTGTAGTTTATTTTGAAATGGAAAGAATTTTTAAAGTCAATCAAATGGTGTCAGACTTTGGTTTTTAAGGCTCCAGAACTTTTCTTAGTTTTTTGAAGGAGTAATTTGGTCTTCTCAATCTTAAGTTTTTGCTAGAGTGATTTCCAGTTGAATGTGAAGCAAGTTGAAAATCAGAACTTCAAAGTCGGAGGCCAACGATGACATTTACCATTGGATTTGGAATGAGTCACTTTATAAGGTAGACCTTCAACATTCAGGAACCTAAAACTACTGTTTCTATGCAGTGTGCTAAGATATCTCCATGGAGACCGGGTACAGATTGTAGCTATCCTCACATCAAGAGGAGAGAGTTGAGAAAGTTTGGACATCTGGCTAGAATGCTACCCAGATGGCAAAGTTTTACAGGCATGTTTACCCGTGACAAGGCTCAGTAGCAGACCCCAGACATGCCAAAGAGATCTTTTTATTTCTGGAACACATCAGTTCCTGCAGGAAGATGTGGACGATGGATGAATGGAGTCCATTGTGAAGTCACAAAAATAGAAATTGTATGCATAACTGTAAGCTGAATTCTCTTAAGTGATTTTTCACATTCAGACTTTGACATCAAACACATTATATTACTTTGCTTGAATAATAAAATCAATGTTTGCATTAATATAAATAACTTATAATGTCATATTTGTGTAAATAACAGGTCAAACCTGTCCAAATTAAATACAGACACTTTTCAGAACTTGGATTCATCCTAACCAATCAAGCAAAGATGGACCAAGTTTTAAATGTATGTATGTATGAATGTATTTAACTATTTTTAATTTTAAACAACCACAAGAAACAACATAAAGCAGACCAGTCCAACTGCTAATGTTAATAGAGAAATTTTACCAAGAAAAAACTGAGTGATACTTCCTAAATTTATGCCCACAAAAACATCTTTGTTTTGCATTAATATTTTGACATTAAATATTTAATTTAGCTAGTTTTATAAAGAGTAATAATACAAAGTCTTACTGTATAGTTTAAATTTGTAGAAAATGATACATAATTCCTAACAATCATCTCAGTTTGCATATTGGGTGAATTGTTGGATATTTAAGAAAAAAAAGAAGTGTCTTTTTGAGTTCTGACCATTGTTGTTTGAGTGTAATGCTCAGATGTTTGAGCTGCACCTACAATTCAACAATACACTTATAGTAAATCCTGAAGAAAGAGTCCAGCTCTGTCTTTGTTTTCTTTAGACATATCTGAACAAAGCAAAATGAGCTTCTGCAGTCTATTTAGAAATGATAGAAAATATTGAGTCTGCTGTGATCATGTAACTGGTCATGCCCCTGTTGAGCCCAGAGGAATTATTATACATTTGCAGCAGAACTAAAATCAACATTTCTATGGTTATGGGGTCAAAGATCAGGTCAGGTTATCCAATGTACAGTGATCCCAGATCATGGAATTTAGCAAAAACCTTTAGTTTGAAATAAAAGTTGCAATTTCGATCAAGCTATTTATTTCACTAAGAGTTCATGTAAAGTTTTAAGAACTGGTGCTATGATTGTGTTACTATAGTATCGTATTCAAATCAACAACCACTCCAAAATCTAACCTTTACCCACATGGACCCCATCTGATGTGAGTGAATGGAAAACGTGTGTGGGCAGCGATGGTGGTATTTCAATGGATTTTTTTTCTGCAACAGTGTGATGAAAATGTGGATAAGAAACTCACATCAGAAAAATGGCAGGGCTTGAATATTAAGATGGACAGAAACAGCAAACATCTAGTAGTTGACCAAATCCCATCTGTTTTGGAAAACCCAACGGGACTGCTGGTGCTGACAGACTCAGAGGCCACGTCCTCACACTGCTCCACTTAGCAAAAGGGAGATTTCACAAGTCTGTTCAACCATCTTCTATATTCCAGTGTAAAACCTGACCAGTGGAAAGGTCCTTTTTGCAGATCTGAAAGGCTGTGAGTCTTACATCCGTATGGAAAGGACAGCATGGGATCAGCTGTTGCCTGAGCTGGAAGGCAAACTGAATCCACTGCAGTTTGCTTACAAAGTTATTGAGTTAATGATGACGTCAGCTATATTTTTTTGGATACAGTCGTCAAACAACTAGACTTCACAATCCCAGGCTCAAGGGTTTAATTTGTGAATTTTTCATGAGCTTTTGACACTGTTAAACAGAACAACCTGCTGTGCCAGCTTTCTGACCTCCAGGCCCATCCCACACATGCTGATTTTGCAGATAAAAGACATTTTCAAAGACAGGCAACAGCATGAGTTTTCAAATAACTCTGCATCCACTACAATGACTTTAAAGACAGGGCTCCTCCAGGGCTGTGTTCTGAACCCCCTTCTGTTTTCTGTGTACACGAATAAAAATAATGACACTTGTAAATCTCACATAAAAAAAAAACACATCAGGGATACATCACACATGTGAACTGTTTGAACTGCTGTCCTCCAGAAAAAAGATACCGAACAATAAAGTGCAAAACCAACTGGTTCAATAACAAGAGCAATCGTCTCTTTAAATTCAATTGGAACTGTCTTTGCTTTATTACTGTATGTATGGTATATGCAGAATGGGAGATGTGTACTTGGGTTTATTATTTTAGTATTTATAATGTCATTGTACAAGTGTGCAATGACAAATAAAAACTATTCTATTCTATTCT
This sequence comes from Oryzias celebensis, assembly GCA_014656515.1. Lineage (NCBI taxonomy): Eukaryota > Metazoa > Chordata > Actinopteri > Beloniformes > Adrianichthyidae > Oryzias > Oryzias celebensis. Next base: position 29,041,317 of record BNCR01000012.1, on the reverse strand, counting down.
ATCCAGATGGGATGGAATCAGGTTGCACAACTGAGAAACAACCAGCCCCTGACAAAGCAGGAAGTCCAAACTCTGGCACAAACTGCAGCAAGCCTCTTCCTGAGCCCAACATCCCAAAGTCAAAGGAACTTTTTTATTGATCCAGAAAGAGCTCAGTAGACTTACTATAACCATTCAGCAAATATGTCCTGCAAGTGGAGCAGACCCGGAGCTTCAAACACTTTGGAACAGTGACTGAAACTCATCTGTCTTTTTAAAGTCCCACTCTGATCATCGTTTGATCTATTTTCAAATCGTTCCCTTTGTTCTTTTAACTATGATTATGCAGTTTTTAAGTGGATGCATCAGAAGGGAGTGGAGCAGGAAGCTCGCGGTACGCCGACTGTTAAGACTACATCACTGCTCTTAAGTTGCAACGATTTGAATAGAGAATTCCTCAGAAATGCAGTTTTAATCTTAATTTTCTTTATGTCTTCTATCATCAGAAAAACCCCACAAGAACATGTCAATTTTGATTAATAATTTTTATTATATAGGGTCTTTAGCAAAATGCAAACACTTTTTTTCTGCTTAGAAATTGAGAAGTTTTTACATCAACTAAGTCCATCAAGTCCCGATTTCATAAATTAATAAACTTCCTAACCGTAAAAAAAGGTCAGTAAAACACTCAATCGACTCAACTTTCTCTGTCTAATTTGTACAAGTGTCGAGTGATAAACAAAGCCACTTTTAATGCAGAGGGCTCCTTTCACCTCCTGCAACAGGCAGGCAACGCAGAACCCCTTTGGCATTTACATGAATTCTTTTTTTTTCCCCCTTTGCAGTAACTGCTTTAAAGACCTCAAAATAGACTTCAGTGTTTTAATGTTTCTGTTTTTATCTGGTTTCACAAATGTGTGCTTTTATGCATAGTAAGTCTAAAAAGCTTGAGTGTGAATTATTTTGTTGAACCATTTAAAAGATAAAAATCTGTTTTACTGGAGCAGACGATAAAGTTTTTGAAAATGAAGCTGCGCTGAAATGATGGCTAAGGGGTGTTTGTGTTTTTCCCACCGCTAGCTATGCCATTCCACACACCATGAGAAGGAGACAAAAGAAGTCTGTGAGAAGTGAAGATAAAAAGTGTCCTTTGTATTTTCTATATGTTGCGAGAGCGCTGGCATACGGCACAAGACAAAAAGGATTAGAGCAGAGTTGGCTGGATCTACTTTGTTCTAAGGACTGTGCTGCTGGCAGCCGTCTGAAGTGATGCAACCACGCCTCCGGAGAGCAACGCAGACCCGCTTATTTATAAAAGCCAAAGGCAAGATGAAAGGACAAGGGGAGCTGGAGTGACCTGTTTGGAGAAGGAGGTTCAAAGTCAGAGCAAACTCATCTGGTCTTTACGGGGACAAGGGGAAGATAATGAGTACTGAGAACAGCCCTTGAGAAAAAAATCAGAGTTCAATTAGGTTTGCATACTGTTGCTTCTGGCTCACTCAATGCTGCTCACTGTGTCAGGATGACATGTATTGAGTTTGTACAATAACAAGAGCTCACTTGGAGCCTCCTGTAAACCCAGATCTCAATTATATCCCCTCATCGCTTTTCTAAGCTATAATGAAAGCATGCTGCTTGACTGCTGATAGGAGAGCCCATTGTGGAATAGCTTGCTAATTGTTTTCACTTAGTCTTGCTATGTTGAACTTCTTAATAAGGCTTTTCTCCCTAGTTCTTTGTGAGGGGTTGAAGTCTGGAGGTGTGATTTTCATTTATTGTTTTCTTTTTGTTTCCAGTGCAGAATTCATCAGACCTCCGAGGCTGTAAATGTGCTTAAAGGGAACAAATATCTGTGAAATTGCTAAATAAGGGCTGATGTGTATTACAGTGGGTGCTATGCTTGCCCAGGTGTAATACGGTAACAAAATCTGTCTTTGTTTCCTGCTAAAAAAACTCATTGAGATTCCGCTTATCAAAACACACCAAGGGTTTAGTCAGTGAATGAAAGGAATCCAATGAGGTAGTTTTTTCTCTCTCGTAAGACTGCAGATTTTCCTTTAAAAAAATTACCAGATTACCTGGCCACAGACAACAACATGGCGTCAGCATGGCAGCAGAGCCAGTAGCACCATGGCACCAGTAGCCGGATGTTCTCGACCGGTTCACGCTCTTCCCCTAAAAAAAGACCAGAACCGAGTTAAGGTTAGGAATATTCTAGTAACCTATAGATATGCAAATTCTGCCTCCGGCTAAAGTTGATAAATTTCTGCTTCCTGCTAATGATGTGTTTAATGATGTGTTTGGACGCCATCTTGTCTGCAACCAGGTCCCCCTTAAAATTTGGACACACCAAATACCTGGGAAGAAATATTTAATTTTGGACAGAGTGAATGACACAAAACACACATATTGGGGATATCCACATGAAGTTTTGAAATTATTACGGGATGGTCACATGACTTATGGCTTGGTACCTTTGTGTGGCAAAGTGTGAAATTAGGCAATTTTCACATTTTTGCACATGTGAAAAGAACAAAAATTCCACACACTCCACCAAGTTGAGTCTAAAACAACAATAGAAGTTTTGTTGACCTTAGCGCTTGTAGCTTTAATTTGATTTTGTTTTTATCAAAGAACTTTGCAAAAACTTTTAAGGATGCTCTTAACTATCTAGTATGTTACATAATTTTTTTTTTTTTACTTTAAATTATTATTACTTTTTTAAATAAATTCATGAAACCATCATCAGAGATAAAAGAAACTCTGTTTTCTAAGGTGTTATTGCTGTCAGTGTTGGAACACTGTCAGCAGTTTACGCACATTCTTGAAAGAATGCTGTGAGTTGCTTCAGTTTGACACAAGATGACCTAGTTTTGTGTTAGACTGAAGTCTCAAAGCTGTTAATACCTTTGGACACAATTAAAACTAAAAAGCCTTGGGGTTTTGGTAGGTCAGTGTCAATTTTATTATATAGCCCTATATAAACCAAGAAGAAACCACACATATCATAAATATTTTCACAATAAAAATAAATAAATAACAAGAATAATGTCATAAAATCAAATAAATCAAGAAAAAAATGAACAAAACATTTTAAAAAAAAATCATACTATACAGGGATAAAAGTACAGCTCAACTGTGTTTATATTCTAGTTGCATAAAATGTTTAAGTGGTGATTTAAAGCCTGTTGTAAGGTAAAATGCAGCCTCTGCAAATGCTCTGTCACCTATTTGGATCTTAGTTTTGTTTGCAGAACCTGAGATTTTAAACTTCTTCCAAGAACATTTAAGAGCAGCAGCTCAGATGAATATGTTGAGCCTGACCATTCAGAGCTTCAAAAAGAATTCATTAAATCTCAAACTGGATATTAAAATGAACTGGAATCTAGTGGAGGGCAGTGGCAGCAAGACATACGTCATCTTCTGCCAGTCAACATATAAGCGAGCTCCAGGTGATGGAGAAATGACAGACCCAGACCATAATGAAGAGTTTTATGACAGTCAAGATGAGACAAAATAGATGGAGGACACTTTTAAAATCCTTTTTTGGCACTTTCAACTGATATATAAATTGGGTTGACTACAGAACAAACCTGCTGCTCCAAGTTACTGATCAATAGACAGTGTCCGAGCTCCCTCACGGCCCTCTAACCCAGGGGTCTCCAACCTTGTTCCATGTGAGCTGCTGCCCTGCTTGTTTTGCAGCTAAACCTGCTTCAGTAATTGCTGATTAGCTGATTAGCTCACAAGGAACAGAGATGAGGTCACTTGTGTGGACTATTTAGTTTGGGATTATCCAGAGCGCTGGATTTTAATGCAATTCAAAAACAACTTCTGTACTTTTTCTTGAAGGCAAAGCTAGTAAAACAGTACTAGCTTATGATAGTTGGGGGTTTACAAAGAGTTTGAGGTTAAACCAAAAAAAAAAAAAAAAAAAAAAAAAAAAACTTTAATACAATGCACAGAAACCTTTCTTCAACATTTGACTTAACTAAACCAGAAATGTGGCTTAAAGAACAAGAACAAGTAAAAATGTCACCAATCGTCAGATTCTAGTGACAAAATACTTGAAGATTTTGAAAGTTAACCTTTGTGAAAGTACTTTCTTTTTATCCTACTCACAAAAGCAATAATAATTGGCAATACTGGATTGTCTGTCTGAGCTGTCGAAGTAAAGATTTATGTCATCTGGGAGCAACAATCATTAGTGTAATGTGACAGCGATTGTGTTTTTTTTTTTTTTTTTTGAAGTGCTCACAAATTGGTTTTCTGAAAAGGGCCCCAGGCTTTGTGCATAGACTGTTTGATATATGAATGTGACCGGCCCAGGGCTTTTCCTACCTCTCGCCCCATGACAGCTTGGATAGGCTTCAGTCCCAGGTGTGGGAAAAACAACGAGTATGCTCCTGCTTGAGTATATTGCATAGCATCATGGGGCAGTCCACAGCTACGTGACCTGGGGTTACCTGATCTGATTCACTCCATTTCAAAGAGGATGATGATGCTTCAGCTGCTGGGCTGGTGAGCCTCTTCTGACTTGAGGCATGCTGGTTTATTTCACGGATAAAACCGTGAACATTACACCTGTGAAGATGCTCGGTTATCCAGGTCATGGTATATAATGTGCTAAAGGAGAGCAGGATTAAAGTACACTGAGATGTCTGTCTGTTGAAGATCCTCCAGCATTTTACAGACGCTTGCTTTCCCTTTCTGTCAACAGAAGTCACTTGTGTAAAAAAGGACCACTTCATAGCAGGAGTGCATTTCATCCTGGCACTCAGGAGAAACTCATACTCTATTTTAAACAGAAGAAAAAAATCACAAACACAAAAAACAACCCAGCAGAAACAACTGCTTATGCTTCTGTGAAGTGTACATTTCATGTATATGTTTGACCAATAGGTTATTTAAAGACCCACTCCGATCATCTTTTTTGATAATAATATTTAGATATATTTTAAATTCTTCCCAGCAGTCCTTTCATTATGATTATGCAGTTTTTTGTCTAAAAATGTTGTTTATTTTGGACATAGTTTTTGCAGACTGGCACAAGTTCATTAGAAATTTGCCTCTGAGTTGCAGGAAGCATTACCCCAACCTAACATTATCAGCATGACAAAAATGGCAAGTAATATTAGAGAATCCTGCCGCTTTGAGCCAGATGCCAGCTCAGACGAGGAAAACGAAGACGTACATGGATCCATTTTGTCTGTGAGTGGATGCATCAGAATGGATCAGAGCAGGGAGCTTGTAGCCCAGCATATTTTCTACAAACTTCTTTTTCAGACTGCATCGTTTTTGTCTGCTCCTGATTCACAATTCCATATGCAATTTGAAGCCTGATCTTCTTTATAAATACCCTCCATCATTAGAAAAAAGTCACAAAAACATGTTAAAACTCAAAAAGCCTTTTCATTGGAGTGGGTCTTTAAAGCAGAAATTCTAAATACACATCTTAAAAAAAGCATCTTTCTAAAATAAATAATTTTGCAAAAGTCTATCATTAATCATTTTGATGATTTATGAAAATTTTAATGTATGCTTTTGCTTGAATAGTAAACATTAAAAGTACAAAGAAAAATAAATTAGCTTTCATTAAATATGTTCTCCATTATCAGAAAAAGAAATGCCACAGAAACATGTTAAAAACACCAAAAATACATTACGTTTTTTTTTTTTTTATCAGAATGGCTTCTTGATTTAAACAAATCAAGTCAAACTGAAGACATGATTAAACAAATAGCAAAATAGCATTTTAAATGCTGTAGTTTCTGAGAGTGCCAACATTTTGTTGCACCTGCAGAAAGTTACAACTTTGTGATATTATTGGCAAAATGCTAATTGGTAAGATCATGTTATCATATTTTAATATAAACTTCCAGCAAACTGGAAATAATATCAACCACCAAAGTGACATGAAAACTGCAATCCAAAATTAAAACTCTTCATGTTATTTGAACAACTCCTCTATCCAAATCTCCTTTATCCAAATAACATTTTAATAGCTTAGTAAATGTTTTTCAAGTAAACATATTTGTATTTTTACTTTTTTGTTTTAAACTTTTCTACACGCTCAGATCAATGTAGTTTATTTCCAAATCACCTATTCCAATGAAAGTTGTCTTAGGCTACAACTTATTTTCTTGCATAAAACTGAAGCCATCAGAGAAAAATGTTTTTGAAGCTTTGGAGGAAAGGCTTTTGGAAATGTGAGCACAGCTCAACAAAGCTGAATACAAAGTGAATAACCAGTGAGGCCCCATTGACTGTGGTGGAAAGGCTGGATCCAGCTGGAAGCAGTTTCCAATGCTGAGGCAATATTAAAGGTTGGGTGGAAACAGCCTAAATAAAGACACCCCTACACCTCCAGTGGTTAACCACTAATTGGTCCACTCCTAATGAATTTTCTGAGCTCAGTGGCACGCCCTTTCAAAGACAAACTTTGGTCCATAGGAGCTCCTTAATCAGAGCATTATACCAGTGACTTAAATTAAATGCAGGATAATTCAGGAAGCCGAGGTAAGTGCAATGTCATGGTTTTTTCCAAAAAATAGAACTGGAAGTCCCAAAAATACTTTTTTTAGGAGAAATTTGTGGCCCGTCTACCATTTTGTGTCAAGAAAATGGCGCTTATTTTTGGAACGTGACTCGGTCAATTATATTTACAAGAATATCTCATATTTCTACAGGACTGTTTCCTACCATCTGCATAAAAAATACAATCTAAAAACCACAACAATCTGATTCCATAGAACTTATAGCTGAAAAATGTAATCAGCTTCCTGAAAAAATTTTGATTTTTCTTCTTCCATCAAACTAATTTCACAGTGAGCAAAGAAAATCAGGATAGGATAACCAGCAATCCTGTTGGGTGACCTATTGCAGCCTCTGATTTGATATGCCCGAATGAGGTTGTATATTAACATTAAGTACAGTAATAAATCTTCTTAACAGCTGGCACTGGCTTGAAATTTATAGGTCCATTTTTCCATGAAGTCATTTAACAGAAAGTTCATTTTTACTGTAAGGTGAAAGTCACTTAAATTGATTCAGGGGCAGAGGAGCACCTGGTGTGGATGGACAGTATAATTCATCAATTCTAGATTCTAATTTGCAGTAGTGCTCTAGAGATTAGCAGCAGAGTAACACAAGTGGCACAGCTTCTGACTGCTCCCTGTAATGGAAAGCTAAACCGTGGATAAACATTTCGTTTTGGTGCAAGCAACATTTCTGTAAAAATGTGGGTTCTGTTTGGGATCTGCTTAGCCTAATTTTTAGAGAGCTGTACAATGACAGCAGTTTTTCTCAACTGTTTTTTGCCTTTATATTCAACTGTGGTGTTACCGGTCAACGGTTATGTGAAGATGTTTTGTTTGGTTTTTTTTGTAATATCTGCATTTTGCTTTTTATGTTTATGCTACAATCACAAATACAGCTGCCACTGCGTGATGGGGAGGCTTCAGCAGAATCTTCAGGATTTCATGCCGCAGCCTGATTTAAAAAAATAAAAAATCGTCTGCGTGGTCATGAATGTAGACAACGATATTGAGGTGGTCATTAGGCGTTAGGGATGACGCCATTACAAAATTGAGGAAAAGGCTTGGCGGCCGCAGGGTGGGGACAGCCGCATACCTGGCCGGCAGCAGCTCTGATTGGAGGAGCTGGAGAAAGTGGCCGGGGAGAGGAAAGTCTGGGCATCTTTGCTCAAACTTCTGCCCCCGACCCGGTTCTGGAAATTTGGAGGAAGATGAATGGATGGATTATAAACTTGTAAAATTACAAATTTTTAAACATGCCTCCCAAAAAAGCAAACTGTTCTGTCTTCTCTGTATTCTTCTCAGCATCAACCGCAACTCATCAACTTGCACGTCTGATTTGTTGCGGCGCTATGAGTTTTGTGCAGCCACCGCGCGGCGTGTAGAAATGTGACTATCCCCTCCCGATTACAAATGCCGCCACGCAGCCACCTACTGAATTTGACAAACTTGCATATAGGTGCTGGATTACATTTAAGGAAAGAACAAAATGACTGCCGCTGCATTTTTTTTTAAGTCACGATAGATTCGTATGTTTCTACTATAAGTTAAACATGTAAGAAATCTCCAGACAGTTTGAACTGACCTGTTTTACATCAGGCTGGACTGCTAAGAGCTAAATCATGGCTCAGTTGAGGTATCTAATGAGTAACTGTAGGGGATGAAGCCAATACCAACTCTGGTATGAACACTGACAGATTATTCAGAAGCGTTAGACATGCTGCCTGTGCCTCTTCTCTGCTTTTGTTTGGCTTAGATTAATCAAAGTATCTTGAGTGTGTTCAAGTTGTGTTTTTGTCTAATTAAGCATCATTTTCAATGTTTTAATACTTGATGAATGTCCTCCATTTTCTTCAAAGTGAATGGAGGATAGGGATGATGTGATCCAGTAAATGTCCTCAAACCAAATGAAATTAAATTGGTCGCTGAGTTATTTCTGCATTCAAGTGTTGTGTGTCTCTTCAGGAGGAATAAAAGACTTTCGAACTTCATGAGTACAACTTAAACCACCGCGACAACAATACCTTTTATGGTTTTAGCTGATGTTTTATTTGAGACATAAATAGAAAAGTTAAGAACTTGTTACATCATCATAAAAGTGTGATCCATAAAAAGACATATTGTGGTGTGTCATAAAAAAGAAGGGCAAGCCAGTTTATTTCAGAAATGACGAAAGCAGTTTAACCACAAGAGTGTACATGTGTGGGTGTGTGGATGTGTGCACGTGTTTGCATGCGTGTGTACGGTGGGGGTATGGTCATAGATAACCAGACTTCATGGTGTAAAACACTGTTACAAACTGGCCTTAAAATAAGCAGATAAGATGCATATTAAAGAGTCTGATTCCTTTCAGAATGTACACCATTTGACCAAAAGTATTCGCCCACCCATCCAAATAATCAGAATCAGCAAAGCGCCACATGCAGTGGTGCAGTTTCAGTTAACAATAGAAGAAGGGAGAGAAGTTGACTTAGTTGTGGATTTATTGCATAAGCCTTTCCGGACAAATTGGACTTTGTCAACTCCAAAGCTAGCCTGTCTCAGGGACAAGGATTTCAGCCTTCCAGCAGTTTTGTCTGGAAAGGGTAACTGAGTTTTACGACAATGTTGAGCAACAAAGAGGCCAGTATGATAACTTCTATGCTGTCGCTGAACACACTACGGTCCCTCCAACCAACATTTAGTTGCAGCGTCTCATTACCAGCAGCTTCACGGCAGGATTTCAGACACTATCATTTCCCAGACAAGAGAACAGGTTTCAAGACCAAGAAAAACTAGTGTTGATCAACCTCCCCGACCCCAAGAGATTTTGGCAGCACCAGAAAAACTTACTGGATGTAGCCCTCTCCAGCGTAGCACAAAGCTATGACGCGCTTTCTGATCTGTCCTGGCTGAGAACAGAGCTGACTGGCATATACAGCATGCAGGCTTTTGCAGGGAAATCTCCTGCTCATCCAGCTGGATGTCCTTCATGGATAGATCATCTTTAAATAAGTTGGATTTGCTGTAAACACAAATGCTTATTTTAGATTAGATTAGATTAGATTAGAAATGGTTTATTTCAAGCAGGCAAGAGTAAGAATAACACATATGTAACACAATCAATCATCTTAGATTTACATCAATAAGACAAAAACAAAAAGTGTCAAACATAAGGCAATTTGGCATCAAAAGATATACTCCTTGAAAAGGAGTGGGAGGAAGCGAATTTATGTAATCTCACCTCGACTCGATCACACCATTTACTTTACATTAGATATCAACCGGTTTGTAACTAATGATCAGAGATTTATAGCATACCGACAATGAATCAGGTGATTAAACATCCTTAAGCAACAGTGAGTCACAATGCTATGTATATAGATACTATTTTAAACTTGATTGTAGCATATGCAGCATGTAAAAATCTAAGATATGCACATTATTTCCATCACAAAAGTGATTTACTTAAATCAAGTATAAAAAGAAAGTAATTTACTCTAATCGAGGATAAAAAGAACATATTTTGATGTGTAGATTATTTTTGTCAGAAAAGCCGTTTACTTAAATCAGGTATAAAAAGTCAAGGATAAGTGCAGATTATTTTAATTTGAGATCAATTAGTCATAATTCACTCCTTAGGGAACGAAGTCAGATGATTTAATTGATTAAAGCTTTTGACCAAGACAGTATTCTATTTTCAGTTGCCAGTTGTTCAGGTTTGAACAAAGTTTATAAAGTTTTCCTTGTTGTTGTGACTGCACACTTTGTTTGTCAGGTCCATTGTCCTTCAGCTGATATCACAGTAAGAAGTTGAGCTCGACTTGTCCATAGGGCAGAAATCACTGCTGAAAATCAGGGTCAAAGTTGACCTAAGAGACAGTGATAGATCCCAGGCACCATATTTTCTTAAAATCCTAATCGACTCTTATATAACATCCATTAAGGTATCAGACGTCCGTGACCACACACTTCTCAAAGTCTTTCATGTTGGTGATAACCGTTGCCCTGGTCAGGTCCGGTGGACCAAGTAGTTTAAAGTATCACCCATGTGCTCTGGATCTATTTTTTCCGCTTCAGGAGCCTGGCTTGCTGTGCCGGAACAGCGTTAACCTTACTGAGATGATGATTAATATAAACCGCGTTCCCTTTCAACAGTCTTCTTTGCTTCATCAGAGCTGTTTGTGCTTTTGGTTCACAAACTTGATGAGGATCGCTGGTTTGTCTGACTATTCAGACCTAAAGAAATTCGTTTAGAAGTGAGGAATGATCCAACTTGACCCTCTACCCTCTCAACTGTTGCAGCTGCAGCCCCGCTAGCTTCTGTGCTAATGTTAGCTGTGCGAGGCTTAGCCCGGGGTTTGAGTTAAAGTCCCGTGAGAATGATGTTATTCATTCTTACTTGTTGATCCAAGTCATTCGTTCTTTTTTTCAGTCATTTTCAAGCATAATGAGCTGTCTATTGTGCATTGATGTTTGTTGCAGCTGTTATGACATTGGGAGGAGACTTGCACATAAGGATTTTGTTTTTACAATAAATATGTGTAATTATAGCAAATTCCATACAAATTCTTTCTTTATAGTCTGTCATTTTTAGGCTTAGCTCTTAGCAGGAGCATTCCAAAAGCCCTGATCCTCAGGTGGTAAAATTCCTCTGGGCTTTGTAGTGCAGAAAAATCTCCTGAGGTGTATGTAATTGACTTCAAAATAACAGAACATGGAGGAGCCTGAGAACCACTTAGAGCATGGATGGGCAACTCCAGGCTTCAAGGGCCGTATTCCTGCATGTTTTCCAACATGCCATGCTCTGGGACGTTCTAATTGGCTGGACACACCTGCACCAGGTAATCAGTCATGAGTAGGGCTTGGATATATGAAAATCATGCAGAAACTGTGCTCTTGAGGTCTGGAGTTGCCCAACTCTGACTTACAGATTTGGTTTTGTAGGTTAAGGATCATTTTTAAGCCAAAAATATATTTTTTTATTGCCTAAAATAAATTGCTTTAGAACAGCAACATGTAGCTTTCTCTTTTGCGAAGTGCATTATTTTGAATTAGCAGAAAAAAACTAGTACAGTCATCCTTGAATATAGCACATTTTAGGAAGTTCTACAGTTTTTTTAATTCAAACTTTAGTTTTTCTTCACAGATATCAATACTGGCTTAGACAAGAATCGGATTGATATTTTTCTCCAAGTTCTTCTCAACTTACTCCTGAAAAAAGGTCTGCTTTGGTGAATCAAAATGATGACATATTGGTCAAAGAATGAGAATACTGGTTTTATAAGCTATTGATACTTGCTGCATTTTATTTATATAAAAATACATGTTGTCTAATGGCAACTAGTGACATAATTAGATCAAAATTCCTTGGGTTAACAACCTTTGTGCCACTGTTTAGGGCCCCCCTGGCTGTGTTGGAACATTTGTAGCATCTGCACTGTGGACACAATCAGGTGTCAGTGGCTTCCGGGCATGTTGAATTCAAAGACAAAAAGTGGATTACCACATGTCAAATGTCACAAATTAGGCTCTAAGGATATAAGTAATGATAGTTTTATTTTTCTGCCGTATGACTTTGTCTTCAGTCATTTCCACGACGATCAATTCTGTACAACACAATGACAAAAGTAAAATAATCAATGCTAGAAGGTAACAAACATGTTCCTGTCAACCTTATAGAAAGTATTTCCTGGAGTGCTGATGAATAACATCCCAGATCCATTAAAATCACAGTGACAAATGTGCTTTTTTTTCCAGAAGTTTCCCGCTTCTTACACAAATAACAAAAAGAGTTTTAAGTTCTTCTAAGATGAGCTGAGTCACTGCTAGCTCAATTCACAAACACAACATGCAGAAACTTCTACCTTTATCACATCTGAGAACACAATATTCCATAATATTGGAAGGATTTCACCAGATAACTTTATTTAACAGAGAAAACGCTGACGTTCAGACAGGACTGATGAGCATAACTGTAAAGATAAACATGCAGGGGCTGCCAGAGTGCAGCGGAACGCCCCCACTTTGCGTCTGAGCACCCACACATGGGAGGAATACATCAAATTCCAGACATTTTACTCAGAGTAAATATTATTAGTCAGTTTATAAGCATAAAGGTTACAGTAAGGAAGAAATGTTTGAGAACGTTGCACCGAGCCTCATTTACATGCAGTGCTTACATTCAAAAATCCAAACAGAATTTTGAGTCACTAAAATGTTTTATCTCAAATCATTAGAACAGTCTCAAGACATGCCAACGATTAGCTACAATGCTTTTTATCTTTTATTTTAAATACAATTATTGTGGCAATAAAATATTTTGTGTTTGTAATGTCTACAATTTATAAAGTAGGGGCCGTTCAGGCAAAAAAAAAAAAAAACAAAAAACAAACAAACAAAAAAACAAAACAAAAAGTATGTTTTAGCATAAAAAAAGGAAAAGAACATTGGAGACATAGAAGAGGTCGCCATGTTGAATTTTCCACAAAAAATAAAAATCACCTTTAGTATCAGCAACATATTTAAACTCCTTCTAGGGGTCAATTGCCTAATGACTCTTAAAGCATTATTGGAAAGCTACTTGGGAAAAATGTTGTTTTAAAGTCTGTAGACTTTGGTGTGGCAAGCCTACAAATGTGGCTAACCCCATTGTTTGCACATTTTTTAACAGAAAATTGTAACAACTTAATACTTTGTACGTTGGCTCAAGCTAAAAAAAAAGGATATGATAAACAGTATGAACACATCCGGAATATGGGCACAGTTCACGAAAAACCTCTGTTGCCAAAGAAATCCAAACATTTACTTTTGCCAATTCTTCGAAAAGGTTCATCAACCTGTTCATCAACCCTGGGCAATCAAAAAATAAAATGATTGCTATAGATATTACAGCAACATAAAGCCTCATTTAAAAAAAATTGTTTTGTGTTTTTTATTTCCTGAATTTGTCTCGTGCAGTTCTGACCAGGGTGGCACGGGAGAGTGAGGAGAGTGATGGACATTTAGCAGCCGCTCAGCCAGTGAGGGCGGGTCAAATGGGGGCAGCGGGTGCACGAGTGGGTGGTACTTGCAGGACATACAACGGTGCTCACTGCTTTAATTTATTGGACTTTTTTGGTTTGCTTTGCTTTTTCATGCATAAACCCTAACACATTTAGGGCTGTTTAAGTAAAAAGAAAAAAGCCTGAATAGATACATACATTAAAATGCCCAAAGCTGCAGTTAGGTGTATATCTGCTGCTGCATTTACAGGACCAAATCTAGTCAATCAGAGTGGTCACAGTAGATACGTATCGCCACGGTTGTAAGATGCTTGGGATGCAGCCCCACTTGTTTTGGCACTAAAGATAAATGGCAAGTCTATTTTGCTGTACAGCTGCAAGTGAAGTGTACATTTCCAGAAATATCTAACCAATCAAAAAACATGGAAACCACTGAGGCAGAGAGAAGGTTGTGTAAAACTGTGATCTATTATTTTTTTCTTATAAATTGTGCATACTGTGTTCTTTTGCTCTTAACGTAAACTGTAGTGCTGCAACGTGGAAATGTTGTCACTGAGGGACAAATACAGGGTTATCCTATCTTTTCTAATATATAGCAATTCAGAGAGAATCCACAAAGTTTTCAAAGTAAAATACCTTCCTGTGATCTTGTGATTTCTAGAGTTCTGCTTAAAAGATGAAGCTCAGAGCCAGTGAGCTTTTCTGGTTACCGAGCCTTAACAAACTGAGCAAAACTGGTCTGTATAAGATACAAACGGCTGTGTGCAGTGTGCCTTTTGTGCTGCTCACATAAGACTTAGGTTTAGGGCTGCCACGACTGGTCTATTAGTCACAACTATATCGACTATTAACATTGTCAAAAACTAATTTAATAGTCGACGCATAATTTGTTTTTTACATTTTATTTCAAAACTACAGCTTTGTAATGCTGCGTCTGCTACTGTCTTTGACACACATGTGCAGAACCAACAAAGCAAACACAGCTTGAAAGTTTGGGAAACATAAAAAATAACATTTTAAAAAAGTGTCCAATGCAATATCTTCAAGGCAGAACTGTGATGCATGATCACCTGCTGAGAAAGCATGTTGTGACTGAGTATGATAACGCTGAAGACGGATCCTTGTTTAAGTAAGCTAAGCTAAGCTAACATTAGAGCAAACAGAAAGCAAACTTATTACTACTTACTCTTGTTGATAGCTGTAAATCTTAACACAACAGCGATGACGACCACAAGTATTTTAATAGCTGCAAAAAGTCATCAGATCATTGGTACATTGGTTACTAGGTATTTGAACAACATCTAGAGATCATGAGGTGAAAGAAGAAATTTCATGTACGGATGTAATAACACTAACCTTTTGCTTGAGGAGTACTTGAAGCACATTACGTAGTGGGTAATGCCAGATGAAGGGTTCATTGCCAGAAATTAACGCACGACGCGGAAGCCTAAACTGTGCAATGCGAAGCAGATGATGATTGCATCCTTGAAGTGCGTTAATTTCCGATAATTCACACTTCTAAGGGCATTATCCCCCTTATACCATAGTCACTTACAAAATAAATAAATATTCAATCAATCTTTAGTATTTTATTCTTGTTTTATCTGGTGATTACATGTTTTTCAAATGCAACACCTTTCTAAAACCTAACAGTAAAACGTATTGAACTGTTTTATTACTATTGTTATTTTTAATTTTAATGTTTGTTTTAGGTTTTTGAAATCTGCAGACATCAAATTAAATGTCAGTCATCAAAACAGTTGCACACTGTGCTTTCGACCTCTAAATCAAATAAAAACGCAGGAAATGCTGTAAAAGAAATGATACAAAGGCTATTTTTCTCTTTTGTAAAGATCAAGTGTGAGTCAGTAGTCGAAGCTGCAGCAGCAGCAGCATTAAAAAATGAACAGCAGTCCTGCTGGCTGTAGGTAAAAGCAGCCTGGTGACGGCGATGATGGGGGCGGAGGAGGAGCATTGACCCTCTTCATCCTTTCAGTTCAGGCCTCTTGACTAAATTAGCTGCCACTGAAAAGGCCCGAAGCTGTTCCCTTCTGCTCGCCTCAGTCCTTCCATCGTCATGAAAAATAAAACTCCTACACCACATCCATTTTGGGGAAGCTTTCAACCCCCAGCATAGCCTATGCCTTAATATTTGATGGCCTTCTTTTACTTACTTTAGAGGAAATAATTGCTCTGGAAAGAGCACTGTCATGCAGAAATGTAAGGTTTAACAGGGCAGACTGGCATTATGTTATTGTTTTCACTGGTTTGCACTGGAAAAAATGGGTTTGAATACAATTAATAATAGGATTTTTTTTTTAAAGTGTAACAAGACAAAAGCTCGGAAGAATTGTTAAACTACGAGAGTATCGGTGGCTCCCAAGCATTCACAGCTGTGGAAAGACAACTGCAACTCTCAGGGTTGATGATTGGGTGAAGGGTTCTGAACAATTCGTGGCCTAATTTTCCAACAGCTGCTTGCTTGGGGTGGTGTTGGCTGTAGCAAACAGGGAGACTGGTACAAAATTGTGGTTTTTAGCCCTCTGATAGTGTTTTGTGATGCAATCTTCTCTTTTCTATCTTGCGATTAATATTTGTTTTTAAATTGTGGAAAAAAATCAAACCTGCGCAAAAAAGAGCAGACATTAAGTCATTAACCCTCCAACACTAGAACTTTAGCGCTTTTTTACTTTAACATTCTTTCAACCATTGAACTCTTTAACCGTTTATTTATTTACCGTAATTCCAGATTCTTTCTTCTTGCCACGTCAGAATCCGCTGATTCACATTGATTACATAAATGGCCAAAGAGTTACATTGTGTTAAAGAGTGTATATGTTCTTTAGGTTTTGGCGGCAAAATTAGAGGGTCAACAAAAATGCAATACAAAAAATGACCCTTAAGAAATTAAAAAGACCCTTGTTTTAAGAAAGAATGTCTTTTTTACTGTCTTGCAAGAAAAATAATCTTATCAAGAAAGTTTTTCAACAGCTAAATAACCTTAGTTTAAGAAATCATGTTATTCTACGTTCAAACCGAGCTCTGAAACGCATTCAGGCGACCACTTCTCATGACAAGTCTGTTAGAGAGTGTAGCCTACATGTGTGTTAAGGGGGTTCAGAATTCAAACTTTCACGTATAAGTCAGTTTCTGGGCTCTTTGTATAAAACGTGCATCCATTGAACCGGCATCAAAAGTTAAACCAGCTTATTTTTGACCAATGGAACTCAAATTTGGTAGTGGTATCTTCCATTTTCATTTATGGAATTTTGAAAATTGATCATGGAAGAAAACTTAATAATTGCAGTTTGTGCCCAAACCTAATTTTATAACAGAGTATTTCATTTATTGGAATAGAGGTGTGAAAAAACTCAGATCTACTGCTATGACATTTCGCACCAAGCCTCTTTGAGTTGTGAGTATATTGCGCTAATTTCAAGAAGCGATAATCCAGTGTGAACACCGTATGCTAGAAAAGCATTAAAGAATGCTCGGTTTGCATGTTCATGAATGAACATCACATGCCCAATGTGCATAGCTTTAGTGACAGAAATGTATTTTCTTAAAATAAGAATTATTAGTAAAACACAAGCAAACCTTTGTTTTCACTCTACTGGCAGGATTTTTATTTATTTATTGTTTTTGCTTTTTTAGAAATAAATGTTTAAATTGTAAGAATTTTTTATTTCTACTGGGCCTGTTTTTGTAGTGTTGCTTTGGGGTTGTCAATTGTAACAGATAATCTTGTGACCTTAAACTGTGTTTGTGACATATTAATGATTGATTTGAAGTTAAGAACCGAATACTAACATTTTTATAAAGAAAACAAAAACAGGGGTGGAATTACATAATTTATCTTCCTCCCACTCCCTTCAAGGCAATTAATTCAACTGCTTTAGTAAAACCCAATGTTTAAAAGTTTCATTGTGTGAGGGTCTGTATGCATAAGAGCTATTAAGTCTATTTATGATTAAGAGAAGTAATTGAATTATTTACAAGTATATATGTATCTATATGTATTTTACTGCTGAAAGTGCAAGAAATACAGCTGTAGTTTGTGTTATTTTCAAAATAATATTCAGTAATCCTGACCTTTATTACTAATTTGGCTAACTGCTGCTGAGTCAGCAGCAAAAAACAACTTTGTAGAATATAGTGTTTTCCTTCTGATTGGGCTTCTTTTCTAGCTGCTGACTGTCTGGAAAAGCCTCTTTCACAGGCATAAGGGTTAAGGTCAGCCTTTGCCAAGAGCTGCAATCAATGATGCACAAAAGCACCTCGAGAGAGCTGCACCTGCAAGCACGTCAACCTTTGTGAAATCCCACTAAGCAATGAAAGAAGCACGTCTGGGGCCATGTCTGTGGATGACAGGAGGCCAAACTTAGAACTCAAGTTTCCCGCAGTAGCAGGAAAAACAAAGAAAGCCCTTCAGAAAAACAAACAGACTACTTGTCAAGCAAGTATTTTCCACCGCCTCACCCAGAACATTTTGGCCAAATAGTATCAGTGTTATTATTCAAAGATTTCCTGTTTAAGTGATGGAAGAGGCACTCAATATCTTTCTGTGAGTGTGATGCTGACTAAAGGAAATAGAATACCTCTGTGACAAGTAGCAACGCAAGTCAATGGAAGGGCAAGACAAATAAAGTCAAATAGCCATTTATCATGTTGACGGTTGAATTCCCATCACAGTAATTACAACTGATGCCTGGCCCTGAGCTGAAACCGATCATTTCAGCATTGGGACAAATGATGCGGAGCGTGGGACCTCGTACTGCTTTAAGGATCAATGAACTTCATCAGGAAGCAAGTTAAGCTGACAAACAATAAACAATTAGTTCTCACTCGACAACCCATTTACTGCATGAGATGGATCTCGACACGTGCTGGTCACCTTTCGCAGCACCATCGGAGCCGAGTCGGAGTAAGACTGGATCGATATTGGAGTAAGAAACAACATTCTGTGTCCTCGCAAAGACGAGCAAACCACACATTAAGCTGTTTCTTTCCCTTACATCAAGGAGGTCACATCTTTTATGAAGCTTCTTTTGTTTATACATCAGTGCAAATAACAGCAGACAAAATACCCTAAATTAAGCTTTTTGCAGACATTTTAGTCATTAAAAAAGTATTTTCCCATTGTTTTGCATTGTTTCAAACTTCCATCAGTGTTGAAAAAAGAATAGATTCCTAACTGCTTTCAGGGAATTGCACTGGAATTGCACTGCTTCAAACATGAAGCAGTAAAAGTGTTGCCCTTTGGTTTCAACCTTCTCTGTCATTCCACCTTGAATCCAGGACTATTTGTCTGCAATAAATTCATGTAAGTACCAGTAGATTATGGATTCTTTTTGAATCCATAATGGGTGCTTTAAGTGATGTTTTGGATTTAATTCTTCATGCAAAGCCCTTTTCAAACTTTCCATATCCTTATCCTTGTGTTTATAATGTTGCATTTTCATTTTGTCTGTTCAAAAATAAACAAACATGCACTGCCAAACTTTCTCAACTTCTTCAAAGGAACAAAAACTCAGATCTAAATCTGATATATCCTGCTCTTTCAAAATAAATGCTCTTTGTGGATTCTGTGGAAAAATCTAAGCAGCTGGTTCAAACAACAATGAAATGTCTAGAAAGACTAAAGTATCTGATGTCCTAAATCTAAAACTGCCAGTTTCACAGACAGAAAAGGAGTTAAACTAGATCAGGATCAGGGTCGAGCCCAGAAAGGGGTAAAACCGATCATAAAACAGATGATGTCAGAGTAAGGAAGGTCTTATAGGTTGCAGTGGTCAAGCAAATTGCATCCGATAAAAGTCTGCTGTGTGCCACAAACCTGACTGCAGGTGAAACAGGTGAGTTTTCAGAAGAAAATAAGAGTTTGAAAGTGGAAGTGCACAAACAATAACAGATGTTTGAACTGAAATCCTACAATTACTGTGTGTTTATGGTTAGAATACAAAACTAATCATAGTTGGTGTTATAGTTGGTGTTCCCAATCAAATCTTGATTTAAAAAAGAAAACTAATATTTTTCTTTCTTGTTTTAATGATTTATTTAAATGTTCTTCACAGTTTTATCAGCTTTAGTTTCACAACAGATGTCAATGTTGCATAACAGGGATTTTGTGTTTATTTTATTCTGCATAATATTTACTTTCATTCCTGTTAATGTTTTAATTTTCTGTTAAGCTGCTTTCCACTTCAGCACCTCCAGTATTTTTCAAGTGATTTGACAGTTTTCATCACCTCCAGTTGAGTTTTCATAAATGTTGCAGCCAGTTGTAACTGCCTCACTACATCTCATCTAACCTACAATTTGTTTTGCTGACACTCTGCCCTGAAACTTAGAGGCAAACAACAGATAAAAAAAAAAAAAAAAAAACGTATGGCAACAACAACAAAGAATAAATGTGTAGTTATTAGTTATTGTGTTCTTTTTTATGTTTAGATCGTTTTCACAAAGAGGGACTATTTGATAAGTAATGCGGCCCGTTGTCACAGTAACACAATGCATCGCTGAACAGACAGACCTCGACTGCAACGGCAAAGGAAAGTGAAATACATACAGGGCTTGCAAAAAATATTCATCCCCCCTTGAACTTCTTCACATTTTCTCACGTTACGACCACAAACATAAATACATTTTATTTATGTGAAACACCAACACAAAGTGGCACACACTTGGGAAGTGGAAAGAAAATCATACAAATGTTCAATTTTTTTTTTTTACAAATAAAAAACTGAAAAGTGCAGTGCTTCATATTGTCATATAAATTTTAACTTGTGAAACACCCAAAAGTGTGATTAATCAGATTTTTGTTATTGATTGAAAGCATTACTTTAAACAAGCCAAATGTGTTTGATGTGTCTGAATACACTCTAAATGTTAATGTCTTTTTCCATAAAATTCATTATTACTTTTTAACACTAACAGTGTCTTACAATTGGATTTTTGGCACCCACATCCAAACATGGAAGGGGTGTTTACTGCCCAACAAGCTCACTCCTGATTGACCAGAGTGGTTGCCATAGAAACGACGACTCAGATGATCTTGGACCAATCACCGCTTACTGATGACATCCAAGTGTTCGTCAGTGTTTGTATTGTAAAAAAGAACGGCGGATGAACTGACTTTGTTTGGTTGGAGCCGGAAGTAAGCTGTTTCCTATGGGTGATGTCACACTCGCACGCTCCAGTTTTCAGTTACAATCAATGAGTAGGCAAAAAAGGTGGAAAAAAATAAAACAAATCCGGTATCATCTTTCTGCTGCTTTAAATCAATTCCAGACATCTGAGCTGTGTCCATCAGTTAACTGCCAGCAGAGCAATTTCACTTCATCTATTTTTTTTCTGTCTTTTTTTTCATTTTTTAATCAACTCCAGCTTGGAGTGAGAGGGTCAAGTCAAACTTGTTAGGTGATTGTTTGTGAATTGGATTTTGTCGTATTGCAGTGAGTAGCATGTTTCTCTTTTGCAAAAAAAGCTTTATGCAGAGTTTGAGGTTGACCACTTCATCCTGTGTTTCATTTCACTGCAGGGATTGAGTCCCAGGTTGTTTTTAGCAGGGGAGGTGGGGCTGTGGAGGAACTGACACTATATGGCTCCGCCATCTGCTCAGCATCCTGCAGGATCCACAGTTTGTTCATACATCAACTGGCTGCTTTGGATCCATAGGACGCAATGATATATTTCTGCTTTGACCTCCACAATAATTTATTATAAGCCGCTCGGGGAAAGATATTCTATAAGCATTCAAGAGTTATGAAAAAAAATGAAGGACAGAGTAAAAAAAAAAAGAAGTGAAAAATATTGAGAAAGTACTGCTGAGACAACAGTTATGCCAGCCTCAGCACCGGAGGGGAAATATAGTGGCATAATGATAAGTCAAAAGGTGAAGATAAACTTTTAATAAAAAAGAAAGAACTTGTTTACCTTGGGAAAAATGAAACGTAAAAAATGTTTGGAATGCCTGAAGGCCTCCACCTGCAGCTTCTCACTCTGAAGTCTGGAAGGTCAGAAATGTACAATTAGGATTATACCCAGGCTTGTTTGGATCTGGATGTCATTTTCATATTTGTTCTGATGTTGCAACACAAACACACATCTTTAAGCCTGTAAATCTCACTGCATCAAAAAACTGGCAGAAAGTTCAAATGTTTTGGTATTAGGATGTTTATTTAAACCCTTCAATGAAATCCACACAAAAAATAAGTAAATATATTTTTAATAAGGTAAGGTTGGTATCAATTAGAATTCGTTGGATGATTTAGTATGTTTTTCCTCACAGCAATTTAAGATGAAAATATACTGACTTGAGTGTCCAGGAATGATGTGGAATGATGATGAACTGCAGGACAGAAAATATGGACCTAATTATACACAAGTCTTTAAGGAAAGTTTGGATTGGATTTAAATGTCTGGTATTTGGTCGTTTCTGAACAAATTTTAGAAATCCTGCAGTAAACAATGTCAGTTTTGACTCATCTTATAAGATATTCCAAGATATTCCTTTTTTTTCTGTGCACCAAATTACAGTTAAGGATTTGGAATCAAATAGAACTAGACTTTTCAAAGGTTTTTATTTTGTTTGCATGTGTTGCATCTGCACTCATGGGTGTCTACAAAATGAGCATGCAATATGAGTTTGTAGAAGACGTGTCTGTCACCAGTATGATGCTAAAAAAAACTATTTGTAGGAAATTTTGTTTGAACTACAACAAAAAAGAAAACACAAGAAAACTATGAATAAACCTTTTGCCCTGCTAAAGCAGTCCAAGGCTTTGTGGAAGGAGAGGAAAACAAATCTCTCATCACTGAGACAGGCAGAGGTTCAGAACCTGATGAGATGTGGGTGATTTTTTTGAAGACAAAACAAGTGATGACAGGCATCGCAACAGATGAGGCTCCTTTTTTTTTATTGACGGCGCACTTCACCGCATATTCTGATAACGCAGAACCTTTTTTTCCTTCAGTTTTTATGTTAATCTGATTTTCAAAACCTTTGCTTCAGTCTTGATGTGACAAGGCCCAGCGATAAAAAGCAGAATCTAAATAAACAACTTAGAAATGATAAAGTCTGTAAAGTCAAAATGGTTGAAATAATTGTGCACCGTTTCCCTGATGTCCATAAGACCCAGCTGGCGTGACTTGAATACGGTGCTCCACAGGTTAGTCAGTTGTTTACTTCATGATTATTTTATCCAACCCCACTCAGACCACTTAAGCCCAAAAGGCTAATCCATTCTTTCCTTTTGCCCTTTATAAGTGCAGTGAGAGACATGCTGATATTCTGGCTCCTCAGTCCTTAGCAACAAACTTCGATCTGTGCTGATGTTGCAGAATGGGAACTAAGTGCTTCAGCTTCTTTCCCATTCAACACCGTCACCCTGAGGAGTTCTGCATCATCTATTATTTATTATCACCTGTATCCCTTTCAGATATTTTGTAGAACATTTTGCTAGTTTTTGTTTGTGAAGTCAGAAAGTATGTCACAGCAGTAATCTCATCATCTGTCATGTCACGCTTGTTGTAGCTTAGTTGGAGTAAAGCTACATTCAGGATGTGGCGTGTGATTGATGCCAATTTTATTCAGGATATCCTAACGTGAGAAAAAGTTTTCATAAAAAATCATACATCAGAAGCATTAACTTTCATATATTGTTTCAAACTCTAGTACTTTTGACCTAATGTGTGCAGAGGAACCTTGACATGACTGGGAAATTAAAAACATATAAAGGATTTCATCCGTTGGTTTGTGTCAGGTCCATTTGAAGGTAGTTTTTAAAGCCCCACTCCGATCATCTTCTGATCTCTCAAAGTGTTCCGAATGAACTTTTAATTTTGGTTCTTTCGTTTTTTTCTGTCATTTTTTAGGACATAATGACTGCAGAGCAGCAATAATTCATAAAAAATTTCCCTTTGAGTTGAGGCAGAACCACTGGGGTGGAAAAACCCGGCCCCCCTTTCGTTCCCTGTTGCTGAGAGCTCTCTGTTTATGCGCTCTCCCGCTAGCTTGCAACCCCTCACATCCCCAACCTAACATTAGTGGTGCAACAAAAATGGTGAGCAATAACAAAGCTATCTGGCTGTACAGTTTGTAGACAGATGCCAGCACGACTAGGACGATGAAGACGTACATCTGCAATTTACATCACAAACAAGATCTTTTTCAAACAGAATTTTTTCATCTGTTCCTGATTCACAACAATTTGAATAAAGAAATACTCAGAAATGCAACTTTGAGCTAAATTTTCTTTACATATGTCCTTCCTCATCAGCAAAATGCCACAAGAACATGTTAAAAACACAATTTTCCTCTAAGTTAGTCTTTAACACTTTAGCAATGAAGCTGTCCGTAGCAACACAAAATGACACTCTTAGAATTACAGCAACTCTTTAACCGTTTACACTCGTGTCAAACTCTGGGTCTTGAGGGCTGTTGTCCTACATGTTTTTCAATCAACCTGCCATTAAAACTCCTAATTGGCTAAATATACACAATCCAAGTAATCACCAGCAGATAAGGTATGCTGTCTGGTAAACTAGCAACAGGCTAGCATTCGAAGCTTGGAGTTTGACACATGCAAAACTTTACGGTAGAAAAGTGTTGCATATTAGCACAAAGCTACGATAATTGCATAAACGGTTAAGGAATTATGGTAGTTCAAAGAACATCGACACCAGTTTGGTTTGATATCACCACCTAACTTCTGTTCTTGTAATTTCCAGTCCTTTGTGAATGAGGTTTTGTTACATATCATTTCAGCTGTTTTATTCAATCAATTTTTTTAGTGTATGGAAGTCCAAGTTGATCCTCTGACTTTCTTTTTACCTTTTCATTTGTCCAGTTTTATTCAGATTTTTCTTTTTATTTAATGCGTAATTAAAGTCCTACCATTCTTTGACAACTTTTAAATAACCACGCTTTAGAAGGTTTCTCTTGAATTGACATTTCCAACAGTACAGATCAACCAAATGTTAAAAATGTGTTTCCATTTGAAAGCAATATTAATACAAAATGTCAAAGTTAGGATGAAGAATCCATAGTAGAATCTTCTTAGATTACCATCCTCATTGAAGAATTAGAACAGTTTTTGGGACTAAATTGGAAACAAATTTTTTTCTGTTGTAAAATTGGTGTAGCAACCTACCACCTAGTGGTTAACTGGTGAACTGACTTGGCTTTTGTTGCTTTGGTTCAAAAACCAACTTATCTGTCAATCAGCGGGTTTGGAGTCCAACTCCCACACTTAACAATCATTGTGTCAAGACAGCTACAGCTGTAGGAAATCTGTAAAGATAAAAGTTTTTGCTAAATGTTCAGTGAAGAAAGATTTTTTTTTTCAGAAAAGCTTCATATTATTCATTTTAGCTCAAAATTTGGGGTCATTAATAAACTTAGCAAGGCAGATGTGTGAAACATGATGCTCCCCCTCATGCACTAAGTCCACTTCTCATTCACAGAGATTATACTATGCACTGTCAATTAGAACACACTGACACCAGTAAACATTCAATCTAAGCTGATCTCTCATATTGAGACAGGCAAAATTGAGGGTGCGACTCTCATATCTTTTCTCCAGAGAGATGACAGTGAACGGCCTGAGGACTAACAATAGTTGTGGGAGCAGAGAAAGCAATGAAGAGCCTAAACACAGCATTGATTGCTGTGAGTCGCTCTGAGAGGTTTTGATAACATTTCAATAAATATTGAAATGAGCGTAACTCTCTGAGGGCACTGGAGCGTAGCTGGATTGACAGAGAAGTTTCTGTGAGGCAGTGTGTGCTTCTGACTAAAAACCTGTCAGCACAAATACCTTATGTCACAAAAATCTGATTTGGATAAGAGATGCAAAAGCGTATATGGAAATTCGTCAGCATGACAGTCCTTAGAATGTCCACATAAAACCAAATCCGAACCAACCCCGGTCGACTTTTATGCGGGTCTGAGCTGTGACAGCTCAGACGTGAAGACAGCCTAAAGCCTGGATGCTTATCTCCTGCCTCACACTGTGCACACAGCTCTGCCCATTCACCTCTATGCCATTCAGCTGGCTCCCCACCCCCTGGGTCATTGCAAGTTACCGGACCATGAAGCTCTCCAAGCTCTGTGTGGTTAAATAAGGCACACCCAATCACTCTTAACTGACAGAGGAGCGCTGCAGCTTTGGACACTTTGTTTGACTTGTGTCTGCACTTTATTTTACTCACTTAGTGGAGTGACTGATTTGCTGCTTGGCTAGCATCCATGATTGTGTTCTGCTTTGGTGCTGATTTAATACCTCAGTAAATGTTGCTCCTGGTTACAATCTTTTTGTTTCCCATTATAATTTAAGACATAGGTCCCAATTCTAATACTGGTCAAAGCAGAGAGGTAATAAATGACTGATGCTGTTAGAAAGCCAATCTGACAAGACATGAGATGCGAAAGATTATCAATGAATCAAATATTACAAACTTAGACCAGCACACCCTGGGTGTGTCTGGTCAGGGGTTGTGGTGCCAAAAATTATATTCCATGACAAGAACAACCAAAGACTGATTGTTGTTTTATTGATTTTCAAGTCCACAGCTGTAAGAGAAGCCTCAACTGTAACAATATTATAGTTTATTCTCCTCTCCACGTTTCAGTTTTATCTCCAGATTGAACTGCACTTTCCTGTCTGAATGATGGAACACAAAATCTAATAAAAGCGTGAAACACAGTCGCACCTTTGTATCATCTTCTCTCAGGTGTGTGTCGGTGTGTGCGCTTCTGGCAAAGACATCACAACATTAAAAAGGTTTTCAAGAAATGCTCTGGGAGTGAAAGTCGGTCTTTGGCAGAGCATTTGCGTTTAACAGAAAAATAACAAGATTCAAAATGCTAAAATAATGTAACCACCGAATTAGCTGAACTCTGGTCCAATGAGCAATTACTGTAAACAGAAACCATACAATTTTATTCATAGCACTTCTAATGTTACCTGCAAATCCAAGCTTTTTAAAACTCCCCTCATCTTTTGAGTTGCAGTCTACGTTGGAATATAAAGATTGTTGGAATGCAAGGACCTTATTCAAGTTTCTCTTGCTGTCTGTCTCTGCTATGCTTCAGCTGTTAGACCACAGACACTTTTTCTAGAAAGGATGATAATTTAAACCTCCTTATGACTGAAAACAGTCATATTTTCTTCCAGCTCTTTGTGGTTTCATCTGACTCAGCTACAACAGTCAATGACAAACGGCAGATGAATCGTTGTTGTTCACCTTTCAGCAAATTCCATCAGGGGCAGCCGCAGTGAATCAGCTTTCACTGATTTTCTCAGGTTGTTTTTTTGCCAGATGCCCTTCCTGACACAATCCTGTATTTTATCCTGGCTGGAGACCGGTACAGGGAGACCCAGACTCGTAGCCCAGGTCTACATAGTTACGCAGTGGCGTGAAGGACCTTGCGTAAGGGCCCACACTGGGTTAAGCTTATTGCACCCCCTGCGAAGCAAACCCTGGTTTCCCGCGCGCCAGTCCTGTATAAGTACAGTTCAGATCATTAAATTTATAAGAGAACTGGACCAAATGGAAAATGGTTTGCTTCTGGCTCCAAAGAAATGATGTCAGTGAGTAGTGATTAGGTCAAGTTGGGCTGAGTCACTGTGGTGAAGAGAGAGCTGAGCCAGAAAGCAAAGCTCTCCAACTTTACTGGTCGATCTTTGCTCCAGTACTCACCTATGGTCATGAGCTCTGAGCCATGGCAGAAAGAACGAGGTCCTGGATACAAGCGGCTAAAATGACCTTCCTCCATAGGGTGGCTGGGCGCTCCTATGGAGATAGGAGAGGAGCCAAAGAGAGCTGGGAGCAGAGCCACTGCCCATAGAAAGGAGCCAGTTGAGGTGGTTTGGGCATCTGGTCCAGATGTCTCCTGGCATGTCCGGCTGGGCAGAGGCCCCGGAGAAGATCCAGGACACGCTGGAGAAACTATGTCTCTCAGCTGGACTGGGAACATCTCGGGATCCCCAGAGGAGCTGGAGGAAGTGGTCGAGGAGAAGGAAGTCTTGGCAACTTTGTTTAAAGTGACCCACAAACTGGTCCTGGAGGAGCAGAAGAAGATGGATGGATGTTTAAAATACTATAAACACTTAAAATATTTCTTGATAACTTATCTCTGAACAAAGTACAGTTTTTGTATGTGTTAAACCCATACGTAACTATTTAGCTATTAAATAGAGTTAAAACACACAACATATATAATCCAGATATATTCAACTTAAATGTCCCAATCTAATTTTTCTGTCTATTGAGATTTTTAATTTAATTTAATATATTTATTATTCTATTTACAGTTTTCTACCTTTAAAAAAAACTTTACTCGCATTTATTGTTCTTTCTAAATTATGGCAATTCAAATGCAAAATGAATTTGAGGATCTGTTTAAGCTGAACGGCTCTTGTCCGTGGTTAATCGCAGCACATAATAAACACACAATAACAATAAGATTTCTGTAACATTTATTAGTCATTTATTTTAACATTTAGCAAAATCTTGCATTTGTTTAAGCCATAAGCTCGTTTAAAATGTGCAGTATTTTTTCCAAATTTCTCTAGGTTGATTGGTGAGTTACAACTCTGACATTTGACGGCCTCCTTGAGGGTTCATGACTCCGTAGACTAGCAATTATGGAGAGTTATGAGCTTTAAAGTGCTTAAAGTACTCAGAGAAAAAGGCTTCATGATACTTAAACCACCTTAAGTATGTTAAGATATAATGAACACAGACTAGAATTATTTAAGAGCAGTTTATTGTGGCGTTCCTGTGTGTCTTTCTGATCGTTACAGCTTATTTTTACCTAATTGAATGTCATTAGTTTATAGTTTTGTCACTATAGTCAAAAACTCATATTTTTATAAATTCAGGTTTAATAGTTTTGTAGTTTTGTTTTCTCTTTTATTTCTCAGCATCAAGACAGAAGCCATGATAATTTTTAAAGAACCTGGAGGCTGAAATGTTGAGAAAAAACGATAATCAGTCATACTTGTTTTCTAGCAACGTTTTGTAACTTGACCCTTCACTGACTCCACTTAATGTCAAAACTAAATAGAGAGATGGGTCGTATACGAGGCGGTGGTTCCACCTTACTGACAACAACAGGTCATAACTTTCACCAAATGGGCAGCCATTTGGACCATATCGGCAAAGCCTGGCTTTGTGCAATATGTAACCTAGGAAATGGATTTTACCATCAGAACGAACATCACTGCTGTAGTCAGGCAGTTAGACTCACAACTTGTCTGGATAGGAACTCATGCAAAATATTCTTGGTAATGAAATATTTTGTCAAGGATAATGGGATTATGAGGGCAAACAGCCTGGCAGGACAGGATAAACATCCATTTTAAAACTTGCAGGTCTGGTGCGGTGAGTTAATCTACCAACCTGAGGTTCAACTGGAGGATTGAGCTTTCCAGATCTTTATTTGTCTCCTCACTGGGCCTTGTAATGCACTGAGGCATTGCACGTAAACAAATTGAACAAGACACATTACAGTGCATTAGAGCACAACAAAGGACACAACACTCAGCTTACAGCCCTGTGCTTTCCTAATGGCTGCCATGTCATCCATCTCCTCTAAAGGTTTTTTTTTTTTCTTTCAGTCGTGAGCAGGACTCACACTAAACTGTGAGCTCAGATGGCCTTGGCGCACTCCCTAGGCGCTGGGATTCCTGTGCACCCACGGTGGGCCTGGGCTCGATGCATATCCTCTAAGCCTGTGGAAAATTACAAACACACACAAGGTCACAGTGGAGCTGAGCCAGCCTCCCACAGAGCCCATCTGATCCAGTCTGAAATGCAGCAATTACCACCCTCTGTGTGCCTCCATGTGTGGCTGCAGCTTTTTTATTATTTATTTGAACAAATAGGATTACGGTTGGTCTGCAGTGGATTGATTGTGACGAAGAGATGAGAGGCTTCGGAGAGCCGGATGCTGTGGCCCGGTTTTGCTGAGCCCCTCTCTTAACGTCCCGTCCCGCTTTCAGTTTCTCTTTTACTTTTCCTGAACAGTGGAGCGCTGTTGTTTTGACGTCTGCCATCTTTGCTCTGCTGCGTCCTTTGCTCTGACTGATGGGAAAACGTGGATGCTGTTTTGCAAATGCCACTGCAGGAGAAATATATGTTTATGGGACCATAAAAGGACCTATCAGTCACACGCTCTGAGGCGCTGCACTCACATTTGACTGCACATTCACATCCTGAGTAATGGAAGAGTTTGAAGTTTGTCTTAAAAAAAAGAAAAAAAAAACTGTCAACATATTGGTTTTAATTAGCTGGAAATCAATTAGCCATTTAAATGCAGATAAAATAGGACCATACTAAAATTTATTATGATAAAAGAATGGAAGCTTATGTAAAATGCAAATATGACAAAATGATTATTACTTCCTGCCAATTAGTGGTACAGTTTTGAAAGAATGAAGAAATACTTCACAATGACAAGGAACATCTGACATTATTAGTGCAGCATCTCTGAAACCCCAGCTCCTCTAATCAGTTTGATTCCATTCAGAGTGTGTGGTCTCTAATGGCTAATATGAATTTGACCTGGCAGCTCCCCCTTAAAACAGCCTCCTTCAGAGGGATGAAACTGGCGGCCTCAGAGGGGGACCTATCTGCTTGTGGAGATTGATCGAATGTAATTTTTTTCACCCAAAGAAAACCAGGGACGAATGAAATAGATAACTCAGCCCCTCCATTTCCCTGATGGCGATATTAGTGCTGATTATGATAAATGGGTCCTGTCTTCCAAACCATGCAAATGCTCACTGCTGGTGCCATTTATCTAAGGCAACACAATGCAACAACAAAAGAAAGAAGGAAAAGAGGAATTTATTTTTTACTTATCCAGTTTTGTTTCTGTTCTACAAAAAGGACAATTTTTAAGCTATATGGGAATGTTAAAAGTTGTGATAAGAAATAAATACGTTTTGTAAAAAAAAGTTTAATTTTTTTGTGAGGCTCAAAGTTTTAATATTTTAAATGAGTTTCAGTCAAAATAAATACATAAATAAACTCATATGGGGTTTAATTATTTCCATTCAATTTTTTTACAGATAAATAAAAATTAGGTAAAATGACTATTTGTTTGTCTTTTTAAAGGGTCCCCAATATAAAAAATAAATAAATAAATACATAAATTGGGATAACATTTTAGTCACTAATTCACTAATACTGTACTTTTGTGGTTGAATATTTTTTTATATAAAGAACCCAAAAAGTTATTTAAAAAAAAAGGTTACCTTTGAGACTATTATGTTTTTTAATTTTAAAAACTAAACTGGTAACTAATAACAGGGATTTAGAAAAGAACAATTTCTAATAAATTAAAAATCCTAAACTTCTTGGTTTGCTAATTTAGCTTCATTTTTTTGTCTTTAGGTTGTATTTATCTATTTATTTGCATTTCCAGAGCCTGGTAAAGGTCATTTAAAATATATTTTAGAAACAAATGTATTGTTTTTTTGTTTCTTTGCTTGTCTTTTGCATTACTTCACAGAAGATTTTCATAATTATCTGTACTTTAATAATATTATTGAAGCTTCTACCAAAGATGGTTTTCTTCCAACAGTAGGCTATCTAGTTAACTACTAATAAGTCCAACACCAACTCTTTTTTTTCTACTGTAAAATCATTCCCAGTGGTCTTTTAATTATGAATATGCAGTTTTTAGCTGAAATTTAAAAAAAGCCTGTGTTCTTTTTAAGACATATTTTATGCAGAGCAGCAGGAGCGCATAATAAATTTACTTCTGGGTTGTGGGCGGGACTGCTGGCATTGAAGTTAGTCCAGCTAATTTCCCACCATGCCTTTGTTTACACTCTCTCCTGCTAGAGACAAGGGTCTCACAAGCTCACATTAGCGTTGCAAAAAAGCTGCCAGCAATATTAGAGATACGCAGCCAAATATTTCAGAGCCAGATGGTGGCGCAGACGAGGAAATGAGTCTGTAAGATTTAGCAAAGACTTTTTTGAAGCATATTTGATTAATTGATTGATTCATTAATTCAAACACAAAATAAAATAATTGAATAAATATGATGAACAGAAAATCTTATCAATTCCCACCATCAACCTTAATATGATGTATGCACACATTTTTACAAATGAAGCATAATTATTTAACTATTCACAAAATCATGGCATTGTCAGCCATGCAAGAGCAGGGCTGGTGCTTTGACGGGCAAAGAGGATATGTATATAAAAAAAAAAAAGAACTTACATGTGATAATAAGTCAATAAAACTGCTTTTTTTAAATAAAAAAATCTAGTTTGTTTATATAGAAAACGTATTAAAATATAAAACAAAAGTTTATCTGCAGTTCAACTAATGATTACAAAAGTCTAAAGGCTAGGTTTTATTTTGAAATTTCTTTTGTTGGAGAGAAAAGAAACAAACAAACTCCAAAACCTTGTTTTTTTTTTTTTTTTTAAATCTCTATAAATGTTACAACAATGGTGCCTTTACAGATTTATTTTAGAGTTGCATCAACTTTCATGCTGGAGGTCAAAAGTCCAATTCTTAGCTTCTGACTCAATGAGCTACATTCTAGCTTCCAATAATTTCACCACCATGAAGTCATCATCTGCTTTCTAGAATATAAACAGAAAATGCTGTTAAATATTGTGTTTCAACACCAAGCTGTGTGCAGCCTTTGAACCCCCTCAGCTGAGAAGTCTTGGTGAGAATGCTAAAGTCTTTAGTTGACTTCTGGGATTGTAAATCGGTAGCTTCAGCTGTAGGAGTGCACAAGGCCCCGCTAACGTCTCAGTCCAGCTCAAACCTGAAATGCATCATTCTATCTGACATTTTCATGACAAAAAACAAAGTGATGCAAACATTTTTAATAGTGTGACATGCTTAAATCTTCTCCTGTAATAAAACCAATAGAGAAATCGCTGTATTATTATCCTTTTTCCCTTTTTAAGGTGTGTTGTTATGCTTCAAGACATGGAGATTTCAATGCTTGGATTACAAATGGTGGTTGCTATGCAATCGAATTTCAGGATAATGCTTTAACATTTCTTTTTATTTCCACAAACTTTGAAATTGAGTAGTAATTATATTGTTAATGTAGATGTATAGGTTTAGCAGCTAAAGGAAATATATTTGAGTTAAGTTTTTTGAGATCTAATGATTCCAATTACTTTAAAAATGTCAACTCTAAGAAAATTTCTAAAGCTGCTTTCACAATGAATGTCACAATGTGTCTGGGGCATCCAATTTCTGTTAATTTAATGTATAGATGTGATCAGAGATCCTGCAGCGCAAATTGAATGCTGGCAATCTGTTTTCTTTTGGGCCTCGGATTGCCCGAAGTGAAGTTTTTAGAGTACAATTATCTGAACTTTGTTGAAAAAGTTGCGCTGTGTCATGCAGGGAATGTTTATGAGATCATGACGTGATCAGTGGGTGGAGTACTAACCAACATGAAGGGGAATCTGATCATTCCCCTTCTGAACTTCAAAATATGCTTGTATGGAGACAAAAATAAAAATATAAACTAATTTTTTTTTTTTTTTTTTTTTTTTTTTTGAAGCGTGAAGCACGTTCAGTGCGAACGTAACATAAGTAAAAGTGTAATTATTCAAGAACCACACGAGAGTTATAAATAAGACAGTAAAGTCATCAGCTCTACTCACACCCTTGATGATACTTATCACTGTCATAAGCCAGGCTGGCTCTTTTCCGTCCAACTTCTTCCTCTCCTCAGTGTCAGTTGGGAGGTTCAATCAGACGAGCACTTTGACAGTCTTTGCTGTTACCCTGCTGAGTGATGCAGAACTGAAACTGCCAATCAACAGGCAGGAGTGCGAAGCTAATCAATCCAAGCAGACCATGATGGGATTTTTCCTTTCTCATAGCATGAACACACCAACAGCCTGTTGGCTGGTTGGATTTCCTCCCATCGTACAGCATGTGTAAATTAGAAATTATACAGACTCTATTATAAAACATGTAAATGTCTCTTGCAGACTGTTTAAAAGGCAGTTGGGCTGCAGGTTTTACATAAGAATTACAAATTAATTATATGCAGGGGCTGGTATCCAAGTAACACTGCCTGTTTGAATGGGATCAGACAATTTAATGAAAAAAATTCACTTTTTTTGGAGAGGTGACTCTGAGATCGTTTGTAATTTAAAATTGGAAAAAGCTGGTGTGAAGTAGATGTAAGTTTGAAACTCTATGAAATGCCACATCACATTGAGCAGAAGAGCACTTTAAAGCTGAAAAAGAACTGGGGTTCAAAGCTCATTGAAACCATGAGGGGTTTGAAGAAGTAAAGGGAATTTTTATTTCTCTGTTCTGAACCGTGAAAATGTTCTTCATGACTTTGTGTCTTATTTCTGGCAGAAATCACACTAAATTAAAATCATGACATCATCAAAATTGTAACTAAAAAGTACCTCGGAAGGGTAAAGCAGAAGAATTTGAAAAGGATGGAGGCTTTCATGGCTGCTCAAGAACATGATATGCAAAGACGCCCTGGAGACATTCCAGCAGGGGTGCTGGATGGAAGGCTGTAGGAGGAACAAGAAGACTAAAGGCAAACAGAGCCCTTAGAAACGTATTGATCATATATAAAGTGGAGGTTTGCTGGTCACATAAGATACGTAGATGGAAGAGATTGACCAGATGAGGATTCTGTGGGTCTCCTGACATAAACAAAAAAAATGATGATCCTTAAAAGGACTGAATGTTGTTTTGGTTTGCAAAAAGCAGAAGAAAGCTGTGTTTATAGATAAAGAAGTGTTGTAGTTGGGAAAGAAATGCTTGATCACTGAGGTCATCAAAGTATTTTCCCCTCAAATAATTCACTCTGTTTATCTTCTAGCACTGACTCTGTGATTAAACAGAAAACCTAACATAGGAAATACTGCCACAGTTTTTTAATTGCATGCAAAACCATTAAATGACTACGGTGATTTTACTTTCAGTTATATTACTTTTATGTCACACATGTACTTTACAAACCATCTAAAAATGTGCACCCACACAGACATCACTCTTCAGATAGTCCAAAAATGTACTCGGTTGTGATGTTTAAACATGTGTTTTGTTTTACTATTGATAAGGCAGTGGTCAAAGGACAATGTACAAAAAAAGTCTGTTTAATTACGGATTGAATTCTCTTTTAAATTATTTATAGCTTTTTAAGGAAATAGTGGATTTAAATCTTGGCAGGAGCCCTGCTGGAGTTCTTTTCAGTCCAATGACCTGCTCAGATACATATTTTATCAGATTTTTCAGTGTATCATAACACATTTGTTGAGGCTTGCCAGTTTCTTTCATGTTAAGCTTTGGTGGGAGTCATGTTGTTTCTGAACGAGGACATGTTTAAAAGTCATTCCACTTAGTCAAAAAGATGTTCTCTGTGAGAGAAAAGTTCCCATCTTTCTTAAAAGAAACTTCAGAATTAATTAAAAATCACATCAGGAGATGTCGAGGGATTTACATCAAGGCTCAGGAAGGCGGCTCTCTTTCTGAAGAGGCGTCCCCCAGCGAGGACAAGCCTGTGTTCACGATTCCATTTTTCATCAAAGAACGTTTCAATCTCAACTTTCTCTGTATTCTGGAGACATCTTTATAGGGGATCCACCATCCTCATCATGTTTTTCCTTCCCTCCTTGTCCTGCGTGATTCATTTCAATACAAAAAGAAAACATAATCAATTTGCTTTGAACAGTTGAAGGACGGGCCCACTTACAGAGCACAATTCTGCAGTTTGGCTGTTCTGGCCTGACGCTTTATTAACAAAACTATCACAGAAACATGCTGGAGTTTTAACAAAACGGTGGACCGAAACTCCTGCCAAAGAACATCAAAGGTGCATCTGGCTTGTAACCTAAACAAAGAAGGAGACATGATGGCTCAATGTGGCCAGGGAACGTTTATCTACGGGTCACTCCCGGCGTTTGAAGTCAGTTTCTGAGGCGAGCGAGTTGCCTCCTCCGGCCAGGCCTGCGAGCACCGTTCTGTGTGGCTCTGCCAGGAAATAAAGTCAGTCTGACAATAAGGATGTGTTTAAAACCACAGAGGACAAGTGGAAATGAAAGCAGGTCAGTGGCTTTTATTCTCTGTCTAAATTTATTTCAGCATAGCAAAGCTAACAGATGGATTTAGCCAGTATTTTGTTTGGAAGATTGATGGTTTCACAAAGAAAAGGCTAAATCAAATGTTTTGTAATTCTTTACTTCAGATAAAAGTCCGCAAAAAGCATCTTGATAATTAAAATATATATATCTATTTCTAATGTTTATGATGAAGACAAAACTTTGTACCAAGCAAAAACATACATCTCTATCAAACTACTCATTTAACTTCCATTTAACTTATGCTTAAAGTCCCACTCATCATCTTTTGATCTGTCGTCAAAGTGTTTCCAGTAGTCTTTTAATTATGATTATTACGTTTTTAGCCAAAATGAAAAAAAAAAAAAAAACCCTGTCATTATCTAGTGTATAGTTTCTACTTAGCAGCAGGAGTTCATTAGAAATTCTCTTCTGAGTTGTTGACAGGACTGTTGCCAGAGAGTAAGCCTCCTCCACTTCACATCAAGGATCTGTTTTACACCAGTGGTCTCCAACCCTACTCCAGACCATTGTCTGTATATAGAGAACTGTACTGTGACCCCTCCCCCCTCTCGTTCCAAATAGGAAGTACCTGCTGGCTCCAAGAAGTCAAATCCCCCATAGACTTGTAAAGAGAAAATAACAGCAATTACAGTCCATTCTTGCTCTACTACCTTTTTCTACTACCTTTTTCTTAACATCTTCTTGCTACTTATAATTTAACATTTTTTCATGATTGTTTTCTTTTTTGCAAGTTGTTGAAGTTATAAACTAACCAATCAGATGCCTCAGTAAAAGCATGTGGTGTCCGCTGGCCCCCAGCTCAAATGTTTGATCAACAGATTCTCTTGAACTGCTTTCAGTGAAAGGGGTGTGGACTTTGGACAAACTCACTCATGACAGGTGACAGTCGTTGCCATAGAAACTGCCATAGGAACTTTGACTCAGACTAACTTGGACCAATCACTGTTGACTGGCTCCAACATGGCGACGTCTTTATCACAGAAAAATGGCCACTGAAATGGCTTCATTTTGCTGCAGCTGGAGGTAAGACGTTATCTATGAACAACATCACACCACGTCTATCCAGGTATCGAAATGCAGTCAATGCTAAAAATGAGGAAAATGAAGTTTCCACCGGCCCTTGAGGCTCCCTTCAAAAAAAAAAAAAGTATATATATGTATATATATATATATATATATATATATATATATATATATATATATATATATATATATATATATATATATATATATATATGTGTGTGTGTGCGTGTGTGTGTGTGTGTGTGTGTGTGTGTGCCCCAGCATTTTCTTAAAATGTTGATTTATTGATTGTGATTGGCCAAATTGTTAACCTGTGGCAACACTGTTGTGCAAATCTTCTGTTACTCCTTCTATCTAATTTCTAAATTATCAACCGTAAATAAAAAAGAAAAGTTGACAGCGATCTAGTCGCTAGATCACTACATCTGCTCTGATCTAGTTGTCTGCAAGTGGATGCATCGAAATGGAACTGAGCAGAGATGTTGTGACCTACAGATTGTAGATCCTACATCACAAGTACAATCTTTTTTAGTCAGCATTTACTTTAGTCTATTCCTGATTCACAACTATTTAAAAAAATACTAAGAAATTAAGATAATTCTTTTATATATAAATCCTCCATTATCAGACAAATGCCACAAGAACACGTTAAAAACACCAAAAACACAACTTTCCTCGATCTGTGTCTTGAAAGTTCGACAGAAAAGAGATTCTGTATAGCTCTGTTATTTTGTGCATCATCTAAAGATGAAATTAGATGAGGCAATCCAAACAGCATCAGAGCTTTCTAAACCACAATGTTTTTTTGGTTGTCGGATCTCTGTTCCAAACTCAGGCAAACAAATGGAGAGGTTTGGGTCTTGTTTTACAAGCAAACGCTCTATTCTGCCTGCACACATTTCTTCTCTTCATTCAGTAGTTAACAGCAAACCAAAGAGATTAGTAAATACCAGAAACTATTGCATTTAGTTTGTTAGTAAAGGTATTCTCACTGTATCTTGAGTTGTTTTAGAGGTCAGGCCAGTGGGGAGCTGAGAATTGGGGTGACTATAGTGGGGTACACCTTAAAATTTTTGGAAGTCTGCACAGTGCCTCTCTAAACCACTTCATAATGCTCTGGAGGGATCAGGGCTTATGCAATAATCCAAAGAAGTTTTATCATTACTGTTCTATGCTTTACTTTATTAAATATTAAAGTTTTCTATGACTAAACAGGGTGCCAAGTTCACTTAGAGTGCATCTAAAGAACAGCACTTGTCAGGAAATTTTAATTGCAGTCTTTAAAGTTGAATTCTTAGAAAGAAAAAGGAAAGTTGCTTTAAATCTTTTACCTGCCTAAAGTCAAATTAGTCCTTCAGGGGCCCCCAACTTTCTGGAATGTTGAAATCTACTCTTTCCTATTTGATGATTTTCATTTCCCTGAAAGTTAGAGTTACAGCTGTTGAAAAGTTGAAAAGTTTTAAACAGAAGGTGCAATTGTGCTCAGATTTCTGAGCCAAAAATGAGTAAACATGGGTAGAATGTTTGTTTCAATCTGACTGGGTTTTCAAGGCCAAATAGAGCTAAAAAGTGGCAGGAGTGGTTTCAGGAGTCTGTTGAAAATTTCTTTGACACACTTTAAGCAGAGATCCTAGGTGGATGAAATATCTCAGTATGTCTGGATGTTTCTGCCTGAAGGCAGAAACACCTGAAACAAGCAGCTTATGTTGAAACATCAGAGCGGCAGGACATTGAGTTTACAGATGTTTCTGGAAGAGGAAATAGTTTGTTCACGAGTAAAGTGCCCCCAATAGGCCTCAGGAACACAGGAAATCAAGGAGACGCTTTGCTGTGCACTTCCCGTGAACTTGCAGTTGTTTATGTTTTTATAATTAGGACTAATTCGTGTCACAAATGAATGTACGGCTCTCCTGCACCCTAGCGTATATCACAGATGGAGCTGGGGGAACAGGAACAGTGATGCTGAGGGTGGATGAGGTCTGCACTCTCCTACCAAAACAAGGAAGTTCGTGATTATCACTGCACTGTGCTTCATCTTTTAGTCCCTTTTCAGAGATACTGCAGTTTCACACTGGATGATGCCTTGATTGACACCAGGAGTTCATATCCAATTCCCCTGCTTCACAGAAATTCGTCAGCCGCACAAGCTGACAAGATGTACAACCCAAACGACGAGATGCCCATTTGAATAATGCGCGCATGGGGGAGCAGAGATTCTTTTCCTGACTCTTTGATGTGTTTGCGGTGAAAAGATAACTACTGACAGCATCAGTTATACCCGACACTTTCCGAAAGTAGCTGAAAACATTTTGAGAAAGAAAAAAAACTAACATTGCAGAAGTTGTGATCTTGCTCTGAAAAAGCCACATTGGCAGTAAATGTTGTATCAGTCACAGTGGGAGGGTTAATTTGGCATCCTCAGAGAAAAATTACACCACTGGTTGGGATTTGGAATCCGTTCAGAGGGCTGTTTTACTGGCTTCTTTACAGAGTCGATGTGTCAAGTTTTGCAAATGGGGGAAAAAAAAAACAACAACAACATGCAATATATTTGTGCAGATGTGCTGCTGTGGTGGCAGCACTGAAGTGGAACTTCAAACGGCTGCTTGTTCAGTTCCTGCTCTTTTTTAAATAGATTATACAGACTTCCTCCCCTTTTCTGTCAGTGCACGCAAAGGTGAGCTCTTTTAAATTTCAAATGATCCTCTTGAATGCTGTATTACCATCCTGAAATATTCATGTGAGGTTTAGAAACTTGTACTGTGCACCTGGGAGGGGTCATATTGACACAAGTACAGATTGGTTATTTTATACAGGAACTTTTTTCTTCAGAAATCCATTGTCCTTTTTTGACTACATAATGTTGAGGGCACAAAAAACAGAAGATTTAAAGATTATTCATGTTTACTATCTACTTTTTTAAAATCTTTCTAGACAGTTTGGATAGTTTGAATCTTTTCTATGGTCTTCTATGTTGAGCTGTGAGTTTCAGACACAAGTTTACACATGGTCAACCTCCTCAGGCCTGTTGTGATGATGTTGTGATGATGAAGATGTTGCTTGTTAACCAGGAAAATTATTACTTCAAAAGGTTAAAGAATGACTTGGGTCAACAAGTCTTGTCACTACTGTTATGTTGTAAAATTTTAGGTGTTTTAACATCTTCTTGTGGTATTTTTTTCTCATTATGGATAACATATATAAACAAAAGTAAGCTTAATATTGCATTTCTGAGTATTTCCCTA
Organism: Oryzias celebensis; assembly: GCA_014656515.1. NCBI lineage: Eukaryota > Metazoa > Chordata > Actinopteri > Beloniformes > Adrianichthyidae > Oryzias > Oryzias celebensis. The sequence continues at coordinate 29,001,430 of BNCR01000012.1, read as the reverse complement.
TTTAAATTGTTGTGAATCAGGAGTAGAAGAAAAATGCCATTGGAAAAGGCCATTAGCTGGGATGTAGGTGCTAATCGGCGGGCCTCAAGTTCCCTACTCAGCTCCATTCTGTTGAGCTGGATAACTCCAATATTGTTCACTATTTTTGTTGCACTCGCAATGAGAAGTATGAGGGGCTGTAAGCTAATGGGAGAGTGTGTAAACAGAAGAATGTCGGGGAGCAAGGGCCGGCTTACTCAGAGGCAACTTTCAAATGAACTCCTGCCGCTCTGCAGAAATTATATGCTAAAAAAACGACAGTTTTTTTTTTATTTTGGCTAAAAGGCATAAACATAATTTAAAGACCATGGGAACACTTTGAAAATAGATCATTTTCTATGAGTGACGTCAACACCTCGCTTTGTCCAGTGATAATATATGTTAATGGACAAAACACATGACCTTACAATGAAGAACTGAAGACTTGACCCTTATGTACCTACACTAAGTGAAATTAATTAGAGTGAGGACAGCTGGAAATGATTATTAACCTAAACCTGGTGTTACTGATAGGGGGACAACATGAAAAACCAAAGAAAAAAAATGATCAAAACAAAGTCCAAAAGCACAATCCTCACAACAACTAGAAATCAGTGGCCAATCTAAGGTTGTTTTAACAGTCCGCAATCTGTAAAAGGCCATAACACTTTCTTTTTGTCTAAATGTGTTTGTTTACTTGTTTGATTGCAGCCAAAGGACAGTGTTTAACATGTTTATAAAGGGTTTAAACACACTGGTCAATGACAAACTTCCAGACTGATGAACTCACTTAGATACACATCTATTGTGACCACAATACATGCCCAGGTAAGGTACAGTGATTGTAATTCATCTCTAGTGTAAGCTTGTTAAAAGCTTGTATATCTATATCTATATCTATATCTATATCTATATAGATATGGATATATACTTTTTTCACAAAAAATGACCAACAATTTGTTTTAATTTGCTCATATTTATTAAAAAAAGTATTTAAATTTTACATTTAAAAACAGTTTAAGCACACGTTTAAGTAATCAGTTCATGCATCACTACATAATTGTCTTTTCTTTATCTGCAAACCAGAAGAAGCCTCTGACTGAAGAACCTATTACAGCAGTTTATTGGGCTAGGTTTACAGCCTTCCAACATTTTGGGTTATGCTTTTATAAAAACACTTACAATGATTTAATGTAGGAAACAATATTTAAATCAATGCTTAATTCAAGAATTAAAGTAACAAAAAGAAATAAAAACAAAGCACCATCAGTTGTCACACACCTAGGAGTGTGAAGATTGTTCTCTGCATCCCTTGGGGGAGCAGTGAGCTGCAGTCAACGATACGTGTGCAGGAACCATTTGGTGGTTAAACCCCATGATCCAAACCCTTAATGCTGAGTGTCAAGCAAGGAAGCTTCTGATCAAAATTGTAGCCTTTAGTATGGATGGGCCTGGATTTGAACTCACAATCTTACTCAAGGTAAACAATCAACCTCAAGGCCACTGAGCTGGTTTGGTTATTATTTTATTACAAAGAAATTGATAAAATAACACTAGAGAGAAAATGATCAAACTAATACTAATTCAGAAAAACGTCAAGCTGAAAGAGAACAAGACATAGTTGTGTGTTTTCAGAGCAAAGGTTTTGTAAAGGAAAAAAAAAGGAAGAGTTACATGACACATCTACAGATTTCCATAAACCTATTAAGATCACAGAACACAGATGTACAGGTGGAGCATGTCATGTCCCATTTTTTCAAAGAAAAACAAGTTTCAAGATCCAGATCATAAAAAACCCATTGATCTTTAATTACTTACTTTCTTCAAGGGGTAGCAAGTCTTCCATGTTATTATGTTAGTAGACATCACACAATGGTTGTTATCATTTATAGTCATTTGGGAAATTAGATGCCAAAAATATTAAAAGATAAAAGTTTATATATATATATATGTGTTTTTTTTTTTAAAGATTTTTGAAGATTTCTTTTGCATGGTCCAAAGCAGGCATGCATCATAAATGAGATTTTGAGTAGGAGAATGTGTAAATGCATTTTTAAGTCTTTGTGGAGGTTTGTATAAGAGTCCATTAGGGATGCAGCTATTCACTTTCCTAGGGGATTGGGTTCCAACCTTAAATTCAAAAATGCAGGTAACCATTGATTGGTCCGACTTGGATTGAGTCAGTGTTTCCATGGCAACCACCTTTGCTAATCAGGAGTGAGCTTGATGGAAGTCCACAGCCCTTCTACTGAAACCAGGCTACATAGAATCTGTCAAACATTTCAGAAGCTTGATGTGACAGGACCCAGCAGACATCACAAACTTTTATTGAGGCATCTCATTGGTCAGTTTATAATTTGAATAACATGCAATACAAAAAAAAATATTAGGAAAAAAATTGGATTATTAAGAGCATGTTAAAAATGTATCAGAGTAAAACTGGTAATCCTGACAAATAGAATAACTGAGTAACAGATGTTATTTTTACTGCAGAAGTCTATGGGATTTTGGCTTCTTGGAGCCAGAGGGTACTTTCTGTTTGGAATGCCAGGGGGGAGGAGTCACTCAGTCCAGTTCACTGTCACTCTGTAGTCAAAGTATTCAAGGTATAAACTGACCAATCACATGCCTCAATGAAAGTATTTGGTCTGACATTAAACGTTCAAAATGTTCGATTGACAGATTCTCCTGAGCCTGCTTTCAAGTGGGAGGGATGTGGCCTTTCAACAAGATCACTCCTTATTGGAGAGCGTGGTGGCCATAGAAACATTGACTCAGATCGACTCGGACCAATCACTGCCTACTGACGTTCTCTAGCTCAATCATGGCAGCGTCCATATCGCAAAACAGTCATTTGGTTGGAGCCTTGAGTGAGACATTTTCTTTGGGTGATGTGACTCTGTCCAGTTCTCAGATACAGTCAATTTAATGTTCACTTTAATGTTCACCATTGAAGCCCCCCCCCCACCGCACACACATATGAAGAAAACTGACACGAGCTTGGTTTCTTAAACCCTGCAATATGGAGAAGAAGCAGAAGTGCCATCTGAATTCTACCATAAAAAATCTTTTTTTTTGTCTCAGATTCTTTATAGCTGCATTTCATCAAACACGATTCCTATATGTCTCTGCGCTATCTGCTTCTCTGTCATACATACTTATGCATCGGTGATCACATTAGTGGAAATGTGGGGTTCAGTATCATGTCTGAGCTCACTTTCATGCATGGACTGGCTCTTATGGGTTGTTTGCACTCAGCCACGATGGAGTTGTGGAAATTACATAAGATGCTCTTAAAGGAACTAAAAGAAAGTGATATTTTTCCTGACAGATTGTTAGTTCTGTCAGAGCACTGCGTGCATTTCAATAAATGCGACTAATTTTTTTTTTTGTTTAAACACTCCATTACTGGCTATAATTTTAATGTATTTTTGGTACAAAAGCAGAGAAATATATAATTAAGCATAGAAGTGGAGGGAAGGTGTGGTAAACCCTCCTACCCTACTAAATGTCCCAAAACCAGAACAAAAAGACAACTATTTTCACCGTCCCCTGCGACAGACTGGCGACCAGTCCAGGGGTGTCCCCTGCCTTCGCCCATGAGTAGCCGGGTTAGGCTCCGGCAGCCCCGTGACCCCGAAAGGGATAACGCGGATCAGAAAATGAATGACTGAATGAATATTTTTAACCGAAAGAAAAAACTGTTGAAAAAAAATGCCCTTCTGTACACTTTAATTGTGTCATTGAACATTATTTAAATTTTTCATTTGAAAGCCAAATTCAAAACTCAAGTTAGTATTTTTATTGAATCTCCAGTTTTTGAGGCAGTTCGTTTGCTGGTTTTATCCAAACAAAATCTATAATAAAGTCCCTAAAGAGTATCATGAAATAAACAGTTGAGATTGAAACCAAACAGTTTACACAGAATATAAAAAACATGTTTTATAGCTAGAGCTTGTACTTTATCTCCCTGCTAATGTGTGAAAGTAAACACTAATGGACACCAGTTGTACAGTTACTGGAACTTGTGCAGCAAACAATAATTAGGGATTATATCTCACTGGGCTATAATAGATCTTAGCTGCAGTAAAATACATTAGTTCTTTATCTGGTTTTGACTGAAGTGAATCTTTGGTGTGTTATCCCTGTAAAAAATCAGCAAGTGTGTTATATGCGTTACACGTGTGTTGCACCCCTACTTGAAAACATGCTTGGGAGCGTATTTCAGTTAAACACTTCCTACTTTTATTGAGGCATCTGACTGGTCAGTTCATGACTTGAATAACTTGAGCTACAGAAAAAGAAAGAGCATTATCAAGAACATGTTAAAAAAGGTATCAGAGCAAGAATGGTTACTCTCACAAACATAATTCAGTGATAGCTGTTTATTTCTCTGTATTTCTCTGTGGGATTTTGCCTTCGTGGAGGGGTACCAATGTACAAAGGGGTACTTCCTGTTTGGAACACCATGGGAGAGAAGTCACTTAGTCCAGTTCTTATTTACAGTAAAAGTCACCAAGCTCAAAGCTTGTCATTTTGAAAAGGATTTTTCTCTGTACAGTAGTGCTTAAGTTCCATTCCCTGAATCTACAAAACATTCTACTGTGAACTAAAAATGTTTTTTAAATGTATTTTTCTGCCCCTTTTTTTGTTTTTAAAATTATTCAATAAAATAAATTGGAAACGTAATTAGTTCACTGCAGCAAAGCAATATCTTCTACACTGTCTGGGAGACATAAAAAATTCTGAGTAGCAGAATAATTGATGAAAGAATAAAAAAAGCCTATAATGCAATGAAACATTTGTAACTTATGTCATCTTCCTACAGACAAACGCATTAAATGTTATGAGGCATTAGCTTAATCAATGACCCGCATGTCATTGATTTTTTGCATCTAATATCCTCATAGTCCACTTCAAACAGATTATCTAACATGTAAAAGAGCTTCTAAACATGTGCAAAAAAAGATTCCTCTTTTTTTACATTGGCTAATTCTGTGTTAAAAAGTACGAGCTGTACCAACCGCACAACAACGCCTTGTTAAGAGGGAAGACGTTTGAAAAAGAAGTGAACCCTATCAGTTTTATTCTAAAAACCTTTATATAATAAAATAACAAAATCAAAACCTTTGAATCATAAAATAGGAAGTCTGAACTGTTCCGTCTGGTTCATTTACAAAGCTTTATAAAATGAGTCTTACAAAAGTAATCTAAACTGGGGACATTTTCTGCTATAGCACTGAAACTGGTGTTCTTGGATGAAATCTGAAAAAGCTATTTTAAAAATAACCAGGAAAAAGTTAATGTTTATGCTCATTTTCAAACTCTCTCCTGACATAGTTGGTGATGCACAAACACCAAACAGGCTACCAGAGTTATGTTGGGGCTTATGTTGTGTTGGCTTCATTTCACATGCAGTTGTGCATTTGGAATGTTGGGTTCAAGAATGTGTCCCCAAAAAGTCCCAAAGATCTTTTACTCTTTAAAAAGAAATTGCTTGTCACTGTCTTATAAAAAACAACCCACTCGTATGGATGCATTTTGACTAATGCTTAAGAAATACAAAATATTTTATGACCGAACAAAGAATTTAGGAATTCCTACAAAACTCAAAGGCTCCTTGTGAGAGCATTTGTCATGTTCCCGTCTTAGTAATTGATCAGATCTTTGATTAATCTTCGTTTAAATTACAGTTGTTAATGTCATGACATTCTAATGATTTTACATCCTTTTAATTTTCCTCTGTTTGACTGGAGCAACTGATCAATGCCAGCATCAATAAAGTAATCTACTGGGTTACAACTAGGAGGTTAAATCTTGATATCAATTGTAACTGCTTTTTTAGGTCAACTATCTAAAGTTGTCCAGTGCTTGACAAAAATTTACAACAAAATATGTGTTTTTTTTTCTTACATTTTGTTTGAATTGGGGGCGCTATGAGCTGGAGAGATTTTTCACAGATTTTTAATCCCCTGCCACTAACCTACATTGTGCTGTTCGTACAGGTGGAAAACACAAAAATGCAATGTCAGAATTGTAACGGAAGCTGCAGAGTCAAGCAGGTTCAGTTCAAAATCTAGCCCAGCTTAAATCGAAGACAAATAGTGAGATTTACTGACGAGTTGATATGGGGTTACAACAGGCAACAAAGAACAGACAGGCAGATAGGCTGAATCCAGCTAAAGCAACCAGTTCAAAACCCCAGACAAGCCACAAGCTGATAAGACAGGAGAGAAAATGGACTTAGATAAACATGGAGTGCAGAAGGAGCAGGCTTGCTTTCACGTACCTTTGTTGATGGGACAAATCATTGTCAGCTGTCAATGGTTTCTTAACCTCCGCCATGCATCGGGTGACAAAATGGAATGGAAACAGTTAAAGTCTCATGCTGAGGTCACTGGATGTTAAAGAGGAGATAAACTAAACCAGAAATGTGAGGGAGTTGACAATAAAAAAACAGAAAAACAACAGAGTGAAATCCAGATGACATGCCGTGAACAGTGATAACAACAGATGTTTGAGGCGGACATTATTAAAGACATTGGACAGATGCTAACTTTGATGGAAACTAAGAGCACAGTCATCAACCAGTTTCAAATGTCAGGAAATGCAGCATCAACCAAACGACAGCAAACAAAGCTGCTTCCACAGGGATTTTTTATGGCTCATGGAATCATTGTTGAGTGCAGCATGTTACATTCACATCTTTTTTTTTTTTTTTTTTTTGGTCACACAGTTTATATTGGTAGTTTCCTCTTGTTGATAATATACAACAAAAGAACATCAACATTTTCTGAACAAGAGCATTGTTGCTGCTAGCTCATCTTAATACTCAATTAAAGGAAAACATATGTGCAAAAACAGGTTTAATTTAATCAAAATTGTCATTTCTCTGTTGTTGTTCAGCTTGTCTTGCATGAATTGTTTTTGCTATCACAAAATAGACAATATATAGCGTTCAGCCAAGAAACAGCAAGTTCCATTAAATTGGAAAAGGATAAAACCTTCAAAATGCGTTTAGAAAAATGTCCATGCATGTTTATGATCCAGGAGGACCTGCATTTTACATTACTTTAAGGAAATTAAAACATTTCAAATCTATTTTTAATAAATGTTGTATAAAAGCTGTTATCATTAAGACAGATTTTGTTTTTTAACACAAGGTTGATGTTAGTATTGCTTGACTCAAAGTACCAGACTATGGTGTCAGTTACATGGTCACATGGTCAGCTATATTATGAGGCTGTGGTATCTGTGTTTGCATGGTTAATATTGACTAGCTACATTCACACCACCCTCAGCACATTCAAGTGACCAATTAAAGTCTTTGTAAATGTGTGTATATGCGCATTTTGCCACATTCATATGTTTATACACACGTTTTTCAGTACATTTTCGGGCTCTACGCACCAAATGCACATCCATTGAACGCGCATTGAAAGTCTGACCAGTTGAACTTTGACCAGACTTTGATCAGTAACTCGGATTTGTTAGTGACATGTGGGTGGCAACCTTTTTCATTCACAGATGTGCCAAACATTTGAAAATTGATCACACAAGTTAACTTAAAAATTGAGGTATGTACCTAGCCAAACGTTTTTCATGTTTCGCAATAAAGATGTAAAAGAAAAAGACGGGAGAAAGATTTGTGAGATTTGCACTTCTTTGGCAAGTTGCACCAAGACTCTATCAAATGTAGGTATATGGACTAGTATTGAGTAGTATGAGAACACCATATGCTAAAAGCAAACATGAGAGCGAAGTCAGAGCACAAGCGTTTGGCAGCCCTTATCAAGAGTTTGTAAAAACTATATAGAGCAAATCAGGAAACTGGATAGACTGGATGCATTAAGTTTGTTAAACAATAAATATAAACTTTCACAGATAATTGCGGTAAAAAACGTCACTCTGAAGCCCTTGGAGATTTTATTTTTCCCGCCAGACCGCTCACTTTCTAGGTTTTTTTGAGGAAAAGGCTTTCACTTCTGACACCATGTAACATTGCACACTCAATAAATCACAAGTCAATCGGATTGTAACAGCTAGGTCTTCAACCATCACCTACACCTGTTGTTTTATGTCACCCATAACTTTTACTGTTGCCTTTTTAAAAGAGCAAAAAAAAAAACCTTTCAGTGATTCCGCCTGTCATGAAAAAGACTCCTGGGGGCATTGATGGATGCTGGAGTAGAACACATTTCCTATCTCAATCAGGTTTCTCAGTCATTTTTGCTGATGTTTATGTCACAGAGTTGTCTGTGCATGTGACTTAAATGTATTGATTTGCAATGTGTTTTTTTTTCTCTTGAAGTTACAGCCCTGCTTTGCCTCATTACATGTTTGATGTACCCAAGATGAAGTGATTAAAATCTTGTGATGGACCTAAATGATATTGATTTCAGCAGACGGATAATTGGAGGCACACTGCTGTTTTTGGATTGTGTGTCTCCTGTACATCGCAAAAAGAAGCTGGAATCGCCTTTCTGCCTTTACCTAGTCCAACTAAAAAAAGGAAGCAGCCATGTTGAGCAACCTGAGACTCTTTGGGGGAATTTGAAATTCACTGCAGGATACAAAAAAGAAAGAAAAAAAGACAGGAGTCTTTCAAGGGGCTGGTTCGCACCTCCCTTTGCTCCCAGCATGGAATATTTTTAATAAGGACGCAGCCTGTCAGCCACTGTCTTTCCTTTCTCCATGTGCAGCTGGAGGTTTGTAAAACTTAACAAGCAAAGGGAACATTTGCTTCAAACAGCCAGCGTAAACAGCAGGAGAGCTACAGTCAGCACAAGGACACTCACTGCCACCTGTCAATCAAGATTCGTGTTACTGCTGATAGTTGTGTCTGATCAGATGTTCGCGTGATGTCGCTAGGCAACAAGTGCCGAGCAACAACTTGAAGTCCTCCAGCTCCACCTGTTTTCATTGAGAATAATGAGGATTCTAGTTTACGGTAGTTGAAGTCATTTTATAACCTCTGTTTTCTGTGGTTTCAGGCTCATGCTAAAACAAGATTGACTGAAGGGTCAAGGTTGGTTAGAAATGGTTAGAAATTCTTAAAGTGAGTCTGAAAGTATATTTTCATAGTTTTTGGATGGCTAGGGCAGATTAGTGACAATTTCATAATCCAAATTTATTTTATAGGGGGTGCTGAAACAAAACACAATTGGAAGAGATAAATTAACAAAAAACTACAGAAAAGTCATCTGCTGAGACACAAAGAAGTGAAGCCGATGGGTAATTTTATACAATAAAAATTCATTGCATGAGTTTTCTCGTTTTATTAAATAACATATTTATTTATTTATTTTTGCCATGATGCTGTTTGAGAAAGTCTCATGGTAGTTAGAGCAGTTCAGGCTTTTCTGTTTGTGTTTTAGCCAACAGGTCAGTTCTCAACTTCCTGTTTGATGCCAGTTCAAAGACAAAAGTATGTCATCAACCAACCAAGTAACAAAAATGTGGCTTGTTCTACAAATGTGTTCTAATGCCAAGCCTGACTTGCAGACTTCCAGGTTCCAACCAACTTTTGTTTGTTTCACAGTCTCTAAGGCACCTGCACTGTAGAGGAATTTTCATAAACTCTTTATTTATTTTTCAGATCAAAGTTGGTTCTTCTGATTGACCTGCAACAGCCAAACCAGTAGTTGGCTTTATAAGACCATCTGGCCTGTTTTTTTCCACCTGTTTTTCCTATTTTTGCAAGAGAACTTGGCTACAGACATCAACGTCCTGAACCGGAACTTCTCAACCAGAAGTCCTTAACCGGAACCGGAAGTTGCTCAAAAAAGACTATATTTTAACTGGTGAGCCTAACACCATGTGCACTGTGGGCATTTGTTGCGCATTCAGGAACCCACTATGTGCACTTTCACGGACGTGCTTTTGTTCACACCGGACAACTAGGAAGTGGCAGGGAGGAGTTCTTTTTCTACTGTTTACTAAAATGTCCACCATCTATTATTGCTCCAGGCTTTTTTTTTCAAGTTGTTAATTTTGTAAGGTCTTGTAAACTCTTGTAAGTTGTATATTTTTTTTCTTCTGGCTGATGATGTCAGGTGTAGTCTTATTTGCAGCCTCGGAGCTGTTCATTGATTTGTTGACCTTTGTCTAATGCAGCCTTTTCAAGGATGCAGAAAATTGCTGGGCCAAAAATGAATTGAACAAATGTTCTTGTCACTTTGGCAAAGTGTGAAAGGAGAAACTGCAGCTTAGACATCACAGCCATGTTCTGCCGCCAGATGTGCTCATAAATGTCACTGCAGAGATGTTGATGATGGGGATTTGGCTGGATTTCGCTGTATAAGCTTGTCAAGTTTGAAAATTGAACCTATTACCCTTCTAAAAAAACTGCTAGGCGTTACTAGGTATATTCATCCTACTACACTTAAAAGTTTTTTCAAAAAAAGTGTTCATTTTATTAAACATCACAGAAATCTAAGCCCATTTTCCCAGTCACAGTTAGCAAACTTTAGTTTTTCCCTTTAAAAGCAGAGAAAAATCTTTTAACAGCATTGTTTTTAAAAATGCATGATGCTCCTACTGATTTTAAATTATTGATTCATGTAATTTATGCATTTTTGATGAATTTGTGTAAAATCTAAATCAATAAGCATGTTTAAAAAAGGTTAAAGATATATTATTCCAAATATATAAACAATAAGACGTGTCAATCACTATGTTTTTATTGATATGATTACCGTACAAATTCAAATTGTGGAGCATCTCTCATTGATGCCAGTTTCGAATAGCCGCTGGGTCTAACAAGTGTTTGTTACTGTTAGACGCCGGTTTCTTATAGTGGTCGTTTGAGATCCACCCATTTCCCCGGGTCATCCAGACGCTGGGTGTCTGTGCTATTTGTGTTGCAAACCAGTGTAGTGGTGGCCAAGAAATGCTCATTCAATTTAGCTTTGCAATACACCAAAGAACCTTTTGGTGAAGGATCTGCACCACATTTATGGGGTATATCCTAAATATATCAGAGGTGGTGCAAGAAGATGGGTAATATTGAGAAGGATAGAAAAACGATTTCCTGGTGGAGGTGCAAATAAAGTGAGCGACGAATTAGAAGAAGTGGTTTGAAAATAGGTTATTGAGCAAAGACGGAAAAGTCTGTGTGTCTCCAGGAAAATGATTCACATGAAAGCAAAGAGGATTTTTGATATGGATGATGCTTCAAAGGAGAAGAAACGTTCACAGCAAGTGCTAATCAGAACAGAATACAATGTTCTTATCATTTCAATAAATCCAGAAATGTTCATCTGGTGTTGTTGTCTGCATTTCTTGACCAAATTTCACTGCAAAATCTACCCATTAGCCATCACCATTCTGTCTGTGATGGAACTCCGTACTTGCTTCGTGGGAATGAAAAAAAAACAGACAAATATGGGTTTGACTTGGAGGCATAAAACATAGCAAAATTTAATTGAATTAATATTTTCTGGTAAATAAAAATAGAAAAATAAAAACTGCAACAAGAGCAAATATAGTTCAAAATGAACTTCCTCTAGAAGATCTAAGGAGTTTTGATAGAATGAGGAAAGGATGAATAATTTTGCACAGGCGTAGCGATCTCTGAAGGTGCACACTTGTTTATATAGAGGAATAGAGAAAAATATATAGAGAGAAAAAAAAGAAACAAAACCCAAAATAAACATATGTGTAAACATGGCTTACAGAAATGCAAAAAAATATATAACAGGATAAAGAGATAACAGGACAAACTCAACAGACCGCGGCATTGCTGTTCCTGTTTTGCAGCTAGCTCTGCCGGTACTTTTCATATCCACTCATTGAATCAGAAAATAAAATCTTTGGTTTTAAGATGGGCTCTGATGGATGTGAGTTCAAGGGTATCACAAATGTTTCTTTAGAATCTCCATGTGGAAGACTGAATGTGTCTCCTGCAGCGGGATGATAAAGCCAACTGCTTTTAATCTGTGGAGTCACGCACCCACTCTCCCTCAGTGAGATGATGCTGTGCGGCAGACATGTGAGGTGGTTCCAGGGAAGGCAGTCCATCATTAAATGGAGATGTTGCACAGAAACTTAATACACACAGAATGAATTGATCAATGAGCACACTGTGCTGTGGACTAGAAATTGTCGCACGCCTCTTCAACCGGAGGCGCCGGAACAGTGCTTTTTTCTGTGTCAGAAACATTATAAAACATTAGAGGACAGAACAATTCTGTGCTTTTAATTTCTGGAATTATTGCATCAGAAAAAGCGTGTTTAATCTGTCAATTTAAAAGAATTCAAAGTAAAGAGGGATGAGTGGTTGTATGTGTCTGTGTGGCCCTGGGTTCCAGTTCACCCAACAGTGACTCGATTGGCTCCAGCAACCCATGACCTCAAAAGGGTCAAAAGAAAACAGATGAATGGAGAAAGAAAAAAATGAGATAAAATAAACCAGTTTAAATTAAGCTGGCTTTCTTATTCGGCTTCTATTTTATCCTAGGACTATCCATTTTAGGAGAATCTTATACTGTACTTCAAAATTTTATAAATATTTATTTGTTCCTGAAAAATTGAATACATGTTTTACATATTAATGTCTGTAGTTGTTTTATCATAGCAACATCTCATGTGCCTCAAGAAATAAATCATTCATATAGATTGTGTTTTAACCATTGTCAGTCTTTTGGATGAAAGTTGTAAAGATCAACGGCTTTTTGTTTTTTTAATGAGGTTTGAGGGGCAAAATGAACCTTGAATGTAATCACTGGACAACAGGGTTTTTGGACCATTTTGAGCCAATTTTCAAACAAATCATTGATGCCTTATGAGATTTTACAGATAAAAAAGCCTAGAAAAAGCCTTTTCACCTAAAATAAAGCTCACAAAAGAACAATGGAAACTATAAATAAAAGAAAGACACACAAACTGTTCTGAGAAAAGTCTCATTCTATGAGTTTAAGTGCTGCAGGTCTTACATTGAGAGAAGCCTACCAGGCTGCACTGATGCATTAGATGGTGACTTTGTTATTGTTTAAGTGGAGACCAGGCACAAAGGCTTCCATTGAATTTAGATGATTGAGATAATTAATGATGATGAAGTGAGCAGAGGATTTCTCAGAAGGAGCACAAAGCCTGAGATTTTTTTTTTCCTCAAAGGAAAGAGATGCTGCAGTTATGAAATGATGATCTCTGTTCATTGGGTGGTATATGAAGAAATATGGTGTTGTGTCATCTCTATCAAAACATTTTTCACAAAACGTTGTGTCTTGTTCCTTTTTGAAGAAAATACATTCATTGTCGTTGGTTACAGATGTTCCGTTATGATTGCCTCACAGCAAGAAGGCCTCCGGTTCAAGTCCTGGCTCGGGGACCTAAAACAGGATCACCAATGGGGGACTGTTCTGTGTGGAGTTTGCATGTTCTCCCTGTGGATGTGTTCTCTGAGGACTCTGGCTTCCTCCCAATGTCCAAAAACATGCTTCAGATGTTAATTGGTTCTAATTGTACCTATAGGACTGAATATGAGAGTGTATGGGTGTGTGACTACGACAGACTGGCGACCTGTCCAGGTTGTATCCTGCCTTCATCCATGTGTGGCTGGGTTAGGCTCGGGCAGCCCTGTGACCCCGAAAGGGACAAAACGAGGTTAGGAAATGGATGGATTGTTTTAAAGTTCCACTCAGATCATCTAATAATGCATTTTCAAAGCACCCCCAGTGGTCTTTTAATGATGATTTTGCCGTTTTTAGGTCAAAACCAAAAGCTGCCAAAAAGGCTACAAGAACATGTCAAAAGCACCTTTTTTCATTGGAGTGGGGCTTTAAAGTCCAAAACATTCAGACTCCCATTCAACCACACACACATTCATACCTTGATGCTGTTTTTTTTTTTTGATAACTAATGACCTCCTCCTAAACCCACAAAAAAACTGAGGTCATTATACTAGGTCATGAATACCTGAGAGTTGCTCTATCTGATCAGATAGTCTCCCTGGATGGCACAAATATAGCTTCCAATTCCATAGTAAGAAACCTCGGAGTTTTATTTGAGCAGGATTTATCATTTAAGGCTCATATTTCACAGGCTAGTAAAACTGTATATTTTTACCTACGCAATATATCTAGGATCAGAAATATATTAAGTGAAGTGAAGTGAATATGGAAGTGAAAAACTCATCCATGCATTTGTTACATCAAGGGTAGATTACTTTAACTCTTTGCTCTATTCTTCAATATATACTCTTACTCTTCAATGTGTTACCCTTTACCCAGTACTATTATTTATTTTGTTCATCATGCCTCTTTTTGGTGCAGGGCAATTCATCTGTTGTCCCTGTTTCCAACTCCTCTATGAGGGATCAGGAGAGATTGCAGATGGATCGCCTGTGCTTCTGTTTTTGACCTGGACCTCGCCTCTGGCTCGTCTCGCACACTTAGCTGTCCCACAGTTTCGTCTTGATGAAGCCCATCTGCTACACTATTCATACATGTAGTTGTTACAAACCTGTAGTTGTAGAGTTAGATAAGCTAATTCTTCTTTAACAGTTTTAGCACATCACCTGTCTGTCCTGGGATAAGATCCCTCCTACATGTGGGGATCCCCACCGATAGAGTTTTTAATACATTTCTCCTCCCCCGAGAAGGAGGGTCTAAGGGCAGAGATGCCAGTTTAGCTTAGTCTGTTTAGTTTAGCAACCAGATTTTGTTTATATTTTTATGATTGACTTTATGTTTTTTGCATGAATGCCAGTGTGAAGCCCATTAAGATGGCTATGATAGTGAAATGTGTGATGGTTGTCCTATATAAATCAAACTGAACTGAATGGAATTCCTCTGTCATACACCATTGTTTCCAACAACAGTGTCATGCCCAAAGACACGGGCGGGCAAGGCGGGAACCGAACCTACAATCTTCCAATCATAATTTGACAATCCCTACTATCACTTAATGATGTCCTTTGTTGTCCCATAACATTAGAATTATAGGTGAACTTTTTTCTTCAAGCTCAGTAACACAGAGGAAATTGTTTTTTCTGCAACAAATTCAAAGGCTAATCAAAGTTTCCTAAAATATAATATTCACCTTGGAGTCCTATGATTATTAATAGGCAGTTACCATTTTAAGTGCAAAAAAGGTGATCAACTTTAACAAAACCAGTCAATTTTCTGAAACCCATGCTATCTTAAGACTCCCAATAACGAAAGCCCCCCCCTCCACCCTCTAAGATGCACACCTGATATATATGTATAATATTCCCTTCTCATTGTGAGGAGTTTCTTATAAAAATGTCAGAACAATCAAGTTGCAACGTTAGTTGAAAAGGACTGCACTCCCATGTTTGCGTTCCAACAGGAAACAGAATCACTAATTAACCTAAGATGCATGTTTAAGGACTGTTGGAGGACGTTGAGACACCCAGAGACAACCCACACGCAGAGTACATGCAAACTGTAAACACAGACACTGCAGCTGGGCTTTGAGCTACAACATTCCTGTCATGCCGCGCTGATGCTGAAATCCATGATGAAGATTCTACACACTCTCATTAAGTGAGCAAGCCAACTCTGCTCTTTTTTTTAATTATCTTTAGGTGCTTTGGTAATCAGTCAGTTACTGCTGGGTTACAACCGGAGAAGTAATCTTAATAGATGATCTGTCACCCGTTGAATTCTGCAAAGTGAAAATGAGGCTTGGAGTGGGACGGGCACTTTGACCAGTTTACTCCGCCCAACTCAGCATCAAACTGAAAACACTGATTGGGCTGGACTACATAGAGTTTGAGGCTCTGTTGAAATCTGCTCATAAAAATACTCAGAAAATCAGAAATTGATGAGAAACAACAAAGCAGCAAGCATCACACATGTGATTGAAACCACACTGTTTATGTATTTATTTATGTAAATTCGGACTTTAACGTGGGTGTCAGCAGGAAGCTGCTCCTTTCTGACACCAGCCTCCAGTGGTCTTTTGGGGAACTGCAAGATTTGGAACTTGTGGTCTGCTTTTAAGTCACACTCCAATAATCTTTTAATATTTTTTTACAGTGTTTCCAGTGGTCTTTTACTTATGATCATGCCCTTTTTAGCAAAAAAAAAAAAGAAAAAAGTATTCCTAATTTTATTAATACATGTCCTCCATCACAAAACCCCCCCCCCCAAAACAAACAAACAAACAAAACACTACAAGAAGGTTATAAAAACACCAAAACCGCAGTTTTCATAGGAGTGGGTTTTCAGTTCAGAAAAAAAAGTTTGCGACCCAGTTACCATCATTGACTGCATATGAAAACTGGATTGAAAGATTTGACCCCCCTCACGTTCCAAACAGGAAGTACCCACTGGCTCCAAGAAGCCAAAATTCCAATCTACAGAGAAATAAACAGCTAGTATTCAGTCATTGTGTTTGTCAGAATAACCATTTTTGCTCTGCAACAGTTTTTTTTCTTCTGTGCAAGTTCATTAAGTTTGAAACTGACCAATCAGATGTCTCAATCAAAGTAAGCGTTGCCTGTCTGCTTCCACCAAAACATTTGATTGACAGATTTTGTGTTTCAAGTGGCAGGACTGTGGACTTTAAACAAGCTTCCTCCTCATTGTTGAGAGTGGTAGCCAAGGAAACAGTAGCTCAGGCCCACTCAGACCAGTCATTGTTTATTAAAGTTGCCTTGTCGGTGTTTGCACGGTAAAAAAATGGCAATTTGGTTGGACCCAGAAGTAGTCTAAACCATTTTCTATGAATGACATCACATTCACTCAGTCCAGCTCTCATCCAGTGGCAAACCTAGCAGTTTGGGGGCCCAAGGCAAACATCAGCATGGGACCCTTTCCAGCAGCTGAATTAATATATTTTTTTTAAGTCCTTATCTAGAGTAAGACGTCAAATAACTTCCTTACAAGTCCTCTTTAAGATAGCTTAAATGTCGAAAATCCAAACGTTTTGATAAGCATTTAAAACTGAAATAACATTTAAATGTTAACGAAATGTGTTTACATAGATTATTTTAATTTATTAAATGTGCTAATTTAGGAAACACTCACTTCCTAGTAGGAACAAATGACAATCATTTGTCTTTTCTTTAATAAGTCAGATTTTACTAAAGAAGGCAAAATACAAAATATAATACTTGAATGAAGAAACAAAAACAGTAGTCTATTCACATGGAGTGGCATATATATATGCAACGATAAGCAACAGAGATTTTCAACATAAAAATGATTAGAATCAAACAAAAATTGTATTTATGGAACCCCTGACCGCACCTTCCTAGTTGAAATGTTTTGAAAGGGAACCAGATGATCCCAAAACCAGGCGCAATTCTGTCCTCCCACCTGAAGCATTTTTTTTTTTTGCCAACGAAGTCAGAAAAAAACTGCCTCAATCTGGCAACACTGCCTCTGCTCCTAACTTGCAAATATATCATTGCTGCAGAGGGAGGATAAAACAATTTCACAAGATAAGTCATATATTTCAGTGATTCGGGTTTTTTTTTTTTTTTTTTTTTTTTTATGGCTTAGTTAAATAATGATGGGAATACTATTTATTTCAGAATGTTTTATGAAGTGTCCAGCTCAGGGCCCGCAGATTGTTGGGGGCCCTAGGCGACCGCCTACCTTTTTCTAATGGTAAGTCTGCCTCTGCTCTCAGTGGTTACCACCACCGAGCCACTAGGTGTTATCTCCTCCAGAGTACCTGCACTTTTCCTCTCCTGTCATTAGTCATTATTCGTTTTTTTTTCAAAATTGAAAGACTAATCTTCTGAAACTTAAAAATTAATAAAATACAAGAAAATAAAAGAAACAGTTAATTTCACCTCAACATATGTGGGAAAATTGTTTAAAAGTTTGGTTTTCTTTTTAAATCTCATTATGTAAGAATTGTTGTATGATTGAATCAAGAATAATCTTAAGGATTAACAAAGGCAATCTCAGAGCTACAGTAAATCATCTTTATAACCTCTTCTGCTTTTGTAGATCTTCCCTTGTGTATGATGCCATGAGAATGTGGACTGTACATAATGTGAAACCTAGAAAAGCTAGAAAGAGATACCCTTAGCTGTTTTTTTTATTTGCAAAAAAGACTAAAATGACAATTAAAACAATTAAAAATACCAGCTGATTTGTTGTGTATCATTTGTTAAATGGATTTGAAGACCATTTTTCCTTGAGAAAAAAAAACAAAACAAAACTTAAACTAATATTATCTTGTTATTGGAGAAAGCTCCGTGGAAAGATGTCATGACCTAAAAATGCAGACAGGTTGAGCTGGTGAAGTCACAGCGCCCTCTACAGTTGGAACCGTGATTGTCTTTCCTCTTGCGCAGGAAAAAACAATCAAACCGGCTGTGTTGAACAGTCGGGAGGACAGAACGGAGACACGCCGGGAGATTACGCGCACACACACACTCATCACACCCTCACGCGCCAGTGGGATGTGTGTCTCCGACAGCTGTGGTGCCACAAATATGCGCGCTGACAGCAGCGATCTCCATGTGGACCGTTCTTCCGTCAGGAGGATGTTTCACAGTTTCCCGCGGACTGTCGGCAGAATTCCCGCTTCTCTGAATACTTGAGGAGTCAGAACAACTTTGACTTCAACGCGCGAACCGAAGGACAGCGAGTGGAGCGGCGATGCGCGCAGATGGACGCTCTGGTTCGCCTTTGCGCACAGAACCAGCGCCGGGTTCTGCGCCTCAGTAGCGGTCAGGGGGAATGTTCTCCGCGGAGATGCGCGGTTCTGCGCTGAGGTTCATGTCCGCGGATCCGGCCGCCGGGACCGGCTGCACACGGAGGATCTGGCAGGCTGTGACCGGACCTGACACGGACTGGGGCTGATCATGTTCGTCCTGAGAACTGTTGAAGAGAACCCCACACCAATAACAGTAATTGAAGGGAAAAGTCCGTTTTTTGGAGCTGGTTTGCAAAAACAAGCCATCTTAAAGGTTGGATTCTATTTAAGGAATTGATGAACATTTTTTGCATTTTAGTGACTTTTTTTTTTTTTTACTTAAAAGTTGTTTTATAAAAGTTGGATTTGCTTTTGCACTAAAGTTCTTTTTCCAGACTTTCTTGCACTTTATTTTGACATCAATGTATGGAATATATTTTATGTGGATTATATCAGAACCTCAACTAAACTCATGGGACAAAACAGCTACATGCAGCTTGATTTTTTTTTTCTAGAGTGAAATAAACTCAAAAGTAACCCAACATGGCTAGTAGCTGCACTGCATGTTGGTTTTTCTTTCCGACACTGTTTGCAGTGGGAGCAGCTTTTTCTGGAGTCTTCAACTTCACAGAAAAAGACTTTTTCACAGAAGACTTAGAGCAGGTCAAGCTTACGCAAGCTGGAGCCACAGAGCCGTGGAAACTTCACTCTGCTGACTCCCACCCCAGTCTTTATTTTAACCAAGCGGATGTGTTGCACCTGAGACAAAAGTCCTCCACCACCCACAGCCACATATTTAAAGTCATCCGTGCAGCCGTGCTCACCATGCTGTCGAACTTCCCCCTCTACATGCCTCCTGTGAAGCACGAGGAGTTTACAAGCAAGTGGAATGAGATTTATGGGAACAACCTGCCTCCTCTGGCTCTCTACTGCCTGCTCTGTCCCGAGGATTCTGCTGCCCTACAGTTCCTGATCAAGTTCATGGACAGGATGGCTGAGTATCCAGACTGGAAGGTGACCAGTGCGCCAAACGATGAGGTTCCCATGGCGCACTCTCTGACCGGGTTTGCCACAGCTTATGACTTTGTTTACTCTAACTTGGATGAGCGGCGGCGGGGTTTGTATCTACAGAAAATTTGCTCTGAGACAGAAGCTCTGTATGAGGTTTCTAAATACAGAGGTTGGGGGAAACAGTACCTCCAGAATCATCAAACCACTAACATATTAGCCATTTTGACTGGTGCGATCGTGGTGGGATCACACGACTATCCAGAATCGATGATCTGGAAGCAAGTGGCTGTGAACTACATGGAGAAAACCATGTTTCTTTTAAATCATGTTGTTGACGGCTCTTTGGATGAAGGGGTGGCATATGGAAGCTACACAGCAAAGTCCATCACGCAGTATGTCTTCTTAGCGCAGCGCCATTTCAAGATCGACAACACACAGAACAACTGGCTGCAGAGCCACTTCTGGTTTTACTATGCCACTCTGCTGCCAGGCTTTCAGAGAACGATCGGCATAGCAGACTCCAACTATAACTGGTTTTACGGCCCGGAGAGCCAGCTGGTTTTCCTCGACACATTCGTAATGAAGAACGGGACGGGGAACTGGCTGGCGCAACAGATCCGAAAGCACAGACCCAAGGACGGCCCCATGGGGCAGTCCTCAGCTCAACGCTGGGCCACGCTCCACACAGAGTTCCTCTGGTACAGCTCCCACCTCACACCCCAGCCTCCTCAAGACTTTGACAAAGCCAGGATGCATATTTTCTCAAACTGGGGCGTAGTTACATATGGAGCCGGGCTTCCCAATGGTCAGGGTAACACGTTTGTCTCCTTTAAGTCTGGCCGGTTGGGTGGCCGCGCTGTCTACGACATTGTTCATGATAAGCCTTACTCCTGGGTGGACGGCTGGAACAGCTTTAACCCTGGACATGAGCACCCGGACCAGAACTCCTTCACATTTGCTCCTAATGGGCAAGTGTTTGTGTCTGAAGCCCTTTATGGCCCAAAGTACAGCTATCTGAACAATGTCCTGGTGTTTGGCCCCTCCCCTACCAGCCAGTGCAACAGTCCTTGGGAGGGTCAGCTGGGGGAGTGCGCTAAGTGGCTGCGCTGGACTGATGAAGGGGTGGGTGATGCCAGAGGGGAGGTGATTGTGGCCTCCTCACACAGTGACTCCATGTTTGTGAGCGGGGAAGCGGTGTGGGCATATTCCCCTGCCATGAAACTAAAGAGCGTTTTCAGAGCACTGCTTCTTCTCAACTCCCAGACGCTGCTGGTGCTCGATCATGTGGAGAAGTGGGGCGACTCGCCCGTGAAGTCTCTTAGTGCTTTTTTCCACAATCTAGACATTGACTTTAAATACGTTCCTTTCAGATTCATGGAGCGATTCAACGGGGTGATGATGGACGTGTGGGACGCCCATTATAAAATGTTCTGGTTTGACAGCCAGGGTCAGAGCCCTGAAACCAGAATACAGGAGGCAGAGCAGGCAGCAGAGTTTAAGAAGAGGTGGACTCAGTATGTTAATGTCACTTTTCCAATGACAGGCACAGTCAGCAGAGTGGCTTACATATTACATGGGCCGTATGTCAAAGTGTCTAACTGTAGATTTATAGATAACAGCAAGAACGGGGTGAGGCTTTCTTTAACCATAAATAACACAGAGAAGATTGTCTCAATAGCTACAAACTATAAAGCTATTGGAGCACGGCTGGCTTATTTAGGATTTGGAGGTCACTGTAAAGTTGAGGATAGATATCAAATCACCAGATATGGCATCGGGACCCAACTCATTCCTAAACAAATCGCTGCTGACAGCCAGCTGTTTGACATTGGGTTCACAGTGAATGTGATAGCGGGGGTTGTTCTCTGTGTGGCCATAGGGTTTCTGACCCTGCAGAGAAAGTTTTACGTTTGCTTCAGTAGGCTGATGCGCTACGCCCTGCTCTCCGTGCTTCTTCTGTGGATCGCGGAGCTGCTGTTTCTCTCCAGCAGCTGTGATCAGCTTCTCTGTGGGGTAAAATGGAAAGGTTCGGGCGCCAGAAGTGAGGTAAACAAACAAATCAGGCTGTACGAGCAGCAGCGGCTCCCCCTCCCCACCGTCTTAATAACTACCCTCCCCGGATCGGGGGCGGAATTACTTAAGCACCTTTTCTATAATACCTCAGACTTTGTTTACATTAGGGTTCCCACGGAACATGTGGATGTTCCCGAGACCGAGTTTGAGTTTGACTCTCTGGTTGATGCATGTGAGTGGTCGAGGGCTGATGCCGTAAACGGGCAGTTTAAAATGATCCAGGGCTGGCTCCAGTCGCTGGTGCACGACACAAAGCTGCACTTGCAAAACATTCAGCTCGCAGAGGGCAGCCGGGTCAAACAGACACAGAGAGGCAGCCCCTCCAGGGACAGAAAAAAAAGGTCCAGACACAGAGAGCCGGCATCTGAGCTGAAGGGCACACTGAGGGCCAGTCTGGACAGAGATGCAGAGTACATCAGGGAAATGAGGCGTCATGTCATGGAGTACCCCAACGCAAGGGTGGTGCTCAACATGCGGAGCGGCAGCTGGACGCTGAAGCTGCCTTTCCTTCAGGAAGCAGTGGGATCCTCCTTGAGGACAATCTACGTGGTGAGGGATCCTCGAGCGTGGATTTATCTCATGGTTTATAACAGCAAACCCAGCCTGTACTCCTTGAAAAACATCCCGCAGCACCTTTCTTTGATTTTCAGCAAAAACTCTGTCGGGGACGGGTGTCCAGTTGTCGCCCAGGAGTTTAAAATACTGCAGAAGCTGCTGTCTCGTTCTGAGACGAACCCTGTTTTAACTCTGGCTCATCTGTGGCTGGCTCACACCGCTGCAGCACTGAGGGTCAGCAAGAGCCTCCCTGAGGAGGCCCACCTACTCATGAGGTTTGAGGACTTGGTCAGCTTCCCTCAGGAGTCAGCAGAAACAATACACACTTTCTTAGGGGTGCCCCTGTCCCCTGCAGCCCTCAATCAACTTATGTTCACCACCTCCACCAACCTGTACAACCTGATGTACGAAGGGGAGGTCTCACCAGCCAATATCAACATATGGAGGCAAAAGATGCCCCGGAAGGATGTCAGACTGATCGAAGATGTGTGTGGAGCTGTGATGAAGAGGCTGGGTTACACCAGGTTCTCCAGCTGACCGCTCCTGATCAGCTGATGTTGAGCTGTCATGTTTATTGTAATCCCGCTGCCAGTCATTTGTTTTTGCACTGATGGTAACTTTAAAAAAAAACTTCCCAGTCATGTGTTTTCTTTGTCGCGTGAAGGCTCATAGATGACAGCACCAAAATTAAATGAAAAAAATAATATTTTATATTAAAATAAGTAGAAGGGAGCGTATTTTTCATTTTTTCTCACTCTCTTTTGAGTTTGAGTTTAAGCATTTTGTCAAAATGAGCACTGTCTAAGACTACAGTCACATATCCTAAAAAGCCAAAAAACAAAAGTTTTTCTTCAAAGTTGGCAGGTGGCTGCAGAGGCTTTAAAAAAACGTTAACATCTTATGTTGGGCAAACGTTTTTTCTCTAAAAGTTGCCGTTTTGAGGTCACGCTGTGGCAGTCCAGTGACATACAGGGATGACGCTATATGAAAATGGGTAACAGCTGGTTGGTCCATGGCAGCAGGAATTGACGGCCGGCAGAAGCTCTGATTATGAAGCTCTGACGATGTGTAAATATCTGCGGGCGGTGGCCGTCCATATCAAGCGCCACCAGCCGACTGGTAGCCCGGGGATATATAAAGAGCAGGCCATTCTGCTGCCGTTTAAAGTCATGACCACGCCAACAATTAAAAAAAAAACAAAAAAATCAGGCGGCGGCATTTAACCTTGAAGATTCTGCCGATAATACTCCATGACGCGGTGGCCGTTGTATTTGTGACTGCAGCCTTATCAATTCCTTTTTATGTTTTTTTGTGTTTATGTAACATATATTTGTTTTTTGTCTTGTTTTTTTAGAGAGACTTTCATTAAAAGCGTTGGAGCTTTGGGGAAAAAAATTGCTTTTCGACAAAAACTTTTGAGTGGTGTTTCTCTTGAAGGCTGCAGGCTGAGAGGAAAACGATACTTCAGAGATACAGACACAAGAATGCATTTTTTTCACATCTGTGGAGAGATTTAATGTTAAAGCTTAAAGATCGTTGGCTGTCAGCACTTTTACAAAGACTTCCTTCCAAAAGCGCTCAGAACCATGCTCCGTCTCACGAGGTTCATTCTCCAAACCTCACTTCTTTACTGTTTTTGGTTGATTAGGAAAAAAAACAAAAATCCTGAGAAGAAATGACGCCTGGAAGAAGTCAAGTCAGAAGTATTTATAGCTTCCAAAGACTTATATCCCAAAGGATCAGGAATGATTTTTATAGCGACTCCCTTTAGCATTTATTGAATCAGAGGGAAATGCTTAATAGGGATCAAACGGGAAAAAAAAAAAAAAAAAACTTCCAGCTTTGACACATTTCAAGTCAAAGCAATTTCCAAAGCATTCCCCTCAGCTACTCATATTAATCTGCAAAATGCCATAACCAGGACTCTAGGCTGTGTTTTATTGCCGTGATCTTTTCAGCGTAAAAGACTGGAGGAAATGTAAACGTCTAAGTTTCCCTTTCCAGCGTTCAGTTAGTCAACATTCCTTTGGATTTTTGTCTGGAAAGAGTAAAGCAAGACAGTCAGATGAGCTTTAAATCTAAAGAAGAAAAAAGAGACCGTTTTGACTCTGTGATGTTAAGCTGTGGCTTGGGCAAAAATGTACGTTAGCTTTGATGCAGTCTAGCGTGAACATTTCTGTACTGTAAATGGATCATATGTAACATGCAGATGGTGCACTCATCTATAGAGCCGCTGTTGCATTACACACCACTCTGCTCAAAAATATCCATCGTTTTCTCAACAACAAAGAGACCTGTTTGTTTTCCTCTCTGTGAACACTTAAACCCTTGAATGGCTGGAAAACCTGTTTGATGTGTTGTGGTCTTTGAATCTGTAGACTTGGCAGACATGCTTTCACTTTGGTGTTGCAATCTTGTTAACCAACTCTGTTTTGTATTTGCTTGTGGGGATATGGTTACTCGCTTCTGTGGCCTTGAATTACAATCATTTCTTTGTAGGGTTTTCTGTGCTGAGGACGATGGAGATGATTTCAAGAATGAAATAAATTGATTAAAATATTTTCAACCTGTCTTTGTTTTTGCATGCATTGTCTTGTATTGTTATAACAGTGTTTTTTATTACTATTTTTTTTTTTGACAAACGTCCCTGTTAGCTGAATTTGTACCCATCTTAAAAAAACAAAAGAACAGACTGTAAATGTAAATTTCCCCATCCACTCCTTCGCTATGATAGCTGCTAACCAACACAGGATTCACGCAGATGTCTCTGCGCCAGCACAATTAGGCACCAGCAAAATCTCCATTTTATTAGACATGGATGACAGAAGCCTAATAGCTTAAACGGCTGATGAGCTTGACAAGCAGGGGGCAACAATTAAAAACATGTCAGGAAGTTCTGACGATGCGCTCTGACTGGAGAAAAATCTGCGTACGAGTCGTGTCTCTGAGTGGTGACTCAGTCATTTCGTTACTCATTTATTCCTGATCCCTGCTGTAACGCTCTAATGCTTGGCAGAGTCCTCTGTGCCTAATCCCTCCACGAAGAGGCACATTATTCACTGAAAAACCTCGGGAAAATGCTTTTGGAAGCAAGCTTTCTGCAAGAGTGGACTTGCACTCGCTGCTTGTTTCAACTATTCAGCTTTTACAGAGTGCCATGTTATGATAGCTAATAACCTCAGCTCCACTGACTCACAACCGGGGAGAAATGTCCCCGCTAAACTCCTGAAATGCTTTCAGGAAAAGATAAAACTATGCTGCACTGTTTCCTCAAACACTCATCACCATAGCCGCTCAGATGCATCTTGTGTGGGAGCCAAAATCCTTTTTGTGGGTGTTTACCCGTGTGTGCACATGTCAAAGAGAAACAAAACATTCTCTGCCAGAAGGAAACTGAGTTTTTTGGTCCACAAACAAATATATTTATTTGCAACTAGGAGGGTTTATAAAGTATAGACTATCATTTTTTCTGGTCAAGAATGCTTAACGTTTCTGGATCATCAACATGTCACCGGCCAAAGCTGAGTCCATGATTGGTTGACATGACACGTCTTCTTTGCCAAAGTTCAGATTTTTGAATTCTCGATTCACCGCGTTGCCTAAATCACGCTGCCAGATGCTCAAATCGTGATCTCTGATCACATCTGTACATTGACTTAACAAGTGGACTTTGGATGTGTAAATTATGTTTGGTGTAAACACAGCTTTACAAGAAGACTGGTTCTGAGCCCTGGACATACAGCACAACACCATGGTCCAAATAAAGTAACAGAAAGGACAAATATGATGAAATATGATGAACCTAATGCCAAATCACCTTTAGTCAGAGCTTGGTTCTGGTTTGCTGCAGCAAAGTACAAAAGATAATTTCTGCCGTCAGTAATAATGAGAGATAATAGGTCTTTTTGTATCACTTAAGAATTCTAAAATAACTAAAATTGGCAGAAGATTCAATGACTTTAATGAGACTTTAATCTCCCAGTTGAGATCAATTAAGAATATCTGAATTTCATTTATTAAATCTGTCATTTTTTGGAGCACTAACAGCTATAATTATCTATTATAGCGTCCTGCTTTTTTATCAGCTCATCTGGAAACATGTCAGATTTGTAAATGTTCAAGTTTACCAGTGAAAACTGACAGTGTGCTCATATATATAAGGAAATCATCAACATTATTATAACATTCTTCTTTAGATTGGTGGCTTAAAATCACATTTTCAGTTTGCAAGTCTTACTGTTTGAGCCAAAAGAAACGTTTGTCTGAAAAAACAAATTCAATACAATTGTAAATACATACAGCAGGAAAAGTACAATTAAACACATTTTGTATGAAAAGCATAAACGCTGATGTGTTTGCTCAGCTCATGTTTGAAAAGTGAACCATTAAAATCAAAGATGAGCCGTAACATGATAATCCTCCACCCTGGTTCACAAATAAAACAGAGTGGGATGAATATGAATGTTAAAAATAAGAAAAAAAAAAAAAAACAATTAGCAGCACGCTGCGTGAGACAAGGAGCAGGGAAGCTCTTCAGTACACTTTATTCTAGATTTTAGGCATCATTTTACAGCTAAAATGGATTTGTGGTGAATTTAAAAAAAGCAGAAAAGAGGCAGCTGACACAGCCTGACATGAACAAACCTGTGAAACCACATATTGTTTTAAAGTGAAAAAAGGCACAAATTTCACTTTCTGTGTCACCATGTGATGAGCTGGTGACATGACAAATGTTTTTATTACGGACACTCTTTTTATTAAATAAATACAACTAAAATCATTTCATTTCTTTTCTTTTTTCACACTCACTGGGTTACTTTCCATGTTTTTGGAGGGCAGGGTACCGTTCCCAACTCAGCTTAGATATAAATGAACAATTAACCCCTGTGTTGTCTTGCAGGTATTTTGGTTAAATGTAAATAATAAAATTAAGTAAATTAAATTCATGTCCAAGAAACAATTTAACAATACAAAAATAATTGTTTCAGATTGATATAAGAAATTTAATTTATCTATGCTAAGAAAAATTAAAAGCTTAGTTATACCAACTTAAATTACAGCAACTTTTTAATAAATACTGCTCAAAGATTTAAGTATTTTCATATTTATTTTCAAAAGGAAATTATAAAAAATCCCTTTGATAAAACTTGACCAAGCAAACACAAGTCAAACATGAAAAACCTTCTCTCTCCTAAGTTTTAATGGTAGTGGTAAACACTGCTCTTTCAGGTGTTAAGCTTTACCTGAAGTTGTGTATAGACTCTAGTTCCAAAAGGAATCAGCCCAAGAGAGATCATACGAGATATAACACATAGATTGTCGCAAAAGCTCTACTAGATTCTTACACAAGTACTATTATAGTCATAATGCAAATAAACACATTAATATTATTACTCAAATACTATCAAACTGTTACACAAATACCATCGCACTCATACACAAATGATCAAATTCTTTGCATACAAAACTCAAATGAACAAAGATATTCCAGATTGTTGGCTGATTTTTTCCCCCTTTGAATATGATTAACTATCAAGTAATTACATTACATTTAATTAATAACAATGATAACCCTTTATTGTGTAAAAAAAAAAAAAAAAACTTTTTTAAAAAAAGTATAATAATGTTCACTGGTGAACATGTTTTTAGGTTAGTATGATTTATTTTTCTTAAATAAATTTGTTTCAAATATGTTAATAATCAAAAGACAACGATATGATGCAAACATAAATATTAGAAAAATAATAGCTATAACAACAACACAAAACAAATGTGAAAAGGAGCAGGCGGAAGCTTAGCTTATTGTATTTTTTTTGTTATTGTGTAACCAAGAAAGTATGACAAAGAGGGAATAAAATTAAATGGAATTCATAAGTAACAAGTTGTTCTTTTTATACACTAACATGCATTTTAGATTTAAAATTCAATTAATCTGCTTAATTTAGGGGCTTTGATAATTGTGGGTAATTGTTGACCACAAGGACAAGGGAGTAAACAGAATGTTAAGGTTGTCATAGTAACCAAAACTACCGATTAGCAAAGATAAACGTTTGCTTCTTTTTTTAAACTGTTTGATGGATCTGGCTTGAACTTTGGAGAAAGTTAGAATAAGTTACCACTGACTCAAACAACATACTGTAACCTTTTTTAAGTGTTTGCTCATTTTAACACTTTAATCTAGATAAGTGGAGGGTCAGATTTAGCGGTCGTTCATTGGTGGGAAGGTCATACAAAAACCATACTCGGGGGAACAAAGATCATCTTCACAGATCCCTTATGAACTTCCAAAGGGCTGTCAACAATTATTCGACTATTCTTACATTCTTTTGATTCTGGAAACTCTCCAACTGTTTACATAATTAACGTAATTCTAGCGGATTCTGATGAGGAAAAAAGCCGCCTTGCACTGATTTGCAGAGCTGCACAGTAAAGTGATTACATAATCAATGTAACTCGGCTGATTCTGACGTGGAGAAACGTGGCTTTTCATAACGGCTTTGCACTGAAATGCAATGCTTTTGAACATTATGTGTGGCAGAACTGTCAGGATAGATAAACTGTGGAGAACATTTTCAGGATTTGTTGTTAAATGATCCAAAAAAAATACATTGATGTTTACCTAGTGCTGAAATTACCAGGCAGTTGACCCAAAAAAAAAAAAAGAAAACTTGTTTAAAGTGACAAACACTATTTCTTTCTGTCTACATTTTTGTATTTTTTATCAGTTTTGTTGATTCTGATCTCCTGTTCTAAATAAAAGCATACATGATGGTGTTTTATTACATGTTTTAACTTAATACATTCAGTGAAAAGACAGCCAATTATGACTTTTTTGTGCTTGCATACAGACCCTGAACTTCTTATCTTGTTTAAGGTGAAATTGAAATTTATGAACTATGCATGTCAAATTTCAGTTTCCTTGAATGCACCAATGACACAAGCCTTCACGGACGTATCGACTAATTGAATAAATAATCGGTAACTAATCGACTAGTAAAATAATCGTTAGTGACAGCCCTGAACATTATCACAAAGACAACATTCCTTTTCTGGCTTCCCTCATTATTCTTATATCTCTAATTTAAAGAAGCCCTGACAAGATACTTTAATTTAATAGAATCAGGACAAAAACTCAGAAGTTTCAGACTGTAAAAATCACCTCTGAAAATTACAGGGATCATTAAATCCCTCTGAAGTTTGATCACAAGAAGTAGGTTTGCAGAACAAATTTCAGGTAGAATTTTGCTTCTTTTTTTTTTTTTTTTTTGTCTTTAGTGCTTGAGAACCAGCGCAGAACGAAATTTAAATGGGAAGAGCTGCTTTTGAATCTAATTCCACGCATTATGCCCAGCGCAGGGATCGTGCTGCTTTCACACTCATGGAGGTTATCCAGATAGAAAAGAGGGTCTCAATTTCAGCTGAGTAGTCATACCCTTTTTCTTTTCCACCTTTATCTTTCGCCTCCGGTGAATCCCAGTCCCAGGAGAGCCTTTCTCACGCCGGCAGCCATCGCTCCTGCCACTGTTCATTAATTAACCTTTTTGCTGCAGCTGCCTGCAGTCAGAGAGCAGCCTGGTATTGTGCAGAAAAGGAGGGTCGGACGCTGCACCAGCCTTTCAGTCGCTGGTAAAACTTCCAAAACAAATCAAATCGTGTGGATGGAGCATGTCCTTCAGATGTCAAAATCGGTTCTTGGTCCTCATTAGCATGGCAAACAAAGGCTCTGAGGAAAAGGAGATTTGGTGCAACTATGCTAGTATTGATGGGGACTCAAGAAATAAAAAGGAACATTTGTGTCAATAAAGCAGCAAATAGAAAAAAACTGTCAAAGAGTCTAAACTTTAGAGAATAACAGACCAGAGCCGACGAGTGGAAAACGATTTCTCCTTTTATGCCTCCAGGCCACAACAAACTGCACATTACAGTACTATACTCAGAAAATATCTTTTCAGATTAATTTTATTATATCTGTCCTTCATCATCAGAAAAAAATGTCCCGAGAACTTGTTAAAAACACTAAAAATGCCATTTTCATCGTAGTGCATCTTAATGGAACCAAATCTACGCCTGCAAAGACATCAGAGCGGGCGAAGCTTTCTGGAATCTCTACTGTGAGGGGTTTTCACTGTACTTTATGTTGAACTTCTGTTGTTTTCTTTTCTCTTTGCCCTCTTTTAATGACAATTGATTTTTCTTCTTTTGCTAAATATTTGAGCTTTAGTTGCTGAGTAGGATAGTTGAAACACATTTCTCTGGGGAATTGTTTGTGAGAAGTTTGGATTCAGCTGATTTCAGTAAACTTTTTTGCTGCTTATTTCCACACATGCTTTTGCCTTTCGCTCTGCTCACAAAAGCAAGGAGTTTTGCCAAACATTCATCTGCCTGAAAGTCAAATGAAAGTCTACAAGTTGAATGTTTGCAGCTTAGAGCAAACATGCCTGAAGACTCTGCTATGAGAAGTTTCTGCCTTTGAAAGTGTGGCCCTTTTGTATGAACTTATATCCTGCCAGCTTCACCTGTCTCTCTTGACATTTTGGTTAATCCCTACTCCTGCTTTGTTTGTCGCAGATGGTTTGGAGTCAGTCTTGGAAATGGAGGAACTGTCGCATGACTGCACACAGTTTTGCTGTTTTTTGAGCTTCAAACCGTGCTTGCTGTTCCAAATTATTTTCATTTCAGTTTATATTCATTTTGGAGCAGATGAGTTAAATGCAATAATAAACTCAGATCAGTATCTAAATAAATGTTACCAGGAAGAAAAATGTAATTTTAAATTATCGCCCAGAACCCCAATTTTTTTCTATAGGAACAGATTCTGGAAGGTAAAAGTTTGAATCCATTTTTTTTATTTTTATTTTTTGGAAAGTGCAGACACAGGTAAGCAGATGTGTGACGGAGAAGCTCCGTCCCTCTGTCTGAGCGGAGCGCAGGGAGCACATCCACATACACCCACACCTACATGCTAGCGCGCACATTCATTCCATAAACACATTCTGCCGTTATTAAACCCTGATTCTCAACTCATTTTACTCCTTTCTTGCCGTTTTGACCTCGGGTGCACACTTGGTCATCACTAGCTCTCCGCATACACGCACTTACACAAACTTACTCACCGCAGCCCTGCAGCACGGCGTCTTAGCCACGCCCCCTCCTTCACTGACAGCCAAACCGAGGGGTTTGTTTTTCCTGTTTATATAATTTTGATGTGAGTTTTGAGCCATCTGTTTCTAATTGAAATTATTTGTTTTGTTTTTTTTTACTTTTCATGGTAAAATTTGAGGGCATTAAGTGTTGAAAGTGTTATTGCAATAAATATGTATTTAATTGTGAAAGTAAAGGGAAAACCTAGGTGAAAGGTAATAATTAAACTAAATATTTCTGAAACTGAATGATGTTGTGAAATGTGCCTAATTAGGTGGGAGTGCCTATAGGAGGTATATAAGAAGATGCCTCACTCTCACAAGGGTGTGGGTGAGTTAGTGAGCAAGCGAGCAGCTGAGCTGGCGAGACAGGCAGAAGAAGTGCTTGTCTGGTGGTAAAAATTAAGACTGTTGATTGTCACCTACTGGTTTTTTTAGTGTTTGCCATTTCATCCTCATCCGTGCTTTCTTTTGTAAACCCCAAAGACTTCATTAAATGAAAAACCTCAATGGAACCTCTCGTGGCTTGCCTATTTTTCTGTTTACTTATTCTGGACCTCTTACACGAACCCGCGACAAGATGCCCTTGAGGTGTAGTGTTAGTGTTACAATGGAATTGATTGTATCTGAGAACTGGACCAAGTGGGTTTGTCATCATCCACAGAAAATACTTTACTTCCAGTTCTAGCTAAAGTGAATCACTTTGGTCGCAGTTTTTCTTTTCTTTTCTTTTTTTTTTTTTGTGATAAAGGATCCGCCATATTAGAACCAGCCAACATCAATAAGCAGTAATTGGTCTGAGTTGCTTTGACTCATTGTTTCTATGGCACCCACTCTAACCAATCAGACCTCTACCACTTGAAAGGGGACTACACAAATTCTGTCAAACGTTTTAATGTGGGGGCCAGCAGACACCACCTACTCTTGTTGTAGGGTCTGATTGGTCAGTTTATAATTTGAAAAAGTTGCACTGCAAAAAAAAAAAAAGAAAAAAAAATAGCGATGTTCAAATTTGACAGCAATTATTTTCCAATAATAATAATAATAATAATAATCACTATACAATAATTATATTCCTTATAACACAGTGATCTATTAATTAAACATTTTTTTCATTTTTCCCATTTCAGGGGTTGAACTCTGGCTGAAGTTGCGACAAAATCACAGTACAGTCACTCTCATTAAAGTGTCTTGAATCAAAATCAAACCACAAAGAAAAAGTATTTTATGATCTTTCTTATTCTGAACTACTCAGTGTGAAAACTGGTCCTGTTTGAATAAACACAGAGTTGATATCTTGACAATTCTAAAGGGTTGTTAGACTAAACAGGTTAAATTTAATACATTTCAAAGGCACACACAACACACTGGTCAAAAAATACTGACCTAAAGAACATATTCTGGTCAATAATAAGAGACAAGTTCTCCATGGTACAAGCTGGACTGAGAGTAATGGTGTCAGAAGTAATGACAGGATGAAAACTGTATTTTCCAAAAACATTCAACTCTCATTCAACATTCAACAGCAAAATGATGTATTGGTAGGAAAAACAGACAAAGGGAAAAAGTAACAGCATGCAGCAATCCTGTTTAAGCTTCCATCAGACCAGTGTGAGTTCTCTGATTCAATAAATCAGTGTTTGTGATCCAGGAAATTCTTTCTGCATGTGGAGACAGATGTTGGAAACAAGAGCATGGACTATCCGTTTTGAGGTGATTGAGACTGACTGTCTGGTAGACAGAGGAGAATCCCTTTTCCTGTATGACACTCTCAGTGGACCTTCATTACAGAGACCCAGTAAGCATAACCCGGCTGTCAGAGGGCTGCAGCCTCCAACGCTCTCCTGAACCGTGTTTCTGCAAAGCGTGTCTGCCAAGGGGATTTATTTTCATGTTTTATTGCAGACACACACTCACAGACGTATAATGGGCTCGAAAGGGAAAGCAAAGATACATGTTTTGAGCTTCAAGTTGCCACATTACATAAAGCACAAGCTATTCATATCTAATTAAAGGAGTTTATGTTGTTCTGATGACACCGGCCCGAGCGTTTCTTGGAAATTAGAGTGGAACCACGGCTTGGTGGAAATGGTATAGTGATCCTCATCCTAGCTTACATATGCTTATCTCATAGACTTTTTTTGATAGAGCAGAAATGGAAATTTGCTTCCCACAACTGGCTGAGAGAGGCATTCACACTCTGTGAACCTCAGTGATAAGCCAAGATCATTATACAGCACACAAATTTCATCAACTTCCCATCGATGTCCCACCCACGTCTGGAATCAGTCCAACAACATGCAAGACTTCCTTAAAAAAATTCCTTCAAGATGGTTTTAGATTTGCATGCAGTCACAATCGGGTCAGCAAAGCTTCTGACAACAGCAATTTTATTTTTAAAAGAGGCATCTTGACACTGGCAGGCAGCAGCGCTGAGAGACCGTCGTCAGTCTCCTCTCATCCCCCGCGATTTTTGAGCTGCAGAGGAAGCCAGATGGTCAGATTCTCTGCTCATATGGTTATTTCCCTCAGAGATCAAAATTCCTGGCCTGATTGGGGAAAAAATGTATAAGATTGAAAAGACAGTGAAAGAAGTAGGCAGCTGGAGGAAGCTGAGACATTTGTCTAGAGCTTTTTATGAGTGAAGAGTGCCTCCAGTGCAATAAAGCACCCAGTAAATAAATGCTAGAAGCAGCACTTTCTTAGAGACAGAAAATTTAATAAACCATCTTGTTTGAAGTGACAGTGAAAAGGGGTCATCATTAGTGGCACATTGCTGAGATGATTTGTTGGTTACAGGTCACCTGTTTTGTTTCAGTAGATCAGGATAAAATGCCTCACGGATTGATGTTATTAATCTGAAAGTAACGCAGCATTCTGCATCAGGTGGAAGGTCACATTGGCCACTATCAGAAAGGACAGAATGTTTAGTTAAAGGCAAAAAACAGGCATCCTCCTTTGGCACAAGTTAGGCTGCAATAACCTGATTTAAGTTAAAGCATGTTTGTCTTAAAAGCTGATTTAAAGACTCACTTTGGTGAAAGTGGTGTTTTTTTAACATGTTCTTGTTGCATTTTTCTCATGAAGGACATGTATGAAGAAAATTAAAATTCCATTTCTGAGTATTTCTTTATTCAAATTATGAATCAGGAGCAGAAAAAAATGCTGCTTGAAAAATATTGTATTTGTGACATAATAAATATGCTAGACGGGTCACAAGCTCCCTGCTTTGCTTTATTCTGATCACTGACTGTATATGAGTACTGGACTGAGTGACCCCTCCCCCTTCCTTTGTGTTCCAAACAGTTAGTACCCAGTGGCTCCAAGAAGAGCCACCTTAAATGTTTGATTGACAGATTCTCCAAAGCCACTTTCAGTGCAAAGGGTGTGGGCTGGAAACAAGCTTACTCGTGATTGGTGATGGTAGTTGCTTTAGAAACAGTGACTCAGACCAACTCGGACCCATCACAGTTGTTTGACTTCAACATGGATACGTCCGTATCGCGGAAAAATGGTGACTGATTTGGCTTAATTTCGCTGGAGCAAGAGGTAAAGAAATAAAATAATAAATAATAAAATAAATAACACAATTATTTTCTGCGTGTTTTCAATATTTGCAAAAGTGTCAGCTGTGTGATGCTGCTGCGATTCAAAGATTTGAGTGTCAAACTCTGTCCATATCCTGCCTTTTGTTCCAGCTGATGGAGTAGCTTGTGCAGGGTAGTGTGAGGTAGCTGCGGGAGCAATTGCTAAGGTAGAGGTGGTGGCGGAGGTTGAGGATCTAATTCTGAATGTACCGAGGACTGAGATAGATGTGTGTGCGTACATTTGAGTTCTTTACTGTATTTATATTGAAAAAAAATTGCTACTAATTGATACTGAGATGTATACGCCCACCCCTTCCAATAGTGTTCCCCATTTTGTTGCACTCATAGTGTTAGGTTGGGGGCGTGAGGGGCTGTAAGCTAGTGGGAGAGAGTGTCAATAAAGAGACTGGGAAATGGGAGCTTCTCCACGCCAATGATCCTGCCCATAGCTCAGACATGATTTTTTTAATGAACTGCCACTCTGCAAAAACTATGTCCTTGATTTTTTTTATTTTGGC
The DNA here is from genome assembly GCA_014656515.1 of Oryzias celebensis. Taxonomy (NCBI): domain Eukaryota; kingdom Metazoa; phylum Chordata; class Actinopteri; order Beloniformes; family Adrianichthyidae; genus Oryzias; species Oryzias celebensis. The sequence continues at coordinate 28,965,904 of BNCR01000012.1, read as the reverse complement.
TAAAACAGCAAAATCATAAATAAAAGGACACTGGGACTCTCTATTGGCCTTTTGTAACAACAAAAGTAAAGTATATGTAGATTGTTTACTCATAAACATAAAAGTTTTTCTCAGAGAAACAGCTGAGAGACCATGTCTACAATAGTCCAGAACAGATGTGAGCCAGAGAACAAAGGAGTCCCAGCGCTCAACCGTCTTCCCATCTTTTCATAGTTACAGCTGTAAAGCAAAGAATAATGTGTAATTTTCAATGCATTTTACCCTTTGATGTGGACCATGTGCTGCAATAAAGGATGCTGAATGCTCAGTACACGTCCTGGCCATCAGCAGGATCACCTGAGTACTGGCACTTCCTGGCTCTCCACTCTCCACTTCCCATCAGCCCCTGCTGTCCCAGCAGTATTAAGTCTCAGTACGAAGTCTTGTTTCTGCCTGCATCACTGAGCGGTCGCAGCCTGAGCTGTGCTTCTATTTATTTTAAAACAATAAATCTGGAATATCTTGAGTCATTTTATCATTAAACATTTTAATCTAGTTAGAACTGTAAAAAAACAAGATTTTTGACTCATGATTTACATAACGATCTTAAAATGTAATTCTTGTCCTATTTTTTTATAAGTCTAAAAACAAGGCTAGTTTGGACCGTTTTTTTAGGGAAATGTAACATGTGGGTAAATTTACCTACCTTAAAGATATAACGTACTTCATAAAACTTGTTTTAAGACATAATGTTTGTTATTATCAGAATTAAATATATTATTGTACGTTTTTATGGTTAATTTCAAAATTAACTTTTGTCTTCAAAGAGCAGAACATAACTTATTATATGAATACTTCCCAAGAAAAATTCTACCAGTTCCACTGGCGGGTTTTATCCACTTTTACCAAGTGAAAAACACTGTTTAGCTTGTTTTGAAAAATATTTTTTTCTAGTAAAGTTTGGCAGTCTGTTTTTGTAGCTTACTGTCATGGAAAAACATTTTAAAAATGCAGCAGAACAGGTTGCACCTGATCTGGCCTGAACATCTCGTTCGTTGTCCTCGTTTGACTTGTGGTACTTAAGAAGATTACACTGATAAAATGCTTGCCAAATGTATGGTTTGATCCTATTTAGGGATTTCAAAAAAGCAGCATTTCCAAAGTCGACAGTGTTTTGACAAATTAGCCAACAAATCGGAGCAAACAGCCTTTCAAGAGAGATGCTTTCACCAGAGGACAGGAGCTGCAAAACACTGTTTTTGTAGCTTTAGACAAAAACATAAGAAACAAAAAAGGAAACAAAAATACTAGATCAAAAAACATAGTTTAGAGAAAAGTTTATTGATGCAAAACTTGACACAATTTTCTTCCTATTTAATGAAAAACTTGAATGTACCAGGAAGTTGAGTATTCAACAATCTAAAATAACAAAAACAAAGGCAGATGAATATCTGAAACTCAGACATTTATCATGCAAGTTTCTGTGACATTTGAAACATTTTTTTTCAGGACACAGTTCTGTTTAGGACAGTTTTATAGTGTCCATGAGCTTTTTAAAGCTCAATCAAACGTTAACAGCTTCTTTGCATCTCTGCTATGTCAGCATTTTCGCTCATCTTCAAGCTGTCGTCAAGCTGATGTTTCAGCTTGGTGAAAGCATACACCTGACAGCCAAAGCTCTTGAGTTTTGTCTTTTACTGCTGTTTTTTTATATTGACATTTTCATCTAAAATTCTGCAATAAGCATTGTTTTGGATTTTTTCAAATTAAAATGAGTGTGTCCACAAATTTCATAAGGTTATCTGCGACAATGAAGTCTCTGTTTTGCTTTTCTGCTTCTTATTTGGGAACTATAATAATCCATTGTCAGGATAAAAATATGCAGCTGGAAATATGATGATTAGCTTGTAAATCTACAGAATCTTCACTGTTAGGGTCCTCTTGAAACAAGCAGTTACCTATACACAAAAGGTTGAAAAAACTGTGAAAAAGAATAGTAAGAAACTGTCTTCAATAATTTTGTATTCATTTTGCAAAGGCCTGTTAATGTTTAAAGTTATGAGTAAGAAACTTCTTGTTATGGTCTGCAAAACGACAGTTGGAATGAGTTCCCCCCTTTAAAAACCCACTCCAATTAAAATTATATTTTGATTATGTGGCATTTTTCTGATGATGGAGGACATGGAAAATTAACTCCAAAATCTTTACTTAGTATTCCTTTTTTTAAAAATTGTTGTGAATTAGGAGCAGACGAAAAATCCCATTTGAAAAGAAGCTCCCTGCTCCAGTTCATCCTGATCCATTCGCTTGCAGACGACAAGATCCAGCTCTGCGCTAATGGTCCCGCCCACAACTCAAAGGCGAATTTCTAATAAACTCCTGCAGCTCTGCATAACCATAATTAAAAAAATACTGGGGACACTTTGAAAATGCAGAGTATTCCAAACGATTAAGCAAATTGTATTCAAGCGTCAAAAAGATCAAATTCTTGACTGATGTACTCTCTAATTGATGATATTGGGCTCTTTGCATCACTGAAATCAATCTCAGACACCTGTGATAATTAGTTTTCCAGGTGAGTTCAATTAAAGGAAAAAACTTCTGAAGAAGGACGTTCCACATTATTAAGCAGACCGACATTTTCAAGCAATATGGGAAAGAAAAAGGATCTCTACTGCCAAAAAGCATGAAATGGTTAAATGCCTTGGACAATATGAAAAACTTGGACATTTCACAAAAACTAAAAGCAAGCATGATCATCATACTCTTAAGAGAGAACACACACTTGTTGGTTTGTGCAGATAAAGGCAGAATGAAGAAGGTTTCTAAAATATATTACAAAAATATTACAAAGCAGCAAGCACATATTTGAAGCTGCTGGTGTTGCTGGAGTTTCATCAACATCGATGTATAAGATCCTCCAGAGGCTTACAGTTCTACGTACTATTAAGTCAGAGGAGAAAAAAAAAAAAATTAAAAGATGCTTTTACTGTTTTCTCAATACAAATTAGCAAAATGTAATAACGTTCAAAAGGAGAACAAACACATTCTCCTCCATGTTGCTTTTGGACTCCATCCACTGATCACATCATTAACACGTCATGTGACACAACTTTTTCACTAAAGTTTAGATGACACCAGACATTCTGCAATGTTTGACTGCTGCACCCAACTCAATGCACGGAACGCTCCACCGGACCTCTGACTGCTTCTGTCCATTGACTTAAAATTGAAGCAGGATGCCCCTAAAGTTACGTACACACCGGGCATTTGACATCTGTTCAAGAATGCACTGAACGTGGGTTCTTAAACCCAAAATTACCTTATGGTGTTCACACTGGACTGTTGCTACCCCATACTAGCGCATGTACTCACATTTGAAAGAGGCCTGGTGCAAAATGTTGAAACCTTGCAAATTTCACAAATCTTGCATTCAGGCTTTTTTTTTACATCTTTATTCTGATATATTAAAGACTAATTCAGAGTCTCTGCTTGGTAAAAGTTCAACTGGTTTAACTTTCATCATACGTTCTGCAATTTTTTTACGTAGAGCCCAACAACTTAAAAACTTGGGTAGCGACAAGTGAATGCGAGATTTTTGAATGTGGAAGCCCAATGACAGTGGTGTCTTTAGCGTGCTTTGCCGAACCCTTTGTGAATGTAACATGACTTGTAAATCACATGCTGCTGCTTGAACACAACTTAAGATTGCAGCTTTAGATCACCTTCTCTCCTAAAGTTTAAACAATCTTTTTTTTTTTTTTTTTTTTCTGTACACCCCACGCTGAATGAGAAAATCCGAGTAGTTAGCATAACTGCTGAAGTGTTTAGGGAGACAGCACATGTGATGCAAAGTGAGTGCCTCCAAGCCAAAAGCTGCGCAGATGTCTCTGCCTTACTGAGATAAAGTACACCAAGGAATGGATGAGAGATGCATACAGAATCTGACTCTGTAACGTGGCATATTTAAATGTGTGTATGGCTTTGGTTTAAATCTAATCCTGGTATGACCTTTTCTCCAGTAACTTTATATTTCAAACTATTAGGAGAGAGCAGTGTTTTATTTACTGATCAATAAGTGCATTACTGAAATCAAAGCAAACATTGTAGTACAGTAATGGATTGTCTCTGCCACTCCACATTTTTGAAGGTTGAAACCAAACCGCTTCATGACCTCACTTAGCCTAATCGATGCGGTTTGAACACCAGAATAAAGGGGCTCCTGCATCAAACACCTCACTTAATTTACAGACTTTGAAAAACAAATAAACGACACAAATTAAATAACTCAGAGATCCATTTTGAGTTTATTCCCAATCTCTGTATTTGAGGAAAGTGTTCACACTGATAGATTCTCTTGGGTCACAAATCCTTTTCCCTTGACTGCTCCTGTGCTGTAGATTTTTTTTTTTTTTTCGTGACATAAGGTTTACGGCGGCTGCGAGGGGAAACGACTCCACACCGCCTCCTGCAGTGTTTACTTACTGTCACCTGTGTCCTTTTGCAAACAGTCTGACAGGTTTTGATTTGACTTTAAGGCAAAAACAAACAAAAAAAAGATTTATTTAATAACAATCTTGGCCACATTCTTTGCTCCTGAGCATTTATATAATAGCACTAATGTGTGGATGGTGTCCCTCTGGCTGGGATGCCTCATTAAATGGCTGGAAAAGAGTGACTGGCTGCAGGGTTGATGCATTATTGATGAGAGAGCTTGATTAATTGAAAATATCTTCCACACCAGGGAAGTGTGCGTGCATGTGTGAGTTGATGCGTGTGAAGTAAGTGGCTTCATTTTGTGTGAACAACTTAATCAGTTGATGTGCAGCCCAGTTTTCTTTTTTTTTTTTTTTTGATTGGTATGCTGCACAGGAACTCACTGCAAATGTTTGCTGGTTGAGAAATTATAAACACGGCTATTTCGCATTATAATGTGCCTATAAGCAAAGTCTAGGTGATTGCAATAATTTTACTTTACTGAAAGTCGGTTGATTTGACGGATGGAGGCCACCAATGCTGGACTCCTTGCACCTGCAATACTGACTGAGTGGTGTAAATAAAAGATGAAGCTGTCAGGAGACAACCAAACCCGACAAAAGCAAATTATCAAACATAATACCTCCTACAGCAGCAGTAGCAGTTAGATTGTGCTTAAGCAGATACATTATTGTTGAATGTACATCTCCACCTCAAATGAGTTTTCATTTGTGATACATTAAAGAATCAATCAACAGTAAAGGAGAAGTGGAAGACCTGGTTACATGACTAGACTCAAGTCCCCCACCTCTGCCCTGGAGTCTGTCGAGTGAAACACGCAGTAAGTAATTCGATTTAGAAAGGTAGTTCAATTCAAAAACAAAATACAAACATGTTGTATTGATTCTGAAGAACCTTAAATTACCTTTTTAAAGACCCACTCTAATCATCTTTTGATCTGTTGTAAAAGCTTTCCCAGTGTTTTGTTTAATTATGATTACGCTGTTTTTAGCCAAAATAAAAAAAAACAAAAAAAGCAAGTGGTTTTATTTTCTAGGACATAGTTTCTTCAGTCAGTGATGTTAATCAGAAATTCACATCAAAGCTGTGGGTGGGAGCACTGGCATGGAGCAACAACACCCCCCCCCCCATTCACCATTTATATGCTCTCCTGCTAACTTTCATTCAGATGCATCTGAATGCGGTGGAGCAGGGAGCTTGTGGCACACTCAGCATATTATTTACACAACAAATGCACTGTTTTTTGAAAACACAATTTTTCCATCTGCTTCTGATTCACAACAATTTGAATCAAGAAATATTCAGAAATACAATCTTAAGCTTTCTTTTCCTTCTATGTGTCTTCTCTTGTCAAAAAAATGCCACAAGAACCTGCTAAAAACCCATTTTTTATAGAAGTGAGTCTTTAAAAAAAGTAACTCAGAAAAACACATTTTCTTAATAAAATGGTGTTATCTTTTGAACAAATTAGTAATGATGTCTTTCGTTTAAGGAGCGTCCAGTGAACTGTGTTCATTTTGAAAAAAAACTTCTCAGTCCTCAATTAGGTTTACATGAAAAATCACTCTGTTACCACAACTGCTCTTTCAGGGGCAGTTCTTAAACACATTCTTAGCATATGATGTTTACACTGATCTGCCAGTATCCAATTCTAGAGCAAGTACTTAAAGTTGGAAGAGGCTTGGTGCGAAATGTCAAAACACAAATATTGCTCTCGGCTTTTTCTTTCACTGCTCTATTCTAATAAATGAAAGACTTGGTGTCATAGAATTCCAGCCGGCCACAAACTGCAGTTATACATTTTTCCTATGTGACAAATTTTCAAACAGTTGGCACTTCCATAATTTGAAAAGGACGCTAACCATACATCACTACCAAATTCGAGTCCCTGCTTGGTCAAAGTTTAACTAGTTTAACTTTTAGGGTTTGTTCAATTGCCACACATTTTATACGTAAAGCCTGAAAGCGAACTTAAGAACAGGGACGTGATTTCGAGAGTTTTGAACGCCAAAACGTGCATAAGTGGTTGCTTGAACACACATTTCCGAGCCCGTTGTGAACGTAGCATTACTTTGTTTTACTTACTTCTGTTCGTAAGTCCACGTAAAAGATTATTAGTGAGCACGTTCTAGCAAATCAAATCAGGATTCACTTGCAACTAGAAAACCAGAGTTTTCTATTTTGATGATGCAAGCCCAGGAAGGCACAAAACTGAGTTTTATTGTCCTGGTGTCAAGTCCAGATACGTGTTGAAGGTTATCCTTAAAGGCATGCAAGATAAAACTAAATTAAAATCAAACAAGTGACTCACAAACAGAGAAGATTCACTGTCGCTACCCCTAGAGGGAGCAGACAAAAGGCAAAAAATATGTTTTTTTTTTTTTTTTTTTTTACTTTACTTTACATCAGAGTTCAAGTGAGTTTGTCCACCAGTCTAACAAAGCAATGTAATGAAGCTGATGCAGATCAAACAGCTCAGTGTGAAACCTCTCGAACACAGTGTTGTATTTCTGCAAGGGTGGTCAGCATAAAAAAAATGACGGTTTTAAACATCTGCATTCAAAGTGAGCATACCTGGTTTATAGAAATGGAAATTTGTCTTTTTTTTTCCACTTTGACGCGGCTTGTTTTTGTTCATTATAATTTGTGCTTTTGGTCGTTCAAAGCATTTTGGCTTGCATATGTTTTCTATTTAGCCAGTGTAGAAGCAAATCCACATGTCACCTTCTGTCTCTTTTTTGGCTTCTTTTCATCCAAAAGGACCACTGTGCTCAGACTGGTTAGCAGACATCCATTTACTGCGGAGAAAATGCCGAGCCACAGGGCAGACGATGAGAGTGTATTTCACAGTGAAGTAGACAAGTTAGGAAAGACGGTCTTGACTGCAGATGAGGTGATTCAGAGCTTCTATCACTTCAAGAGAAAATATTTTAGGCAGCAGAAAATGATTCTTTTTGGGGCTGGTTTGCAGCTTTTCAGCAAATGTATTTAATTACCAAAAGTGTATTTTCTTTTTTACTTAGTTAAGTCATTCATGTTAGTTTTGCATTACATATGTCCCGTAGGGGAATTATGTGGTCACAATAATGCAATATACGAGGCTGCAGGGTGGAGCAGTGGTTAGTGCTCTTGCCTCACAGTAAGAAAGCCCCCTGTTCAAGTCCCTGCTGGGGTACTTGAAACAGCATCAGCAATGGGGGACCTTTCACTGTGGAGTTTGCATGTTCTCCCCGTGCATGTGTGGGTTTTTGCCGGGGACTCTGGCTGCCTCCCTCCACCCAAAAACATGCTTCAAAGGTCAGTTGATGACTCTAAATTGTCCCTAGGTGTGTGTATGGGTGTGTGATTGTGGCATGCGACAGACTGAGTGGCCGGGTTGGGTTCCAGCAAACTCGTGACCCCTACAGGGACAAAGCGAGTTTAGAAAATGGATGGATGGAACAATGCTACGGTCATAAATACAACTGCCACCGTGCAATGGGGGAGGCGTTGGCAGAATCTTCTAGGTTTTATGCCACTGCCCAATTTAAAAAAAAGTTTTAAAATTGTTGGCGTGGTCACGAATGTAGACGACGGCAGTCAGGCGTGGAGAATGGCCCGCTTTTTAAATACCCCTAGGAACTTGGAATTTAGACTGCCGCCGTCTGGAGACATTTACCCATCATCCAGTCAGAGCTGCTGCTGGCTGGCGATTCCAGCTGCCACCAACCGGTGGGCACCCACAGGTGGCCTGTCACTGGACTGTCTCGAAATGTGCCTGGGGAGTCACTGACAGATGGCAACTTTTAGAGAAAAATCGTCTAGTCATTGTAAAAATTTTTTCTTTAAACCTCCACAGCAACTTGCCACATTTGCTAAAAAAAACAAACAAACTTGCATTTCGGTTGCAGGTGGCATCTTGGGAGTCGTGGCTGTAGCCCAACTGTGCAAAAAAAAAAAAAAACATTTTTAAAAAGGAAAAAAAAGATCTAAACATCTAGCACAAGTCATTTGTTTATTATATAACTTAACTGAGAAGAAAATGTAGAAAAATAATCTAATTATCTCTGAAATCTAGCTTATTTATGAATGGGAGGGGATCCAGGGTAGGTGCTATGAAAGATCCATCCATCCATTCATTTTTTGAACCCACTGTATTTGTGTTTGGAGTCACAGGGATGCTAGAGTCAATCCTATATGCTCAAGGGCAAAGGAGGGGTTTAGCCTGGGAGATTTACCAGTCACAGAAACAAACAACTACACACTCATACCTTTAGGACGATTTTGGGGGTCACCAATGAACCCATTAAGCATGTTTTTGAGTGCCAGGAGAAAACCCACACGTGGATGAGAAGAACATGTGAACTCCACACAGAAAGCTTCCAGTCTTGAACCAGGGCTTTCTCCCAATGAGGTTAGAACCACTACACCACCATGTAATGGTTAGCCAAAATCTAACCAAAGGAGGTCTGCCAAAATCTAAGAGCACATGTGTTGTAACGCTATGTTTAACCAACGTAAGAAATAACTAATAGAAACTTTCTTCAATAACTTTTACCAGCCTAAACTCAAAAGATGGACACTAATGTTTTATTGGGGATTTGGGCATTCATTTATCCATGGTTCTCTTAAGGTTCTGCCACAGCAAATCCAGTGTAATTTTCAGAGATTGTTAGTCTATAGTTCAAGGGACTGCAACACTAAGAGAGTCATTTGGTCCAGTTTGTCACTGACCAAAACCCTGCAAGAAAATATACCTTATGTATCTGTGGCCATTAAGTCATTATTTGTAGAAACATAGCATTGCAATATCTGCTATAATTTAATTACAACAGTGTTATAGTTTTCTATATAAAACAACTTTAACTTCTTTTACTTTTGACAGCAGCAACTAGAGGTTCCTTTCAATATAAAATACACCCTGTGTCAAATAAGATCCTCCATCTCGTCATTTACTTAGGTGATATCCCTCACACATTATATATATTTCTAATCATGCACAATGTTTTTTCAAAACATTTTACAATTCAGGTCAATCTTAAATCTATGACTCTAATAATATGTTTACAAAATAAAACGACAGCACAGATCTAGTCTGCAATTCTGTATTTGTCATTAACAGCACATCTCAACAAATCTTCTTCAACTGAAGAGAAGTTTTACTGAAAACCTATAACAGTATAATAATAAAGTACAATAGTAAGTACATTAGTTTGGAGTGTAAAACCATGAGGTGCTTTATATCAGTAACTTAAGCATCACTCTTCCTTCAGCTGGAATCATTTCCGAGCGTTCAATTCCACTGAGATCTGGGAACTATACCGACCATGGCACACAATTCCCATCATGCTGACACTCATCAGTTCTGACACCATTCACTGATCCCCAGTGTACTTTATTGACCAAGCAGACCACAGTGGAGGAAGAATTTGGTCAGCACGCTACCTTGTTTAATTTCTTACAGCTTTTTTTAATTAAAAAAATGCAATTATTGCAAATATTTTCTTGTTTGTTTTGTTGTTCTTTTTGGTCCAGCAGCAGTTTGATCAAGCACGTTGTCTCCCCCATTAGGAATCCTTCAATTCTCTAGAGTTACTGTTTTAATGAAGATCTTTTGAGCCCGCTGTGATATATTCAGCCCAAAGGTTGGGCTTAAGCACACATGGTCTCTGATCTGAGGCACAGTCCCACATTCCCTCCATTATCTTCCTGCCTTTTTGTCCTTTTTTAACATGCAAATATAGTTCATTCTCCATGCAAAGGTTCCTTTCAGACCCATCAGGGCTGTCATCAGGAGTTTCTCCGAAGTCATGCCAGGGGAAATTACAAGCCATGCAGGCAGCTGCCAATATCGAATGACATATATAATCCCACATTAATTTCAAATTCATAAAGTTATGATGCATTGCAAACAGTTACTTTAAAAAATACCTTAGGGACATGAACTTGTTTAACTGAGCGAAATTGGAAACTCGTTGCATATTTAAGCTACAGATTATCTCCCATGAATCACGACTTTCTGAACCTGGCAGCGTCCTGAAGCGAGGTATAAAAAGAAGCCACAATTCTTCACAAACAGTTTTTGGGTGCTGATAAAAAGCACATTTCTAACTGAAAAAGAATCAGATTTGAAACATGGGGTACAAAAAAGATGATGTGTGTTTTGAATATTTGGTGTTTTATCGGTGAGAATAGTATAATGAGTCCCAGAACTGAGGGTGCAGTCACACGCTGTATTTTCATTTGAAAGGTTAAAGTCCTTTTGTGAAAAATGGCACTGAAACCGAAAAAGGTAAACACTTCAAAGAACATTACCAACAAAAATAAAAAAAAATAAAAAACACTTTTTCTAGAGTTACTTTTCTTGCTAACAAAAAATAAGAAATATAGCAGAACAGAACATAAAAAAATCCACTTTGTCACCAAACTGCACTGTTGTTGTGTCAACAAACTCATCTGAAAAAACACATTGGCTATCTTTCCCTAAAGTAGCCCAAAAAATCTATAATGCATCAGAGCGAAGTGAAAGCCTCTCTGCTCCTTGGGGCTTTCGCCAGCTTTCAATACCTCTGTAATGTAGCTCATAAAGTTCATGTCCACATCAGCTGACACACCCCCATAATGTCTAAATGAATTTGTTAACTTGAAGGCATTCTCTGTTTATGAGTCGTTAAATTGAAATTTAGGAAAATAAAATGCCCCAAACCTTTAGAAAAAGAAATGATTAACTCAAAAAAAAAAAAAAAAACAAGACCGAAAGTCTTTGTTTTCAAACATAGAAGTAAATAGTTCATTGAAGCTTGAAAAAATATTTTATTAGTAAGAATATAAATTTAGAAGCAGAATTTAACAAGCCTTTCCATTGAAAATTTGTTTTTAACATGTTCTTGCAGTATTTTTCTCATGATGGGAGACATGTACGTTTAAGTTCAAAATTTCATTCTTGTGAATTTCTGTCTTCAAATCGTTCAAAATCAAAAGCAGATGAAAAAAATTGTATTTCAAATAGCTTGTAGCAGCAACATCTGGGCTTCACTCGACAGGCCTCGAGCTCCATGTTCAGCTCCATTCTGATGGATCCACTTGTAGACGAATAGATCCATGTACATCTTGTTGCTCCTTGCATGCTGCTTGACTGTTAGAAGTGAAGATGTTAGACAATCAGCGTGTAGTTTGTGTTGACATCCTACGGTCATTTACATATCACATAGAAACTTCATGTGTGTCACATCCATATGTGCTCAATAAGGAGCAGTTCCACCTTACTAATGACAAGAGTGCAGGGTAAGAAGTCCATACCATTCCAATCTCTACGCCTTATGAGAGAGCAACGGACATTTTCCTTACGTATACTTCACAATACCTTTACTACACATGTGACAAAGGTACTTTATTTTCATGACGTCCCTTAAGTTGATTGTACGAGCCTCAAGGGCGAGGCTCAACTGCAAGAAACACCTTTGCTCCCCTTAAGATGCTGCCGCTCTTGTCTACAATCCAGAACCTGGACAACCCAAAAATTCACGGTATGGGTCAACCCTCTGTTCAGGGACAAAACACTAAGACTATATAGCAGGTCGGGCAAACATTTTGACTTGTTGGCCACAAAAAGTTCTACAATATGACAAAAGGGTAGGAACAGGAGGAGATGTGTGACGTGATTTGGCAATCCACTTCTTGGGTATCCATGCTGCAGAGGTAAGGTGGGCAACCTCTGATTGGAAGATTGTACGTTCAGTTCCCACCTTGCCCGTACATGTGTCGAAGTGTCCCTTGGCATAACACTGAACCCCACATTGCCTCTGGTGGTTACAGTTTGGCAACAGTGTTCGGCAGTGGAGCCACCATCAGTATGTGAAGGTGTGTGCATCAGCGAATGGAACTTTGACAATAAAGATCTTTGGACCTTTAAGGAAGGTAGCCTTGTTTCCACTGAGCGGTATGGTACTTGATGGTCCGGTCCAGTTTAGAATGGTCCTGGCAATTTAGATGAGTGTTTCCACTCAAAGTTGGGCCATCACAGCGCATGCAGGGTGTAGACCGATTGCGTAGCTTTGCATCATAGCAGTGCGACAGGAGTAAAAGTGAAGTTATCAAAACAAAAACAATGGAAGTCATCCAGCAGCTCATTCAGCAGCTCGCTTGGCATTTGGTACTTCATATATATAAAGCATTTAACGTTGTTTGAGAGAAGATTTCAGGCAGCAAAGAGGAATACAGCTGAAAAAAATGATAAAAGCTGTTGTGTGGATCAGTGAAAGCTGATTCGCTGAGGTGACCCTTGACGGGATAGGTTGAAAGGTGAAAACAATATCAATATAATTTATTCCAGTTTGGCGGGCCAGATTAAATAAATAGGCCATATATGGCCCCAAGGTCGTGGTTTACCCACCCCAGCATTAGAGGCTCACTCACCCCCACTGGGTGCTCTACACAAGAATGTAAAGGTTGCACAAAACAATTATGTGGGATTTTTTTATTTTTACACATAAGGAGCATGCAATGCCTAGTGGAATAACAGATCAAAAATGTACTTTATATATTTACATTTTAATTCATTGAGTGGATGTCTCCATGGACACCAAATAAAATGCCACAGACAGAAATACTTTTACAACGTCTATAATATGTCCTTTTTAGAGCATGTAAGCCATATAGATTTAATTTAAACAATAAAGAAAAAAAAAACTTTGCAAATAGAACTGTATAAGACTCCAAATAAAGCTGTCAAAACAGTCAGACTTTACTATAAAAGCTTGCATTACAATGTGGTTGAAGCTTTCTGGGAAAGACATTTGGAGTATCACATGATGAGCTCATTTAGCCTAAAGTGCTTTTAACAAATGTCTCTCTGCTTATCTGCTTCCTTAAAACTCTTACTGAACAAATCTGTTCTAAACAACTTTAGTGTTTGGTTTCACACTGACAAGAGTGCATTTAAGCTGGCAAAAAAATCATATCAAGTTTTCTTCCTTCAAGATTATCTGTGTGATTTACTCCATCAATAGGCTTTTATAAAAGTTCGCTGTCTTGTTTGTCACTGTATAGCATCAGTACGCTATACACTTCTGAATTTAAACGTATAAAGTCTAAAAAGCCACCCAAAATGTTTTTTGAATGAATGGTATGTTTACCTCCTGTGCGTCTACTCAGCTGCTTCTTTTTTGAAGATTCCTGATTGTAGATAATGGGAATACTCTGAAAAAATCGATCAAATTGTCTTTAATGATGGTTACAAGTGTTTTTTTTTTTTTTGCTTCATGTGGTGGTGCTATTTATTTTTTACTGGGCTGTCAAACTAAATTATAACCTGGTCTTTCAGCTGAAAATATAGAGTTCAATTTCCCAAACTTCAAGCATTAAATCACTTTGAAGGTTTTCTATTGTTTTTACATTTAAAAAAGAAAAAAAGAAAAGAACCTTAATATTGTTAGCAATCTGTCACCTTTTTTTTTACATTACTTTTCATCAACATGTTAAACACAAGGTGATTGACATAAAATACACAAAAATATTAGTTCAAATAACAAAAAGTTATGACAAAATAGATTAAAAGCAACAATAATAAAACACAAACAAAAAGGAAGGAAACGATGTGGCTAAAATGTGAGGAGGCACTACATTGATTAAAAGCTAGAGAAGGTAAAACCAAACAAATAATAACCATTAAAGCCATAAAATACTTAAAAGTTATAAAAAATAAATTAGTTGGTTGAGTTAGATATTTAAACGCTAAGTAAAAATAAATATATGTATTCTTTTAATTTACTAAAACATTCTTTGCAATCAACTCGTTTTTTGAGTTTCTGTATGAATGGAAAATAAATCTTTTTTGTTTAAATTAAGATCAGGCTTGTAATCTAAAGGTGAGCAAACAATAAAATAATTGGCACATTTGTTTCATCTGCTGACTTTCTCCTTAGTGAGAGAAAAAAAAAAAAAAAAAAACCTGAAGAAGTGCAAATTGGATTTCTGACTCGGTGTCATATTTCATCAAGGTTTTTTAAGCAGAGGTGGATTTTATAGCCAACATTTGGCAGGTGTCGTGTCAGAAGCGACTCAGTTAGCTGTTTTCTTTAGTTGCCATGCCAAATTTGAGGTAGACCGTAATTAGGTTTATTTGCAGAAAGGCTGGGTTAATATTTAATAGATGAAAAAGAAACAAACTATTGGGGCGAATTTGTTTTTTAAACAAACAGACAAAAAAAGATTCCTCCATATTATTTGCTATTTTGCAATTCATATATGGAAAACATGTTGAAATTTCAAGTCAGTTATTAGTCAACAAGGATGGAGTCAATGATTTCAGTGTAAAGATAAGGTTCTTAAATAATTTATAATCTAACTTGTATATCTCAGATAGACTTTTTGTGAGAAGGAAAACAGAGACAGATTATAAAGCCATTCTGTGCTCAGGGTGGTTTTACCAAAAGAAAACGTTAAGGAAAGTTAAGGTCAAAATACAAAATAAAGTGTTTGTAAAACTCCAAAACCTACAGATCATTTGTTTAGAGCTGAAAACCCTTTGAGATTTGGCTCTAAATTTAGTCTAAGTCTAAGGCAGAACTCCAAATGTTTTGTATCATCAGTAAGGCTTCAAAGGGATTTCAAAGTGAGGCATCAAACAGAATTAGCTTTGCTTTTACTGCATTGCTAACAAACCTTGACTCCTGACTGAGTTCATTCAATCTTTGAAAAGCTTCAAAATCAGAAGAACTTCCACCAGCATGCTTCGCACGCCGAGTGAAAAAGACCTGAGCATCAAATGGAGTCACAGAAACAATTAAAAAGCCAAATAACAACTGTTGAGTCATTAACAGACAGCTCAAATATCTAGAAAATACTTGTAGTTGCAGATCTAGTTAATGGAAGATTTCACTTTAAATTAACACTGGAACAATATGTCCTTTGTTCTATTTGCTGAGCTTTATCCTGCAAAGACATTTCAGACTTCTACCGTCTCCATCACTTCTGAGAGTTTCTCTGGTCCTACTTCAATATTTTATGCTGATGTAACCCACTCAGTCTATAGTGCTGGCTGGTTCAGGGCAGCTCTCTGCATTGTGTTTGTTTTTGAACGACAGGACATTCGGCCGGTCACTGATTCTTTGATTAAAGCTTGTAAACAAAAGCATATGACTAAAGATCTTTTCAGCTATTGGCCAGGAATTAAGAGTTTGGGGCAACATAATGAAAGAAAGAATAATGGAATCCATGTCAGGGTAGTTCAGTTATTCAAACTTTATATTTCGTTGACCAATTTTGAATGTCTATATCAAGGTCAGGTATAACACTTTTTACTGTGACTTTGGTACAGTGGAGGCATGCTGCTAAGCAGTTACTGAGAAGGTGATGGCTAAGGAGGCACTCTGATAAGTGTTTATGACATATAGATTGTTGGGAAAACAGTAACATGCCTGCATTCACATTTCAATGAGTTGCTGTGTCTCATCGTTGATCCATGTTTGTCCGTGGCTCATCGGTTGTGACCTACTAACTCAGTTTACATCCCAAAATTTCTGGCTACGTTGGCTGTTTTGGTTCAGTTGTTTCACTCCAAGCATGGAGGCTATTCACACTTAGGAAAATCAGAGTGAGCCGTAGCTCAGTCCGGTTAGAAACAAACCAAGACCACCTTATAAGATAGGTCAGAGAGCAGTTATGGTCCCAGACCAGGGTCCGCTTGGGTGCATTCAGACTAGTGCAGATTAATCATACTCTTGGATTGAGATTAATGAGGAAAAATCACATTGTTTATTAGGTATTTTTTATACAACAATATGTAGCTTTAAAAAAAAAAAAAAAAAAAAAAAAAAAAAAACTTTTCAAACTTTTATTAAAACGAATGTAGTTCAGCACTTCTTAAAGTATAGATCCAATGTCTGTTAGACCTTTAAATACCACTCTCTGGGATTTTCCCATAATTCCCTGAACCTATGTTGCAAACTCTGATGGCAAAACTATGCCTTCTTCTGTCCAAGAAGTGAAAATGTATTACTGCTTTGACATTTATACATCAACATAGTTTCTCTGTCATCACAAAATCTATCAAATAAATCCACTTTTCACCATTTGGCTACACAGAAAAAAAATATCTTGAAACTTTCCTTTCTAAACTGGACAGTTTAAAAGATGCAAGTTGAACACAACTTTTTTTTTAAATAATTCATGAGCAAAGAATTGCTTTTGTGTGTCTGACAGCTCATGTTCCCCCCTAATTCATTCTGCAGAACCACAGACCACCAATAAGTGTTTTAGTAGGAAACCAAATCAGAGTCAAATGAAGCTTTGTGATTTCCTGAAACTTGAGCCAATTTGCTGACGGAATCATAACATACATTTAGGCAATGCAGAAGACACGCTCCCCTTAAAACCTGAGAACTTAATCTTTCCTTGTGGAATGTGGTTTACTTGGTTTCTTTATACATAAAAAAGTGTTTTCTTTTTTCTTTATATGCAGAGACAGTCATGCTAGTTTAAGATTTTCTTCTAAAAACAGTCACGAGGCTGCAAAGACCCAAATGCCCTTTAATGCAAAAGTAAATTTTAAAAGATTAATTACAGTGAGCATAAGTGGTGTTCATCTCTAAGTGAATTATTTTTATTTTCAACCTTAAACTCTCATTCAAAGTTCAGATCTAAAAAGAAAATCTGACACAGAAGCCGTCTATTCCATATGAAAATTTTTTTGTTGCATGTATTTGCTGCTTTTATGGCATTCCAGTGTTGTGGAATGACTCAAAAAATATAAAAAAAATGTTTATAAAAATAAAAAAGTTTCAATGTTAAGTCAATGTAAAGATCACAATCTGAGGTCTTACGGTGTGATTTGGGCATCGGTAGTAGTGAGGTTGAAGCGGCGCGTCAACCAATCAGGGACTAAGCTTTGGGCTTATGAATTTTAACAAAAAAGACCAAAGGGTAGAAAAAAAGACTCAATATGGGCACACAAAGTTTTTTGTCCTGAACTTGCATTCATTTTATAAACCCGCTGAGACTGCAGGTTTCAGAAAATGTTCCGGTAAGTGTAGGCAAAGGCAGGATACATCATGGACAGGTCCCAAGCCTGTCACAGAGCCCATGGAGCTGCAGAGATTGAGCCTGTTATGCTGGCTAGCCACCCGCGGGCCAGCATAGCAAGTGTCACCGACCAGGATCACAATTGCAGTCACCTGGACAACCCCGGACAGGTGCATGTGACTAAGGTTCAAAATGTCATGAGTGAGCAAACAGCTTATACTGTAAAAGAAATTTTCAACCAAGAAAAAAGGAAAATATTTTGATGAGAAAAGTCACACCATTTGTGTCTAGAATCTCCAGAAGGGACATTCTTCCCGCTTGTTTTTGTCACACAGACAGTGGTGAGGTCACGAGAAAAAAAATCTTTTGGGTCACACTACCAAACATTGGGGACCTGGCAAAACCACGCTCCCTGACAAGGGCAGCACAGATCACCAGGGACCCCACTCATCCATTCCATGGATTTTTTGTTCTGAGATCGACTACCTATTCTAGTGAGACAGAAAAGTCTGTGTTTTCCATCAAATGTTTTTCCCATCGAAATGTCGAGTCTCAAAATTAAAAACACTGGAATATAAAAATTCAGAAAGAAAATTCAAGGGTTTAAAAATTAAAAATCTGATGCAACAGAAAAACTTGAATACACTTTCTACCCGATCAAACTCAAACTTCTCTATAAACCCACTGCATTTAAATGTGTGGTTTAGGCATTTTTAACATATTGTTGCTTGTAGCATTTTTCTCATAATGGGGGTCGTTTATGAATAATTTAAGATTAAAACTGCGTTTCTGAGAATTTCTTTATTCAAATTGTTATGAATTGGGAGCAGATGAAAACTGGATGTTTGAAAAAGCTTGAACTATTGACACAGCAACTGCCATCCATGTACGTCTTTATTTCTTTGTCTGAGCTGCCATCTGGTTTTAATTGTGCGCCTGGTTACCTCCGGTATTGCTCAGCATCTTTTTAGCTTGGGCTTATGAGGCGCTTGTTCCAAACAGGAGACAGTTGTCAGGGATCAGACACCCAGCTCCACCTCCAGCCACCAGAGGGAGCCCTCTCCTGAATCTTGATCTCTCGCTCTCCTCCATGTCATCCCTAGCTGTTCTATATCTTCTCTTCAATTCCACCTCATATATGCCCCAACTGGACTTTGCTCAGTGCAAAGTATTGTTTTGCCCTGCACGCAATTCCGAGCACTCCTTTGTCCTCTGCCTTCTCTGGTTGTGACCCCTGCCTGTTTCCTCGACGCCCTGTCTCGCTCCATGTTTCTGAATCCTGCCTGGCCTCTGACTTTGTCCTGTCTTTGCCATTGTCTGATTAATAAAGTCCTGCCTGAAAATGGATCCAAAGGTCTATATGTATTCATCACAACAGTATAAACAAAGGCATGCTGGGAAATAATTTAGGCTAGCTTCCACGCTAACAGTCTTGCCCACAACCCAAAAGCAAATTTCTAATGAGCTCCTGCTGCTCTGCAAAGGAATATGTCTTAAATACGTCACAGGCATTTTGATTTTAGCTAAAAACAGCATAATCATAATTAAAAGACCACTGGGAACAATTTTATAATTATAGAAAAAATGGAGTTGGAGTGGAACTTTAAAAATCTAAGGATCTAATATGATCTATTCACCCACCACTTTCTCTGTTTTTTTTTTTTTTTTATTATTTTTACCTTGCAAATGGCATGTTGCACTAAAATTGCATATTGCACAAAATGTAATCTAGTAATGTACAGTTGTATTTATTATATATTGTTTTAATGTAATATGCATCAGCCTTATTAACCAGTCTTCCTATGTGCTCCATCTATCACTGTGAAGTCTCAATGCTGTATTGTTGTGGCCAGAGCAATGTCATTTGGTGCTGCATCTCTGGTGCGATACATAAATGACAAATTAATAGTCTGAATCTGATTCAAAAAGATTTTTAGAAAACTTTGTCTCAAATCTCAGCTGTAAAAGCAATGAAACGTCTTACATGTTCAAGTCTTTTAAGGTGAACGTTTTCCTGATTCTTTCTCACAACAGGATGTAGTCTTTGTGTTCATGAATGAATCTGAGTAATGCAGAATAGTCCCTCTGGGTTTATGTTTGAGTAGAAATGATCCCAGTCGGCCTTGTAACAAAAGTTTTATCCATCTCATGACTCGAAACAACTTTCAGTGTGGAGACCAGGAGCATTCTGGGAAATTACAGGCATCCCTGAAACTGTTAAAGCACCTTTTGTTCATAAAAAAACAAAAATGCATTTGGCTAAACTGCGAGAAAATGACACATTTTAAGCAGAATACGTAAAGTCCAATCGAGAACTTTTAACACATATTCAATTTCCACATATTCTAAAAAACAATTTTCAAATATTTTATCCATTTCTATATGACCTGAAAACACCACTTGAGTTCACCTCATGGTGTATTATATTTTATTTTTTTAAAAGGACACAAATATTTATTAATGATGCAACAGGATACATTTTGACCCACAGGATGAACCATATCCAAAATAATATCCAGTAATACTTGCTAAAATGATCCACTGAACTTCTCCTTCACAGCCACTAGCTGCTGTTAAACCACTCATTCTGCAGGTGTAATTATAATCCTGAAATCAAATAATTCGCCCTGCAGATTCTGGCCAGCCAGTGCATAATTATGGCTGAACCCAGGTCCTCTAATGTTTTAATCAGGCCATGATATTGAACAGCTCGAGGTGTAATTAAAAAATGAAAAGCAGTGCCATGTATGAGGGGCAGGATTGGCAGGACCAACAAATAAAGGGAAAAATTACTCCACAGGATTTCATATTTGCAATGTAGATTGCATTTTGGAGCAAAACAGAAGGAATATTCCAATCAAAGTCTGACCTAATGAATAAAACATGACAATTACCAAAAAACGACAAACAGAAAATGGAGAAAAATGAACATGAAATAAGTCCTAAATAAATGTTTATCACTTTTTAATTCTCTTAAAGGAGAAATGAGACAACAAGTAAAATCCAGAGCGCCTTGCATTTTAATGGTTACATGTTTTTTACATGACTTCGGAGGATTCTGTAGGTGCAGTGCTTTTTTTTCTTATGGAGGGTTGCTGAAAACATCACACCTCTTTATATTGTTCTCTTCTCAGTGAAAGCAACAACAAAGAAAAGAGCACACTGGAGAGAAGCTTGCTGTTTACAGCAGAAATGCCACTGGGATCGGCTCCAGAATCCCTGATGCTCAGTGTGAAGTTTGTCACCAAGGTAGTTGTTGAGGTGACAGCAAAGCAGAGCCCCTCAGAGAACTCATCTCTGCACCACTTTAGTCACACTTCCTAGTCTTTCCAGTGCTTGATTACTCCTCGATGAGGGGAAATTATCCCAAAAATGTAAATGTTGGGTTCCTACTTGACAGATCGGCTAAGATTCAGCTCCACAACACTTGATTTGTGAGGTGAAACTTAGCCAGCATGAGAGACCGTGCCGGCAAAACACTTGGCAGCTCGCTGTGTAAAGGTTGATGTCAAAGTCAAAAGTGAGATCCTGTGACAGATGTGATTAAATATTTAACAGTGTTGACAATGCAACTCGAGAGTCTTCCTGTGCTTCTGGGATACAGTCGCTTTAAAGAGCCATGGTGGACAAGAGCAGTTAATTTTCACTTCTCACATATTCCATCCACAGTACAACAAATACAAATTACAAGCAACTTGTTTCTATATAAATGAGAAAAAAAAAGAGTAAACTGTTAAATTTTAAATCAGATTGTGTGAAGAAAACTGTTATTACTCTACCAAGAAAAACATAAGGAAAAAATGAAAATTTGGTATTGCAATGGAAAGAAAAAAATAACAAATTAACACTGACTATTGCATTTATTTGAAACTAAGGATGTCCCAGTTCAATTGTGTGATTGGAAATAAGATGTTACACCCTGATCAGGGATCGGAAATGTATTTTTATTGTCATTATAATGATTATCGGTGTATATTTCAAGCTTAATCAAACACACAGCTTAGATACGTTACTAGAAGGCTACTTATCATGAACGAATCACATTTTAATATTGTAAAGTGCAGAAGAAGGAAATAGTTTGAGCAAGAGGCGCACAGAAACAGTTTGACAAAGTCAGCAAGAAATTCCCAGATTTGGACTTTTGGGCTTAATAGCTATTTTAATAAATGTTCAGAACTGACAGCAGAGTCTCTATTGGTTTGCCTTAATGCAGACAGCTACCTATGAAGGCATTTAATAGAAAAAAAATATAGACTATACAATTATTTTTAATGAGAATTAAACTGAGAGCCAGATGGCCACCAAGGGAGTGTCTACAAAAAGCAAGCTTTAATAAAAAGTGATCCAAACAATAAAACAACAGAAACTGAAAAATATTTACATTGATATGAGCTATTCATGAATACTCATTATTATATTCATGCAACAGAATTGAAAAAAGTCGTTACATTTTTTGAAAATTTTAAAAGACATATGACTGTTTGTTTTGGTTCAATAATGTGAGTTTTGTATCAAAAAACAACAAAATACAAATATTCATAAAAACATTCGACAGATGTGCTTTTTTGTTCTAGATGATATTAGAAAAAAGATAAATAAATGAAATGATTCTATTGAGATGAATGACATGAAGGAAATTGTTTTATCTGAAGCTGCACAAATGTTTGTGTTTTTGTCTGTTCATAAAACTTCTCTGAACCATTGAGATTTTTTGTGTCTGCAGAAAGTGAGCAACGAGTTAAAAAAAAGACAGCCAGCTCAAAGGGAGAGCTCGGTTGTAGTAGTAAGATTTAAAAAAAAAGTGCTTGTGTTAGACAGGAGCTGATAGGAGCAAAAATGATCTGATTATTAGACATATGAGGCCAAAAACAGACGTGTAAAAGAAGATGTAAAACAAAACAAAGTAAGATGTGGCTTATTAAAAAGCAAAATAAAAGTAGGTGAGGTTCCATAAAGAAAACAGACAACAACTGTGTGATCCAAGCAGTTTATGCTTTTTTAATCTTTAAAAAACATTTTTGTTCCTGTGTATACAGATCTTTTTATTCCAAGTGCTTTTTCAAAACCTTCAGTAAGAGCTTTTCTGGAAAGTCCAGTTTTTGCTGTCCACAAAGCTCGATGACTAGCTGCAGATCATCCAATCACATACCAAACATTCGCAAAAAGACTGCTGCCCTTTTCCAGGCAATTTATTAAACAAATGGTTCACAAATATTAGTCGTCACTAGCTATTTGCTGTCTTTTATTCCCTAATATTTCATTTATATAGTAAAGAATTACCCAGAAGGAATTAAACTCAATGCTTTGTTTAAAAAAAGATCAATTTTAATCAGAATTTAATGTCAAAAAGCCTTCCGGGGTCACTTTCAAAACAATAGTTTGACATTTGGCAATCTAAACAAAAAAACTGAGCTGCCATAAAAACAAGATTGTTCTTTGTGGCTGTGAAAAACTTCCCAAGTGTCAAACTAAATTTTTACTTATGACTAAACTAGAACTAAATAACAAATTGGATGTAAAGAAATAAAAGGCATTGATCAATTATTCTGCAATATCTTTGATGTCCTTTTAGTGTTAAAAATTCAAAACATTTCCCTTTGATAGGCATCTAATATTCTAACTGCATCTTCTGAAGAAAAGCATCATGAACGTTTCTGAGTTCAGAGAACTTTCAGCATAAAAAATGTAAAAAGTTTTCTAACATTTTTCTTTGTTTCATGGAGATGAGATAGTATTTATTCACGATGCAGCGTTAGGTCTGAATGATAGATCAAAACACACATTAAATAGATGAAGAAAAAAACCCTTTTTGGGATTGATAAGGCTTTTTTTATGGAATATCGGGGAAGGGGAGATAAGCAGGGACAGGTAATGGATAAGTCCCTCTTGAGAGGAGCTGGTCTGGAAGCCGAACCACCTCTGCAGATTGGATTAATATTGCATGGCCCCTCGTGTGCGGCTTGCTCTTTTGAGGGAGCGCTGATTGCTTTTTTTTGCACTTTCACATCCTTCAAAGAGTGAAAAGTTTTCCAAAGTATGACAAAAAGCCAGAAAAACAAAGCCCGCCTCATAGCTTGACAAACATCAGTGACAAAAACCTTCAACTGGCTGCCATGAAAGAGGCGTTAATAAAGAGCATGTGACAGCGAGCTTTTATCCCTCATTTATCTTGCTTTAGAGGCAAGAATGAAAGCTGTTTTGTTTCTCTCAGCGCTGTTGCAGCAGCAGAGGTTCAAACACCCCTATTTCAAACTAATTATTAGGTAGTTGAATAAAAATTTTGCAAGCTCTGACATGATTCTAACATGTGAGGCCTTCATGTTTGTGCAGGTATGTTGCTGGAGATGCTCCCCATCAAGGGATAGCATCTGCTGGATTTGGACAGGTTTTAATCATATGCACTCATATGGGGTTGACCCACACAATCTTTGGGGTCCATGAAGGGTATAAGAGAGGAGCAGTTGCATCTTAGCCTTTTTACACCAGAGCTTTAGCTCCAGTGTTGACATTCTTTCAACTACCTGATTCTTCAACCTTTTACACAATTTATGTTATTCCAGTGGATTCTGAGGCAGAGAAAAGCAGCTTTGCACTGGTTTGCAACACAGCACAGCAGTAAAGTGCTCACGCAATCAACACAAATCAGTTTATTCCGTCACATAGAAAAGCAGCCTTGCACATCGATAGAGAGCCAATAGGAAAAGCAGCTTTGCACCGCCTCAGAATCAGGTGATTCACGTTGATCGTTGAGCAGTTAAGGAGTTATGGTACGTATAGTATATCTAAAAGCATTTTAATTAGATGTCACTGGTGATGTCTCCAGTGATAAAGGGTTTAAGGGGGAACACAGGTGGGTCTTGTTCTCTTGAGGTTCCTATGACCACTCCAAAGGACGTCATTGAAAATGGAACGCACCATTGTTGAGCGTAAGTGAACCGTGAAGTTTTTTTTTTCTTTTTTTTGTGCTGTCCAGCAAAGGAGCACACAGCCTCTTGTGATGGACATTCTTTGCTTTTACAATCTGGGTTGTTTGTTACTCTTCGAGTGTGGTAATATGATCCCATTTTGTAATAGAAGATGAACTTTATTGAGTTTTAGATGCTTGGACAGGACGATGGGGAGGGGAGAGGTGGGCAGATTATAATAAAAGTCATGGGACATGATGAGTGTCATATGTAAATACATTACATCTGTTATTCTCGTACACACACGTACACAATCACATGGCAACCACACAACTGTTTAGAATTCTTAAGCATATACAAGTTTACAGCATCTATAGAAGACTTTCTACCACACATCACTCCCACCCAACCTTGTACACTCAGACGTGAAGAAATGGGATTGCACGTCCAACAAATAAACAAATTAAGCATCCACCATGCCTGTGTTCAAACTGAAGAAATGAGCAGGTAAATTAAATGACTGTGTTTCCTGATGTGTCCTCGATCACAATGAATGCTCTAGGGAGATCAGGAAGCCCCCAGCAGACAGAGCAGCCATCTGACTCGACAGTCACCCCGGGCCTCCCCCGACAGACAGATGCCCAGGAGCAACTACCCTCAAGCGTATTAGACCCCCACCATGGTAACGGAGCGGGAGGTAACGCCCCCTGGTCAAGGAGTAAAAAGAACAGTGAGCGCGCAGGTCAGGAGCCCCAACCATACAGGGACCTGCCCCTCTCCCTTAGGTGTCCCAGCCCCAGACCCAAGCCCAGACCACTGGAGACATATGCCGGCGCCCAGAAGAGAGGCACGCCACCGCTGGGCGGTAAACCTGCCCCCACCCCCAGAAGAAAGCTAGAGCCACCCATGACCATCCCACACTGCACCCCCAACATTCCATCTGCCAGCCCCACCAAGACAGAGATGGGCAAGAGGCTGGGACCAGCCACCCAGTGGGGAAGGTAGATGCCAATGACCACCGAGGGCCTCTGACAGGGACCTGGGACAGTGAACGAGAGGACATCAATTTGCTATAAAAAAAGATGGAAAATGTTTGGGAGAAGCCTGGTGCCCTGATGTAGAGAACCCCACTCACACCCCAAGGACATGGTTCCCCCTAGCTTAGATGCTATGGACTCCCCCATTGCACAGAAACCTAGCCACGAGATCAAGAGTACAGGATCTCTATGGTCATCCCAGCTGCCCCCACACTGGCCACAGTGAAGTATTTCTGAGGATAATGTCAGTTACAGTATACGCGCCTATGCTGTACAGGTGATGCTGCCATACAATGTCCTTAAGCCACTCTCTAGTAAGGTGTGAGTACTGGCTTTTTACTAACCACCCGCAAATGCTGCATGTATGAGGTGTGTATATGGTACATGAGCGCTCATGGAACAGCTGTAGGATGTCCACACTAACCACACTGATCGTCTAATTCTCCCATTTCCAATGGTCAAACTGCATGCAAGGAGCTTGAGCTTATCATGTGAAGAGCACTAATGGGCTCCTTGCACAATCTGTAGGATACACCTGTGTCTCACCCACTTCACCCTTACTTACCCTTGCGTGCTGTACAAGTGCTCACTATAACCTGTCACTCACAGCATGCCCGTAGAAAAAATTGCATGAACATTTTCGCTCGATAGATTCACTGAGCGGTCGGCGATCTTAAAGTTTCATGCAGGCCACCTGTGTGCCCCGTGCAGGTTTGTCCATCTTTCTCCAGCAGACAGCCCGTATCCACCAGTAAGGACAGTTGTGACTATAAGGCATTGCACTGCAGAGACAGTAGCCACGTGGGTAAATCTCTGAGATAAAGAAAAGCAATAGTTCAGAAGAGAGAGAAAAACAAAGGATAGAGATTTCAACAAGGGGGAGTTTTTTGAGTCGGCATGTTGTGACCTCGCCGATTTCTCACTCAACGTCACTGAACTCCAGAAGTTGACCCACCCATTTATCGTAATGCATTTCTGTGTTTGTACAGCTGTAACTTTTGATGAATGCCAACAGCCGTTAGCCACCTTTTCCCATTACTCTGTGAAACCTGTTGGTGGTTTCAAAGCACCACGTGAGCGAGTAGTTACCCAGACCACAGTTGACTAGGAAGGAAAAAAAAATAAAAGCACAGATGGAGCACGAGATCCTCCATTGAGTCACATTTTCTGTGGATGCAGCTTTGAGAACAGACAACTGTTCTATCTCCTTTTGACATTTGGAATTTGTTGTCAGGAAGCATCTTGATGTTTGAGATTTCTCCAGGTGGTGATTGATTATACTTTTACCTGTTGATAGCAAGGATACGAGGCGATTGGGTCACACTGTCATAAAAAAAAATCTGCTTTCATGAAGCACCTAATAAGAGTTTGATAGACTAGGGTTTGCAAGTAAACAAATCAATAAATAGGAGAGAATCAATGAAACTGAGAGACTCTGTTTCCACAACAGTAGCTATAATGCCCACCACTCAGATTGAGGTACTGATTTGACCACGGATGATAGTTCCCAACACTTTTTATTTCAGCCTCCAGAATATAAATAGTTAGATATAAACAGTTAGATATATAAATACACACAATCTGATATATATATCTGATATTTGACAACATTTTGCATCACTTCAAACCAATCAGCAAGTCAGCTTTTAATGTTTATTCATGTATTTTAACTTTTCTTATAGATCTCCTCCACCATGAGAAAAATGCAACAAGAACATGGAAAAAACAAAAACACCAAAAGCACAATTTTCATCAGAGTGGGTCTTTTAACAGTTCCAGCCACAACCAACTTTTTGTTAATAATTTATTAGGTTCTACAACCAACTTTTTTTCAATGTGCGGTATGTAATGACTTGTACTTACATTTTTATATAAGAAAAGCTAGAAAATGTTGCAAAGAAATCATTACGTGTTGCATTTTTTACTTAAAAACTAGAAAACATTGTAGATGAGGCACTAATGTTGTTATATTTATATTTTCCTTACAACAAAAATAAAACTTTAATTTAGAATGCAGCAAACACTTATTTCATTTTGCATTACAGACTGTCTTATATGACTTTTTCAATCAAGCCAAACTAACAGTAATGTTGTTCCCCTTTTTAAGGAAAAACTTTACTGTACCGGTCTAAAGCAGCAGTTATGCTCTATAGTAATTCAGTATTGACTTTCATTTGAATCAAACAAGTTTTTGGTTTAAATTGTCTTTACCTATCAGGGTATGAAGGGGGTTTACCTATTTATAGATTGAATCAGGAAGATGTTTTTTTTTTTTTTTTGTCTTTAGGTTCAGTAAAATATTTGTAGCACAGGTGAGTTCAAATGTGCAATCAGCCCTTAACTTTCTCTTTGGTTTATTTACTTCAGCGTTCTCAAAGGGAAGAGCACATGAGGACTACTTAAATTATTGCTGATTGTTGAGATAATGTAAAGTACACTTCTGGGTCATACAATTGTTTTTTGTTGTGTTAGGAGGGTGACTGGAAAAGGAAAATTACATGTATTAACATACTCATGAATTCAGTTTGAATTTACACTTTCAAAGCCTTTTGTTGGCTTACAGTCAGCATCGTTTGTGTCTCCCAGCTTAAGGGTTGGATGGTCAATCCTGGTTCTCCAGCAACAATTGGAAAAATACTCTGCCTTCTTTGTGTTAGGTTTTAACTGGTGAGTGCATTAATGGGTAGATACTTTAACTACCAATTGATAAACCTTAGGTTTACCTGTTCATGTCTGACCATCTCTCCATTTGCTTTGCACATGCCATTTTGCATAAAATCCCATTGCACAGCTGCATTGTATTGGTCTCATTGGCTTGTTTTGACCTGTCATTGACTTTCTATTGCTTTTGATGTTCACTCACTCTTTTGTTATGGCCAAAGAAATGTAATTTTGCACAGGGGTTGATTTTTTTAAACCATGCACGAATGACAAAAAGAAATCCATCCATCCATTTTCTTGACCTGCTTTATTTCTTTCAGAGTCACAGCGTTGCCAGAGCCTGTACGGATACTGTTAGGCGAAGGCGGGGTACACCCTGCACAGGTAAAAAAATAGAAATCTGAAGATGACATTTAAACCCCAAAAAAAGCAAAATACTGTCTTAAATATTTTTTATACACACTCAACAGATGTTTCATTGCATTTATTCAAGGATTTAAGTAGTTCATGCAGTTTGAATAACTGCTGTCAACATTAATCAGTTATGAAGGAAAACTTGTTTTAGATTTTTTTTTAAAAGTCAAGGACAAGCAAAA
The DNA here is from genome assembly GCA_014656515.1 of Oryzias celebensis. Classification (NCBI taxonomy): domain Eukaryota; kingdom Metazoa; phylum Chordata; class Actinopteri; order Beloniformes; family Adrianichthyidae; genus Oryzias; species Oryzias celebensis. The sequence goes on along the minus strand of BNCR01000012.1, from coordinate 28,937,230 downwards.
GTTATATGTAGATTTTTGTACCAGATGATAATTATTGTATCATAAAGTTATTTAATTTCTTTGTGGCATTCTTACATGACACAGCCTTATAGCAATTGAAAAGGGAGAGATCGTAGCAGTGGGAAGCAAAATATATCTGAACAATGTCCATGTTGAATGTTAAATACATTTCAATAATAAACGTCTTTTGGTGGTTTGACTCTGAAGTGTGTCAGAAGGAGGTATTTATGTGAAGAAAGTCCAGAAGCTGGATGCTGATGGGGGCCAGAAAATTGATGATGTTCTCTAAGGGCAGAAGAAATGGAGATAGGGGTGGAGGAGGACTAGTCTGAAGTGAGGAAACACAAACCATGATGAAATGTAACATCCCACTCTGAAAATCGTTTAATCCATTTTCAAAGCGTTTCCATTGGTCTTTTAATTATGATTATGCAGTTTTTAGTCACATTTTTTTTTTAAAAACTGACATTTTCTGGGAAATAGTTTGTGCAAGACGGCAGGAGTTTATTAGAAATGTGCCTTTGTGTTGTGGGCAGGAGAGTTGGCACGGAGCAAGCTGCCCCCTCTTCCCTTCACCCATCTGTTTCTCTCTTGCTGGCTTACAGCCCCTCACCCCAACCTAACATTACTGGTAAAACAAAGATTGCAACCAATATTTGAGCTAACCCTTACAGTTTTGATCCAGATACCAGCTCAGATTAGGAAAACAAAGATGTGCATGGATCTATTTGTTTACAAGTGGATGTATCTGAATGGAGCAGAGCAGATATCTCATGCCCAAGGTATTTTTCAAATAACAAATAAACTATTTTTCAAATGGGATTTTTCATTTGCTCCAGAGCCACAATGATTTATATAAAGAAATGCTCAGAAATGCAATTTTGAGCTTAATTTTCTTTATATGTGTCCTCCATCATCAGAAAAATGCCACAAGAATATGTTAAAAACACCAAAAACACAATTTTCCTCAGAGTAGGCCTTTAAAATAAAGAAAGCGGATATTGATTGGCTGAAATATGCAGGCCAAATAGCTATTAGCTGAAAGCATGAGAGCGATGGAAGCCCAAGGCGTTATGAGGAAGGAAACAACTGATCTTCCTTAATGAAATAATGCCAAAGCCTCACCACAAAAAAGAAAAATGCAGATCAATTCTTGGAACGTCTAAAACAAACATTCCAAAATATTTTATGTCGATATTGCAAGAACAGGGTTTGCTTGGTTTAAATATCAAAATAAGTACAGAGGAGCACTTGCTTTGGCTTGCCCATCAGAAATCCTCTCTAATTTAACAGACTGAGAGCGCCAACGGCTTTGTCTGTTTGAAGAAATGTTTCCTCCCACAAAAAAGAAGAGAATGACATTTCCATGGACGTACGAAAAGCTTATTAAACCAACAAGCTAATCAGACTCTGAAGATACCAGCTTTTCTTCTGCCATTTGACCATAACCTCATTCATTATCAAACGTTTCACCAGCAGTTACAGCTGTTTTTCCCCTCTGTATTGATAACGTAAGAGCAAGGCAATGTTTCTGCTGATGCAAGAATCACAGCACAAAGCCCTTGTATGATTAACAGTTCTTTCCCTGAACAGTTAATGCTTCATGCCTGCAAATAAAAAAAGAACCACTAAAGAAAAAGCAGCGGTTTTTCCATCTGAAAAGGGTGGTGGATTCATTGTGAAAGAGAATATTTGCATGATTTGGTTTATTGGTGTGCTTTGTTCATGTAAAAATCTAAGAATCCTTGGAGGGTCTTTTCATTTATAAAGAGCTTATAATGAAGATTTTCTTTAAAAAACTGAGCAGGGCTAATTCTTGACTAAAGCCATTGCTCCAGTTGGCCAGAAATATGAATGGAAAGTGTGTCGCTATAGACATAGGAGATAAAGAAACCCTTATAATGTGATGGAGAAGTGGGTCATATTATTACATAATTTGGCTGCACATAATTAAAGAAAAACATACATATCAGAATTTTTTTAAATTATTTTTTTACCAAAAAGATAAAGCTGCAAAGGGAAATATCTTTTTTTTTTAATTTATTTTTGCAAGTTTAAAAAGCAAAAAACATTCACTAAATATACAAAGATGTTTTCTGCTCACCAACCAACCCACCCATTAACTTTCATAAGTAGCTGGATATACAGTATATGTCACTTTATGCTGACATGAATCTATACACTGCAAAAACAGAATTTTAACCCCTTCATGCATCATGTTACTAATTTACAATTCACGATTTAATCCAGGATTCCACCAAAATAAACATCAACTTGAATGAAGAAAACATTGATAATTTTTTCTTTTTTTTTATTATATTGGAGATAACGTCAGGCATGAAGGGATTACAGTAAAAAGACTGTTGTTTCAAGGTGTTAAAAAAAAACATCTGTCTTGTTAGAAAAATAAATAATATTTCAGTAGAAAAATAGTCTTTGTCTGAAAAAACTGCTTTTATGACTAGAATTTTTTTTCTTAAATTTAAATAAAAATTCTTGTTAAGTGTTACCTTTTTGGTAACACTTTATCAAAAGGTACCCTTAATTATTGTCTTTTTTAATGCATAATTGAACAATATTTAACTGTTAAATAATGTGTCAACAGACACATTAATGCATTTATTAGCATTTCTTAGGCAGTGCATTACTTTTAGTTATCAATGCACTTTTTATTATTCAACCTTAATCTTATCTAATGCATTACAAAGCATCACCAAAAGTGGCATTTATGAAATTGTTTTCCATTTTGTATGCATTAACTAAACGTTAGTTGACATATCCTTTTTTTTCTATTAAATGGAAATTTTAAAAATTCTAAGAATTTGTGACTTTTTTCTAGAGGGGCTGTTTTTGCAGTGTACAAAAGAGCTTTGAATACATCCCCTGTTATTTTTTGTTACACAGATGTACATATATGCTTAAAGAAGACTGTTAAATGTTCTGAGACAAAATGAGGAATATCAAACTTGCCTTTTTATTTAAAAAAAACTATATTAAAAAAACTCTCACATGTCCTTCCAGCATATTTCTATTTTTCTGTCAGTCATTGCAAGCACATATTGTGTAAAAAGGAAAACATGCCCTTTTGTTTTGACTCAACCACTTAAACTGTCACTTTGGAAAAAAAAAGAGTATAAAAAAACGAATATAAAGAAGACAAACAAAGTTGAAACATGTTGACAACTTTTGTGCAACAAGATGGAAATTTGATTAAACTTTTTCCGGTTTTGAAATTAGAATTAGGAAGCTAAAGTGTCAAGCTAATCTACATTTGGTTTTTAGGTTATTTAGAAATTAGACAAACACAAATCAAAATAAATATCTTTCATCTAAACTCCCTTAAATGTCCTTCTGTCTCTTTTTTTTATAGCAAAACACTTCGAATAGACTCTGAAGTGAGGTTCCCAAAATGTTTCCCTAGTTCCTTAACTTGGAGTTTGGAATCTTAAACATCTAGAAGGAGCTACCCATCTAAAAGGTGATGCTTCCATCCTGACTTGAACGGATCCAGTTTTTTCACAAAACAAAATCAAAAATTGTAAAAACCTGACAATCAAGACGGGAAAATGTTAAACATTCCTACAAATGTCACACACTTCAATCTATCCATCAAAAGTGTATATATGGAGCATTTTTTTAACAGTAACATAAAATAGAAAGTGCTTTGACAACGAATAAAGGAAAGTAAAAAGAGAAAAGTAACTGCTCAGTTGAAACAAAACTGTCTTCCAAAATCATTCTTTCTCTTTTTCCTTCCTTTGTCCTCTGCAGTCTTATAGAGCTGTTTTTCTTTTTTTTTTTTCATTCATTTTCTAAACCGCTTTATCCCTTTTGGGGTCAATGGGCTGCCGGAGCCTAACCGGCCACTCATGGGTGAAGGCAGAGGTCACCCCTGGACTGGTCGCCAGTCTGTCGCAGGGGTCACAGTCACACACACACACACACACACACTCACATCCACACATAGGGACAAGTTAGAGAAACCAATTAACCTATGAAGCATGTTTTTGGACGGTGGGAGGAAGCCGGAGTCCATGGAGAAAACCCACACATGCACAGGGAGAACATGCAAACTCCACACAGAAAAGTCCCCATTGGTGACACTGTTTCAAGTCCCCCAGCCAGGACTTGAACCGGGAACCTTCTTGCTGTGAGGCAAGAGCGCTAACCACTGTGCAGCAGAGAGCTTTGTTATTTTAACTTTGGTTTGGACCTTGGTAGTCTTAGTTGGCGGGCTTTGTTTCTTTTTTGTAGTTTTGGTCAGGCAGTCTTTAGCAGGGAGCTGCTGACTCTGACGGTCAGTATGGCTGGGTCAGGCGTCACCCTGACCTTTTGTTATTTTTGGTCAAGGTTCCAATAACCTGTGTTTTGTCACTTTATTTTAAACCAGCAAGCTAATTATTTGCCCCCCCCCCTTTTTTTTTTCTTTTTTGTATTTTTGTCAGGATGGAGTTCCTCTTTTTAATTTAATAACCTGTGTTCTTTTTATTCCTGGTGTGCAATTTCTTTGTGTTATGATCCCCTTTGTGTCCAACCTTTAGACTTGAGCTTGGTTGTGATATTGGGGTCTTTTTAGTGCACTAAAGGCTTGTATTCATCAGAATCAACAATATTAATATTTGTTTGCAAGGCCAAATAATCCATCTTTGGAGCATGTTTTCTCACCAGATGCAGAAAAAAATGTGTGATTCTGGGATTTCTGCTTCAACTGTCCACCTGGGAGTGTCTCAGGAATCGGTCAGGAACTCTGCAGAGATGCTGGTCATAGGAGGACAGCAGAGAGAAATGTAAACATTCGCACCAGGAGCGGTAATATCAATGACTAGAACAGTCAGGATGACTTTTTGACAACCGTTTTGGGGCAGCAGGGATCAGATCACAGTTTCAGATCTCATTCTGTCCTTGGGCAAGATACCAAACCGCACATTGCTTCAGCTGGCTCTTTGCATGGCAGTTCTACCACATGAACGTGTGTGAATGGGTAATTAAGACTGTAAAGCCCATTTGGCCTTGAAGAAGCCAGGAGAGCATTTTGCTAAAGCACTGAAAAATACACTAACTAATTATATATGTAGGGAGTAAGAGGAAATAATGCAAGGGGATCATTTGAGATTTTTTCTCTCATTGGCTGCTAGCTGTTGTGAAGGCCACCTGTTCTTCATCCTTGCATCATGGAGGTGTTTCCATAAGAGGCAGAAGTCTTTAGGAGGGGTGGGATGTCTGCACAACACTGCAAAGAAGTTAGCAAAGCAGTCAATAGAGCATGGAAATACTGTATAACCCACATCTAAAAGTGCAAAAACAAAAACACTTACAAGTGTTAAGGAATAACAAAGACAGGGATGAATAGTTCAAGAATGTACAGAGAGATTGCTGAAAGGATGCAGGTTCACTTCATTCACATGTGTTTTTTTCAGTTTTTCAGCTTCAGTCAGGTCCAATTGCAACTCTAGAGAACATGTTTCACTTCTTCAACTTGCTTATTCAGAAGATATTTATTCATTTTCACATTTCAATCCAATCGACTGCTAAAGATTTCCCACATACAGACCTATTGGTTTATGCATCATTGGGAATCTATATCAATTATCAAGTTTAAATCTGAAAAAGTTAAATTGTAGAAGCATGTAATTAAGTAAGAGCAGACCAATCATGTCATAAATGTGTTAAATTACATGTAGCTATAAAACGTCATAGCATATATATTTTGAAATGATAAATAAACATTCAAAAACATTGAAAAATGATTCACCTTTTGTTTTTTTCCATCTATTTTCAAAGTGTTCCAGTTACCTTGACTTGTGAGTATCCTTTATTTTATCCAAAATCACACAACTCTTGTCCTTTTCTAGAACAAAATTTTTGCAGAGCGGCATGAGTATTAGAAATTTGTTTCTGATCTGTTGGTGGGACTGTTGGCACAAAGTAAGCCTTCCTTTATTTCCCATAATCTATCTGTTTATCCATTCTCTCGCTAGCTTACAGCCCCTCAAACCACCAGCTAAAAATTTACGGTGTGACAAAAATAGATAGCAATATTGGAGCTATCCAGCTGCACAGTTTTGAGCCAGGCACCAGCTTGAGTGAGGAAAACGAAGACATACATGGATCTATTTGTCTTTAAATGGATGCATCAGAATGGTCGGAGCGGGAAGCTTATGGCTTATCGTAGTGGCTTCTATATCATACTTACAAATTTTTTCCCAACAGCATTTTTTCATCTACTCCTGATTCACAACATTTTGGATAAAAAAATACTCACAAATGCAATTTTGAGCTTTACTTTCTTTTTTTATATTTCTTCATCATGAGAAAAAAAAGTTTAAAAAAACCCAGCGACATAATGTTCATAATAGTGGATTTTTAGTTATCAATTTTGTGAAGAAAAACCTGTTTTTTTAATATGTAAACCCATCCTAAGACAGTAGACTGCTTTATCTCAAAAAGGCCTTTGAAACTAATCACATCTGGACCCAGTGAGCATAGGTGCAGCTTTTGCCCCCCTCTGCTCTGCGCTGAAGAAGCTGAGAAGTTGCATGGATCCATCCATCTTCATCCTTGTCAATTTCCCTGCTAGCAAGCTGCACATCTTCATTTCCAACGTGTGCAAGGTCTCAAAGTACTTCCCAAAGTCACAGTAATCCAATTATATTGTGGCATTGCCGGTGATCCAGCCCATTAGAAAAGGCTTAATCAATGGGAAGTCTTCATTAAAGGAATTTATGAATATTCATCATGACACCCCGGCTGACGCTCGACTGAAACCACTCCACCCTCAAGTTCCAACATAACCTGGCCTTGCTTTTAATGTCTGCTCTCTAGACAGACAGAGTAAACACGTTTTGAACATCAAGCACTCTGTTTTTCAAGCTATTTAATCCACTGATGAGACTTTGCAGGTGAACAAGATGAAAAGGACATTTGTTCTGGTAATGGAGAGCTTCGTGTCGGGTTTTTGACTCTTGGATGATGCCATTAAGGTGTGTTTTCACGTATGCTCATCCAGGATTCTGCATAAATAGCTAATTGTCCTGTAACCCTCAAATTGGTTCTCTCGGAGGAGAATAACAAACAGCCAATAACTCATTGGAGGCTGAGTATCCATAACAAGAGCTCTTTATCTCCAAGGAGACCACACGCACGAAAGGAACCTGAACTCAGCACCCATTTTAGAAGCCGCAGACAATTTTCACTTGGCCGCCATTCTCAACCTGACACACTAATGTATTACAGGAATCCTGCATGTAGCAGGCCGCAGGGATGAATAATGGAAGCAGCTGAGTGCTGAGTGATGTCACTCCAAAGGAGTGCCAAGAACCTGATAGTATATTATGAGATATTTTCATACATTTCTGACATTAAACTGAGCATTAAGCCTCGAAAAAGTGTGAAACTCTAGAACTAAATGTGGATCCTATAGGACGTAGCACATTATTATTTTCACTTGATAAATACACCTACTAATTGTCGGCCATCAAATAAAAATAAATCTAAATATTAAACAAGGATTTATTCCAGCAGCTCTGCTTTAAGTTCGTATCATCATCCCCTAAAAAATTAGGAGGAACAAACCAGAAAACAAAGGGCACAGACAGCATGGATGTGAAACCCCCAGTTATTTATGTCTATTTTATCCTCAGAATCGGGACGGGGAGGAACAAAATAGATGGGTGGGTTTGGGGAGGGAAGAAAAAGGGGAAGAACTGCAGTCGCTAAAGTACATTTATCACTTGTTCTCTTGCTAAATGGCTTTAAGTATATATTTTGTTCTAGCTATGTAGCTTACTTTGGGTAACTATTGGGATGTTAATGTATTTAAAAAAAAGTTATAGTGAATTATGCAATACGGGAGAAGTAAACATGATCAAATGTATGATTTTGACAAATATACGGACCCAGATATTAATTTCCATAATAAATGTAATGATAACTGCAAAGATTTCTCAGATGATTAAATAAAAGTAAATATTTATTCATTTGTTGAATTTATGTCATATATTAATTTTAACGTTAGAAGTCTTAATGCTACAAACTTCAATAAGCTAAAACAAACAAAACCACACAAATCAGGAAGGTGAAAGGGGACGTGGAGTGGTATTGTATAATGATAATGGGTTGAAAAGTAAACAGGTTAAAAAGATTTCTGTTGCAATAGAAGAGGTCCTGGAATGTGTAAATGTTGAAATTGGGATGTGTGAAAGAGAAATGTCATCGCTGCATGCATATACAAAGCTCACGGTTCAGATGTAATGAATTTACAGACAGTCTTGAGACTTTACTAGAAACTCAGAACCATTACAAAATAATGGGAGCAGATTTTAACATTGATGTTTTTGAACCCAAATAACTTCAGAGACACGTCTTATTTCCAAGACACACTGTATGTTAGATCACTTTTACCAGTAATCCCACTGCCAAGCAGAATCACAAGTTTCAGTGCCACATTAATGGATCATATCAATAATAATGTGGGAGCAGTAATAATAGATTATTAGGATAAAAAACCAAAAGAGCAGAAAGGAAATATGGGAGCAAAATGGAACATTCGACCAGATTATTTTGTAGATAACGATCTTTTATTAAATATCAGCAAAGATGTTGCAAATCAATTTAATACATCTTTTGTGAATATTGGGGTAAAATACCTAATTCAATGGATAGTCCTAGCAACCACGAGAGGCACAATATGGCCGCAATTTTACAATCTATGTTTTATATAGATGTTATAAGAGTGAACTATTAACCATAGGTAAAAATAAAACATCAAATGATAGCAATGGACTTGATATGAAATTATCAAAAAACGTTTGCCTGCATTATTAGACTGTTATGCTTGAACCATTGGATATTGTGCTTACGTAAAGAAACTGATTTTATAAGATTTTTTTCTTCATTTTGTTCCAATTGTTCAAGCCTAAAGATGGCTAATGTGTGTTTCCCTGTAAAACGACATGAACCATAAATAAATAACCTGCTCTGATTTGTAATGTAAAACCATGGTACAGGACCACTTAACGTGCTCATTTGCATTTCCATGTCAGACAAATGTCAGGCATTATAAAGCTCAACTGGAACAATTTAGACGTGAAGCTTATTATTCATAGAATTTCCTTCCTTTTTCAGATCACTTTCATTGTGCTAAAACTCAACGAGCTGCAGCCTTCCACAGAGCACATTCAGTGACTGGACCTCAGGAATTACACATTTTCCTTTATGTGACTCTTTATTTAACCGGATTTGATTGACGATCACTTGGAAATGTAAACATGGACAATGTTTGCATTAACAACCTTAAAGTAGAAAATCCTTAAAATGTAAAAAAAATACGTTGATAACTAACACTTTTTGTTACCTGTAACTTTAATATACAGCGAAGCAAATAAGTATTTGAATACCCTATAATTTTGCTCCATGATTTGTTGCTCCCTCCATGATTTCTAACAAATCATGAAGGGGTCTGGGAGGCTTCCTATTTGGAACGTGAGCGGAGAGGGATCTCGCTGTCCAGTGATTCTACAGTCTACCGGCCAATAACCTGTTTCTCCACACCATGGAAGATCATGTCAGACATCATTGTAACTAAAATGCATCGACACATAGATCAATTCATGATCAATGGGCAGAAGGTAAAGAATTCCAGAGGAGCTAAACACCAACTCCTGGTTGAGAAAACAGTTGATCAAGACTGCAGGTCACAACACTCCAAACTGTGCTCAACCTGGATTGATTATAAGAAAACCTAGGACTCAATGCCGCACAATGCCACACGCCTAAATGCTTGGAACTCAACTCGAAACTCGCTTTGTTTGTTTTTTGTACTTTATTTGCAGCACATTTTGAATAAATTCTTGGGCTGCTATGCTACCTTTCACTTTAGCATATTTATTTTTTATTAAATTAAAAAAAAAAAACAAAAAAAAACAGTATCTTCACCAAATCATGGCTACGTTCCACTTAACATAACTTTAATTAAAACCCCTTGAAGCTCTGAAAATGTTATTTTTGTTGATTCAAGCAGTAAGAAAAACATCTTATAGATTCAAAATCAGGAGAAACCAAACAATTTTCAGACCAAGTCAGAACTGTGAAGGAGCACTAGTGCCACTTAGTGGTCTCTTGGTCTATATTACAAGAACTAGCTAATTAATTTATTTATTTTTTATTTTATAAGGTGCAAAGGACCAAACGTTTGTAGTTTTTGTTTTAATGAAAAGAAAGAGGAATGTTGCTGCAAGACAAATCCAATCACTGCATCTTAATAAACCACATTGAAAACACAGATTCAAAGAATTAACTCTGTCCCACTAATGCACTATAAAGTGTATAATATATTACAATTGGCACTGCACATTTTATTGCAAGTCTTGAAAATAATGACATTTTTATTTTCAGTGTGACTTTTGAATCCAAAACATTTCACCACTGGCTCATAACATCCACTAGATGGCACCGTCTTCATATCTATTTTATATTCCATCCAAACGGTTGCGGACTAAAGGCCTGACTTTTATGGAGATCCTGTCCCATAATTAAAGCAACGGTGATTCACTAATCATTTCCTCCTTTTTCTTTGTCACATCTATCTGTGCTGACACAAAACTGCAATGAGTTTGAGACCTCTGAGTTGATCGATTACTCTGCTTGTCTCATCAGAAGTGAGTTTTTTTACCTTCAAATTCCAAAAAGTGTGACTGTCCTCCCTCACACTCCATTGTGAGCTGGATTAGTACTTATGAACATCCATCACACTGAAAGGTCAATATACAATGAAGAGGGCCATAACAATATCAGCACATATTTGTCATGTGATATGGTGGAAGCGGTGTTATTAAAAGCTCAACATCAGTCACCGGGCAGGACAGGCTGTGGTTTAACGCCCTAATGTGACGTAAAACTGTGGTTTTATGTCTTTGCAAACAGGAGGACGCAGAGCCGTTTTTCTACTCGTACAGTGAGTAATCGCAAAAACATGCATTTTGAAAGGGCATTTGTCAGTGATCCTATATGTGCTCTTCCCAGTGGACCTGGCCTCTGGCGCTGCTGGAGTGTTTCTATGAGGACAAGTGCAGCGAGAAGGTCAAGCCCGCCTCAGAAAAATCATTAACAGCCTTTTTATTTGCTTTTATACTCTGCCTGCATGAGCGGGATCAGAGGTGACAAGGACAGGAACTCATTGTGGATTTTTTGGGACTATTTTCACGGTTGTTCCTCCTTATGTGTGGAAACAAGGTGGGGAGGTGGAATTGAATTGCAGATGTCAGTTTAAGCAACCTCTACAGTCGAGAGGGAAGAAGAGACAAGGTTAAAGCTGTATTTGTTGGGGAAGAAAAGAAAGGCCAGTAAAGAACAGTGAGTTTATTAACATTTCAGAGCAGACTGCCCATCAGCTCCTTCACAGGACCAGTGAATCATGTAATCTGTGTCATGGGTGAAATATGAGACGCTGGAAAAGAGGGACGGCAAGAGTTGAAAGTTTCTCCAGTGGGGGATCAAGGAAATACAGCCACTTCAGTCTCTGTTTGCAGAGCAAACTGCTTGCTCGAGAGCGTTTAATTTCACATTCATTAGAAAGGTTCTTAAATTAATGATGCGTTGTCAAGTATGGCGAGTGATAAGACGCACCAAACAAACCGGGGATATTTATGGTGCTGGGCTGAATTTCATCACCTTCACTGGAGAGCCTTTGTCTGGGCTTGTGTACAGTTTACAACACATGCTAGACTGTTTTTGAGTTGGGACAAAACCCCCTAAGAAAGCAAACAAAAAAAAAAGTCTTTACACTATATTGATAAAGGTCACATTTTAATGTAGAAAAAGACTTGTGTTGTTAATCATATCAGTGCAGAAGCGATGTTAAAGGCCCACTCTTGTTGTTGGTCATGTACTCTGTTTCCCTTTGTCAATCACACCAGTTTCAGGTTCATCATGATTCACAGCCGTGTTCAGTTCAGTTAATAACCCCCAGCCTATTGATATGTCTGGTTTTCAGGTCATCTGCTCTGCTCTGTTTTGTTGTGCCTTTGTTGGGCCTCTGGTTTTGGCATGTTTCAGTTTATTTATCAGATGCTTTAGTTTCTGTCACCAAACCTGGTCTCCTTCATTTTGCATCCTACACCACCATTTCCTGACAGCATATGCAATAATGCAGGGATCCATTTTTTTAAATTTGTTTACGAAGCATTTTCACTTAGGGAATGCAAAATAGTTTCATTAAATCCAGTATTTTGGCAAATAATGTATAATGGCAAAGACTTTTTTTTCAGAATATTAAATTCAGGAGTTAGTTTTTACTAGAAGAACATCTAATTTTGAATAAAGAATCTAAATAAAGATTCCACATTTTTCAGTTTAAGTAACTGGTTATGTTAAATCAGCTATAACAGGACAAAACTGGTTTTTGAATTAAAATAAAAGGCTAAATCAATCTGTTTTAAATAAAACTGCAGGGAACTGTGGCTCAAATAAATTCAGCATGTAAACAATTCCTATTTGTAAACGATTCCGTATGCTTTATGTCAATACATTTATTTAAAACCTATTTGGAACATTTTTCAATAAGCTTTAGACAAACAAATATGATATCTTATATGAAATATCTTTTCATCTGCAGAAAACAACTGTTTACTGCCAAAGAGGTGGATTCATGTGATGTCACTCTTAAACCCTCCTATTGAAAGTTGCAAACTGGCTGACCAATATAAATGTGATGAAAAAAAGTACATTTAAACCTTTGGGAAATAAAAGTGATTTCTATTCTGATCACTTCCTTGGATTTTTGGATTTGGAGACAGAAAGCAAAGGCTGGCCTAATTTACATGACTGGAGAAAGCAACAGAAGAAGAAATGGGACAGGAAGATGTTTTGAACTAGACTGTTATGTCAATGCATTGTTAAAGGATTTTTTTCTTCAGGGCAACTGGATATTAAAGGCTCAGTTTTAGCAGAAGATTATGTTCAAAGCACAAGAGTGTCCATCAGTGCACGTGGCTCCAGGAGAACCTTGGCAGGAGGTCACTGACTGACCTTGTGGTTGCATCGTCTGACCTCTGGCTGTGTGTTCTGGACACTCACGTGAAGAGAGATTCTTCAACTAAACACCACCTGGTGGTGAGTTGGGTTTGCTGGCGGAGGAAGAGGCTGGACAGACTCAACACACCCAAACCTACTGTAAGAGTCTGCAGGGAACCTCTGGTGGAACCCACCTCCTGACCTCACCATCTGAATCCATCATGACCATCTCTAACCAGGTACCAAGGAAGGTTGGAGACACTTAGTGTGAATGGCCCATGTTTTGCACCTCCATTGTTAATGCAGCTGTTTGGCCGCAAATGACTGATACCAGTTGGGATCACAAACCCTGGTAGTTTCTGCCAGAAGCAAGGGTACTAAAGAAGAAGTCCTGTCACTTCTAGTCATCTTGGGGACCCCCAAAACTCTCAGACCTGAGTTTTTGCCTCAAGGTCTGAGAAGAGTTCGGGGATGCCATGAAGAAGGATATTGAGGAAAGCAATTTTCTGCCAATATTGTTTACAGTGGTGAGCTGAAGACCTTGAACCCGGTCACTCGGGGTTACCTCTGAGCTCCACCACATTGGATGAGATCAGTTAAGGTGATGTAGTCATCTTTTTGTGGCTGCCTCTTGGGAAAAGAGTTCTGGGCATGTCCCGCAGGAAGGAGGCCCAGGGGAAGAGCCAGGACACGCTGGAGACACTGAGTCTCTTAGCCGACCTGAGAGAGTCTTGAGGTTCCTCCGGCAGAGCGTGGGGAAGTTTCAGTGGACAGGAAGGTCTGAACCTCTCGACAATTCATTCTTGTCTGTTCATTTATTGACCAGTTAAAAGATTTAAAATGCATATGTGACATTTTCAGGTGTCTTGACGAGACAGAAAAATAAATAAGAACCCTTTCAACTGTGTGTGCAGTTATTATTATTCTTATTTGAGAATAAAAGAAGCTGGAAAAAAGCCTGTTAAGCATCTTTGTTTGACTGAGTAATGGAAACCTGTAAGGTGGGATTTACACACCAGCAGGGTGACGAGTGTGATGCAAATGAAACATCTTAATCCAAAGCGATATTTGAAAAAGGCAAAAAGCACAGATTGGTTATAAATCCCCCCAAAAAATCCATGTGCCTACATTTCTGCCTGTTTCAGCCATCCCACAACTTCACGTGGCCTAAATAATAACAATAATAATAATATTAATACATAATGCATCAGTGCATGCCATATGAATGATGCCAAGTGTACGTTCCACTTCATTAATTCATCCATAATGAGTTTTGCTGCATGTAGGAGCGCCTACCTTAGAGGCAGCCGCAAGAGTCAAAACTAATTTAATCAGAATTTTAAATCCCAATCTACACACACAGCCTTTGTTTGCAGAGAATAAAACACAAACCAGCTTTGAGCTGCAGATGAATCACTGCCTCTCTCTGTTCTTTAGGATGTATACATCACAGCTTCTCTGCAAACCAGTAGGTGTCTCTGCAACACAAACGGACTCTCCAATAAGTTGAGTGCTTCACTTACTGCCGGATCCCATTGATCCCCACTTCCTCCCTTGTGTGTGTGTCTATATACATTCTCTAAAAAAAGCTGAAAATACGACTTAACACCAAGTTCAAGTGTAATGCGCTTTGTTAATTGCTTTCAAGAAGTGTGATGCACATCACAAGATTACAGGAACTAGAGAGCGCAGCAGTGAGTCTCTGCAGGAGTCGGGAGAGGTTAGGTTTATCTCCTGCTGTCCGTGGCTGACACAAACTCCTCAAGGACATTATCAGCTTTGATTTGTTTGCTGCCCATATCTGGCTTCTCTTTTATTAAGCAGCAGGAGCATCTCAGATGCTGCTCAGGTGAGTTTGTGTAAGTGCACAAGTAACATGAGCAACTTGGCTGTGCTACATAACCAGTGATTTCTCACCAAAAAAAAAATAGTCCCATTCTGATCATCTTTTGATCAATTCTCAAAGCATTCCCAGTGGTTTTTAATTATGATTATGTCATTTCAAAAACCTGTGTCATTGTTCACCTGCTCCTGGTTCATAGTGATTTAAATTAAAGATATAGTCAGAAATGCAATTTTAATCTGAATTATCTTTATATATGTCCTCAATGAGAAGAAATGTGCCACAAGAACATGTTAAAAATGAGAAAAAATATTTATATCAGAGCGGCGGGTCTTTAAAATTTCCAGAAATAAGCAGAAAATTAAATCGAAGATCTCACGGAGAGTCGAAGCAAGTTTGAGCAACCCCGTGCAAACGTCAAAAGGCCGTCATTAATCATGCGAATGTGTCATGCACCACACAGAGGTGGTGCGCCGCATCTGCTCTTCAGTCATATATCCTAATCATCACCATATCAAGGCTCCAGATCTGTCCGCAAATACATTATTCAAATTTTGCTCATTAGGAAAGTCATTTCATCCGACAGTTACGTCCACCTAAAAGTTGAAGAGGGGAGCTTAATGGAATTACGTTTCATCCTGACTCTCATTTGCTAAACTTCATAATGACAAATTCTCTCTGAAAATGAAAAGGAAGAATCATTTCTGTCTCTCAGCTGCTTTTGCTGTCTTCCTGGCTGTGTTGAAAAACTTTAATGTAAAAGCGTCGTTTGCAAAAATTAGCAAAAAAAAAAAAAAAGGGTTTTCTCTCCAGAGAAAGATGACTACAAAGAAGTCATCATTGTTTCAGACAATGTTCCAGGATGCAGTGTGTGTGCTCCATATCAGCCCTCTACAGTGTATAACTGCATGACAAATCAATTGTAAAATTGTTGTTTAGATTGTTTTGACCGATAGCCACCTAAAGCCCCGGAGGACTCGAGCAACCGAATACACCCCGTGACAGAATCAGAAAAAGCTCCATCAGTTCAGCTGCAAATGTTTCACTGCTCTAATATCATCTTATAATCATTCAATTGTGCATTTTTTGCTTGGATGTTACAGGAGGCTTTAGTTGACAAAGAAGAATCTAGACAGGAGCTATTACTGCTTCATCGCTGAAAAAACGGTTTATTTTAAGACAACCATAGCTGTACATCCTTCCTGAAGGATTAGCCTGGCTTACGATACAGGAGACAATGTATGATCCGTGTGTCCATGGAGAAAGTTCTGCTAACCTTTCCCTGAACTAATCTCACACTGTTACCATTAAAAGTCTAAATCCAGCGGCTGAGGAAGGCTAAAAGCAGATGGACTGGAGCAGCAAATCCACGCATCTCGTGAAGGACGAGTGAAGGAAGAGTTCGGGTGTGGTACTTTTCCTGAGTGAAATACTGCTGGCGGTTTGTGCTCATGATTTGTTTGACCTCTGCCTTCCTCTGACTCCATAAACCTAACACCCTTCAGAAAATAACTCATCAAATCCTTTCACACAAGAGTTTGTGTTCCCTCAACTTTTCTATTATGATTTACTGAAGTCAAAACATTTCCGACTGAACTCGGGCCATTCAGCAGCAGCTTTGGGACTCATTTCCATTCTCTGGGCCTTCAATAAAAGCATACTGCGACCGCTGATGGTTCTCAAGGTGACAAGGTAGATGGAAGAGCATCCAAGCTTTTTCTCTGACTCTAACCTGTTGAAATGTTGTTAAAAAAATCCCACAGTCAATATGAAGACGAGGAATATGTTCTAGGTTAAAAAAATAAGCCCACTAATTGAAATGTTCTCAGCTTCTTGTGACACTGTTTGTGTTGTCAAACTGTTTCTCTGATATTACAGCCTTGTAATAATGTTAATGCAGTTAATTGTGCATGATGTGCAGCAGCAAAGATAATTAGTGGTACGAGCATAGCAGCATAGCACGATGCATCTTTTGTGACAGGTGAAACTCTTTAAAACAGTACATACTAACTGTAAAATATTTAGCAATATTTTGCTGTATTTCCAACAAAATAAGTTTCTTGTAAATAAATGTTTAATATTCAGAGGAGTGTGAAGTTATACATCACTGTCATTTATGAAAATGAATTTATTTTTTCCACATAAGCCTTTTTTTTTAAGGTGCAAAAAGTCAGACTCTTAAAAGCAGTTTTTCTGATTGAGACAAACAAAAAACTTGGATAAAGGACAACCTGTCACTGTGTTTTGGGAATTCCAGGTTCTAAAACCCGTCAGTCAGTGAGTAGTGATTCGTAGGGGATCGATGTGTCACAGATGGAGCTCACGGCAGAATTATCCAGCTTCTCCATTCTTTTACAAGTTCATCTGCAGTCACAATGCTTCACTGCAGGAAGCTGTAGAAAACCAAAACCATTAGAGCTTTTAGAAAGATTAGTTAGCATTTCTTTATATGTATTTTTATGTATTAATAGCAAACTCCTGACATTTCCTGAAATTAACCTCTTAAAACATGACTTGTTTTAGCTGCCTTATCTTAAAAAATCCAGTTGTAACTGTTATAATCCAATATCTTTGTTTGCATGGTGCCTTGAAGCTTTCAGACCAATTTCTCATACAGTCAGACACAATGTCACTTCACACAATAAAATGTGATGGTCTCAATCAGATGTAGGTTCATGGTAGAAGTCAATCTTTGAGGGATTTCAACAAAACCAAGTGTTTCAGCAACAACTTTTAAAAGAGGATGCTTAGAATCCGCAGGACCCAGAAAAAAATGTCTGTGGGTCACAAAACGTTTCAATCCCGCCCCAAAGTCAAGTACATTATCGTCAACACAAAGTCTTGTCACAAAGCTGTGATGAAGCCACAGATATGATAGAAGTTAAAGTCTGGTTCCTTGTAAGGCATTAAAAAAGCACAAAACGCTCTGAAGGAGAACAATTTGATCTCCATGACTGGCAGGGTGTGATTTGCTCAGTCGTGACCCATCATTCATAAACCAAAACAGTCGTAGATCGCCGCCCCACATTAAAACAAATAATAGTATTATTGTTATTGCATAGTTTCTGCCTGCATTGGCCCAGTTGGTGTTTATTTTCCTAACACTCCGTGTCCACAGACAATGGCAGTGATCCATCCTGACAGCCAGAGGCTGAGCGACAGATTCCACACAAGAGGGAGCCCCAAGGTAATCATTTGCATTTGTTTTTTATTGCAATCATTAGGGCTCCCCTGCCGGGCCCACAGTACAACTCTGTGTGACAGACCCAATGTTTTATCTGAGAGTCGGGGGAGATGTGATTCTGGGAGTGTGCCGAGTTGAACAGTACACTGCACCGATATAGAAAGCAGGCCGGCGAGTTTGCAGCAAACATGCTGACATCTTTGTTGCAACATGTGCTGGATTAGAACCAGATTTCCAGAGCAACAAGTCTTTGATTAAACACAAAGTATACTAATTATCTTACTAACTGCTCCTGTCTGAGTATTAAGAGATTCTATTATTTTAATTTTAATTATGAAAATCTAATGCAGGGCATAGCAGAAATGGCTGAAAGCAAAGTGGAAGAAAATTCTGCAAAAAAAAGAGGAGGAAACCTAGATCAAACAAACCGAGCAGTCTTGACCTACATTTGATTCAGGAGAAAGAAGAAGTTTGCAAAAATCACCTTCAAACTGAAAGTGTCTTTAAGCCTTAGTTACATGCACCCATATGGGGGGTGCGGGTTTGTCTGGGCTCTTGGACGGTCATGAGTCTTGTAGTTTCCTTGAGGCTCACTCATAGAACGTCATGAAAATTGAACTTTTTTTTTCTTTTTAAATGGTTTATTTCAAGCAATCAGGCAAAAATAACACAAATGTATTCCAATCAACAGATGTTTATATCTATAAAAACATTTCAAACAAAGGATAACTAGGCATCAAATGATAGAATGCTTGAAAGGGAGTGGGAGGAAGCGAACTTAGGTTATCTCACCCCGACTCGACCACACCATTTACTTTACATTTGTTATCAACATCTGGTTCGTATTCTTAGATCAGATATGAATACTGTACAAACGTATATTTAGGTCATTAAGCATCCTTAAGTAACAATGATTTATATTGATATGTATGTAGAGATAACACTTATTTAAACTCTTTAATAGCTTAGGCAGAAAACGTGAACTAGTGATGTTTCAAACATCCACAATTATATATTATTTCTCATGAGAAAAACTCATAAGAAATCATTTATATAAAAGTCATTTATATAAATCAGTATAAAAAAATCAGAAACACACCATTGTTGTGGGTGTGGTAAGTATATTGTGAAGCATTTGTGAAGCTAATGTGAGTTGCACTTACTTATGTATTAATGATGCTGTTGCACGGTATCCTTACGCCACACTCCTGTCATTAGAAAGATGCTGGCTTCTTACTGACAGTGCACAAATGTGTGATACGCAACAGGATGACCACACAAAATACACTGTAATTGTCTCATTTGCTCTTTTCTAACAGTCGGGCTGCACACGAGGAGCACACACTTATCACTTGAGCAGCGTGCGGGGGGTATGGGGGTCACAAAAAGATGAAAAATGCATACAACAGGCCTGCATCTCACCCATTCACACTATAAGAGGAAAGGAGTGAGTAACTCCTCCCCTCTTGCATTTCAATTCTCTTCCATTCCTCCCACCTCCATGCCCCATAGAAGTTTGTCCATTTTTGGCCACAGACAGCCCATATCCACCTGTAAGGCCAGTTGAGCCTAGAACCTTAATTATCTCGGTAGCTTTAGGAAAACAGTGATTTATGACAAAAACTTATAGTACACAACTTTTATGTTGTAGGCAAAAGCCAATTAACTGTTTTTTCTTGAAGACGAGACGCATTCAGACTCTGACAGCCTGCTTTTCTGACACGTCCGTCTCACAGTCACTGAAACAAAGACCATTGTCACTAATAACCCTGTGTATGTGTAGGTGTGAGTGTGTGTGTGTGTGTGTCACAACACAAGCAGGATCATTAGACTTTGATGAAACAACTGCAGGCCGCGAGGTGATGCAGAAACAGCCTCCTACGCAACAGACAGACCAGACAAACTGCTTTTGAATATTACCCTCATTCAGCTCATTACAGAGGAGACAGATGCTTTTCTAACACCTATGCTTAGTCGTGTCTTCCCGCTAGTAGCCCACAAACACCTCTAATAGATGCCCTGGTCTTGCCAGTCTTTCTGAAGGTGTCCTCCTTATCTGTGCTCCCTGTAAGGAAGTCTGGCCCTTCTCAATCAACATTGCTCCTGCCTCTAAGACTCATTCCAGTTTGGTGCTGGCCCCTCGATACCTGAGCAATTACCTTGCTCTGCCCATCACACTGTATAACATCAGTTTGTCACTGTAGCGCTGCTATGGAGGAGACAGAGTTTTCAGAGCTTAGTAATGGACAGGAAAAGTATGATGCGTGGATACTTCACAGATCTGGTTTGCTCTGGATTGATTGTGTTGCAGTGATTTTTGTACGGTTGAATATATTGATTTTTAAGGCTTCTCAGAAAAAAAAAGTTTGAAAGGTAGGGTGGACATTTTGAAAAATAAAAACACAGATGATCTGAAGAATGAACTAATTTCATGTCAAAATAGCAGGAAAAGCTCCACCTAAATACACCCTACAGAGGGACGTCCTCATAAAAGTATTAATGAGGTAAAAGCTGCTCTCAGGTGGAGGCTGCTGTCGTTGTTGCAGCAGGTGAAAGTGCCAGAGTAAGACAAGATCTGTGTCGAAGTAATGAGGGTTACACATATCAAAATGTCATAGTTGATGCTTCTCTCAAGTGACACCAAGACTTGGGGTGAAACAATGGTGGACCTGCAGGGAGACGCCGCTCTTTTAAAGAAACACCCGGAGGATAAGTTTAGCCCATCAAGGATCACTTTTAGACATGCTCATTCCAGGCACGGTCACATTATGCAAAGCCTTTTTTACCAATGTCTTTCTTCAACAGTAATCCACAAATATCGAAAATTTAAATTTCATTTCATACATTTGCAAACACTTTGAAACAACAAGAAAAAATGGTTTCTTAAATGTATTCTGGTTGGCTTATTGGATTTCTAAATAAAATCATAACAAGTCCTAGTCATTAGAGATAACTTTATTTCCACAGAGGTCTGCTGCTGTCCTGCTGCTACTGTCAGCTTTCTCTTCTTCTGCTAGTTAAGTTCTGGATAGGTTTTCTGGTTTACATGTTCAGCCATGAAGTAGAGACGATGATGTTCGCAACACTTTGTTCCATTATTGATTTGAAAAAGCCAAAATAAGTGAAAGAGCTTCAATGTGCACTACTAAAAGAACATCCAAATACTGTGAATGATTTGGAATATTATAATATTGGTGAAGAAAATCCAGTGTTTGTCATAGTTTTACATTTTGTGTCTAATTTGCCGGAAGACAAAAATGTGAGTAGCAGTCTGGATTGAGAATGGAGAGAAAAAGATTGTTTATTTGTGGCAGAGTTTCGCTCCGTTGCCAATCACAAATCAACTTTTGGCTTAAACTGAAGTGTCATCCTGCATGATGCAATTTTTTGTGTACAACAGTAAAGCTCTAAGGGTGCAGTTACCCTGAAGTTCTGCACAATAAATTTAGGAAAGCATAACGTATATATTTATTTTGTTTGTTTTTGTAGCAGATTTAAATCACAGATTTTCAATATTCTTTTTATATTTGATGCCAAAAAATACTTTTTCAATAAAAGTAAGTGCTTGGGTAAGTGCAAGAAAAGTTTAAATGCAGGAGGAAAGTAGTCCTTTTAGTCCCTCTCTTCTGAATCAAGTTCTTTTGACCTTTTTTAGTTTATTTTTATCTTGTTTTCTCTCCAGTTTATTCAGAGCATCAAACTTTTTATTCATTGACCTTATACCTCAATAGTCATCATCGACCTATTGACTCCTAATGTGTTTCTTTTATTGTCTATTTGTAAGGTGGCATTCAATTAAAGCGTGCATTCTTCCATACATAAATCTGAGTCAACCACCTTAAATTCATGTCAGTCTGGTCTCAAAGGCTGGACACAAAGTTATCAACATCCCTCGCTCTGAGAACAACTGGGAGGTGTTGCTGCATGAAGATGATGAGGCTTCATCTGCCTTGCTTTCGATGTTTACAAACTTCCAGTCAACAAAAACACAATGACTGAAGGTGCATGCTCTGTGCTGGCCATCCTTTTGCCATGCAAATGCACTTTAATTTTACATCTGAGTCAGAATGTTGAAGTCTCCTGAAAATGAACAGTATTTTAAGCAGGATTTATAACCCTTTAGCACCAGAGTTTTAGCTCGAGAGTTGACATTCTTTCGACTAACAAAACTCCATTCTGAAGCATATTTGGCATATACTGGCAACCACGCGTCAGTCTGCCCCGTGGCGGTTGTGGCTGCATCAGTAGCTTATCATCACCAAGTATGAATGAGGTGTGAATGAATAGTGGATATATGTTGTAAGTGCATCTGTGAGCATCTCAAAAGTGCAGATAAATTCAATCCATTATATTATTATTAAAAACTGCATAACCATAATTAACCCTCTCAGGACCAAATTACATCTTGGTAGCAGCATTTAGCTGTTGCAAATCTGCAACGCCTGCCCTGAGAGGGTTAAAAGACCACTGGGAACATTTAAAAATAGATCAAACATTCGGAATAGGGCTTTAAAGGTTTAAAATGCCCTTTATACTTTTGTTTAAGACCACATGAGTGCATTTGTGTTAAAGTACTTTAGTTTTTATGTCTCATTCCACATATGACAGATACAGAAATACCTCTTTAACCTTCAAAGCAGAGGTTAGTTTCCAGCACAGAGGACCATTGTCCTACCATGTCTTTTATGAACAGAACATATAGATTCCTAAAAAAAAAAAAAAAAACATTTTCTTTTTCAAATGAGAGCCCAGCTTTGAAGAAATACTTTAATGTATTCAATTGTCTCCCACCCCAAATGTGCCATTTGCTTCATCTACGGCACAGTTGTTTGGTGCACTGTCAGCAAATGACACAATTTCAGAGTGCTAATACTGTAAATAGAGCTGAGCAGAAAGAAAATCTTCAGATTCAGATCGTCAGCCGCTGTCAGATTTAGAGCTCTATTCTGGGATCAAAAGAGCCTCGAGGATCGGGAGAGTTTGTCTGCTGCGTTAAATCTATGTGACGGGATGACAACGTCAGTGATCTAGAGGAACATCAATCAGAGTGCATCTCTGTATTCAAGAAAGTTTGTTTGCATTTTGGAGCTTTGGTTTCCTCTTATTGGCTGTAACATGTATTTAATACAAAGGCATTTTTATGTCGAGATGTGAGCAACATTGAACAGTAAAATCGAAGCAAATGCAATCACTGTTTGGGTTAATTTGAGGAAACCTTGAAACAGTCATTCAAAAGTTTCTTTTTACAAAACTTTTCATAGAGAATGTGCAACACAAAGTGCTTACTTTGCAGAGCAGTAAGAATAAAAAACCCTCCACTTCACCCCCAACATGTACCAAAGAGATTAGTACACTGTCAGAGACTCTTAGTGACACAAATACCCAGACTCTCAACTGTTGACACACAAACACTGCAAAAGTGAGGGGAATGCTACAGAGGATTGAACTTTTTAACAAATGTGAGACTACTAGATGAGTTTTAAGAAACATCGACATGATTTTGCACTCATATTTTGTGCATCGTTTCCACAATTTTAGTTGTGTAAAAGTCTAATGTGTCGGCATAACTTGGCAGAAGTTCTACAATTGATTGTAAAAGAAAACCTATCTAGTCCAAAAGAAGCTTTACAAATGTTTCCTTCATTGCAGATAAATGGCTAACTTCTTTTTAAGAGGTTGTAGCTGCTTTTCTTAATTTAATTTACTACTTTTTTTTTAAAACGTAATGCTTTTATTTCAAAATGTATCTCTCTGTATTCAGTGCACACCCCCACACAGGATAAGAGTTCATTTTAAGACTTTTGTCAATGGGAGGATTTTTTTTAATTTCCAGAAACAATAAAATGGCTCTAAGCTTCGACTGAACAGCAGCAGGAAACATTTGTTCTTGACAACAGCTTTTTTGTGTCTTTGAGTGCGTATTATTACTGTTTATTCAGTTTTATTGCACATGATCATTTCTGATGTCTTGCTTTAGATCTTTCTTCAGAACAGTTTTTCTTAAAAAATAAACCCAATAAAACAACAGCTCAAACTACAGATTGTTTTAAATACTTTCATCTTTTTAATGTCTTTTCATTGACAGAGGTTAATCGTTTCCTTTTTTATCTCCTGTTAATTTTACTCAAAGCAATTTAGTAATGTGAAACACTGTCGACCACATGGTGAACAGAAGGAGATTTTAATAAAGCAGGATCAGACAAGAAGTCACAAAACACATGTCTGAATAACAACTAATTCCCTGGAAATGTCACAACAATAAAGTCGCTTCTGTTTGACGAGGCGGCTAAAGAGGAGTGTCTTTTCCTGAAAGATTGTTTGCAAAAACCCAATAAAACCCAGCAACTAGCATATTAAAAAGTTTAGTGCATTTCATAAACTGCTGCTTGTCAGAATGCACTGCAATCCTAAATGTTTTGCATGAGTGGAAACAAGTTAAATATGTTCACATTTTCCAATAAAGACCTACTCTAATGAAAAGTATGCATTTGTTGTTTTTAACTTGTTCTTGTAACATTTTCCTCATGATGGAGGACACATATAAAAGAATGTATGACTAATACTGTGTTTCTGAGTATTTATATTTTCAGATTGTGATGGATCAGGAGTCTCAAATCCCAACAGAAAAATCACTTCTGCTTCATTATACCTGAAACATTTGTTGTCTGACATAATGTAAGATGTCAGTCCCAGTTAACTCTAAGCAGAAAGTAAATGTTGCATTATTGAAAAAGTGACTTTGACAGTAATCTGTGGTGATTTCTGAAGGATCAAGCGGGATCTAAAGTGAGCCCTCTGAATATAAGATTCTGTGAGAAATATGTTTTTTTATGTTGATGTTAAAAAAATATACTTATTACACGATTTCCTCACTTTAACAATATAGATGTAGATTGCAAATATTTGTTAGCCCAACATTCTAGTTTACCCTTGTGAGTTTCTTAAATAAAAAAAAAGTTGCATAAAGAAATATGGAGCTGTCAGATATTGTTTTTACTCCGTTTTTTTCAAATGAACTTTCATAAGATAGGTAACTAAGTTGCGACTCATTGTGGCTAAAAGTGGAACAAATTGAACATTTTTTTAAAGTTTAAAATGACAGTTGACTGACTGATGCCTCACAGGGTGGCTTTTGATTTTGGAGAACGAGTAAAAATATTTTAGTAAATTATATATATTTAAAGTATAATTCCAATTGAATAAAAGAACACTGGTGATATTTAATGTAATTTTGTTTCATAAAGTTCTTAATCTTAAATAATAGGATAACTTTGCTATATTTTGTATGTTTGCAGTCGTGTTTTTCATTTTTTTCTCCTGATCTTAATTGCTTTAAAAATGCCTTTTTAGGGGATTAAATTTATTTTTAAAGCAAAAATGCATTTTTTTGCTCAACATGATTGTGTTTTCCAAAAATAAAATTCAGCAGAAAGTTTTACAAAACCCAATAAGTTTATATTTTGTTCCCAAATAAAAGAGAATTCCAGGTTGACATTTCAACCACCTGCCTCATTTTTCTCCCAAAATAAGATGCTAGTTTCATTTAAAAAAAAAAAAAAAAATCTATTAACTACAATTCTAAGTTATAACATCAAAGGATGGAGTAAACCAAGAACATTAATAAGCGGATTAAAAACATATTTTCTGTTTCAGATGCTGACATGGAGTGTTCATTGCTAACTCCCTGTTTGTTATGAAGATAGTGGGAGAAGAAGAAGGGAGGTTGAATCCGGAAGATCCAAAAGTAATTGGTGCCACTGCAAAAACTAAATCTTAAAAAAGGAAAACAAAATTTTGCTTCTTATGCAAGAAAAAATAAGCTGCATTAAGAAAGATTTTCCAATAGGAAAACAGTCTCACTTTGAGAAAATCTGACGTAGTGAACCAGAGTTTTTTTTATTATTAAAATAAAAATTTTTTGGTAAATCCCCATTTCTGACCCCATTGCCAGATTTTTTTTTTTTTTTTTTTTAAAGAAAGTTTTCCAGTAAGTTAAATCTATGTGTATACAAGGGGTCTCTTTTTGCAGTATGAGATCCAGCTGGATCCAGAAGAGTTTGTAGCCTTTTTTTAAAGAGCGCTAGGACCTAATTTGTGGTTTCAAAGGTACTTGAAGTATCGGCCATAAATAAAAACCAATATTTGATTGAGGAGTAGAAATGTGTTGCCAACATGAACTCGATTTAAACTTAAACTGAAACGAGAATGGAAATCCCTGCAAATTAAAGTGGAGACACCAGAGATGAGCTGCGTGAGCTTGATTCTACTGGAAGAGGAGACCCTAAAGGGACGAAAAGTGAGAGTAAGAATTGCACAAAGGAGAAGCATGACAGGACTAGGAATACCAATGGCAGCCATTTGTAACTCAGATTTCACGGTTATTTTAAATGTGCGTTTGCAGAAGTATCCCCTCATTTATTGCTTCTAATTTAATATTTTAGGAGGAGCTTCAACAATTTTTTTCCCTTGTTTAGTTTTGAAAATAGACTGGATTGAGCATTCCTCTTTGTATTTTCATTTCTTTTTCTGCTATTTTTATTTTCTCCTTTGAAATGATAAGATCCTTCTTCTCAAGCCCGCTTCTATTATTTTTGCCTGACAGGTCATGAAGATAAGATCATGTTCTTTGTTCAGGAACTAGACTTTTCCAATTGAATTGCTTTTTTTTTCTTTACCTTAAAGAAAGTCTACAGCCTTTGGACATCAAGTCAAAAGTTTGGACAACTCAGAGAGTAGAACTCCAAAAGCTTGTCTAAACTCAAACTCTCACTGCATGACCTCTACAGAGTAAGAATTTTTACAAAAAAACATGATTAAATTCATGAAGCTGTCTTTGTTGACACTCTAAAACACATTAACACTTGCATCGCAGATGCTTTTTGAGCACAGTGTGCTGTTTGTTTTTGCTGTGTTAAAAAAACAAACAAACAAAATACAGCTTAACATTAAAAATACATATTTTTCACTCTGACGCTCATTATTGAAAATAGGAGCAAAAAATGAGCTGCAGAATACTTATTCCAAAATTATTGTCAGATGGATTTCAATAAAAAGATTATTGTTGAAGACAGATGAGCAGAAGAAGCTGTTTTTCATAAAAACATGATGTCTAAACCGCACACTTTAAGGTGAAGACAATGTCGAATGATCTATGTCGTTCTTAAAATGTCTGTTATTCTGAAATTTACCTGAAGTTCCAAACAATCAAAAGTATCTGCGATTTTGATGGAGCCTGGAATTCAATGTAAACATTTTCATTATAATTACAAAATTTAAATCCATTTCATATAAGATCCGAAACAAGATTTTGCCAACTAAGCTAAATTTAGCCTCGTGATTTACCATTAAACATTTAAACAAGAAAACAACAACAGTGTAACAGTCTAATGGGATAAAAAGGATACAGAAAAAAACCTTTTCACAAACTAAAAAACAAAAGGACTCAAGGCCATTTTTCATTTTTTTAGGAACACAGAGAGTTTACAAAACCATGAAAGTGCAGATAAAAGGACATGCATGCATTTTAGCAGATCACCAGCTTTTTTAGCTTTCTGTTTATCTTCACAAAAAAACAAAAACGTATCTCTTGACAAAAACATGTTCTGCACAGCCTAAGAAATAATTATTCTGAATATTTTGGTTGTTGACTCTTTTTTTTTTTGTTGTTGATTAATGTGTGTTTTTAGTAAAAAGCTCATTTATTTGTGGTGTGGATTCAGATTAAAAGTCCAACCAATTATGTGAAAGTACTTAATGGAGAGGAAAATTGATCAACTAATAAAAATGACAAATAACAATTGAAAGTGAAGTCTTATGTCAGTTTTTTAACATTACAGAAATGTAATGTTGTTTTAACAAAAGGCACTTCTGGTCTCTGAACGTTTTGCTGAACAAATATATTTCTTTAAAGCATCAGCTTTATCTACAAACATTACACAGCAACACGTTGGGGAAGTAAGGGCCTATACCATGAAAAATCCACTTTTTGAGTTCTTAAGTGTATTATACTGTTAATTCCTCATTATAAAGAACCCTAAGTGGTATTTTGATCCATTCACACATTTTTGAGTAATACTCAAAAACCACAGCTCTTAGCCCAAGCCCCTCCCATACCCACGAACACGGCTAACACAAACACACACCAACTTTCTCCAGGGAGCTAGCAGTGCTAAAAGAAGTGGTTCCTCTTGATCTGCAGAGAAAACAACAGCTAGCTTTTTTTTTTACAATGCAATCTGTGTTTAAGTGGAGAAAATGTATTTCAGCCTGCGAGAGATTTCGGTAAATGAAGAGCCTGTTCATCAGAAATGGTTGGAGTTTATCTTCGGGAGCACTCGACAGACCGGCCAGCAACTTTTTGTCTGTGATCGCCACTTCACAGATGACTGTTCTGTTGACCTTGGTCTGTATCAGAGTGGATTGTCAGGGAGACTGATCCTCAGAGCTGGCACCATTCCTATAATCAAACCTGAGGAAGATGCCAGACCCTTAAGTAAATCATACAACAAGCTGGAGTTACGCAGTATAAGCATATAATGCACAAGGTAATGATACATTTCTACACATATTGTGCCATGTATAGAGATTCCAGATCAGACTGGGGGTCAAGGGTGTAAGACTCCACAACATGCACATCCATCTTTAAAAAAGTTCGGTGTTGCTGGTTTTCATGAGCGGGTACATGCAGATATGCTGCTGAGGCAGGATCTAGGTTGACGTCATGATTTAGGCATCACCTACAAGGAGCAAAAGGCGGTGCGTCAGAGATCAAGTCATTTTACTTCAGAGTGTGAAAAGAGTTCACAAAAGTAACTCATATTTCATACATTATCTGTTCTTTAGTGTTCCAAAGGTAACATATAATCCTATTCTTGGATATTGCTTACTATGAAATGCTTAATAAAAAACATGGTAAATGCTCCTTAATGAAAGCGCACAAGTGTGGAAATTCCATGCAGCCCCTGAATGCACCTCCTGCTGCAGCAAATATGAGAATTAAATCTGTATATATATGTAACATTGTCAGCCCTAATTTAAATATATATAATTTAAATATTATATATATATATATATATATATATATATATATATATATATATATATATATATATATTTAAATTAGGGCTGACAATGTTACCGATCAAATAATTGGTAATTGGTTAGGCTTCAGCCAACATAATTTGAATGTGTTTAAGGTAAAAGGATCTGTCAGAGTTTTCCTGGAATCTCTCAATAGCTTTTCAAAACTTCCTGAGTAACTAAATGGAAACTAGGTCTATAGAGGTACAATGAAAAAGCGAGACATGTTCACAGCAGTTTATGTCTCGTCAACAGATCTTACAAACACGGAGAAAGCTTTGCAATAAAAATAGCCTTAACAAAAGAAAAAAGCGAAAAGCTCGTTGTTTTGCTCCTGCTGCTGTGTTGAGTGTGTACATCCCATAAGAACAAAATGAGCTCCACAAACAAACAGCCGATGTATCCTGTGGGAGCTCTCTGCTCAGTAGGTGCTTTGGCAGCAATCTCCCGGTTTTTCCAACAGCCCTAAAAAAACGGCTTGGAAGTGTTTAACTCGCTTCAATCATTACAAGGCACGGAAATCACTTTGCCTTCTCTCACAGGTACACGCCAGACATCCACTTTCCCAGTCACTTGAGTAAAATGGAAATTTCCATTTTCACCTGGATCCACATCAGCTAATCACAGACCACTGAGGCTCATTAGCACTATAGGTCTGTTTATGTGCAATAAACTCATTATTGTCTTCCGCTGATTATCTGAATAAACATATTACCTGGTGTATACAGGGTTGGAAAAATGGCTTTTTAACAACTCTGTGCGCCATTGGTTGAGCTATGTTATCAAATCAACAAAATAATCAACTTGCTGCTTAAAAAACTGATAGAACTGCTTTTCTAATCCAATTGTAATTACAGGAAATGAAAGGGATTTGATTTAGAAAACAAATCAAACTAAAAGGTTTTAAAAATCATTTATTTCGACTGAAGTTTATGTTTATGCAGATTAAGAGCACCAATCTATATTACACACAACACTTACTCTTAACCAAAAAAAAAAAATAAATAAATAAATTAAAGCTTTTTTGAGTTTCACTCTGATCATCTTCTGAGTTTTCAAAGCATCTCCAGTGGTCTTTTAAAGTATAATTATGCAATTAGTTTTTTAGAACATAGTTTATGCAGAATGGCAGGAGTTCACTAGAAAGTCATCTCTGAGTTATGGGCAGGACCGTTTGTGCAGAGCAAGCCGGCCTCTTTCCCCTCCCTGTTGCTGACAGCTCTTTGGGAGCTTGTGCCCAGCCCAAGGTAAGTCACAAATAAGCTCTTTTTCAAACATCATTATTTCCTCTGCTCCTTATTCTCAAAGATTCACCACAAATATCTATTTATTATTTATTTTTTAATCATTAAGGGTACATTCAGATAGAACGCATATGTTTTTGTTTCAAGTGAACCAGAGTTTGTTTTCCCTGATAATCCAGAAGAAATTTGTTCATGACATGATGAACAAATTTGATGAAATGAGTAGGAAAGAAGCAACCAATGCAAGCTTGCAGCATGCCTCCGCCGTACCAAAGTAGCAGTAAAAAGTGATATACCTGACCTTGAAACAGATGTTCAAAATTGGTCAGCAAAATATAAAGTTTAAATAAGTGAACTATCCTGACAAGGATTGCAAAGTGCAGGACTTCCATTATTCTTTTTCTCAGTGCTTTGTGCTGCCCTCGTGATTTCTGGCCAATGAGTGAAGAGATCTTTAGTCATGTGGGTTTGTTTACAAGCTTTGGGACTAAAGAACAATATGAAAGTTGAAAGGTAGTCTATATAAAGACTAAACGCGAGATTCAGAACCTGATCCAGACCAAATTAGGCAGAGTTGGTGCGGACCAATGGACTTTTCCAGTTTGAATACAACCTCGCACGTTTATTTTAGCATTATCTTTGTTTGACATGACCATCATCATCCAGCAGCTCATTGGTTAAAACTTAGCGTAAAAAATAAATCTGTGAGCCACCAAAAATGGTAAAGTAAACATCATGTCCTGTCAGAGAATAGGTTTCAAAGTAAAGCTCCTAACAAGGATGGAAACCAATTGGAAAGAGTTCAACAGCAGAATGTAGCTGTATTGGGCTGATTTTGTTTTCTGAATTTGGGAACAATTAACTTTAAAGAGTTCCATTTCTTTAAACTCTTTAACATATCAAGGATATACTTCTGTATTTCTCTATCAAAATTCATATGTGAAACTTACAAGGAAAATGCAAGTATCATTCAAACTGCACCTGCTGGCTTGCGTGGTGCAGAGACAGAAAACATTCAGCTACTGAGAAAATATGACTTGGCATCATGAGATTGACTTCACTGAGTACTGGCTGACTTTCAGGCACAGACTGAGGACAATCCCTGCAGAAAAAAGGCAACATAACATAGTTTTACAGCTCAGAGAGGAGAGCTTAAAGAGCTGAAAATCTTGTTGTGTCAACATTTGATGAGATTGAACCTGCTCTTTAAACCCACCGTTCCTCTAAACTGAAGGAGTGTGTAAACCAGGTCCTCCAGAGCTTCTGTCCCATCTGTTCCTCCAGCTTTGTAGCTATGCAGCCTGTAGCAGGCAATCACAGAACCTCCAGATTCTGACTGACCGATCACACCTGAGTCCAGTAAGTGGCTTCTTGTAAGACAGAGCGTAATGGTTCGTATGACTCATGGGTTTTTTTAATCATCACCACACTTTTTGACTTAATGCTTATGTGGCACTGGAATTTGTTCCTCAATGACGTTCAGATGAGTCTTTTAATCAACAGTTATTAATCTTTGTGTGCTTAATGCTTTACATACATTCCACTCAATAAAAACATTGAAACACTGCTCGCACAAATCTTTGACATTTATGCACGAATTGCTTGTTATGCACACACCAAAAGCTGTGCGCCATTTTACGCACAAATCTCATGTGAGACTCTTTTCATGTCTCCAAGATTTGTGCATATGTGATATGTGCTAGAATGCTGGGTCTTCAGAGTTTTCTTGTCAGCTGCTTTGAACTTAGATTGTGAACAATATTTGGTGAAACCTTACATCGTTCCATTTTTTTTAAACAGATATGCCCGCTAATCAATACAAAAAAGTCACCTCCCCTCACGGAGCCTCCAACACCGGATTCTGAGCGTGGTCTCGTGGACCCTTCTAAACATCTGCAGATCGGAGCAGCTCGCGCTCCTGACTGCTATCGCTATGTTTGCGTACTAGAGCGCCATACATTGACTGCATATGTGGCTGGGGGCAAGGTTGCAGACCAGAACTTCCTGCTCTGGTTTGGCCAGAGCTTCTCCACGGCGAACACAAATGTGGCGGCAAAACTGGGTCATACTTTTTTCTCTCCATACTCACCGCTTTCCATCAGTTTTTGTGATGGTCGCACCTAAATACGTGCAAATAACATCAGCCATAAATATACTGTATATATGTGGATTTGGTTTGGTTTGTTTCAGGGCCGGCCCTGGCCTGCATGGCGCCCTAGGCAAAGAAGCATCTCGTGCAAAATTCGCACATGAGGAGTTGGAACCACTGTTCCACCATACAGCCAGGCTTAGTGTCCAGATTGAAAAAAATTAAAGAGATCAAAACCTAGCAGTGTTGATTAAAGTAGGGAGGTTCTTTTTTTTAAATGACAAAATATGATTAAATTCCTCAGCTTTAAACTCTTGTGTCTAAAATATAAAGAGTACCTCATTTTATTAGCTCAGTAAAAACATTTGGAATCCAGACACAGATGTAACGGTCCACACCAAGTATTTTCCCTGGAGGTTTGTGGTTATTTCAACAGGACGCGACCTCATTCTACACGACTTAGAAACCGCGTGACTTCATAAACACAGGGTACCTGTGTTTTATGGTTTCGCCTGGAGTCCAGATCTGTCTTCTGTTGAAAATGTATGACCACATATAAAACAGCAGAATCAGACAACAACAGGCATGGATTGCCGAGCAGCAGAAATTGAAAACATATTCTTCTTGTATACCTGGAAAATTACAATTCTCACTTCTCAAACAGCTGCAGAGCAGAAGCGAATAGAAGGGTCATAAAACACTACGTTTAACATGCTGCTCCTATCGTCTGTTTCTGAGTGAAGTTGGTTAAAAGAAAATAGCTTATATGATAAAACAAAAACAGCGAGATTTCTTAATTACTTCATAAATTTTGCAAACATTTTGTCCATAACAAGCAGCTGAGGAACTCCACAAAAGTAGAATTAGGAAAAGCCCAATTGAGGAAATGCAAAGCAAGACCTTCCCAGTCAACTGTAACGTAATAAACAAAACCATAAATTAGCAGAAGCTTTTGTTCTACATGGATTTCACTTAGCCAGCCTGAAACAAAAACACGCAGGAGCTGAAATATGACTGTTACATAACAGGGACTGAATGCATTATGAAACTCTGAGGCAAAAAGTCTTCAGACCGAGCCAGAGATTTGTCTGATATAATGTATCAGGAGACACATTACCTCAGGGATCGTTGCCCTACCAGGCCAGCCATTATAAATAATGCAACGAGAATACATCATCATGATGTTTCTCTTTATCCAACATGTGTAGCTGTCAACTTTGATCAATACGAACTCTCTAAAGGCAATGGCATATAAACACAGCACTTTTTTTTTCTCTTCATGCATGCTGTTGGATTCAGGAATGGCACAAAAGAGGCTTTCTAATGCAAAATATTCCAGCGCTTAAAGACCAACTCTTTAATGTTGACCTGGGGGGACTTTTGCAGGCAAGAATACTGTTATCAGGTATATTGCAGGGGAAACAGGCTGAGCAGCTGTTATTGCACAATGATATTTTCACAGGTTTCTCTGTGAAAATGACTCAGGAGAGCAATTTAGCTCAAGTATACTGCATATTCTCTGCGCGTCCATTGTCTGCGCCGCCGTACACCTGTAACACACACTCGCACACAACCTAATAAGAGGTAAATTTGAATTTCAAATTTCCTTTCCTACCATTTCACTGCAGAAATGATCTAAGGACCCCACCTACCAATTCTGACTTCAGATTAAAAAGGTCTTAATTTGCATGGACTCGTACGCGTTTTCATCTCACACACTTTTCATTGCTGTCGAATGATAAGGTGTCGGTATAATTAAAACAATCCGCCATTGATAGGAGTTTTTTTCTTTTCTATCATTGCTCTGGCTTTATTTTCTATTACCTTTATAGGTCACGAGTTTTCTCAAGTTTATTAGACTTTTTTGTAGAAGTTGAGCTTTATAACAATATAAACAACATTGATTTTCAGCACTTTATTCATCTGTGATTTATCTTGCTATAAATCCCTAAAGCCTCATAAAGAATTTCTGATGAGCTCCAAAGACATCATAGAAGCATTATATTGTAAAGCCAAGGTATGCGAAACTCCAACACGTCCCTCAGACACAGACATCCAGGGGCTAAGATGGAGAGTGAGTGCATCATCATACTTATCTGATGAACTACACCTTATGACTTCCTTCCAGCACATGCACAGGGTTGTACCAGTGTTCTCAATGTGAACCTGTTAACACATGAGATTACTTAAAGAAAATGTACATGTTCATTTTTATTAATGCTTATTAATTACACTTGGTGAAGCAACCGTCTTCCGGTAGGGAGGGGTGCCATGAACTGACCATGGCGTCTTTTACCATCCACAGAGACGAGGAAGATGCTGAATACGTCAGCCTATCGCAAAATCCGGATACAAAAAGTCACAAAACTCCAAATGACCCACACAAGCAAAACCTAAGATGTTTTATGTTTGCAAAGCCTGGGGACCCTCTGTGCCTGCAAAAAATTTTCAAGAAGTACATATTTAAATGTCCCCAGATGCCAAATCTGTTTTATCTGCACCCGAAGTGCTCCATTACTACAGCATCTGAGGCTTTGTACTCCAGGGAACCGATGGGTTTTAACTACCTGGGAAAAAAAATGCTTAATAAAATAGTGAAGAGGTCTTTACACATACATATCCCTTTATGTTTTGTCTAATCTCTCTTCTGCGCATTATTAGCCTGTGTGTTTTTTATTTTTCTTTGAGGTGGGTCTGTCAAGGATTTACCGAGTCTCTGACATCAGTCTGGAATCCCGCCAGATCATGTCTGTAATATGGCACTGCTGTGTGAGCACCCTGCAGATTTACTGGGCTCCGTCACTCCTGGAGAGACCAGAATAAAGCAACATTTTGTCTTCCCACAAAGTCGCAACCAGCAGTGGTCAGGGTCCAAAACAATTTAAATCTCTGCCCTTCAAACAGCAATATGATTGAAATGCCAGTATCTCTTTCAAGTTTTACAATCAATGGCAATGTAGAATTCAATGTTAAATGATTATTTCTCCATTTCCATAAGTTACTCCTTTGCTTCATAGAAAGCTAATAGGCTGGATCAGCGGTTGGTAACCGTCAACACTCAAAGAGCCATTTTGACCAGGTTTTCATGGAAAAGACAACACTGGGAGCTGCAAACACTTTCGACATCTAAATGTAATGTTACTTTAAACAAAGACACCTCTGATCTCTGAACTTTTTTATGAACACATACCTTTCTTTAAAGCATCAACTATCTGCAAACACAGCAAAACGTTGGAGAAGTATTAAATATGAACTTATTTAAACCATTTTATTTTTTTGTAAATCAATCCTGAAGACAATATTGGGCACAAAGCAGTGAAGTCTGTGGGTGACCTGCTGTGTGCTCAAGTTATGGGCAACTTTATCGCTTACAGTCTGTTTTTTAAGATATTTTTTTAATGATTTTATTTTATTTATTATTATTATTTGTTTTTTATGGAAGGGTGTTGCATTCAAATAAAAAAGACCATATTTTTTATGGAATGCAATACACTTCCATAAAGATTAGTATCCATAAAACTAGTTATAAACAATAAAACTATTACTTTAAAACATTTTTTTAATGTTATGCATTAAAAAAAAAACATAAATATATTGAAAATTGTGCAACACTTTGAATTTTGTGTGTTCTGATCAGTGTTTTGTAGTTGTGAGTCTTTGTCATTTCAAAAAGTAATGACATGGAGCATCAAGTGAGTGTGTGTTTGTGTTGGCTTAGAATAGTGTGAGCAAATGCTAAAAATTACGGGCGCACCTGAATGCAGCAATAGCGAGCTCTTAATTAAAGCGCATAAGTAAAGAAATTCCATGCAGCCCCTGAATGCACCAGCTGGTCCGGTGAATGAGGATCAAATTTGTGAAATAAAGTCAGAATTAAATGTTTGAATGTGGCACGCAAGTGGCCCACACAAAATACCAAGGTTGTAGATCACTCGGTGAGCACGTCAAACGAAAATGGCCATGTGCTTTGGTTTCTATGGGCATGCTGTAGGTGACAGGTCATAGTGAAACTTAAACAACACATAAAGGTAAGTAAGGGTAAAGTAGGTGAGACGCAGTTGTGTCGTACGGATTTTTCATTTCTTCTATCTTTACCACATCCAGCAGAAAGCACAAGCACCCTGATAGTGGTGTTCACGTGATGAGTGCGCGCTCTTTGCATGCAGCCTGACTGGCAGAATGAGGAAAGATACCGACTGATAGTGAAAGATGGAGACAGTAAAGTTTGTGTGGACATCCTTCAGGTTTATGTTTAACGTGCCATGTGCATGCAACATTTACACATAGTCAGTAAGGGCCCAGTATGCTCACCTTACTAACAACTAAAGTCTGGCTTAAGGGTAGTGTATGACTCCATCACCTGTACATCATAAGTGGGTGCAACTTCCAACAGCCCAGCTTTAGATTTACCACACTCACATCATGCACTCTCTTTGAGATGCCGCCGTTCCTCTTTTTTACCCTCTACAGCCCTGGAGAATGCAAAAATCTGTAGCACATCTATGGGTCAACATCTATAACTTTGTTGGTGATGAACAAACACTCAGCTGCATCTCCCCAGAACTTTTCAAGAAGCGTTTCCTCAATACGTTTATGAGTTGGAAGTGAAGGATGTCACAATGTTTAATGAAGCACTAAATCAAATAAAATTTCCATCATTTTATATCAACTTTGTTGCTTTTTTGTTTCCAGCAGAAATTATTGTTTTAAAGGAACTT
Source organism: Oryzias celebensis (assembly GCA_014656515.1). Classification (NCBI taxonomy): domain Eukaryota; kingdom Metazoa; phylum Chordata; class Actinopteri; order Beloniformes; family Adrianichthyidae; genus Oryzias; species Oryzias celebensis. The sequence goes on along the minus strand of BNCR01000012.1, from coordinate 28,900,065 downwards.
TAGAATCAGTCAGTAAAATAAGAGACTGAAAATGCTTTGCAGAATAATTTCTATTCAAGGCCAGGATTCAGAACACATATGCAAAAAAGAAATAATAATAATAAACTTAGTATTATGTAGATGTTCTTTTTGTCAATCTTAAAAAAAATGCAGTTTGTACAAAATCAAACCATGACAAAGACAAAACAAAACAGCAGGAAAAGTATACATACTTGGTTGAGAGATGAAGAGGGTTTAATATCCCACAAAATCAGATGTGGACAAACAAGAATCCTAAAAGATTATTTTTCTTCCTTCTTTGCAAAATCCATTTGTCAACGATTTATTTCTTTTTTTTTTTGTAGAGTTTGGTGAAGGTAGAACAGTTTTACAGTTTTTTTTTCTCTTTTCTTTCTAGAAAACCTGGTCTTGAATAAAACATGTCAGGGCTTTAACTTTATTAACAGAATCAAACCCCGGTATGCAGAACCCCATCAGAGCTCCAACACCTTCAATGAGGTGGAAAGAATTCACAGCAAAATTTCTGTCAGTTAAATTAAGAACACCCGACATAGAGTATGCTTCTGAAATTAAAGCTGCTTTCTTTCACTTCAACATGTTTTCTTGTTGCCTGAACAGGCCGGTATGATTAGCATCAGTGAACCGAGTACAAGTCTTTGAATTACAATGCTGCCGGTACTAATAAAGACCAGAGAAAGGATGAAATCCACGAGTTTCTGTGGCTGCACTCATCCTGCGGTGCAGCCTAGAGATCTCTGGGGGCATTTTCTGAGGCATCTTTTTGATGTAAAAGTCAAGCAGTGCTCTCTGTATTCCACAGACAGCCTGGCTGCAGTCTGACCGGCCTGTAATATGCTCTGATCACAGAGCTATTACTCACTTCTTGAAAAGAGGCTCAGGAAGCTCAGTCATTTGCCATTTTGAAATGATCCAAACTTTTGGTTCCTGTCCCGATGAGACGAGACGTCTTCATTTAAACAAAGAATTACCAGGAATGTGCAATTGCTTGGGGTGGAATGATTCCTTTTAAAAACAATTCGTTTCATTTCATATTTGAAATACACATTTGAAATAAAATGATAGATAATAGAGGCTGCCGATTTATATTGGCAGTGTTGGGGGTTACTGATTACAACGGGTAATATAATTACTTTTGTCAGTAATGGAGTAATGTAACGAACTACTGTTCAAATTTAATATAGAATTAATTAATTATTTTATCAAATTTAATTAATTACAATTACTGGACTGTGAAAATCCTGGTTACTTTCTTGCTTTGGGTTTTGTAGGTTCTGACACATTTCTTTTCTCAATTAAATGAAACGAAACAAAGATTACTTTAAAAAAGTAACTGGCTCATTTGTGCAAGCAGAGTTGGGGATCAAAGCAAGGAAACACCCTCATTGTTGCAGTCACAATGCTTTCTAAACTGGCTCAAAGATGAGACAAAAAGACATGCTGCAAGGAGTCCTCTCAGGTTAGCAGCAGAGCAGAGACCCACCTCGTGTACTAAAATAAAGGTTTCAAATGAAAGGACTTTAAACCCACAGCTTGATGTGAGCAACAAGAGCCGGCTCCTTCTTAGGAGTTGTTTTTTTCCTATAGATTAATTCACCCTGTCTTACTTTATTTTTCCATCTAAGCTGCACGTGATTAGTGCTTAATGTGAGTTTGAGCTCAACGCGCTCTGCAGAGAGGTGTGTGTTTGTGTGTTGGGTTGCATAGTTCGGTAGAAGCAGCAGCGCAGTGCAACTGTGCACAAAAAAAGATGCAGAGAGAGAGACTCATTGTAATGGAATAAAAAGTCAGCCAAAGATAACATGGAAGCATTTAATATTTCTTTGTGTTTTCAGAAGACTCACTTAGTTTCAGATTTGATAGACATGATTATAGATGTAACAGTATTTTCCACATCTGACTTTGAGCAGTGGCACAGACAACATATGTTGTAACAGAAACTTATTTGTGGACCATTTTTCACACTGTTGTCTGAGTTCAAATGAAGGCAGGTTAGGTCTTGAAATATACCTATACTGTGCACAAGGTTATTGATTTAAAAATGTAGTTATTTTATTTTTATTCATTTCCTTTTATTGAAGCACAGAAGTCCTTCTGAGATTAAAACTATTTTTTTCTAAGGAGCCTTGTTAAATAAAAGACGAGGATCATTTTTTTAAAACTGTTTTTCTTGTATATGAGCGGAAAAAAAGTAAATAAAAGTAATGAGTACACAATTACTTTTTAAAATAGGTAATGAGTAAAGTAATTTAAATACTATTTAGATCAAGTAACTAACTAAAGTAATCAATTACTTTTTAGAGGTAATTTAATGGATATTGGTTCATTCATTTGATTCAATGACCTAAGATGGATCTGAGACATGTTTAGCCAAACATTCAACCAGTGTAGCTCAGAGATAAATACCTGGAATGGAAACAGTGCAGGTGAAAATTTCCAGATTCCTTGTATTTCATTTAATATAATCAAGTGTAAATGAAATATGTGTACAACCAAACAAGTAAACAAGAATTCACATTCACATTTTAGTTTCATAAAGTTCAGCTCACTGGTGTTTTTCCACACAATCCAAACAGAACATTACTAGAACATTCTCTGTATGCAGCCAACCTGAAGCAAGGTTAGCTGCAAAACAAGCAAGACGGTAGCCCTCGAGGAGCAGGGTTAGAGACACCTGCTCTAGAGTGTCAAACTGCAAGTGTGTCAAACTCAAGTGCTCAAGAGCCGGTCTCATGCTGGTTTTCCAGAATTCCTGCTGACTTAGTGCTGGTTACCTGGATCAGGTGTGTTTAGCCAATAAGGAACGACAGGTTGGTTGGTTGGAAAACATGTAGGACACTGGCCCTGGAGGCCTGGAGTTTAACACCCTTGTTCTAGAGCAGGGGTCGGCAACCTTTTTTATCAAAAGAGCCACTTTGCCCCCACCCCCACCCCACCCCGAGCCGCAAAAAATTACAGAGTTTATAAACTTCTAAAAGTTTTAATCTTTATTTAAATTTTAACAGTTGGAATCACTGAATACAATACAATATAATGTGTTTAATAGTAGTAACCCATGCATTCTCCCGTCCTCTTCGGGTTTGTTGGCAGCCAGCCAGTGATCAATGGACGCACCTTAAAATACACAAAAAAAGTATAGAAGAGTTTTTTTTTTTTTTTAAAAAAGCTTATTAAATTATGTTGTTCTTACCTGTTTAGTGGGATTTCTGTGTCTGCATTTCCCTGCAGATCTTCCCTATGTCGGCCCTGTAAGATGTGATTTTCATCTTCACGCAGGACTGTAGAGTCTCGCTGTTGAAGCGGGAGCGGTATTTGGACTTTATAATGTTCATGCTTGAGAAAACCTGCTCGCATAAGTAAGTTGAGCCAAAGATGGACAGGACTCCAAATGCACACCTTTTCATGTTGATATAGGTGTCAGGAATGGCATTCCATGTTGCAAAAATAAGTTTGTCGGGTTGGTGTAGGTTTTCCATATCCTTCCATTTGTGCTCTATAGTGAGAGTAGCCCTCTGACGGGCGACTTCTTCAAGATCCGCTGACAGGGATTTGAACTTGTTAACCCACAAAACTTTATCCGCAATATCGGCCAGTTCAATTTCTAGATCAGGCTTACTTACTCCTGTGAATGCGGATGTGTTCAGCAGGGATGGGTCGCTGTTCAGCGGTGCGACAGGGAAAGAGAGAGTATGTTTCTCCTTTCTGAGTTTGGCCCTTAAGCGGTATGAGTTCAATCAGTTCTTCCCACGGCCCATCAGCATTGGCATACCTGCATAACAGAGCTATCTGCTCAACGTCGTTTACATCACTTGACTCATCACAGGCAATTGAAACTGCTTGAGCTGAATTAACGTCATCAATTTGCTTACTACTGATATTTGCTGCCATTTTAATGGTCCTGTCCTTAACCATCTTTGCAGAAAGAGGCATGTCTTTAATTTTCTGAACAATTTCCTTTTTGTTTTTACAATCGAAGAATAGATGCTCTGATATTTGAATAAACGTTTCTTTTATGTATTCTCCGTCCATAAACGGCTTACCCCTCTTTACGATCTCCTGAGCTGCCAAAAAACTAGCAGCTGTAGTTGACTGTGGAGATCTGATCCATTTTTTGAAAGATAGTTTTCTCTCTTCAGCTTGTCGTTGCAATTCCGAAATTGCTCTCTGGCGCTCATCTTCGGTTGGGTATTTTTCAGCAAGTGCAAAATGCTTGCTTTGAAAATGTCTTTCAACGTTACTTTTTGTGTTGTTTGGTAGTTTCTCGTTACATATCAAGCACACAGGTAGGCCAGCGTCATTGGCGGTGAATGCAAAAGCAGATGTCCACGCTGCATTAAACTCTCTATTTTCTTCTGACACTTTTCTTTTTTGGGCTCATTTCATGCTTACAGTCACTGAAAACGTCACATGCCCGAAGTTGAGCCCCTGAGTTCAGATTTTTTTTAACTCTGGCCAGCCACCACAGCCACTCAATTTTGGGCTGTTTCCAGACTTTCGCACCGCGTTGGCACTTGATTTGTGGTGCAGAACCTCAATTTGCTTCTAAACCATTGACTTTACATTGAAACTGGCCACCTCTGCCGCGCAAAATATGTTCAGTGTGTAGGCACCATCAGTGCTAGCAGGCTAAATTTGTAATTATTAAATAACTCATTGACTAAGAGAGACTTCGAGAAAATGGATCTAATGTTTAGTAACCTACATTGAATTTTATAATAATTTTGCTTTTTGTTTTTGAGAGAATTACAAGCTATTACGTTTAGGTTTCTGTGTTTCACTTCTTTCACTTGACTTTCGGCACTTAAGCTAAAGCTAGCAGCTGTTTGACTACCTCTGTATGGGGTTTGCACCAGCGCTAAAGGGAGCTCAGAGGAGAGTTGTAAACTGCTGCTCTGTGCCTGGGTCCTGTCTCTGGGTTGTCAGGTTGCACACAAATTTGATGTGTGAATCACGTTCGGTGTGAATGCACCATTACGCTGCACTTGGCAGACTTGTTCAGATGTTCCGAAGCGTTGCACTTTTCTCCCAAAAGTGCGACTTATACTCCAAGTGCAACTTAAATATGAATTAATCTTCCTTATTATGCATTTTTGGCTGCTGTGACTTATACTCATGAAAATATGGTACTAATTTCTGCAGATTTTAATTAAGTTCATGTTTAAATTGCAGGCTGTAGAAGATCTTGTGAGAGAGCACTATACTGCCGAACATCCTCAAGGCAAACCCCCTCCCAGGTGTGTTCCCTCCCTGCCCAAACATTTTAGCATCATCTGCTACAAGCTGGGACAAAGAAAACACAGAGGAGCTCCAGGCTGCAAGCTAGATTAGTCTACTTATCTGCTTGCTGCCCTTTCCTCCTGCTTTACCTCTTCTCTTTTCTCAGCAGGAGGCCACAGTTGTGTCACTCCTGTCTCCTCTCCTGTTCCTCCTCGGACAGAACTGTCCATGCAGATCAGCCTCTCTGCTGCTCAACACAAGACACAGAGGAGAGGAGGAATCAGGGAGGCAGAGATTAGCATCATGTGGCCAGATCATGAATATATTCAACACGCTGCAGAAAGACTGCGACCCAGCTGTTAGAGGAATATTTTATATTACAATGTTCCTCATGTGAGGCAATAACTGTGTGAATGAAAGCAATGCATATATTTTCATTTCCCCTCTCCCTTTTCTGCTCCGGCAGCTGCAGACTTTTATTTGACTGAGCTGAAAAACACTGTTGTAATTTGCCGTTTTGTGACCAATAGGTAATGTCCTCACTCAAGCTGTCAGTGCATCCATTGTTGTGATGGTTGTGTAGCAGGTGTGTGCAATAATAATGTTGCACTTTAATTTTGCTCAGTGGGAAAAAGCAAAAAAAATAAAAATAAATAGAAAACCCACAAGACTATTGAAGTGGAATCAACTTGATCAATGTAAAGTTCAGAAGGCAGAGTCATACAATTGTGACAGGGCCCTGAAAGCTGTGGTTCCTAAATGAGCACTAACATTTCATTTGTTGTGATGCCTCTTTGAGATCACAGCCAGAGTGTAAAACTCTTTAAACCAGATGAGACATCCCAAAAGTTAATAGCAAAACCTACCAAACAAGCTGACATTTTGTTTCAAGAGTTTTGTTGTCTGGATAGAAACTGTTCCCATAATTTGATTTGTTGTCTGTTGACAACCTTTGTTGCACTGTTTCTATTATAAATCAACAAGAGCACCGCCAATGAACTCAAAGCAACACTAGTCGAACAATAAATCCAAATGGATTCATTTTCCTATCAGTTAATTGCTCTGTTTGTCATTAAAGGACAGTTTTTTCTTTGAATAACGGCCTCCAATTTGACCACCGACATTATAAGCTGCATTTTTCCCCATGCACAGCATTGCATTAATATAAGACAGAAAGAGAGAAGCTCATTTGAGTTTAGCTTGTATCTCTTTATTAAAATTAAGTAGAAACAACTTATGGGAGCTTGGAATGTCATAACACATATGTGCTTTTTTTGCTTCTTTATGTCTATAAGCTAAACTGGAGAAAAATCATCTATAAACATTGTCCTTTAAAGTTGTAAAGTGTTAATTAAACACAGTAAATTAGTGGCAGCAAAAGAAAGGATATATTTAGCATTCATTTGTCATAGTTTTTGTGTTTTTCTATTTGTTTAGTCAGTTTTTGTCATGGTTTCATTTGTCCATGCACATTCATTGGATGCTACTGAGTCCTGCTCACAGCTGATTTGTGTCTTTTTAAGAGATTGTACAGGTTTTTTTTGTTTGTTTGTTTTAATGAGAACCATTCAGTTTAATTTAGCATTTCTAAAGCCTCTGTACCTTTTGACCTTGACATTGCTTGTCTGTTGTTTTTTATTTCTTTTTTTTGTGTATTTGTAGTTTTGTTTCTCTTCAGAATCTGTTTGTCATCAGTGTGTATTTCACAGCTGCTTTCTAGACCTTTATGATATAATTATTCTCCTTGTGCACATTTTATCCAAAGTTTCATGATTTTCACATAGTTTGAGTAGCCTATGTAAGAGTATTTTCTGAATTATTCTTTTTTCCATTTGTTGTTGTTTTGTGCAACTTTTTCGCATTTTGGTATTTTCTGTCTCCTTCTAAGTTTCTAGTTATTTAATATTTCTCCATTCAAGTTTGACTTGTCTTCACTGCAAAACCTGAATCTTAAGAAAGTAGATAGACCTTTGTTTCAAGAAAACTTGTCTTATTTTATATCTTGCAAAAAAAATAGAATCATCAAGAAGAATTTTCAAAATCAAAACACTGTAAGTTTGAGAATATGTGGCTTAGTGACTACAAATTTTTCGTGAACAAGAATTCTTGGTAAGACCATGTACCTTTGCAGATTTTTTAGCTCATTTAAAAAAAAAAAAAAAAAAATTTAGGATGTTTGTATGTTTGATGTTTGTACAATACCTTGTCAGTGTAGCGGCATCACGACATCCTGAGTTACACTTTCTGGTCGTGTTGAGTCTAAATGAAATATGGCGAAAATTATCTGCTCGTCTGATGTTAGAGTCGGCAGCAAAATACTGAATGTGGCAAGTGTGGCAGACTGATGCAGTTATGAAGCCTTTGTGGGACATCCAGTGACTGTCACTGCTTCTGTTGACCTAAATCAATTTTATTTTCAATTACCTGTAGTATATTACCATCACGGCTATCGCTATTGTGGTATAAATCACCCATCTGGACCCTGTAGCTGCAGTAGACAGGCACCCCACTGGGTGATGTAGAGGTTTGTCTTGTCTGGCCCTCGTCCCTCTTAAACATATTTTAGATTAAAGAGAGGAAAACAAAACACTCACGACCCACATCTGAGCAGCTATTGGTCTACTGGGACTCTCAGTAGGAGTGTAATGTAAAATTACAGCAACTTATGGTTAGAAAACTGATTGCTGAGAAAGCCCTTAATGAGTTGTGGGATCGCAGTCTTATTATTTGGGGATGTGTAATTAAAAAGACCCTCCTTTAATGTGCCCCCATGTTTTGCTGTATTATTTCTGTCTTCACATCCTTCTTTACACCCCAGAGCCTGTGGCTGGTTCACTGAGGTGACGGTTGGTCAACAAGCTAGAGGCCAATTGAGTGGGTTGTGTTACCTCCGTCACTTCAGTGTCCTACTGAGGTGAGAGCATTGATTTACTTGTAACAGAAGAAGAGCAACCAGGTTCCAAAACACCCTTTAATCAATAGGTGCGGCTTATCCAGTGTGCCTAATGTGTGAAAAGAATTAGCCATTCTGGAGTGTGACGTGAGCACCCACCAAAACTAATACAGTGAGGATGCTAAATGAAATGTCACGCAGCAGAACAGGCTTTTTCAAAGGTCATGTGCATCAGTGGAGAATGTGTTTTTAGGTTTTATTGACAGGTCAAGGTAAGGTTAACAAGCTGAGCTGCAGAGGAACCGGAATCAACTGGTCTGAAACTGAAGTTCATGCAGACGTTTGTGTATTTTCATCTATACCTGCAGTTTGACTTTGTTAGTTTGTTCATGCGCTTTTGGCAGAAAGGCCAAACTTGAATGTCACAACACTGGCTGGAGGAACAGCAAAAATCCTCTCAGCCTATTTAGAAAAAGGACCAAACTTTGCTCATATATATTTCTTTAGAACTGTCAAAAACACTTATTTTAAATCACTAACTCGGTTTAAAAAGTGCAAAAAAACCCCACCCAAAGCATTTCTGAGGAGGACGAGTGCAAATGAGTTGTCTCCTCCAGAATTACCACTTGCTTCCTCTCACATTCAAGCTTATCTGTAGGCTAAATGCATCCGAAAACACTCTTATCTTGTCCATTAGTAATATCATGTGTTCAGTCACATATAGATCACTGGAATTGTAGACTTTTTGTCTGACTTTTTTAATTAACTTATATGCAATTTCTGTTGTAATGTTTTTTTTAACATTTTTTTCAATTATGTATCCTGATTGGTTGTTGGCTGAGTCAACTGTGTTGGTCAGATTTAAAAGAGGGAAAAAAAATTCCATTTTGAAGAGCAGCTACCAAGGAAGTGTGGTTATTTCTGGGTTTTAATCTACAGTTTGAAACCCTCAGAAAAGATGAGCAGAAGACCTTTTTCTTTCTTTCTGAGACATAGGGGTGGAACAGCCAGTCACACTTTAAACGCATAATAATTCAAACACCTACAAAGGTTTTTGGACCTTTACATTATCTGTCAGTGTGTATCTGTAAACCACAAAATAATGGGGAGGACTGCAGACCTGACACCTGTCCAGAAGACGGTCATTAACCCACTGCACAAGGCAGGTATGACATAAAAGGTCATTGCAAAAAAAAGCTGACTGCTCACAGAGAGCTCTATTAAAGCCCTTCGATGGAAAGTTGGATAAAAGACAAAAAAGGGCTGACATCGAGATGTTGGAGGACATTTGTGAGGAATGTGCTGTTGGAATCAGTGGTTCAAGAACTTCAATGCACACATATGTACCAGGAGAAGCTAGAATTGCTGAAATTCCTTGATATTTTTCAATAAAAATAAATTTTACATATTTTTAGAAATCACAGTTAATTTGAGGACAGATCTAAGTTTAGCTTGTACTCATGGTAAAACTTTTTTTTTTAATATATTGAAGTCCCTGTTGTTTTCAGGCCTGTTTTATTTTGTTATTAATCAATAATTGTGATTGGTTATTATTATTTTAATGTTATTATTGTCAGTTGAAGTTATTTCAGTGACTGTTTTTTTTCCGTTACTATATATCTATCTGTTACTATTACATTTTTTTAATAAAAACTTGCTTTAATTCCAACAATGCTCTCAAATCTTTTAACTAGCTGTAATTTGATCCCCTTTTTAATGTCCTAGCTGAATAAATTGTTTCTTGTTGCCCTTGCACACTACACAGCAAAGGCTTTAAAAGACAAATTCAATGGAAGAATGCAAGAAACATACAAACACAGTTTACTGACTGTACTCCACACAGCTCCTGTGGGAAGGAGCTGCATCTCTGGATTTTTCCTTAAAGTGCTTTTTGTTTTGACCTGGCCTTGTTTGTGTGAGAGGCTGGGAACTGACCACCTTTGCCTTTGTCCTCACACAAACCTGTGAATGTGTAGGAGCACTCTGGACAAAAAAACTGCAGCACAAAAAAAATCAAACAGAACACAGAGAAATAAGAATTAAGAGAAATAATGGCTGTAGGTTGTTTGTCTGTGGGCAAGTAGACTTACAGGACTTAGAAACTACCACAGAAAGATTACTCTGGTATAAACTGGTATAATCCTCAACTTTTGCTATTTTATATAACAAAATGCCTATTTGCTTAAAATATTGCACTTTTAGTATTTTCACATAGTTTAATAGAAAACAAGACAGAATGTTTAAAGATGGAAAACCAAAGGCTCTGCTAAAAATCAGATTTTAAGAATGATTTTGGTGTTTCATTGAAGGTCTCCCTCAAGAACTGAATACTTAAATTCAAATTTTAAGCTAATTACAAAAAGCAAACATCAGATACATTTTTCTCCACCTCATACACACCGGTGCCAAATAAAGAAATGTATTCCTCCAAAACATTTTGGATGTCTGACTCCAATGTAAACTAGGTCACTCTGGTCACACTATTTTGTGACAACGTGAAATTTAAGTGTGTATGACATACACTATATTTTCCTTGTCTAATTGTTTTATTTTTTAAAGCCAGGTTGCACACAAGGAGCCTGTACTCATCATGTAAACAACACTAGCAAACTCCTTGTGCAGACTGCTAGATTTGATGGGTTGAAAATAGAAAAACCTGTATGACACCTACTGAACCCTTATATACCCTTGTGAATTGTAAAATTCAATTCAATTTTATTTATATTGGCCAATATGTCAACAATAGACATCTCAGTGGACTTCACATTGGTATTTACAGTATACAAAAGAACATGAAGTGATTCATAAAATATAAACAGTAGCTGGTTGCTAAACTAAACAAAAAAGACTAAGCTAAACTGGCATCCCTGCCCTTAGACCCTACTCATCGGTGATGAAAAACTTCTAAAAAACACATATGTCGGGGAGAAAAAAAATAAGAAACCTCAGGGATGTCCACATAAAGGAGGAATCCTCTACCAGGACGGACAGGCGATGGGGTAGAACTGTTTTAGAACAATGAGCTATTCTAACACTACAACTGCATGTTTGAATAACAACTGTTTAAATGGCAACTACATGTCTGAATAGTGTAGCAGATGGGCTTCATCCAGGTGAACAACCAAATACAAGAGTACAGACGATACACCTGGAATCTCTTCCGTTCACCTGGAAAGGAGTGGGAAACAGAGACAACATATGAATCACACTGCCCCATACAGAGCCATGGTGAACTAAATAATAGTACTGGATAAATGATGAAGAATAGAGGAGAAAAGTAATAAAGGACAAAACCCCAGTGCACCATACTTTCCCAAGCTTCTAACTTCTAGGATCCTACTAGCAACTAATTGGTATTGAAATTGTATTCAAACATGGTAATGTTAGGTTGCATGTAATATTGCAGAAATAGTGGATGGTAATAATAACAATAACAATTATAGAGACTCCTCAGTTTTAGCATGTCAATATTAATAAAAAATAATAATAATTAAACGTATCTAATCTAAGCCTGCGCAAGCCCACTACGCAGAGGGAATAGACCGCCATGGCCCAATTTATCAAACCACCTTCCTTCTGCTTAGGTCTGCGGAGTAGTATGAATAATGGATGTAATAAAAATTACAATTATTTCCCCAAATTTCATTACAGTAGGTGAGTAGGGGAGCAGTACATTAGATATTCTAGCTAGCCTGGCAATAAGTATGTCTAATGAGGAATGTTTTATCTTCTAAAGTAAATGGTATGGTCGAGTCGGGGTGGGATTATATAAGTTCGCTTCCTCCCACTCACTTTCAAGCAGTCAATTTTCTGATGTCTATTATCCTATGTTTGACATGACTACTGTTGCAATTCCCTGTGGGTGTTGACTGTGTTACACATGTCTTGTATATCCTGTCTGCTTGAAATAAACAATTTCAAATCAAATCAAACTCCAACGGAAAAGTGTTCACAACCACCTGTTTCTTGCACTATGTGCTTGAAAAATGTGAATGAACATTTTTACTTTACAGGATCACTGAGTGGTCTACAACTTTAATATTTCCTGTGGGTCACCTGCATGCCCTGCACAGGTTTGTCTCTTTCTTTGCCCAAATGCACCATTAGGCAGTTGTGACAAAGGCTTAGGGTGTAGCTCATACATTTCTATAGATTAGTGACTGCCCTGAAGAATTCTGGAGTCTATTTCTTAGGTCTTAGTCTAATTCTTAGTCTAATTCTTCCTAAAATTTGGCCACAAAAAGCTTTTATTTGCTGGTTAAATTTTATGGGATTTTTTGTGTATTTCTACTTGAAACAGTTCAGGATGAAAGCATTGTATGTAGCAAACCAATTAGTGCTTTGATGATGTCTAAAAAATGAAACAATAGTTTAAAGATGACTAGACTGCTGCTAAAAAAAGAATGAATATGAAGCCTCTGGATGTTAGTGAGCATTCTCTTCTGATGATTTGTGTGGCAACAATCTGAGCACATTTTCTTACCTGGAGGCAACTGACTAAACAAATAGAGTAATTAAAGTTTTAGCCTGGAAGGGAAACAAATCAGTGTGAATTGTGAGTCGTCATTGTAAAAATTGCTCATTTTAAAATTCATGACTAAAAGAATAATGGCGCATTTATGCTGACAGTTTAGTTCTGTTTAATTTTAATGCAAGCCTTGAAGCTTTGTCTGCTGAGCTGCAGGCGATCCGGATCTTTGTGACTTTTTTCTCTCCAGTGGTTCACCAGAACAGGAACCTCTGAGTCCTGGGATCAACTGATTTCCACATTAAGAGCTGAGGAGGAATGGGAATGTTGGTTAAAAAAAACTTTGAATATGGATAATAAAGAAGATGTGAAAAATAGATTAATCTGTGATAGTTTCAGCCTCAAACAGACAGTGACAATAGAAGAAAAAGCTTCTTTATTGTGGAGTTTACAAAGAACAGATAAAATAAAACGGGTTTCCAAAATTTTGGTAGCGGAGGGCTAATTTAGGAAGCCAATTGTGGGCCAATGTTGGTGAAAAAACCTTGTTGAACAATTTTAAAATATATCAAACGGCTTGCTCCACCTGGTTATTTCTCAACCTACCAGAAATCTGGCTTCTGCTATAGCTTCACCTGATTTGGACATTGCCAACTGTTCAGCAAAGCCTCTTTTTAGTTGTTAACCAGTGTGTTCCTCTTCAGAAAAGTTAGGTTGGGTAATTGGACGGCTGTAAGCTAGTGGGAGACCATGTTAACAGAGAGCCCTCAGCAATGGGGATTGGAAAAGGGGTGAGATTCTCTATGCCAATGATCCCGCCCAACAACTAAGAGGTGAATTTTATGATGAACTCCATGCTCTGCAGAAACTATGTATAAGAAAACGACACCGTTTTTTTTAACTTTGGCTAAAATGACATATTTACAACTAAAGGACCACTGGGAAGACTATGAAAATTAATTTAAAAAAAAAGAACATTGGAGCAAGTCTTTAAAAATATAGAATCACTGAGAAAAAAGCAGGAAATAAGCGTCAATTACATTTTTTTAAGGTTAAACATTTGTGTACAAGGCAGGGAAATGTCTTTTGCAATTCTACATAAACAGGCAGAATACTGAAGTACATTTAGGCAAGTCATGCATTATCTGACACATCTACACTGAAATCATGTTGCATTTTGAGGTATTTCATATCAGTGCATTTATCCTCAGATTTACATTTTCATTTAGTTTTTTTCAGTTCTGTGTCAGGTAACTCAATCTGTTAAATGAAGTCTCCTTTAGGGCACACGTAAAAAAAACATGATGCTATTAATAATACACATGGAGTCTTTTTCATTGCATTGTTGTTGCCATCTTGCTGGCTTTTCATTCAAACCATACATGAGAGAAAACCATAGCCCGTAATGAATCAGAAAAGTGGAAATAAATAAGGACCATTACAGACGAGTGGCGTTTCTTCATTGGTGGAAAATAAGAGATGAAAAAAATAGGTGAGTTCTTGCTGGCTTTGTAAAGGTTAGTTAATTAACTCAGACGCCTGAGCTGACTTTCCTACATTCACAACAAAATTGAAGCTGATATCTCATCATTTTTAATTAAGCTGCATTGTATCTGACAACCTGTTGCAAACATAAATGGAGCAGTAACCAGTGATAATGATACATGAAATGAAGGGCAGAAAAAAATAGGAAACAAAAGATCTCTGGACAGCACTACTAAATTAACTACAAAGCACAGGTGAAGAGTCTGACGTTCTAAAAAATAATCAGCCACTTTTAGATTCATTATATATTTTTTAAAAACAGATGAAAGGGAAGAATGGGTTGAGATGACAATGAAAAAGTGAGACTTATATCAGTTTTTTTGCACGTCATTTACATTTAAATGTTTCACTTTAATAACACATTTTGCTACACAAAACAACACATGCAAATAAATAAATTACTTTTCTTTTGAAAAAAAGAAAAATTGCACGTTAATAATTATGCATGGAAGGCCAACACTATTACACTACTGCTGTCATGTTTGCCTATTCCTTTAAATGCTCACTCCAATAAAAATCCTGTTTTGGGTGTTTTAAACTTGTTCTTGTAGCATTTTGATGATGAAGGGCATACAATATATAAGGATATTGTAACGGTTCCATATCATCAATTTTTACTGGACCGATAAGTTTAAACCTGAACTGTATATTGCAGTGGCAACAGCATGGACATGGCTGTCACTACTTTGTTTCGATGTGGTTTAAACAGACAGGGCATTTCTCCCTTCCTCACTGCTTTTTCTGCTGCAGTGTGAAGGGGAGGGGCTGCTCATTTTCTGTCTCTTAGCATTCCTCCGGTGAAAAGTGACAACTAACACACTCAGATGGCAGAGCGACAAAACAAACAGGTCCAAAGTGTGGCTGTATTTTTCCAAAGTAGATGCAGACAGCGCGCACTGTCTCCAATGTAAAAAAAAATGTGATTTGGGGCAGTAACACCAGCAACCAGTCCAAATACTGTACTAAAATACACAATATTCTGGTGGAGAGGTGCACAGCGTTTGACCATGAACGTAAGGTCTCTAGCTGTTTCAACAGGTGTGTATGCTAACGGTACACACATGGAACATGTGAGTAAAGTGTTGTTTATCAAAATGAAGTGCATGAAATTTGAATACCAGCACTGTAAATAACAATGACAATTAATTATTAACAGACTAAAAGTTCTTATTGTGACTTAATATTAAAAAAAATCCAACATATAATGTAAAATTAATTAAAATAATAAATTGTGTATTTTTATTTCTACTATTATTGTTCTTTGAAGTGAGGAGGCCTCTGTTTTTTTTAAGTTGTTACCTAAAAGTGTTTGTAGTTTTCATTCATTCTAACATAAAAAGTTTTCATGCACATAGTTTATTTGTCTACTACCTCCTTGTTTTCAGACAGAAAAATTTTGTTTAAACTACAGATACGAATACGTATCGATAAGCAGCATCGATAAGAGTTGTATTGATAAAATACTTTATGATATTCATCCCTACTTAAAACTGTACAAATAGATAGCTCTGATATTGCTTGACATTTTCGTTTCACTTGTAATGTTCAGTTGAAGTTGTGAGGAGCTGCCTGTAAGCTAGCAGGAGTGTGTAAACAAAGGGATGATGGGGAATGAGTGCAGGCTGACTACACGCCAACAGTGCGTCAACATCAGAGGTGAAACTATAATGCTTACTGGCGCTCTGCAGAAACTATGTCATAGAACAGAACACAAGTTTTTGATTTTGCCTAAACAATGACATAACCATATTTTAAAGACCACTGGGAACGCTTTGAAAATAGATCAAAAGATGATCAGATTGGGACTGTATTGTTTGCTTCAGAAAATGTTGCCTGGAAAGAATGTTCTCCTAGAGATGGCCAGGTTTGCACCAGTTTCCGGTTATTTTCTGTGGCTTGCTTGCGGGTACTCTCAGTTCATCAGCAGCTTTTTCCAATAATCTGACTTTGCCCACAAGAGTGAGAGGAATGGGTTTAAACCTCCTCCTCTCTGCTCTTCGTATTACCACTGCTTTCAGAGTCTCTTGTTCAGCCCGTCTGGATTTGGATTCTTATTCTAGGCATTACTTGGGCTTTCCAAAGCTCAATCCCCTGCTCCCACGTGTAAACAACATTTTGGTTGTCACCGTTTCGCATCAAAGCAAATGTTAAAACGTGTCAGAAATACCAGCAGGGCAGCACTATCCAAATCAGAAGCCCAAATATTCCCAACTTCTAAATTTGAACAAAAGAAAGCAGAGCAGAAGTCCTTAAGGAACCATTCTAACCCTGCAACTTTCTTTTCCCCAATAGGTTTTCCCCCCTCGTGTTTGTGTTGATTTTCTGTTGTAAAGTTATAGTTTTGTAGTCAGATTACCAATTATGTTCAAAATTATATTTTGAACAAAAAAGTCTGATATTTACCACAGTATATAATAAAAAATGTACATGTTTAAAATGATTTTAGAACAAAATATTTTAAAATTAAAAACAAGTACCGGTAGTTGTTTTTCCTCAAAGGCAGGTCTTCGCAATGCGGGGTTGCGATATATTCAGACCAATTTGATGGTTTGTAATTTTCTAATGGTTTTTCTTGTATTGATTTGTGTGACTGAGCGACTGGGGGAGTAGGGAGGGAGACGGATCAAGTTTGGTTTGCATGAGGACAGAGCTGAGGGGAGGCCTGGAGAGACAATAAGCCGGGCTTCATTTGCATTCAGCAAATTGGAGTTTTACTTCTCTAAACTTTTCTCAGGGGCAGAAGTAATCTTATTAGTTTGGTGTGAGATGGCACAGCTAAATGACCAAAGTTTGCCTTTTCCCGTAAGGTGGATCTTTTTTCTCCAGAGGATTTGTCTTTAAAGCCTTGTCCTACTTGCTTCAAATCATTTTCTCTCAGAACAACGAGTTAAGGGAAAGGGTGTAAAACAAAAAAAGCTCATTTAAAGGAGCTCTGACCAAAACATGTGTGAAAGTCAGACTGATTTCGTTTTTCAAGCTGACTTTCACATGTTTTGTGACAAAAAAAAAGCTGCTGCAGGATCTTTCTGTTCCCCAAAGTAACTCTGTGCCCTACAAATAAGATTTATGTTTCAGTAATTTGAAACAGAAGAAACATTTTCAGAATATAAGTCCTGTTTTTCTATTAACATGCAGATCCATCTGTAATGCCCCAAGCATTATTTAACTTTTTAATAGTTTCCTTAGGCAGCAGCAGTGCCTCATATCCACAGTCACTATAGTTAATGCAAAGAAAAAGGAAACCAAACTTGTTTTTTGTAGGATCTGTTTGTAATAATACAGATAATATTAGTTTGACAGGATTAAGCGAAAAGCTTTGCTAGTAAGTTAAATAAATAAAAACAAAATAATAAATCTGAGTTAATAGAAATAGGATTTGAAACATTGAATTGTATTTTAATTTTGTTGAAGTTTGATACGAGTACAATAGGTCAAAAATCAGCCTGTAAAACACCCACCACATCCACGGTTTCAGTGATTAAATGTGGACTCCAAAGTAAAAAAAAAAAAACAACCTCCCAATTCTCAGGATAAAGAGCTGTGAAGAGTCATTCTTCACAGCTGTAACTAGAGCCTCAGGGCTGCTGTGACCTTGATTTTTCTTTTTTTTTTTTTTCAAAATTACAGTTATGAGGGATGTATATTAAATGAGAAGAATATACCAGAATTATAACTCTAAATTCTCTTAATAAAGTGGCACTTTTAAACTCCAACAAAAAATGTTACATTTATTCCTGAGTTGCTTTTAAATATCATACACACACAAACACACACACATATATGTTTTATCATGTACAACTCTTCTTTAAGTTTCAACTCTCTCAAAAAGACGTTTGGCATTGTATGAAAGCAGAAGGTGAGGTGAAGGTGAAAGGGTGAAAGGGCAAAAAGGAGATCAGGGATGGAAAGAACAGCTTTCACTCACTATAGACTATAAAAAAAAGCCAGACAAGAAGGTAATATATATGAGCATGTAAATCATGCTTTTGTTTCTTTTTACATGTTCTTGTAGGAATTACTTCCTTACCAAGGGTCCTGCTCAGAGATGAATTTCTGCCACCCTGCATAAACTATGTCCTCGAAGAGGACACAGGATTTGTTTTTAGCCTAAAAACGCATGATCATAATTAAAAGGCCACTAGGAACACTTTGAAAATGGATCAAAAGATGATTGGAGTGGGACTTTAACTAAGTAAACTTGTAGACATTTTGACAACCATTTTGAAAACCACAAAAGTCCATTGAATTTATTGTTTTCTTCTTTCTTCTTAAATAGGAAACTTAAAATAAATCTGTATCTCTTTTATAGGTAATCAAATCCAGTAATTCTGTATTTTAGGATCTGTTGTATCATCTGTTTTTCTAAGGACAAATATATATTTAAAGTGTTTAACTGACCTCTCATTCTCCTCGTGTTCTGTCTAAACCGCTATTGGATAACATCTAAGACACACTGGTTATACATTTTAATTGTTCTATTGATCCCTCAGAACTACTGAAGAACAAAGGTATTTGTCAAAAATGTGTTCTCTGAAGTAATACATATTCAACTAAAAACAGAAAAGTGTTTATTTAGGCCACATTTTACATACGTTTAGTACGTTTGTGTCTGGAAGTAGCTTAATTCTTGAGATTTTGTCACTAAGAAACTCTTGAAAATGTTAAGTGGATCTTTGCTCTAGAATTTGATTGATGTTGGTGAAACAACAGCATTAGATGTTTCAATGGATAAGAGATTTAAAAGTAGAGTGGTCATTCCTAAGCTGTTTGAAAAAAACTATAGACAAAAATAACAGTTTTAAAAAAAAAAAGTAAAGCTTATATCTACCAAAATGGAGGCTGGCATTGTAAAAAGAAAACAAAAAAAAAAAAAAAGAAAAAAAAAAAGAAAATTTGCTTGATGAAGTCAGTCATTTAACTTTACATAGTTGGCCAGATTACTACTCAGTGTAACAGGAAGATATCAAGTATCACTCTGTTTCTTGTTTTCTTTGAAAGTGTTATTTACATGATGTATTAGCTATTTGTTTCTCAATTATTGTTTTCTCAAGAGGTGGGTTTCATATTCCTCTTAGCAGACAGAGTTGTATTAATGATTCAGACAAATCCTGCAGTTTGTGGTACAAGCACCACATTTGCCTTGGAGATATCTTAGGATCAACTCTTTCAGAAAAGCATTTAAGTCACAAGAAAAATCTAAAACGGCGGCCATTTTTAAAGTTGGCGAACAAGCATTTGTTACAAAAATATTTGATTTCTATTTGCCACAGTCTCAACAATATGAGTTGTTAGTGCACAAAAAGCAGTCTTATAATTTGAGAGGTACCTTCAGAATACTACTGTATACAATTTACAATCACACATGAAAATCTTTGATATTAAAATGTTTAAATCCTAAGGTTCATCCATGGCAAATTTGGCGCCTGTAGTACAAAATGCAAAATTATTTTAATAATCAGCTCCTCTCTCTTTTTGTGATGCATTTAAATATCTAGTAATGCAGATAAAAGCTTTTTTTTTTATGTTATCTTTGTTTTTGCAGTGACCTGCTCAGTTTGTTTTTGATGACAGAACGATGGAGTTCTCAGGGATGATGGGGTTGTAAACTGACCAGAAGAGTGCCTGGTACCGAGTCCAGCATCTTTTCTGCCACAGTGGAGTGTGATGCATCTGAGTACATGAGGTGCAGCCAGACTGACCACCGCAGCCTGAGCAGCCGCCTTTTTCGTGTGTGCTCAGGCCCGGCTGTGTCCTAGGACGAAAAGCGCCACATCTGCAGTTCTGCTGTATTAGTTTGTCCTCGGCCGGGCAGAGCGGCACAGACGACATTGGCGTGTATCTGCTGACAGATCAGTCTCACATCAATGCGAGAAGCTTTTGTGTCAACTCAGTGAGTCTGCAGCTCACCCTCCCTCCAGAACAAAGAGGATCAGACTCAAAACGAAAAGCATCATTACTGCTGACATTTTTATCTCCCCGCAACCACTTTAAATACGCAGTTTCTACTGAGGGTATTGAGGAGCTTTGGGCAAGCTTCTACCTAATGCCTCAAAGTTTGTAGACTGTTGCAAGAATTTTTGAAAAACAAGCAAAATGCAAAGTCACAGATGTCATTTGATTTTAATTATCCAACCGCCACGCGTTACATGACTGTCCTGCCTTTAGTTTGCTGCTAACATAAACCTTGAAGAGGGAAAACCTACATAGAGACATTCAGTAATTACACATTTATTTATTGTCAACGTTGAGAACATTACAATAAGTTGGAATGTTAATATTTCATTGTTGATATATTGTTTTTTGTAAAAGTGTTGAAGAAATCTTTAGGGTAATTGACCTAAATAAAGGGTATGATCATTATTTTAACAGTGTTGAGCAGAAACGCAAACACCACTCAAGACTGAAGAATCAACCAAACCTGAATGTTATGTGACTGTAGGAGAAATCTGAGGAACATACAAACAGAACCAAGGGAGGTCCAAACGAGGACCACCTCCTAAACACTGTACTTTCAGAGAAGCAACATGCTATATTTGTTCTGATGTGTATAATTTAGTCACTTTTGCTGAAATGCATAATGCATTTCTAGGAGAACGTTAGGATAAAAGGCCCCCATCTGTTTTTCTTTTTTTTTTAATATACTGATCAAATAACTTTAATTTCTACCATTTTAATTAAGGATTTGATCATTTGTAGTCAAAGTATTTTTACAAACTACTTTAAAAGTATTTGCTTAATGCTGCCTTGCATACGTTTTCTGAAGAATTTGAACTTTGCTGGATTTCTTACTTTTATTGCTAGACTCAGTAAATGGTGGGCGTGTCGGTTGTTTGTGCAGCGTGAATAGATGCATATGTTTAAAGCATCAATTGCAGCACGATCTAAGAGACACTTTGCACCTGAAAGCAACAGTCTTTGTCCGTCTCTTTTTGTTACCCTAACATATACAATATAATGCTTTTAATGTTTGCATGAGAAATGTTTTTTATTTTTATGCATGATCAAACACGAACTAGACCAGGGGTGGGCAAACTTTTTGATTCATGGGCCACAAAGGGTTCTCAAATTTATTGAAGGGGCCAAAGGGTGGAGCGCTTTGGTAATCCTTATACAAGAAAGAAATAGGAATCCAGACAAAAAACATGCTTTCATTTGGATTGAAAATGTATTAATAGAAATAACGGTTGTCATCTTACTGCACAATTATTTTTTTTTTAAAATTAAGGCATTATTTGTTACCGCAGATTAAGAAATGTCAAAAACAACTCTCTTCTGCTTTGTGTTGAATGGTTCAAGCTTCCAGAGTGTGCGTCAATTTCTGAAAATACACACTTCCTCAGAACATTAAATAACATGAAATAATAATAGGTATCTTTAATCTAATAATCAACTTTTTGTTTAATTTTAAATAATTATGAGTTCAACTGCTCCTTTAAAATGATTTGCAGAGTCAATAATTCAAGTGTGTAATGCCTGATGGAGGCTAGAAGTGAGAAGTAAAAAAAAAAGAAAACTAACTAAAAAAACATTGAAAGGCAAAACAAAAACAATGAAACATAAATCTGTCATACAAAACCAAGACCCCCTCCAATAATCTTTTAATTTAATGTTTAAGTGTTTCCACGTGTCTTTTAATTACGATTATGTTTTTTTTTTTTTAAGTGTTGTTGTCCAGGACATAGTTCAGGCAGAGTGGCAGTATTTCACCAGAAATTCACCTCTTAATAGTGGGCAGGACCATTTGCACGGAGTAAGCAATCCCCTATGCCCCATCATCCATCTATTTACACTCTCTCCCACTAGCTTACAGTCTGTCACAACCCCAACCTAACGCTGCCTATTGGAACTATCCAGCCGGAGAGTTTTGAACCAGATTCCAGCTCAGAGGGGGAAAACCAAGACGAACATGGATCTATTTGTCTGTAAGTGGATGCATCAGAATGGAGTGGAGCAGGGAAATTGTGGTTTGCGTCCCATCTACAATCTTTTTCCAACTTTTGCGTCTGCTTGTGTCTGCTTATGATTCAGTGATTTGAATAAAGAAATGCTTAGAAATTAAATTTTAAGCATAAAAAAGATTTTATAAATGTCCGCCATTATGGGAAAAATGCCACAGTTATTTGTTAAAAACACACAAAAAAAAGTTGTGGAAATGAACCGATTAAATTATTAAATGAATGAACAAAAATTAAAAAAAAAATCAAATGTGAAAAATAAACTGGCAGAAATAATCATTTTAAGTCTTAAATACCAGAAAACAAATAATTCTAAATCAGGACAGCAGGTAAGGCAAGTGGAAATAAAAAAATAACTTCAAAAATTATACTTAAGAAATTCTTTTTAATTTTGTTTACACAAATGTAAACATTGTCCAAAAATAAGAAAGGGATCCAAATAACATTTAATGTCCAGAATTCTAGACATTTTCCATGTTATTGTAAATATATTAAGAATGGAAAACTGATTTCCCCATTTAATGTTTTCTTTTTTTACTTTTTTATTTTTTGGTTTTTAAATGTATCAAACATAAAGCTCTACATCATCTAAAAAGGAGAGTCTGAATGGTGAGGCTTCTACAGTATTGGCTACCAATGTAACTGTTTTCTTTATTTTTGACCAAACCTCTGGCTTTGTTCCACACCAGTGCAGACAAATGCATGCTCAAAATGACCCACAGAACCAAACTCAATCCAACCTTTCACACCTTTTTTTAGATAAGTGCTCACACCATTTTCTTTTAAGAAATAAAGAGCAAATTGATAACAGCAAAAGTCAAATTGAGCTGGCGTCCCAGAGTTGAAATGTTTTAAAAAGCCTGTTGTAAGACTGCAAAATCTCTGCTAAACACAAAACTGAAACTGTGCTTCTGTGGAGAGCACAGCAGTTGGTAGTTGAAAAATATATTTTAAAAAAAGTGTTTTCCACACTTTTACACAGAATGACCTTGAAGGTGAGCAAGGTCATCATCATCATCATCATTGCAGAAATGCAGCGCAAACTCAAACCTAAAAATTTGGAGGCTCTCTCTTCAACCCCCTAAACCAAACGCCCTCACAAAGTGAAAATTGTTTTGTGAATCAGCAGAGGATGGGAGTACAAAGAAGCAAGAATGTTTCTGGACTATTACATCTGCAGCAGCATGTATTATGGCTGTTTGCTTTACTTTTTTTTTTTTTATTTCCAGGCCTCTAAAGTTGGTCCTGCTATCCAAGAAGATAGAAAACTTGTTTCTTCTTCTTTCTAAGCAATTTTTGGGAGGTTTGCAAAGGTGCAGAATAACTTGCATTGTTAGAAAAACACAGACGCATTTATATATTTTTTTAATGTGCAAACATTTTCTACAAAATGTAGACACTTCTGTTAGGTACATAGCAAAACAAACAAACATTTAAATAAATACATTTTCAAAGTTGGATTTCTGTGCTTTAAGGTTTTGTCACTTTATATCAGATTGCAATAAAAATAAGTGACTCATGGTCTGTCTTGTATTGTGGCCATGAAGTGCAAATCAAATTAAAAAAATCTCTAAACCATTGACTGTATATAAGAACTGGACTGAGTGACACCTCCCCCCTTGTTTTCCAAACAAGAAGTATCCACTGGTTCCGAGAAGCCATAAAAAAATAAACAGCCATTGCTCAGTCATTCTCATCGTCAGAAGAACCATTCTTGCTCTGATAGTTTTTTTTTCACATGTTCTTGATAATCCTGATTAATGTTTTCGTAACATTTTTGCTGTAGCGCAAGTTATTCAAAATGTAAACCAACCAATCAGATGCTGAGACCACTTTCAAGTGGTAGCGATGCAAACATGCTCACTCCTGTAGTAGTTGCCACAAAAATGGGGACTCAGACCGATTCAGACCAATCGCTGATGTCAGCTAACTCCAACATGGTGGCATCCATGAAAATGACCAAAAAATGATGACTGAATTGACTTCATTTGGAGCCTAAAGTAATCAACTTTCTATGAATGTTGTCACCCTCACTCGATCAAATTCCTATATGCAGTAAAGGCACTCAGCACAAAAGCATATTAAAGACAACAACTGTTAAAAAAGCAAATCAAAACATTACATTTTAGAAATAAAAATTAACATAGGTTAATTGGTTACTCTAAATTGTCCTTAGGTGTGGATGTGAGTGTGCATTGGTGTGTGATTGTGGCTCCTGCGACAGACTGGCGACCAGTCCAGGGATGTCCCCTGCCTTCACCCATGAGTAGCCGGGTTAGGCTCCGGCAGTCCCGTGACCCTGAAAGGGATAAAGAGGTTTGGAAAATGAACGAATGAAATAAAAATTAAATTCCAGAAACCAAGAATGCAAAAAATCAATATCATTTGTCTTGTATTTCTAATTGTTATTGTGATTTGTAATATGTTTTTGTGTTGGGAGATTTGTTGATGTGATTTGCACTTCAGGGCCACCCTAGTCTTGTTTGTTAAGTCATGTCTGTTTATAGTGAAAGCAAAAACATCAATTATCTTATTGGATTGGCTTTGCTGATATTTGACAGCAAGACTCAGAGTGTTGACATCTTGATGAGAGCTATCAGCTGGAAGTTATCAGCCTTGACCTTCATCCCATCCAGGCGCCTCCTACAGCGGTAAAGCCTAACACACTAAGCAAGTCCGTCGCTCTCTTCCATCCGCCACAGTGGGAGCGTATTGAAAACCGATGCAGAGCCCACTGATGAATGAAGTTTGAGTTTCGGACTTCAACACGTGTAGTGTGTGTGCAGCTCGTGATTGAGAGAGGATTTACAATTAATGGTACAACAGAAGGGATCAATTGCAATTAGGTGTCTGTAACACTCTGCGGCTGATAAGTATCCCTGCCATCGATCAACACGCCAACGCTGCGCTCTCGCCAACCTGAGGCGCGCTTTGTTTCTTCTCACAGCAAAACGTAATTGACCCCTCAGGGTCAATGAACAACGTGCAGGATTCGCCATGGCACCATCGCTCTCCCCCCAGCAGGAAAGAGAAGGCAGCCTTTGAATTTGCAGCCATAGTTATTTTTATGCTAATATTCAACAACACGCCGACAGTATCTTGCAGTATATGAAATTAAGAAGAGCAGGAAGACTGATCCTATTCACTTCATTTTTCCGATTCCTCAAAGGTTATCTCACAGAGGAGAAACAAACTCTGAATCTCAAATCTGGATCTTTCAAATCTGCCTCTTCTTAATGTCTTAACTACACAATAAAAGTCCTTCTAAAAATTAAAACAAAGTACCATATTTTTGTGTAAGTGTAAGATGCAGATTTTTTGCATAGTTTAGCCAGGCATGCATATTATACCTTTGTGGCACATACAAGTTTGACAATTTTTCACCTGCAGACAGCCTGTGTCCACCTGTATTTGAAGTTGTAACTAAGGCGCAAAGATCAGATGTTCAAGAGATGGTAGGGTCATAAATTGACCATATGAATGTTTGTTAGCTTTCTCAAAGCAAATCCTAAAGCAACTTGCAGATGCAGAGTGGAAACTGTTAAAAAATATCTATAATTTCAGTATTTAGAACTTTTTTTGATGACAACTGCCCAGTTGCTCATTTTTGGCATAGTTTTGGGGTGGTCAGAGTCAAACTGGGGGACCCCCCTAAGGATTAATTTCATCAGTTCAGAATAGGATGGGTGATGTTAGAGATTATCAGTCCATTCTGTTTGTTTGTCTGTGGCTGCCATTTTTTAAAAAATGTTTATAAAATTAATGATCTATTGAGATGTTCTGCATGGTAAAAACTCAACGTTCTTGTTTTCTTTTGACGGATACCAACAGTATTGTGAGGTTTTTTTTACTTATGGCTGGACCTTACGGAGCCCTGGACATAACATAAAATAGCAAATAACATATAACATACAAATAACGTAATAACAAAAAGGTTTTCCCTCAAAACAATAATTTTTTGCCACAAATTTGTGTGCACACATTAGGATTTTCCGGGCATAAATTAGCATTTTGTGAGCATGAATGGTATTTTATTATCTTAAATAATTATTTTCTAGCCACAAATCTTCATTTTCTGGAGATTTGCTTGCAAATTAGCATGTTGTGCACACAAATTAGCATTATGCAAATTAGCATGTTGTGCACACAAGTTAGCATTATCTGAAAACAAATTAGCATTTCCTGCACTTAAATTACTATTTTCTGTGCATAATTTAGTATTTTGTGGAGGCAAATTATTCATTTTTTCATTCATTCATCATAGTAGGAATTGTTAACACAAAATGGTAATCTGTGCTCACAAAATGCCAAAAAAATGCTAGTGCCCACAAAAGAGTAGATTGTGGCCATAAATTATTAATTTGAAGGATTTTATTTTTTTTTTTATTTAAAGTTCATGTCCGGGGCTCCATAAAACCACCATCTCTGTGAGGTCTTGCAGCCTTTTAGGAAATGTTGCAGTTCTCCGTTCCTAATAAGCCTATAAGCCTGTGCCTACAAAGAGCCAAAGGAAAGCAAATGAAAGCTCTGTTGGTGTAAAATCCTGGGATGAACTTACATATGTTTGAAGTCTGCGAAAATGTCTGAAGGGTAATGTCACATTTTGAGATGGCAACCTTTAAATGGGAAAAAATAGTCTTCTGGAATGTTGTGCAAAAAATATAAAGACAATTTATTTAAAATGAAAAGGCCTGACTTAAAGTTTCTTTCAATTTGGATGTTTCATAAACATTCAGGTGTCTAATTCATTGTAGGTGGGGGATAAATGCTAGGGATATTTGTCAAAGCAATAACAACATAGCCTTTGCTCACATTTAGACACCTCAGGCCAGAAAAAGAATAAAAAATAACTTGAGCAATGAGACATAGCTTTTAGAAATTGGTATAAACTGTCAAAAAATATGTAGTGAACTTCTCTGGTTTCCATCTGCTTCATCTAAGTGCTGTCCACATCATTAACGTTTGTCAGGTTTCAACAAGGCTGGCGCTAATGTAGAGTAGACTTCCCTCAAACATAATCACAAATTTAATAATTCAATTAGGAAGATGGTTTCAGATTTATTTAAAAGTGCCTTTTCAATAGAACCAATCATAGTGGAAGAGCAGCAGAGACAGAGCTATGCCTGAAGGGACTATGACCTATTCAAAGGCTGATGAGAAATGGAGGCAGGATATATTAAGAAAGGGAAAAAAGAGCAGTCGGGAACTGACTGCAAGAGAGCACGGGCTGAAATGAAGGCCGAAGGTGCAGAAGCTAAATGTCAGCACATGACAGATGTATTCACAAACACTTCAGCATGTTAACATGGAAACCACTGAGTTCTATAGAGATGGGAATTGTGTAGCACTCGTTTTTTGATTCAGCATTGGTTTGCTTTAGCTCTGTGAAAGAAGTCAGCTGCTTGTCAAAACTGTTAAAAATGAGGCAAGTTGTGAATATTCTAGTACAATAAAAAAGAGTCAATGCTTTCATCGAGAGCAGTGTGCTGTCTTATCACTTTAGATTAAGTTGTACTGCCAATTTGACTGTCTCGATATTCCCTTTCTTAAGATTCGACAGACCAGTCTTTGCTGCAGCATTTTTTTCATTTGTGTTTTATTTTGAAATGTCTAAATCCTGCTCTGTTCTATCTATCTGTTCTATCTGATATAAATGTAATGTGAAGCTATACAGTGCAGTCCAAATTATTATGCAAATCGTATTCAAGTGTTTAAAATCTCAGATAAAAGAAAAACTACCAAAGAAGGACGTTCCACATTATTAAGCAGAGCAACATTTTCATGCGATATGGGAAAGAAAAAAGATCTCTGCTGCTGAAAAGCATGAAATGGTTAAATGCCTTGAACAATGTATGAAAAACTTGGAAATTTCACAAAAACTCCAGCATGGTCATTGTAAGATTTGTGGCAGAATCAGAGCACACACAGGTTGGTGGAAATAATGACAGAATGAGGAAGGTTTCTACCAGACAAACACATCGGATTAAGAAAAAAGCTGCTAAAATACTATTAAAAAGCAGAAAGCATATATTTGAAGCTGATGGTGTCTCTGGAGTTCCACCAAGATCAAGATGGAGGATAATCTAGAGGCTTGCAGTTCTACATAAACCCTCTATTGGGCCCGCCTAAACAACAACAGCCGCAGTGGCCCCAGACATGTATGAAGTCTCATTTTCAAACAGTCTTGTTCACTGATATATATTTGTGTCTGACAACCCTGGATAGTTGAAATAGATAGAGTAGTGGGTGGTTGGTGGATGGCCACCATGTCCCAACAAGGCTAGGATGTCAGCAAGGAGGTTGTGGAGTCATGCTTTGGGCCAGGATCATGGGCAGAGAGCTGGTCGATTCCTTTAGGGTCCCTAAAAGTGTGAAAATGATCTCTGAAAAGTTTATAGATTATCTGACAAATGAATCAAATGCAGCTGAGAACAGGTGGATCTTCAACCTGGATTAAAATACACTGAGTGTTTCAGCTGATCTAAGGCTTTCTGGAAGTCTGTTCCAGATCTGTGCTGAAGCTGAATGCAGGTTCTCCATGTTTAGTTTTGACTCTATAGGGGCTGACAAAAGACTGGATCCAGATGAGCGGAGAGGTCTGGCTGGTATATACTGGGTCAGGAGGTCAGTCATGTACTTTAGTGATAAAGTTTAACAAAAAAAAAAACAAAAAAAAAACTGAATGTCAAATTAACAAAAAAAAACAAACTTTTTTTTGGTTACAAAAAAGCTGGTTACTAAAAACAATCTCAAAACAAACAAACAAAAACACAGCTATTTTGTAAAGTTAATATTCTACAATTTGGTTCTAACCATCCGTAGGGTCAATAACATTAAAGAAAACTAAACAAAGAAAAACATTAAGTCTCAAACGTATTCTTATAAAACAGCATAACCAGAAATTGTTTAAAAATTACCAGTAAGAATGAATCAAAGTCAGACTTATAACAAACTTTAATAAGAGGTAAATAACTAAAAACCACAAGTGGCTTCTTGGATGAGACATACCCCTAATTAATCATTTAAGTAAGACCAAATTAGAAAAACGTGCATCTAATGTTACAGCTGTCTTGTTGTTTGAGGTTCCCCAAAGCATGTTTCTCTCTGGGATGCAGAGACTGTTCTTCCTAACCAGTCAGATGACTGTGTGTTCCCATGTGTTTTGTCCATGATTGCAAAAATATGAACACATTCAAAAGTTAAAAATAAATAAACAAAAAATACCAAAACTGTACATGAAAGTCAAACAAAACTCATTTGTTTAGCATTTCCTTTATTTTGACAAATTTGCTTTAACTTGTCCTTTTCTCTTTCATCACATGAATAGCTAATACTTTATATCTGTGATCAAGCTTGACATAAAATTGCACTCTGGGTAATAAAGTTTGCATCACATAGTGACATTATGATGTATTTAATAATCATCTCAGCTCTAATATTTGTTTCTGTCTAAAAAAAGACATTTTTTTTCCTTCCTGGGATTTCATGATGTACATCAAATTAACTACAACATGCATAGAATCTCGGAGTGCTGGCATTCACTCACTTTTTATTGATGTTACATTCAGATATTAAAGGAATAACAACCCCCCTCCACAGGCAGCAATCAGCATGTTTCATTTTAGTTTAAAAATAAAATTAAATTAAAAGCCCTCCGACTGGTCTGAATGTTTGTCTGAGTGCCTGTAGGATCGCATAAAGCACTTGACTCATTTCTCTTTTCCCTTTTTTGGGGCGGCTGTGGTGCAGTGGTAGGGTGGTGAACCTATGTTTGGAAGTTTGCAGGTTAGATTCCGTCCATGCCCACCCATGTGTCGAAGTGTCCTTAGGAAAAACACCGAACCCCCCATTGACTCTGGTGGAAGGTTGGCGCCAGCGTTTGGCAGCGGAGCCATCATCAGTGTGTGTGAAGGGGTCTGTTACTGTAAAGCGTTTAGGGCCTTCAAGGAAGGTAGAAAAGCGCTACAAGTATACACCATCTACCATTTTATGGCAAAGCAGCAGCATGACTCAGACCAAGAGGGTTAAAACTTCAAGTAACAGAACCACTGGCTACTTTTTTTTATCGTTTTTTATTTTATTTTATAGATTTTATTTTAATAAATCTGTAATTTAAAGTTTGCATCACTTGCTCTATTGAAAGAATTGACAAATAAATTAAATTATGTTGTATGTACAACTGCCATTTTCCATTCCTGTCTACCTAAAAGGAAGTAACAAACCCAAACAGTATCCATGTTGAAGGGAACTTTAAGACACACGTTTGGGGAGGTTAAAAAATGAAAATAACAATCATGAAAAATCTTTACATCTACCTTTACCGTCACTTGCTTGTGTTCAAGTGTTTGGTATAACCTGTTCCCCACAGTATCCATAGAAAAAAATGCATTAACATTTTTACTTTAAAACCTCACTTCTACAACCTTTATATTCTGTCTGGGTTGTCTGCGTACCTCACACAGTTTTGACCATTTTTTGCTAGCAGACAACCCATATCCACCAGTAAGTACAGTTGTGACTAATGCCATAAATGGACAATTATTTACTAACTGAAGAACACAGTTTTAAAGAAGTTGTTGAACTGTTCGATGACAGTGGTTTTGGCTTTTAGTTTTTTCACCCTTTGATGGGCGCATTATCAGACGCAGATAAACAACGCGCTTGATTTCCTTCCACTGGAAGAGTGTTATTCAGCAGGGGCTGCCTGTCTTCGTTATCTCCCCCTGTCATCTTTGGATCTCTGTAAGGAAGTGAGACGTGATGTACGATTCTGTCTCAACCGCATCCAATGACAAGAGACAGTGCAGCTATTGTAATTATCCAATTTATTCTGATGGCACTGATGCTCCCACACTTCTCATCTTTGTAATCCATGATGCAACAGTTGCAAAAGTTCCATCAATGAAACACTGCATAGCTGTAAAAGACTGTGTGACATATGAATATTCAAACTCCTTAACTCAATTTTAAACTTTGCCAACAGAACAATACTTTTTTTTTAAATCAGAAACTTAATAAGCTGACAGAATCAGGTAAAGTTTCACATGGAAGATCCAGTCTCAACTTTCTTAGGGAGAAAGAGGAGCACATGTTCAACTCAGCTGATTATGAGGTACACCAAAGAGGCCACGCTTAGATCAAAAGAAGGGTAGAGATTTACAAAGTCAATCCCCACCACCCTGTTAGCTGCAGATACACTGTTTGATAAGGTCTTTGGATCGATGCGCTGATGGACGCAGTGACAGAGGAAGGGTGGTTGTGTTCTTCCAACCACCCACCAGGATCTTTTGATGTGCTGTGCTGTTTCTGTGTTTTCTCACCATGCTGGCGCTTGATTGACCCAATAAACACCCCTGGTAAACAATGTTCCCTTGAACTCCCGACAGCCAAAATAATGATGTCTCTCATGCGCAGTTCTGCAGGTTAAAAGTTAGGCTTTCACCAAGGTTGGAAATTGTACTTAGGAACAACTTAGAGTTATCTTTGAGTTTATTTTTCTGAAAAAAGTTGGGAGCATGAATGCAGCCTTCAGCTTTATGGAATTTTTCACAAATCATTTCAGTTGAAACATTTGTGCATGAAGAGAGCTTTTTTTGGTAAAACAGCATCTACAAACTTACCTCGTCAGCCAAAATAAATGGCAAATTCCAAAAATTGAAGTGCGTGTGTTCTGGAAATGTTACAGAACACATTTGTTTTAGAAAATTGTTCTGGCAGTTTAATATACCAGGATTTGGAATGAGATAATAAAACAAAAAAAGACATTTAAGGTTTTACACTTGAGTGCCCACATACTAAAGACCATTTGTTATGTAAAACACAACACGCATTTTTATCTCCATGCTATTACCTTACAAAGCTGATGTACCTTGATGGCATTTAGAAAATAGTCCGCTTAAAACAAATGATTCCATTCTCAGAAACTTGTAAATGGAGATGTCTCAAACTCTGAAAACATCTACGTCATTTTTTATGAAATACATTCTGCTTCTGAACAATAAAAGTGGTTATATTTGATTATATCCATTCATTATGATCCAGTCAAATGCCAAGAAATGATCCAAATGTATAGAACCTCCTTGTTTAGTTTAAACAAAGAAATAATAAACCAATTAGCTAATCTCTAAAGTCAGACTAGTAAAACTGCAGGTGAAGAGCAACATGTAGCAATTTACACCACCGTTATTTCACAGACAATTGAGCCAACACGCAGAATCAGTGGTTAAAAAATGTCCTGACCGCATTATTTGTTAGCTTCAGTAACACCTTTTGCTGCAGCACATCACAGCTGTGATGACTCAACCTTTGGTGAAGCGATTTGAGCTTCATTCAGTCACATCAACACTTATGGGTTTCTGAGATTTTGTTGTAGATTTTTATGGAATAATTGTAGCTGTCTTACAGGGGGTTGCATGAATAATGATGGAGGAATTAAATGAAACAAGAGGAGTGTTCTAATTAAAGAATATGGCACGAAAAAAAAAAAAATCCCGTATCATGACACATCCCTGCCTTGCTTTAACCTGTTTTTCTTTTTGTTATAATTTGTTTCACATAAACAAGTAACGATCTCATTTTTAGCAGGTTAGTAGACCTTCCCAGATTGAGGAAGTCAGGAATTGTTTATCCTCTTTAAGAATACAACAACAACTAAAACGATTGAACTCTGCAGAACAGCTGGCTAGTCAACTACCATCCATACAATCGTGTTCGTTTTGTGTCCTTTGTTCACTCTTGTGGAAGAACTATGGGTATAATTAGCTTTCTTCACACTACACACTTCCATGTTTTTCTTCAGTCTTGAAGCAAAAATTGGTGTAGTGGGAGTAATTCTTTGACAAGAAATCTAGTTTTACTACATTTTAATAAATGTACTGTTCTTTTTTCTCCATAAAAGTACGACCTTTGGATGTAAATGCATAAAGCCAAACTAATAGAAAATGTGCTCCAAAAATGTTTTCCCTCCAACTCTAATGGAGGCTCTGCTGTGTCTGGCTGGCACAAGGCCATCAATAAAAGGCCCTCCTCCTCCTCCTCCTCCTCCTCCTGCGGACTCCTTCTGTTTCTTATCAGCTGGACGAAGATTGCCACTTTCAATTGGGTTTATCGTATCAGTTGTCCAGACTGACATTCAGTGTAAGACCTGGCAGCATTGTCATGGCAGAGAAAAAAAATCACTCTGGATGGAGTCATGGAACTGTGTTAACGGAGACACAAAGTCAAGGTCACTATGACACGATCCTCTAATAATCTTATAACACCACTTTAAATATGAGGTGGAATTGTCAGCAACTTATAGTACTTAGTGTTTGCGTGCTAGATTGTAAATGTCTGTATGCACTTTCCTAATGCCTGGCATGTAAATGGAGCCTTACCTGCTAATGCCTGCAGAGGATTGGAGCCTTCCCTCCTCGCCCTGCAAAGAAACAGCCAAACCGCACTCAGGAATGGTTTGCCAATATACCAAAGCGATAACACAGAGGAAACTAAATTGAGGACCCTCCTGCTGTGAGGTAAACACTAACACACCATGAAATCCCATCTTGTCCTTTGAGACTATCGGGTTGCCCTCTGAAAACCCTTTCAGAAACTCCCTCTGCACTTCTGCTCAGTACCACTACTCCCTCAGTACCGCAGAGTGGTTTAACTTTTGTGATCTTTCCTAAAACAATTTTCCTTTTCAATCTGTTGAAAAACATTACTGGACCACTGAAGGATACGAGGAAAAAATGAAGAAAAAACTGCTGAGCTGAAACTACAAGTAAAAAAAAAACTGTATTTGGTGGGCCCAGCGTTAGCATGCAGCTCACTTCATGAATTACTAAGCAGCTGCATAGATATAATGACAAGTCTTTTTATTGGATGGTGGTGTAGGCTGGGATGCAGGGGTTACCTGTTAGCTCCATAGATAAACTGGTTTTGACTTGATGAGCTTTAAAGACCCACTCCAATTGAAATTGTGGTTTTGGTGTTTTTAACCTGTTCTTGTGGCATTTTCTCATAACGGAGGACTTATATAAATCAAAGAAAAATAAGCTTAAAATTGCATTTTTGAATATTTCTGTATTCAGATTGTTGTGAATTAAAAGCAGATAAAACACATGCTGTACCAACCAACAACGACAGGCCAAGCTTTCTGCTGCGCTACATTCAGATGCATCCACATGCAGTCAAATTGATCCATGTACGTCTTTGTTTTTTCTCGTCCTATATGGCAATGATTTGAATGAAAACTGCACGGCTGGGTAGCTCCAATATTGTTTACCAATGTTGTTAGGTCAGGAGAGGGTGTAGCCAAATAAGTGGTGGGAAATGGGAGAAAGCTTACACCACAGCAACGGTCCCGCCCACAACTCCGAGGCGAATATCTGAACTCCTGCTGCTCTGCAGAAAATATGTCCAAGAAAGCAGCTTTTTGTTTTTGCCTAAAAATTGAATAAAGATAATTAAAACGTTCTGGGAATAAACAGCATGGGAATGCTTTGAAAATAATAAAAGATGATCAAAGTGGGACTTTACATAGCCCTGAAACTCAAAATGTCATGTTAAACGATGAAACTTGGTGTTTTTGAAAGTCTGAAAGTGAGTTGCTCTCATCTCAGACTCAGAAAGTCGAAGCAGACAGAGTGAGCACTGACTGTAAGCGGGCCAAATTAAATGTATGAATGGTATTGGTCTGACACGGTTTATGATCTTTTTATCCTTCCACAGCAGCAGATGAGGGATGAGGCTGGCAGCTCTTTTTTTTCTGGATTTTCCCTCAGTGAATCCAGGAATTTATGAGTCTCATCTGAGCAGACTCAATGTCATACCTGTCAGGTAAACTGAAGACTTTGAGCTGGAGGTAACGCTTTGGCTGCACACATAATCAACTGTATAATAAGTAACATGAATTATGTTTTATTTTTAAAAAAGTGAGTTTTATCACAACTATCATTTAGGTTTTATTTGCTCTTTATCGCAAAAGGCTACTAAAATTTTCATTTTTGACTGCCTTTCTAATTTTTGCTGACTGTTCAGAGCTTCACATCCATAAACAGACACACAAGTGATTTGTAAACATTAGACACTAACCCTGGGCTCATACGGCATGCGGTCCGGCTCCGGTGCGGCTGCAGAGTCTAGCTATGGTCGGTAACTCACACTGACTGCAGATTGCTTGCGGTCCTTCTGCCAGCAGCCTCTGCTGCAAACCTTGCAGACCTCTGAACTCACGTAGGTTCTGGCGAGAACCCGCCATTTAAATATGATGTCATAGTAAAAAAACCCTCATTCTGCTGTGATTTTGGAGTAAATTCACAAGACTTCTTTTTCTGCATAACTCACCTTCAATCAATGGATTTACAAAGGTGGGCATACTGTTTTTTTTAACTTTCTAATCTGAGTGTGAATGTCCATTTTACAGAAACTCACCATTAAGTCCAACAGACTGTGATATCTCAGCCCAGGCTCTATCCCTTTTGTTGTTATTCTCATCAAAAGAATGTGTTGTATCAAAAAATGATGGGGCAGTTCACACCACAGCCAGACCACATGCAGCGTGAGCCCAGGGTAACACAAAGCTATTAATTTGTAGCTTCAGGTAATAATTCCTAAAAATCTCGGTTTGCTTGATCTGTTAGACATAAACGATGGATGCAGACTTGTATTTATGTTTCGAAGAGTCCAGACAAAAAGAAAACTCCCCGATTTAGGAAGCAGTTTTGTGACAAATCAGCTTTGAGTTGTGTCCACACAGATTTCCCACATAACCTAATACAAGCAAACAAAACCTTCAAAGCCAGTTTTCTGTCAGGAAAACATTTATTTAAATATCTTTGAACACCAGACACAACAGTGCAGGCTTTCAGAGCCAAAATCACACTTCTTAAGTGGGAAATCCAAATTTTTGGTAAATGCTGTGACAACCTGCTGTGCTGGCAGCAGACAAACCCCAACTGCCTCCACTTGTGACCTGCTTGACCATAACAATTTAAGGACATCATGGGTACTAAACAATGTCCAAGAAAAGAATAAAAAAAACTGCTGCAGGGTATTTGAAGGGGTTACTATTGGAAAGTCCTATCAGAGAATCCAAGAAGAAAAAAAATGCCTTTGAGCTTTTGGAGTAGATTTGGTGAACAATTTTTAGTTTGTAGAAACAATATTTAGCTCAAAAAGCCATAGATTTGATAGTTTTCCTTTAAGCATTTATTGCAGTAACAGCTCTTACCATCCGTGCCGATGTAGTTTAATGTTGGTTCCATTTAGTCTCCTCATGTAGTGCTTCATAAATCCACACTGCCGTCTGTCTGACACATTTCACATTTATCTGCACTTTCAACAGATTAGTGAAGTAAAAGAGACCAGCTTATCGTTCTTTTTTCTTGAATGAAGTGCTTTTAAACATTTTTTGCATCCAGCAGAGTAAAAAAGAGCTGCTGTGTGGGTAGGAGTAAAAACGAACTGTGTGGCTGAGTCACAGATGAAATTCAATTGAAGAAATCCAGCTCTTTTGGCAAGATGCATAGAATAAAGATACATATTTTACCTTTTTAGTACAGAATACAAATTATTATTATTTTTACATTACTGATCAAATGTCAGATTAAATTAGTCATTGTTTTCAATGTCATTAAATGGGTGTTTTGACTAAAACAGAGGTTTAACTTCATCATGATCTTTATACTGAGAATCCTGCTTTCTATAAATTTGCTCTTTTCATAGAATGCTGCCTTTCATGTGCACCAAGAGGCAGTTTACACCACCACCACTTGAAAATATGCTGTGCTTCACATTTGACAATTTTGAAATCGGATAAGAAAGAAAAAAGAAAAAAAAAAAAAAAATATATATATATATATATATATATATATATATATATATATATATATTTATACATACACAGTACATATTAGTTTTAGTTAGGGTAATTAATAAAATAATTGATTGGGAAATGAAAAAGTAAAATACAATGAAGAAATACACAAACATTCACAAATCCGCTAATTTTTTAGGTGCTGGTACCGGATTGGACCCCTTTCGCCTTCAGAACTGCCTTTATTCTTGGTGGCAGAGATTTAACAAAGTACTGGAAACATTCCTCAAAGAGTTTGGTCTATAATGACATGATAGCATCACACAGTTGCTGCACATTCATGATGCCAATCTCCCATTCTACCACATCCCAAAGGTGATCTATTGGGTTGAAGTCTAGTGAGCTCATTGTCATATTCAAGAAAGCAGTCTGAGGATTCCAGCTTTATGAGATGGCGTAATATCCTGCTAGAAGTAACAAATAAAAGATGATACACTGTAGTTATTAAGGTATGGACTTGGTCACCAACAATACTCAGGTAGGCTGTGGCATTGTAACCATGCTCAGTTGGTACTAAGGTGTCAAAAGTGTGCCAAGAAAACATCCGCCACACCATTACATCACCACCACCAGCCTGAACGGTTAATACAAGGCAGGATAGAGCCATGGTTTCATGTAGTTGACACCAAATTCTGATCCTACCATCAGAAATGGAGACTAGTCATACCAGGTGTTTTTCCATTCTTTTTTTGTCCAGTTTTGGTGAGTCTTTGTGAATTGTAGCCTCAATTTCTTGTTCTTAGCTGACAGGAGTGGCACTCAGTGTGATCTTCTGCTGCTGTACCCCATCTGCCTTAAGGTTGGACGTGTTGTGCGTTCACGTTCTTCTACAGACCTCAGTTGTGGTTTTTTGAGTTGCTGTTGTCTTTCTATCAGCTGGAATGATTCTGACTATTCTCCTCTGACCTCTGGCATCAACAAGACATTTCCACCCACTGAACTGTCTCTCACTGGATACTTTCTCTTTTTAAACAATTCTTTGCAAACACTAGAGATGGTTATGGGTGGGTTTCTAAAGTACTTAGACCAGCCCAACTGGCACCAACAACCATGCCACATTCAAAGTCACTTAGATCACCTTTCACCCCCATTCTGATCCTCTGTTTGAACTGCAGCAGACCATGTCTACATGCGTAAATGCATGGAGTCTCTGCCACGTGATTGGTTGATAAGAAACTGATGCTAACGGGCATTTGGAAAGGTGTGCCTAATAAAGTGGCCAACATTAAAGAAAAACAGAACAACTTCTGGTTGTATTTCCAAGTGCAAGTACTTCCTAATTACCATTTTTCCCCACTATTTTTTGCTTCCAGTTAGTTAGGCGATGTTGCAGCTCTGTTTCTTGTTTTGGAAATCCATTTTTTTTTAATCACACAGGTCACGTTTGCAAAACACTCAAACGTGACTTGGAGGAAACATTAGCTGAAAGGCCATATGGCAAAGCGTGAAACATTAAACTCAGCCTTTAAAGTATAGATGTGGCTCTATCAAAGGAAGACAGAAACTATTTCCTCCAGATGCTGTTACAGGTTCCTGTTGTCTTATTGAATTGTAATCTGGTTTGCGGTTCACACAACAGCCAGCTGTTGCAGAGCTTCGTTCTCTGGCTGTCTGCATCCATCCGTCTGTAAACAGAGGGGGCTGCGTTTCCAGCCTCCCCCTGTGGCTGTTTAATACAGCAAAAATGGAAAACACCAACCAAACAGAATCAAGCAAATATTCCTTTCATAGGAGCCCTCACCTGGACGACCTCATGGTTGTTTACAGGAACAAAGAATCTTTTTGCTTTATTATTGCTGCGGTGAATAGCTAAGCACCTTTGTCAGTATCAAAGAAGAAATGCTAATCTATAACAAAGTGAGGATTTAACTAAAGCAATTCAATTCATTTTTCCATTTTCCCAGAAGACAAAACAGCAAAAGCAGTGAACGCCTTTGGGAAAGCGGCTTCGTGATGGAAATTGATTAGTGGAGCTTCAAGCAGATGAGCAGATGCAATTGTTTCGCCCACATAAATTTGCAGCGTATGCTACAAAACACATATCGACAACAATATTACAATTTTTTAATGGAAAAATACAATTATAGGATTCTTGCTTGTTTTATTGTTTATTTTTTCTGTTTTAAGTTTCTCATTAGAAGGATTTGTAAAATACAGAAGCTTACTTCAGTCTCATATTAACTTTCCTAAAGCTGAAATTGTTTGGTTTGTAAATTGAAATCAGAATACTTCATTTAAGGTTTAAAAACAAATGCAATGGATCTTCTGTGGAACTTATGTGTGACTTTTTCATCAATTTGCATCACTTCAAGTATAACAGATAGCAAGAATATGTAGTCATTTTCATAAGCTTGGCAAATGTATTGTTGATTTTTTTGCACATATAAACTATTTGTTTACAATATTTTGGTAGATACATTTACCTCCGAATTTAAGATCTATTGTGGGTTTGCGAAGTATCCTGTAGATTAAAGTTTTTACAAATACACTGCTTCTTGGACTCCAACAGATATTTAATCAGACCTCACTGTCTTGAAAATACATACAGTATGTAATGCAGAAGCTACACAACCCAAATGTCACAATTCTAAAAAAAGATAAGTACCATAAACTAGTTGACTAAGTCATGCTTGAGTCCAAAAAGCAATCTGACGACCATATTATTAACCCTTTAACACTAGAGTTTACTTTCTTTTAACTACCGTAACTCTTCAACTGTTTACGCAATTCATGTAATTCCAGCAAATTCTTAGGCAATTAAAAGCAGTTTTGTGATTTCTGATTCTGTGACTGAAAAAAAGCAAATTTGTGCTGTTAAACCCATTAGGAACATAGTGGTGCATAACAGTGCAAAGCTAATATGATAGGTCAGTTTTTTCTGAGTCAGAATCAGCAGATTCTTGTTGATCATGTAAACTGATGAGGAATTACAGTAGGTCAAAGAGTGTCTGTTATTTAGGTGTTGCTAGTAACAGCTCGCATATTAAAAAGTTAAAGGACACCTGAAAGTCCCAAGCCCTGCAACTGACTAGCGACCTGTTCAGAGTGTGTCCAACCTCCACCGGACAGAAGCTGAGGTTCCGGTTGGGGCAATGGATTATTGTTTACATGGAAATACCAAAGTATTTGGAGCTTACAAGATTTCTTTTGGAGCTAACACAAGTCACTATAAATGATGTAAGATGCATTGTTCATCACAAAAAAACAACAAAAAAATGCAAAAGGATTTAAATTTGAACTCATTCTACATAGTAAACTTCAAAGGTTGATGTTGTTCACACCTATGTACATGCGACCAGCTTAAAAGCTGATTAAAATTCAAGTTGGCGACATGTTTATTTATACTGATTTATCTTAAATGTTGTTGAGGTCTAGTAAACAGTTTGTTTCACGTCATTTTCAGGTTTGTGGTGATTAAAACAGCTTCTTGCCATGTGTCGCTAATTTGCAACATGCCATTAAATCCAGAACTCTACTTAATTTAACATCACCTTGAACAAAAGAAATATATATATATATATTTTTATATCTATTAAAAAATACTGCTAATAATTGGGATAAAGGGATTAAAGGAATTTAAGAACAGTGAATGAAAAATGAATTAAAGCTAAAAGTTTTTTGCTCGTCGGGGAGCAGTGGCTGCTCACATTGAATCTATCTGTCAATAAAAACCTCGTCAGAAAATGAAACTCCTGCAGAGAGTAACATGAAAAAATGCAGAATCATGACTCTTTAGCACAAAAATGCTTCACTGTTCCACCTCACTTCATCCCCTCATAGTGTCATGACTCTTTTGTAATTTAAATGTAGACAGTTTTCTCATTAATGTCTGTAAAATCCAAGAGATTAGTCTGGAGCAGAAGAGCTGCTCTGCAAGTTTCACCCAGAAGAATGTTAGGTTGACACCAGCTGAGTGAGCAAAACCTGCCAGCCTGAGAGAAACACCCAACTGTCCGACAAATCCCCAAAACTATTACACGAAATATTAGCCGATCTTTTAACAATTCATAATGACACGGAGGGGGATTTTTTTTAACAGGTGCATTACTGCTGAAGTGCCTTGGGGGCAAAGATTAGTTACAACTGTAGGAGTGAATGAATAATGCCAAGAGCCGAGTATCACTGTAACTAAGCTCTACCAGGACTGATCCTGCCGCAGTGGGAATGTCACCATTTAAGCCTATAACGTCTGTCCCCAGAGCGGACATTTATTCAGCTGGTAAATATATTGCAGCTTAAAAAAACAAAGTCTGTAATAATTTATAAGCTCATTTTATTTATCATAGACCAGCCAGACTTCTCAAATCTGCAAATAAACTGCTTGCTCAGATTGTGGTCATGTCCGACCATACAGACGGCGATAAAATGCTTTCTCCCCCCTCATTTGTAGAAAGTGACAGGAGGGCCAGAGAAGCACATACTCAACCTCCAAGATTAGCTGCAAAAATGAGGGTGGCAGAAGCTAACAAGACGTGCTGTTCTCAACACTTGTCAATTTTTGCAGAGACTTTTTTTTTTTGCGCTAAGCAGTCTGATTTCAATCTACTTAAATGAGCTGCCTCAGTAACAAGTGGCTGATTCACTGCACTGATGGGTCTGCTTGGTTTTTGCTACTTGATCAAAAAAAGAAAAAACGTTCTATATCTTTAAGTTTTAGACATTTTACTGTTTTAAAATTGCAAAAAAAAAAAAATTAAGCTTTATCTTTTAAACTTAAAATTGATCTGATCATGAATTTGTTCCACAGGAGCTTTGTTGGTGCTTAGACGCTGCCAGTCAGGAGATGTGAATCAAAACAGTTGGGAATCTGACACGCTCGGTTAATCCTCAGCGCTGCCAAGTCCTCTATGAGGTGACATATCATTTAAAAGTCAGCCAAGTTTCCCCGGAGATTCCCTTTTTCTAACTATTTTTATGATCCAACCTCTGGGCTTCTAAATGATTTTTTTTCTTAAATTGCATTAATTTGTGGGCTGCAGGTGTTTTTGTGGTTTGAATTAAGTTACACACTGATCCGAAGCAGACAAGTGATTAAATTAGCATTTACATTCAGCAGCATGACCAAAACAATAAGACCCTTGTTTTAGTTTTCTTTCCAATTCACCACTGACCTCCACGTTTCACTGATTTTAA
Organism: Oryzias celebensis; assembly: GCA_014656515.1. Classification (NCBI taxonomy): domain Eukaryota; kingdom Metazoa; phylum Chordata; class Actinopteri; order Beloniformes; family Adrianichthyidae; genus Oryzias; species Oryzias celebensis. The sequence goes on along the minus strand of BNCR01000012.1, from coordinate 28,857,979 downwards.
AGATTGCCACAGAAAATGTTACGGATTTTAAGGCTTGAGATTTAAACATTTATAATTTATGATAGATTACAGCAGCAGAGCTCTAGTATAAGAACTAAAGACTCCAAAGTTTTACATTGTTTAAAGTCTCACTCCAGTCATCTATTGAGCTATTTTAAATTGGGATTATGACATTTTTAGCCAAAAAAAAAAAAAAAAAAAAAAACTGTTATTTTCTAGGACATAGTTTCTGCAGAGCGCCAGGATTTCATTACGCAACGTTCATACCGGATTTGTATGGGTGTTGGAGCAACAGCTTCCAATGAAGTCTTTAAAGACGCACACATCTATGCATTCTGGGTTTAAAACTCTTGCATTTACGTGTTGCTACGCACATTTTTAAGTCAATTTTCAGGCCCTACGTACAACATTGTGCTGAAATTAAAACCAGTCAAACTTCAAACAATCAGGGACTGAGATTTGGTAGTGACCCATGGGTAGCGTCATTTTCAAACTCAAACTTTATTTGTTTGTATAGCACCTTCATTCTGTTGAAACACAAAGTGCTTTACATTAAAGCAAGTAAAATACCTAATAAAAAGTGTTTTAAAACCAAATACACACAGAGAAATCTGAAAATCTACACAAAATAAGCACCCCTCCCTCCCCGGTTCCTCCATCCATCTATCCAATTTAACACTTAAACATTAAAACGGAACAGAGACTAAGAACTGCAGCTCCAAGGAAACAGTCTGCCTCGGGACTGCTGTGCAGAAACCAAATAACACGGATCCATTTATTTCAAGGAGTAGGACCACAGGGGTCATGGCACCAGTGTCCACCCAGCACAGGGCAGCGCAGGACCCATTCTGCAGATCATCAGTACCCCAGCCACCCCAATGTGAACAGGCACCGCACCACTGCAACAGCCCACCTGCAGGCAGAGCCAGTAGGTGAGGAAGCACAATTATATAAAAGAATTGTGAGAAAGTACTGGAGTTAAAGAATAAATAAATAAAAAGCATCAGAAACGATTGAAATATACACTTCAATAATGTGAATATAATAACAATAAAAACATGGTTAATATATTAAATGAATAATGGAAATAATTCAAAACACTGATGTACAAATCATTTGAAAATTGATCATGAAGGAGAAATTAATAATTGCAGTTTGTGTCTGGCCAGAATTGAATGACTCCAAGCCCGGATTAAGATTTTTGAGATTTGCACTGCTCCAACAAAGCCTCTTCCAACTGTGATTGTGACAGACCAGTGTGAACCTCAAATGCTTGAACGCGCCTCACATGCTCATAGCATAAGAAATTCACCTCTAAGTTGCGGGCAGAACTGTTGGTGGTGAGCAACCCCACCTCTGTGCTGTAACAGAGACCTTGTAGCCCATCCAGCGTATTTCTATACCACTAATACTCTTTTTCAATACAGTATTTTTTGTCCCCTCCTGATTCACAAGAGTTTGAATAAAGATGTACTCCTTATTTAAATTTTTAGCTTAATTTTCTATATATATGTCTCCCATCATCAGAAAAATCCCACAAGAGCAAACACAATTTACATCGACATTGGTCTTTAAACATGTTTGTCACATCAATGCTAATGAACTGTAAGCAGTTTCCTAACAGCATTGTGAAACAGCTGTCTGCCATCAATAACAGCAAAAATCACTCATTAATCACTCATTTACCTTAGAAATACTGCAGCGCAGAGGTGGCTACAAAGGTGCCAGCAATTTTACATTTTCATCAGCTGCCATAGAGGTAATTACCTCAGGGGGGGCACATGAAGGTGAGCTGCAAGCGCCTCCAATCCAGAGAAAGTTTGCTTCGTGATATGGTTTTTTTGTGAGACCCGGGGATGTGAGATCAAAAAGAAGGCTGAAATGCTGTTCCTGTTGTGCTTATATAACATGCTGCTGTTGCAGGTCTTTCCACTTTTGTTTGCGTCCCCAGAGGTGGCTCCTTTCCCACCGACTTCAGGTAGAGGACATTGTTGGGACACGGCAGCTTATACATGTTAATGCTCCCTTTTTCCCTATTCTGCTCCTGTTAGATTGATGGCTCGGCAGCGGTTCTCATTGATCAATCAGACACAATCTGCGTCTGAAATGAACCTCGGCTTGAGGGATTGTGCATTCTTCCAGGGGAACCACGTCCCGAAGGGTACGACAGTGAGATGCACTCAATCGATTGTTTTGAACTTATTTGTGTAAATACTTTTTTAACCTTGCTTATTTGTCGTCCAGGTTTCCTTTAGCTGCAGAACGAGAAAGGTACGACAGCAGGCCTGCTGACGCCGGAGCTCGGCTTGTAATTCACATCCTGGCTGTAAAGGCTGGAGAAGGATTACAGGGAAAATGAGAATTAATTATGCATTTCATCATTGTGATAGATATCGCATGCTTAACTCAAAAACTATATTTCCCTTGAGAGCAGATATGTGTGTGCTTGTTCCCTGTATCCTTTCAGAAGATGAACTTTAAGGACTTTGAATTTAAAAAACAGAAAAAAATCAGTTTTTATTTTAATGGAAATATGAAAAATCAAATCTGGAATGGATAGAAAATGAAGTTTAGAGGTTTTTGTAAATCTAAATGTAAACCAATTTTAATTAAATTTAAATTTAAATTTAATTAAATTATTATTTAATTATAATGTGAAATTATAATTATAATGATTTTTTAAGATAATGCTCTGTCTGCTATTTATGCAGATTTTCAAGTTTGTCATGGTTGTAAATGTAGTCACTGTCATGGTCTGCAAACTTCAAATGGGTGCAGTTCACTTCTCTGCAACAGTGTACAGCTGATCTGTACACTGCAAAAACTGCAAACTTGTCTTATTGTCTGTCTCACAAGAAAAGTAATTTTATCAAAAAGGTTTTTCTACAGCAAAATAATCTTAGCTTAAGTATTTAGAACTTCATTTAACTGGAGTTGTTTTCATAAAGAATTCTTGGTTTGATTTCTCTTACCCCATTGGCAGATTTTTCTGTTACATAGTTGCTGGAGCCTATCCTGGCTACTGTTGGGCAAAGGCAGGATCATCTCAAGGCCATGCAAAATATTTTTGTTGAAATTAACTCCCAGTTTGCATCTGAACACTTGATTTGAATCCATATTTTGCTGCGAGTCGATACCGTAGTTTCACAGTATCACTGCAGTGCATTTGTAGGGGAGCATTTGCTGTTCAACTTTGCGTCTTCTCATATTTTTGGTCTCTAGATGGTAGAGAGATCCTACTCTACAAAACTTGTATTATTTTTGTTCTTTATTTACGTTTTGTTTTTAAACTCCTGTGTAAAACATTTTTTAAAAATTGCAAATTCATAACAATATAATCCGAAACAAAATCAGATGAATCAAAATTATATGCCTGCTGTTTTTTTGTCCTGTCATGTACTTTGTAATAAAAGAAATAAAAATGTTTGGTATTATCTGAAGTGACTATTCCTCTTTCAATGCGGCACTCTATGCTTTTTATGAGTCAATCAGCTGCTACATCAACAACAAAATACAATAGATTTGTCAATGCAAATGTCAGAAACTGATACTTCCTGCTTTCCCCCCTGAATATTTCCTATTGGCGAAAAGAAAGTAGCCTTCAAAAGCTGGAGAAACCTTAAAAGTGCAAAGAATAGCTGCAAATTTGGGTAACACCTGATTTAATTGCAGAAGGTGTGCATGAGGAAAAACGGCGGGGAACAAGCACATTTTAGAGGTGTAAGAAAACTTATAATGATTGCTTTGGAGGTAAAGGGAAAAAACTCGAAGAGCAAAATTGATGCAGAAGAACATGTTAGAAGTAAAACAGATCAGAGGCTTCAGGGAAAGGAGATGTAATACTCCTGGAAGCTTGGAGACAGCCAAAAAGATGTCTCCCTCCTACCACCGGTCTAATTTTTACCCCTCTTTCATTGACCTTAACACAATCCCCTTATCTCTGGCACCCGAACTTCTCTCTCCTGGATTTTCCTGCAGAGCCAGGGGTTGGAATGAAAGCTGCAGGTCCATGGAATGTTACCTTCAGGATCCTGAAGGTCTCTGAGGACCAATTAAATATATTTCTACATGATCACCTAGATTTCAGCTTCCGCCAACACAAGGCTCAAAGTGAGATGTCTTCAACAAGACAGGATATGGAGAAAATTGATTTCATTTACACTGAGTTAAAAAAAAAAAAAAATAAAACCCAAAACATCCTTCTCAAAAATAAGTAAAAAAAAATACAGAATATAAGATGAATTTCCCTTGTTATGTGAAAAAACCTGCCAATTCAGGTACACAATATGTTTTTATGAGATTTCTTGAAAAAGGATTTGATGTCCTGCCCTGTTAAGACTAAAATAATTAAATTATAATGCCTCACGAGGTGTCCAAAATCAGAAATTAATGGACATCAAGAAAGGTGTTCATTGTCCGAAGTCCATTCATTTTTTATAGACAGATGCACTTATAGAATGGTCACTTACAAAAGAAACAAATGGTTAATTAATTTGTTGTGTTTTAATCTCATTATTTCTGATTATTTGATGCACGGTGTGACATCAACTTTGCTCTGCAGCAGCGGGGTACAAATGCTAAATGTTATTTTATGTGATGGAAAGTATCACTTCAGAGGAAAAGTTCACCTCTTATCATTTGTTTTTGTCCAGATGCTGAAGCAAAAGTTTTTTTCAAAGAAACAAAATCCACAAGTAGTTTCCTAGATCATTTTGGTTGAAAGAATACTCACAAATTCTTCTTATTAAAAGTATAATCAATTAAATTATTTATAAACAAGTGCTCCAAGTTTTTATTGTTATGGTTACGAGCTAGTGTTTAGGCCAGCTCAATAAAATAGAAAATTCAGGCTATGTGACCAGAACTTTTTTTATAGGTGTCCATTGTAACTTTTTAATGGACATCCTGTAGCCAATGAGATTTGAGCATTCACTCGATCTATGGTATAAATCTTAATATTTGCTTAATATAGCTTCACAGAGACAAACACAAGACAACAATTTTGATACAAAAATTATTCAGAATTAAAATACTATTAGGCATAGATCTTTGTTTTAATGGTTAAAGCAATTTGTCCAAATCTATTAATCTTAGTTTTTATAAATTTGTTTGTAGGTTATTTCTTGTCTGTATTTCTTGGGTTCTTTGTAAGCAGTAAATGTCTTTATACGGTCACTCCCAGCAACTTTAAGACATCTTTTTAGTGTCAGTTTTTGTCTCCTTTTTGTTTATTGTGGTATTTTCATTTATTCTGTCCTGGTTTTAGGTTTCTTTCATTTTTTTTTTCTTTCTAGCTTTTGCTATCTGACTTCATATCATCAAAATCTTAGTCCCCTGGGTTTGGTTTGTTATGCCTTTTTTCCATTAAGCGGTCCTTGAGTGTTTTTATTGTAAAATTGACCCATTAAACAGTACCAAACCGTACCTTTTGAGCACCCCAATTGGCTGTAGGTCCATTGATTAGTGGAATGGAATGGTTGGACCGGAGCCGGTTAGCCACTTACTGATTGATTGATTGATTGAAAATGATGACGACATTAGAAAGCACGAATATAGCGCTCATTTAAGCTAACGTTTCCAACGTTTGTAAGCATTTGGGTTTTTGGGGTTCCCTGTACCAGAATTGAAGCAATAAAAAGATGATCTGCTGAATGACCTCCATTGTTTTTTCTTTTCTAGTCATCACACTACAATGAAGCAATGACACGCTAGCGCTCTACACCACACATGTGCTGTGAAAACCGGCTTAACTGAGTAGAAAATCTTGCCAGAATTAACTGGACCGTACTGTACCACTCCTTACCGGACCAGACTGCTCAGTGGAAATGAGGTTTTTAGTGTAACTGTGACTTAATTTGTCTTTTTAAAATGTACTTAAGGTACAAACATATGGGAGGTTTTTATACTTACGCTACATTCAAAGCTTTTGTATTTGAGTTCATTGTTTTTTCTTCTTTCTTTCATTTCCCATCCATCTGAGCTGGCGTTTGATAAATGCTTCTCTCATGGAGGAGGCACACTTGGAGCAGAGAAGAGGCGGACGCTTCCTGTCGAATACAGAGATCCACCTAAGCCTGCATTGACTCTGTCCTTATTTGTCATAAGTGTCCAAGACAAAGGCCAAGTAACGTAAGAGGAGCATGCATTTTTAATGCGACATCCTCATCAAATTCACAACAGCGGACTGAGCAGAATGCCAATGACGCTTATTCTTCTTCCAATTACAGAAGACACCCTCCAACTATGTGGGCATAAAGCCGTGAAGGGCACATCTTTCTCAAACATGACAATGCTTAAACCAATCATTCATCTTCCGTGAACTTTGTGTGATTGGAAAATAACCTGTTTTCAAAAAACATATATTATGGATATTTATCAGAGGAAAAAAGGAGAAAGATAAATGGCAAAAACTGCCATCGATGTTGCTTTCCGCTATAAAAAAAGATGTCTTTACTGATAGTCAATAAAACAAGATACAAGTAAAGTATTAAATCACAGCCACTGCTTCTGTTATTTATTCAGCATGACAGCGTTTTGTATGGTGATACACCCAGACTCACCTTTATCTTGTTTAGAATATTCCGGGCATTACTCTGTGTCTATTATTATAGCGGCACAGAAATGTCATGAGATTCGGAGATAGTCGGACTCACTTCGGAGGGAACAATGTAAGTTACTCCCAACTGTAGCTGTGATTTCTGCTGTTCTTTTTTCCGTGCTCGGGCCACGCTCTATCGCCATAATGAGGAAAGCTCAATTAGACAGGGTCTACAATGGGGGGCTTTAAATGTCACAGTGCAGGTCCTGACATTTCTCTGTTTGATGTGGAATCAGAATGGAAGGGAGATTCGTACGGAGAACTAATCTCAACCCCGGAAAATAACAAATTCCACCCTGTCACCGAGCTGCGATGGACGGCTGAGGTCATTTTGGAGACATTTGAATCGCGGCTGCTAGCTTGCCTATCTCAGATCTCGCTAATGATGGAATCCATTAACATTATTTAAGCTTGTAATTAGCCATCTGAGGTTGGCATGTTTCACCAGGTAATGAATGGTCTTGTGGTTGATTCGGAAATGTCTCAAGTTTGGAAAACTTTTAACTTATAATAATTGGTGTGACCATAATTACTGTCAGTGTTGCACTGTGGGTAAGGAGAGAGCACTTTAACCTGCATCTTCAACAGTTCTGAACCTTTCTGCTCCCCTCCCAGAGCTGAGCATAGTCAAATGTGTCTATCTTTAATCAAAAGAAGTTTTTTGTTTTTTTTTATATGAGGTATAGTGCTCAAAGTCTTGCCTGCCCTCGTGCTCAAAAAGCTGACGCCTGCATGCAGGTATGCTTTGCTGCACTTCAAAAGCTGCTTCTGCACTCAGATTCACTGTTGGGTGAACAAATGATCCAGTTTGAGCCTCTCTGTTTTTAATCTGGCTCCTGTGTGCTCGCCATAAAAATATCATTATGGCGATAAAAAATTCCCCTCCTCCTATGTTATGTTGACTAACCTATCTGATTGATGGCTAACTGAATAGACTTACTCCAACACACACTTTTCTCAAGGATTTTTAGACTTTTTTTTTCTCTTTAAGTATCTTTTTTTTTTTACAACAGCCAGTAATGTGAAAAAGTATTTACCCCCTCTAGTTTTCTGTGACACTTAATTTTTTGCTATCATCAAAAAGAAACCATTAAACAAAAAACAGTGTAAACCATTATACATGTACATAATGATGATATTTTTGAGGTAAGCAAAGTTGTTCAAACTTATCTAGTTAAAAAAAAAGAGCTACATTACTGAATTAAGAATAAAATTTACTTTTGAAAGGTGGAGTTTGGTTTAATTAGACAGCCCTGTTCATTCAAGAAATTGGTCTAATGTTCTGATGTGAAGAATCTAATATGAAGAGAAATGTAGGTTTTGAGACCTTACAAAACCAGACTGAGAATCATCATCTATGCTAGGAATGACTCCATCCAAATAGAGTCCTAAAGTATTGTTTAACAGCGGAGCTGTACTGTAATGTCAGTGATGACATTCTTTCAACTATCGTAGTTCTTCAATTGTTTGTGCAATTCCCTCAGATTCTCAAATGTAGAAAAGTAGCTTTTCGCTGATATGCAAGAATTGAAGTGTTTATGCAATCAAAAAAGATCAGTTGATTGTGTCGTGGGGACAATCAGCTTTGCACATTATTATATATATATATATATATATATATATATATATATATATATATATATATATATATATAATGTATCGGTGCAAAGCCAATAACAAAGGCAGCTTTTCTCCATTTCAGAATCAACTGATTTTCTTTGATCATATAGACAGTCGAAGAGTTATAAAACACTTTTTATTTTAGTGGCTAGCAATCTTATGAAAACTATGTTTTCGTGTTTTTAACATATTCTTGAGGCATATTTCTGACAATGGACAAGATAATGTAAAGAAAAAGCTTTTTTGTGTTATAGAAAATAGGCTGGGCAGGCAACGTGCTTCCTGCTCTGAGCTCTCAACGGGGGTGGGGTGTTGTAGCTCCACACCAACAGTGCCGGCCACAACTAAAAGACAAATTTCTAAAGAACTCCTGCCGCTCTGCAGAAACTGTTCTAGAAACCGACTCAGCTTTTTTGATTTAGCCTAAAAGCGGCATAATCATGAATAAAAGAGCACTGGGAACACTTGAAAAGAAATCAAAACATGATGAGTGTAGGACTTTAAGAAAACACAATTTAAAGCATCATCTCCAATTAAAAAGTGTAATAAATATTCTGAATTATCCCCAACACTTTTTTGACAAACATTGTGTAAATGTATAAAACTTGTTGGGGAGCATATGTTTCTTTACATTTGAAGTCAAACAATTAGAAAATCATTAAAAACAAAAGAAACAAGCTTCATTAGGTAAACATGGTAGTGGTGCTGTGATGGTCTGGGTTTCTTTATTTTATTTTTTACAGTGTCTGGATAAGAAAGTTCCACAAAATAATGGAATGCTTTGGAATTATAGAACAAGAAATTTTTAAAAAATAAGTGTATCAACATCTGGAAAGTTTGTCTGGTGCAAAATCTGATGGAGATGATTCTTTAATAAATGTAAAAAGGAAATGAGTCAGACAACATAGACTAAAGTTACTGCTGCCAAGAGTGGCACAACCAATTATGGAGACAGGATAATTACCTCTCCATATGTGGACAGGCACATTTACACAGATTTTTTTTTTCCCTCCTATAAATAAAATCATTTAAAAATTGCATTTCATATTCATTTCCCATATCTCAGTCATGCTGAAATCTATTAAGGATCTGAATCGTTTTGGTTTTCTCATTTTTCTTTTTCACAGCATCTTATATATATAAAGTTTGGCTGAAGAAGAATTAATTCCACATCACGTTCCACCATCAGGCGAGAAGGTTCAAGGTTTGAATCCCAGCTGAGTTGTCTTCCTGTTTTTCTCCATCCTCCTCCAACAGTTCAAAAACATGCATGCTTTGAGACTGGAGGGGTAGCAGAGGTAAGGCAGCGCAAATATCCTTATTTACAACTTGATTATGTAAACAACTGGAACATTCTGAGCGACAAACAATCTCTGGAGAGATACACACCGTGTCGTGAGGGGTCACCGTTTAAATGGGAGAATGTAGGAACAGCGTGCTCACTCCGCTCGAATGTCAAAAAACAGGCTGTTGCCGTCCTATCACTAGCAAAACGGTGACCTTACAGCGGATGAATTACCATCTGCTCGCTGCTCCAGCTCCACTCTAATAAGCCCAGGATTGTTCACAGAAACAGGAGGGGAGAAAAATCAGATAGAAATGCGTTTGTAAGACTGGGTTGCGAGTATTTGCATGGCGATGAAGGCCTCGAGTGTTCTGCAGTGACTGAGATGTAAGTCTCAGACAATACATGCTGTGTTTGTTCTTTCCGGGGAAGTTTGACGAGCACAAAAAGGAGAAGGAGGAGGAGAAGGAGATGGGTAGGTCTTCAGTGCAGGGATTACACATTTGCTATTGTGGCGACTATGGTTTTCCAGTACCATGGTATTTTGTTAAGCAGATTGTGTTCTTCACACCCAGCAGGGATCTCTCTCGTGATTTGGTAGACGCAGAATCTCAAACAGGTGCGTACAGTGTATGTGTTGCAGGCCGACTACAGTTTTAACATTTCTACAGATTGGACTTCTGCTGTAACTCTGAAGTACGGAGACTTTAAAGAAATCTAATGGAGTCTTGTGGAATTTGCTGCTGCTGGTTATTTATCTATTCATTAGCTTTTAGTCAACTTTTAAAGCAGACAAAGGTATTCAAAATATTTAGATTGAGATTTTTCTGCAAAAAAATACAGAGAAACTTATATTCAGAAAAGCTTTTAGTTGATTTTAGTTCTATAGCGATTTTAACTTTTATCATCGCATGGCACAGGTCTTGTTAGTGTTAGATGATTGAATCTGTCTGTGTTTAAGCTTCAGTTTGGTGCTGTTATTTATTTTTGTCCAAAAAAGTATTTTGATTTTATTCCGCAAGAAGGGCTATATAAATAAAAATGACTCATTTCAATTCAACTGTTTAGAGACAAGGAAGGAGACAAGTAAAGAATGGTCCTTACAAGATCTTTATTTAAAGACCCACTCAGACAAAAATGTTGTTTTTGGTGTTTTAAAAATGTTCTTGTGACATTTCTCCAATGAAGAAAGCTTGAGCTTGAAATAGCATTTCTGAGTATTCAAACTCTGAACCCAGAGCAGACAAAAAAAGGCAGTTTAAAAAAGATCCTCATAATTTTAATTATATTAAAAAGACCACTGGGAATGCTTTTCAAAAGCTAAAAACGATGATTGGAGTGGGTCTTTAAAGACTGCCTTACATGTTGAAAAAACAGATAAATTCACTCCAATAACACTTGTGTTTTTGGTCTTTTTAACATGGTCTTGTGGCATTTTTCTCATCCTGGAGGACATGTATAAAATAGTTTATAATTAAAACTATTTCCTTATTCAAATCACATTGAAGGAGCAGATGAAAACTGGATGTTTGAAAAAGGTCTTACTTGTGACGCAGTTACTGCCGTGGGCGGGCCAAAATCCTGCTGTCTCCGCTTCAATTCTAAATTATCAACTTGCAAACAAACAGATCCAATAATGTCTTTAATTTCCTTGTCTGAGCTGACACCAGGATCTAAACTATCCGGCTGGATACTTCCCATTGAAGTTAAAACTAAAACATTAATTTGACCACTGTAAGTCTTTAACCTTTTGACAGCTTTGCACTGATATGAAACACTTTAAATTAGTAATTTGCTGCATAATGGTACAAAGCCACTTTTATCCACCTCAATATCTGATGATTCACGTTGAAGAGTTATGGTATGTAAAAGAGCGTGGAATGTAGTTGTCCCGGGAAACAGCTCCGGTGTTAAAGGGGAAAACAGGAGAACCTTTGGCCACAGGCACAGTCTTCACCCCAGCAACATGAAATCTACAATATGTTAATCTAGACACGTTTTCCTTCGTTTTGTGTTACATCAACGTTTTCTTACAGACTCTGATCTATTATGTATTTTGCTTTAACTATATCCGTTGTGGAGCCTAATTGTTCTTCTCAAAAAATAAAAAGAAGACAAACAAGGAAGTGGCTCCATTGTTAATTAATGTCAGTGGAAATTGGTGACATTTTGCAAAGCAGCAATGATTTCCTCCTGTGCTCGTAATAAAAATCAAACAAATTACTTACAAACAAGTACAAGGTGGTTTGACATTCCCCTGTTGTTCTCCGCTCAGCCTTGAGACTCATTTGAGGCCCTGAACCAGAAAGCAGGAGCCGCATGTCAGTTGTTGTTTTACAAAGCTGAACAGTATACAGCAAGTCCCACGAAGGATTCCCAAATGACCAATTAAGGACACTTTATGTTGGGAGCGTGATCTTAAATATGCAAGCTTGAACAGATGGAAAATTTTTTTAAATCATTGTCACATTTCCAGCTACACTCATTGCACTTATTTTAAACGGGTCTTTTTTATCTGCTCTCATCTAACATGATGCATGATCAATGGTTAGAAAACATGATAGTAAACGCTCTTCTAAGTTCCAGGTACTCAGTCGCAGAACTGTTGATTGATATTGATACGTTACTCACTTTTTCTTTTTTTTTTTTTTTTTTTTTGCCTTTCTTCAACATTTCTGTTGGCACATTAGATCTGCTTTAATCGTATCCTGGTAACCACTTTTTATAAAAGAGTGACATTTTATTAGTTGGAAGACAACGCGGCATAGAAAAATGATGGGATGGTCTCAGCGCATCTAGTGCTTAACATTGTGAGACTGCAGCTCATTGTCATTCTGTCATGTGCTGGAGCGCTGCTCCCTACAGTACATATAGGCTACACCAAGCCTGCTGGAAATAGGAGGAAGGCCTATTAGAAGTAATGAATGGCTGTCAAGCACAGGGCGCTCAGCATGTACGACATGTCGTGTTCAATGTTTCGTTGGAAAGGGGAAATTCGTCAAGTAGCACCATGGTTCTGTGTATTTTTAGTCCCCTTGACCTCTCCACACTTTTTTTATAATGAAATCCTCTCACAGGCTCTATCAACACATCAAACTTCTTTTCTATTTTCCAATTTGAGATGGTATTTCTTTCCGGTATTTCCACTGACCTGTGCACCGTTTTAGCTTGATATCCTCATGATGATTGTGACTCTCCTGGCATGTTGGCAGTTGTAACCTCAGTGAGGACTGCTGTCTGTTTTTTGGCTCATGATGTTTAATCTGGGTGCATGCTTGGCACAACAATGAAAGACAACAAGCTCTCACGATTCACTGGCCACTAATTGGAGTGTCACTCCTCGGGCCTGTATATATGAACACGGCCTGTAAAGACATACATAAGTACAAATAGATACCTTCACTGGTGTTCTGAACAGAAATGTAATTTAAGAAGTAAATCTTGCATCGGTAATAGATTATACTGGCTTATTACAAATGGGCCTTGACAGCTAATTTACTTTTACAAGATTAAACATGAACATTATGAGAAGTTGAAGCTGGAATGGTGCAGCTGCTCTTAACTGCTGAGACAACTTCCTGCAATACAGCACATTTAATATTTCCACTGGGATCAGCCTTGGAAAAATGTAATACATATGTGTGCGTCTGTAAGGCCTTCAAGAATTAGAGAATCCACAAGGAGGACTGTCCATGCTGATGCTCTGCTGCCTCATGTCTGCATAACACTGCTGCTAATAAACAATTAAAAAATCTTTTTTTTTTACAGTGTAGCTTGACTAAAGGGCCACTGAAAGCTCATAGATAATGGCTCATGCCTTGGCATGTCAATTTAGACCATAAAGCCTGTTCTTTTTTATCTTAAAAACCCAAATAAACAGCTATTACTTAATGTATTTGTCTGAATAGCCCTTCTTGCTTTTTAAATTTTTTTTTTTTTTTTTTACTTTTTTTTAACATGCTTTTCTCCAGTTGTTTTTTCTTTGTGATATTTTATTTCTGTATCCTGTATCCTGCACATAGTCATGATACTTTTTAGGCATTTCTCACTGGTTTCTGTTGCTAAATTCTTGTATATTGAAAAGTAATGAAAACAAACAAAAAAAGGTTTTCACACAAAAGTCATAATGAAAAAAAATAATAAATAAAACAAGAAGACTAAAATGAAAGATGTATATTTTGAGGTTTGTTGTATGTTTTGCTTTTTCTTTAGTTTAATAAAACCCCTTTATTTAACTCAATTCAAATGTTCTAGTTTAAAATCTTTTTCTCTTCATACTACTTTTGGCAGCTTTAATTCCTCTTTATGTTTATGCCTCAGTTCTGCCCTCGTTAGTCACCCTCACTGTCATTTTAGAAATATCCACCTTTGTTTTTCAGATAAATCACAGACCTTAGCCCTTCTTAAGTGGATTTGTGTTGAAAAAAAAAGTCAGATGTTGAATTTCTGCTTTGCAGTGCATTCGAATGTTGACCAATTACTTGTGTTTTTCATCTTATTTCTTGCACTCCACTTGAATTCAGCTGGCTTAGATGGTGGAAAAATCTTTACTTTATCCAGAATGGCAGTGATGAGTGCACAAACATCGCTCAGAGCAGTCTGCAGTTTTCTTAAGAGTTCTTGCTTGTGTTTTTTTATTGTTGTGTTTATTCTTCTAAACTATTTACTTAGGCCAAAATATAAAAAGGAAAATCTCCACATCTTTCTGTTTAGCTTAAAGCTGAACCATTGTTCTAAGCAAAAGTCACATTAGAAATGAACCTGTTACAAAATCAGTTGGTTAAATTATCACGTTAAATCACGTTAAATGTCACGTTAAATTTAAAATATATTCTAATTTTAAATATTGAACAACTAAAAAAGTGAACATTTTCTGTCCTGAACAGAAATGTCGTCACATCCCTAGACTTTGTGCAAGCCAAGCAGGCTGACTGTACACCAGAGTCTCATTTGCCCTAATCATGACAACACAGGAAGATTTTCCTCAGAGAAACACAACACCAAGTAGAGACAGTACAAAAACACCCAGACTGCTACACAGGTTCAGTTATTAGAGACCTTTGACTGTACTGAGTGATCCATGCCACCTCACATTCCAAACAGGAAGTACCCATGGGTCCAAGAAGCCAAAATCCCATAAAAATCCGTACTCAGTCATTCCATATGTTAGAATAACCGTTCTTGGTTTACTACATTTTTTTTCTAATCCTAATTTTTTTCTATATTTTTTCCACAATGCGAGTTATTCAAGTTATAAACTAACAAATTGACAGATTCTCCCACTTTCAAGTGGTAGGAGTGTGGACTCACAAAGTTCACTCCTAATTGGCAAGAGTGGTTGCCATAGACACGTTGGCTGGGATTGACTAAGAAGGATGTATCTGCAGGTCCACAGACCCAACAATGCTCTCAAGACAGCATTTTCAGGGCAACACTCTCAGGACTGAATATTTTTGAGACAGCGTCTCCCATCTACAGGGTGAAGTTTGTTTTATTATTTTCTTTAGACCGTACGAGGCACATAGCCCTTGTGAGTGGTAAGAGTATAAAAAAATGTATCAAAGCGCTGCAAAAACATAAACAACTGGGTAATGTATTGCATAAATTTTAAAATATAGTCAATTAGCTATATTTAAAAGGAAATTATCAACAAATTTCAATTTTTTTACAGAAAGAAAAATGTTGACGTATACATGTTGCTTAACTTAGCTTTTATCCAAATTAATGTTGTTTGTGCAAATCTAAAACTCGTGATGGTTTAGTAGCAATTCATCATGTAACATTTTACAGCACATGCAATTGTTTCATCTTTACATCTATTTGTGTAATCATTTTCTATTGTGTAATTCATTAATTTTAACCCAAATGTGGTTTATAAAACAACAGGGGAAAACAAATCTTTTCTGATACATTTTGATACATATCTTACTTTTTTGTAGCATAACATATTAACTTGATTCTCTGTTATAGCTCAATAATATTACTTCTTATAATGATAATAATAATATTACGCATTTATACCAAATTGTTCATGACAAAATTACTCTTTATACTGTAGGTCTACAATTGTACATTTGACTTGTGCATCTTTTTCCAGATATATATAACAATTCAAAAGGGGAAGTTTCTTCCAGAGATTAAACAGTGTGTTGAATGCTGCAGCAATCACCGCTGCCCATTTTGTTCTACAAAGTCTTCCCAACCAACAAAACTATTATTATTAAAAGGTTCACATTCATCTTCATCTTAAAAAATATATACAAATGGCAAATGTTACAAAACAGTTGTAAGAGCAAAATATTTTGTTTTAGGTAGGTAAAGGAATTTGACAGGATTGGTATTGAATTAAAAAAAAAAAAAAAAAAAAAAAAAAACATCCGTTAGGTGGTTTCAAATGTTACCAGTTTTGTTTGTTTATATTTAATGTAGCTCCTACTAAATGCAAGTTATTCTACCCACCTCAGCAGATCCTGCTTAATTTTCCAGAAGTTTTGGTTTGTTTTTTATTTGGTTTTCTGGCATGTTTTATTTTATTTTATTATATTTCATTTTATTTTAAAGTGAAATTGGTTAAATCTGTGCTACAGAATGAGAACAAATGTGAGGGCAAATTCATATTAAACCTTTAAGCACTAAAGTAACAATTTTGCACGATGTCATTCCAGGCTCTCTGTCTTCAGATCCCAATATTCTCAATTTCTGAGAATATTGGGAATAAAATCTCTTATATTTACGAATGTGTTAACAGAAAATTGATCTAATGGTTGGTGCCATTGGCAGAAAAAATATTAAAGAATGCAAAGACACTAATTTGAGAATAGGATTAAGACAGATTTAAGAAAATGACAATTCATTTGCAATTATTGAGGCTTTAATTTAATATTCAAATTAATTTACAACGTCAACCATAAGACAAAAAGGTTTACTGAAAGAATAAATGATAGAATTTGAGTTTTTTTTTTTTTCAACTTTAAAATTATCCACGGGTGAATGTGTGCATAGTATCTGGTGAGTTACTAATACATTAACTCTGTTTTAACCACATTTAAACACAACAAAATTCTAAAGGCATCACAACCTTTTGGACCTCATTGTGCACGTAAGCTCCAGACAAATGTGCTGTCTGTCCCGACTTTCATTGTCCTCACACTCTTGACCCCGATCCTGCTGCACATAATAATGGGCATCGATTCGACTTATATTTTGTCAGAGGCATGTGTGTCTCTGTTTTCCATGTCTGGGGAGACATTGATCTAATTAGAAGTCTTCATTAGTCAGCTGCAGAGTGCAGTGTCATGTTTAAGGAATGATGCTCCCCCATGAAGACACAATACAGAGCCTTGTCTGAATTCAAAACAGAGGACTGTTTTCAGCTGCCAGTGAAGAAAAAGAAAGCCCAGACAAGGAGTTTAGTGTTTCTCATAAAGCGCTCTACAGCTCAGGCTTTAGTTTTTGTTCATTGTACAGTTTTTGTTCCTGTGCTTTGAGCTTTGTTTGTAGCTTAAGCTATTTTTTAAGTGATAAAGTCAAAGCAGTTGTTTATCTCCAGAAACCTCTTCATCCATTAGATTGGAAGAAAGTTTTATAAATGAGTTTGAACAGGTTGTTCCATCTCCATTGAACTTCTTCCAGATCTTTTCAAAAAAAGAATAAAAATAAAGGTAATTTAAAGTTTATTCTTGATGCAGCTATGTCATTTGAATAAAAAAGAAAATAAATAGTAATTTTGATCTATAATAATTGCGAGAAATGTCTGTGTTAATTTCTATATCCTGCAGAAATTAACTGATTTTTATTTACGTATTTTTTAGTTGTAGGCATGTATGGCATCATACCAGGAGGGAATGCAGGACTGCCAGGACCATGTGTCACTCTGCGGACAAATGAAGAATTAGCCCTACAAGAGAGAGGACACTAGAATCCCCTGCCCACTCAAACAGAATGCAGATAAAAATCCACTTGTGGATTGTAAAAATGGCCACTTCCAGAATGTTGGCGATAGTGACCGTCTTTTCCATTATTCCCGGCGGGATCATGAGTGACATTAAAGGCGCTCAGGGTTTGGAGACCCAACATTTGGCCCAGAATTCTTCATATCCTCAGCGTCGCCTGAAAAGAAGCTGGATATGGACACAGTTGTTTGTCCCTGAGGAAGATCCCTCTCTTGGCATTATTGGACAGGTACAGCTTCACATTAAATTGCAGCCACGTCCTTGATGTAATGCTTTCACTTTTATATGCAATATGAAACCATGTTTTCCAACTAATTTAGAAAGCAATATATATTAGGAATTCCTGCTTTGGAGGTCCTAACTGCTTCTCCTTCTTCTCAGATCAGATCTGACTCTGACCGAGGCGATTTATCCATCAAGTACATATTGACAGGAGAAGGTGCTGGAGATGTCTTTGAGATAGATGAGTATTCTGGTGAGATCAGGAAGCTGAAAAAGCTCGACCGTGAGGAAAAAGCTTTCTATGTCCTTCAAGCCCAAGCTATCAACAGAAAGACCAATGAGCCTGAGGAGCCCCAGTCAGAGTTTATCATCAAGGTGCAGGATATCAACGACAATGTTCCTCAATTTCAGAATGAGCCGTACGTGTCCAGCATCCCGGAGATGAGTCCACTTGGTATGTTAAAAAATTCTGACTGAAACTAAACTCCAGATGAAAGAGTTTACATCACATTAGCTTTCAAACTTTCCACATGTTCTTTTATTCAGTGTTTTTCAGTTTTTTTAGAGCAAGGTAAACTTTTTTTTTTAATGGTAAAAATTACAAGGTTCACCACCAATCAAAAATGTACATAAAAAAGAAACTTTTTCTACCAATTCAGTGTGAAACTTGGGGCTATCTGGACACAGCTGACATCAGGGAAGTGCTACATGTTTTAAAACCCATCCGGTGAAATTGAATCCATTCAAATGGCACAGCACTGTAGTGTACTGCAACACACGTGTTAAAAACGCTGCTCTAAAAGACTAAGCTAAAATTGTGCACATGAACAATCCTGTTGGGTTGTTACGTAATGATGAAGGTAAAAAATAAATTAAAGCCGCCAGCAGTGTTGTATTGGCCGTAGGAACTACCAGCCCTTGCTGCCCACCGTTGAGCCAATATCCCTTGCTAAGCAACCGTTCCGGTCCCCTGCTAATATAGCCCACATAGAAATCTCAGTGACAACCCCCTTCTGGCTCTGTCAGGCTAGAAAAGGTGTACAAATAGATGTAAAAAAAATGTTTTTCTAAATGGCAGCTTTTCTTTTGGTTTTATCTCCATAGCAACCATTTTATGTCCTGGTCATCTTGGTTACTGAACAGATTTAAGTGAGTTTCAGAAGAATCCGCATAACTACAAAATAACTTTAGGATTTCCTTAGCTATGGAGGTTATTTGCTAACCAGGCCCACATTCCTAATGTGACCATATCGTATTATTTTTTTTGATCCATGCATTACATTTTCCGTTAAAAAATGTGCGAGTAATAGGAGAACGCCAATTTTGCAAGCTCGCTGTGCTCACGTTGTTCAAAATCTCCAACTTCTAATTGCATATTTGTTTTCCAATTACTTCCTAACAATGCTTGGGAAGTTGGGGACCACTGATGAAAGTCCCAAGGACGAGTTAAAATCTTTGGCTAGTACTAAAGGTTTTTTATTTATTTATTTATTTTTCTAATTCAAGATAGTGGCCTAGGTTGACAAAATTCCAGGGGTGGTTGTTGACTTAAGGTACTGACAAACCTTGAAAAAATGTTTCCTTTTGCCAAATTGTTGGAAAACATGAAACATTGGAAAATCTCACACTTTGCGACAAAATGGCCACCAAGCCGTAGGTTGTGTGAAAATCAATCAGGAAATTGTAGCTTATTCAGGACTTCTCACAAAGACCAAAAGAGTGGACCACATCAGTCCAGTTCTGAGGTCTTTCCACTGGCCGCCTGTCTGCCAGAGGATAGACTTTAAAGGCTAACACAACAATACAGTTGGAAACTAACTCCACTCTCAGCCCGGAGTTAAAAAATGCAAAAAAGAACTTTTCAACTCTGTTTCTTTGTTTGAATGTTGTAACCTCCCACTTGAATTTCCAATACAAGGGAACAGGAGAGAACAGTCCTTTGAGTGAAAGGATGATGGCATCTCTCCTCCATGCTTGTTTTTCCTCTATGCCTACGAAACACTCGGTTGTTGGTGCGGTCCTTTACTGAGTTTTTCTTTAGTGTTTAGGAGAATTTACCTGATAGCGGGGCTTTTATACTAGAGTTGCAGAACACGATGAAGGGCAACTTCTGAAATTATGAGGGACATACCAGTTGACCAATTACAAAATTCAGCTGTACTACATCATTTCAGCCTTTAAAGGGCAGCACACAGACGGTTTTAGAAAATATTTTCAAGAATTAACCTCTTAGGATATTTGAACTAACCATCTAAACATGTAGTAACAGGGCCTCAGTTAAGCACAATTAACTGCTGTGGAAATAAATCCCAAAATGTGATGTCCACGTTTGTGCCCACCAGGTCTTGCGAAGTTAAACAAGTTTATTTTAAAGTCTCAAATATTTGGCAAGGACCAACAGTCAGCACTTTTAAAGCCCCATTTATACAAGTGAACAGCCGAAAATGTCGATTTACTTTATAGTTTCCCTTTAAAGTGATGTTACTGGTTTATAAAGCTTTGAATGGTTTAATACCAAAATTCATAACGGAACACCTAACCTAAAATGTACTACCCAGACCTCTCTGCTCTTACAGTTTGTTGTCAGCTCCTAGAATTAAAACTAAACACACAGATGCTGCATTCAGCTTCTATGCTTCACAGATCTGGAGCAGACTTCCAGAAAGTCTTAGAGCAGCTGAAACACTCAGTTTTTATCCTCATTTATATATAGTCATTTAAATCCAGGTTAAGGACCCACCTGTTCTCAGCTGCATTTGGTTAGTTTGTATTCAAAAGTTTACACATGCACTGCTTGTCTGTGCTTGTTTTATATTCACTTCTTTTTAACGCTCTTTAAATCTTATTTAAGGATCACACCTTACTATTTCTTTTGATCAGTATTGTTTGGTGTTCTAAGTAAAGTACTTTGAGTTTTCTTTGTATTTGAAATGTGCTATACAAATAAACTCGCCTTGCCTCTTAGCAACATTTTCAAATGGTGAGAAAAGCCTTCATCTCTCCTCGGCTAGTTCTGCACAGCCCTTCAGACAGTCACGACTAAGTCATCTCCCATTTGCAGCTGATCAAAAACAGCTCCTCTGCTTTTAACTAAAGAATGTGGCCATGTTTCAATAAATCTCCTTTGGTACAATAACAAACTAAATGTTTTACTGCTTAACATCCCAGGGATCGTTTTACATTTATTTGGTATACTGTGACTTTGGTTGCTTACATGGTGCTGCCCCACCATACCACTGAGCTTTTTCATTCTCATGTTCCTTCATGGTGGCTCAGGTGGTTCTTTTGTGATGATCAGCTCAACTGCTGCATTAAGAGTGCAGCTCAAAGTAAAAGCAAGCTTAAAGGGGCAAGTATTTTTCTTAAACAGCCAAACTGGAACAACCTGCCATTGTGAATCTGACAGAACAAATCATTGCATGTATTTTTCTCATTTCTTTAAATTCATTGGATCAAAAAGGCTTTGAGTGGGCTGCTGACATGATTTTATTTGATTTACCTGTTTTTATGGTGTATCTACCCATTTTTTGCCCTAAAATTACTGGTTTTGTTGATGTTGTTTTTTTGTTTTTTTTCTGTAAAGTACTTTAAGTCACTAAAAAGTTATTATATTATTGTCAGACTTGACCTTGACTTTTAATCAAAATTAAAAATATTTTTAGGTTTTAGGACAACAAAATGTACAGTCAAGAACCAAAAGACTTTTGGAATAAAATGTTTCCTTAATTTTTTTATTCCCTTTCTTTCTGTTGTGGATACTGGTATCCTGTGGGAAAACAGACAATGGCAGTCATGCAAACACATATGTGATAATGATAATTGATTTAATAATTGATAATTCAAAAGCTGTTAGAGGGATCTCATTAAAAATGTTGCCTCACTTGATGTTTGAGAACAAGATTATTATTTTTTTTAACTATTTGCTTTTGGAATAATTTTTATAAGAAAAAAATTGATAATTCAAATATAACCATTGCTATAATGTCTTTAAATGCAGCTATAAATGTTCGACCCCTTGACACTTGTATTTATTTCCAGCCAGTTTTTAAACCCCCCTGTTTCCCCTCTTATGGAGGGGTCTGAAATTCTCATCTTAGGTGCTTGCCCACTGTGAGAGACACAATCTAAAATGAAACAAAAAAAAATCAGGAAATCAGGAAATCTCATTGTATGATTTTTTTTTAATCATTCATTTGTATGCTACTGCTGAAAATTACGTTTTTGAACATCTGTCTATCAACTAGAATTCTGGCCCTCAAAGACTTGTTAGTCGGCCATTAAATATTCCACCTCCACTCCACTTGTTATCCTAAGTTAGAAGCACCTCTTTGAGGTAGTTAGCTGCATAAATACACCTGTCCACCTCATACAATCAGCAAGACGCCAACCGCTAACACGACTAAGGTCAAAGAGCTGTCCAAAGACACCAGAGACAAACTTGTAGACCTCCACAAGGCTGGAAAGGGCTAAGGGGCAATGTTCAAGCAGCTTGGTGAAAATAGTTCCACTGTTGGAGCAATTATGAGAAAATGGAAGAAGCTAAACATGACTGTTGATCTCCCTCAGACTGGGGCTCCATGCAAGAGCTCACCTCCTGGGGTCTTAATGATCCTAAGAAAGGTGAGAATTCATCCCAGAACTACACGGGAGGAGTTGATCAGTGACCTGAAAAGAGCTGCAACCACTGTTTTCAAGGTTACTGATGATAATACACTAAGACGTCATGGTTAGAAATCGTGCATGGCACTGAAGTTTCCCCTGCTTAAATCAGCACATATCCAGGCCCGTCTTAAGTTTGCCAATGATCATCTGGATGATTCAGAGAAGTTATGGGAAAAAGTCATGTGGTCAGATGAGACCAAAATACAACTTTTTGGTCTTAATACCACTCACTGTGTTTGACAAAGAAGAATGATGAATACCATTTCAACAACACCGCCTCTGCTATGAAGCATGGAGGTGGTAGCATTATGGTATAGGGGAGTTTTTCTGCACATGGGACAGGAAAACTGAACTGTACTAAAGAGAGGATGTCCAGGGCCATGTATTCTGAGATTTTGGTGAACAACCTCCTTCCCTCAGTTAGAGCATTAAAGATGGGTTGTGACTGGGCCTTCCAACATGACTTAGTAAAAACATTTTCTACAATTTTGAACACTTTTGGGTTAGGGTAATTTGGATAATTATCACTTCTGGCCGATAGTGTCAGGCGCAGACACCCCGTATCCACCAGTGAGCACAGTTGAGACTAAGGCTTAAGAACTAACATTTGCAACACGCTCTAACATTCATTTCAGATTTTCAGCAGAATTTTTTAGGCTACTTGTGATGATCATTTATGAAAGTTTTCATAGATTTTGTTTTCTGTTGTAGTTATTCAGCCCCATGACAGAGCTGAGCCTTGTTTTTAATGGTGTTTAATGAATTGTGGCTTGCTCGCCTGTAATTTGACCACATATGTAAATATTTTTCCTCTTATCTAGTTAGTATGGTCAGTAAAGGGACTGAGGTAGAGATGTAGCTGCAGTTTACTTTTTTCTCTGATGCTTTTTATTTTTGTAAACATCAAGTGTCATTAACGCGTGGCAGAAATCAGTACAAAATTATCAAAATCAAAGACTTTTTTGCTTCATGGTTACATCTTTTATGGATGGTGCAAGCTTAATTACTGGATAACCTGTAAACACTGAACAAAGACGACAAAAAAGCCTTAACCGAGCCAAGCTAATTAGCCAAGGAGTTAAATAAAAATATAGAGAAGAAGAAACTGTGAAAGTCCAGATGGGCCATACACTCAAGCCTTTTGGATAATGATCCTGGGTGTTTGTTTTTTTATATTTTGAGCCCTTAAAACCACATAGACTGCAAGAAAGAGAAAAGAAGATAACTAAAAGAGAAAGTAAATACATGTGTCCAAAACCACAAATCATTAGAGCTTCACAACTTGCAAAAGAAAGAAAAAAAAGTTTAGTTGGTGCGCCTGTGGCATTCCCTGTTTACCGGTAGTGTCTCCTGTAATGAGGCTAAGCCAACCTTCCACAGAAAAAAGCAATTCCTGGAGAAAGAAATAACTTAAATCCAAACTCCAGACATTCAACAAAAGCTTATATGAACGTCTTTCATCTGTCTTCATTCAGGAAGTTAAAGGTATTGGATTCTCGAAGAAGGCTAGATGCCGTTATGGATAAATATACTTTAAATATAACCACTGCCCTTTATAACAAAAACATTACCATTTCAATTTAAATGTAATCTCCTGCTGCATAAAATCTCACTCATAATAAATCATGATGTATTTGACTCAGAGAGTTAAAGTGAGGAAGGGGAGCAGGGGTACCTTATAGTAAGAAATCTGCTGTGAATCTTCCCCCCGTGCCAGTGTGTAAAAGACAGAGAGCTCTAGGGGAAGAAAAGATGAGATCGAGAGGAGGCATGAGGGGGAAACAGATGCTGTAGAGAGGTGAGGGCAAAGATACGGTCAGCAGAGGGAGAAGGGGTGAAAGATAGAGCGGTAAAACCGAATCCAGGAGAGAAACAGAGGAGCAGGTGGATAGTGAGATGTAGCCACGGGGCTCAAGAGGTTGTCATGCACACCTGCGTCGAGATGTGAAAGGCCAACTCAGCTGCCCACTCCCCATGTCTCCCTTGTCAACATCCCCCCTCCAAGTCTCACTCCTCTACTTTTCCATTTCCACTGCTCTCCCCTGAGTCAGACAGACAGACCCTGCGGGACTATGGCATAATCACTTTATTTCCTCTTAGAGTGGAACTGCAGCCTTCTCTGACTCTGCGATCCCCACCCCCACCCCCACCCCGCCCCAACAGGGACCACAGTGGCGCAGGTGACAGCCACAGATGCGGACGATTCCATGTTTGGAAACAACGCAAAGCTCATCTACTCCATCCTGCAGGGGGAGCCCTACTTCTCTGTGGAGCCAAAGACGGGTAAATGTTTTAAATGACAATATTTCAAAATTGACAGTATTTTTCAAATAAATTAATAAAAAATTGACAATTTTACAGTGTAACACAGCGGTTATCTACACTTCCTTTATCGATGATTAATTTGACATCCAAGTCAAATCATCTTTTGATACATTTTCAAAGATTCCCCTGTCGTTTTTTTTTTTCTTTTGGAGTTTATGCAGGTAGGCAAGAGTTTATTAAAAATTGCCTTTTGAGATGTGGGCAGGAATAGCGCAGCATCATCATGCCCAGACTTCCCATTATCCCTTTGTTTACACTCTCTCTTCATTTAGTCCTTTTTATTCTTACTGTAAAGAAAAAAAAATGAATGGCCTTACAGAGAAATATTGTCATGCTTTCTATACAAAACCCGTAAATATTACCTTCTTTTTTTTCTTTTTCTTTTTTTAGGTTTACTTCTTTAAACTTGAGTCTTTTTATAAGAATATTTGTTTGTTAGACTTCTTAACTTTGATTTGTGAAAAACAGAATGGCTAAAAAATGCTCACGAATGAAAAACTTTTGTTAAGGCTGCATCTTATTTTCTGTTCAGTTTCTCAGAACAAGGTAAATCAGGACAAACAAAATGTTTGTGTCTTCAATTATTGGTACAAAAAAAAGTTTTGTCTTTGCAGCTAAAGCAATGGGAACACATGACACAGGAGGCACAGTATCCTTTCAGTCAGGTGTCTTTGTTGTGCCTGAATCACTAATAGGTCAGTGTTAAGAGGCATAAGGAAAAAAATAAAAACCCTTCTTTGAATGGTGAAGACTCCAGTGAAAATGAGAAAAAAAGGAGCCAAGGAAAAATCTAAGAGCTCCTTAGAAAGGCTGAAGTTCAAGATCACATGGAGACATTTAAACGAAGTCTTGCTTTTTGAGGGAAGAAAAAACACACAATCAAATCAAGGTTTGCTTGAACAAACTTATAGTATTTACCACTGATATTAACCTTCTAGCATTAGCATTGAGTAGGGTTAGAGCAGGCAATCTGAGAGGAACATCTAAAAAGAAAAACATGAAGCTGCGAGTTGCGTTGTATAGCCCGCAGGCGCTAACGGCTTTGTCCTTGCCACCCCCCCACTCCTGACCCGTTCTCATGGCTGAGCTGCTGCTACACACCCCTCAGCCTCTGTCCCTGCCACCCTTGTCAGAGCTGCATTAGACAAATTCAAATATATAGGTCTATATTAGGGATGTCAACGTTAAATTGTTAATGCACACGAGTCATTTTAGAAAATTAACACGTAAATATTCATTAATGCAAATTAATTACACATCAGAAGCAACCGTCTTCCACTTGTGTTGGGCAGTTTAGGCTTCCACGGCGTGCATTCATTTCTAAAAATGTACACTTTGTCGGTCATTATTCCAATATGTAATATCATTGTCATAAGCTTGAGCCGAGGATTCGTGTTTTACATTTTCACAACATATCTGTAAAAAAAAAAAAAAACATGCAAGCAACAGGGATATGACTTTACTGCGAACTCGACACGCAAACGCCGTTAAAAATCTACAACTTCTAAATCCAAGATCTTTCCTGTCCTTGCAGTTCAAGACTGCTGCAGGACAGAGAAAATGTAGCTTGAATCAACAACAGATCAAAAAAAGCACAATGACTTGGTGAGATAAGGTTTGTTGATTCTTTCTCCCTGTGAAATCCCCCTCAGGGATTGTCGTAACGTCTTGGTCTGACCTGGACCGGGAAACTCGAGATGAGTACCTGGTGGTGATCCAGGTGAAGGACATGTTGGGCCTCAGTGGCGGTTACTCCTCCTCCACCACACTCACGGTCATCCTGACGGATGTCAACGACAATGGACCCGTGTTCCAGCGCCGTGAGTCAATCCCACCACACAGGGATGTCTGCTCCATGCACTCAGCTAAAGCACCAATATTAGCTTTTCTTTTTTCTCTTACACTGTTTCGGTTCGGGGGGGGTGGGGGGTGGGGGTGGGAGTGGGGGGTTGGTGCTGCCAGCGCTATTGTGCATGCCATGTTGTTCAGCCAGCAGCAAAAATTAAAAGTAGGGAGTGGAAAAAAATGAGAGTGGAAGTGAAAGAGATGGGGATGTGCTGCTCATCTGTGTGTGAACGTTTGCATGTGCCACACACTGAATGAATTTAATCATTCACACATGAGCAGATATTTGTCATGACCTTTGGAAACAAACCAAGCCATCTCAGCGATAAACCTTCCTACAAATGCAGAGCGAAAAAAAATCAATTTTGTAGACAGCAAGGATGAAGCTTTTAACTATTAATGTCACATTCACATTCATTGCAGGCACCAGATGATCCCATGCATCATATGTTCAGTAAAAAAAAAAAAAAAAGGCCCAATAAATATTAGATGGGCACACTTCACTCTGAACTGTGCCCCTTGCTTTGTCACATAATTGCATATTATTATGAGCCCTCATTTATGTTTTCTTTGCTTTGGGAGCAGCTGTGGCAGTCATCCAAGCTGCTCAAAGATGCAATCATGTTTTCTCATCGTCTTATTCGTGTTTTGTTGCAATTATGCTTAGTTGCCAACAGCGACCAACATAACCTGATCCTCCATCACAATTTTCCCCCCATTTTTATCATGTTATCACTTTAGCGGACTCTCTAGAGCGATCACCAACTTTTTGTTGAGTGATCAGAGGTAAAACTTTTCATTGCTTTTGAGCATGTTCTGCACTATTTTTCATTTAGTCCAACTCCAATCATCTTTTGATCTATGGTTCCCAGTGGGGTTTTTTTAGTATGCACTCAAAAAACGGTGTCGTTTTCTTGGATATAGTTTGTTGTAAATTCGCCAGCAAGTAGTGGGAGGGACCATTGACATGGTGTAACACCCCACCACCCCACCCCCCACCCTCCATCACCCATAACTGAGACATCTGTTTACAGTACATGTTCTCCCGCTAGCTTACAACCCCTTTTCATTGGAGGTGGTTGCTTGAACGTACGCTGCCGAGGGTGTGACTATAGTTTCAGAGTGTGACACTGAGAATCGTTTTCATTTTTTTCCCCCCAGACCTTTACACCTTTACTGTTCCGGAAAATGCTGCCATTGGCAGCACCGTGGGCAGAATCATGGCGGATGATGGAGACACTGGCATCAATGCAAGAATGAGATACAGTCTGGAGGACGACCTGGAAGAGAGCTCCACTTTCATCATCAAAACGGACCCAGTGACTCAAGAGGGACAGCTTCTGCTGGCCAAGGTGGACACATTTACACAATCACAATCTGTACATTTTTAAAAGGGACAAGAGCTCTGGGACAAATCCAAAATCAATAAAAACAAAACTTATTTTTTATTTGTATTTTTACTGACATGAACCTTAACTAAAAAAGCCAAACTGTTCAGTGCATGACCTTACTATGTAGTTTGAAATGCAATAAAATATGATTCTATCACATACATAAACTTCACTTACAGGCCACATACACGATCAGGTCAAACCACAGACACAGATAATAAAAATAATTACATTTCCAAATTACTTCAGAAATCATTTCCTAATACAATGAGACATTCTGCTGGTGTAGCTGCTCACTCATCCATATAATATAAATCATAAGAGCTTAAATCAAAGTCACTCTGACTTTTTTTCTTTGCTCTTGAGGACATTTCTCTGTTTATTCAATTGAGTTTCTCACCTACTTTTGACTGAAAACAAGTAGTAGTGTGAAACATGAGGAAACATTCTCAAATCAAGGCTCTATCTTGTGTTGTCTATCTCTAAGTGTTAAAAACTCACCAGTCTTACAATTTCAAACGGTCTACTTTCCTGAATCCCAAAAGGATCTCCAGCATCTGAGAAGTTAGGTGTTCTGGTTGGACTTCATTAAACTCAATTAGTTCTTTCTCAGAAGTGGCAAGTACAGGTGGGACTACAAGAAACCAAGTCTCATCTTTCAAAAGGTGAGGTTTCCCCCGTTTACATTAGAGTGGCCAACAATGACACAGGCTTTATGTCACCAAAAAGCCTCTGACTGAACAGATAAGAATATGATGGTTGAGGCTTGTGTCTCATTGGGCTACAACAAACATCCTTAAAAAATGACTTTTAGCCACAATCTTCTAATTGATTTACATGGAATTACACACAGGTTATGCTGATTTTCTGCAACTATTTAGTGCAAATTAGCCAATGGTTCATTTAATTCATATTTCTAAACTCTGGTGCAAGACACGACACCCACAATTCTGCTTGGTTTTGATGATCTCCTGGCCAAACTCAATGAATTCAGCTCATTATTAAGCTCGGCCTTGGCCTGCTAATAACAGTCACTAAAGGAAGCTGTGCTTGGGTAGAAAATACACAGTGGGGGGGATACAACAGCCCCACAAATGTCACAGAGGTGTAGGAACAGGATCAACTGAACATGCAGTTATTCAGAATGTCAGATTATCTTTTTATTCTCCAATTCCAATTATATTTTACGGGTAACTTCACAAAGTTATCTCAGACATTTTCCTTTTTTAAACTTATAAAACTTAAATTTATAAAATTATAAAAACAGAACCAAAAACAGATTGAAACTGGTTTATGTCCCGTGTTGGAAGAACATTAATAAAGCTTGGTTACCAAAGTGTTTGGGCTCAAGCAGTGAGAGGCCAATAAACTGCAACTCAAACGAGAAATTTCAAGATTCTTGCAAGTATAAAAAAGAACACTTGAAACTTGGATCCAAGCTGGCAAGGTCCAAATAGATAACACCAAAATTTGTTCATACTTATAAATCACAACGTGATCTGTTGGGTTCGTCTTCTTCTAATGCTGCATTCTTACAAAAAACAATTCGCCTCTCTTTAGATGCGTGTCAGATTTGCTGTTCAGTGCTTGTCCAAAAATTCGATCTTAAATTTGGCGCTCCCGACATGTGTGGGAGAAGTCAAGTTTTTAGCCTCATGAAAGCATTGAGTGTATCTGTATTTCTCATATGCAGTAAAAGCATGGAAGACACAGATGATGTTCAGAGATCAGGTTTATTTTTAAGAGTTCTACAAAGGAATCGGTAATCCCTTCTCCATGTCTGGGTTCATGAAATCTCTCCCGGTATGATGAGGTTCACCACAACTACTGCAGAAGCTGCATCTAAATGATCGCCGTTTTCAGCTGTACTTCCATTTCCCTCTGACCTATTTTGACGACTTGTTCTGCATTGGTCCGAGGAGAAAAAAAAATAATACATTGAGAATGTTTTTAGCTTTTTAGTTTAGGAGGAGAACAATCACATTCTACTCCATTTATGTTTTGGATTCAACCCACTGATTACATCATCAAACCTGAGTTCCTGATTTGTTGACGTTCAAATATTTGAACTCTGGAAACAAAACAGTTTGCTGCTAGATCACAGTGTCACGCCTCATGATCAAAGCATGTCGCTAGACTTCTGACTGTGTCTGTACATTAACTTAAAATTGAAAGCAGATGCCCCTGATGTGCAGATCGTGTCCGGTGTGAACGTAGCATAAGTCTTAAATTGGCTCTTGTTGGGACCAATGGTTGAACAGAGTAAAACTGCACTGCAGTAAAAACAAAGAGCCAGGAGTGGCCTGATGGGAGCTTGATGTTGTAGAGACAGGCTGCAATTTGGCATTGAAAATAACTGTCTATCCAGATCCTAAAAGTTGTGTAGAGTTGATGGAGAATTTTACAGTCCAAAGATTGATGCATGGGTATGTTCCTTAAGCAAAATAGTTAACTGATTAGACACAAAGGTAGATCTAGAGGGTCTCAATTGTTTCCCACAAAAAAGGTAGAATGTTTGGGTGTATATAGGAAAATAGATGAAAGGACTCTGATTTCACATCAAGATTTTGAGTTCAGAAGTTTAAAGTTTTATTGATATTATGTTTTAGAGTATTTATTTCGTGTAGCCCAATATTCCGGGTGGTGGCAGCATCAACTGGGAATAACTTTTGTTGTGCTAAAATTGAGACACATGGAGCACCCAGGGCAAAAATACTATTACTGACTATAAAAAAAAGTCTTTCCTTTTGTGAATTTAAGCACTTTTCCAGGTCAGGCAGAGTCATTTTAGTCTGCTGCTGCACTTTCTTGACACACTCATCTCAGTGCCTCATGCACCACATTCAGCGAGCCCTTTTAATCATGCACTGAGGATGCCGCTCTGTAAGCTGAGTAATCATCCACCCTTTATATGCAGCCTATATGAATAACTAAAGAGGGCTAGTTAGAGGTTCAGATCATCAAAAGCTGATGCATCTGAATCCCCTGATGACTATCATCAAGACGCACATAAAAATAAGTTTTTCTTTAAATTGAGATACAATTCAGAGAACACAAAAAGAGTCCAAAGGATGATGCAGTGAAGGCAGAAGCAGTGCAAGGTCAAAGAGCAGATGAGGGCAGTTTCTGAGCGGGCCATGTGACACAAAAGGAAAGAAAGTTGGCCCTTTTTATTGCAATTGGACACATCAGAGAAGGCTAAGGAGACGTGAGCCACCCACCTTTGACGAGGATACCAGGACATTCCCATTCCTTCTCAAAGCTGACTTCTCTGTCAGCATCAGTCACGCAAGACTGAAGATCATTTGAAACCCCAGATGTCAAAATGACCCTTTGTTCAGCAATAAAATAGACATTTATCTACATTTGGTAAAGTCGGCATAAATGTTCTAGCGAATTATCATTTATGTCCATCTTTGGTAAAACAATCAAGCAAAGTGTCTCTAAATTATAATAAACTCAAAAAGGGGCATTGACTGTCTTTATCTCTGGTAGTTATGCTTGCTGCATGCTGTTTTCATTACACAGGCATCATAATGGTAATCAAAAGCACAACATTGCTTTGGTTTGGGCTCACAGCATGGGGCATTAAATGAAAAAGTCAGCTAGTAAAAACTAACCCTCATATTTTTTAAACATTTGCCACAATTTCATAACATTTACCACTTGGTGCTCTACATCTGCATTAACATCTTTTGAGATTTACTTTGATGCATACTTCTTAGTGAAAAAACAAACAAACAAACATCTAAAGCAAATTTAAAGAAGCTTCCATCAGGAAGTTTGAGGTGTTGTGACCATTGATTTAGTACATTAGACAAATCAAGATGTGACATCACTCATAGAAAATGCATTACCTCCGGCTCTCGCCAAGCGAGGTCCAATCCGTCACCATTGCTTCCTGATACGCGTGCCACCATTTTAAAACCAGTCGACAGTGATTGGTCCAAGTCGGTCTGAGGGATTTTTTTTAGGGGAACTACTGTCGCCAATCATGAGTGAGCTTGTTTGAATACCACACCCCTTTCACTGAAGAAAAAATATCATTAAAGACAATTTGTATTAGAAGGAAGATGTTAAGAAGAAAGTATCGGAGCAAGAGTTCTTATTCTGAAAAATGAAATGACTGAGCAATAACTGTCTGTTTCTCATTAGAAGTCTATGGGATTTTGACTTCTTGAAACAAATTCCTATTTGGAACAGCAGAGGGGAGAGGTTGCACTGTCCATTGTTTATATACAGTCTATGGTTGTGACAGTATGAGTGTAGTAGAGTAACTTTGGAGCTATAGGCTGGTTTGGTTCATAAACACAACAACAATTTTCTGCTTAACCACATTTTAAAAAGTGTCTTTCTTTAAAATTGTATGTATATTATAACCCATCTTACATTTTTCCAGATGTTTTTGTTTTTCCTATATACCTTGTAATACCTCCTGGTTGATCAAAAGACCCATTCAGAGAAAAAGGTGGGGTTTTTTTTAATACGCCTGTCTGGGTTGATGATTTTTTTTCCCTTTTTATTTGGCATTTTCAATATTTTAAATCCTTTGAATTTTATTTCCACGATTTTGATTCTCCATTAAAAAGGTTTATTAGAATTTTTTTATTTTTTTTATTTTACATTTAAGCCTCCCTAGCTGTGTTGCTAAACAGATTGTAAGGCCTAACTCCCATTTTCATGATTCCTTTAACATGTTTAAAGGAATTTAGCTGCTTAACAATTGTT
Organism: Oryzias celebensis; assembly: GCA_014656515.1. NCBI lineage: Eukaryota > Metazoa > Chordata > Actinopteri > Beloniformes > Adrianichthyidae > Oryzias > Oryzias celebensis. The sequence continues at coordinate 28,825,351 of BNCR01000012.1, read as the reverse complement.
AGACCTTAAAGTCCCACTCCATTTCTCTTTTGGTCTATTTTCAAAGTGTTCACAGTGGTCTTTTAAATATGATTATACTGCTTTTAGCCAAAAAAAAACAACAAGGTCGTTTTCTAGGACGAAGTCTCTGTCGAGCGGCTCATCAAAAATTTGCCTCTGAGTTGTGGGCAGGACTGTGGGAGGAAGTATCCCTCCTCTGACTTCCCATCATCCCCTTGTTTACACTCTCTCATGCTGGCTGACAGCCCTTCACAATCCCACCTAACATTACTAGTGCAACAAAAATGGCGAGGAATATCGGAGCAATGCGGGTACACAGTTTTAATCCAGATATCAATATCATTAGCGATATCAGATATACATGGATCTTTTTGTCTACAAGTGAATGCATCTAAATGGAGCGGAGCTGGGGAATTTTGTCCAGCCACTTCAGTTGCTGCATCAAAACTAAGAGCTTTTTGATGCTGCGAGTTTTTCATCAGCTCCTGATTCATCACAATTTGAATAAAGAAATACTTAGAAACAGTTTCAAATTTAAATTATTTGATACATGTCATCCGTCATGAGAAAAATTTTACAAGAACATTCTAAAAACACAATTTTCCTTGAAGTGAGTCTTTAACAAAACAATTATTTTCTTACTGTTGTTTACAGAGTTTTTTTTTTTTTTTTTTTTTTTTTTGTAGGATTATTTAATGGCTTTCAGTGACTTTTTGAAGCCAAACCATCAACACTTAATGGACAATGTGTGACAGTATTGAATGTTTTTTTCTTTCACTTACAGCCTTTGGACTACGAATCCAAAAGAAGGTACGTAATGGCTGCAGAGGCCATTAACGATCACGTCGACATGCGGTTCCTGCCTCTGGAGGAGTTCAGGGACAGGACGACCATCAAGATCGTTGTGAAGGATGTAGACGAGCCTCCAGCCTTTATCGCGCCAGTCTACGAGTGGAAAGTTCCTGAAAATGCGGCTGTGGGAACAGTGGTTGGAAGCGTTAGTGCCAGAGACACTGACACACACAACAGTCCCATCAGGTACTGCAGGCTGTCTAAACCAGGAAGAATGGCATCTGCCACCCCCAACAACCTGCATGATAATGACGCAGTAGACACCCAGCCTGGTGTGAGCGCTTCATACTGAGACAGCTTCCTCCACAGGGTGAAAAATCATTCCATTTCAAACAGTGTTGCTGCCTCAGTGCATCCATTTTTACCCTTGATCTCTGGATACCCTGTACATGGTCATATTTATCTCATATTACGTTAGTGGGAAATGAGCTCTCCTGAATAAATCATGACATTTTTTTTCTATACCTCACAGGCTTTTCTATATTTTGCTGGGGTATTATCACAAAGCGACGTTGCTAGGACGAGGGAATGTAATAAAGCACCATACAAGCTGGCATATGGAATTTAGATTTGCACTCATTTGCAAGTAAGGCACGTTGCAGCCGAAGCAGCAGTGGTACTGGTGCCTACAGTCCATCTCAGCAGAGCTTAAGAGTGGCAGGTGCTGCATATCATCCTCAGCGTAGCGTCTATTACTGTCCCTCTGGTGACAGTGTCTCATTGATTAATAAATTCAGCCTGACATTTTAGAGGTTTCCACAGTTCTGGTAAATATGATTAAGTTTGCTGTGGTCAAATTGGCTTATTTCCCATGTTGTTTTCAGTAAAGTAGCTCTGGGAAATGAGTCATTACTCAGTTAGCCTAATTCACAGAGGTGTTATAATCACTTAAGGGTTAAAGATACAGGGATGTCAGAGACCTAAGCTATGGCGAGCTAATATGTTTGCCCTAAAAACATCCTGCTGAAAAAATTAAGTTAAAAAGTTTTAAAAGATCTGACCCTTACTTGTCTCGTCAAGTAAGGGTATTTAGTATTTAGTATTAAGTATTTTAAATATCTTACAACATTTGATATAAGATAAAACTAACTTCCTAGTAACTTTTCTTTTAAGATGATCCTGAAAACATCATATTTTGACTAATTATACTAGCTGTTTTGGCTAATAATTTTAATACATTTTCACCAACTTTAACTTGTCTCATTTAAATTGGTTTGATTGTTAAAAAGTTGGATTGATGTAGCTCCTAAAAAAATTGAGGAAAAGGAATTATGTAAATGTAACAATTTTTTTAAGACATACAACTTTTTTCAGCAATACACACTTATTTCTAGAACATTGCATTTTTATTTATTAAAGTAAATATGCCTAAATATGAGTGTCTCAAGCTTATTTCAAGATCAATTTTTTTTCCAAAAAGAAGAGGGAATCACAACTTATTTTAAGAAATCATACCAAGACACATTCTCTTAGTTCTATTAGCAGATTTTTACACTTATTAGGTTAAAACATCTTGTATCCTAGATTTTTTTTTCTTTTTCTTTTTAGAAGAAAGCGTTTTGGTTTTTTATCCAGTGCATTTCTGTAATCAAAAGTGGTTAAAGTGATGGATTTGGAAATGATGCTGTTATTGGTGCATCACACCAGCTTTCATGTTTACTTGCTTTGTTGCATATCTGTAAATAGATTAACACATTGAGCAGTTGGCCTAATTAATCTTTCATGGTATCACAATGTTTTGTCTGCCCAGAAAACATTCATGCAGGCTAATGATGTCTATCTGTGAATTTTCTCCTATAGATACTCTATTGACAAAAGGAGTGATGCCACAAAGTTGTTCAGAATTGACCCAAGTAATGGAACCATAGCCATTGCAAAAGCTTTGGACAGAGAGACTGCAAGCTGGCATAACTTAACCATTGAAGCAAAGGAAAACAGTAAGAAGGTTTTTCATTAATATGGTCTTAACAGGGACAACTTGTTTTCTGAAGCGATTCTCCTTAACAATATACAGTTCTCTCGTTTATCATGGGAATTACAGTGGGTTATGGAAAGTATTCAGACTCCCTTCAATTTTTCACTGTGATATTCACCATGTGATATTTCAGTTTTTCTTTTTAATAAATCTGCCAAATGTCAAATATGGGGTGCTGTGTGTACATTAATGAGGGGAAACAATGAACTTAAATGATTTTAGAAAAGGCTGCAATATAAAAAAAAAATAAAGAGTGAAAATTTTAAGGGGGTCTGAATACTTTCCATACCCACTGTATGTCCTTAAATTAACCCATGTTAAAGTCTGAATAATAGTCAAATTTGTTTGTTTTACAATTATTCTTGATGTTCTAAGGCGAATCCCCCTTCACTACACACATGATACACTTTTCTCAGACATACATGAACACTTTCACACTTTTCTCTTGTTTAAACTCTCAAATTTCAAACCCTTACAGAAAGATAACTCCACTTTTATAGACTGAAAGCAAATATCTGATCAGGATCAAGGATTAATTCCTATTTGGTAAGCTGATTACCTGTTATACAAGAGAAAACGTTATGTATGAGATGGGTTGAAAATTGTTTACAGCCAATTGTGACACAACACAATGCACTGTTTAAAAAAAAAAAAAGCATGTACAAGTGTAGTAAGAAAAATAATCTGTCAAACATCAAAACCATGAAAGGTGAACAGCAATAAGTAAGTAACAAGTAAGATCACTGGCCACTGCATTAGGCACACCTGCCCAACTGCTCATTAACCCAAACTTCTAATCAGATCACATGGCAGCAACTCAATGCATTTAAGCATGTTGTTATAGTTAAGACAATTTGCTGCAGCTCAAACTGAGCATCGGAAATGGGGAAGAAAGGGGATTTAGGTGACTAAACGTGGCATGATTGGTGGTGCCAGATGGGTTGGTGTGAATATTTCCAAATTTGGCGTCAACATGAACGCATGGATCCATCCTGTCTTGTCGAGGCTGGTGGTGGTGGTGTAATGGTGTGGGAGATATTTTCGTGGCAAATTTTGGGCCCCTTAGTACCAACTGAGCATGGTCACAATGCCACAACCTGCCTGGGTTTTGTTGCTGACCATGTCCATCCCTTTATGACCACAGTGTACCATCTTCTGATGGCTACTTCCATCAGGAAAACACATCATGTCATAAAGCTGGAATCATCGCAGGCTGGTTTCCCGACCATGACAATGACTTCACTAGACTCAAATGACCTCCAGTCACCAGATCTCAACCCAATGGAACGAGAGATTGGCATCATGGGTGTGCAGCCAATAAATCTGCAACAATTGTGTGACGCTGGCCTGTAAATATGAATCAAACTCTCTGAGGAAGGTTTCCAGTACTTTGTTGAATCTATGCCACCAAGCATTAAGGTAGTTCTGATGACAAAAGGGGGCCGGTACTAGCATGGTGTACCTAATAAAATGGCTATACTAACTATGGGAGAAAAAGAAAATACCATCTAAATCTAATAGAGGAATGAGTAAAGCTAATAAACAAATGCCAAATCATCCTAGAGCAGCATGTTATGCAACTGCTACGCCTCTTTGTCTGGAGGAACTGATGGAGCATAACATAAAGCTAAACTAATACAAATGTATAACAAAAAACACCAGAAGAATTGTCTGCAAAGAAGAATGAATTTATTAACAATAAACAACAACCAACAGTAACTTAAAAGTGAAGCAAAAGGCTTCAGGGTGAACCAATCCCAAAACAACAAACAAAAGCCCCACCTGTTTAATTACAGAAATCTTACCTGAAAATGAAAGAGAAGGAAAAACAATGACAAAATTCTAACCTCCCTAGTCTAACATAAACAGGAGAAAACCTGTACTAAAGAAAATGGCAGTTCTCCCCTACAGCTTCACTTTGAGACGTAACTAAACAAAAGAAACACAGAGTGAACCTGAACATAAAACTACAGCAAAGTGCAACACAGACTACATAAAGTGAAGAAGCACACCAAGGTGCAGTCAAGACAGTTGCAGCAAGGCTCCCTTCTCACTGGCTGGTGGTCCACATGGTGCTTTTAAGGCTGCCCCCATCAGCTTTGGTCCATTTGGGAGCCACACCTTTTCAGCACCACACCTGAAATAAATCAACAAAGAGACACACAAAGATCCACAAAAATACAGAGGTCCTACTCTGACTGGAATAAAAAACAGAACACAAAGAAAACTAAACTAAACACAGCCATAACAGTAACCAAATTAAGTCGCAACAAAAATTCATAAATGGGTAAAACTTGGAGCAAGGAAAACGTTTCTCAGGAGGGACCGAGCCTTATGAGTCAAGTTTCAGGATTATTTATCATAATTTACATGATTTACCATAAAATTCTGTAGGAAAACAAAATCAGTTTAGGAATAGAAAAGAAAAACGGATTAGAACTGGAAAGAAATTCCGCATATAAAAATGTTCAAAAGCAAAACAATTCTGCAGACGGATTTAAAATGAATACTGAACAAATTTTCTCACAGACATGTGAAAGACTTGCTGCCATTTAAAAGCAAATGCTTGATTGCACTTGTTGTTGCCAAGGGTAGCATAAGCACTTTAGGGGCAATCACTTTTTATGTAGGGTATAAGGAGTTGCATGGCTTTTCTCCATTAAGATATTAAGTCAAAGGTGAAAAGTAACATAACTGACAAACTGCAGTTTATAGTGTCTTCTGGGAATGTTGCTGAAATGGACCAAACAAGGAATTTTAAAAATCCAATTGTGCAAAACAAACACAAGCAGATTCCCAGAAGAAAAACTCACTTTCTGATATGAAAAATAATTTTCTCCTAAAGTTCTCATATATTTAAATTAATAAAGGCACTCAGTGTGAATGCATTATCAAGATACATTTAAGAGAAATCTCAGTTTTCTTAGTGGCACTTGTGTTTGAAAGATTTAAAGCAGTTTTCTTCAGTCGTTGCACATCTTGAGTTTAAAAATCATTAGGCTCATTTTGGTAAAAGCAATGCCACTTCAATGCCCCGTTTGGCTGCACTGTCTTAAATGCATTTATCAGTCTTAAGTGTTATTTTGACACAGCTTTAGAAAGCATCTTGATGCATGCACCCAGTGGACTCCACCAAATGTCTCTCTTCACTGCTGCAGCGCAGAACCATTTATCCTCCTCGGTGGTGGTGTTCATCAAAGTGCTGGACATAAACGACAACTTGCCAAGGCTTGCAAGAGATTACCAGCCATATATCTGTGAGGGCACGCAGGCGGGAGAAGTATGTATATCATGATGTGCTGATTTACTTGAAAGCTAAAATCTAATTGTACATGAATGTAACCGGCAAATGTTCCCATACTGTCATATTCTATTGCACCCCAACATGTTTTTGTATTCTGTGTGTTCTTTTAAACAACAATGGCACGACAAAGAAATATTTGATTACAGTACAGCAGCATAGCAGGATACATTCATAACACTGACAGCTGCTGAATTACATTGTTGAGTGTTATTTCTCAGAAAGGAGATGTATAGGTTTGTTGAACTCCAAGGAAATCTGATATTTGCTGGGTTTTATTAGTTGTGCTCATACCTTTTTTTTTTATTTTGTGCGTGTTTGTGTTTCTTAGCTCATTCAGCTCCTCAGTGCTGTTGATCTCGACAACCCTGAAGAGGGACACCACTTCTATTTCTCCATGGTCCCAGAGAAGCACATCAATCCAAACTTCACTATCAGAGATAATCAAGGTTATCTTCATTTACACAATAATGGCACACACAGAGCCCTCAGTACTTTATAGTGATGCTCGTCTGGGTAATTGTTGCAGGAGGGTCTGTGAACATTTTCAATTACAGGGGCTGGTTTGAGACATACTTTTTATCAACAGACAATTTTAGCTTTTTTATTTATTTTTTTTTAATGCCAAACAGAAGCACTTTACATAGAGGCATATTTATTTGCATTAGGCTTTGGGGAAACAAAAACAACATTCAATTTTTAGGATGGAAAAATAATGACCTACAAGGCTGCCTATAGCTGCTCAGCTATATTGATGATCAATTACCCATTTTTTAACAGTAAAGCTCAAAGCCTGTTTTGTAAGGCAAAGTATTGATCAGAAGTGGCAGAACACCTGGCAGGCAATAGAATATTGATAGAGTTTTTTCCAAGATAATGTTTCACACACAAATTTTCTAAAACTGGACAGAGGTATGGCTTATAAAACACATTTTGGAAACTATTCACTTGAAAATGCCACTTTAGTTTACTTTGAAAATCTATTTGAAAGTTTACAATATTTGATAACTTTTTTAACAAGTTGCACGTTTAGCCTCGAAAATGTAATTTTCCCCCAAATTATCCAACTACTGCTGTGAAGAAAAAGGGAAAACTAAACAACCAATCTAACTTAATTAATTCATCATAATTTCATTATTAAGAGTCATTAAAAACATCAGTTTGAACCTGCCTGATTGCAGTTAGAGGTTTTAATCTGACAACAAACTCTGCTGCAGTTTGAATCATTTCCCCTTTAAGTGCAATGAACCAACACTTGGGTGACTCAGTGTTGTTGCAGTGAGACCCTTAGCATAAATGAATCCTGTATAATTATTCTTCTTGCAACAAGAAATGTCATCCCGCAAATTACTGACATTTCCTAATAGAAGCTTTAGGCTGTGGGGCAAAAACGAATACATAAAATTCAATTAAGTCTTACTTACATGCAAGAGCTGCAATAGCAACGTTGAGCAGAGTTTCCCCTAGCAAGGGACAGTCAACCTATTTAAGCATTTATTATGTATGGCAACAGGGAAGAAACAGCAGACGGCATGGTAAAGGTATGGAGCGTGCTGTAATGTGTTGAATAAAAGTGAAGTGTCTATGTGGTGTGTGGGTGCAAGCAACAGGGACATGAATAATGAATCGTGAAAGTAGAGTCATTGTGTTGTGGTTTGATGAAGTATGCATCTGAAATAGATATTAGATGCAGACTAGTCTAGCTTCCTTAACTTCTCAAGTTGGCCTTCATCAACACCAAGAAGACAAAGATCCTGATTATCAACTTCAGAGCCAATGAAGCTTGGTGTCAACAACTTGGAGGAAATGGCAACTTTCAAGTATTTTGGCAGTTTGGTGAACCAACATGAAGAAAAAGAAACAGATAAGATGTAAAAATTTGCATTGGAAAGGTGAGGGCGCCCTCCAGAACCCTCAAGAACATCTGGAAATCTCTTCAAGACTTGCATGTTCAACTCAAACATCATGTCATGATGAATGGAGTTGAAAGATGGAAAAATACAATAACCATCATCAAGAGATTGCAGGCATTTATCAACTCCAGCAAGAAGAACCCTCAAGATCTATTAGCCAGAAACCATTAGTGGCAAAGAGTTCTGGCAAAGAACAAACCAGACATCTGTGGAAGTCGAGATAAGAAGGGGAAGGTGGGGCTGGAATTGGCCACAGCTTGAGGCAGGGGTGTCCAAATCCAGGGCTTTGAGGGCTGACCACCTGCTGGTTTTCCAAAAACCCTACCTTATCTGTTGTTGAAATCTGGTTCAGGTGTGTTTGGTCAATAAAGAGCTTGAATGGCATGTTGGCTGGAAAACATCCAGACATCAGCCTTTGAGGCCTGAATTTGGACACCCTTAAGGAAACCAACATGTACCTGGAATCCCCAGGGAAGAAGAGCACAAGGGACCTGGAAATAGGCAAGAGGACCTGGCTGCAGACAAGACAGTGCCTAGACATTATTTTTCTTCTGAAAAAGACTGATTTAACTGGCGCCCCTAACAGCAGTTTTTTTTTCTTCCATTTTAAGCTTTAAACTTCAACAGGAGAGATGTCTCTGTCAAAACATACTATGTATTTTGACTTGTCGTCACTACTTACGTGATCAACGGGAAATCAGCTTCTCCCCAGAAAAAAAAAAAAACAGTGTCAGTAAGCAACACTTTAAACTGTTTTTTACTGATATGCAACACATTACTAATATTTATATCAGTAAAAACTGATTCATGCTAATTGCATTAAGGGTTGAAAAGTTACTGTATTTGATGGAATGCAAACACTGGAGCTAAAACTGCAGTGTAAAAGGGTTAAGAGTTTTACAAACCTGAACACTTATTAATATCAATTTTGAAAGGAATAAAATGATTACCATGTTTTGCCCCATTGTAAGCTCATCTTGCAAACTAAATTGTTTATTCACATTAAAAGTTAATAAATCGTGCTGCAATTCTAAAACTTGTGGAATTTCCACTTCTGGGTTATAGTGTCTGAGCCCCATCCCGTCTGCAGCCAGCTCCCTCTCAAAAAAGGACCTAGTGACTGTTTAAGTAGACTGGTCACACCTTGAAAGAGCTTGAAAGGATCGTCGATGATTAAAGACGTTAGTGAGGAGCTGTTGATGGCCTATGCCCAACCTGGGATACAAGGCTAACCACTCCTAACTACTTGATAAAGTCCAAATTTGATTTCCAGAGTCAGATTTCCCCTGGGGAATCAAAATATTTTTGAATCGAACAGAAAAACTTGAAAAGAAACCTCCTTCATCATTTAAGTCAAATACACAGACTTTCAAACAGCTCAGATTTCATTCTCATTCATTTCTCCCCCCTTTACTTCTTTCAGACAATACAGCCGGCATTGTGGCGCGGAGGAGTACTTTTACCCTTAAAGACCGTGCACATTACTTTCTGCCTGTGGTGGTTGCGGACAGCGGCACTCCGACATTCTCCAGCACCAGTACTTTGACCATCAGCGTGTGCAGATGTCAGCCCGCAGGCCATTGTCCCACCGCAGGGGTGGAGAGCCTGCCTCTGTCTCTGGATCCCAGCATGCAAACAGTTTTAGGGATTCTGGTTTGCCTGCTCACTATCACAGGTAAGCAGTTGATCTTGGGGTCTAAGAAGATCAAGAGTTTGATCCTCTGGTTGTGTAACTTCATTTTGGAAATAATTTTCAAGAAGGAACTCATAATTGGAAACTCAAACGCATACATTTTGATATTTCATTTTTCCTGGATGCTAGAAACACATATTTGAAGATGAAACACAACGCTTCCAAATCAATAAATGCAAATTAAAATATGGAATGCCAAACAGTTGCAGAACATCAATCAGAGGTGCTGCTCTGGAGATGTGCATTTCAGATTTCAGATAATGTCGATGTAAGGCTTCAGCCGGATAGTGAAATATCTGCTTCTGCTAAATGTTTGGCATGGCTTTCTGCACACATTGATTGACAAGACAGATCTCTGGATAAACAAGACAGCTTTTACTTTACTTTTACTCTACAGATACCTACACTTTACTTTCAAAAGGAGCTTGATGGAAACCTTTTTGTCATACTGTAAAATAGACTGCCAAGTTCAAACAAAGAAATAATTTTCCTTTCATAAGTATGTTCTGATTCCTGTTTTCATAATTGTTCTTTGGTAAAATCCAATAATAATGACTATTGGTCTGAGAGACGCTCATTTATAATCAAGTTATCTTGTTTGTAGCCAACTACACATTTGGAGGCAGACAGGCAGACTGGGCCTGAAATACACCCAACATTTAAATGTTTTCTACAATACCTCAGAGGACAGAGCGGACATGAAATACCAGTCAAAAGTTTAACAACATTCAGTTATAATTGTTGTTTTGTTTTATTTATAAAGTCCAATGAACAGCTTAGTTCAGTAAAAAAGGAACTTCTAAAAAATTACTTTTAACAAACACAAATTAAACAAAAGTTCCCATTGAACAGAAAAAAAAAAGAATTTAAAGCTGTCTATATTCTAAAAAAAAGGTTGACCCAGCTGTATAAGTCACCCCTACACATGTTCCAACTTTTCTTGATGACTGACAACCTTCTCCATCTGCATTAAAGTGGTGTTGCATCACACAGAACCCTGGTGAACTAAACAATATTGCAGAGCCTAAAGTGGTGTGTTGTTTCAGAAATTGCCAGGAAAAGGCAACTAACAATGGAAGAGAGACAGACCTTCATAACATAGAAAAAAACGTAGGGTTTTCTTACAGGAAAATTGCAGAGAAAGGCAAGAGGTCAGTAAGAAAAGTTTTTTATAGCAAGAAAACTTGCTCAAAAGCTAGGCAAGAAGAGTTCTGCCAAACCATAGCTGAATCAGAGGGCAAGTTTAAAATAGTTAACTCCTGCATGACAGGCGGCTAACGGAACAACAGCTTCAAGCACGGCGACGTTGATGTCGTTTTTGGCCAGCCTTAGTTTTACTTTTGAAGAGGAAACTTTGTGTTTTATGTTTGATTCGATGAGTTGCAGCGAGAAAGTCATTTCTAAACCTCAGAAACTGGCAAAGATGTTTGACTGGACCAAAAAACACTGGACAGCTTAAGACTGGAAGGAGGTGTTATAGACCCATAAATCTGTATTCATAATCTTTGGTTCACTGTGCAGAATCTTTAAAGGCAATACAAAAGGTGAAAGGATGGCTCCACAGTGTGTCACTGTCAAAAATGGAGGACAAAGTTTGATGGTATGGGCTGTTTTGCTTTTAGGTGACTTGTAAAGGTAAGCTTACCCAAGGTAAAGGTAGCTTTACCCAACATGGTCACCTTCCAGATAACTTCAGTCAATAACAAAGCTACATTAAAACTACAAAGGGCTAGGCCTGCATGATATGAGACAAATCTGCTATATGCTACAACTGTGTACAAAACTGCAATGAAGGTATGACTTGGGATAAATGGACACATAATAAAACAAAAATACGAATACATTTTCATTTCATTGTTACAGTTTTATTTAAATAACTTTTATTTTCTGGGATGCTTTTCATGGTACCAGTATTTGGAGAACATTGCCTGTCCTGATACCAAAGTATCTCCAAATACTGGCGTTAGGGGTGAAGCAGATCACAAATCAAAAAACGGTTCAGATCGTTTATAGGTTTTAGAGTTTGGTTAATTTTTCAGAGCAGTAAAAAAAGGGGGAAGACAAACTAACTAGACTAAAGCTAAACATATATTTTTTAATCATTTTGCAACATATATATTTTAATAAAACATGTAAAAAGTATTTAAAAAAAAAAGAAAAACCCAAACATATAATACATCAAAAATGTGCTCATTGGGGTTTTTTTATAAAGACAAAAAACTAATAACATCTTTGACCTCATAAAATTCTTATATACAAAACCCTAAATATGATCATATAGGCAAAAGTACATCATTGGAGGCTGCATCTTTAAGAAAATGAGATTGATGGATAGATGGAAGAATTTACAACTTCAGATTCTTCAGTGAATAAACCTGCAATAAACCCCAACCGTGGAAATGTGTTTACCAAAGTTTTTTGTAGAACTCTGCTAAATTAATAAACCTGATCTCTCATCATCCACGTCTTGAGTTAAACCCTTCCTACACGCGGCGGGAGTGTCCGATTATGTAGACAAACTTTTGAACAAGCATCAGGCAGCGACTTTAGGTATGTCCAAATGACTCACGTGAACTTAAAGACAGTGGATGTGAATTTGATGCGCAAATTCCATGCTGTTCGATCAGAAAATTGATTTCAATGATAAGTGCCAGGGGTTGGGGGGTAGGGGATCTGCGATACACCTGTGTGCCGAACCGTGGCGAGTGATCCTATCCGTTAAACTCCTAACCAACTGGCTTTTTTTTTTGCCACAAGCACATCCTCCAAGGTGCTGCTCTCAGCCCTTACAAGTCTTGTTCAGTCACATGTCCAGGGAAAAAGTAGTGTTTTTTTCCTTTTTCTTTTTATAATCCTGCACCATGTAGAAGGCGATCATCTAGCATTAAAGGGCTCCAGTGATTGGTCAATAACACAAAGAGCTCCATACCATTGGTTTAATGCATAAAGGGCTTTATTTGATTTCTTATTTCAAACTACAAAGAGATAGTTTAGCATGTGTGCAACCGCAGACCGTTTATTGCCATTTATGCCTACTTTTGCGGTATTCATACTGCACTGGGATGATCCCGCAATGATGTTGAATTTGGGGTTTATTGTACATGGAGTTTTACCTTACAATATGGTAGCTATGGAAACACTGAGCTAAAACCATTCTGAAAAAAGGCTAAAGTGGAACAAAGTTTTTTGACCTTTGGTTAAGCTTCACCTGTTAGGCCATTGCAGAAGACTGGCGCTCACCCATCATCTGCATAACCACAACCCCAGTCTGTGTCCATGTTTGAGCTTTTTTTTTTTTTTGTTTTCCTAACTTGGACAATTTTGTAATAGAGTACTGAAAATATTTTATGAGAAACCCCCATTGTTTATTTACTCAATTACATCTGGCTCCAGTTACTTCTTGGTTTTCTAAATAAATATTGTTGCTCACTTCTGAGTTTTGAGTGTTTTTGCAATAACGTCCTTCCGGAAAGATTAGGATCTGCCTTGGAAAACCATGAAACTTCCCTATTGTCACGGCAACCATGATAACCACATTAAAGAATGCTGATTGCATTTTGGCTATTCACACACTATAGTCAAAACTAAAACAGAAAGTTATGAGTAATAAATTATTCCAGGAACATTCTGTTTATTGTAGTCTGCTTTCTTGTCCAACCCTGTTTTTGTCAGGTTAGATTTTTTTGGGCAAAATCTATTTGCACCTAATAGATATTTCAGGAGCTTAAAGTTAAGACAAATACTTCTAGATAAAACTAAATCAAAGGAAAATTCAAAACCAGAAAATTAAGCTGATAATACAACCAGTGGCTCAAACTCAAAATTTTTAGTGCCTCATGTATAATGTGTTTTACAAGAAGTCATTCTTTTGCAGCAGATATGAGCTAAAGCACCCGACACCACATTGGCAAGTATGCGAGCTTCTGCTACACAGCAGGGTTTTCCTTTAACAAATCTGCAGCCTTATTTGAATCCACTGTTTGAAAGCTCATCGGCCTGCCTGTAACACAAACATGTTCAATCCTGAAAGCTTGCAGCGCAGCAATGTCAGGTAATGAGTGTATCAGTTGCAATACATCAATACCAATGGCATCCTGGGATGCTGATGGTTTTGCATAGTGAGAAGCTTTATTATGACCTCGGCTGCTTTGTGTCCCCATCACATGAAAGATTAATGACACAACCTGCTATGCTAACACTTGGTGAACAACAGCCCATAAAATAATTAAGATATATACATACTGTTTTAACATTCCGTGCCATATGGAGCAAACTGAACAATTAAGTGTATTTCTTGTTAAATTAAACTTGTGAGTAAAAAAAAAAAAAACTCAATCAGGTCAAATTGCTTGACCTGATTGTTTCATCAATTAACAGCTATGAAAACTAATGCGGTTCCAGTTTTTTTTAACACTTGTACATTTAACATGCGTGCTCCATCAGGCACCGTATGTTGCTTTTTCTCACCAAGCCCTGATGTTTAACTATAATGATCTCCCACTGTGCTGTGTCTGTAGTGCTGTCAGTTCTAATGCTGGCACTGAGGAGACACAAGCGCAAGCTGCAAGAGGGGCTGGATGTGGCCTTGAAGGAGCTGGAGCTGCCCGATTCCGTCTCACAAAAAGTTCTCCATTATGGAGAAACTGGAGGGAGAAGAGTGAACTTCTGCCAGCCCACCATACCACTGCACCCCCAACCCAGGAGGAGGGAGAGGAGGCTGCGGAAGGAGGAGGTCAGGGCCAGCATACGAATGTCACTTAGAGAGTCGCACTTCATTGGGCCAGAGGACGAGGTCTTCCGGCAGTTTATTCTGGACAGGCTGGCAGAAGCTGATCAGGATCCATATGTTCCACCATTTGACTCTCTCCAAACGTTCACATATGAGGGTTGTGGGTCTCCCACTGGGTCTCTGAGCTCACTAGATTCTCTTACATTGGAGATGGAACTTGTCCAACCTTTTTGTAACCCCAGAGCTCATGTAGTAAAACTCAGCCCGTGGTACGGCAGTAGCGAGGAGGACACAACCTTCTGAGGGCACCTTCTGTTTTAAAAGCTGTTTTATGATGGTGATAAAGAAGGCCATCGCATGTCAGGCAATCATTTGTCAACATCATTTAAAAAAATGCTTGCCTTGTCAGCATTTCATCTTACTTTTGGACATGTTGAGCCTGTTTTTTGCTGTTGTCGTTAAAAGCTGATCTAAACAGAAAGGCTGCTGACTGCAGATTTACTGTGACACCATATACTATACATTTATGAAGTGAATTAATACAATTTAAAGCCATCATTGCACACACGCTTGAAACATATTATTAAGAAAATGATGGCCTTACATCTCTGTCTCTGAATGGCGTGTATTGGACAACTGAGGGTGCGTATCTTAAAATTGAGTGAGCGTACCCTACAACTGCACTGTGCAGTACGAACTGAACGGGCGTAGAATTCTCACCGCGTGTGAATAGAGTTCTGACCATGCGCGCATTCTGAGCTCTGCGCGCATGGTCAGTTTTCTTTGCGTTTGTTCAGTGTGTTCAGTGGGTGCTTTGTCACTCGGGGGGCGGTAACCTTTCTGGTTGATTTGATTGGCCAAAATATCAGGTCAAATCCGGCGAGACAGTGGGGCGGGACTTTCATTCTTTTTATCTGCTTTAATAGAAAAAAAAAAATGGCAGCTGAAATGTGGAAGTTTTATTCATGTGTAAAACACTTTATTTATCAGGCCTCGCTGGATTTGACCTGAAATTTCAGCCAATCAGATCAACCAGAAAGGTTACCCCCCCCATTCGAGTGACAAAGCACTTCCTTAACGAGTGCAAAGTAAACTGACCGTGCTCGCAGTCAGAGCTCTGTGCACAAGGTCAGTTAGGACTGCACGGTGCAGTTGTAAGATACGCTCGCTCAGTTATCAAATACGCGCCGTTCAATTTATGGCAGAGATGTAACGGCATAGAAAATGCAAACAAAATCATCCACAGACACCAATATTATTGACAACATATTGATTAATAACCCTGTTTGAGTAGAAATACGCAACACGACATTTTGAGGTCAAACGTGCCGGAAAAAAATATTTAAGATTTGGCAACATTTTACTAGAAGATGGACAAATTAAAAAAAAAACATGATTATAAAATTAGGGGAATGTGTTGATAAAAATGCAAATTTCAAAAGTTAAACTTCAAAAAATGTATTATTCTTCCTTAAGCTGTTTTCCAAAAATGCTTTTAATCATTTAACATACCATTTACTTTTAAATTATTTTATCGTACCCTTTATGTGGGACTTATTATTTCTAATTTTTTTTCCTGAAACCTAGATTAAGCGATTAAGAGTTTTTTTCTCACTCTTTTCTTTTTTTCTGTTGAATTTTGTTGTTTAATACTCTTATAAAATTAAAGTCTACATTAATAAATTATATAATTTTCTGTAAGGTATCAATCGTCTTTTTTCTTTATGGAGAATGGAAATTGCTTAAAAGGGTTATACAGCTCTAAAACTAAGACATTTATTTGGCTTGTTGATTTTTCTTAAATGGTAAATGGTGAATACTTATATAATGCTGTACTTCCTTCTTTGAAGGCCCAAAGTGCTTTACAGTTACAGTCTAATTCACCCATACACACACTGATGGTGGCTCTGCTGCCAAACACTGGCTCCAACCTATAACTAACAGAGGCAATGTGGGTTTCAGTGTCTTTCCCTAAGACACTTCAACAAATGACCGGACAAGGCGGGAATCAAACCTGCAATCTTCTGATCATAGGTCAGCCGCAGCTCCACAGTATTTGCATTAAAATTCTCATTTTAATGCAAATTCAGGCTGCATTTTGTTAAGCTAAAAAAATTATAAGTGACATTGTTTCTTCAATTTATATACATATATTTCTAAAACAACACTCCTCTCACTCTGCACGGGTGATCCCTCACTCATGCATGTATGCTTTTCCGGCCGGAAACTAGGGTTCAATTCCCAGTCTATACCCAGAGGGCACAATGAGCGATTGATGGGGCTATTGATGGGGCTATTGATGGGGCTATTGATGGGGCAATCAACATAACAATGATGAGCTAATTGACATATCCCAGTGAGGGTTCTTACTCCTAACGCATGTCATGCCAGCTCAGATGTTGCCCGGCCAAACAAGGTCTGCATCAGGTGTTGGGGAACCAAGGCATCTTGATGGAAAGTGGGCCACTGGAACAAGACAAAAATGGACTAGATGTGAGAACTAGATGTTGAAACTGTTCTACTCAAGTAATCTTACACAGAGAGGTTAAATGCAGAGAATGTGGAGTGACGGAATGCATTTTACAAGGATGGGGAGCACAAAGTGTTGATTTAGGTCACTGGGCAGAAAGTGAGAGCTGCATGTGCTCGATTGCTCAAGTTTTGGATGTTATTGGCACAGGGATAGCAGGACAAGCCACTCCTCCAGAAGCCATGGGAGGAGGAACGGACTGGAGACGCAACTGAGACAATGTAAACTAACAGACTGTCATGAGATGGACGCCCTACATAACGCGCACAACCGAAAGACCAGTGCCAATCAGGTGTCACTCAACCACATGATTACATGCATTCTAACTGAAGACATGTACACTTTTGCTCATGAGTCTTGAACCTCTTTAGCCTGTTTCATGCCAAACAAGATTTGTATGTATTGTCAAAGGAACACAAATAAAGGCACAAAAAAGTTTCAACTTCTGGTAAGCCTCATAGCATTGCTGAAACTTGCTGACCCGCCATCCCCCATGATCACTGAAGGATGTCAGAATCTGCTGTGCTGTGATCTCACTGCCCCTCAGGTGTAATGCTGGACTCTAAATCACATCAACATTTTCAAGACATTGTTCACAATGTCATTGTTCACAAAGTCTTGAAAATATTGACATTCATTGTTGAAAAGAGGTCAAAGGCCACATTTAATGTAAAATAAAAAGTAAACAAAAAACAAACTGTTTGAAATATATTGTCTAATCTTTATATCAAAATAAATTTCCCTATGGGATAGGTGATATAAACTGTAGTTTATAGTTTGATTCAGTCAGTATACTGACTTCATACCAGACATATATCGAGAAACACCACATTTTGGTGATGCACTCATTTCTACTCAAGAAAGTATTCCCTCTACTTATTGTTCTTTTATTTCTCTACCAGCTCCTGAGAGCAATTACATGGCTCCTTAGCTTGCTAGCTCTAAGATGTCAGCACCATGTTCGACTAGGAACTTGTTGCACTGAGTGCACAGCAGGCTTTGCAACACTAAAGTTTCTTGCTGTAAAGGGGCTCCCTGCTGAAGCTGGAAAATAGGCTGTTGAGAACAGAGCAAAGTGCTCTTTCAGCTGATGGGAAACGCAAAGCCAGGAACAGTTCTCCATTATTTTTTTAAGACAATGCCTGACATGTTCCTTTTACAGAGTTGTGGCTTTCTGAAGTCCACATGAAAATCTGTACATTTATTAAAAGACGTTTTAGTAGGACAGTTGAAAATATTGTATTTCTTTAAGACGTAGCTTCATTTTCTTTTTTGACTTTATTAATTTATTAAGTTTTACGCTTTGGTTTTACAAGACTTTAGGATTTATCTTATTTAGACAAAAATGTAAAACATCAAACAGGGTATTTTAGTCAAGATTATTATCATAATTATTTTTTTTAGAGCTCTTAAACAATGGACATTAAAATAAAGTTAAAAGCACATCAGACAATGAAGACGTGTGTTTGAAAATAGCACAGTCCTACAGCAAGTGTAGCAATCTGCAGCTGTGGTTCAGTCAGAATTTTTCAAATGTTCTTCTGGGTTTTTGCCAGACCTAAGCCAAAGATCAGCGTGGCTTTCACCAGAGAACAGCCAGTGATCAGCCAGAGATCAGCCAGACTTAGCCGGAGATTAGCAAGAATCTAGCCAGACATAGACCACTGTTCATCCAGACTTGGACAGAGATTAGCTAGATTTAAGTCAGTGTTTCGCCAGATTTTCACCAAAGAAAAGCAAGACTTCAGCCAGAGATCTGCCAGATTTTAGCCAGAATTTATTCAGACATTAGACAGACTTTAACTAGAGATCAGTCACTCTTAAGCCTGTGTTCAGGCAGACTTAAGTCAGTACTCAGCCAGAGAATAGCCAGTGCTTAGTTAGAGGTTGACCAAAGATCAGTCAGACTTAAGCCAGAGAAGAGCTGGTGTTCCACCAGACTTTAGCCAGTGTTCAGTCAAGGTGGATCCATTATTGAGTCAGAATTCAGCCACAGCACGAACGCCATAGAATCAGTAACACAACAGCTACTGCCTAGATCATTTCTAACAAAGGTTCAGTGAGGACGAAAAAGTTTCCAGATAGCTAATTTGAATATAACAAATGAAGTGAAGCTGTCAAGAAACAATAAAAAGCAAGGTGAAAAAAAACCACACAGTGTTTATCTCTTCCTTCTTCACGGTCATTTGTGAAACTTTTCATGCAGCTGTGTAGGTGGTTGCCTGCGGGTGGACTTGATGTAATTGTGTGGTGATCAGGTCCAACCCCTTTCACCTACTCATCCACTAATTGGGCTGTTTTCTTGCTGAGAGGGTCAGAGCTTAGACCAGAGAGAATGCCCTGTAGCACCCACTGAAGAAATTACTGAAAGAATTTTGTATACAAGATTTTTTCGAAGGAGAAGACATTGAGAGCTAAAAGAAGAGGTGATGGAAATAACTAATTGAAAGAATTTATTCAACCTTTCCTGTTGCGGCTTCTTGTGTGAATAAGGGGAAGCACTCAGCACGACAATTTCCAGTCATCACGGCAAGTCAAAGCAAGCTCCAAATAGCTTTCACAGTTGGAAACATTTTTTCTGGCCAAAGTTTTTTAGACAACCAAAAAAAAAAAAAGAGGCATTTTAAAGTCTTTCCAAACGAATCTTTCTCATTCAACCTGTATTAGGCTTTCCAGTAAAAGCTCTGTTATAATTTCCTTTTCAATACTACCTTTATGTCAAAAGTCATTTGGCTCCTGGTGTCATTTAACCTTCTGAATTTCTCCCATTATCCATGGTGAATATCACGGGTAATTTAACCTAACAGCCTTTTTCTTTGTGTGATTATACCAATTATAGCAACATGAAGGATTCCACTCCATCGACTGTCTCTGGCCTGTGCTTTCCTGCACAGGTTTTACATTTAGTTCCACTTTTCAAACTGGAAGCCAAAGTCATCACACAGCAGCACAATGTGATCAGGAGGCCTTTGGAGAAGAACTTTCATGTGGGAGACAGCGAGTTGATTGAAAAGATGCCTGAAAGGATTCTGAGAGCCATTTATTCTTTCATTAGCAGCATATATGCCTTAAGGATTGACTGAGGACAGAGCAAATGATTCATGTGCAATTTGATAATGTGAACGTAATCTTAGAAGTTTAAAATGTGCATGAATTTCTGCATTTGATAACACTGATTCTGTACATATTTCTTGCAGCTGTCATCTGATAGCTAGACACCTAAAGCGCACATAATGCATAAGTGAGTGATCAACTTTACAAATAAATTTAAGTTTTATTGAATATTTAATTGGTGTCTGGCAATTAAGTCAATGTTTTATGGAAATTAAAAAAACAAACAAAAAAAAAACATCACTGTTTGTCAAAAAGACCAACAGGAATCAAAATGAACACATTCACGTGGCCCTCTGACTGATCCATGCTCAGCTGCATGCTCTGGGTGTCTTGAAGTTGAGTAACTGTATTTGTACGGTGGCCCTGATGTGCAAATCACGCCAACAAATCACTCAACACAAAAAAATATATGTACTGGATATAGATCACAACAATGATTAAAAAATATACCAAAAACATTAAATTTAGAAAATCAAAACACAATTCCAAAAAAGTGAAATGAAATACAAATGAAACATTTAAGAAAACAAAAGCTATTTCCGGAAATCAAAATTATGCTACAAAAAAATTAAACCTAATATGAAAACAGAAAAATTAGGTACTGTAGGCCATGAGTTTTGTCAAATTTGTCTTCAATGTACATTTAACTATAAAAGTTTTGTGATTAGCACAGAGCACATCCAGACTTTGGAAATAACCTTTGGTTGAAATGATGTACATGCGTTGTCATCCAGCGATGTTCATTACTTTTGTTTTCCAAAATGCTTCAATTTTATTTAGTTTATTTTCTTTTATTGTGTATTCCCTAATGTAATGTAATGTTTTGTTGTTTTTTTGTTTTTTTTTAATTTGTCATTGTGATCTTCAACATGCTTCTGTGTTGAATGATTTGTCGGCATAATTTGCACTTCAGGGCAATATGTTCCTCCTTGATGATTTTTGCTAAAAACAAGCCCATTTCAAACTCTCCAACACACTGAGAAAGAAGTGGGTTTATCTCAATGACCCCACCGCCAAAGAAAAAAAAGAAGCTCTTTAGTTAATGCAGACCAGTGCAGGGATAATGCTCAGAGCTATACATTGGAGAAACCAAACAGCCAGGATGTGACAACAAAGGAGAAACTACACCTAAAGACCAGTTAATGCCATTTAGTCACACTTAAAAACAAATCATACTCATTTGATGACCAAAATGTACAGATTCTTGACAGAGAAGCCTGTTTGAAAGAGGAGTCAGAGAAGCAAAACATGGACTTGTTAATGAACCCTTCCCTCAACGGAGGTGAAGGCCTCACAAACAATTTGGCTCCTGTTTATCATGCTGCCCTTTCATTAGTCCAAAAAAAAAACACTCTAGCATGATCACATCCAACAACACAGTGATGGAGATGGGGGCACTACCAGAGGAAAGTCGTCTACTCTGGTTTATTTTCATTGTCCCCTTTAATGAGCCATGCAATTGCAGAAATGTGGGTGATCCATCTGGAAGATTTGTGGGACTCAAACCCAGCACCACTCAAGTGAGGAAGATTGTAGGTCAAGACGACTCAACTTCAAAAAGTCACCTAAATAAATGAGAACCTTGACTGAGACGAAACCCTGGGACAAAAATATCAAACATTTTTAATGTCCAAAAAAAGTATTAAACTTAAAGATCATCCAGCCCCGTGACTAACTTTCCTTTTTATTTCTATGGCTAGATGCAAATTAGTCTGTCCTGTCAGGATCCTGCCCCTGCAAGCACAACACGCACCTGTTCACCTGCTCTGGTCACCACTAGTTCTTTGCCAGAAAAATTCTGTTTGGCTTCAGCATCCCTGCCTGCTGTGGTATTTCCTGCTAGTCTGATCATATTTTGACCCTGATCTGCCCTGGAATTGCCCCTGCCTTTCTCCTGTTTGTACTTCTGCCAGTCCAGTAAGAAAACTCGTGTTCTAGATGGAATCTTTGAACTGTAAGACTGTGGACTGTAAGCAGATCATACTGAAATCAGCTACACCTGGATGATTTTGCTGCCTCAGCTGTGTCCTGCCCAACCAGATATGCTAAAAATCCACTCGATTCTGCCCCCCTTCTGTGTGGAGGATCTTGTCCCATCTCTCCATGCATTTTTTTATGCCTGTGTCATTCAGAAAAAGTTTAATACATTTTTGTTTTTCCTTGAAGTGACGTGCAGTTAGGGGATGCTGCAAAATATAGCCTAAAAATGCATAAATTAAATAAAATCTAGATATTTTTTAAATGTATAGAATTACATATAGTAAGTCAAGTTCAGCCACCCAGTTACTCTTTAACAATGTTTAGCATCATTTTCTAAACGGAGGAGTATATTTTTTGGCCCCCCCCCCCCCCCCCCCCCCCCCCCCGCTTGTTTGTAAACAGAAAAAACGTTGACATTTTAAACAACACACTTTAACTGCTGCCAAATGGTGAATAAGTTACTCTGTAGAATTCATGTTTGTAAATCTGACTGATGACGTCACTGCCATGAATCTTACTGCACATCCCTGCTTCCTTGCCATCTAAGGTATCTTGCACTTTGAGATTTGTTATTTTTATTGTCCCTGACAAAATCAATACAGGAACAGGGATGAAATCACACAAAAGTAAAATATTTTAGATTTAGAAATGGGCTAAAGAAATGTTGCATGATTTATCTTTAATGTATTTATAGGTGAGCATGTTTCGATGATATTGTTTACTTTTTTGAAAAAAAGCTTTTAGTTTCCTGTGGTGACATGTTTGGATGTATGATTCCGTTTTTTGACAAAGGTGTTACACAAAAGGTAAAAAACTATTGAAATCAAACAGTCAGATTCACAATTAAACTAGCATCCAAGCTATTTCTGGGGTTAACAAGCAAGTATAAGACACGAGGAAGACCCAATCTTTCCTGGGTGTGTGACATAAAAAAACAAAGGTTAGACCCATCAAAACTCTTGGATTAATTAGTCTACAAAGCCTCACGTTGGCAGAGTTCACAAATTTGTTTTGGTGACATCTGGCAAATTTGTATTCATCCTTTCATAACCTTTTTATTCTACAAGACAACAACCCAAAACAATCGCTTTAAGACTGTCATAACAATGAACACACTCATTTACAGTTAAAGCTTGTGAATGATATTCATGAAACAGTTTTAAATAAGGTTTAGGAGCCCTGCCAAAAGAATTAATGAAGACTATGTAAATATCACAATAATTAGCAGTCAGCCACGTTCACCAAAACTGTGATATTAGCGACACGATAGCAGCAGAAATCTTGTACGTGTGAGGTTTTGCTTGTAATAAGACTGCCATCACCTCAGCATGCATGCTGGAGTCAAATCTGACAGCAAATGTGTTAAAGGATTATGCAAAACTTTAATAGTTTAGGATTTGCAGAATACATTTCCAGCAAGGGAACAATTCTGATCCATTAATGAGCTTCATTGTGAATATTCTGGTTGTCACTGCAGAAATAAATAAAGCTTAACAAATAAAAAAGCAGTGGTAGAAAGAACAACTTTGGAATCCTGCATGTTGATCTTATAAGGTTTTTGGAGGCTGTTCTGGTGTGTTTTTCTTTTTAGGCATGCAACTACACAATAAATCTAATTCAGATTTTTGTTTTTCTTTTTACGTTTTCTTAATTAATGTAACTTTTAAAATATAGCCCTGCAAAATAAGGTAACCTAAATTAGGAAAAGTCCACTAATCTTAAGTAGAAAACCAGTAGAAAGTAGAACGACTATGTCTGTCCATGCAGCAAGTCAATTTTATATTTACCTTGTAAAATATAACAATCTAGAAACAAGGAGCTCTGGCATAATACTTTTAATATTTTCAACAGCATGACCTGGTAGATGTAACTTTGTGACAATTATTAATTATAGTGCTGCGTCATTAAAGCACAAGGAGCTACACTATATGGTCATACATTTTTCATCTTCATTAAAAAAAAGTTTACAATGAAGTAATTTAAAATTCATTGTTTTCATGTTTACTTGACAAAAAAGCTTAAATGTGCAAATATATGTATAATTTTACTGTAGTCAATTGGATTCTTGAGAATCAGATGCTGCTGACAAAGCAAGAATGAAGAGAAACAGGTGAAAATCAAGTGGATCAACTGTAAAAGGAAAAAGCAAAGCCCGTATAACCTCATGAATAAGTATTAGATTCTGATATTGGAATTTTCTTTTAAAAAGCAGAACAAAAGTAGGCTCACTAACAGTGGAATAGTTTGGCACTGCTGTCAAATTTTTCTACAGTTACTTTGAGAAAATGATATTTTTCAGCTCCACTGCATTTGCAAGAATTGTGCCCATAACTGCAGTCTGACTCTTAAGGACCCCTGCAGTGAGGAAGGAACTCCCAGCTGGAAGAGACATGAAAGTAAGTTAGTTACGGGTCAAATTTTTTTTTTTATTATTTTCTATTTTCCAGAGCTCCCTGCAGGGTAGATCCAAGAGTGAAGTAAGGTTGTATATTGACATGAAAACAAACTAAATAGCAATGATACAATTTTCTACTTTTTCTTTTTTAAATTCCAACAACTTTAGCAATTATTAATTAGGGTTTCCTTTGTCCATACAAGCAGTAAAACTTTATTTCTAAAATAAAATATTTGTTTCTGAGCTTTTATTCGACAATGTATCTTTACATATCTCGTTTCAGGCTCCTCCTTTCTTAAAGGGCACCACTGAATTTGCAAAGAACTACTTTCCGCTTATGATTCATAACACATCCACTTGATCTGATTTCATATTGTTCTTTCCTTAGGTCTGTAGTATGAAACCACTATTATGGAATACCAAAGGCCTCAGGTCCAAAGTGAAAAGTCCCATTAATAAAGAAGAGATTACTTTCACTTGCTGTCAAGGCCCTGTGCTGCAAAAGGATTGATGCTCTCACATTAAATCAGCCCCTTGAAAGGTCCTTCTAAAACTGCATGAGTGCCAACTGTATAGGTGATTTTTTTCTCTATTATGTTTCATTTTCAGGGCTTGTTCAGCAGTATTATTAAGGTATTGATATTGGGATTTATTTTGTGTGTTGGCTTGGTCATTTAAAAAAAAGCATGTTTGTAATTTTTTTTTTCTAAGTATGTTTTGTGCTTTTTTTTTCTTTTTCTTCCTCCATTTTCCTCCTCACAGCCACAGGGTTTGTTGTTCACTTTCTGTTGTCTGCACCATCATTCAACATGCAGGGCTTTCTTCTGACAGGCACTGAAGCAAGGAAATGAGAAATGACTTACACAGTTTAGCTCTTCTTCATTTTCACTTGCCTTATTATTATCAAACACACACACACACACACACACATACACTTCCGTGCCTGTGTGTGCACATGCACATCGAACATCCTTTCACAGATGATTAGTGAAGTCTCCTCAACTAAGAGACACCTAAATCTGTAGAGTGGTGAGAGGTTTTTTGTCAATGTCTAACCCCCGTGGTGTACAGTACATGAGCCAGACTCTGACACTGCAGAGACCGATTGTCTTCTTGCACCTCTAATTAGCTGACACTCATAAATGATTTAAAACCAAATGTAAAAAATAAATGGAAATTTAATTTCATGTATTATGCTAGGTTGCCTTGACGGGTATGGTTACCTAATGCGTGACAGATGCTGGATGAAACATGGTTTTATCAGGAGAAAATAAGTTCTCTTTTAAAGTCTACAAGCTGAAAATAGACTGCAAGATATAACTAACTGATCTGATGCCCTTTGCTACAAGTTGGTAATGATTCGCTCCTAACTGTTAATTCAAGTTACTGCAATCCTGGTACACCTCAACTTTACTGCAGTATTTGATGCGTGACCATGATCTTATATCTTCAATGGAAAAATACGTGTCTGGTGTGAACTAAAGGTAAGCGGATACCGCCCGCCCTCGCCCTTCGCATAGCTTCCGCTTCCAGTGTGAACCAGGCGTGATAAGGTGTTTGGACCGGTTACTGGTGTTACCACCTCACAGTCACATTTCTATTACATCTGAGACAGAGCATGCTGTATGCATCTACTTTGGAATAATACAGCCACACTTTGGACCTCTTTGCTCACAGATGCTCTGCCATTCATGTGCATTGAGGAAGAATTTCCCTGTCTTTTTTAAGCCACATTGAAAAAGTAATGCACGCCACATCCATGCTGTTGTCACACCATTATGCCATTGGTTCAGTAAAAATTGATGACATGGCACTGGTACTAACCAATACCAGTTTTGGTACCTCATCTCTAGTCAGAAAAGTTGCTGAATATAACAACAAAACAGGCAACAATTAAGCTTGGTTTATTTAATCTCCAAACAAAGGAAACCCAGGGATCTGCCTTTCAACTTATGGCACCATCACCCAACAACATTCCAGAACAGCTTATCCTTAAGTGTGTCCAACACTTTACAGAATCTGTTTTTTTTTCCTGTGTATATTACTTTTTTAACAAATTCTTTGTTGCTTGTGTCCTTGTATGTGGGATATCACAGCTCTTATGGCAAAGACACTTGTGGTCATCTTTGAGATATGAAAGTAGCACTTGGTACCTTGAAAATAAGGTTAACATTTCACATTTCTATAAACTAAATCTCTCCAACGCATTAAATATGGATCATAATTAAAAATAAAAGCCCTGCAAAAAGACAGTAAGATTTTTGCTCGATTTTTGTTCAGAAAAGTATTAAACAATTATGTTGCATAAAGAAAGACTTACACTGGTAAGATAAACTATGCATTATCATAATAAATAGGCTGCTGTTGTGGATTTATAACAGAAAAAAGACATGTAAACATTAGAAAAAGTAAAATTTTTACATATTTTAAACTATAAAACTGCTGCAATGAGGCATTTTTAGTTTTTCTTGAAAGGTCTCGGCTGTGTGCATGGATTTTAGCTGTCTCTGTAATTAGTGGCAGTCAGCCACCAGTTGCTTTTTGCATTTTTGGATGTCTGCACGTCTCCATTGTGCATGCACATATTGTGGGGAGCTGCTCCTGGAGTCAGAAAAAAAGCCATCGATGCAGTCCTCAGAAGTAGCACATCATTAATAACGGAGGGACCTTTGAAGATCCTGCCTAAATGTCTAATTAGGTTTGGTAACCTTTAGGAAACTCAAGTGGGTGAATACTAAACAGGCCTGGAGATCTTGTACTGCATGGCAAACTAAGCACTCAACATGTGGGAGAGAGCGCTGACATTGAGGAGGTTTGTTCCCTCGACTGAAAGGGCATGCAATTTAAGCCACATTACAAGCTCGTCTGAGCTCATTGGGCAATTTTGGACCAATTTAATGCAGTTAACCATCTTGTGTGCACACGTTATCAAAAAAGTGAAACAAAAATATGTCATGTTTTATGGTTTCCTTTGTCTTGCCCTTAAAAGCTGCATGGATGATTGTTTAGCATAACTGTGACAAGCCTTTGTGGCATTTAACAGTTTCTTAATTGAGCATTTGAGCAACCAGTTGTGTTCACACCAGCCTTAAATTGGAGTGATGTGACCTAGAAAATTTATGCTGATATTTTCCGTTCCTTTGCTGCAACCCTTACCTGCAGCAGCTGTGTGTTTTACTGCATTTGACCTTTTTCTACGTTATTGCACCAGTAGATTTTTTTTTCATGTCAGTTTAGTTTGGATACATTGACCAGAAAAAGTTTTTTGCCATTTTTTGATGACACTTTTTTTGTGGTTAAGGGACCAAAATGTTCTCACTTTAGAGGGAATATATCACACAAAAGCAACTTTTTGAGTTTTTAAGTATATTGCAATGTAAATTCCTCAGGAAAAACAACCCTAAAGCTATGTTTTGATCAATTCATGCAAAACGAGTGAGTCCTTGCAATATGCTATAGACAAGTGGTAAACAGCCCCTTTCATTTCATATACCAGTCTGTATAATATGCACATCTATCTTTGCAAAAGTTCATTTGTTGTTTGTTTTCATGGGTGAAAAACAGACGTGCTGCCAAGGCCGGCTCTAGGTTGATGTAACGAAATGGGCGGCACCCACAAGGAGCGAGAGGGGCCAATGTAATGGGCGCAATCGCTCCAGCCCTGTGGACTCTGCGACAGACTGGCAACCTGTCCAGGGTCTACCACCGCCTTTGCCTAACAGTAGCCGGGACAGGCTTCAGCAACCCATGGCCCCAAAAGGGATACATCGTGGGTTAAGAAAATGGATGGAATTTCAGGAATGGTCAAATTGATCTTCCATGTTGGATTGAGTGATCGAGTCACTAAACACCTCATGTGCCCAAAGCCGAGTCCCTGATTGGTTGACGTGATGCGTTGTTCTCGCTAAATTTCAATATTTTTAACTGAGAATACACCACGCTGCCCAAATCACACTGCTACCGGCCGGACGCGCTCAATTTGTGCTGAAGAACCTCAGATCAAGTCTGCACATTGGCTTAACATTGCAACTGGATTCCCCTGGCGCCTCAATTGCGTTTGGTGTAAATGTAGCTTTACAAAAATTATTTAAGGTGTAAGATAATTAAGATTATAATTATCTGAGCTGTTCAATTTCATTCTGAAAGCTCGAGCCATAAAAAGCAGAAGGGTTGGTTTGCACAACATTGTCCTTGACAAATAATTTCCTAGCTCAAGTTAAAATTAAAAGCACACAGTATCCTGACTGTATTATACGGTGGCCTGAATAAAATTTAACTAATATTATGCTATAAACTAATTTGACTTCTGTTTTGTGAGTTGATTTTTTTCGGGTTGTGACAAATTCTGTTGCATTGTGACTCTTTTGGGCCACCGTAGTATTAATACTGATCTTTAAAACAGGCAATAAGAAAAGAACTAATATAAATGTGCTGCAGTTAAAAGGGCAGGACAACTAGAATATTTAAATGTACTGTGTACCTTTGCAAATGAATAAGTTAGAATTACTCTGGATAGAAATCAAGCCAAAACCGTTTTCTTGTTCTCTAACCTTTCATATGTCAGGTTGTCCATAGGCCCTAAAAATAATTATTGACTGTCCCGGTGGAGATACCTCAAGCTCCCCGCTAGAATGTGATATCAGCACCACAACACACACCACAGACAAATCCACTAAAACTTATTTTGTATGAACACCTGAGCATACACATCCAAGCAAACAAACAAACTCCCAGCGTTGTCAGAGCGCGGTGTGAAATCAGAGGAGCTGTTAATGGAGGCGGACAGCTTGGCGGCTGCTTCATCAAAGAGCAGAGGAAATGCAGATCTGTGTCCTGCAGGATGCAGGGAATTGGATCAGCTTCCCTCTGTCTGCTGCATTTGAAACACATACCGATGAGGATTAGGCAGCCGTTACCACACAGTAGTTACTTTTTAATGCTCAACAAAATATTTTGTTTGCTTGTGCTGGTCTCCCTGTTGGGAGCAGGAACCTATCTCCTCAGCCTGATGATAATATGGAGCATCCAGCCATGTTGTAACTTTGAAGGTTTATTTGTTTATTTTTGATCAATTTGATTTATACAGAAAACTCTGCAGCTGAAATTTTTAACTCTATTCAATTTTATTTATATAGCCCAATATCACAACCATACTGTCTCAATGGGCTTCACACCAGTATTTATGCAATGAACATAAAGTCAGTCATAAAAATATAAACAATAACTGGTTGCTAAACTAGACTAAACAGACTAAGCTAGACTGGCATCCCTGCCCTTAGACCCTTTCTCAGGGGAGGAAAAACTCATAAAAATCCTATCAGGGAAACAAAATAAGAAACCTCAGGGATGCCTTCATGAAGGAGAGATCCCCTTCCAGGACGGACCAGTGATATGCTAGAACTGTTAAAGTACAATTATCTTATTTAATACTACAACTATGTTTAAATAACAACTAGTGTTTGAATAACAACGACATGTTTAAATAGACAACTAAATGTATGAAATAGTGTAGCAGATGGGCTTCATCCAGATGAAACTGTGGGGCAGCTGAGGGTGGGAGACGAGCCAGAGGCGAGATCCACAAGAGCACAGATGATCCACCTGAACACTCTCCCTCTGCCTGTAGAGGAGTGGGAAACAGGGACAACATATAAATTGCCTTGCACTAAACAGAGGCATGATGAACTAAATAAAATATAGTACTGGGTAAACAATAAAGAGAAGAGGACAGAATTAATAGAGGACAGAACCCCAGTGCATCATACATTTCCCAGCTTCTAACTTCTAGTATCCTACTACCAACTAAAATAGAAATATAGAAATATATTAGAAATATATTATTAATCTAATCTAAACCTGCATAATCTCACTAAACAGGGGGAATAGGTCGCCATGGCCCAGTTTATCATACCATCTTCCCTCTGCTTAACTAGTTTGTATAATGAATGTAATGAAAATTATATATATTACCCCAAACTTCATTACAGTAGGTGAGGTAGGGGAGCATGAGTCAGATATTCTCATGAGTTATATATATATAGATTACTAACTAGCCTTGAACTTGATTCTAGATTCAACTGGGAGTCAGTGAATTCAAGCTAACAGAGGAGTAATATGTTCTCTTCTGCTGGTTCCTGCTAATAATCTAGCTGCTGCATTTTAAACAAGCTGAAGACTTTTTAAAGAACTTTTAGGACTGGCTGCTAGCAAAGAGTTACAGTAATCCAGTCCAGACGTAACAAATGCATGGATGAGCTGATAAAAACAATTTTAGTTGAAATGATGGAGTATCTTTTGTACCTTTTTGTCAGATTGTGCAGCAGTATACATTTTACAGAATACAGTTTTTTTTAAAGACCCATACTAATGAAAGTGAGGTTTTTAGTGTTTTTAATATGTTTTCGTGGCATTTCTCTTGTTGGTAGAGGACATATATAGAGAAAATTAAGCTTAAAATTGCATTTTTTGAGTTGTTTACTGAAAACTCAATACACTTAATCAAATATGACGATTTAAATATAGCTAATCTTTATAAAGCTTTGGAGATTATCCTAGTTCATAAACATCTGGTGCAATTTCAAACTAAACTAAATTAAACTCTAACTTTGCACTAAGATCCTTCTGTTTCAATTTTTTATCAGCTTTTATCATCTTTATCAGTCTTCTGTGTCCACTTTAAAGGGAACTATTTTTAAATTTCATTATACCTTCAATACTAAAAATAAAGTCTTTCTACTCTTTTTTTTATTCAATGGCATTCTAGAGTAAATGCAGATTTTACTTCAAGTGGAATCTTGTCATTGACCATTTGCTCTTCCCATTGTGTTATAATTTAGATTATGGCACAGAAGAAACAACAGAATTTTGTCAGATTGTATCCAGTTTGCATTGCAGTTCACAGTATAGTGCTGCACAACATAAAAATAGCATGATACTTTACATTTTTTCCCAGTTTGCAGAGTGGTTTTCAGTACGATACTTTACAAAAGAAAAAAAGTACAATACTGTTAATGTTGCTGAAATGGCACTGTACTTTTACATCAAAGGTTTAGAGTGCATGATTAATAGAAAGCTCAGTATGGAGGCTTTTCTTTTTTCATGAATGACAGATTTCTGAGCTTGAATCCTACTGACTTTGTATAATCAAAATGAAAAAAAAAAAGCTAAAAAAAACATTGTTGTGTTCTTAGCTTTTACTCTACAAGACCTGCATAAAAATTATGCGTTTTTGTTGAGCTACTTCCTAATATTACCATGTTTTAATGCTATCCTTCTGGTATTTTACATTACCTTTATAATTTGACATATTGTCTTGGAAAGGACATTCCTTCCTGTGAAAGATCTTTGATCTCTAAAAGAAAAGTTTAAGTTCAATAACGGAGCAGTATTATTTCTAAATTACAGCAGAAATGTTACCCTTACCCTCAGGACAAAAGCATCCGAGAAAGTTTATCTTTATGCAAATGATCCCATATAGGCTTTAATTCATTGTTATTCTCACCTTCACAATTCCTTGGAGAGCAGCAGTGAGGTGGAAATTAAAGCAAGAGCCTGTAATAAACTGATAAAGTCATATTTGTTTGGAACAAAAGAAA
Organism: Oryzias celebensis; assembly: GCA_014656515.1. Taxonomy (NCBI): domain Eukaryota; kingdom Metazoa; phylum Chordata; class Actinopteri; order Beloniformes; family Adrianichthyidae; genus Oryzias; species Oryzias celebensis. Next base: position 28,793,274 of record BNCR01000012.1, on the reverse strand, counting down.
AAAAAAAAAAAAAGGTTTCTCAGAGCTTCAAAAACTTGAAAGCCTCCCAGTCTGTTCAATAGTCATCAGAGGATGTATCATACACACAAAAGGCAAACAGCTGGAGAGTTATATATGTTGTTTCATGGTTGTATCTTTGTTTTGGTTTAATTGTAACCCTTAATCACTCTGAAAAGAGAAAAAAAAACCTCTCCACCTATTTAGTGTCTTTTTTTGTGCATCAACAACAAAAGCAAGTCGCTCCTGTTGCCATCTTTGCTGTCAGAAGAAAGTCTTTACGAAGACTTACTGCTCATTTCATGTCAGCGACAGAACTATCTGCCAGATGTTTTGTCATCAGGTATTAAGGTAGTGCAGTTCATTTCAACCATTTAGCAAGGACGGCCTTTTTTACAGTAGCTGTTAGCAAATTACTTTAGGGCTTTTTTATTTCATTTTGAAAATCCATTCAAGAAATCTACAAGTAATTTGATCAAGTTCCACAATCTGTTGTGTTTTTCTCTGAAGGTGAAGGTGAAGAGAAGGATTAGTGTTTCAGAGTAATTTTTTTTAACTATAGGCAGTTAGCGTGTCGTTTTTAACTCCCACGCATGTCTTCATTCCGCTGCTCTCTGTTGGGACTTGAACAGAAAAGGTGTCAACTTTTGCCTTCCTGATGGAGCCGCAGGTCTGCAGAGACCTCTAATTTTCTGAGTGAACGGTCCCAGGAAGAGCTAATGATATGTTAATGTTGAATGGCATACATTAGGGATGGAGGGGGGGGGTCAGATGACTGCAGTCCTGATTACCTCAGAGGGATATGTCTCATGTGTGGTTCTGTCACATAAATAACCTCTGTAAACACAAACACTCAAACGCCTCCGTTCTTTGTTCAGCCAGAGGGGAGAGAAGTTTAAATTAACCTCACTGGAAAAAGATTGGAATCTTTTGTTTCTCCTGGGACAGAAGTTGCTGTCTGTCCAAAAGCTTTTAATTGTTGGCAGGGAAAATGGGACAGATCAGCTCAAGAATCAGAATTAGAAACAAAACATTTATAAAATCCAGGTTTAAATATATTTTTTCTTTAAAAAAAAAAAAATCTAGTTAATTATTTACCCAGGACAGAGATCCACAGTGCATTTTACTTATAATGTACCTTGTGTTTGGGACATTTTTACAATGATAAAAGATTTTAATATTTTACAAAATAAATACCAACCATGGAGAGAAGTGTGATCAGAGGGTTAAAGTTGATAGAACAAATTTTATCTACAAATTACATAATAAAAGTTAAATAGTTACATGTAGAAGTGAATACAATAGAATGGAATGGTCTCTCTCTCTCAGAATAACATTTTAATTTCTAGTTGCCAGATCTTTTTTTTTTTGCTTTGATTATCAATAGACACATATAATGTACAAAACATGTGTCACAGATGGGAGTCAATAAATAAAAGGCTACTGCAACAAAACAATGTTAAATAAAATAAAATAATTAACAAAATGGCACATATTAATTAAAATTTAAGAACAATATTTATTCATGACTCAAAAAAATGTAGCAAGTCAGATTTTGAAGTAATGTAAAGCTATTAGTTATTTCCCTTATTTTGGTACTTAGTGTAACAAGGAGTTTGAGATTACTAGGGTTCTCTTACACACATAATGAACTGGATTTATTTATTTATTACAAATGCAGTTAAATTCTGACACCTAAAATCATGTCCCCTCAATCAGGTTTTGTGGTTAAACTGTACTCACATGGACCTGTACAGGTGCTGTGGGTTTTGGATTATCCATCTTGTGGAGGGCCTTAAAAAGGAGCTCCAGCATAGGTGTGTCTTGCAGTTCCCTTGAGGCTCAAACTGTCACCTTAAGTGACGCTGTAGAAATGGAATGTACTGTGCTATTATTATGCTTATAATAAGTGTATGATAAGGTAATTGTAACTTTAAATGTACACTGATCCATTTGCAGTGAATTTCTGTTGAGTTGCTTGGAAAGTCCATCTCATGAAAGTCAGTTAGCTTACATTGTTACATTGTCCCCGTTGTGTGTATTGGTAAGCATTTGAAAGGTAACTGGAAGATGCACGCACTTATGCCACACTCTAGTCATTAGTAAGGTGAGTACTGGCTCCTTACTGATTGCACTTATTGGCCTCACTGATGTGCCCATGGGGGGGTTGGGTTTGGGGGGTGTTGAGATACATACGAGCTCGTGAGATGCCTGTAGGATGTCCACACAAACTATGCTCTGATTGTCTAATTTCTTCATTTCAAACAAACAAAACCCCTTGCACAGTCCACAGGTTTTTTGCTTTTTTTTGGGGGGGGATAAATTCTATCTTAAAAATCGCTGTATGTTGTTTCTTTTTATAATTACGACACAGGCTGTGAGGTGAAAACAGTGCACGGAGCACAGCCTCAATTGAGCAGTCCCTAATAAACTGAGTCGATTGCATGCCTTTAATTTTGCTCAGTGTCTGCATTCTTTATTAATAATGTATACATTGTAGACATTTACATGTATTTACATGTGTTTATTTTCAAAATAATAAGTATTTTACATTTGTCTATCATTTATTGGCTGTTTGTATCTGAAAGAATTCAAAGTCAGGTGAAAGAAGTTGAGTTTATTGGTTTAGATTTTGGTGTAATTAATTAAAAAACAATCCTACAAAAATTGCCAATTTTTTTAACAATTTCAGGATCTCAGTGTTCCCAAGCTTACTTCCCTCCTTTAAACACATTTCCTTCTTTTTTTGTAAACTTGCAGTCAAAGTGCATTGGTTAGAAAGGTTTTCTGATGTCTCCTTTGCCCTTTATTTAGTGTGTGCAGCCAGCAGCTTTTGTGATGAGGGGTAAAAGTAAATGACACACTACTTGAAGATGCTCTGCCTCATGAATAATGCAAAAGGTGCAGCAGGGAGGTTCTCATCGCTAGCTTCAAAGTTTATCGGCCTCCCCCTGTCTCTATGGGAGTGAGACTACAACACTGCAGGGACATCAGAAAGACAGCGAGGAGCGACCTGGTCAAACTCAATTAAATGCAACCCAGATAATTCCATCCGCTCATTGTACCGCTCAGTTTTATTAGAAAAAGAAAATGCCTTGACAACACAATGTGAAATCAGTCTGTGAATTATTTAGCAGGGAATTTGCCGTTTGCCCAGTTGTTCTATGTAAAAATATGTAAATCAATGGACAGCAGAAGACATGACTGATGAAAATTTTCATTAATTATGTCAGCTACACACCTTAAGGTCAAACAAAGTAGGTTTTAACTCCAAATCTCAGACAGTTCTGTAAACACAATCAAAAGCGCATTTTCAGACTGACACATGTTAACACGCGCTGGAGGACTAAAATGCAGAAAAGCGGTGTTGATGAAGTATAATAGTCCCATTGATGGATGATTTATTAGCAATCCAAATTTGAATGTGTAATTTAGCTAAAGATAACAAGAAAACCCCTAAACACAAATCTTGCTGTTTGTTTTAATATTCATACTCCCTTCAACTCCTTTCAGAGTCTTTTGAGATCTAATTAGCCCTGAGGCCCCTCCTGCAGGGAGATGTAGGCCTCCAGAAGCACTTCTCTACACTGAGTCTGTTGTAGCATGTAACTATTTTCCATGTCTACATGATAAACAAACATGTCTGCCACACACATTTTTAGAGATATATCAAGCCAGGCTTGGCTAATGATGATAAACCTTTGCAAAAACACAAAGCGCTACTAATTAGGCGTGTGTCGATTATGGCTCATTAGGGCTGATATTGCCCTGACATGTTTTTTGCCAGTCATCCCTGGATAGGCCTTCGGTGCATCATTCTTTAATTACTTTAATTTTTTACAATTCTGATGAGAAATATAGAAAAGACCATCAACAAACAAAAAGGTTTTTTTTTCCTTTGGTGGCATTTCTACATCGAGATTTGGAGACTTCAATTAATTTGCTTCAGGCAAAAAAATGTAAGAAAATGTAAAAAATTAAGAATATATGTACATATATATATATATATACATATATTCTTAAATTACATATATAATTTATATAAACATATAGATAAATGTGCATTGAAAAAGTTACTTTTTTTCCCACATCCAGGTAATTGAATAGTTGGAGCCAAGATCCACTGAGGACATGAAGATGAAGTTTACAAAAAACCTTTCTCAGCTTCACCAAACTGGCTATTTCATGGATTATTGATTAAATATTTGGCCAACTGATCCCGCCTCTCCTTTATGTTTCACACAGGAAGTGCCCACTTGATGCAAAAAGCCAGAATCCCTCAGACTTCCATAGAGAAATAACAGCTATTACTCAGTCATTCAATTTGTCAGAATGACCATTCTTGCTCTGATATCTTTTTCAACATGCTCTTGCGATTTATAATTTTCCTTTCACATTTTTTGTTGTAGTGCAAGCTATTGAAGTTATAAACTGGTTAATCAGATTTCTCAATTTATATGGGTGGTGCCTGCTGCCCCCCACATTTAATGTTGAAAACCTTTGACAGGTTTTGAACAAATCATGACTGACGATGTCTGGCTGAACTGTATGGGATTGGAGCCAGAAGTCAGTGTTGTAATTTTCTATGGATTATGTCACACTGCGATCCAGTTTTCAAATACAGTCAATGGTAAAAACTAATAGATCACATGACCTGAATTTCCAGTTTTTTTCCCAGTCATTGTCCCCAACTAATTAAATGTGGGATCAGTCATATGAGACATTATTTTTAGGCATTGCAACTTTTACAATAAAAATATTTTGACTTAGATGAATCTGTACAGAAGTAGTGGTGGGGAGCCCACAAAGCAGGAGACCAGGCTTGTGACAGAAACTAACAATAAACAAATACATTCAAACATAAGAAAAACATGAACTAGGGGAGGAACAAAAGGATGACAAAGCAGATGACCTGACAATTTAGAACTTAAAAAAAAAAACAAGACACTAAAAAGCACTGAGGATAAGTAACTAAATAAAGACAACTGTTGATGATTAACAACTTCAACCTGGTGTGACTTTGACAGGAGGACAAATAAAAAACATGAAAAATAAGACGAGAAAATTCAAACTCAAGAACACCATCCTCACAAATCTAAATTTTTACCTGAAAAATGAAACAGATTTTTTTTTTACCTTCAAAAACTCTCCTTCCAGCAGACTTTTTCATTCCTTTGGGAGGACACTGATGCTCTCAGGCTAACTGAGCTCTTCAACTCTTCCTGTTTTCCTTTTCCCGCTGAACTTTACACATTAACAGACTGGTGACATCTAAACAAATGCTGGTCTTTCCTACCTCAGCATTTTCAATGTTGCACTTTTATCCAGTGCATCAAAGGATGTGCAAAGACAGAGCAAAAATATATGGACAAGTTTCAGTCGATTTTGAAGGACTGGTACATATCCTGCATTACTGCTTCCACCGGTCAGCCTGCCCTTCGGGTTTACCCTGATCCCAATCCAGACTCAAGGTGTAACTGAATCCTAATTTAGATTCAGCATAAAATAATTAAGGCGATTTTATACAAGGACAATCCAGCTGGCTCTGTTCACATGCTGAAAACATGCCCATATTGATTTGGGTTGATTGTTTTTACACTTAAGTGAACTAAATGACCTGAAAACTTCCCATAGCTGCAACAGCTGCTCATTTGGGGGCAATGATGCCTGAACATGTCCTGCTGCCAGCCGTGTTTATGGCATGTTGTTGCTGTTTTCTTCCTGTTTTCATGTCAACTTGCTTTACTTTGTGTCATCCACAATATATTTCTTTCTTTTCCTTTTCTTCAGTTTAAGATCGTCATTTTGCCTCAATTTTCTACCATCATGCTCACATTAACGCCTTCTTTTAGCTTTTGGTGTCTTTATGTTTTGGAATGTGGCATTTGAGACTAACCAACATTTAAAAGTGTTTGGATCTTTCTGAATCACAACGCAATGCTATATCATTTCAGATCCTGCTTAATATTTTCCAGGCTATTTTTCTGTTTAAAGAAATTCATCATGAGAGGTGGTTTGTAGTTTCAAATGACTAAACACAATAGTAATTAAAGAAAAACAGTAGATGTTGGTTTTTTGTACTTTGTTGCACATAAAAAGGTCCCTATAGCCTAAATTTCAGTAACTGTTTAGTTATGGTGAGGTTCCCACATCTGCTACTTAGGTGATAAAATCATAAATTATGAACCTCAGCAGAAGTTTAGGAGGGATTCTACATTTGTTTTCTGCAAACCTGTTTAAATAACTAAGTGAATCACAGGAAAGAGAGGTTTGCAGAAAGTTTAGCTTTATCACCAACTGACTAGGAATTAATTTGAATCAGTTTTCATTTACATATAACCTTCTCAGGGAGGACTAATTTGTGCGTAAGGGGCATCAAGTTTCAAAGTTAAGTCAATGTAAAGAGGCAACCTGAGGTTGATTTGCGTGCTGCATCAGGTCCGGCACACCGAGGTTCCTGCAGCCCTTCAATTAATCAGGGACTCAGCTTTGGGCATGTGACGTCGTAAGTGACTAGATAAAAGGGTAGAAAAAAGATCCAACATGGCTGCTTAATACAAAGGTTTTTGTTCTGAACTTCCATTCATTTTTTTAACTTGCTGGGGTTGCCAGAGAATCTCTTGGTTAATGTCAAGTGAAGGCGACGATACACCCTGGACAGGTCGCCAGCCTGTCAAAGAGCCTATTGAGCTAAAGCGATCGAGTCTGCTTTGCTAGCCAGCCGCCTGGTGCACAGTGTAGCAAGCGCTGCCCAGCAGGATCCGACAGAGCTCTGCTGGAACCTGGAAAGTGGCGCTTGCTATGCTGACCAGTGGCTGTTCAGCAAATGGAGAGCTGCCGTCGTAGTGACGAGATTTATCCAGCTGCATGGGCTTATTATGTTTTTCTGATTGTCATTGATACAATAATACAAACAATCCTCCAGTTTTATTTTTTCCCCTCTCAGAATAATGCAGGACAGAAATTCTTCAAACTGGGCCACAGACAGATGGAAGTAACGTTTAAAACCACCTTCATTCGGGTGCAGCTCCTGCAGTAAACACTGAAATTCTCCATTCTGCGAGCGTCTCTGAAGGATCAGGTGAACCCCAACAACATTCAGCCATTCAGGAGTGAACTTGTTTGAAGTTCACACCCAACTACTTGAAAGAGAGCTACACAACATTAAATGTTCTGAACATTGGATGTGGGGGTCAGCAGGCTCCACCTACTTTAAAAAAAGTAGATTAATCAAGAGCGTGTTAAAAAAATAGGTAGCAGAGCAAGAATGGTTATTTTGACAGATAGAATGACTGAAGCTGTTTAATTCACTATAGGAGTCAATGACATTTTAGCTTCTTGTAGTCCGCAAAAAGTTAGGAGCTTCATGAGGGAGGAGTCACTCATATACACTAAATTGTTTCTTGCTTTTTCTATGAGTATTTTTTTTTTCCCCTCTCCAAATAATGCAAATGAACATTTTGGTCCACAAAATGTTCATTTACATTCATAATGACATAAACTGCTCTAAACATAATTTGCCAGTGAATTGAGGATCAGTTTTTTAAAGTAGATTTGTTTGTTTTTGGATTTTTTTTTTGTTTGGTCCACACTAGAATATGGATGAGTTTTCATAAAAGATCGAGCAGTGGTCAATTTCATCTGAATCATTGGACCATAAATTGTACTCAGATGTTACAGGGTCACACTGAACTTGTGCCTAAAATTCATTTTAGACATTAGAATTTCTGAGAAGGTCAGGTATCCCCAACATTTACCTTCCAATAGCTTGTTAGTTATAAAACTCCATTTGAAGTCATGCTGCTTCCTTAAAGAAAATTGCACAATTTGCGTCGATTTTCTCAAAGTGGTTGTTTGGTACTTCATAATTTCAATCAACACAAGTTGTGGAGAACAACTGCTGCATTGTTCTTGTAATCACCGTGTTGTGCTTGATGTTTCAAAACAAACTCAGTGGTGTCTGAAAGCTGAAATCGTTTCTGATGTTTGCAGATCACGCCGAACCTTTTCTTTGCTCGCCTCAAGAGAATTATTTATAGTGGCCAGGTCTGGGACTGGTCTAATTTTAGCGGAGCACAAACCGGACTTTTCTTTTGCTGAAGGCAGACGAACTGTAAGAAATGCAGAGAAAGACAGAATAAAACATGGTGTTGCAACGGCCTTTGATCCCCGTCTCTCTTTCTTTTTCAAAGGACCAGGGAGACGTCGTCCAGCTGACGCAGGAGCGGGGGTCCCATTCTTCTGCCACAAACATGCACCCAGGGATTGATGGCCAGCACATTATTTATTTCTATTTTCTGCAAGAAAACACAGGCAGACTCTCTTTGGAGTTTTTTTTTAGCACCGGGTAAGTGCAGAAATAAATACTGACAGAAAACGCATAAATATGCATGGACTCACACACCCTTTGGCTCAAACTTAAGCTGATATTTCATTGGATTTCTCACCTTCTGTGTAAAAGTAGATAGCATCTCATACTTATGGATTGGGTGGAATTTTGTCTCCATTATAGCAAAAAACGTTGAATTCATTATTAATTTTCAGAGATAATTGTCTCTGAGACTTATAAACAACTTCAAACATGAACGTAGCAGAAGAGTTTGAAAGTGTCTGACAAACAGCTGAGCTTTATGTGGAGCCAAAAGGCAACTGCAGAGAATGATTTCTTTAACAGGCAGCCACAAGGTCAGACTCTATTAGAGGCGTTCCAGCAGACAATCTGAGGGAAAGCGTGTTCCTCATCTCGCTGAGAGTCTCTGAAAATGGGCCCCTCTTCGTCAGGGCAATTTGCTGATGATGCATGGTTATGATAAGAATCGAGTGAAGTGCCTGGAGCCGGCCGGGGCCTCCGCAGCCGAGGCGACAGGGCCAACACAAGCAATCAGTTGAGGTCCCGATGGAGCGCCTGATAACAGAAGGTCCCTGATTTCACATGAGTACTCCAGGCAGCGGGCGTTTAAGACACTTTCTCCTGATTTTGATTGACAGCTGGGCAATCGAAATCAAAATCTGGTCACAGTCCCTATCAGGACAGGAGTTTACATTAGACACATGTGTTCAAGTCACCGTCAGTTAGCTTACGTAAGGGAAAGCTTGGCATTTCTGCATCACGTCTTAAATTTTGAGTTAAGAAAGTTGGCAGGAGATACCCCAGAACATGAATTAAAGCCTCAAGAGGAAGAAAGGTCTTTGTGTTTACAACTCTGAAATTGATACTTTGAATGTTTTCCTTCTGACAAAATTATTCAAAATTACACTTTCAAACCTAGAAAATATTAGGGGCATGTGAAAATGTGATTTTTACCTCATGCTATGGTCACAAATACAACTGCCACTGGGTGATGGGGAGCAGACTCTTCAAGATTTATTGCCATCTCCGGAATATTTGAAAATTGTTGGCATGGTCATGAATGTTGACAGTAGCAGTCAGGCGCCCATTAGGTGGGCAGAATTACTCACTTTTTATATACCACCGGGCTCCCGGGTGGGTGGCACCCGGTGATATTTACACATTGTCCAGTCAGCTGTTACCGACCAGCAATCAACCCTGTGGCTGCCCAGCTATCACTCGATCTTGCAAGGGTGTCATTCCATCATGTCACTGGACTGCCACCCTGCAACTTCGAAATGTGCCCAGGCGGCCACTGACCAATGTCATCTTGTAGAGAAAAAACGTCTAGTTCCTTTCAAATTTGAACTTTTTCTTAAAATCCCTGCAGTCACCGAGTGGCGAGTAAAAATGCGACTGCTAGCTTCTGATTACAAATGCAGCTGCGCGGCCACCTGCCGAATATACTGAAAAACTTGCATGTAGGTCACCAGGCGGTGGAATTTTAGATATATGACCATAGTCTAAGGAATTTGCTAAAACAACTGATATGACCAGCAGAAAATAAAGTGGCCTTTTATGCCAAATGAATGGCATCAATGAGCCTTAAAGTGTTTTCCATTAAAAGATTGGGACATTTTTTATGAAACATCATGCTGTTTTCTTTCTGTTTTGCCACAGAAGAATGCCTAGGCTCATGTAGACAGTGGAGGCTTAAGCATGCCTTTTTGCAGAGCTTTGTGTGGCAGAACCCATGGGTGCAGAAAAATTAACATATGTGCTGAATGTTTGAGTGAACCCCATCATAATGAGCACACAATAGAATCTTCTCTGCTTCACACTCAGATCATCTTAGATGTTTTGCCTTTGTTGGGTTCAAAGCTTTGCAAACCATGTCGATACCTGTAAGGAGACGACATGTTTACCCAGCACAGATGCATAATAACTTCATTGCAGTCAATTGCATCACTGCGAAGTACAATAAACTCTGAGTTGCATTCATAAACCTCTGATTGCTGGAAACAGAACTTGACGCAAGTTGTTTTCCTTTTGACACAAATTTATGTAACTCAATTCAAAAAAAATATTTTTAAGTGGCAGAAAAAATGCCAAGTCTAACATTTCTTCATTGTAAATGCACTTGCAACAATATAACTGAGATTTCATTCTCTAAAAACTAGGTTGTTTTCAGCATTATGACATGAGTCCTACTTGCATTTGGTTAGTTCCTCCTGATTCTTCATATCATTGTAGACAAATTCTGTGCTGTTTGAAGGAGAAGCAGCACTTCCTTTATCTTTTATGGTTCTTTATTACCATCTGCATTCTTTTTGCTCTTATTAGGTTTCAGCATATCACTGCTGCAAATTCATCCATTAATCAGCAGTATTACGAGAATTAGTGAATACCTCTGAAAATATCAAATCCAAGTCTGTCTTTGATCCTTCATTGCTGATTTGTACACCTCCCAAAGGATATAGAAATTTTGTCACATGTGCCCATCTATAGAGCGCCGCACAATTGCGGAACCAAAGGGGGGCATTACCTTAAGACTACTTGTTGTCAAAACCTGTTATCTGTGAGACGGGAGGTAGAAAACACAGACGAGCCTGCGAGTGTGCACGTATTTACAGTTCAGATCTATCAAACACTGCAGACACAGATGCTGCATCGTCTGATTTTTGATGACTGAAGACAAGATTTGTTTTAGAACTTAAAAAGAAACAGACCCGAGCATTTAAACATGAACGTCAGCTTATAAGAAAAAGCTGTGGACTAAATCATTAACTGGATCTTAGAAACTGCATGCCTGTGTGTTGCACTGCATTGCACTGTGCCTATGTACAATATAATGCAGCGCCGCACGTACTTTATGCAGTATGGGTAATGTTGTCGTACAGTACTCATGCTTTAAGTGAACAAAAAGAAGTGGCTGTCTTTTCTTTCATCGATGTCGAAATATAAAATGCAGAGAATATTGGATGTAAATATTGATCAGTAAAAAGAAGCCCTTTTTTTTCTATGCATCACAATGTGAAATAAAAAAGAGTGAGCTCAAGTCAAGTCTATAAAAAATGTAGTCATTTTTTGGTGGTGTACATAAAATTATTTTAAATGGGTGAACAATCACAACATTGATTTTCATTTGATGTAATAAATAAGCAAATAGGCAACTAACAATAGTGTCACAAAAAATGTAACATTAACATTACAATTAAGATTGTAATTAAATGGAATGTGCTGATCAAAAGACTTTCAAAATATTAAAATATACATATTACATTTTTAATCAATTAACAGCACTAATTTAACTAATAAACATAGAAATCTTGTTTATGTTTTCTTCAGCGATTTTTTTTTTTTTTTTTAAATAGTCTCCTTTATTGAGTACCAGCCGTTTCTGACCAGCATCACTTCTTAATACAAGAACTGTCAGGACACAATTTCCCTCAATGCATTGTTTTGTAGTCATCCAGCTGTCAGCGCTGTCAGCTCAATACCAAATATCCTGTTGCGCTCATAGGCGCCTTGCACCCGGCCCTTTCTCGCAATATTGTTGTGATGATTCACATTTAGGGGTGCAACGGATCACAAAACTCACGGTTCAGATCAAGTCACGGTTTTAGAGTCACGGTTCGGATCATTTTGCTGATCATTAAAAAGGAAAAACAAACAGGACAAAATAAGATAAAAACCTACAATAACATTTTTGAAAGGCTTCAAGACATACATTTAATAAAACATGAATAAAGTTATTCAATATAGCATATATATACACACTGACAAATATATATCACATCAAAACATTTGCTCATTGAGGCCTATCTATGAAAATATTAATGACATCTTTAATTTTATAATGAAAAAAAAAAAAAAAAAAAAAACAATAGTGATTCAAGATATTCCCACAACATTTGATGGATTCTAAAGAACTGAAAATTATAATTTTTTAGATTTGCCACATGAGGAGGTCGTATTTACTGAAATCAAAAGCTATTCCAATCAAAAACAGCTTAATAGGTCAAGATATATTTGAACATAGAACCCCTTAATTTATAGCAACTTCACAATTCTTGCATCCGTTGAACTTGTGAGTTTTTGGAGAGTTTCTGCTTGAATTTATTTGCAGGATGTCAGAATATTTTTCCAGAGCTGCTGTTTGGATGTGAACTGCCTGTCACCCTCAGAGATATTTGGCTTAAGGATGCTCCAAAGGTTCTCAATAGGGGAGGGTCAGGGGAGGATGGGGGCAACACCATGACTTTATCTCCTTTTATGCTCATAGCAGCCAATGATGCAGAGGTATTCCTTGCAGAATGAGATGGTGCATTCTCATGCATGCATCCCATCAATGTTATACATTCTGCTAAACATTTTGTAATCTTTGAAAATTAGGGAAACAAGGCAAATTGTTTCCTTATCTTGTGTTTTTTTTTTTTTCCTCTGGTTTGTGTTTTTCCTGTATACGTCATTATAAATATACGGCCAACCAGAGTTAAATTAGTGTGACAAGAGTACAATCAGCAGGCAGTAAACGATGCAATTCATGAACTATCAACAAGATTTGAGTGTAATTGCTGGAACAACACTGACAATGAACAAATATGTTGTTGAATTTCACGTTGATGTTAACCTAAGAACCATTACAGCTTCACTTTAACCTAAATGGTTCAGAAAAGTGCAATAGGAGTGCAATGATTGAGTGAAATTTGATTGGACTTGGATTAGAGATGCATTTTAAAACAATTGCTTCCATCATGTGGATTCCCCCCTGACTTCCGTCTGGTGTCTTCACTGCCAGAATACTTATCAGGCAAGTGCCGTCAATGAGGCATTAACTACTGCTGAACACACTGAACCCTGAGTGTTTGTTGTCTTTGGGAATTTAAGAATGTTTAATGATGCAAAGAGTAGTCTCTAATTACATGAAGTATATTTGAATGTCTTCATTTAGATGTTTATAGTCTAGATTTTTGTACCAACATATAATATTGAGCAGTTACCACTTAACCAATGCCTGAAATAGGGAGAAACTGTATTATCACTGTCACACAAGCATTCAGTTTAATTTGGCTATTTACTAGAGATTCTGTGTTCTACTCTCCACCAATCCAAGACTAACTTCAAACAAGTCTTCAGACCCCCTTGTGAAGTTTCAGAATTTCCAGACTTGTCAAATAAAACAACTCTTGCATGCCTTGCATGCAGACGGCAGAGGAGAAGAGAACAACAGAAATTCATCAGAAGAGCTAATAGACATGACTAAGTTTACACAAACATTTACCCTCCTAATGGTGACTAACCCTCTAACTTTTATTTGTCAAAAAGGAAAAGAGATGGCTGTCCAGCCGTACAGTTTTGAGCCAAATGCCAGCTTGGACGAGAAAAACATAGAGGTACATGGATCCATCTATCTGTAAGTGGATGCATCAGAATTGAGCGGGTCAGGGAGCTTGTTGCCCGCTGGTTGTAGCACCGAGAGACTTTTTTTCACCAGTATCTTTTGTCTGCTCATGATTCACAATGAAATGCAATTAACCTTAATTTTCTTATGTATGTCCTCCATCATAAGAAACATGCTACAAAAAACATGTTAAAAACACAAATTTCATTTAAATGCACCTTTGATGCTTTAACATTTGTTTTCATTTTTAGCCAACTTCAGTGAGTATTTCAGTATTTCAAGCACTTTTAACAAGAATTTATCTTAACATTTGTCAGTGTTTTCCCAGCGGTAGTTTTTTCTAAGACTGCATTGAGGAAAATTACTTTTTTTTTGTTTTTTTTCTAGATTTGTTTGCTCTGAAATAAAATTCTGCAGACTTTTAGGGAATTGAATGTAAATTTTATTTTCAGCAAATGGATAAAAACAGAATTCCCACACTTCCGGCTTTTTATTATAAATAATACATATCGGTTGCACCTTTGTACAGCCAATACTAGGATAATAATTTTAAGGTGAAAAAAAATGGCACATATGATTATCATACAGTGTGTTCTCAGATCAAAATGTGTTCATTCGTTCAATCATTGTTCATTCATTAATCATAATTGTTGGATTCTGCAAACTATAGAAGCAAAATGTATTTACTTATAAACTGCCACTTCACCCATTAAGCACTGTCACTTCAGAAAGTTTTTTTTTTTTTTCTAGAGTCTAGTAAGCGCAAATTTCAAGCACAATAAGGACAGATCCATCAGTACAACTTTCAAATGTAGAAAAGGTTCTAAGGTCCACTTGCTTGTTACAAAAGCAGAACAACTAAATCCTGACAGATAATCGCTGAGAAATTATACATTGGACTTGGCGATAGAAAGATGGAGGAAGAAAGAGACAGAGACACACACTACATTGCAACATCTGCAGAACGTTTTGTTAGAAGAGAAACTGTGTTTTGCTGTTGCACACTTTGGAGGGAACAAACAATTTCCTCGTCATCATTCACATCACTTCCTTTGCACATGAAGTATTTCATTATACTGAACTGTTTGTGCACAGGCGCAATTCCTGTGACCGAGTCCGTTCTACACGTGGTTCCAAATGGAAATGTTTAAGGAAAAAAAAATAATTTCCTCAACAAAGAAAGCAGAAAAGAAACAACATTAAAAACCATTCTCACGTTTCACATGGGCAGTCACGTGACTGCCGACTAGCTGCCAGAGAGGCAGGATTTCATGAGAAACTTTAATGTTTTTCTAGCACAAGGATAGCAAAGGAATGCATCAAAGCAGGAGTGCTGGGTCTGCGCCCATCTCTGGAATGAAAGGACAGGTGCCTCCCCGTAAAAAACACTCTAACATGTAATGCATTCTGGAGTCAACATTTGGACTCAACCCAAAATCTGAAACCTTTAATGTCTTTTTCACACAAGGTTTCTTCCTCAGTCAAGCCACTTTTGAAGTCTGCGTCAAAACTCACCATGGCGCACTTTTGAAAATCCAAACAGGTAGGTAAACCATAGACCTTTGAAGTCACAGCGTTTTCTTTCAATCTTTTGTCTTGTCTTTGAATCTTTCTTTCGATGCAATGAGGCAGACAAATTCATCTTCTCTGACAATAAATTACTCAAACATTTGAAAGTCCAAGGGATGTTACGAGACACATTTAGCGGCTAGGAGAAGACGCTGGCACCTTCGCTGTTGCCGTATAGATCGGCCAGCTTTTTAAAGCGTGGGCCCCAGTTGCTGAGGTAGTCATAGTTCTGATCCGAGTCTGTACTTAACGACTCCAGCGAGCTTAGTGACTCAGCCACTGAGCCGCTGCCTTCAAAAGCGTACGTCTGCAGAGAGTCGTAAGGGGGCGCCGATGGGTCCACATCGGCATCCTTCAGTCGCTCCCAAATAAACTCTCGAAACACCACGTTGTCTGGAAGGTTTTTGTAAGCTGGACGGGCGGCTGAGGGGTAATGAAAGAAGGTGGGGGTGTCGGGAGTCACATCTCGCCGCACGTTGGGATCTCTGATGACATTAAGGTTGCGTAGGGTGACCATGTCAAAGGCCTCCGTGTCTTCCTCACCCCCTCCTTCATCGTCGTAGCGAACAATGTTCTCTCGGATGTCCCTCTCCTCCTCCAGAATGAGAGGCTCCTTCTTCCTCCGGCGCATTGTCACAATTAGCAGAACCATCACTGTAGAGAAAGGAACAAGTGTCTGAGTCAGTGTTGATGGAAGGTACAACTAAAACATTGACATCAACAGATAAATATTAAAAAATACAATAAAAAATTGAAATATGGACATCTGTCAGAACATTTGCACTGGAGGGAAAATGTGTCCTTTACTTCCAGCCTATTTTTAATCAGTAGGATCATCAAACTAAAAGATAACCCTTAAAAAAATACCAACGTCCAAACCTGCCGAGTCAATGAGAAAATAAATACGCATCAATGATGAAAACATTTTAGCTAGTCGTGGAATTCTTGTTTTACATTTTTCTAATGGTGCATTTCCTAGTCTTAGGAATACAATTGAAAACACAAAGTCAACAATAGCAATGCAAACCAGCATCTCTCAACATTGCAATCAAATCGGATGTAATTTCCCATCTCATGTAGGCCTATTTGGATTATATGGAAATGCACATAGACAATAAGGATATTTCTTTGCTTTTAGTTAGAATTGTGACTTAAACTGACCGAAATAGTTGTTCAATTACTGTATCTAGATTTATGAAAGTCTTGTTCTTTGCTTTCAACTTCAGTTGAAGAATAATTCTAAACCAGAAAGTTTTTCATGGTGAAGACATATATCTATCCGTTCATACTTAAACTCTGATGAAAATTGTGTTTTTGACGCTATGGCATTTTTCTCATGATGGGGGAGATAACAGAAAGAAAATGAAACCTAACGTTGTAATTCTGAGTATTTCTTTATTCAAATTGTTGCAGATGAAACTGCCGTTTGAAAAAGCTTGCAGCTGTGACGTAGAACTACAATCGGCAGACCATAAGCTCCCTACTCTGCTCCGTTCTACTGCGTCCACTTGTGGATGACTACATTCCTGTATGTCCTTATTTTCCTCATCTGAGCTGGCATCTGGCATAAAACTGGACCTTTAATCCATTTGTACCGCTCAAGTCTTCTGCTGGAGGTTATCCACAGCACAACCATACAGTTGTATCCAAAATTTGCCTAAACCACATATAAATTTTAATCTTTATTGAGCTTTTTAGCCACCTCGAGGTCAACCAGATTGCGAGTTCAGATTGGCTCTCTGCTGAAAAGAAAAAACAACAAAGGCCAAACACACCATCGGGAGTGGATGGCAAGGCCCAGTTACTGCAATTTGTTTCCGTCTTGATGCTCAAAGCAGCCCTGGAACATCACACTACCACCTCCATGCTTGACTTATTGTGACAAACTTATAAAGATTCCTCACATATTAGGACAAACAGTTACAAAGACAACCTGTTAAAGATATACTTTATCATCTATTTTACGTTCTGTCAGCCCAGCAAACATTTCAATGTGGGCACCAAATGGTTTACCTGTGGGCTAAATTAATGGCCCCCTTGTGGGTTTGTCGGTTCACAGGGGGCTCATTAATTCAGCCAACAGATAAACCATTTGGTGCCCACATTGAAATGTTTGATGGGAGCCTTAAAGCATAAAATTGTATTTTTCATTCTTTGGTTAATTAATTAATTGATTAAAGATGAACCAGATTGTTTCACCAATTCAAGCACTCTGTAACAATGAAGACATGAAACGTGAGGTCAAACAAAAGGGAATCTTTCTTCAGGCAGTGAAAATAGCATATGTCCTCTGGGGAAAAGACAATACAAATGACAACATGTGCTCCGTCGTAAAAACAAACTGCTCTGCATTTTTGGTATCTTCAAACTTTACAAGTCATCTATGGATGAACCCATATTCACCTTACTCAACCTAAGCCGGTGGCTTTTTCTGCTTAAAAGAACATGATGGCTGTAATGGTATGTATTGACATAACCTTGAATCGGAATTTCTTTGAATACATATATAGAATTCTCATTTTATTTTGGCACTTATTTAACTTCAGCTCTTATTATTTAAGCTCTGAATGAACTTTCCAGTAAAGCAAAAGCATCCACGTACAATGGACTCCAGTTCTGTTCAATAAACTCTATTATCATTTGAATCAAAAGGATTTATCATAAAACATGGAGTTCAAACATAACAGTGTAATCCACAGGATAAGGGCTTCTTTAAAATGCAAAAAAAAAAGGCATAATGCATGAGACGAAATAAATCAAACTTTCTGCTTGAATCAATATTCCATTCTGTACAATAATGGTTAGCTTTCAACAGCTCCACAGCAAATTGAGATTGCAAGAGTGGCCTTCTTCATCAACTGTGCGGGGGACAAAAGGGTAAAACAAAGACAGAGACATAGACATTATCTAACATGGATGTTGTCTCAAGAAGAAAAAAAAAATATGGCGAAAACAAAGTTTTTGAGAAGGTTTTTTGAAATCATTTCATATTTTATATGAAAAAAGCTACATTTCTAACCCAAAAATATCATCAGGATCCTTTCTGTGGATTTCAATCTGGTAGATGCTTCTGAAAAGAGAGGAACCTAATCAAGTTTGGGCCTGAAAGCAAATGTATCCCTGTATCCATTATCAGTTCTCACTTTGGCCTAGTTGGCGTAATGGAGGGGTTGATAGAGAAAGCCAAGTCATCTTTGAGCCAAGATAGGGTACAATCTGGACAATGTGTGACAGCATTTTATATATCTCACTGTTTTTGAGAGTCTGCCTACTGAAACCCCCAGGAATGATCCTTACGCTGTCTTTGAGCAAACATGTAAGCTGCCACTGTCCACTTGTTTCTAAATGTATTATCATATCAGTTTTTATCTTTGATAGCTGTGTCGTGCAAGGATTGCAATCACTTTATCTGTATTCAAACCTTTTGTCAAATCATGGTATTTCTGCTTAAAATTGCATTGGGGCAAAAAAACAGCAGGTACTGTTATGTTTTGTTGTGTTTTGGGGGTTTTCTTGTGTAAAAGTCGTGTCAAATTCAGACAAGATTAATGATCCCACTGAGGTGAAAATCAGGTGTCTCAACAGCAATACGAAAAGGCAACATGAGTTTCCAAATTAACAGCTCCAAGAGTTGTCTGGTCTTTGGTAAACTAAAAAAAAGTAGAAATTACAAGCTGTATTTCCCCTTGACAACACTGTTCACATTTTTGTGTCTTTACCTCTTCAGATTCATGCAGCCAATTGTTTTTTAATATTTCATTATTTTTCAAACAATTCTGCAACTTGGAACAAAAGGCGAGACAAATTATAAGCATTTGCAACTCTAGAAACGTTTAGCACAGAGTATACATTTTTTTAATGAATATATTCATCCAAATGAATCTTTTTTATAAGTTATTTGTTTGTGGGAAGCAAAAGCTTATCACTAGTAGAATTTACTGTTGGCATGAACAATCATGTTGTTATGATTATTTTTGCAAAATGTTGTCTCTTCTTGGTAGTGGAACTGAGTTTTATTTTATTTTGTCTATGGAACACGAGAGTTTGAATGCGGAAGCCTGAAACATGCATTTATGCACATTTATAATGACTTTTTATTGGAAGTGGTCGCTTGAAGGCATGCTTCTGAGGTGGGAACATAGCGTAAGGCTTTAAGTTAGTTTGGGTCAGGATTACATCTCTCAGCTTCACAGAGGTGATCATCTTTATCATGTTCAGTTACTTATGGTGTGAAGAAGCATGTTTTGGCTGAGCTTTTAGTTTCATTTTGAATATTTGTGTTTGCCTTTTCCCACATTTGCTTCCAGATCTGCTCAGAAGACCAGAGAACGTGTAGCTATGACTCTCTGCCATTGTACCAGGAGCCCTCCTCCAGCCTCTGCTCCCTCTCCCATGCATTATTGCTGAAAATAACTCTACGCCCAAGCAAAGTGGCAAATGTCTAATGATCCTCTATCCATCAATGTCAAGGCAGCACCAGTGAAATATCGTTCTGTGGGCCTATATTTCTTTTCCTGCTCGGCATTGAACTGTGGCTGGCAGCAGAGAAAGAGGCCCAGGAACCAAATTCAAACACCACTTCACACCCTCAAATGATGGAGCAAATGGAGGAGATGGAAGGAGAAAAAATGGCACATGGGAAGACTGCAGGAGATGAATGGGCATGTCTCTCTGTAAGCTATTTGAAGAAAAACTGTATTGTACAACTGCAACTACAAAGAATGGTGCCTTCAGTTTAATAGACACTTGAAATCCACAAATCCAAAATACAATTTGGCACTTGAAACAGAACGAGAAAATTAAGCCCAATTATCATCAATTCCCCTAAATTTCAATAAGGGTTTCTCAAAGTGAATTAGCAGGAATGGCACATGGAAATTAAATATTTTCAGCACTTTTCAGCAAAGCTCTTCAGGGTTTATTGCTCCTAACACAAAGCGTCACAGACTGGAATCAGGCCAACATCCAGTCACAACCTGTAAGCAGTGCATGGCTGAGCACACAAACAGTCTTTGTCAGGTACCGATGGCCGTGTAGGATGTGATTTCCAACCGAGGCGCTTTAGCAAACACAACCAGAATACGACAAGCGCTCACTCTTCACAGCACAAGTTCCAAAGGTGTAAACCAAATGAACAGCAGAAGAAAGGGAGATCAATTTGGTGCTACAAAGGCTTTTGATGTAATTGAATTGTTTAAATGATCTACCCCACGCAATCAATAGAGAACAAGGTGAATTTTCTGAGCTGCCCTTTTCTTACCAGCATGCCTTGCTTTCTCATTAGAGTATTTCTGTATGTGCAGTGTGATTCTGAACAGATTATTTACTCACCTTGTCACGCACATGCAGTCTCTGCGTCTGCACTGCAGTGCTTTTCAGTGATGTGTTAATCAGCTGCAGTCGCTGTCTGATTTAAAAAAGAGTCTTAAAAGCCTTTAGATACTAACTAATTGGAACAGTAAAGCCTATTACATTAAAAAAATAATTTTCTTTTAAAATTATTAAATTAAAAGATACGTGAGAATTATATAAAGTGTGTTAAATAAAAAAAAACAATGTAATGATTTTAACTTATAATATTCTTAATTTGTGATGATTTTACTTTTGTCCATAGGTTTTTGAGTAATTAAATGTCCATTAAAGCAAATCTGAAGTCAAATTTGAAATTAAAATGATATTATTGAATTTTTGATTGATTGATTGATAGATTGATTAATTGACTGACTGATCAATTGATTTATCTTGTTTATTTCAAGAATAAACTGACAATTCAAGACCAAAAAAAAAAAAAAAAAATCACAGATTTATCAAACTCAATAAGAAGATATTGCAACGTGTTGAGGAAAAAAACAAAACAAAGACTCACTTAAGTCACATTTAGATTCAATAAATATATTGATTAATAACTAAAGTCAAGTAAAGCTTGTTTGATTGCTTGAAAAGGAGTGAGAAGAAGCTAATTTATATATTTCAACTTCTACATAGTTGATTCATTTTATAGTTTTGCATATGTTTAAAGTAAAACTATAATAACTAATAATCAGGTTCTGATCAGATCAAGTGCAGATTTTACGTTGCAAATCTCTAAAAAAGGTTGTGATTTATTGATGGACACTTAGATTATTTCTCTGGAGCCAATTCTTTCAATTCGACTATCAGGAAAGAATCTACTTTTTGTATCTTGACTCTCAACTTTTTATACTGAATTTTTTGTGGGTCTTTATTTTACCATAACTTTTATATATTTATATGTAAAAAAAAAAAATGTTTTTTTGTGTAGTGTACTCCAGAGAAGCCTCAGAACTGCCTAACTTTTTCCATTCATTGCAATACACTCCGTTCCTCTGTTTAAGATTTTAATCAAATGTTGGCAAGCTCGTGTCTTTGTTAAGATGACTTTTTATTACTTAAGCTTTTCATTTATTGTTTAAATAATTAAATTACAGGGTAGATAACATTTTCTGCTCTTCTTAATTTATTAAAAAGTTAATAACTTTTGTTTTGTCTAGATGTAACTAAATGAAATATATAGCTAATAAAAAAATTACAAGCTTTTTTATTTAACAATTGAACAAGAATTTAAGAATTGCTGCCCCCCATCAACCCAAGAGGGAAAAAATAAAAACAAGCATAACATTTGTGAATTAAAGAGTCAGTCAGTCCAGTTCTCATATACTATCAATGGCCTATAGTCAAAAATAAGGTTAGTTTAAAGCTTGAATACCCGAGATGTCACTCGTTGACATACCATAACTCTTTGATTATTTACGCGATCAATGTGAATCAGCTGACTGTGATGAAGAAAAGCCACTTTTCCTTTCAGCTTTAGACCCTTACGCAACCCAATACTAATTTAATGTGTTGCATAACAGTACAAAGCCGCTTTTCTCTGCAACAGAATCATTTGATTTTCGTTCCTTGAGTAAACGCTTCACTGCTGTAAAGTATTGCATCACAGCACAGCTTCTGCTCTCCGATTCAAAACCTGCTGGAATTACAATTATTGTGTCAACAGTTGAAGAGTAGGGATGGTGTACCGAAACCTTTTTGGTTTTGTACAACTACCATGTCATCAATTTTTACCGAACTGATAAGTTTCACCCTTATCGGTATTGCTTAATGGTGCCAGCGTAGCGGCATGGAAACAGCAAGGACACGGCGAGCGCTACTATGTCTGACTGTGGCTTAAAAAGACGAGGGATCTCTCCCTCTTTCCTCACTGCTTTTCTGCTCCAGTGTGAAGGGGAGGGGCTGCTCACACATCCTCACTCACACATATTCCTCCACTGTAAAATGACAATAAACGCACGAGGATAGCAGAGCAACAGCGAGCAAAAAGGTCCAAAGTGTGGCTGTAATTATTTAAAGTAGATACAGACACTGTCTTTATTGTAACAAGAACGAATGTCAACACTGGAGCTAAAGCTCGGTGATAAAGTTTCAAAGACCAAAGTACTTAAATACCAGAGGTTAAAACTCCTTTCTAATTAGTATTTTAATTATTTGGTATTTCATATTTGTCTTTTTCTAACTTCTTTAAATTATTGAGTCAATCATAACGTTTAATTACTAAAACATTTATGAATGGGCAGAAGAGGATTAAAGACCCCCGTTTATAAAGAGGTGTCCTGACAGGCACTGCTTTCATACAGGTGAGCTGTCAGGTGTTGCAGACAATAAGTTGCACAAACATCATCACAATCAGAACAGTCCTTACTTTATGTCCTGTTCATCATCAGTACATCTACACTGTCTGATTATTAAAACCCTTTTGAAAGTATAACCACATTCATCAAAACTAAGGGTGTTTATTTAATAGTCCAATGGCATTAATGTCATTTTCTTTCACTAATGTTGTACCAATAAAATGGCTTTCATGAGGTGGAACGAAGGTACATTTTCTGCCCTCATTTGTAACTCTGTTTTTTTTTTTCCATATCAGAACGGCTTTGAAAACAGGAAACAATTAAATGCTTTTAAACACACAGAGCTCTGTAATTCCAGCAGAAACACCTCATTATAAGAACAGACAGAGGCATTACACCAGGGACAGACAGTGAAGCAGAAGACAGACGAGTAGACTCAGACTTTCATAGAATGAGTCTGACAAGCAACTTAAACTTTTAGGTAGAAAGAACTTTGTGGACAATCAGAGTGCAACGCTGTGTCCTAATCAGTCCTCGGGAGGACTGCAAGACCTGACGTGCTGGGCAAAAAGGCGCTAGATCCTAACGAGATAATAATCATCTCGGTAGTTTAGACGTTTAATCCAAAAAAGTGACTGAATCATTAAAGAGAAATGTTTTAAATGACATTTGCTTCAAAACCTCAGTTGGATTCATTTGCAGGAATATTAATGCTAGAAGCAAAGGGCAAGTTCAGTAATTAAATCTAAAAATACCAGCTGGTGATTGATGAGCGCTCAGTTTATGAGCATAAAAGTTTTGCAAATGCACAAACAGCTCCAAGCGTTTTACGACCCAGCAGGTGAAGGCTGCACATTTAAAGTTCTGAGACAAGTCGAGAAACATGAGGACGAGCAACGGAGCTGCATTCGGAGGGGGCTCTCTGCAGGATGCATCTACTGTAGTTATCAGGCTGAGTCATGACGACAGATTTATTAGAGCCACTGCTGCTGACTGAAGAGTGAAGTTCTGTGATCTACTGAGAGAAGAAGGAAGAAGAGAGAAGTTACAATTTTGGTCAAGCTTTTTAGAGTCCATAGAGATGGGATGACCATCTGTAGGAATGGATGAATGCCGTGGTCAAGTGGTTTACACTGAGCCAGTTAGAAAGCTCTTGGTCACCTCTCTGGTCATTTGGAATCTCGACAAGGTTTATACCTGTTATTTGTTTTTATTTTTTTTCTAAAAAATGTGTCATAAGAGGCAGATCAAAAAGACCTTAAGGGCCTGAACACACCGCCTGAACTTTGTTGGAACGTACCTGGAACGGCGGGGGGGGCACTAAATTTTGACAGCAAATGTGAAAAAAAAAAAAAAAAACGAACACATGGGCGTTGGCGTAGCGGTGCACTGCTAAAGCCGGCGTAGCTTTACCACTTAGCGGTAGCGAGCTATAGAGCTATAGAGCGTTGATGTAGCGTTGGTTGCTGAAGAGGTTCACATTCGGCTGATGGACTTGTGCACCAATCATGGCAAGACTATCAGGATCCATGGTGATGAAGTTTGGGCTAATTCGATTTAGGTCTGAACACAACGCCAGCTCAATTACAAATGAGTTCCTGGTCCATTTCACCAGTATTTCTGTCCAATTACCGGTGCTGCACCGGCTCCGCTATGACAACGCCACATCAAAGTTCATCGCTGCCACGGATCGCTGCTTCAACACCCGACACCGTTCCAGCACCGCCATGTCCGCTCGTAAGATGCTTATGACCATTCCACCGACGCTTGTGGAATGTTTAGTTGCCGCCAGTGCAACGCTGGCGAAGCAGTGGTGCTCCGGCCTTCAAGATTTCTGCATTGGGCTAGTGGACCCAAGCGTCCACGAACTTGTATCTAGCTGAGCCAGACTTTGACTGGGCGTCGGTGGAGCGAGGGTGAACTTTGCCGGAGTGGAGAATGGACCTCTCCTCACTGCTCGCAATATTTTGTGCAGCAGTGGGAGGGACCCTCCAGGAACATCAGCGGTGGCCGAGCATATGCGCCGTTGCTTTAACGGAAGCCAATTTTTGTTAAACAGTGATGAACAGTCATGAGCGGTGAGTGAATTTTTTCACCGCTCCAGGAACACCTCAGCAAAGTTCAGGCGGTGTGACCGGGACCTAAAGCTCATGAAACATGTCAGTAAGGCTGTTAAAAGACCATGCCCCCATGTGTGAGCAATTCTATAATCAACTGATATGGTCCCTAAAAATTCCTTCAACAGTGAAGCTATAGATCTTTGTATACAGTCAGACATATTTGTTGAAAGAAGTTTGGCTGTAAGGTGTTTTTTTTTTATTTATTTTTTTTTGTAAATCTCAATGTGGGTTGATTTGCATTTAAAACAGGCTTCATAACTTCATCATGAACTGCATCGAACTGCACTTATGATCGCTACCATTGAGTTTAGAAAGAGTTATAAAAATGTTGATTTTTATTCTTTTCTTTTTTTTTTTTTTTTTAGCTAACTCATGTAGAATATGTGGTAGAGAAGCAAAAAAAGGAAAAATCTGTTAGAAGGAATGAAGAGGACACTGTCATTTGCAGTGAGAGCAGGGAGCAGGTAGAGGAACTTCTAGAAAGGTGGAGGTTTGATATATAAATTAGAGGGACGGAGGTCATCAGTTAGACAGAGTTTCTGTGTGTAAAAGAGGAACTGAAGTGGAACAGTGAGGTTACAGGGAGCAGAGATGAAGATGTAGAAGTTTTCTTTGGGAGTGACCAGGATGGATAGAATAAGGAATGAATCCATCAAAGGAACAGATCATAGTGGATGTTTTGGACATAAATGCAGGGAAGCAGACTGAGATGGTTTTGACACAGTGAGAGGAGGAACAGTGATGATGTTGGTAAAATGATCTTGAGGTTGGAGATAACAGGAAAGGAGTCCAGAGGAGACCAAAGAGGAGGATGTTGAGATGGAGGACATGAGGATTGTTGATGTGAATGAGGAGAGGGTTAGATGAAGGCACATGATTTGTTGTGGTGCCCCCAAAACAATGTTTTGTATTTGTTTGTTTATTTTAATATCAAGATTAAGTAAAAAAAAAAAAACTTACAATAAAAAGATGACTCAAAAGGAATATGTTAAATTAAAAAAATCCTTACTTACTTATTAATTATTTGTAAAACTACATAATTACTTGAAAATCAACAGACTACAACGATTTTTAAAAATCTGAGATTCCACTTTTCAAACTACTGCCATAATAAAACACACCAAATAGTTACTCTTCAAGTAAAAAAAAAGTTTTATTATTTTCATAGAAACAAGGAACTGCCCTCGTATAAATCACAATTAAGCTAACTTACCCTCTTCATACGATATAGATTTAGTTTTGGTTAAAGTTTTTACTCTAAATTGTTGGTGCCCCATGAGGTCACTCTGGCCAACTGAAATTTATAACAGGTTCTGAAAGTATTGAAGGAGCAGATTACTATGGACTCTGTACATTATTTGGATGGTTTTATAGTTAATCAGATCATTAACCACAATTTTATGGCAGAGTAGACACAGCAGAGTCATTCTGCTGCCCTTCAAAGAATTGTCCACACTTTAAAAAGCTTGAGACTTAACTTAGCTCCTCATACAAATGAAAGCTGCCTGTGGGTTAAATTTGAGGGGAGTTTTTACATTGATTTAAAAAAAAAACTGCTGTGGGGTTACCTTCCTCCTGGCCTTTTGACCTTTCTGGGAAACTAAAACACGTTTTTCTGCATCCTTCTGTTAATCTTTTCCTGTTTGTGGTATTACTGCGATCCATATTTGTAATTATGACTCTTTAAATAAATAATTATTAAAGAATATATAATTAAGCAACAATAGTTTATATTTTGCTGCTTTGTCTTTTGTATTTCATCAGACTGGATAATTACATACATTTATGTTGTCGTTAAGCCACTTTTTCTGTCATAATGAATGGGGTCACATACATTTACAATTGTACAACGCCATTTACACATCACATGGATATTCATTTTCTGATATCTATTATGTTAAATGTGTACATACTGTGCTGATATTTTTAAAAGAAGACGCTGTTTGAAGAGAAAGGAAAATCTGAGTAAATCCTTGGGTGAAAAGGTGGATGTGAAATACAAAAGGCAAAGGCAGGGCTGTTCCTGATCCCAATGATGAATGGGGACGGAGAAGCATGGAAAGTCACACAAACAGAGACAAACTTAGAGGTCTGAAAAAAAAGAATGGGTTTTACAGGTTCATTCCTGAAGCCACAGCATATAGAAAACAGCTTGCTTTCATTAGTGTGTGCATGGTTCTGGTGCCTGTTGCTCTTATGAGTTTTCATTTATCACAAAAGCACTCTCTGTTGCGATGAAAGAGAGAAAAACTTCAAGAAAAAAGGTGGAATAAAGTAAAAGTGTGACCCTATCGGAGGCGTCACCTCAGTTTCCGAGTGTGCCACTGCAGAGATCCTCCTCTGCTTTCAGTTAAGATCAACTGAGCGTTAAACTGTGACTCTGCTCCACCAGGAAAGCACACTCTCTGTGGGGTTTTATGAACAATAATGCTGCCTGGGGGTGACGGCTCACTGCTGCATCATCTGTTACCGGATGCTAATGAATTCTCGTTTACAAGCATCTTCGCTAACATCTTAACATATGGTGTTACACCAAAACAGCAGCGGAGCGTCGTTGATATGCAACACGCTACTTATCTGTGTGACCTCCATGAATTATTATAAACAGGGAAAAATACAGCAGCAGTGTTTCTGAAGGAAGCCTTCATGAGGGTTCCTTTGAAGAATGACTGATAGACTCAAACACTCATTCAGTGGTTGGGACAAATACTGAGAATTTCTGTAGGAAAAGAAAAGTAGGAAAAGTAGGAAAAGATTACATTTAGGTTAGTTGGTGAATTAATTTCATTAAAACATACAGGAACCTAAGTCCTTGTTAAAATATTATTTTTTTCCCCATATTTTTAAATATTTTTAACCAGGAAAGATTGACAATAAAGGCCATGTGAACATCTAGTTATTGTATTTTTTGGACTGTAGGTCACTCCAGAGTACAAAATGCACCAGCCCAAAAAATGCATATTAAAGACGATAAAAATGATGTGTGATGTACTGGAGTATAAGTTGCACTTTTGGGAGAAAAGTGTAACACCCTGAATAAATCTGCCAAGCCCAGCGTAAACACAGAATGCGATTCACACGTCAAATTTTTGTCCAAACACGTGTTCGTAGACGTCTCGCCGTGTTTGGGAGAAGTTTTTGCTTAATCACTACATAGAAACATTGACTGTATTTCTCAAACACAATGCATGAAAGACATGAATAGAGATCAGTTTTATTCATTGTAGAGAACTCTACAAAAACATCTGGAATCACGTCTCCATGTCTGGATTCATGAGATTGTTCCGTCTTTTTTTTTTATGAAGTTCACCATTTATAGCAGGAGCTGTGTCTTAAAGACGACCACTTTCAGTAGTACCTCTGTGTCTCTGTAACTCAGTTTGATGACTTGATGTCCCACATTAGTCAGAAGAAGGAAAAAAAATAAAAATGAGAATAATTATGTCTTGATGCAAGTAAGAAGAATATCCTAAATCTATATCCTCTTATATAATTTCTTATAATATCCTCTTCTATATTTGCTTTGGACAGAGCTTGTTAGAAGGAAACAACAGCTACACGGTCACCAATTGTTTGTGGGAAAATGACAAATATATGGGCCAATATTTATTTTCAGAAAATCACAAATAAGTCTCTCTTGTGTATAGGTCACACCCCTGACCAGACTATGCAAAAAAACATGACTTATACACCAAAACTACGCTAATCAGATGTGTAAACTTTCCCCTCTGACAAGGTTAACCAAAGTACAGATGAAAATTATTGAGAAAACTACATATATTTTATTTGGTAGAAATGTAGCTGCTTTCCATACAAACATCTTTTCAGGGCTGTCTGACTGAGGTCATGTATTTTTATTAGTCTGAAAATATGAGTGAATGGATCTTCTCCGCTTTCTGGGTTTGACCAGAGCAGAAAAAAAAGGGTCCAGCATGGTTTCTCCTGCTCCCTTCTGAAACATCTGAATGGAATGAGAAAGGTTGTGGTTTGTAGCGCTGGGGCTGGTAATAAACCACACCTCCACTTAAATCTGAACTTCATCCTGAACAGCATATGTTGCTGGGCTGAAATGTTTTCCCACCGCAGTTTGATGGAGAAATGGAGCCGAGGCTGAAAGCTGCGAGTTCAGCCAAAGTGTTCAGAAGCGCTGCTGCAGGATCCCACAGTCTTTATAGCTGTCAGTGCTCTGCCCACTCTTCAGATTTGCTAAGGGACTCAATTTTTAATGGGAGTGCATTTAGTCAAAGATCACAAAGGGTTTCGATATTTTTCTTCCTTAAAAAAAGTGAAGATTTAATGGGCGAGCTTCTCAGCATCTTTTACATTTTTTATTTCTTTGATTTTTTTTTTCTCTTTTTTAACAACAAGGCTAAGAAAAGATCAGATAGTTGCATGGCCATGACTTTGTTTTTTCTGTTTTTGGATAAACACATGTTGCTGAAACTTGTCGTCAAAGCAGATCAAACTAAGATACAGCCTCATCTGATTTCTAACACATTTTCCCAGAATCCCCTTTGAGCTCCTTTAGCTGTTCTGTTGTATCACACTGTATTAGATTTCTTTGGACTTTTCAAATTCTTCACACACTTAACGATTAATGGATCAAATGGGAATACATTCAGCTGATTCATCACTAATAAAAATAATCCTGAGATTCAGGCTAAATCGGAGACAAATAACCAAATGAAATCAGTTTGCTGAAGCCTAACCATGTTTGCAAACTGCTTTGAGTTGTTTCTTCTACCACATCTCCTCAGCTAAAATGATGAATGACGTGCAGGTACAGAAGGTGTGGAGCTCAGGGACTGCAGCAGGTCCTCTTAAGGGAAAGGTCATTGTTCGTGTTCTGCTCTATTTTCACGAACATTAGCTGATTATCTGCAATGGCAACTTGTGTCATTGGCTTTGTCACCATGTGTGAAGCTTCAGTAGCTTTTAGCTTCAGGATTCAATTGTTGTCTTTTTCATGTTTATGACTGACAGCTTTAGATTAGGTTCTTAGTTTGGTTTTATTAACTTTCAAAAAAATCAGTGAAGGAGATTACAACACACAGATATGATGTTTGAATTCCAGGATGATAGAGTTGTCATTTCAAATGAGCACCGGTAAATTTAATTATTTCACATTATTTTAGATGTGGTTGAAAAAAAAAAAAAAAGGAAAAGGAAAACCCAAGTTAAAACTAAATGAATAAATAAACCACACTTTTGAACAATTTTTGGTTTAAGATCTGCAGCAAATCAGAGGTAATAGCACAAAACCTTCAGTTTAATATCTAAGTAAAACACTAAATTAATTCAAATAAATATGTTTCCTATTAGACACATAACATTAAAAAAGTGTAAAAGAAAGGCAAACTGAAAAAATCCTTGACTTCAACTATAATCTGCACAACAAAAAAATATAATGTCCAGCAACATTGAGGACCTGAAGCCATAACCTTTCCTACACTCAGAGAAACAAACAAAACAGAAACTCCTGGTGTGATTGGCAACTACAATCTGGTGTGGATCCTGACAAATATGATGATTGCTTGAAGTACTAAAACTATTATTTTCAAACTGGATTTGAAACATTTAGGACCTGAAAGACCTTCATTTTTAATTGTTATAAAAACCTTAAAGTTATTTATCTAATATGAATCAGATTCAAATGTGACTGCAAGCAAGCATTCCATGTACACACTGCCACTGCTGGTTGTTCTCACTCAGTTGTACTTTTAGAATATTTGCCTCCACTCAGAATTTACTGGATTTGCCAAGAAAATAGTACACTAAAACTGGAAAATAGCATTTTTTTGCAAGTTTTTTAGAGTCTGACTGAATCCGTTCTCAGTGAAAATGCATGCTTCTAATCCATATTGCAATGTGATTCAAGCAGATTTCCGTACATCGCTTTCACTGAACAGATATGGAGAACATTGTTTTGGATATGTATTTAAACAATATTGTTATTTCTGTCACTTCTGTTATGCAACTGACCAAAGGAGAGCATATATCATATATTTTAGCAAATGTAAACAAGTAAATACAGTTTTATTCCCTTTAATATAATGTGCAGTTATGTCCACAAATGTAATTACATTAAACTAACTTGTGAATCTGAAAAAAAAGTGCAGAGTTCTTTTGTGCTCATTCCTACTTGTCCTTGTGTAAAAAAGATTCGTGTCTGAAAAGAATGTTTTGTAAACATGTTTTCTGTCCTCAGAAATATTTTTGAGGTTCTCATAACAGCCCATAGCTACAACTAAGGGCTTTTGTGTGTTCTACACACAAACTCAAGTTACAACCTTGGACATCTAAAAACACATTTTCCACCCTTTTCCTGTCAGCAGCCTATTGTGTGCTGCCTCTCTCAACCCAATCCTGGTACAAAGTGTTGCATTGATTGATTTAAACTGCAATTTAAGCTGCAATTGAAGATTACTCTTAGAAGATCTTTGATGTGCGTGCAATACAGTACATTAGGATAATGCCAGACAGACCTCTATGGTAATTTGGTTCTTTTTTTTTTTTCAAAATTGTGCATAAGTTTGACATCGGTTAACAAGCCAAGAGTGTCACTGATATAGTAGTAGGTCACTGTATTTGGAGCATGAAATCCTGCACAAACTGAAGGAGCAGACGTCTCCTCATTTGCCCCCTTAAGTCCCTCTTTTACCAGCGTCGGCTTATATCATTTTCAAGATTCGTGGCTGGCTTTTGGAATAGCCCATTGCTGCCGACTGTTGTAATTCTTGCCTGCAACATAAAAAGTGGCTGGAGGATGACAGAGTACAAACGGTACACATGAGGTTTATGAAGCCATTTTGGAAATAATCTGTCCCTTTCTTTCATATAGGGTGGTATCGAAACGCATACTTCTTATGAAAAAGCAGTCTTATAGAAAGTTACACACCTCTTTGTTAACAGACAAAAGCTTATATCAATGGGTGTCAGACATAAATGGCTTGTCAGGGTTGTGCTCTTTTAACAGCTGGTGTTTTGAGAAGCTAATCAATAAAAAGCATCATAAATGGCCTTATCAATCATTGTTCTATCAAAGTAATCGGCTCCTCTAAGCAGCTGCTGGACACTAAAGCAGACCCTGAAGAGGAGTGGATTCGACAAACATTAAAGTTTTGGAAGAAAAACACGAGGTCGAGTTGAGCTCTGGGAAACCAAGAAAAAACATTCTGGGAGAAATAATTATTGGATGTGAGCCAGAGGAGGAATTCGCCAATGGATTCATTCAATATAGTGATGCTGCATTATTTAGTGTAGCAACATACAGATGTTGGACCTATGGATGTTTTCTAAAGCTCGTTCACATTTACAGGCCATAAAGTATACATTTAAGGGTCATGATTTTTGCACAGAAAGGTGGCAGGATCATGGTATGGGCATGTGTTGTACACAGATGCAGGGAAACTGTGACAGGGTGATAGTGTTTTATTTGTGTAACTTTGGGGCGCCTTGTTCTGGACTGTGATGTCATGAGCAGCAATTCTGAGGACCTTAAACCCCTCACGTATGTGACCTCAGAATAGGCAACGGTTATCCGCTTGGCAGTCATTGGCTTTGATAAGTGACATGTACATAGAGTCCTCATGCTCAAAATGCTCAACTCCAATTTTAAGTTTCTTGGAAAAGAATGACCTTTGTGGATACTTTATCATGCTAAGCTGCTCTCCCTAAATCAAGCCTTTTCAGTCTTTTGGAGAGAGGACTACCACCTTGTCACAAAAGCCTTTAGGTGTTTCTATAACATTCCAACAAACTGAAAAAAATAGTAAAATCTAAAAGCAAAAAGCATGTGACCTGTAAAAATAAAACTTGAACATGGAAAGTTGAGATTCTTTTCAAATGTAGCAAGGATTCCCTGGATTATCTGAAGAGCACCAACCTAAATATTCTTTATGACTACTTGGATACTGAACTAAAGATGGTACAAGTAAGTCAAATGCACCCTCTGGAACTACCTGGGTCCATTTGCTCTGAGAAACATGAATCCTGACTTAGAGCTTAGACAGGTTTCAAAAACTTTGATTTCTATTGAAAAAAATTTAAAAAACAATGTATTCATTAATCCATAATAACTATAAGATATTTAACCTGATCTGATTGACCTCCATTATATTATTACTGCAATAAAAAAAGTGCAAAATACGATTTTGAAATTGGAGAATTTTTGAAAACCAGATCCATTTGACTGGATATCTCCACTTTCACATTTTTAGCTATATAATTTTTATTGCATAATGAATTTTGTTACTTCAGCAAAAAATTCAAACCTTTATCAACTCTCCCTGCTGGATAAAACAGCTGCTGTAACGGAAACCCTGGCATATTGAAGTCACGGTTGTCTTACTCTTACCCAGGAGTGTGATGATGCAGCCCAGAATAGCCAAGAGGGCACCAGTGCTGAGACCAGTCGCCGTGTAGGCCACGGCTCCACATGACAAGGCCACGCCATCAGAGTCGCACTCGCACACACGAACCGACAGTGTGTTTGTGCTGCTCAGCGAAGGACTGCCACTGTCCACTATTAACACTGGCACCCGATACACCGGCTGCTCTCTCCTCCTGAAGCCCCCTCGCTTCGTCAGTATGGACGCCGTGTTGTCTGGAAAACAAAGTGCAGCCATGCTTTAACTTCCATTTAGCAGTGAGTGTTTTGAATTCTAGAACCATTCTGCAGTAATAAAAGCAAAAATGCTAACAGATGGTGTCATTAACATAGTTCATTATATGACACACTGTGGCGTCTCTCTCTGGTCTTGACCACCTGTTGGTTAATAATGATGCTAATTCTCATGTGCAATGCACGCCATGAGCAGCGTGAGACAATGCACCTCCATTTATCAGAGCGTTTTGAGTAGATGAAAATGTACACTCAAATTGAACAGTCACCATTTCAAAATCTAGTTTTTGCTTAATGCATCATTTCTTTGTTCATCTGAGAGAAATTCTGATCATGTTCAGAAGTCTACTAAGGTTGATGGGCTATTATTTTTTTTTTATTATTTATAGTTACATTTATGGGTTGGAAAAATATCATCTTAAAATTTGAAACATGCCAAACTCGTTCGGGAACTAAATATTTTAAAATGTGCAGCTGTAAAGGATGTGTGCTACATGGAAAGTTCAGCTCAACATTATTTTCTAATCAATATTCCTACATAGTGGTCAAAGTTCATATTGGTTCACAAGAATTAAACTGTTTAGAAAAAAACTGGAACAATTGGCAAACATCCAGCCAAGTAAAGAAATAAAGAATTAAAATCATTAAAATAAAAAAAAAGTTTAAATTTGCTGCTTTTTTAGCACTAGTATTCTGAAAGCTAGACCTTTGCTTTGTTTAGAGAGCTAAATGCTTTTGTTTATTATTCCATTTTGACTGTCTATCAAATTATAACATATAATACAAAAAACAAAGGTATCAGTGTGATCATTCAGACTAAATAGATACATATTGTTTAAGAAAAGCAA
This sequence comes from Oryzias celebensis, assembly GCA_014656515.1. Classification (NCBI taxonomy): domain Eukaryota; kingdom Metazoa; phylum Chordata; class Actinopteri; order Beloniformes; family Adrianichthyidae; genus Oryzias; species Oryzias celebensis. The sequence continues at coordinate 28,758,738 of BNCR01000012.1, read as the reverse complement.
GTGGTTAAGCTTGAACACAGGGTCAGTACCTTTAGATTGTCTTTCATAGTGTATGAGCCTTGCTTTGGGTTCTGAGAAAAATACTGTCATGTATGGTGTTTAGTATTTAACCTTGAAACTGTAGTTTTTTCATATGTTTTTGAATTGTTTTTATTATTAAGAGAAGCAAACATATGAAATATTAGGGGTTGGGAACTACTGACATTTTTAGTTGTGATTTCTTGCCTGAGTTTCTGTGATTAATTGCGATTTATTGTATTGTTGAAATAAAATAACAGAATCAAACAAACTTGTAGGCAAAATTTTGAGAGAGAACTATGTTTTTTACTTCTGTATCCAATTCAAATTCAAACTTTACAGTCATTGTCTAAGCAATACGATTTATCATATATATTATATTTTGTATTTTCAATGACCACAACCAACATTTTTTATTGCATCACAGAGCAGTTGAAACTGTCCATGATCAAATTGGTTAATGATAAGTGCTCCTAATCAAAGAGAGATAAAAGAATATGTAAATAAATGAATAAACACTCCCAAACAAAGTACCTGGCCTGTATCTGTAACTCAATGTCTTAGTTGTGTCTGCTCTCTTCCCTCTTTCAAAGCAAAATTAAATCAATCTTTATTTGTAAAATGATCATCATTTCATGTCACATGATGGGATGAGTCTGGTCGATTGGACAAACGGTGAGCCCACAGACAAAGTCTCACTCTTTTCTGTATGGATTTTTATCAGAGCTCTTTATCAGATTAGATTCAGCTCTCAACAACAGGGAGTCGCCTCTTTTCTTTTGCACCAAAACATTTGTCTCTTAGTGCCAGCTCATACATGAACAACGCATCACTACTGCTCTCTGCCACAGTATCAAGAGCCAAAAACTGAAATACTCTACAAGAAGTTTAAATAATAAACCAAAAATACACTACAAAATATGAAAATATTCATCTGAATTACTTATAATTGTCAACATTAATTAGGTTATGTGTTTGCATGCAGTAAGTGTCTGGTCCTGTTAACCATACAATGCATTAAAAATCCTTTTACCATGTCATTAACACTTTCATTTAAAATAAATTATCAAACAACACAGACATTTACAAGAAAAACAAACTTTCACAACTCTGCATTTTTCTAATTTAAAATGTGAGTATTATAATCTTTATTGTCTTTTTTAGATTTGTCTGTCAAGGTTCTTCATGTGCAGTACATTGCAACAAAGGTAGCGTTATGCTGTGTCGATCATTGGTTGACATTTGCTGATGTTCACTTTTCTGCGATGTGGAAAAAAAGCAAAACGTGTGGCATCTGAGAACCCACTTGTACAATTTTCTGAACATCCATTTGAAAAAAAAAAAAAAAAAAAAAAAAAGTTTCATGCAAAACTGAGCAACCAATACACACAGTTCTGCAATCACTTCGCTTACTTGACTTAGAAAACCTGGCACTGACGGGAGTTAATTTGAACTGAACTGCCTTGTGGCCAGCCCTGACACCAGAGGACCCACCCAACGACAGATCAGACCCCACCCCCAGGATAGGTTGCTACCGTATTGCTTCAGTCAAAAATTGGCATGTGAACTTGGATAAAAAATGAGCCTACTTCTACTACTACTTCAGCATCAGTGAGGCAAGTGCAGCCAAGTGCTGTGGAGACAAGCATATTAGCTCCACCTCTCCAAACGGATTCACTTGTTGCATCCAGATGACCTTGAAACGAGCGATGACATCTGCAGCTAAACTCTTCTAGAATCTGATCTGCTTTTTTTTTTCTTTTTTTGGGGGGGGGGGGGGTCTGACCCTCCCTCAAGCATCCTACCCGCTTAAGTTTCTCAGTGGATGAATTGGTGACTCCCTGGGTGTGAATGTGAGTGTGTGATTGTGGCTGCAACAGGCAGGGTGTACTCCGCCTCCACCCAGCAGTAGCAGGGTTAGGCTCCGGCAGCCCCGTAAGGGATAAAACAGGTTCAGAATATGGATGGATGTATTTGTGACTTCAGTGGTGCTACTCTTTTATAACCGTTGACATACGGTTTGGTATTTAAATTTTTGTTTTTGTTTCTGTGTTTGCTTTTCAGCACTCCCTGCTTTGCCCTACTCCTGCTGACAATCACACATAGTTTTAGTTTGGAACCATCTATTGGAGACACAATCTCTAACAAACCATCTTGTTTGCAATTCATTTTTGCAATGTCAGTTTTTTTTGCATGTGTGCTTATGAATTTCCCATCAGTTACTTGTGACCTAAAGAAAATATGCTGTGAAGCGTTTCTCTATTCAGTGAAGTTCATTTCTTTAATCCTTGTTTACCTTCCCGCTCATCTGCTGTGACAAGAATTTTCCGATTTGAGACAAATAGGGTTTCTTAGGGGTTTACGGCTGCATTCCAAAAATCATTATTTCTGCATAAAAAGAGTGCTTTCTGACAGCATCTTCCTTTTTCCCATAAATCCCTGTTCAAAGAAGAAGCAGCAGCTATTTTGTGTCCTTCGTGCTGGTTTAATAGGAGCAAACCTGTCTTCCACCTCATTTAACATTACCTACATCCTGCTGTCTTTGCAACCACAACACAGCTGAGCTACCACTCTTTGCAAATAAAAAAAAGGTTGTTGCTAGCTGAGGCAATCTATAGTGTAAAGTGAATGCTCTTTACTGCACCCTATTTTCCAGTTAATATCAGTCAAATCTACCTGGATAGTTAACGTTGAAAGTCGGGCAGCTGTTCTATAGATCTTTCAATTTACCACTTTGTTGGAAAATGTTCCAAATTATGTTACTGTGAATGTTAGGAAGAATTTATTTTCCTCCAGCTGCTGAATTTGAATTGTGCTCGGCATCAAGGCTAAAATCACAGCCCATACAATAACGCATAGATCCATTTATTTCTATCTGGGCAGCAAAACAATGCAGGACCTGACTCCAACTGACGGGAGGACAATTAGAGTTAATCAAAAAGGCATTCAACCCCTGCAGAATCTGATAGACACCGGCAGCAGCATGATAAGCTGTCACTTCAACAGCATAGGTGGGCAAAGAAATGGCAGCAGTATTATAACGCTGTCTTGGAGATTGATGCAATTCTGCAGAAACTGTTTTCAGTAATGTTTTGTTTACATAACCTAAAGTTTCATTCTTTTTCTTTCTAATGTAAATAGAGGCACTTAAGCCATACAGTCCAGGCCTCGTTGGACTGAGCTTCTCCTCTATGAATCATTTTCTCATCTGCATTTGCCCGCATGTAGTTAATATCAGGTAAGAACTACCTGACTTCCACAAAGCCATCAGAAGCTGTCTTCCAGCCAAGTGGCTCTTAATCTGCTGAGAGGTTAGCTCAAACATCCATTTCTGCCACGGGGAACACGTGTCTGCACTCAGGCGGATTACTCTGGCTGCTGCCACCGCCGCTCCTTTAGGAAGGTAACAGCTTCAGTCGAGCTCCCACACATGAGCAAAATACTCCACACACGGCGCCAACTCACAGAGTCTGTCAGCTCTGCTCTGCTTTTTTTTTTTTTTTTTAAATCTGTGGGGTTTCAAGAACAGTTCTTTTGAGTCTTTAAAGCTGCATGCAAATTACAATAAGATTTTTTTCTGTGCCGGCAGCTGAGTTTCTTTATTTCGTGACAATTTTGATGTGGGTGGGAGGAAGGCACTTTTCATGGTTTCGGTTATATTGTAGAGCACCAAACCTGTGGGTTGTGGTACAGGTTGGGTTATTACTCAGTGAAGGATTGATTTGACAAAAAAGTTCCTCTGTGAAAAGACCAGACTCGCAAAGAAAGCCTGGATTAGGCTGAGTACTTTGAACTATTTTTTGGAGAAGTTTGCTTGAGATGATGGTGCAAAGAAAAAAACAATCCAGATCATATTTACAAGTAAAAACCTGGAAAATCACTGAACAGATGTTAGGAGGTTTTGAGAAGAAGGTCTGAAATGATCTCTTTGAACCATTAGTTACTTGGAATTGCACCACATTTATATTTGATCAAAGATCAGCTAATTTTGAGTAGAAATTTGATTAAAACAAATAAACAAATTAGTTCACCATGGTAAAATACTTGTGCAACATTTTTATTCAGGGAATGTTTTAACATCATATAGCCTAATGCTTTAGTCGCAGTTGCCCTTATGGGTGGAGACTGTCTGCGAGCGAAAAATGGCCAAACCTCTACGAGGCACACAGGTGGCCTGCAAGAAATATCAAGGTTGTCGACCCCTCAGTGAACCTGTAGAGCAAAGATCTTCATGCACCGTTTTTTATTACTGCTACAGGCAACAAGTCGTAGCAAACAGTTAAAACAAAACGTTAAATTTCTGCTCCTCTCTATGACCCACCACGGACCCGGACAACTCAAAAATCTGAAGCACCCGTACGGGTCAATCCCCATACTTGTGCATGTGACTAAGGCATTACCAATATCTCATATCAGTTGGGATGATTTGGTCGTTTTGTCAATATTTTATTTTATGCAATTGGAGATCTGATTATATCCCACAATATCTCTGAAAATGCATGTGAATAAATGAAAATAACACATTAAGTTGCCTTTGTTCCTGCAGCTTTCTCAAAAACTGGGGTATCTTCTCGCCATTCAGTTATTAGCTGCTCCTCCTTATTCCCTGAATTCTTCCTGACTGAAGCAAAACAGCAAATGCTCCCGTTTACGGCAAAAAGTCTAAAAATCGTCTATTATGACAGATTCTGAATCATTTGTATCAGTGACATCAAACATCAAATTATATTTTAAAGAATTAGTTATAAAGAAATAGTGACGATCATGAAAAGTGACATCCTAAGTCAATGAAAACATATGTATTTATTTCTTAAAAAAATATGAGAAGCTTGAATTATTAGGTCTGAGGGGTTCAAACCAGGGAGTAACACATATCTATAGGAGGAAGAGTAGGAGTACCTTTGTTATCTCGCAGAGTGAAGTTAAGGTTGGTGGCAACGGGCTCAGCCAGGGCGTAGTAAAAGCGATGACCACTGGGGGTTCATCTTTATCCACCGCACTGATGGTCTGGATCATCTGATGACAAGAACAAAAAAAAGCACAATCGAGATCAGTTAGCTGGCTGATCTTTATCTGATCTCAGCGGCTGATTAGGTGTTAACTGAAGCTGTAAATTGTTTTATGTGGGCATGCATTTAGTAGCTGCTCTCCCTCCTGGGATCAGCTTGAGGAAAGCATTGTCATCAAGTCTTTTGTAAATGCGTTTCTTTTCACTCTGTCATAGATTTTTACCCATGGAGGCATAAATCTTAAAAGCTCAAGCAACAGCATGAGTGAATTGGAGAAATCCAGCTCAATCCTGATTGATGGAAAGAGGTTTGTTTTTATAATGTTTGGCTGTGGTTTAGTGTCATTCATCTCGTGAAATACAGTAAGTGCTTATTTGGCAAGAGCTAGGCAACCTCTTAAGGATAAAGCCTTTTCTTTAGAGAAGTGATTTCTCCAAAAAGAATCATTGTACATAGATTAGTTCTTTTTCATTCCCACTGCCTAGACCACCGTGGTGTGTTAAAATTAACCTTTGATCATTCCCAAAATAGAATTACCTTTTTCTGAGTCTGATCACAGAGTTTTTAGGTCATTGGGTTCTGTCTTCTTTTCTTCCCGTCGAGCTATAAACTATCATAATTTATTCTTAAGTCAAGTGTTCATACACTTGTGATTAAAAATATGAACGTATTGTTGTGTTCAGCAGATTTATGTGTTTTTTAATTCTTTTGTTGAACACATTTACTCAGATCTGTGCAAGCTGCAACACAACTTTAGAATTCTCTGCCACATTTTCATTTCAGTGTCCATAAAGATGCAAGGAGAGACAGCATGGGGTTAGTTCAGCTAACTAAACAAGCATGCACACCTGAACAGGTGGGGTCTCCACCCAGGACACATTGCTGATTTCTTTTTCTTTTAGACTAAAAATCATGCAGATTTACGACTGCTAAATTAAGAGCTTGAACAACATAACAGACGTTCAGTGTTTTCAGTTTAATGAACTTAACTGTCCATTTATTTACATTTTTGTTGTTTGGTGTTTAAAGCTGGAACAAGAAAAACATTAGATTTTCTTAAAACGCACATTAAATGAGGATTATAGGCTTCCACATTCAAAACCCTTGGATTCCTGCGTCACAATGTTTGTCTTTAGGGCCGTTTGAAAGCTCTACATATAAGACGAGGAGTCACTAAATGATTGTTGAAAGTGAAATCAGTTGCACGAAAGTGCCAATCATTGAAAAGTAATTTTGAAGGTGAAATTAATAGTTGCTGTTTGTGTCCGGTCAGCAAGTTGATAGCAAGTTTTTTATGTTTCGGAATAGAGCTGTGAAAATAAAAAAAAAAAACTTGGAGCAAAGTTCACGAGACTTGCACTGCTTCAACATTTTGCACCAAGCCTCCTCCAGCAGTAAGTTTATGTACTAGCGGGTAACACTATATGTTAAAAGTTTGTTTAAAAATGTGTGTTTGGCGCGTTTTTGAATGGGCATCATATGCCTGGTCCGTTGCATAAAAAAGCCGGCTCTACTCTAAAACTTTACAATTCATAGCTGGTGATTCAAAGGTTTAGACTTGACCACATGTTCTTTGTTAAACCACATCTGGATCATGCCAAGACGTGGGTTAAAAATCTATTATTTGGTTGAAACTAAATGAGGCTCAAAATGTAGATTGTTTCTTTAATACTTTAATACTAAAGCTTTTGAGAAGAAATAACACACATTCTTTGAACTACCATAACTCTTTGACTGTTTATACAATCAACATAGTTCTAGCTAATTCTGACTTGGAAAAAAACAGCTGCTCTCAGAATCAAAATCTGTTGTTTATGTAAATTACTAATCCCTTTATTACTGTAAAGTGTTGCATATCAGTGCAAAGCTGCTTTTCTCCGCTTCAGAATCCTTCCGAATTTGAAAGAGAAAATCCAAGTTCTGTTAATTGCGTAAACAGTAAGAGACTTACAATAGTTGAAAAACATCAATACTGAAGCTAAAACCTCCAAGTGTAACAATTTAAATCCACATTCCTTAAAAATGTGGTTTCAGTTGTATTTTAAATGTATGTCAACAATTTCAGAAACATGCATTGGGGACAATTTCAAATACCCTGTTAATGTATGCAAACGAGTAACTGACGTTCAAATGGTGCAACATTTTTTCATATCATCAAGAACAAACTTTTTGTACCAAGTTTACCATAACCTTCATCTGTGATGTCACAATAACCTGTAAATGTCACCAAATCACACATTTCCTATGAGAAGACCTCAAACACAACATTCAGATAACACATTTTCCCATTACATCTTCACTTGACCAAAAATTCTATTAGTCTACACACTTTGCAGGTATTTCAACATCTCTGACACCTTTATACCTTCTAAAGTTTAGCATTCTATAAAAAATTAATACAAGTTTAGGTCGGCCCAGCGCATGTTGTTACATTAATGCTGTCCAAAAAAAAAACCTTGTATGCCATGCAGTCAGGCATGTCCACTTCATTATTTAGAATAAAAATGACTCATAATGAGAACTGCTCTTGCTTCAGGCGACACAGGACAAGCAGTCATATCTTTGAGTTAAACAAGCAAATGCTGTTTATTTTTGCCCCAATTTATTTCTGCATGTTCTCCCAGGACTAAAGAGCATTTTTACTCCCTTTTTTATTGTATTATTTTGCACTAGTTCTTCAGTGCGCATACTAAAATTGGAACAATACAGAGAAGATTAGCATGGCCCCTGCACAAGAATGACACGCAAATTCTCGAAGTGTTCCTCATTTTTTTAGAACCTAGGGAAAGAATGGTGCACTGGGGTTCTGTCCTCTATTACTTCACTCCTCTACTCTTTGTCATTTACCCAGTTCTATTTTTTATTTAGCTCATCACGCCTCCGCTTGGTGCAGGGCAATTCATATGTTGTCCCTCTTTCCCACTCCCCTCCGGGGTAGCGGGAGAGATTCCAGGTAGATCGTCTGTGCTCTTGTTTTTGACTTGGACCTCGCCTCTGGCTCGTCTCGCACACTTAGCTGTCCCACAGTTTCATCTGGATGACGCCCATCTGCTACACTATTTATACATGTAGTTGATATTCAAACATGTAGTTGTAGAGATTTTTCTTTAACAGTTTTAGCACATCGTCTGTTCGTCCTGCGAGAGAATCCCTCCTTTATGTGAACATCCTTGAGGTTTCCTATTAGATAGGGTTTTTGTCTTAAGAGTTTTTCCTCATTGAGAAGGTGGGTCCTACAGGCAAGCATTCCAGTTTAGCTTAGTCTGTTTTGTTTAGTTTAGTTTGGCAACCAGCTATTCCTTATATTTTTATGATTGACTTTATGTTCTTTGAATAAATACCAGTGTGAAGCTCATTGCGAAGGCTATGGTTGTGATTTTGGGCTATATACATAAAATTGAATTGAATTATTATATAAAATAACACTACAAGTCAAATTTTTAATGTTCACCACCAAGCTCTGCAGGAAATCAAGTTCTCTTCTGCAATAAAAGCTTTAATTTCAGCATCTTACTGCAAAAGGAATAAAGGGAAAGAAATCTCACAGAGTACATACTGCACACAAGAGGCACATCACACACCAAGATGCCATATGGACGACAAATGATAACCACCTCCACGGCCATCAAAGTGGGTGTTACTGCAGCAGTGTCCTTATAAATTTAGATCAAACCTACTTAGTCCTTTGTAGGCAGTCTAGAAGCTCAACCCTGCAACAACTCCCAACCATGAGACTCAGATGCTGTTCACACTAATTATCACATATTTTAGACCTAAACAGCTAGACAACAACAAAAAGATGAAGAATTTAAAAGTGTGAGGAAAAGGCAAAAAACAATTATTAGTGTGCAGACATGGGTTATCAGTTGTCAACTGTGATTAAAAGCTGCTGGTTACAAGCTGTCAGGTATTAAGAATTTGTGTAGGTGGAAACAATATCTTGCCAATTATAAAAAGTGGCAGACTGGGTGACTATTCACAACGATCCTGGGTTTCCTTTTTTAGGAGTCTAAAATACTTGGCCTTTCATCAGCAAAAGTGTTCTGCTTTTTGTTTACAGTTCAGTGCTGCAGAGCAAGAGGGAGTCTATAGGAAGGGCGTGAATCAAAAAAAGTTTATCTGCTCCTGCTGAGGAGTATTTGTAATGTTTGCCCAAGCAGGCAGGAATGACATTCACATCAGGACCAGATCTGGGGCAATCAGGCGCGACAAAGCATGATAAACATGAAGTGAATGAGTATCACCAAAGCTGCCATTGATCCCAGGATCATAAAATCTCACGTCTCTCACTCTGTTATGGAAATTCTGATAGAAAGCTTTTTTTTCTTGTAGTTCTTATACCAGCAATGAATTCTATACATAATTTCATGCCTTTGATGTCCTTTGAGTATAGCAAGTGGATTCGCAGCTTATCTCAAGGAAGGTTTCCATTTTCCATTTCTCACTGCAGCTCAGGAAAAGGACTGTAAATCATCCCTAAATCAAACACTTTGTAATGTATAATGCCTTTCATTAGTGTGGCTCTGATGCAAGGCGTTCCAGCAAACCTTTGGCAGGGAATCCTCTAATGGGTTGAGTAGGAGATAGGAGGAGAGAGGCATGGCTATAGACATAAATTCTTGCTGAAAGACATTAACGGCGGCAGCAGACTGGTGCCTGTCGCAGGAGGCGACTGAGAAGGCCTATGAATCACTGAGGTAAAGGTTTCTTGAGTGTGCACTTGGCTCAATGTCAGATCAAAAAGAGATATTATAAGATAGAAGTGTCAGCTTGTCACTTAGGAAAAAATTGCAAACAACCAAAGTCTCTAGTTTGTCATGGTTAACCACATTTGATGGAAAATACTCATATCTGTGTATTTGTACAAACTACAGCACGGCAGCAGTTCATCAATAAACAAGCCAATTTAACCAATACTTCTACCAATAAAGAAAAACAATTGAAGAATCAACTGCACCTAACTGATGCATCAACCATACAATCGTTCCATGAATCAACCAATGAGCCCCAACCAAAAACAGCGTCTATGAATCCTAGACAAGAGGGAACTTAGGAGCATGAACGACTCGAACCAAAAATGTTTAAAATTTATAAAACATTTAGTAACAAGTGGTCACCACAAGAATGGGCAAAAACACAAGAAATATACAGGACACTGCAACATGACACTTTAATATGGGGTGAACATAACAGTATCAATCAATCAATTGATTAACCAATCAATCCATATACCAACCAATGACCACCAACCAACTGACAGACCAACTGATAATTCAATCAATCAATTAATCAGTCAACAATCAATCAATCAATCAATCATTCCAATGACTAAGTCAGTTATTGACAACCAACCAACTGACAGACCAATCAATCAATCAACCAACCAACCAACCAACCAACCAACCAGTTTTTGAATCCATGAACCAACCAATGACCACCAACCAATCAAACAACCAGTCAACCCCCCCCAAAAAAAAAACAAAAAACAAAAAAAAAAAAAACTTAAATAATTCACAAAAAATTTAAATTGAAAGAAAAGTATATAATGTCAGGAGTCAGCTCTCTGTCTCTCCCTCTGGTCACCAACGAGAGCCATCTCCAGAGTACTGACTTCACTCAATCATCTAGTAACCCCAGTGCACAGTGTCTGATGCCTCCTCACTTACTCTCATTAGTTAATCAGCTACAGGACACTTAAGCACTGCTTAGGGCCGCACTCAGTGTGAAGTATTTGTGCCTTCCCGCCTGCATACTGAGCGTTCCTTCCTGATCTGATCACCTGTTACCTTACCCTGCTTTGTACCCGACTCTGCCTCTTTTGCTACCTGTCCGACTTGTTGCCCAGATTATTACTCTGAGTTAGCTTTGTGGACTTTTAGCTGATCTTTGCTCCTGTCTGCATCTCTTTCAATAAACCTGCTGCAAGTAAAACCAGCTGTCTGCCCCTTGTAACAAATAATTAACATAAATCTAAAGTAACTGTTTAAAAATTACAAGATTTGCAACAGAACCAGTTTAAAGTCTCTGGACGCACTTATTTTGAAAGTTTTATCTGGGTTATGAATTCTCTCATGGGACCTGGAGGACCCTCTTTGAAATACAGATTTTTTTTTTTACCATATTAAAAATAATTATAGTGAACAATCTATTTTTCTCTGAAATGTGAAATTTGCTAGATGTGTCCAAAATCTTTTACCTTGAACTGCTTTCAGTCTCTTTTTGGAGCAAAAAGAAAAGAAAAGAAAAAAAAACAAAGTTAGAATCTTGTCATTTTAAATATCTTCTTTGAGTGAAATTTGTTCTCTGCATTTGAGCCATCCCCTGGCGGAGCAGGAAGCTACTGTAATAGCCCTACTCAAGAAACATTTAGTGGCTAAATCCCCCAATCCAACCATCCTAAGTGTCAGGCTGAACAGCCTTAGTTTATCTGTCTCAGGGAAGACACTCCACCACTAGACCACTACACTTGTTTATACAGTTGTGTTCATCCGTTTACATACCCTAGAAGAAACTGTGAATTCTATGCTATTTTTCAGAATATATGAATAACAGAAAAAAAAAAGTTCTTTCCACTCATGGTTAGTGGTTGGATTAAGCCATTTATTGTCAAACAGCAATGTTTACACTTTTTAAATCATAATGACAACAGATACTCCCCAAATTGCACAAATCAGTTTACATCCCCCAGTTTTTTTTGTTACCTCCTTTTGCCTCAATAACAGTTGAAGTCTCAAGTGGTCATTGTGGATGAAGTTCTTTATTTTCTCTGATAGTGAAGCATCCCTTTTGTCTTGGCAGAAAACCTCAAGTTCCTTTAAATTATTGGGATGTCTTGCTTGAACTGCCTGTTTGAGATCTCCCCAGAGCAGCTCAATAATATTGAGGTCAGGAGACTGAGATGGCCACTCCAGAACCTTCACCTTATTCTTTTGTAACCCATGACAGGCGGACTTGGCCTTGCGTTTTGGATTGTTGTCATGTTGAATTGTCCAAGTGTGTCCCATGCACAGCCTCCAAGCTGAAGAGTGCATGTTTTGCTCCAGTATTTTCTGACAATAACATTTCCGTTTTCGGTTCACGACTGCACACGAGACTTTCTTCGGCTCTTGATTCCTGACATTTTTTGGAGCGTTTTTTATATATTCTTTATATTAAATAGCAGATATTCTGCTACAGAGAGAGCTGAACATGGCACCTAAATCTGAACTGGCAGAACTTAAAGCTGTATTGACAGATATCCAAGCCAAACAAGTGGACATCCAAGCCAAGCTAACTCCATTGCTGGCTATGGAGGCCAAGTTAACTCCACTGTTGGCATTGGAGGCTAAGCTAACACCTCTGCTGGCACTCGTGCAGGAATTCTGACAAGAAAAAGTACGAAATGAACAACAGGATAATCGACTTGACCTCATGGATAGAAGACAGAATGACGCAGATGAACAACTAAGAATGAATAACATAATTCTTACGGGATTTCAACTCAAACCAAGAGCCAAGTCTGAAGCAGCTAACGTTAGCACGGATGCTAGCGGAGCCGCTATGAAAACAGCCGAATCTGTGGAAGCTCAAGTCGGATCATTCCTCACTTCAAAAGCGATTTCCTTGGATTTGAATAATAATCTGCCACCCGCTTCCCAGGAGAAAGGCGTCAGAAACCAGCGATATTCATCAGGTTTGTGAATCAGAAGCACAAAATTGCTCTGATGAAGCAAAGAAAACTGCTAAAAGGTTTGGAGATTTTCATTAAAGATCACTTATCGAAACATCACACATTGTTGGCTAAGCATGCCAGACTCCTGAAGTGCAAAAAACAGATCCAGAGCACATGGGTACTGAATTCCAGGATCTATGTGAAACCGCTCGGTCCACCAGACTTGACCAAGGCTGTGGTCATCACCAACATGAAAGACTTTGAGAAGTATGTGGTCACGGACGTCTGAGCCTTTATTTGAATCAAATAAGAACCAAAAATGATTTCAAGAAAATATGGCGCCCGGGATTTACCACTGACTCTTAGATCAACTTTGACCTGATTTTCAGCAGGGATTTCTGCCCTGCAGACAACACAATGTCTGCAGTCATAACAACGAGGAGAACTTTATAAACTTTATAAACTCTGTTCTAACCTGAAGGACGGCAGCTGAACGCAGGAATACCGCATTGGCCATAGGCATGAATCACATCACTTGACATAGTTCCCTGAAATGTGATTAATGTCAAAGGATCTACTAATGAAACAACCTGCACTTATTGATTTTCTACATCTCATTAAAGTAAATGATCTTTCAGACACATATGATTTATTATTGCCTCTTTCTATACTTGATCTGAAGAAATGACTTGTCTGATGAAGATAGTCAGCATCTACTTGATATTTACTGATTTTGATCTTTTTGTTTTGTTTTGTCTTTGTTTATTCTTTACTTTTTTCTTTAATTACTATTATTGTTTTTATTATCATGTTTGATTTGTTCACATCACTGATTTTTTTATGATGAAACTATTCTTTAAAAAAAAATGTTATTTTTTTTATTATTATTCTTTATTATTATTATTTTTGCATATGCTCCAATCAAGTCTAAAATAGTGTTCTACTTACATGCAAAGCAGTATGACTTATTGTTACTCAAGGATGTTTAATTACCTGTATACTGTCAGTACAGTAGAAGTACCTTGATTATTAGTTACAAACCGGTTGATATCTAATGTAAAGTAAATGGTATGGTCAAGTCGGGGTGGGATTATATAAGTTCGCTTCCTCCCACTCCCTTTCAAGCAGTCAATTTTCTGATGTCTAGTTATCCTATGTTTGACATGACTACTGTTGCAAATCTTTGTGGGTATTGATTGTGTTAGACATGTCTTGTTTATCTTGTCTGCTTGAAATATACCATTTCAAATCAAAAATAAAAAATAATGTGCTGCATTCATCTTGCCATCAATTTTGACCGAGTTTCTTGTGCCTTTGTAACTCACACATCACCAAACCATCAGCAATATGCCTCCGTGTTTCACAGTCGGAATTGTGTTATTTTTATCATTGTTGACTCCTCTCCAAATGTAGTGTTTATGGTTGTGGCCAAAAACTTAAATCTTGGCCTCATCACTCCAAATTACTTTGGTCCAGAAGTTTGGAGGCTTGTCTGTGTGTGGTTTGCCATTTTGTAAGTTATTTGTGGCATTTTAGCAAAAATGGTTTTCTTCTGGGAACTTGACCACTCAGCCCATTTTATTCAGATGCCTCCTTATTGTACATCTTGAAACATCCACAAGGCAGTTTTTCCTGGATCACAGTTGAAGTTATTAATAGGTTTTTCTTTGCATCTCTAATCCTTAATTTTCTTTGCAGTTGTGGAAGAAATTTTTGCGACCCTGATTTGGTTTCAACAGAACCCCTCACTTTCCACTTCTTGATCAAAGTTTGAACGCTGCTGAGTAGCATTCTCAGTTCCTTGGATATTTTCCTATTTCCTTTAGCTACTTTATAAGGTTTGGTTACCTTTTCCCATAGATCTTTTTACAGTTCTTTAGCTTGTCCCATCACTCAGGATCCAGAAATGTCAGTGTAGCACTTGATGAAAGATGCTAGGGCCTGTTAGGACCCCAGAAACTCCTAAATCTTTTGTGCACACACACTGGTCATAAGTAAATACACATTGCATTGCAAACAAACATTGCAACCCTTTTGTATCAGATTTTGTGCATGTTTTCAGAACAAAGTTATCGGGCTATTTAAACATGAGGATAACTGTATATAACAATTTTGTGAGCATTGATGACCTATGGCACTAAAACCCAACTGTTCAGAGACAAAAGAGTATGTGATCCTTCAGACTTAAGACAGTTTTTTTTTTTTTTTTTTTTTACTACACAAAATAAAAAAACAAATGTGTCCACATTTAATAAATAAAACTCACATTTAAGATAAGTTTGATTCAAAACTCATTGTATTACACTTAGTTTGACTTAATTTGTGTCTAATTTGTACATCTCTGACTATATGATGACTGACACAACAATACACATTACATTTATGAGACCATAACTGATACATTATAATCTTAAACTTTGATGTATGTTTGTTAACAAGCTTAACTGATAGCAAGTCAAGCTGAACACAATCCACAATGTAAATATTCTTGATAAAAGTTTAATTTTGAAGCTGCAGTGTCAGAAATGCACTTAACAGATGTGACAAACAGCCTAAATATAGCAGGAATGGGTGTGAAACAACAAACCTTTGAGAGTGAAGTGTTAAGATGTTGCAGGTCATTTAAAGTAAAAAAACTTTCAAACATTTGTTTCTTTTTCTATAAGTTTAAAAATATCTTATAGTTAGTTTATAACTTTCAAAAATATCATAATTTATTCGATTGTAGAAGCTAAAGCAATTACTTGACATATTTGATTGCTTTATGGACCAAGGAAAGTTGCCCCTTTTAATTAGTGAAATTTTCCAAATGGTTTTCTGTCCTCTCTACAAGCTTAAAATATGACAGAAAAATACATTTATCTGAAATTTGGGAGCTAATATAGCCAGACTTACAAATGGCCATCTGAGTGACACGTAGCAAGCATAGGAGAGTATTTACAGCCCTCGGACTGATTATAAGACCCTGAATAAGAACTTAATGAGTGACTTCACAGGTGAGAGCTTTTCCTGTAAGTTCCCTGAGGCCTCTTCAGCAGATGACTCACACAATCAGATCAAGCCAGCCACTTCAAAGTTGAATGGAGAGCATAAATGAGAACTGCGTCAAATAGGTGGCACTGGTTGCCATGACGACATGACAGCTGTCACCAGGGGTTGAGTTGACGGAGGAAGCAGTGGGCATGCTGTTTTCACACCCTTCACTAGGCGCTGCCTCCTGTGACACCAACGCCCCAAACATCACCCACATGTGGCATCCATAACTTTCTTGCATCCATCCGCAGAATTTACATACACACGGCTGTCACACACATCCATGTATTAGCGACCAATAAAAGACATCTTTTTATCTTTTTCTCTCCTTGAGGCACCTCCCTCTTTTGTAGACTGTCACTATTGTATTTGTTGATCCCCACTGCTAAGGCCAACATACCTCCTGCTGATAACAAAGATTACATTTGCCCCGTGTTCTGTGTTTTCATTAAACATAAACTACACTGCCACACGCTAATGTTTTCCGTGCCCCCCTCCCAGTGTCGTGACATATATGTTTTCATCTCCTGCCAGTATGCAACACCTTTAATAAACTGATAATTTGCATGGCAGCTGGAAGCGTGAAGACATTTTCTCTTGTTCAGGGTCTGATGTGACAGTCGAGGCTCTTCAGTAATTAAAGAACGAAACTAGACAAAGAAGGGTTGAAAAAATCCAAAGCTGCAGGTGTAGATTTTATTCTGTATTTAAAATATTTTTAATTATTTGTCCACTTTAAAAAATTTTTGGACCAAAGCTGGACCAAAACATGAAGCCTTAAAAAATGTTAAAAGCTGAAATTCGTCTGAAAGACGGATAGATTTTTATATAAATAAAATTAATAAAAACCAACTACAATGGAAATTGTTTTTTTTGTTTTAAAAAAAAGTTCTTGTAGCATTTGTCTAACGATGAAGGAAATATGTAATCTTACATTTCTGATATTTATTTAAGACATTTCTTTGTGAATTGTAAATTAGGAGCAGACAAAAAAAGGAAGTTAGAAAAAGCTTTGCTGCTCTGCAGAAACTATGTCTTAGATATGGACAATTTTTTTTTTCTTTTGTTAGTTTGTTTTTTCGGTAAAAACAGAAAAATCCCTATTAAAATACCACTGGGAACACTGAAAATGTATTAAAAGATGATTGGACTGGGACTTTAAAAACATTTTGCAAAGAAGATAACTTTGCCATTTTGATTCTCCGCAAAGCTTTGAAGTTGGACTGTAGCTTTTTAAATCTTTGTCCTACTGATAAGCAAATTCAGACATAAGGGGAAAAAAAGGATATTTTTTAGGAGATTGCAGTAAAAGGTCATATCTTTTTTGAAAAAAAAATTCAAACTTGAATAATAATTTTGACCAACACAGGTTTCAATTGTTTAAGAAAAGCTCATTTCAAATTATTTTTATAATTTTATTGAGAATATAATTGTATATTGAGGCTCCAATCATACTCCAAAAGGGATATCCAATACGGGATATCCAATACTTTTTACAAGGATTAATAAACCAAAAACAAGAATATGTTTGTACATATACATTTATTGTAAGGTAAATGTAAAATATGTTTCCAACATTTTTCTGCTTAAAATAAAAGCTCTGTTTGTTGCCAAATTACTGCACACTCAGAGAACACATTTAAATAAATCCCAGCTAATTATGTAACTGAAGTTTTAGGAGAATATTTACACAAATAAAATTTAACAAACTAAAATATTTAACTTCCAGTGACTACTTTTCCAAGCTATTTATTATTAATTCATGTCTGAGCGAGTAATTTAAAAATGGTCATTTATTGTGTTCAAGTCAACAGATTTGAATAAAGAAACTAAACTATGTTGGTTTATAAGTATGTAAGGGAGTTGCTATGGCAGCAGAAACCAGAACAGACGGCAGTACTTCTGCGTTGGTGTTTTCTGTCTTGCTGTCTGTCCATGTGTTGATAGTTTTATGAGCTATCTGATGCTTGCTGGTTGCGAATGATATACTATATAACTTAAAAACACTTTACTTTCTACCTAAAAATATATATATAGTTGGTAATGTTGGCAAACATTACCAAGCTTTCCTTCAGCATTTCCCAGTTGACAATACTGCAGATTGCTAATGTCAAATTCTTTACAGTTTTTTCAGGAATCATCATTGATCAAACCATATCAACGCTGCTTTTATTAACTCACACTAGCTATCTTGTTTAATACCGTTAACATTTCTGATTCTATGGTGAAAATCATTCCCTTTTGATGATTGATGTATTTGGGCATCCTAAAACTACCATTCCTTTCCTAATTCCTTTTTCAGATATGCATTTTCAGAGAACCTCTTAAATTCTGTATTTTTCTGTTTTCGTTTTCACAGAGATAGAATTCTCCAGACCTATTTCTGGTTTGTTATTTCATCTATTACTTATGTGTCTTTCCCCATACTCCCATGTTCTATTTTTCAGGGTTTTTAGCTTAATGTCAAGTTCATCAAGTCCATAAACGTGGAGCAATGAAACAAAACATAGATTTCAACAAAAACTAGAGTTGAGTCTCGATCCTAGAAGACACATTTTTGTGAGAACACGCAATGAGGCAAATCACAGAGTCTCTAAACCAACAACATGCCTGCTTTCACCACAGTCTCTCTTCCTCTACTCCTTGTCATGGCTTCATTATTTCCCTGTAGTTTCCATAACTCAGTACGTCTCCCTTCTCCTTCAAAATGGGTACCAGTAAGCTTCCCCTCCATTCTTCAGACATCCTCTCTCTCTCCAACATCACATTAACAGCCCTGTCAGAAACACTTCCATACACAGGACCAGTTGGAGTTGGAAAATACTGTTCTACAAGCGGCTTTCATATATAATAGGCAGCTGAGATCTGCCTATTACATATAACCGACTTCCATTTGTGTCACTTTTTCTTCTCCCCTGAAATTGATGTAATCTCCTTTTTTTCTTAAATTATCACACCTTTTATTTTATTTTATTTTTTAGCAACATCTATCTCTGTACAGTTTTAGCTCAAACATAAAAATATCTGGTTGTTGTCATGTCTTCTTAGTTCCTGGTTTTCTTATTTTGTTTTCCTTAGGACCATTAATTTTGTCACATTTCTCATACTTAAATAGATTAATCATGATGCTTGATTCAGAGGTACAGTTTGCAATGATTGTGATTGATAATACCAAAAATACAAAAGATAAATTAGTCCTTGTGATTAGGTTGGAATAAAAGCACTCTAATTCTTTAGGAATCAGCCATTAGGGGCTTTAGCTAATTCAAGTGGACTTCTTCATTTTCAACTGAAAATGTTGGTTTCTCTGAAGTCTCATCCAAATCAAAGACATAAATGAAGATCTTGGGTTTTTTTTTTTCTTTGTCACATCTTATCTGCCATTTTCTGAAAAAAAAAAAAAAAAAAAACTTGATACATAACTCTACCACAAGCTTAAACTTGATACCTAAACCCAATAAAAGCATGCTTTCTTCAAACAAATAAGAAAAAGGGGGAAGCCCCAGGAGTACAGGGAGGAGCAAGCACCAGATGACCAACTTCACTCAAGTATGTAATGGTTACATTAAAGTGATTGTACAACATGACCTTTTCCACCTTCTCACTGTCCCCACTGCCCATGCCCCTTCCACCCCATCATGATATCAATTAAAGTTATGGCAGAAGACAGACGCGCCGATGAACCGTAACAAGTGGCATCTCCAGAGAGAGTCAGGGCCACGAGGCTGCCTTAATTAGGCCTAAAAAATGGCAGGATATTCCTTCCCTGCCCTGTTAATCTGTGCTACAGAGACACCAAGTCAACCCTGGCCCCAACTGGCAAATGTTATTATTTCATCTTTGCTGCAGCTGTGAATAAGCCAACGGGCGTGACAGCCGGAGGGCGGACCGAGGTTTTTTTGAACAAAGCTTTACAGGAAAGAGTGCACGGTCAGTACAGCCAAGTGCTCACTGTTACAGCCACACAACAGGAGCATTGCTCATTAATTAGGAATGAGGGAAGTGGTAGAGTGTATTTCTGACAGGTAATGAGTCCACCCAGTCCGTCTGCCAACAGACTGCCGACACCTCGTTTGGAATTCAAGCTGTGTGTTCACATTCAAATGTCAGCCTCTCTCCATCCCTTTGCTATGAATGTGTTTTTGGGTGTAAATTTCATCATGAAATTTCCATCTCACTTGGCTTCATTATGCAGTCTGAAGGTGCGCTCCCACCGGTGCACTTCAATGTTGCCCAACACAAGGCGGTATTTGAATGGGAATGATTAGAAATTGCAACGAGTGAAAGAAAAGAAAAAAAAACAAAAAACAATCACAGCTGCTCTGGGGCCCTAAGTCACTTTGAAACAAGTGGATGGAAGAGTTGGAATTTAAAAAAAATAAAAAATAAAAGTTTTTCATCCAAATTTATCCCATCTGGTGGGCATATGGTGTGTGTATATATTTATGAGTTCTATCTATATTTCAGCAAACTAAAGAATAAAAAAAACCTTTGTAAAAGCAATTTCACACCTGGGATACCATATTTTGTACATTTAAAAATAGAGAAATTTGTGTATTTAAATACAAAAAACAATAAAGATATAATGTATTAGCAAAGAAGCAAAGTTATTTATAATTCTTATAAATGTTGGCAGTTTTTAGTTACTGAAAATGATGGAAAAATGAAACTTTTGTTATTACAATGTCTTAACATTTAAATCCACCTTGTATTCATATTTTTTTACATTCTTGTATACATTGTAGACTTGTATACGTTTGTTCCTTTGAAATCAGAAAGTGATGTTTTAGCTCAAAATCACAAATTTGCATAAGGTTGACGTCTTCCATGCTATTTGAATTTTTGGGAGCCTAAAAGTAAACATTTTGTATTGGAGATAAAGGAGCTTTTTCTGACATGTTTGTTCTGTAAATACATTCTGGCTTTTCTCTATTTTTGTCGCATAAATGTTGTTTTATTTGATAAAAGAGACACACTGTGACCTTTTTCAAAACTTCCTCGAGCTGTTAATGAAATGCTTTTGACATGTTTTGGTGAACATATCTCAAAAGTTCAAAAGAAATAAAAAAAAAAAAAACTTTTTAAGCCAGATTTTTATGACAGTTCACTTTGGACAGTTTTAGCGACTCAGTTTTGTGTTTGACACATATGGGAAACTGATCAGGGTCTGAGATGTCATTTTACCAGACATATTTTTTTATTAAACAATAATTAAAATATTTTGGCACCCAAACCTTTTTAATAAAAGGTCACAGATTATTACAGAAACACTGTTTTATTTTTCACATTTGCTTCCATTCTTCATGTACTGTCTCTAAGACAACCATTGAATCATAAAGCCATACAAACATCTGCACTCTGGACATGACCCTTGACCTTTGACCTATCATTGCAAACATACTTTTTCAGAGATTCATTTACATTTTTTTTGTTTTGTGCTTCTTCTCTCATTTCAGGCATACGATTTAACAACATATATATAGGATTTTTTAACATTCAGTAATTAAAATTAAATCTGAAAATGTTTGCAACATTTCAAAAAAGGCTAAAATGTTTTTTTTTTTTTTCGCAATTTTTTAACTTGGAGAAATAAAACAAAAGAACAATTTAAGGACTGTGGTAACTGTTGCCAAAATGTTGTTTTTAATTTCTTTGTATTCACTGCAGTTCATTGAGATTTAAACACAAAAAAAACAAAAAAAAAACTGAAAAATTTGAAAACTTTTTTTCTGAAAAAACTTTCTTTCTTCTTTTTTTTTAATTTAAAAGTAAACTTCAATTGCAGTTTTAGGCTAGTTTGTGTATATGTATCTAATCACGAAATAACCCCACCCATCAAGATACAATCCTTTTATTTTAAACTTTTACTACTTGGAAACAAACACAGATGAGTTGTGCTAACATTGCCAAAATGGCACAGAACTGCATGTAAACCAAAATGCTTTAACACTGGTTCCTGAAGAAAATTTGAAAATTCACTTTGAAACAGAAACATACATATTTATTTATCAGGCTAAAGCAGGGTCTGCAAGCTTTAAAGCTAATAGAGACATTTGGTCAAATTTCTTACAGACCCAATGAGAGCAATAAACTGTCACTTTATGGTTTAGAAAATCCACAATATTCATCTTTTTGTTGGCATCAAACAGTTATTTATAAAATGAAGCTTTAAAATGTTACAATAAATGAATTACAGCAGTTTGTCTATTTATATATATGTTTTTCAACTTTAAAAACAGCCCTCACAGGGTCTTTTTTTTTTTTATTAAAACCTATTCTGTGTTTAAAAAAGATTCTCCTGCAGCAGCTGATTTACTTGATTGAAATATGCAAAATAGTGATACTCTTCAATCATTTATCAATCATTTATCATTTAATCATTAAGATTTGAGGCACAAAACGCACAACTCTAAATATTTTTCAATCATATTAAGCTGCATTTGTTCAATATTTTGACCATTTTTGTGTAATTTAACAACATTTCTTTAAGTATTAAAGACTTTTATTTGACTAACTTTACAAAAAAAGAAAAAAAAAACTGAATGTTTCCCATGAGTTTCCATCAACTTTTATCATCATTTTGCTCAGATTTTTGATACGTTAGAAAACTCAATAGAAATGACAACATTTAAAAAACTCATCTTTTGTTTATTCAAATCGTTAGCATTTTTCATTAAAGCTAACAAGCCTTAATAAAGAGATAAAAGAGCCACATGTGACTCCGGAATAACAGGTTGCAGGTCCATGGTCTAAGGTGTGAAAAAAGATGTGGTTGCTATAGAACCTGACATTTTTATCAAAAGAGATATTTTGAAATACAACTTAAAATAAAACTAACAAGAACATAAGAAAAAAAAGCCATGTGCTGCAAGCTGGTTTTACTGTTAAGGAATGACTTTTCCTGTATTTTATCCAGAGACAGATATTAGAAGACATTATGTGAAACTAAAACGTAAGTGTTCCACCAAGCATTATACTTTATGACAGAAACACAGTTTAAATGCTTAGTGTGTTGTAGTTTTTGTACAAACAGTTCACTTGGTGCAAAGTGAAGAAAAAAAAACAGTCTTTTATTTTGGTTCATAAAATTATGTATTGGTTGCCTTTACTTACAATTAGCATAGTGTCAAAAATCCTCGTAAATATTCTATTTAAATAAGCTCAGCCTTTTCCAATGCAGTTCCAGTCATCCTCTTCATGTTTTCTTTAGTTTTAGTCTCCCTATGTGAACAAGTTTGGTCCTTTGCCACAACATGATAATTCAATGCATATTCTGTCCTGCCTCAACATTTGGTGGATCTAGACTTTGGCTTCAAAACAGCAAGTTATAGCAACCATTCTGTGCCAGTCTTTAATGGATGCTGTTCAGAAGGGATTTAATTGTGGCTCAAGACTGCTTGCAGAGTTAGGAACAATCAGGAGTAAATGAACAAAACCTCTAACAAATGGAAACATCTACGTTTTCTTAAATCTCAAGAGTGTAAGCTGCAAAGTGGATGATGCGACTGGACAGAGGAGGCTTTTTAATGGTTGTGGAAGTCAGCAGGTTGTGAGTCAAACTCCAAGTGTGTGCAGAACACACACAAAGAAAACAAGTCTGACATATTTTAAAGAAGTGCCTTGGTCTTACCTGTCCTGCTACGGCATTTTCACACAGGAGAGTTTCATAGTCCATGGCAAAAACCGGGGCGTTATCGTTTATGTCCAGCACGGTGACCAGAGCAACGCCTCTCCCGATCTGGGTTGGATCCTCTACAAGATATTAAAAAAGATATGGTTCATTAAAGGGGAATTTAAAAAAAATTTCCACAGCATTGACACCAACTCATCCACTTCTTTTGCTGAAGTTTTAAAAGTCTGAAGGAGAAACGATTTGGTGACCGAGCCATTGCAGTTTCTGATCCAAAACTCTGTGACTCCCTGCCTCCGGAAAATCCTTTGACCTCTGATTTTAAAACCAGACTAAATACTTGGTACAAATTTGATCTGCCTGTTAACTTAAAAAAAAATTATTTATATATATATATGTTTAACTAAATTCTTTAATGTTCATATTGTCTATTTTTGTGTTTTGTCCCCCTTTTTTAATCATATTTACTATTTTAGCTGAAAAAAAAAAAAAAACATTGGTTGCCTTTCACGTTGTTCATGTTTTTCATAAATAAAATTGAATTTGATTTAAATGAAGAATTTCTTTTAAATGCATGAATTTCTTCACTGGTGTTTGATTGGTGTTTGAAGAAAGCGCATTTAGAAGTTCTCCTGACGATGGCTAAAACGCTGCGACTGAGCAAAGATGAAGGTTTAGCCGGGCGTTACCACGACATCAGCCTGAGCTGAAGCTCTGACATTCGCGTTGACTGATCTGATGGTGATAAGAAGGGCGAGCACACCCTTGGGCCACAGACTTGTTGTCATTGGAGTGGGCCGGGCAGATAAAATGTGAGTGACTGCAACTCAGATGCACAACATCCCAAAGCCAAACAGTCTATGGACCCTTTTCTCTCACAGAAGAAGTCATTTACTATAAATACTGTTCTGATGTGGCGCAGGGCAGGGGGGTCGGTTGGCAGCTCTTAAAGTCAAAGCTGTCTCCAGCTGAAGACAGTGTCTCTATGTGCCATAAGTCAGTAGCTCATGCACCAGGGGGTGTTGTGACATTTTACATGGCTATTGTTGCATGCTCTTTGTTGCTATATTAGGCAACCACTCACACTTGGGATTTAACCAAGAAGTACATCCGTGTGCTGTGAGATGTAAATAAAAACGCAGCTTTGAAGGCGAGAAGCTTGAAAAGGTTCTGAAAAAGAAATGAACAGCGTTTTCGCGCTGCGCTCAGCTTCGACATGTGAAGGCAGAGGAAGTGCCAGGCTGACAGGCTGCTTGTCTTTTATAACTTATCCTGATGTGACGCAGCTGTCTAAAGTGCTCAGCGGAAAGTGTGCTGATCATTGTTGTCCGCTGTGTCTGTACGATGACAGTGGAATGATGGGAAGGCGAGGAGGGGGGGAAGGTGTTTGCGTCCTTGGAGCACTGACAGAGGAACAAAAAGGCACTTCTTCACATCACATTAACATTGTTCACCCGTGGGCGAGACCGCCCGCCCTTAGTCAGCATCTCATCCTCGTGGCTTAGGGATACTTGGAGGTCAAAGCGACGACATGTGTGAGTTAATAATCCCGGACATCCCTTTAATGACCCCACAACTGCTGCTGTGGAGTGTCATTGTCAAAATATTACCATACTCACTAGAAAATGGACATGTGAGATCCGTAGAGCATCATTTAGGTATCTTTCCAAGCTGAAGAATAAACAGCGCTGAATTCTGGTTTTACCTTTCCATGTGCAAAATAAATCCTGTGTGATGACATTGTTACCTCGTTTATCACAGTGGATACACTCTAAAAACAACCTGCGATAGGTGAAACCCACAAAGTGGGATTACAAATGCTTTAATGCTGTAAAACCCAACACTACACACTTTCTACACTTTTCTCAGAAAGTCATGAACATTTTCAAACGTTTCCCTCTTGTTTGAACTCTCAAAAATCAAACCATGAAAAAAGTCCAGTTTTATAGAATGGCAAGAAAGATCAGCTCACAATTGAAGATTTATGTAGATTTGGAAAACTGGATGTGTCTGTGCAGGAGACAGAGCATGGAGATTTATTTACAAGGTCTACACCCAATCAGGATGCAGATAAAAAAAAAAAAAAACATGCAAAAATTGCACTGAAAAATATCTGAAACAGCAAAACCTTGACAGGTGAGCCGTTTTATAACAAAAAAACACTTAACTACACACCAACAGCTCAGTTTAAGTTTGAGCCATACATTTCCACCATTGAGCATTCTTCTTGCTCCATTCCTTCACTTCTGGAGCCAGAAAATGTGAGCTGAACTGAGTAAAATGACTAGGACTTGCTGGGTCACACTGGTCTTAACATCAGTTGTAGGGGTGATTGTAATGCTTCTTGACATGACATGAAGCAAATAATTTATGGTCAAAGTTTATTTTTAATGAATCCATAGATGTGTAGACAATAGGGGAAGCTCTGTTACCATGGTAACATCATCCAGGGGATTGTATTCGAATTATTTAAGTCATAATTGAAGCCAAACATTTTCGTAAATTTTCAAAAATGTTAGATTTTAAATAGCAGGACAGACATGTTCACCCTCAGTTTAGTTCCTAATGATGAATTGACCACAGAGGTGTAAAAAGGCTTTGAAGCTGAAGCGCAGCTTCAGTCATTCTTGTTGTGAATTTGGCCTGTTTTACAGCGGAGTAAATGGGGACTGCTTCCATTGTCAGTACCTGGACAACTGATATGTCTTTCAGCCTGCAACAATTCATTTTTCTATCTCATAAATGAATAAAATGTGTTGTCATCAAATATAATAATTGAAGTAATCTTTTAGAAGCCTCTTCCCTAAAAGCTGTATAATCATTAAAATGCAATTTGTTTTCTCTGTGCTCAGTTTTCTGTTGCACTTGTCTGTATTCATAGTGAGTTTGTAATAAATCAATGTGTCACCTGTTTTTCTTCTGTAAGCTCATCAGCTAATTAAAGTCACCTGGATAATGAGCTGAGTGTGTAAACTTTGCTCAACACCTCTCTATCTTCTCATTCCAGCAGATTTGTCATAGCAAAGGAAATCCCTCAAATGAAACACTCACACAAACTAGAAAAAAACATTTACAGAATTAACCAAATGCATGCAAAGATCTAAAGTCACAGAATGTGAAATCTAAACTGTTTTTATTGTTTTACAATTCCAAAATATTACCAAAAATTCAAACCAGAGATCCTTTTTTAAAGAATCCTTCAGGTGAATTGCTGAGTCACTGGATGGCATAGACCCTGTTTCTCTGCTTCTCCCTTTGTTTTGTTCTTGGATTGACCAGTTTTCTCAGTGTGTTGTCTCAGTGTGTTGTTGGATTTGTAATGCTGTGTGTGCTGATCTTTGCCCAACACACAAGGATTTCGTTCAAACTTGCCACGCAAGAACCAAAATACGCCACCGAGAGCCCCCTCCCTTTCAGCAACACCAAGACCCCCACCAAGTAACAGGACATTAGCCGATCATTCTGATGAGCACTGGGTTATTGACTTTAGCATTGGCTCACATCTAATCTAGTTATTGACCTGTAAGCCACACCTTAGAAGCAGCCAATGCAAAAATAACCTCAGTTATCAGTTGTCGGTTGAACAACCAAAAATATTTTAGATTACATTTTAAAGTCCAAGTGTCCTGAAGTTCAGTATCTCACCACAACAAGACCTGGATAACAGATCATTTTCACAAACAGGTTACTAGTTTGACATTGATTTACCCACCAACAACCTGTGTATGATAGCTGAAGTAAGGTGGAACTGCAGTTTAACTCTTTAACATCAGAGCTTGTCGTCGCAAAGCGGTTTTTCTTAGCTTCAGAATTTGTCAGAGTTTGGTTAAATGCATGAAAAGTCAAAATGTTTAGTTCAGAGAGTGTGTTTTTTGTCCTGTCACTGGGTACAGTGCCAGTGTTAAAGGCTTGTGAGACATGAATTTCTTTATTGTTTTAGATGACAATGAAGGCAAATAATTTACCTGTTAAAGGAATCACCACTTTTAGTTCTTTGATTCAGCATCAATCACTGACATGGTTTCTATCTATGGAAATGGAGATTAGGGCAAATAAAATCCAAAAAAGATAAAACAAGCCTTTTTATTCAACTTTTTTCTCTGCTATCCCAATAAATGTCAACATTTTTTTTAACCAAATTTAAAGCTTCAAGCATATTTTTTTCTGTCATCTTCTTGAAGCTTTTTTGTGTGCAACCTAAAATGGGAAAGTTGCTTTAAATTTCCACTTTTACCATCTTGGTTTTGAATCCGGCTTATGTATTTGATTGAGCTTTCATGTTCATGTCCTAAACTGCAAGTGTTTGTGACTTCAGCAAAATTCTGGGGCGTGACATCACGATCGACCCAACAAACCCAAAACAATGCAAACATTCTGCACTAAATGCTTTTGCTCCTATGGTTTTTTTGTTTGGCCTTCAAAGGAGGGCAAAAGATTTGATCTTTTTTTAAGTAAAAGTTTGTTTCAGGAGCCAAAGACACTTCAGACTGTGTAGAAATTGAAAGCTTGACAGCAGGTCTGCAGTCCCTGGTAATGGCTACCCAGGTGAGAGTGGTCATCTTCAGGTCAAAAGGAACGTTTATTAAAGGCTTACTCTGACTTGTGCTGCAGGGAAACTTACGGCTCTCAATGGCAAAGATGGTGAGGTTATGGACAGAGTTTGCTTCGCGGTCCAAAGGTTTGGCTGTGCTGATGACTCCACTTAAAGCATCAACATTGAAGAAGCGCTCCAAGTCTGTGTTCCTGTCAATGGAGTATCTGAGAACAGAGACGCAAACGTAAAAAACAAGCAATCCTATTTTTCTGCTTTTGAAAGGAGAGTTCTCTAAAGGACACTCTGGGATGTATTCAAACAAAAATAACTGGTTTGACACTTTCACATTCACCAAAAACTACAGTCTAAACTTGGAACTTAATATTGCAAAACTCCATTAAATCATTGATAAAACCAGGGATCGCTCACTTGTACCACGTTATAAAACTTTAATCAAATACTTTCAATGCACATCAATTTGTATTTTCTTGGGAAAATCATGAGTTCAATTAACAGACATCCAAGGGACATTACTGCTATGTAATTTGACTCTTGTGGGAGCATTAGTTCCACAATAATTTTCATTCCAATTGATGCCGTAAAATATATTGCTGATTCTAATAACAGCCGTACGAGCAAAAAGAGGCAATTTTACAGCTACAATGGAGGAGTAATTAGATTTTCTGATTAAGAATACTAACAGTCCTAACAGACTGAGCATGAATACCACACAATATTCATTCAATTAAGAAAGAATGTGTTGGGATCTCAAGACAGGCTGAAAGGCAAGCGCTTGCTTTGAGTCACAAATACCGCTGCGCAAGTGTGGAGTGTTGACCCTCCTGCAGGAATGCCCTTCTTTTGTTTAGGAAGGCATTTTGCTTTTGCAAACGTGGCACTTGTTAACCCCCCTACCATCTGGCCCTGTCTTTGTAAAAGCCATGCTGCAACTTTCAAGAATCTGTGGGGGTTGTGTTGGCAAATAACATAGACTGCTTGATTACACATGGCCTTTAATTTTGATTTGTTTTTATGGGTACATCTTCGAAAAATTAAAAGATTATTTTAGGAACATATAAGTATTTTTTTAAGGTAGAGAAAGAAATTATTTGTACCTGACTGCACTGTTTGAGGTGTCTGGATCATGAGCTGAGACTCTTCCTATGGAGGTGCCCATTTTGGCGTCCTCTGATATGACCATCTTGCTCAGTGGAGTGGAAAAGATTGGTGGCTCGTTCACATCTTCCACTGTTACCTTGACTGACGTTGTGTCACTAAAAGGGCCCAAACTCAAAAAGTTGGAGTCAATATTCCTGTTTGTGGCTTCGATTCTCAAAGCAAAGCTGCTTCTTGTCTCAAAGTCCAGCGGCTGAAAGAGAAAAATGGAGAAAACAGTTTCCCATTAAAACCTGTTTGGCTATGATTGTCTTTTTGTTGTTCGAATGAAATGAATGTTGCAATTTTAAACTGTGCAATTATCTAGTAAAACTGTATAAGTGAACAATGCTACATATTTCTTTTGATCATTACACTTTATATTTATGACCACAACATTACACAGCAAAGATGTGTAAGATTAGTTTTGATTAACAACCATTTTAACTGATTAATTTTTAATATAATTATTCAAGAAAAAAATAAACGAGAAAAACAAAAATAGGGGGGACTTATAAGAGATAATGCAAGAAAGAAAGGTGTATTTCTTACTTTGTGTGTTAATGTACAGTGCATTTGGAAAGTATTCACTCACTTCTTCTACATTTTATCATGTCAGAGAAATAAACTTCTGCTGCCTTGAAGGTTGCAATGAGCACAGTGGCCTCCATCATCGTAAGTGGAAGACGTTTGGAACCACCAGGACTCTTCCTAGATCTGACCGGTAAGCTAAGCTGAGCGATAGGGGGAGAAGGGCCGTGGTTAGTGAGGTGATCAATAGCCCAATGGTCACTCTGTCAGAGCTCCAGCGTTCCTTTGTGGAAACAAGGGAACCTTCCAGAAGGACAATCATATCTGCAGCACTGCACCAAACAGGCCTGTATGGTAGATTGGCCAGACGGAAGCCCCTCTTTGAAAGCACATGGAAGACCGTCTGGAGTTTGTCAAAAGGCACCTGAATGACTCTCAGATCATGAAAAATTCTGTGGTCTGACGAAACCAAAATAGAACTCTTTGGAGTGAATGACAGACGTTTTGCTTGGAGAAAACCAGGCACCACTCATCACCAGGCCAAAATCATCACTACAGTGAAACATGGTGGTGGCAGCATCATACTGTGGGGATATTTTTCTGCAGCAGAAACTGGAAAACTCGTCAGGATAGAGGGAAAGCTGACTGCAACAATGTACAGAGACATCCACAGCGCTTTTGATCTCAGACTGGGGTGACGGTTTATCTCTCAGCAGGACAATGATCCAAAGCACACTGACAAGATATTGAAGGAGTGGCTTCAGAACAACTCCACCAATGTCCTTGAGTGGCCTAGCCAAAGCCCAGATCTGAATCCGAATGAACATCTATGGAGAGGTGTTCAAAACGACTTGAGGCTGTAATTGCTGGCAAAAGTTCAGTATGTAAGTATTGAGCAAAGGCTGTGAATACTTATGAAAAAATTATTTTTCAGGTTTTTCATTTTTAATAAATTTTCTACAACTTCAAAAGAACTTTTTCAACATTGTCATTATGGGGAGTTTTTTCTCAGGAAGAAAACTGATTTAATCAATTTTGAAATAAGGCTGTGACATTATAAATGTGGAAGAAGTGAGGCTCTGTGAATACTTTCTGGATGCACTGTAGATTTTTGAATGTTCCATTTTTTCTTATTTTTTATACTGTATACGTTTTCTTACACAATAATACACATTAATCCTTTTTAAAATCGGCATTTAAAATTAATGGATTTTTGAAGAAAAAGGTCAGCTATGACATGATTTACTTTTACTTCCTGTTTAACATGTATTTCAAGTAACAACCTTAAATTATTTATCAGAAAATGTGGGGAACATTTTTAAAATAATGTATATCAGAGGTTTGGCAGCATCATGTCTGAGGAGAAGAACCTAAGCAAATATAAAAGCGGATTTGATCCACATTTTTGTCGACGATTATTGCCAAATTTCATACAAGCTCTTTTTTGACTGTTTCAAAGTGTTTTTAATCTAACAGACTGGTGTGAAGTCCTTTCCTGTGTAACTGAGCGGTTGTTATGACAGGCCGTTTGTTATTCATCGTGTACCTTTTGCAGGATAATGACCCCCTCTTGTGTGTCCTCATCTGTTGTTATGTTGAACATGCCGGGCCCGTCACCGTCCATGATCCTGTAGTCGATCTCTGCGTTGGAGCCTATATCAGCATCTGCTGCTTTGATTCTGGCCACCACAGATTGTAACGGCAGTGACTCCAGAACTGTGTACTGATAGCTGTCTGCAAAAAGAAGCACAGGAGTGCATTCTAATAATGGATGTGCTCATTTCAAGGCAGCAGTGAACCCTCTGTTTCCAGTTCAATCTGCACCACAGATAGTGGAGAAAGCTAAAGTTGAGAAGTTAAGCTAATTAAGAAGTGGAGAAAAATGGTACAGGGGGAGCAAACATCCCTAATTCTTGTTTTAGAGTTTGAAGCAGCTCCACTTTGCCTCTTAAATCATATAAATAATTCTGGTAAAGGAAATAAAAAAGATGAAATGTCTACTCAAGGGTTCTATTACTCTGAATCTCCATTGTGCTTCCAAAGCCTTTGTTTGACCCCCCCTTGGATTGAAAGTACTCTAACAAAAATAAAGATGGAAGTCACATTTATAATCATAATCTCCTCGATCGCCATAGCAGAGCTCATTACCAGACCTTTCTGTGTTCCTCACAGTGCCTCCCTCAGCCACCGTCTAAATGCTAATCTGCCTGACATTGTTTGCTGCCATGTAATCTTTATAATAGCTTTTTAATTTGCCATGGAATAGCAGCCCTTTAAAGGACCAAAAAATTACTTTCCTCCCACCATCTTGGCTTTGCAACTACCTCACGCCCCATGTCTGTCATTTCTAGCAGATAACCTTGCCCCCCTCCAATAGATGCTGCACTTCAATTCTGCATGAAGGTGCACTGACCCGGTGAAACTCTGAACTCCACAAATGCAGTTTTCTCCTCAGTGAGGCAGCATTGGGTTAAAATGACACTGATGGCTTCTTCTTCAAACTTGAATTCTTTGTAAACCCCCTACCCCCCACAAGGGACCGGTGAATTGACTCAGCTACAAGTCCAGTGGAGAGTACACAAGCCAGTCAGTCAGCAGTTGGGCTATCAGCAGCAAATGCAATTGGCAGTGCTTGGGATTATCATGAGAGGCTCTGCATGTCTTTGAAAGCTCAAGCTTGGCCTGGAAGCCATTAGCCGTCTGTGAAATAAACTGAGAAAAAAAAAAAAAAAGATGCCGGATTGATCTTGGTATCCAAGGCCAGAACCAAGCCAGCTTAAAAGAACAGGAAGTATTTGCATTTGGTTCTCTCCAATTCCCCAAAACAAAACATACGCAGCAAATTGAGACTGCAAATGTTAAGAGAAAAT
Organism: Oryzias celebensis; assembly: GCA_014656515.1. Classification (NCBI taxonomy): domain Eukaryota; kingdom Metazoa; phylum Chordata; class Actinopteri; order Beloniformes; family Adrianichthyidae; genus Oryzias; species Oryzias celebensis. The sequence goes on along the minus strand of BNCR01000012.1, from coordinate 28,726,307 downwards.
GATATGTCTATAAAAACAAAGCCTAAATTTTATGTGAGGATTTCCCAATGGATTTTGTTTAAGAGGGAAATCTGTACTTTTGCATTTATTGCATGGTTTTGCATGTGATATTTTAAAGAGTTTTCCAGAGATATATACGTCTGGAAAAGCCTTCCAAATCAGCGAGAATTCCATGATCACTGAAACAAAAATGTGTTTTGAACTTCTGCCTGCATGATCCGCACACTTGTGGTATTTGAGGGGTCAAAGCTAGCAGAAGAGTTGAAGAACTGCAATTGAAAAAGGTTTTTAAAATGGGGTCTTACCGCGGGTGAAACGTGGTGGATTGTCATTTACATCGGTGAGTGTCACCGTGACAGTAGTAGTTCCAGATAGGCCTCCCATTTGGCCGACCATGTCTTTGGCCTGAATAACCAACACATACTGGTCCCTCGTCTCTCGGTCCATGTTGGGCAGAGCTGTTCTGATGACCCCTGAGGAGCACACAACAAGGACAGATTCAAAACTGCTTAGGTCCAACGTGGTTTACAGTACCTGCAAAAAATCCATCCATTCAAAAATCCATCTCTCCATCCATCCATCCATCCATCCATCCATCCATCCATCCATCCATCCATCCATCCATCCATCCATCCATCCATCCATCTCTCCATCCATCCATCCATCCATCCATCCATCTCTCCATCCATCCATCCATCCACCCATCCATCCATCCATCCATCCATCCATCCATCCATCCATCCATCCATCCGAATGGATCAGAAATTGTTTTAAAAAGTAATAAAAAGCTTGCACACAGCAATACCACTTATGAATAATGTATGCTGGACATGTTACGCTTTAATTTCTCTTTGTCAAAACAAACAATTAAAACATGGTTCCTAGCAATAAATTAAGCAGCAATGACAAGCAAACATTTACTGGAGGTGTCCATCATGGCCTGTTTACAATGACTAATGTGCTTGGAATGTGGTGTCACTACAAATAGGAGAGTAGCTTGATATGAGATGAGGCTAATGTTAAGATGCTCTCAGAAAACACAAGGAGACACTTCAGCCTTGGGGGGTTGGCATCATCTGTCCTGCCATCCATCACAATTGATCTGAATCAGAAAGAGATAACGATCGTGACAACAAAGCCATCAGATGACTTTTGTTTGCCTTTTTGCACTTCAGCCACTGCGTGCTAGCACACCAATTCTTTTGAGCAAAGTTAAAGTCAATATGCTCAAAAGAGAACATTTTTTAGGTAACTTCTTGTTGGGGGGTGCACGGTGGTGTAGTGGTTAACAGTTTTGCCTCACAGTGAGAAGGCCAAACTTCTTATGCGGCAGGGACCTTTCTGTGTGAAGTTTACACACGTTTTCTTTGCGTTTCTTTGTGGGTTTTCTCTCGCTTCCTCCGAAAGTCCAAAAGCATAATCTACATCATTATTGGTTAATCATTGACTAAATTGTCCCTGGGGTGTGTATGTGAGTGTGTGTGGTTGTTTTTAATTGTTTTGCCCAGCAATGGACTAGCAAACTGTCGCTGGCAAACCCTCTTTTGCCCTTCAGTAGGTGAGTTAGCTCCACCTTCCCTGTGACTCCAAACAGGAATGCAATGCGTTTACAACATAGATGAATGAATGTCAATGTGTTTAATTTCAACCCCCTTTATTAAAAATAATTATTCTCTCAGAAAAATTAACTAAACACATTGAAATGGAAGGAAAGTAACCTAATCTTTTAAAGGCAATCATGGCTGCCTTCAAAGTTAATGACTTGTTCCATACAATGTGTTTTATTCATTAAAGAGTTCTTAATAAAGAGTTCCAACAGAACACAGAAAATTACTAATGAAGAATCACACAGAGCACAGGTTCAGCATAAATGAATCAGATTTAGCCTTGTTATCCTGTTCACCATCTAATGAAGAAGATCAAAGGATCAGGCTTTGTTAGACCTTCATCCATAATGAAACTCTCATAAACCTTTATATGACTCAGCGTTACATGAAACTGATGTCCAGTTTGATGAGCCAGAACAACAACAACACTTAAAGTATTATTTATATAAAAAAAGTAGAACTGATCAATACCTTGAGAAATGCAGCAGATAAAGAGAAATGTCAGATACTACAGAGATTAAACAGGTCCTGCTTTTTTCTTCCCGGTTTTTCTTTGAAAATAACTTTTGCTTTCCCTTTTCTCTGTCATTTTTTACTGCTGTTCATTTGGTTAAGTGCTTGGTTTCACAACATACGCTGTCCATCTCTTTATTCCTTCCTCCTTTCTTAAATCTGAATCAATTTTTTGTTCTTTTAATAATTTCAGTCCAACGTTTTACTATTCTTTTCTTTCAATCTCAGAACCATTTTAATTTGGAATTACTTCATGAATAAAAACCATTACAAGGATCTAATCAACATGAATTAGGCAGTGAAATTAGACAGCTACAAGACTAACTATGTAGGCACAAAAGGGTCTAAGTCTGTGTCTTCCTGTGCCTGTCCCCTGCCCAGTTAAAATACAGGTTTTTGTCAAGAAGGGCATCTGACATCTCTGTCAAACCACCTGGGCAAATCAGTGAAAGCTGACTTTCTCTGGTCACCCCTGAAGGGATACACATTAAATCATTACAACATTATATTTTGATGTATTCTGGTCATGTTACCAATAATGCCAAAGACAAATGCAATTTCAGACTTTAACAACAATTTTCTTTTTGATGAATACCATTTTGAGTATAATCAGCTATCAGAATCAGAGATCAACAGTTTTGCTTCTAAGCTTAAGGATATTTTTGCACGGCAAGCTAGAATATAGTTAAAATGCAGACCCATTCCATATGTGTACTCATTATCATATGGTACATCATATGTTGAAACTAAAAGGATCTTTGTCCAAATTTGTTGACTTGATGTTGACTTCAGACTGGGTGGTGCTAAATTCTTTATATTTTTTACTAAATGAAGCCAAAACAATCACATCACTTGGAAACAAAGACGATGTTTTGGTTTACCAATCTCAAAAAACCCAAACTTCATAATTGTACCTGCAGACAAATGACTGATCAGAATTCAGAATCAGTGACACTTGGCAGAGTGAAAAAAGGACTGAAATTTGGCACACCTCTGAATCAGGGCAGCTCTACTGGATTCCAATTTTTTAAAAAGTGTATTCAAGATCAACAGTTGGACAAACTCAAGGTGAGAAAATGCTGCTGTTAAGTGCCTCATTCAAAATGTGGAGAAACTTCCAGCCTTTAAAGGCCTCTTCTTTTACCTGATAGTTTACCCCCAGGATCCATCCTAAGGGATGGCCTCAGGTTAAGAACAAGTGAGGTCTGCAGTATGACTCATCTATACATTATTAAACCAGCTGCCTATACCAAATAATACCAAAGAAACTCTCTTGGAGATGGAAGGTTCAGCATGTCCTGGACTAGAGTGCGTATTATACCACATCATCACACCTTTACACCCTAGCACATCAGCACTTTGTCTTACAAAGTATGAAACTTGCTTTTTATAAATAAAGATTGATTTGATTTGGTACCCAATGTTCATGAAATTGGTGAAAGTTTATTTCATGAAAGAAATCTTGGATTAATTATGAAAGGTATGACATTAAAAAGTACATTCAATCTATTTCCCCGGTGACTCGACCAAAACAGTGTTCGATGGTATATTATTCATGTTGTGTATTCTGTTGTAAATTATTCTTTTTTTGTGGAATTTTTTTCTTAAATTGTCTTTACTCAGCTCTTTCTGCCCCACACAACTGAATTTACCGGTACATACATAGACTCACTTTATTAAGTAACCTTTACTAGTACCGTTTGGCTTCTAGAACTGCTTTAATCCTTGGTGGCATGGATTTAACAAGGTACTGAAAAGAATACTCGGAGAGTTTGTTCCATATTGACATGACAGCATCACACAGTTGCTGCCGATTTGTCGCCTGCGCATCCATGATGCCGATCTCCTGTTCCACCACATCCCAAAGGTGCTGAATTGAGTTCAGATCTGGTGACTGTGGAGGCCATTTGAGTCCAGTGAAGTAATTGTCATTTTCAAGAAACCAGTCTGAGATGATTCCAGTTTCGTGAAATGGCACGTTGTCCTGCTGGAAGTAGCATCAGAAGATGGTACACTGTGATCATATAGGAATGGGCATGGCCAGCAACAATATTAAGTTAGACTGATATTGCAACCAAGCATGTCAAGAAAATGTCCCCCAAACAATCACACCACCAGCCAGAACTGTTATTATAAGACAGGATGGATCCATCCTTTCATGTTGTTGAGGCCAAATTCTGATCCTACCATCTGAATGTTGTAACAGAAATCCAGACTCATCAGACCAGGTGTTTTTCCAAATTTTGACTGTCCAGTTTTGGTGAGCCTGTGTGAATTGTAGCCTCAGTTTCCTGTTCTTAGCTGACAGGAGTGGCACCCGGTGTGATCTTCTGCTGCTGTACCTTATCCACCTCAAGGCTGGACATGTTGTGTGTTCAGAGATGCTCTTCTGCAGACCTTGGTTGTAACCAGTGGTTATTTGAGTTACTGCCAAATACAGTCTGTTGAGTTTGCCTTTCTATTAGCTGGAACCAGTCTGGCCATTCTCCTCTGACCTCTGGCATCAACAAGGCACTGGCACCCACAGAACTGCCTCTCACTGGATACTCTCTCTTTTTCTGACAATTCTAGAGATGGTTGTGAGTGGGTTTCTGAAATACTTATAGACCAGCCCATCTGGCACCAACAACAACGGCACGTTTAAAGTCTCTTAAATCACCTTTCATCCCTATTCTGATGTTCGGTTTGAACTGCAGCAGATCATCTAAATGCATGGTGTTACTGCCATGTTATTGGCTGATTAGAAGGTCAGACAAAGTATTTTGAAGATCGCTTAATTTCCTAAAACACACCCTGAAGAAAAAGGATTGAGAACGCCACCAGAGGAGTAATAACAGAGGCTGCCCATGGGCTTTCTTTATACAAGTCTTTTCAGCATTTGTGATGTCTAAAAAGGATATGCCACATTAATCCCATGCTTTGTGCTCCTGCTCTGTAAATTTAAAGCATACCTTTAAAGATCATCCAACACTTATACGACTTAACTGTAAAGTGCAACAATATACTAAAATGAGGGTTGCAGCTGTGCCACATGTAAAGACTAATACCATTTGAATTTATGCTTTGTGGGCTGGACATTGACTCAAGGGTGAATAGCATGGACAAGGCAGCATGAAGTTATGTGCAAGCCTCGAACATTAAGTGGGTTTTTCAATGCAACTGTTGAGACATAGATGGAGAATAATACTTCGAACTTCTATGAGAAGGAAGTTTCCAGAAAAAAAACCATATTGGACTTTTTAATCTGTCAGTGAGTTCAGCGCCATTTTTGGCAGGAAATGACATCACCGGAAACTAAAATTTTCTAATTTTGGATACATGGATGGAACAAGTCTCTGTATTATTGGGACACACCCACTAGGACTTCTAGTACATAAGAAAACTAGACCACAAGAATTATTTATTTTATTTTATTTTTTTAGAGTAAAGACAGACTTACTTGTTATTTTAAACTAGACATAAGGTGGTCCTTTGGAAACTGTGGATAACAACATTAAAGATTTGCTAATGCATGCCTTAGTTTTAGATTATTATACTTGACATGTGGTTTACTTTTGCCTTCTTTTAAAAGACGGCTACATCAACATAACTCATCAATTTTTTTTTTTTTTTACAATTTCAAAAAGGTTTGGAATGAGGTTCACAAGGCATGTTTTTGTTTTCTGTGCATTTATGGATTGTCTAAAACATTTCAGTAATGACACAAAAAAAATGTCTCTTCAAAAAACTAATTCAAATTTACATACATACATATATATATATATATATATATAATCTCAATCAAGTAATAATGTGATGTTACTATCTAAAGCCTAAAACGCTTCACAGTCACAGTCCCATTTACACATGCTGACATACATTCACACACTGATGGTGGCTCTGCTGCCTAAAGGCTGAGTTACACTGGTTTATTCCTGTTGCATTGACACAAATAAATTGAACTTTCATTAATCAATCGGAATGTTTACATTGCCTCCATCGTGTCTGCCGTCCATCACTCTGAAATGGACTGAAAACTTTACGCTAGAGTTCTATTTCAGTCCGTTGCCATGTTGATTTCACACCAGTGTAAATACACTGTAACAGTGGCATCAACCTGTAACCACCAGGAGGACTGTGGGGTTCAGTATCTTGCCCAAGGACAGTTCAGCACATGAGCGAGCAAAGCAAGAACTGCTGGTGTAATCTTCCGATCAGGGGTCGACTGCTCTACCACTGCACTATGGCCTTCCCGTGACTTTTTCTGCTTTCTCCATCAATGAGAGCAGCTTTGTGTGCACACAGCAGCATGTGCACATGAAGATTTATATGATATGATATAAAATGCTTGGCCCACAAACGTTTCCTCCCTAAATGTGCAACTCATCACATCATCATCTCTGCATGCCTCACCTCTTTTCTCCTCGTTGGTTGAATCAGAGCGATGGGTCCCAGGAGACCCGTGCAATTACACACATCATCTCTCTTTTTCAGACAAACTCATACAGTTTACATTTCACTTCAGCTCAAAAAAAAGAAAAAAAGGGTTTAAAAATGGCAGCAATCATTTTTGAAAAATATTTTCTTTGTTGTTCGATACAAGTGTAATTACATTCCCTCCAGCTGAAAACTCTTAATGGCTCCTCTAATTAAATGTCTCAGTCAAATTATAGTGAACTGCTTTTCTTAGCCCTACAGTGGGTTGATCGATATAATAATAATCATCACTTTGCCTGATAAAAAGTGATGTTTCAACACATCACAAGAGGATATAGACTGAGGGAATTAACAGTTTTGTCTTAGTAAAAAAAAATCAAAAACATGTTTTTTAACCTGATCTGAAATTGTACACGTATAGCTTTTTTCCATGCTGTGGCATCCATCTATCCTATTTATCCCGTCTGCACACAGTATAACCCAATTAAACAGTGCTAACAACCGCTGCAGTTCATGTTGCGACAGCACCCAGGAACCGTGTTTACTGACTTCATTCTGTAGGTGACTTTAATCTAGCGAAGATAGAAACAAAGAAAGTTTTCCTTTCCCCACACAAATGTACAGACCCAGCATGCATGTCCACGCTTGAAAAAAGGATTATCAAACGTTCAGGGGGAGTAAAGCTGGGGAGAGAGCTGGGTAATGGTTGGATTTTTCATAACAACTGCAAAGAAAGCCTCTAAAGGAGAAAATAGAACCTGGTGGAGGTAAAATAGGAAAGCTAAAGCTCAGATAGGTTTCACACACAATTGACATACTTATTTAATATCAACTCAGTGTGCTTGAGCTGGAGAAATTTTGGCTGTGGTTAATGATGCTATAATTTTTGTTTACAGGAAAATAAAAAATATATTCAAATATGGCAGGAACATTTCTCTTTCTTTTGTCTGGCCAGAAGCAGATGTACACCGCTGCTCCACCTGCTGATGTAGCACTGTTGTTTGTCTGCTGGGTGCAAACCCCCCCCCCCCCCCCCCGCGCTCTATCTCTGTTGCCCCGTGCTGTGCTGGTGTCATTCCTGGGGAGCGGCGATGATTAAAATCCTTCTGTCGTTATCTCTGCGCGGCCTCACTATGCGCCGTGACTCCTCGCCTCCGGTGCGAGCCAGACGCATTGTGGCCGCGCATTCATCTAGCTGTCTCCACACTACTGGCGGCAGACGGGTGGGCCGTGCTCCCTGCTAAATCCCAGATACTTGACATTTGTCTTGTGAGGAGGAAATAAAAGTGCAGGCTTTGCAGGAGCCCTCTGGCTCAGCGTGCAGCTATGAGATCTCCTGATGAAGGTGATGAACACTTAAACATGAAGGGTGCAGGATGTGATTTGCTGAGCCTTCAGGCAGTCTGCTTACAAGGAACAGATCCCATAACACACAAAAACAGATCGCACAAACAGGGAATAAAACCTGCGGCCCAGGCAGTTTATTACTGAGTGACATTCAAGCCTCTCAGCTTGATCACAAGTTACTATAGCTACCCAGGGATCTACAAGTGTGAAAGAGCCACACAACACAGCGCCATCAAAGGCCGACTTGCATGAGAAGAGTCAAAAAAAAGCGAAGGATGCGGGCTGGTTTTGATTCCAATGAAGAGATGGCACCTTCTGCTTTATATTACCAGCCTGACCAGCAGGAGGCGGCCAGATTTATACCTACCCTTGAGCTGTAACTTTCTCAATTTAGCAGAGTTGCCACAGCAACCCAACAACAAAAAAGAGAGGGTTTAGAGGAGTGCAGGCATCATAGTCACTGCCTGATCACACCAAACCTCATTCTCTCCAGACCCTGATGTCAAATGTTCACATCTACAAGGATTGGACATGGCCTTTTCCTTTATTTGAGTGACTTTGCTTTAATTAGATTCTTTGGAGGAGTCAAAGCTCTGTCTGTCAAGGCTTCTGCTGCCAGAGCGCCTGTCACAATCAGATGTCATACTTTCTGAGAGGCACACCATGTCACATCCTAAATACTCCCCTTCTGAAACTAATTAATCCCCTCATTCACCAGTTCCTGCTACCTGAATTCCTTTCTTGTTATTCCAGCTGCTGGGGTTTTGTGATCACGCATGCATGCTTAGCAGCACTAATGCGCTCGAGTAATTGTCTCTAAAGTACTTGCCATATCGCCAAGGTGTGCGCAACTAGAGGCAGCTGTTCAAACCTCCTTCAGCCTGTCATCAATTAGAAGGGAGTCCTTGACAGCGTTAGTGTTTGAGCCTCACCTTCAGACTAAACTACAGGCAATCAATCAATATACATTACAAAACTCTGTCTTAGCGTAGCACCTTTAGGCGCAGTGGCTTGCTGACATTACGCTCAGCTTGGAAGTTATTGGAACTATTTTTGGATTAAATACTTTTCCCAAGGGCACCTTGCAGATTCAATTTGGGATTAGGGACCAAAGTAAAGAGACTTGTTAGAAGAGCCAGGATACTACCCACCTAACACCAGGTCACACACGTCCTTCCCATGGCCATTAGCACTCTGCCACTTAACCGCTTGCACGGCGTTGCAAGTGTTGAGCTCAGAGTGTATTTCAGCTGCAGCACTTTGTCAAAGTCAGGCAGCACGATGGTGCAGGCATGTGCTGCAAATGGGACTAATTAGAAACCTACAAAGACAGAGGCGCGGCACTCATCGTACAACACTCAATCCTGTGCTGCTGTCTGAAGATACATTACAGGTATCGACACCATTTAACAGTTAATACAAACCAAGCAGTTCGAGGAGAGCAAAGTATTTAATGACTGCGCTGTGATGGTGTTCAGTGTAAAGTGGCAGCACAGGATAAAGGAGCATGTTGCTCTCATTAGAAAACTGAATACATATACAATCAAGTGCTTCCTGACTTGCTGCAGTTCTAATTGTGTGGCCTGACTTCATGACCCTTTCTAATGTTGTTTAGTTCAACATGCTATGGATTTCATTTAATTTATTCTACATTTTGTTCATTTTATGGTATTTTCTTTGGAAAGGTTATAGTCACACAATTTAGATGTAATCCCTTCAGGTTTATAAAGACCAATACCACCAAAACTGAACGCAATTCGACTATAGGCTGCTTAAGTCATAGGCAAAAGTAAAAAGTTGTTTGAATGACTACTTTAAAACATCCCTGAAACCAAAGAAAGAGAAAAATTACTTCATTTTTCAAAGGTTTACTCTTGATTTGGTTCTTCTCTTTAGTCTTTGTCTATCTAATCAAGTATTTTATATCAATAAACATTCAAGTAAAGCTATTGTTTTTGTGTTTCTATGTTTTCTGTGTCACATAACAGTAATTTATTGTAGTTTGACTAGTTATTTTATTACATAAACGTACATAGAAACAATCCTTCTAGGCTACACAACTCTTTGAGCTTACATATTTTTTTGGACTATAAGTTACTTTGGAATATAGGTCACAGCAGCAAAAAAGAAACAAAAAAATATTATGAATTGGTCCCCTGTCTCCCCCTCTGACCACAAGCATGATGCATTACCTGACACTTTCTGGGCATCCAGACTACACTTCCCATCAGCCCCTGCTATCACTCCCAGAAGCTCCACAGCCATTGTCCATCTGCAATCACTTCCAGCATTTTATAGTCAGAGCACTGAGCTCGCTCAGTGTGAAGTCTTGTTTGTGCTACTCTGCCTGCATCACTGAGCGTTCTTATCCTGATCTGATCTGATCCAGTCTTCTGTTCACCTGACCCTGCTTCATCTTCGAATCTGATTGTTTGCCGCCTGCCCCGAGCATCGCCTGTTCCCTGACCGCTCTTATTGATCTCTGATGTTCTTATGTTCGTGTTTATTCTCTGCCACCTGATCATCTTGAAACACATATTTAGTAACTGAAAACAAAACAATACATTGAATATTTGAACGCTTCACTTCCATAACCTTATTAGCTTCATGAAACAGGAATCTAGTAAATTAGTGCAACATGTCAACCAAAACTCCTTATATCACCTTAAATCACTTAATCTATTGAATTTTTCATAGACAGTGTCACGTCTGAATAATCTAAACAGTCATATATACTTTAAGAACAACAAATCCCCAAGTATCAATATATCGCATCGCAATATATCAATTATTCAAATCAGCCAATCGGGTTTTAGGAAATCAGGATGTGTGGCTAATTTATGTCCTACACAAACCTTGAGGATCTAAAACTTCTACAGATGAGGGAATAGATTGTATATATATATATATATATATATATATATATATATATATATATATATACAGCGAGAGAGAGAGAGAAGAAATAAATAGAAAAAAACATACATTTTTTACATCCATTATTTTTTTCAGCCTTTGACTGCTGCTTATTCCACTGCTGTTAATTGTTCTGCATTTTTTAGAGCCAAAGTCCACCTTGCTGCTTTACTGAACTATAATCAGCCCACAGAGTTTTGTCCCTTTGAGCAAGGACTAATTACACTATCAATTTCATGGCTGACTGCTTTTTATACCCACAGCTGATGTGCGTCTCCCCAAACTTTCATTGCAGCAACTGAACAGGCACAGTAGCAACAAGTGGTAGGAAAAAAAAGCCTAATGTCTTAATTAGTGTGCAGCAGGAGCAGAAGTACAGCAGAATCCTGAGGTAAGGGAATTTAAACTGTGCTTACCTCTCATTACTCGTCTTTGCTGATCAATTAAAGGTGGACAGCTCTGAACAGAGGTGTGAATGTGCTCTGGGGTGATCTGAGCTTTGAACGAATTACTTAGCAGTTTAAACAGTAAGCAGTCACAGCATGTGGTATTTCTCAATTCTTCCAGAAAGTTGCAACAACAAAACTGAAGATATTAAATGTTTAACCAAACTTAACAAAACTGGAGAAATTAAACAGTTTCTCTTTTTAAAGTTATAAAGATCCTATAAACTCTCATGTGCACTGATGTATAAAAAAGATTATCAACAGCTTTGCTTGCATGATAACTGATGTCAGGAACCACAAAGTGAAATATCTAATTTCTCTGGTTTTGAAGAACAGTTTTGGGGAAAATTGCTAATATTTTTCATGTTTATTTAGTAAAACTTTGTGAATTATGATCATGTGAAACAGAAATCAAATGTTAAAGTAGAATTAAATTAATTATTCCCTAAAACATTGTGACTTTACATTAATCTATCTAAGGGGAAAAATGGTCTGGATTGAGTCCGCTTAATTTGGTCCGGATTGAGGCTTGAACCTTGCATTTGTTCTGTTTTTTAGACTGCCTTCAACCAGGCATTGTTGTTTCGAGCCAAAGCTTGTAAATAAAACCACATGACTAAAGATCTCTACACTCTACGCCAGGAATATGAGGGCAGGAGAAAGCACTGAAACAAAGAATAATAGAAGTCCTGCGCTTTGCAATCCTTTTTGGGACAATTCACTGATTCAAACTACATAATTTGCTGACCAATTTGGTATTTTTGTATCAAGGTCAGGTACAACACTTTTTACATTTACTAAATCGGTAATATGGAGGCATGCTGCAAGGCGGTTACTGAGGAAGGAACGGATAAGGAGGTACGCAAATAAGTGTTTCTGACATATATATTGTTGTCAAAACAGTTTGAGAAGCAATGTGAATCATATCAAAAGTTGTTTTAATGAGCCTGGATTCATCTGACCGCATTTTAATGAGTTGCTTTGTCTCATCGTCGCTCCATGTTTCTCTGCGGCTCAGCAGTTGGTTCCATCCTACTCTGTTTACATCTCGTATTGTCCTTAAGGCTACGGTGGCCGTTTTGGTCCAGTTGTTACACTCTGAGCCTATTGAATCTGAAGAATCTCAAAGTGAACCGGAGCTCAAACCGATAACACTTCAAAAGATGGGTCCAAGAGCGGTTCCTGGTTCTGGACCAGGGTCCGCTTAGGTGTATTTAGACTCAAAATTTGTTCTGTAATGCCGTTCATCTTAAGTGATTCAAATGTGTCCAGTCTGAATACCCTAAACACTTCTGCAGAAACCATCTTTCCAGGCTGCAACATTCATCAGAAGCATTCTGGAGTGGCCTTATAATGAAAAAGAAAAATAACAACTGCGTGTTCTGCAGATGTAATCATAAACATCCCTCAGTTCAATGTGATAACTGAAGATAAGTGACACCAACCATATCAAAAAAGATTTTCACGATACAGGACTAAGCCGTTAATGTTGTGAAGCAAATATTCTGCACTTAATAAACCCAGAGAATCATCAAAACCCAGCAATTTTATTAATTGCTGAATGCAGCGAGCATTAATTATACTTAACTTATATAATTAGATTGTGCAGCTTTTTGCTGAAGTCTCTGAAAGGAACTAAGACTGTTTTCACATGTGTGTTAGGATACATTCACACTGCAGCTATTTGGACCAGATGTGAAAACTCAACTGAACTTTCATGCCGACCAAACAAACACATCTTTGTCTGTCAAAAACTGCTGCTAAAGATTCTCTCGCCACGCTAAGAAGATTGTCAAACTATGTAGACCAGATTTTCTTTGCTCTTGCATCATAGGCAGCAAATGTTTAGATTCTCCAAACAAGCAGCTGGACACGATTTGCAGAAAAAGGTTGTCTCAAGACTGAACAGCAAAAGCAAACAAAAGACATACATTTTTGGGTCTCTGGTGGTGCCGAGGTCTGCTGAAGTTCCTCTGGAGTTTTTTTAGATGTGGAATTGATCACATTTATTATTATCTGATTAGATTTTTCTTCAAGATCTCAACTTTTTTTCTGACAGGTAATTTATATCTTATCTCCACTGTTTACAGTTATAATCTTTAAGTTAACGAATTGAAGTAAATCAATGGCTTCTCCGAGAGAGAACAGTCAGCAGCATCTCTCAGTGTCACTTTGGCCTGTACCACAATAATGAAAAAAATACTATCAGACATTTATGAAAGTCAACATAAACTTGGATGGAACAATTCATAGTGTCTGAGTTAGAAAATTTATTTTTGATTATTTTCTGAAACCTTTTTCCAAAACTTTCAATATTTCTCCTTAAACATTAGTTACGTGCTCCCATATAGGTTTTGACCTGTGTGTGTGCTGCAAGTGTTGAGGTTGCCTGGGCCAGTGAAGGGTTGCAGAGAGGAGGCGCTGCATCATGACCTCTTAAGACCTAAGAACTAATATCTGAGCTGACCTTCTACCTACACAAGTAGTCACAGAGCACCAGTTAAGAACCTAACTGCTGTCTAATGTAATTTCCATGCATGTGGACGACAGGTTTTAAAAGGCTAGAGCACAGGTATGTTCTGCAGTTTCATTAAGAGGGATTCACAGAATTTGGGGGAATTGAAGAAATGAAAAACTGGTAAGACACACCTGCGTCTCATCTACTTCACTCATTCTAACTCTTACATGTTGTATGAGTATTCACTACAAACTGTAGACAAAATGTGCATGAAAATTTTTGCTCGACAGGATCAACAAGCGATCCATGATATTGATATTTCATACCTGCATGCCCCGTACAGGTTTGCCCATTTTTTTCTCTAGACAGCATGTATTCACCAGTAAGGACAGTTGTGACTAAGACTTGTCACTCAATAGACGTCTTTTTGTGTATCTAGTGAAAAGTGTAGTTCACCTGAGGGAGCCTCATCATCTTCAGGGTACATTGCTGAAATCAGACTTCTGCTGCTTTGGGGGAAAAAATCTGCTATCGCTGAAGTGGATCAATATCCTGATCAATGTCTCATTCCACTTTCACATAACCCACTGACATTTAAGAAGAGAAATATTAGTCAAATAGGTTTTGTCCTGTTTGTTGTTCACAGCTGCTGCTGTGAGATACGGGCTGCTCCTGCATTTGAATGCAGAGCAGGGAGCTAATTGTTATTGGTCCACAGACATGTCGTTTACTGCCAGTGAGGTTCTTCTTTAAAACTAAGCAAAACAGAAGTTGTACTTTTTAGTATAAAACACTACAGAGAAGAGCCATGACTTTGCTTTTAGACTTCCTGTGAGGAACCCCAGTAAAATTATTTTAATTTGTCAAGGAATTACTATGATATTCCTTTGAAAATGAATATTATGAAATTATGAGAATGAATGAAAGCTAAAATACACACATTATAGCAACTTTAAATCATATATGGTTAAAATAAGAGTCAAAATAAATGCATTACATGCAAGATTTTAGCAGACGGTGTCAGGGATCGTACTCCCAGCTCCACCTCCAACCAGCAGAGGGAGCACTCTCCTGAATATTGATGTTCTCCGCTCTATGCCCCCACGTCCTCTCCAGCTGTTTCCCATCATCATCATCATCATCAACCCTACCATATATATGCCCGATCTGGATTATGCTCATTGCGAAGTATTGTTTTGCCCAGCATGCAATTCCGAGTCTTCTCCTATGTCTTGCCTTCTAGTTACTGACCCTTGCCTGCTTACTTCAGTGGCTGTTGTGCCACTGAAGTGTCTGTCTTCAGTGTCTGTTAGGGTGGTCGGCCTCTGATTGCAAGATTGCAGTTGCAATTCCTGCCTTGCCCGCCCATGTGTCAAAGTGTCCTTGGGTAAAACACTGAACCCCACATTCCCTCTGATGGAAGGTTGGCGCCAGCGTTCGGCAGCGGAGCCGCCATCAGCGTGTGAATGTGTGTGAATGGGTGAATGGACCATGACTGTAAAGTGCTTTGGGCCTTCAATCAAGGAAGGTAGAAAGCGCTCTATAAGTATACGCCACTTACCACTTACTTCGATGCCCTGTCTCACTCCTCGTTTCTGACTCCTGCCTGGCTTTAGACTTTGTCCTGTCTATGCCCTTGCCTGTTGTTATTTTAATGAATCAACCTGCCTGCAAATGGATCCGAACGCCTTTGCGTCTTCGTCACAGACAGTTAGGCTGATATAAAAGTTTGACCTGATCAAATAAATAAATCAACAGGTAAAACATATTTTTCCACAAATGCTGCACTTTTAAAGTCTGTGTTATGAAAGTGATGCTGAGAAATCTTAAAAGTATCAGAAATCACATTTTTTGATCAAAACGTTGTTTTTCTTCTTCTTTAATCTCATTGTGCATGAAAACAGTAACAATAAAAGGCAATTCAGATTTTTACGCAACAGCTTTTCCCTAAGGTTTTTTTTTTTAAATGAAAACGTTTGGTGAACAATTCAACACTTGAGCTTAAAGACAAAAACAATTTTTAGTCCCTGTAGTCATTCATATACCTCCTACACATTGATTTTTTTCCCTTTTCTGCTCTTTTGTTGTATCTTGTATGTTTATATAAAGCTTGCTTTCTTTTCCCCGCTGTAAGTGTTAAGCAACTGATTGAATCCTCTGTAGAGACATTAAATACTAGTTTGAGTGACATTTTTGGACCTTTTTAATTTTAAAAATGTGCAAAGTCAGTCATATTTTGGTATTATTTGCTAAAACACATGGAGCTGCACAAAATGTCCCAACTTTTAGCTGCCCCTTGCTGCCCACTGCTAAAAGAGTTGGTAATTTCAACATAAGGTCTAAATTTGAGCCAATAAAATTATAAATGCATCAAGGTAAGACGTGATGTTGAGTTTTTTTTTTTTTTTTTTTTAAATCATAATTCTATTCTGTTCTCAGTTGCCTTTGAAATTGTCAAAGGTTATTAGACCATAATTCCTATACAACAAAAACCTTAATTCTGCCCTGATGAGAGTTTGACAGATTGTACTCTTGATTTGAATTTTGGGTCTGAAAAACCATGACGCAAAAACACCATAGACACTCGAAATGCAGTCTATTCTAAGCTAATTTAAAATTAATTGAAAAAAAAAAAGTTTGAATTAGAAATTGCAAAATGCTTTTAGATTTCCATGATAGTAACAAAACCTTGTGACAATTTAAACTGCAACTGACTGTGCTCTTATTAAAATAACTATTTATTAAAATTGTAATTTTTCAAATTGAATTGTGAATTGCTAAATGCATTTTTAAATTGCATGATCAAATTGTCAAAAAACAATTTCACTTTGAATTATGGGTGACAAAAAATGTCCGTAATGTAATAAAGAATTTAATCTGTTGTCTTAAAGAAAAGAAAAGGAGAAAATGTGTTTATGCCTGAAATTTAGCTGCAGGTTGGTAATAATTACTCAGTTTAGCTGTCATGGAAACTCTTGTCATTTGAGTGAAATCCCCCAAGATTGCTCAAAAAAGCAAACAATTTTACATTTACAATTTTCTACGTATGAAAAAGACTTTTCCCCCTTTTTTTTATTTGAAAGATGTAAACTTGTCTTCCAGTCTTGTTCAAACACCTGACTCTAGTTCTTCGGTGTTGCCACACAGAACTGAATTTCCACTTTTATTTTGCTACCAGCAGATAATGATCTTTGCACTAAAGCTGCAAATAATGAGGCACAAAACTTAACTCTAGCAACTTGTATAATAAAGTTATCTGCATTAAAATGAGAAAACTGTTGAAGGTCTGTGAAACTGGATAAAAGACTGCAAGATGAAATGTGAGGTAGTTTGTTGACTTGTGGGGCGTTTTATCCTGAGAAAGTGCAACGGCAGTCCTCGCTGCATCTTTATCTCCGCCTCATTAGCTACTCTTCTGCCTCTGCTTGGCTACCTCACGCAAAGCGCTCTTGCAAGTAAACAGGAAAATAAAGAAGACCATCCCATAATATGAGGCTTTTTCCTCTGCTATGAGAGCGCTGCATGCACCCATTGCTGCGATTTTATGAATGCTGTTCCAATTCACAAACTGGTGAAAGCCACTGCAGTGCAGGGATTTATGTCGCTTATTTTTCACACTCAGGGAGAGACAGAAATAAGAGGGACGCTCCACAAAGCAAACCCCTTTGTGACCTGTAAGGTTCACTGTAAACATCCAATAAGCCTAACCACTGCAGAGAGGAACATTTTACAAAGAAAAAAAAATTGAATGCACAACAGATGAAATGAAAAGGCTTCATACTGTGTCGGGATTGTGGCTGTGGAGAAAAACATGTCACAAGCTGCAGAATTGATCAACATGTTGAGCTGAGAAGTCTACTCAGTATCACAGAATTCCTTAACTTTTTTGGACATTCTAAAGGCCTCCGGTTAATGATGAAACTTTCACAAGGAACTTTTTTTTTTGTTTTGAGGGAACATTTTCCTTTCAGTTGCTCCTCTTTGGGGTCACCAAAGTACTTCACCTCCATCTCTCCTCACTAACACCATCCACCCTCATGTCCTCCTCCTCTACATCCGTGAACCTCCTCTTTGGTCTTCCTCTAAACCTCTTTCCTGGTATCTCCAATCTCAGCATCCTTTTGCCACCATCCTCACTGTTACTCTGCTCAATGTGTCTAAGTTATGTCAGTGTGCTTTTCTGCATTTATCTTCCAAACATCTACCATGATGGATTCATTCCTGATCCTGTTCGGTCACTTCCAAAGAGAACCTCAACATCTACCTCCAGCTCTGCCTCCTCTCTCTGCATCTGAGTCTCTAAACCAGGGGTTCAATCTGGAGAGGGATCTAGCTACAGACGAGAAGATGCTTGACATCATCGGCCGGAAACAGAAATTGCTTGCACACATCTCTCCACCTCTTTTCTTGACTGTTTACCCAAAGTTGTTAAAGTCCTCCACCTTTTTCTCCTCTGCTCCCTGTAACCGCATTGTTCCTCTTGAATTCTTCCCATTTACACACAGATGTCCGTCTCGTTGCATCTGACCTTCATTCATCTCCTCACCGGAGCAAACTTCCACCTCTCTAGATGTTCCTCCACCCTGCTTTCACTACAGATCACAATGCCATCTGCAAACATCATAGTCTACAGGGATACCTTTGCAACCTCATCTGTCAGTCTGTACAACTCCACAGAAACATTTACTTGTCTGATAAATCCTAACTGAGACAAAAATAAAGTTTCTCACTGGAACTCAGTGCTGAAGTAAAGAGCTTAAAGGGTTTCTGAGAATCTGAATGGATTTGCTTTGAAGCTAAAGCTAGTTAATCTGTTAACAGAAAGTGAACATCTTGAATGAAAAGAGGTCAGCTTCCCTTCTCAAGATTTCATATGCTGTTCTTTTGCAGCTAATTTTATATCACAAATTCTGATGAAAATCAAACTTTCTTTATTGTTTCTGCATGAATTTGTATAAAATAAAAAACAATCATTTTGTGCAAATTCAGTTTTTGGATTTGTTACAAATGTTTAAACTTTGTTTTTGAGTGTGTTCGCATTTATCTAGACAGAA
Organism: Oryzias celebensis; assembly: GCA_014656515.1. Classification (NCBI taxonomy): domain Eukaryota; kingdom Metazoa; phylum Chordata; class Actinopteri; order Beloniformes; family Adrianichthyidae; genus Oryzias; species Oryzias celebensis. Next base: position 28,707,550 of record BNCR01000012.1, on the reverse strand, counting down.
AGAAAAACTGTGGTTATATAACATTAAAATATATAATAAGTTAATTTTAATGAGCAAAACTGTGTCATCACTGACTCTGATCAGTGCAGCTGGTTCATGCTTATGGCCTTTAAAATGACTTGCATTGCTTTCTGTAACACTATGATGTTGATTTTTAAAAACCTCCTTATTACAATGTTTATTACTACACCCAATAACTTTTAAAGTGCATACATTTTGGCCCTGTTGATGGTTTATGTCACAAAAAGGATTTTTCCACCCGTTATTTTAGAGCATGAGTGGCAAAACCCTCACATGCACACGGAGAACGTGCAAACTCCACACAGGTCCCAGCCGAGATTCAAACCAGGGCCTTTTCGCTGTGAGGTGAAAGTGCCCGACATCATTGTGCAGCCTACTTTAGAACATTTAATGATTCTTTTCTAAATGTTCACATTCTTTAAAAGATGTATGGATTTTAACATACATTTCAGAGGTTGGTTTCTAACGCTCATTCTATTCCTAACTAGTCCAGCAAATCCTCAGTGCCAAAAGCAGCTCCTGTGCAGCTCCTGAATATGACAAGCTGTCAAACAGCAAGTAACAGAACTGGTTTAGCTCTCTGACTTATCTGGAATGCAGTAAAATATGTTGACAATAGAATAAGGACATTACAGACTTTAATCATATCAGCAATAATCACTGCAATCATTTTTCTACCAAAAGTAGAAACAGTTTGGTTTCAAAAAATGCTACAATTAGTGTCCATGACAACTGTGTTAAGAGTAATTTTTCCAATTATTTTTTTTTTCTACTTGACACATGTTCAATGCTGAAATTTGAGCTTTTTGAAATATAAAAGAACAGTAGGTCTTTGGTTCTGCGTGTTCCAACTGTCAGGTTTGTTTTTCTCATATGTTGGAAAGTCTGGGGCCAATGCATGTCAAACTACCACAAAGCTGATAAACTGACTTTTAAGATCCAGTCCAATGGAAATGGTGTTTTTAACATGCTCTTGTGGCATTTTTTTCTAATGATGGAGGGCATGTAAAGACAATTAAGATTTAAAATTGCATTTCTGAGTTTTTTTTTTCATTGAAAAAAGACAAAGATGAAGCGATATCATTTGGAAAACACATGTATTTGTGTCATACAAATATGCTGGATAGGTCACAAGCTTCTTGCTCTGTAATGAGGACGGCGAGGTTACTCTGCATCAACAGTCCCGCCCATAACTTAGAGGGGAATTTCTAAAGAACTCCTGCTGCTCTGCAGCAACTATGTCCTAGAAAACGACACAGGTTTATTGATTTTGGTTAAAAACGGCAAAATCATTAATAAAAGACCACTGGGAAATGCTATGAAAATAAATCAAAATATGACTGGAATGGAACTTTAGACAAGTTCAATCCAAAGCAGTGGGTCAAGTGACCACACACTTCTAAACATACAGACATTGAGGAAAATAAAAACAATAAAAAATAATTGATCAAACTTGGTTCTGTGAATAGTGAAAAACAGAAATACAGTGGTCCCTCGCTAAAACACAGTTCAACTTTTAAGATTTCACAGATTAAATTTTTATGCAGTTTTACATGCTTTTTCTTCTAACAGTGCATTGTGTTTTGCCTCCTGATTGACTGTAGAGCACTGTCAATAAATCCATCAATTTCCTCTGTGCTGTGTCTCCTGTACAGAATGTGTTCAGTTTGTCATGTTTACATAGACCTTCATCACGATCTGATCTTTGTCTTCATTCTATGAAACTGGACTTGTTTTTTCTATGAAGGCTTGCACTTTGAGAGCTTAAACAAGACAGAAAAGTGCAAAAAATGTTCATGTCTGCCTGAGAAAACTAAAGTGTGTAGTGAGGAGTTTTACAGCCTTTAAACATCCATGATAACCATATCTTTTTTTTATTTTTAGAACATAACTCCCACAATAAATGGGGGTGACTATATAACAAAAAAATATATATATTTTTTACAAAAGTGCTTTCATGTTTTTGTTAAGTGCAGCATCCAGCAAAGAGCACAGTCAAGTTCCAGGCTGGATCTCCTTCTGTAGGACAAAGGCGAGTTTATTAACTCGTCAAACAAGTGCGCACAAACACACATACAAGCACGCACCCACACACACATCAGAATGTGCTCCTGCTAAGGATCCTGCTGTTGGGATTCTGCCAACACCAAGGCTTTCTGCTGCCCATCTCTGTCTGACCACAACTGATTGTGCTTGGCTGTCTTCCATTCATGCAGAAGGTGATTGGATCTCTCGACTATGGAAAGCAATACTGGTGTGAGAACAGAGTGGCGTTGCGTGGCGTGCCGACAGAGTTGCAACAGCAGGTTGCTTTTGCTGGTGCATCGCACCAAAATCCCACAACAGGTGGGACTTTGCTCTTGAAGACACGAAAACTTGTTTTTTTGTGGACAGCAGTAACTTTAGTAACCACCTGGTGGTTCCATCCAGGCCTCAAGGGCCAGTGTCCAAAATGTTTTTCAACCAACTTGCCACTGAAGCTCCTTATTGACTAAACACACCTGATCCAAGTAATCAGCAGCAGCTAAGGCAGGGTTTCTGGAAATCCAGGGGGAAGCAGTCCTCAAGGCTAGGGTTTAGACACCCCTGGTTTAAGAGAACTGGACTAAATGACCCCTCCCCCCCGGCATTCAAAACCGGAAGTATCTACTGGTTCCAAAAACACAATATCTTATAGACTTCTTCAGTGAAATAAACAGCTGTTACTCAGTCATTGTGTGGATGTTGTGTAGCATTCACACTATGGTGATCAAATTTTCTTCCGTTCACTTTTTCGCCTTCTGTAGCTCTTCAACTCCTTCATCTATTCAGCTGAGCTATCAAAATGTTCAGCTCTTTTAGGAGATGGGTGCTTGAAAGTTTCAACTTCATAACCCTTTAAGTTTTTAAACTATTCAACCAACTACTGCTTTTTAAACTCAATTGAAAATGGCTTTCAGAATCTTCAATCCCCCCTTGTATGACTACAAACTTAAAGCTCTACAAAACAATAGAACTCAAGTAGACTTACAGCTTCAGAAACCATTCAGCTTTTAAACTATTCAGCCAACTACTGCTTTTGAACTTGTATTTTATTTTTTAAAACTCCTTGTGGTTTTTGAGATATTGCAGGTCAAAGTCCACATGTCATCTTTGAGTCAGTTTTCAGTTCTGAATGAAAGTCTTTGCAAAATGAACGGCATTGAAGTCAGGGAGCAGAGTGCGTCAGAGTGGGAAGACCCCAACCCTGTTCATGGACTCGTTTTGCTCAAACCCTGACACAGTGTCCATCATAGAAAAAAGTTTTGAGATCAAAACTTAGGTCTTTTTCCTAAATTTCAGATGAAGCAACTTTGAAAACCTTGAGACATGTCATTTTCTCACAACGGTCCCAAATATCAGCAAAAGATGGTCACTTCTCCATTGATAATAATGCATTTCTGTCAGAGAATGTAGTCTATTTCTGGTTTTTAACTTGTGATTACTGCTGGATACCTGGGCCTAAATTCATGAAAATCCCACTTATTGTAGTGCATTATCTCTGGATTCTGACGGTGTTCATTTTTCCGCAGAGATAAATGGTTTAAAAGATATGAGCAATTGTTTGAGTCATGTCAAAACTTTTACTTTCACAGAGAAAAGCGTGTGCTCCCCTCCTTCTCTTCCTCTGCCTGCTAAAGCAGCAATGGTGACTGAACTTTTTCACACACACAAACTCACACCCGCGTACACACTGCTGGATCAATTCCACAGTTCTTCTGAGCCTTTTGAAGACAAATTAATGTTCTTTTTTTAAAGTTGGCTCATGTGATTGAGTGTCCACACTGAATCTGGTAGTTTGTGAGTTCAAATCCTGGCAGAGTAAAATTTTCTAAAAATGGGACCCAGCGCCTACTTCATTGATAATCAAAGTAAGGTGTTGTATTGCAGGGGTAAAACAACCAAACACTTCCGGAGGGTGGCTTCACCTGCAACTCACTGCTCCCCTAGGGAATAGGTCAAATGCAGACAAAGAACTTCATGCCCCAGGAGTGTAACGACTTCAGGGACTTTAACTTTTAACTTTAAATCTCAGAGATCCACTTCATCACACATTTCTAAGCTAAATTCAGTTTGTGTGAGATTATTGAACTTTTACAGTTAATGTAATTGGCAATGGCCAATGTAATTGGCATCCTGAGGTCTTCTAGGCTAATTTGACATTTAGCTATTATTTTACTTGGCTTAATTAGATATTTTCTCCAGTTTTTAAGCTAATTTGGCATTTAGCTAAAATTTTAGCAAGTCATCAGCTTTAGTAATTTCAGCTATCAGTTTCAGCTTTTCATCTATCAGCTCTAGCAAATTCAGAGGCAACATTCAGCTTACAGAATTCACACTAGCATTATTGCATGTAATGCTATGAATCTAGTTCTATTTGTCGGAATAACCATTCTTGTTCTGCTAATTTGTTCTTAACATGTTCTTGGTAATCCAGACTTGTATATATTTTTTTTTTCTGTAGTGCAAGTTATTCTAATTATAATCAGACCACATGCCTCATTAAGGTTGGTGGTGCCTGCTGGCGTTTAATGGTTTCGTGTGGACTTCCAGACAAGCTCACTCATGATTGGTGAGAGAGGTTTCCAAATAAATGATGACTTAGAACAAGTTGGACCAATGACCACTTATTGATGTCGTAAAAACATGGCGACTGAAGCGACTTCATTTGGTTGGAGCCGAAGTAAACTATTTTCTATAAATGACATTGCACTCCCTGTCTCCAGTTCTCATATACAGTCAATTGTGCAAACTCAATGATTTGCTGCATAAAGATTGAATCATCAAAGCATCAAGATCTGTGTTGGAAAATGTATTTTATTTTCTTACTGTCCTTTTTAGTTTCCGATTAAGAGGTTTTTTCAGGAAATAAAATAACAAATCCTTTCATGTGTGATTGTCAATCATTTGACAAACTTCCGAATTAAAGGAATCCATATATGGTGCAGTTATTTCATTTTCTCCTGGGAATCTCAAGTGCTCTCTTAGGCATCCATGCATGCTCCCACTGGCTGGCCAAAATATCAAAAAATGTTAAAGGACGAGATAAAAATGTGACCACTCGCCTCTGGCTGCTAAATGCTCTCTAACTAACACTCACGCCCATTGATGACTCTTGAATGAGATTTCATTAGATCAATATCAATTAGAGTGAGAGCAGATATTTACATAAGTGATGTTCCAGCAGCATGTCTGCTCCATAAAGCCCCCATTATTCTCATATCATGTTTTTTAGACTCTCAGCTCAATGACCGCCACTCACACTTTCACAGCCGCAGTTGAGGAGTTTCATTAAGCGAAGTGGATTCTTTGAATCCCCAAGGTTGATATTTGGAAAGCTTTAATGGGTTATGATTACTCGCTTTGAGAGGCCTGTATTCCTCCACAGCTCAAAAAGATTATCACCACGATCAAGTTTCCTTGCAAGTTCCTCAACAACCTAAAGGACAGCTCATTCATTGATTATGTGGGTTTGTCCAGTTTTATTTTATTGTGGTATTCAAACAGTTCAACGTAAAAAATAAAAAAAAACTGTGGTGGGCCTCTTTAATAGGGGATAAGTCAATGTTTTTTTTTTAATAGTGGTACTTTTAAAACATTGAGAGGTGTAATAGCAATATATTTGAAAATATGGATTTATAAAATTGCTATAATTAGACTGTTTCAAATCTAAATCAGCCCTTTGCAGGACTTGGTAGCAAAACCCTCAATTTCAATCGAAGAGGTCAGACTTTTCTTGTACTTGGCAACCAGATTTTTAAATATCCTCCTAATTTGCTTCTTTTAAAGTTAAAGTTAAAATGTAATGGTAACTCAAGACCCTAGTTTTAAATGAGTAAAAGTCTCAAAAAAATGTGTTTCTACTTCATCCATGTTGACTTGGAATTGCATTTATGGTCAAAACTCATGTTTGTGTAACAAAGAAAATTCTTCTGATCTGTTTTTTAACACAAATGGGCAATTTCAATTCCTTTAGCATAACATAGTAATTTTGGAATAATCTGAACTATCTTATTTGAAATGAAGGGAATCTTAACAAATTCTGCTTGGTTCCACGTTTTCTTGCATTCTTTCCATAGGAAATTGATATGGTTTCAGTTGTGAATCGGTGTTACCTGAGTATACTAAACGACAGCAGCAAAATAAATCATTTGGAGAGAAAAAAACATGCTGCAGCAAGTGAAGCGTCCATGGCGAGTTTTATAAAAGATCTTGATGTGACAGTAATAACGCAGGGAAGCTTACGACCATCATTGTCAAGGACATGAGTGTAACAATCCTTGTCCTATTCATTTTAAGATTTATTAAATGACAGCACTTTAAAAGCAAAAACGTACAAATAAAGTTAGGATGGATTCTGTAGGAAAGTAGTTGAGGCAGAATTTGATGTATGTTGGAGGATTTGTGTGTTACTGTTAAAATAAAGCAACTGTCAGTCAACTTACCATTGAACAACCTGAAAAAGCTCAAAGTTTTGACTAAATATCACATTAGAAAAGCACATTTAAGCCAATTTCTTCAACAGTAATAGATTTTTATTTCTTTTGCATGCTGTTTCATCTTTAAATTTTAGTCCCAGACTTTAAAATACTACAGGCAGATTTGAGCTGCCTGTAGGAAAAAAATGGGCAAACGTACATTGCACGCAAGTGACCAAACGGAAATATCAAGGTCATACACCAGTCACTGTGCTCATAGAGCAAAAAACATTCACGCACATTTTTTTTAACTCACATGATGCGAGCAACAGGTCGTAACAATCATTTATACAACACACAAGGGTAAGTAAGGGTGAAGTAGGTGAGACTCGCGTGTGTTGTGCAAATTTGTCCCTTTTTCAACACCCAGAACCCAGTTAGTGCTGTTCAAGTGATAATTGCAAGCTCTTCCTTGCAATTATCACCTATTGCACACATTCTGGCAAAGAAATAAGGCAATCAAAATGTAGTTTGTTAGAGAATCCAATGGTCATCCTTATGGCACTTACATATCAGGAGCACGTTCTGTGTTTTTTGAATTGGCGTGTGGTCAGTAGCAACTTACTAATGAATAGAGTGTGGAGTAAGGGTGCTGTATGACATCACCCATAGGTCATAACAGCATTCCTTACAAATCCACCCATCCATTTTTTAAACCCAGAGTATCCCTTTCAGGGTCACGGGACTGCCAGAGCCTAACCTGGCTACTGTTGGGCAAAGCCATGGTACACCTTGGACAGGTGGCTAGTCCATCACAGGGCCCATATAAACTTCATTTTATATTTACCATATGCATGACAGGGGTACGGTCCATTTTTCTATGACGTTCCTTGAGGTCATATAAGCCTCAAGGGAACTGAAAGAGGTCCTCACCTGATTTGCGGACACACAACCAACTACAACTCTCCATTGGTCTGGAAAACCCAAAAAGTTGCAGTGCCTGAACAGGCACATGTAACTTTCATTGTGATTGTTTCCAAACCTAGAGCCCCTGCTGGGCTTTGATGCAAGCCTCCAGCACATCTCTAGGCAAAATTTAGACCCTCTAAGGTCTCCAAGAGCAGATCAAGTATGTTTGATGCAAAAGAAAATCCAACATTAATGGAATTTTTATTATTACATTTTTCTTTTTCTTTTGTTTCATAAATAATCTAAGAAAACACTAGACTAGGCATTTTAAGAATTATTTTTGAAGTAAGCAGTAGAGCATGAAGGTTATTATCCAGGTAAAGCTTTAAACATAGAAATGTTCATCTTTATGCTGTTTGGTTTTAAATTGAGTGTGCATCAGCCCTACCTGTTTTGGGCTCCACTGAGAAGTATGGCTGTCCTTGGACAATGCTGTAGACCACCCGGGCGCTGTTGCCATATGTTGGGTCATCTGCATCTGTAGCTTCCACTTGCACCACCATGGTTCCTTTGGGATTACAGGCCATCATTAGTTTCCAAGACAACATCCAGAGGCCAAGTCAAACAGAGCTAAATGTGGAAACAGTCATCTCAACCGAGCGTGTGACCAATTCCACTTGAAAAGGAAGGGAGGGGAGCGATGAAAATGTAACTTCTGAGCCAATAAATAATCTCATTAGTCATTGTCTTCACACTGTCTCTGCACACTGAAGTTGCTGTTTGCTTTAGTTATGTGTTTCATTTTACACAAATTGCCAGAGTTTGAAGCAGTTTCTCAAAGAAATGCAAAGCAGAAGAACTGACTTGTGCTGTGTGACTCTTATCCTCTTATTCTGTGAATAAATAAACATCGCAGTTGTTACCATGATGCTCAGAGGATTCAAGTGTGACTCCCTGCCTTTGGAGATCACTTTACTGCCATTGTTGATCATTTGTTTTGCACAGATTGGTTAGAAGCACCCTTTTTATGCTTTTATTTCTGTGTTGACTCTGAAACAAGTCTAAGACAAATCATTAGAAATCCTACGCATCCATCAGGACTAGAAAACATATGTATTCTTTAAATTCATCCTCCAGTATTTTTGATCAAAGCAAGCTAAAAAAAAAAGTCAAAAATTGATATGTAAGACAAATAAGATGGTGTTCAACTGCTGGATTCATATAATAAAAGAATAAATTCAGAAATGTTCCATAAAGAAATCATTTTCATCTAAAAAAAAGGCTTGTGTGAGGCGCTTTAGACCAGTGAGCTTGCTCCCTGTAGTCGAAAGCAGCCGGGGTGCTCCCAGTTTGGATAATCTTTTAGGAATTCGAAGTACTGCACACAACTTCACTTCAAAAAAATTCTTGAAAAAGGAGACTGGAGCCCTGCAGCACAAATCTCTGAAGTGCTGCTTGTTCTGGGGGCTTTCAAATTGCTGTTGGTGCACAGTCAGGCAAATATGGTTAAATCAAGCATCTTAACTGCTTGAATAAGCAGTGTTGGTGCTGGTAGAATGAAAATGGATTCTTGAAAAATCTAATTTAGCACAAACATTGTTATCAATTTATCAAGAAGGATCTCTGCAGGCGTGGAGGGACACCGCCCAAATTCGTTTCCAAACTACCCTGTCAGTGCAGTGGAACACACCTGATTCAGACATTCAGCAGGGGGTAGGGCAGAAAACCGCAGCCCTCCAGGCCTGGAGATGGACCCGTCTGATCTAGAATACCTCATTAATGCTTGATATTCAAGAAGTAACAAGTACTTGACTTTAAAAAGTCTAAAAAAATGGTTCAGAAACTGACATTCCCTAGAAAAGCACATATTTTAAGTGAATAGCTATGAGAACAATAATTGAAAAAGATGACAAAACAAACCTTTTTGTTAACAAAAAGTGTTGATATGCTAATGTTAATCATCCATATTTTGGGGGAAAAAAATTTGATGTTCTTATATTAAATATTTTAAAATGTATTTTTGTATTCCAATGTGGAGCTAAAAGCATGAATAATGAGAAGATATGATTATTATATGATTATTATTATTATTATTATTTATTAATCTGATAAAGGGTTCATTTTACTTATATGTTTCCCACTCAATAAATCAATGTTTCCACATTGTACAGCCTCATTTAAAAGTGAAAATAAAGAAATAAAATACAATGAAAAACATTAAAATTGTTCAGTCCAAACACATTTTTCCACCCATGTGTAATTGTTCTTGTGCAAGACCAAGACCTTTAACTGTATGTAAAGAACTGGACTGAGTGAGTGAGACATCATCTATAGAAAATGACTCATTCCAGTTCCAACCAAATGACGTCAATCCAGTCGCCATTTTACCACTGCCATGTTGAAACCAGACGTCCTCAGTAAGCTGTAATTGGTCTGTGTTGGTCTGAAGGCCTCACTCATTACACTGAAAGCGAGCTCAGGAGAAGCTGTCAATTAAACACTTAAAACATTCACCATGAGGCCACCTACTTTTATTGAAGAAAATCAAAAATCTAATTAACATAATTGCAGGGTTTTTTTGTTATCCTTATAGTTATTTTGTAAAATCAGTGGCAACATTGTATGAACCTGCTCATTTTTTAAAATCATGTTTGCTTCAAAAATTATTGCATTCATGGAATTATGATTGGCAAGTGTCATACCTGCAGCTCTTTAACAGCCTGGGAGAGTTCCAACAACTGTCTGGCAATTTGATAAGGCCTATCTGTCCATTTTGGGAGAGAACAGGGCTGACTATTAACGTTTGCTGTTGGATGTGTATTCGAACCCCTGTAACTGTAAACGTCACGTGCCCAAAGCTGAGTCCCTGATTGGTTGATGGACGCGGCAACCTCCCCAGAGTTTAGATTTTTTCTTTCACTCTGGCTCACTGTGCCCGCCGCTTAATTCACGCCACTCAAATAACACTGTTTCCAGACCTTCACGCTACACCAGCTGTTCAAATCACGCTGCAGGACCTCAGATCGCATCTATAATATTGACTTAACATTAAAACTGGCCGCCTCCACTGTGCAAATCGTGTTCAGTATGAAAGCACCTTTATGAAGCTAAATAAAAAATGCTCCAAATCAAGTAATGAAACTAAAACATACGTGTTGGGAATATCAAAAAGAAGTTAAAAAAATATAATTGATGAGTTACAGCATGTTGTGATTTTCACATTTTCACACAACACAGAAAAAAAAAGTTATGTTCAACTGACCTTTGCAAAATGTCACGCTCATTCCACCAGTTTAAGTCTACAACCATAACCAAAGCTTTGACCTCGGCAAGACCTTGACTTTTTTTTTTCTAGCCACATTTTTATCTATCACCTCCTAACTTATCAAGCATCATTGGGAAGCCACCTAAAAAAAAGAAAAGCAGTTTGGACATTTTAAACAGTGCAAGTGTGGCAAACTCGCAACAGTGACATTATGCTTTTTTATTAGTTTTTTGTGATGGGGCAGAAGGGGAGAATGAGGGGAGTGTAGCAGCTAGTGAGGGCGGGTCAAATTGGGGCGGCGAGGGTAAGTAGCACCTGTGGGCCATACAGTGCCGCTACCGGCTTAAATTCTCATTTGTTTTTATAAATACTACTTTACATCTACTTTATTATCTACTTCTAAAAATTGTGAATAGAGATGATGACCACTAGCTTTCCTGCTATTTAACCCTGTTAGCATTATGGGATGAGCTACTTAAAGTGATCAACAGCAAACGAGCTGACTTGTGCTAAATGAAGGACTTGATGTCCTACAATAGTACCCATCCTGCTGCTCAACATTAAAAAAAGGTAATTCACTAAAAAACATTCCAATGCTACAAAATGCCCAATTAATTAGAAATGTTTATTTTATTCATGGAATGCCCCTTGAGATGTACCATCTTGTTTTTGAGGGGGTCCAAGTGTTGCAACTAAAAATAATATGCAAAACACAAACTTGCCTATTTTTAAAATGGATAATAAAATCTAAATAAAACATCAAAATATGTGTATATGGTCTTCAAGAGGTATTCAGAAAAGCATCTTAGCACAGGTCTCAAACTCAACAATTAACCTCACTCACATCTGCTCTTGTGTATAGTGCAGCACAACTCTTCCTCCCACTTCCTCTCATGCAGGAAAAGAAAACATCAGACATAAATTCTTCAGCGTTTCTTCTTAAAAGCTGCAACTGATGTAATGCAAGCTGACAGCTGTAGCCCGGAAGGTGAAGTAGAAAAGCGCTTGAAGATTTTGCAGCGAAAACACAATCAGCAACAATCAGTGGCAATCAATTTCAATAGGTTGTTCATTAGGATATAAATGAGTCTTGTTGTTCCAACTGGGCTCGTTTAACAGTTATAGATTTTTTTTCTTCCCCATTTTTCCCCAGAGAAGGCAATTTCTGGTCAAATAATTGACATCCCATTGATAATGAGGAAGTAAAAAAGAAGGTTTAATAAACGTTTAAATTACCATAAACAACAGCTTCGAGCCTTTTTATTTATTTATTTATTTATTTATGCAGTAGACTGTGCCTGAGTCTTAAAGCTTGCTTTACAGCAGTCTTGGTGAAATCATCTGCCATTGTTAAAATAACCTTCAAATGGACCGCTCTCTATGATTGTGGCTTTTCCAGTCTGTCAAGCAGATAACTGTTTGATGAGCGCATATTTCACTTTTCCTGACCAATCCTGAGCCTGTATGGAGACATATGACAAAAATTGCTGTCCTGCAAGTTAGTGATATCTTTACTTTGAGTCAAACAGCCTAATAAAAATCTCACTTTATTTTTTTTTTTTTTTACATGAGATGCATTTTACAGGCTTTTACAGAATGAAGCGATCATGGAAATTGAAGATTAGAGTCCTCCATTCAGGCCATAAAGTAGAATTAACAGGCTCTGGTCCTGGACGGGAACAATATAAAGGAGGAGAGGGAAAGAAAAAAGCTTGGACATGCTGGAAAAGTTATCACCATGCTGCATGTAGAAGGACACCTAGATTATATCATCACCTCTTAGTCATGACAGGTTATATTACAGGTAGTTTAAAGCACCAAGGTCAGAGGATGACTCTACGAAAGAACTCGGGCGACGACTGAATCCCTGTTATAGGTTGATAGTTAAAATCACTTTAAACAGAGTGGTAGCAGTAAATTGATATTCACTGAAGAATTGTATTAAACAGAGCTCCTTTGTGTTTGTGAAATGCAAAAGCAGGAAGGAAATCAGGGCACTTTCACACTGGGCAGTATAGTCTGGACCAGTTTGATTGTGGTCAGACTGTTCAACAAGCCAAAAAACAAAAGTGAAGAAAAAACATAAGTCAAAAATGTGGACAAAAATGTTCACTATGCAAATATGAGAAAACACAAGTCAAGAAAAAGCTGTGGATAGGATGTAGTTATTACTACATCACATTTCTAGAGCTGTAACTGATCATTTCTGAAGTATTATGACTAAAAAACATTTTTTAATTCAGATCCTTGATAAATGTACTATGAAGAACTGCTTAAGCACATTAGTAATGTTTCTAGAAGCAGTCAACTTAAAAAAGCCATTTCAACTGATGACAACAACCAAGTCATAAACTTTAAAGTAATAACCACAACAATCATTTTTAAAAGTCATGACAAGCTAAAAGACTCCTGTGCAGGATTTTCTCAATATAAATGTGTCATTTTTTCTATTAATTAATTATGATCACACAGTGTAGTTGAAATAAGTCGACAAGTTCCAAGCATCCTGTTAGGGATGAAATCTGCTCTAACCATCTTCAAGGCAGATGCAAAGGCTTGTCAGATCAGCTGAATGTTTTCCACCTACTTACTGTCTAATTTTGGTGAGGTTGTACAAATTTAAAGCTCCATCCCAATTATCTTTGATTTATTTTAAAAGCATTCCTAGTGGTCTTTTAATTATGATTATTTCTAGCCAAAATTATAGAACCTGACATTTTCTAGTATATAGTTTCTGCAGTAGTTCATTAGAGATTTGCCCTTACCATTTCTGAGAGGTCTACATTTCTCTCTCTCACTAGCTTACAGTCCCTAAGACCCCAACCTAACATGACCGGTGAAACAAAAATGGCGAGCAATATTGGAGACGTATAGTTTTGAGCCAGATTCCAGCTCAGAAGAAGAAAACGAAGACGTACGTGGATCTCTTTGTCTGCAGGTGGATGCATCAGAATGGGGCAGAGCAGGGAGCTGTAGCTTCTTTCAACCACATGTTTTCATCTGCTCTTTATTCACAATGATTTGAAAAAAGAAATACTCCGAAATGCAGTTTCAACATTTATTTTCTTTGTATATGTCTTCAGTCATGATAAAAATGCTAGAACATGTTAAAATACCAAAAAAAACAGGTCTTTAACGCTATTTCCCAGTTTTTAGCTACCACCACTGCTTACTGCTGCACTAAACCTCCTTCTAAATTCACAATGTTATGCTTTCTACTGTTTTTAATTTTAAAGCAGTCTAGCCATTTCAGCTTTTAGCATCAAGAAAGCCTGTTTTGTCTGAAGAATTGTAGCTCTTTCTTTTCTTATTCTGATCCATTTTCTCTCAACTTACATGTTAGTGTATGAAGTGGTAAAGAAACAATCCTCGACACCTAAAGTTCATTTGATCCCCCCTAATCTGTGAGCTTCCATGCACTAAAAATACAATCTCAATCTGAGCTGAACCATGAAGATTTGATCCGCAGAAACATGTTCATAGCACCAAAGATTTGAAATACCTAGAGTCATACGTTTCTGCAAGGTTTGAAAATACTTAAATGTTTATTTATTTATTCCAGCCTGAGACTTTACGAGGGCAAATAGAAAGTTCAGCAAATGGTGTCTTTCATTCAGAAGTCTCCGGATTAGAGGGCAGATAAGATCAAACTCTAACAGTGATGGAAAAGGAGAATATGGAGATTACTGTAAGTCTACTGAGATGCACCATGATGCTTAGTTAGGATAAATAATCGTCACCAAAAATAAATAAATATACTGAAAAAAACCTGAGACAAAAACATTGGTTTAGAGGACAAAAACTGTCAGGTACAAAAAAAAAAAAGACATACACAACTCTGAAAGAAGACTTAAATCAAATTTAGAAATTAGATTTACAGACTCAGGAGGACATTAGAAGAAGAACAATTGAGTGTAAATGTGAACCATGTGAACTAAAACTGAGGTAAAAGTATAAAGGGGAAAATTTGGATAAACAAAAACTATAATCAAGCTCTTCCAGCAGATATATATTTACATTCTATTACTTTTATTTTACCCTTGTTATAACCTTTTATTTTACATAATTGTTGTCTAATCAGTCCAGAACTGTTGTTTCTTGTATTACAAAACCTACTTTTAAGCTTTGGTAACACTTAGATTCTTTAATAATCTAGTTATAAGACATGAACATGAATTAGTAATGTGTTTATAAGCCTTTATGGTACATGTATAAGCTTTTATATATGTCTATATATATATATATATATATATGTCATATTAACATCTTTATAAGCAGCATATTAAACATTAACAAGGCATTAGATATACTCTGTAGATGCTAATACATCTTGTAGATGTCTCACAAAGGTTTATAAACACACCACTAATACTTTTTTTCATGTATTTTGAATATATTTTTAAGAAATCCTATAATAAAGCATGAACCAAGTTTTTTTTTTTTTTTTTTCTGTGTGAATTTATTTATTTTTCTAATCTTAATTGTGCTTAGCTTACACTGAGGATATATTAACATTGTATTTCCCAACAGTTGGAGACATATCAGTCAACAAGTGTGTGGTGGAAAGTTTGCTTTTAGTATTCCTTGTCAGGTTTACTTATTTTTTTAAAAATGGCCAAAAGATAAAAAGACCACTGTCCCAAAAATCTCCTATTAAAGAAGGACCGAGGGCAGGTAGGACCAGGGCTGGTTTAAACTGTATATATGTGCCAATCCTGGGTTAAAAACGAATGTGATTGAGATTAGATATGTTGTCATTACAATAGCACAAAGTAAATTCTTCATGTGCCAAAAAAAAGTTGGGGGCGTGTCAAACATGAACACTGCAGAACTTGATTATTCAAGTACTGTAAGTACTTCAAGTACATGCATAATCATGTAGACTGCAGAGCTGTTGATTGTCATATAAACAATGTTTTTGTTTTCTAATGCTGCCAGTCAGAAAGGTCCACTTTGCTGCATTTTCTAAGCTTTTACATACTTGATGTTTTTATCTAATAATAAAATACATGAATCAACATTGAATCAAATCGTATTAGTGGATCATTAGTGGTTTTTGATGATAACAGATGAGGATGGTTAACCTCTAAAAAGGAATATAATCAGCCATGCTCACTGGACTGTGGTTTGTGGACATCATCACTCAGAGCAGGAGTAGAATATGTTGCACAGAAACCTTGATTCTGTGCACCTTAAAAAGAAAACGAAACAGTTTTGCAAAGGAGGCCAAGAGAGAAAGCCTTTCTTCTGTGATGTCTTGTTCAGGCTTCAGGCAGTCGTTGCTCGGAAAAAATAAATTCCCAGCAGTATCATATTTTATATGTTTGGTTACATTCATTTATCCAGATGCTTTTCAGCTATCAGATCACACATAAGTTCCACCTGAGTGTAAGTCTCACCCTTGGCCAAACTGTAAAAAAACATACACAACTTATACTGCAAAAAGTACAATAAATAACAACCTCATCATAATTAGTTATGAATTGTATGGAAACTGGCATGGAGAGCTCTGTAAGATATTAACTGCAGCACAGCTGTTTGATTTGAACAAATTTAAATTAAACTTCCTATTTCTACAAGAAGTAACAAAGCTGACACCAGTTCTGACAAATGGACTCAACTTCCATCAAAAGTTCGACTTTATCTGAAGCAGAAGGCTTTTCTCATCACCTAAATTAAACAACGTCACCCTGTCTGTGATCAGCACCCCTCATGAATTAGACAGGAACTATGACAGCTGGATATAGGACTGGGGAGTATAGTAAATTTAAGAGCTGTGGCCTTGAGTTGACATTACATTGCCTCTGCTTGTAATGAGCCCTCAGATGGCTCCTGTGGCCCTTTGCCGTGTAGCGGCAGAGAGCAGGGTTGGATGACTGTCACACCTCCAACTGTCCTCCAGCTCTCCTGCCTTCTATTTGACATCTTTGCTGTGATTAAGACAAAAGCTTTTGGAGATTCTGGGGCTGTAAGGCCTAAGTGTATATGGATGGACCCTTCCTCTAATTACTTTAATTAATTAAATTCCTGATTTTCTTTAAATTGAACCCATTCATCAGCGGTGCAAATCCGTGACCATTAATGATTTAAAGACATCTATAAAGAAATTATTGAGGACAAGAGGTGCTTGGCCCTTGGGTCTTCTTTACTGCTTTGATAATTGCTTTGAGCAGATATTTACAAAGAGAGGAGGTGAGGCATTGCTTTCCTGTTGTGCTCCCAGGTTCTCATGAAGACTGAGTAAATAATACATCCTGTGGTTCGAGTCCTCCTGGATGTAGAGTTGCTGTCTTAGCTGTGGTTGGACACTTCCAGCCGTTTTGCTGTAATCCTCTGGTTCCTTAAAGCAAACCTGTGTGCTTCCTGTTGACAGCCAGCTGTGTAATCCTTCAGAGATCTCTGTTCTTCTGCTGTAAGCAAAGCACTGGTTGTTTCCTTGGAACGCCTCCCAGAGTCACCAGGTGTCTGCTGAAATTTTCATTTTGACTTTGAATGCTCTAAAAATGGAACAAAACCTTTTCTTTGCCTAATTTCCACCTGGATGGTGCCGCCCACGTTTGAGCCCAGGGGTCGTGCTGTGTTTTGCTTGCAGAAACAGTCAATCGCATATGTGCAGAGAGCGTTCACGAGAACCATGCCACCATCCACCCTACTTTGTTAAAGTTGTGCCTCAAATGACTTTGCCATTTTAGCACATGGCATCCTAATGTTGTACCCGTTTGCAGGACACAGTGTCTGTGACCCAAAAAGACTGGCAATATATTGACTTTTTAATAGTAAATTTTTTTGTGCATATTTTTGTTTTTTTGTCATCTTCATGTAGAAATAATTCTGCACATGAAATGCAGATAGGAAGGTTCTGTTACATTGTTGATGCTCGAAAATGGAAACTTGTTTTTTTTAAGACTTACCTCATCTTCCTAGATTTTATAATGTGAACATAAGGAGAAGACCAACAGCCATGGCAACACAACAACTTAACACCTAGTTGCGTAAGGTTTTATTTCTTCAACAGCTGTTAAGATTCTCAGAAATTCACAGAACTGAAGAAGCTCACATGCCAAAAATGTGAGCTGAGACCATTTCTAAAGCTTCAAGAGCTTGCTTTTCATCATTCATACAATATATTTGCATGAATACAGTCAAAAAGCCCTCAGTCTGGCTGTTTGGTTGCAGATCTTATGGGTAATATGGTTCAGATTCTCTTTTTTTCTTCAAAAAAGTGAACACAAAAATGAAATGAAAAGGCCTACATACTGCTTCAAGGGACAGCTGTGTGGAATTTTGTATTCATTTTTTGGAATCAATTCCTTACTGTGAGGAACGGGTTGCACATTTTTCTTCCTACTAAATCGGTACAAACACACTTTGCTGCCATATCTTTGACCAAGCAGTTGCCTGTCAGCGGCCATGTTTCAAGTTAAAACTGTGTCAATTATGACGACAGAGAGCAGATGGACCACCAATCAACTAAAACGTTCAATCACCTGTTGGTTTGTTTGTTGGTTGGTTCATCAAAAATGACCTATTACAATGATCGCCAAATGAGATTTTCAATTGCTGGGACACAGCACAACCAATGATTTTAAATTACATAATTGACTTCCTAATGTGTAAATGCTCAGAGAGTGAAAAGTTAGTTTTGTCACCTGGACAATTTAATGAATAAACTAATATATGGATTAGGCTCCATACATTCCCCTTAAACATCTTAAACTCTTATATACACTGTGTGGGATTCAAACCCAGTTTCATGTTCCACTTCATGACATCTTTTTTCATCTTTTATTTATATTATGTTTCACAAAGTCGAGTATTGATAATGCGTTGAGACTATGTATTAGATATTATCTAAAAAACATGTCATAAAGAAGAGGTGTACACCATTAATCATTAGGGTATAAATAAACCAGGATAAGAACAGAATGTATAGCAAAATGATGGTTGTGAGTTTGGATGCAAATGTTCAACTTTGTCCCCACAAGGTTTATTTCCAGAGATGTGATATTTTTAGCTGTGGTCATGGGAAAAAAAATAATTCAGAAGGATAATTTGTAGTTTTAGACTGTTGAAATGTTCATGTGTTATCAACCAATCCACTGGTTTAATCCCTGTCTGGTGTTCATCAACATGACTGTAGAAAT
This sequence comes from Oryzias celebensis, assembly GCA_014656515.1. Taxonomy (NCBI): domain Eukaryota; kingdom Metazoa; phylum Chordata; class Actinopteri; order Beloniformes; family Adrianichthyidae; genus Oryzias; species Oryzias celebensis. Next base: position 28,688,774 of record BNCR01000012.1, on the reverse strand, counting down.
CTACGTTTGTATCCATAGTTTCTTGTGACCTTCAAGTGCTAGGTTTTCTTTTACATTTCTCTTTGCTGCTTGTTCTTTCGGTTGATCGGTTCCTCCCACATTTTCAATCCATTCATTCCTTGAGTTTTTTTTTTGGTTAAACAATTTTTACAACTATTTTGTTCTTCGTTTACTGAGTTTTTAAGAGGTTTTTGTGCCAAGATTTTTGCCTTCAGCTTGTTTTTTTTTTCTTTTTTTTTCCTTTTTTAATGCTCTAACTTCCCTGAGAACCATGAGCACAGCCTGGAAATATGTCAATTTTTTTTTTTTGAGCTATAGTCTAGAATGACCTTATTGATTGTGTCTGTTAGGCTGTTCATAAGGAGCAGTTGTGTTTCAGAGGAAGGGCAGTAGACCTCTGATATGAATACTTTTGCAAGCCACTGTATCATCTATCTAAACATACAGGAAGTAGTAACATCCTGAACAGGTTACCCTTCAGTTTGCTATCAGACAGGGTGACGAAGATAAATTAGACACAACTATGAAATAAAATCTGTTTTTATGTGTTTATTTATAATTTTTACTGGCAGGATTCAACAGTACCAGCCAAAAACTAAATAAACTTAGCTTTTAAGATTTCCAAGAATGTGTTTGTGTTTTATAACTGCAATCTCGTCATCTATCCACTGAAGTTCTTCTTCCAACTAACGCGACAAAAGTAAAGACAATTTAACAACTTCAATCACTGGCTAGTGATGGTCATAAATATAAAAACATGGCATGCTTATATGACATTATTATAGACACCTGAAGGAATTTTTCTGTCTCCACATTGCCAGTCATAGCTCACTAGCAAATACAGCTCCCAGCATGCCTCGAAGCAGCTGAAGAACCCCTGGGAGGAAATGGATGAAGCTAAAGGTATCTGTGTGGCTCAGCCTGCTGTGTTACCACAGTTAAGTGGCAGAGAAATGGATGTATTGAAATGTGTTAATCTGGACCAGATATTTTCAGCAGGTAGGTCAACAAAAGCATTGGCTGGTAGAAACACCAATTTGCAAAAAAAATGCCTGTGGGCTTGGAACCCAATGTAGACCTTGACTTTGCTGGAGTTAGTTTATAAGCATGCATCACTCATCAACATTTCTAACTCAGGGGTCTGTGCTGGCATATTTGAATTGATAAATATGGAAATTACAGCACATCAAACTTCACAGCAAGAGTGTGTCTGCACATTTGAAAATACCATGAAATATTGGTTCATGCTGGACACCATTCCTCATGGGCTGAAATGTTTACTTTCACACACTTTAAGGTGTAGCGTGAAATATTCAAAGCTACCATATATTTATTACTACCTGTGGAAGAGCAATTTGTATTCAAGAGTCAGCTTTTAGGAATTATTTCCTTTCTAAAATGGATAAATGTAATTTAATCTGAACTATCTTTGGAAGATTAATTAGCATAGAAGGAATCTGTTGACCATGGCTTATCATATATTAGCCCCACACCCCCGTCTCTGCCTCATCAGTTACCTCATACACCTGTGAAGTCAAAAGTTCTGAGGATGTTTATCCAACTCATTTGCAAAGACTTGTATTTTGAACTTGAGGGGGTAGTGAACAGCCATTAACAGAGTTTGATGCGATGGTCCTCAAGGAGTGTTTTAAAAACAGATGGATAAATGCTATATCTGCGGTACTAAATGCTAATGCAGTCAACAGAAATATGGTCATAACTGCGCGTGCTCAAATAATCTTTGTAGTTGATCTGTGTTTGGCAGGGTTTCTGACTGCTCACTGGTCTAAACTGTAATACACTTCAGGAAGAATATAGAAAGACCTCACAGTAACATGCCACCTTAAGCGTGGAATATGTCTTCTCATTGAAACTGACTGGCATGTTTTCTGCAACCATGGGGTCTTGTGCCTGCATAGCCCATCCTACCATCTTTTTGAATATCATACTAGTTTATAACATACAAAATTAGGCCTCTAAAAACTCCCTTAAACCTCTATGCTCATGCATTTCAGTGAAACATGATTAATTTTATGGCTGCTTCCTTGTTGCTTTAGTGTAATTTACGACAGCTCAAATTGCTGAGGGTAAAATACTCTTTTTTGATGCACAATAATGTTTTAAAAACCAGTTTTTCAGATAGAGTGTGATACTGTATAAACTCACACACTGTTTAATCACTGTCTCCTGCTGTGCTGCATCTTGTTCAGTTTACAATTTATTGAACTGAAAAAAGCCACAGAGGCATTTATTTGGCCAAACTAGACAGCTTCCAAGCAGGGCCACACAAAGTCGAGAGTGCATTAGATTATGTTCCCAGACTTTAGGACAGGTAGTTTTAAAGGGATGCAGTGAGGTGCTGCTTAAGAAAAATGCAAAAACAGCCAAAAATTAACTTAGTCTGCATAATAAAATGCAACATCAGCAACTGAATAATCCAGTAAGATTTTCATAAATTGTCATAACTGTATGCATATAAGGGGAGAGGTACACATATGGGCCTGTATGCATCGCTCTGTAAAATAGTACGATTTGACTTTTGAAGCGAGTAAATGACAGTTCTTTTTTAAGAAAATGAACTCCAGTAATGCATTCAATTCTATTGTTCTTTGTAGTAAATTCAAGATGTAATATTTTTTCTTAAAATCTTTTTTATTTCAAAAAGAAAAAAAAAAAAAAAAAAAACATCCACGACAGACTTGGGACTCAAGAAATAGCCACTTGTTTCATCTTAGGAAAGAAAAAAACATGTTAGTACTTACAGTCCATAAAAAAAGGAAAAAATGTAGGTAAATTGTTTAACTCCAGGCCTCAAAGATCATTGTTCTGCTTCCTTTCCAAACACTCCTCTCTATTTTTTAGTCTTTTACTAGGGGAACACCAGATCCAGGTTATCAGCAATAAGTATACCAGGTTGTTGTTCACCTTTTGGCACATCCCACCAGAGGTCTCCACAGCCAAGCAGTGTTCACTGCTTCACATAGGTGGTTTGGCAGAGATTTTTTCAAGGATTAGAGTTGGAGTCTCTTGAATTGGGAAGACATAGAAATCTTGAGCAGGAGTAGTCAGTTGAAGTCAGAAGAGGAAACTGAAGTCACACTAAACACAAATTGCCTGGCAAATTTGCGTCGACAAACAAAGGCATCGGCAATCACTTCTGTTTGTCTAGGTACATTAGATGATTCAAAGATGCTATTTCAGCTGTACTTCCTTCTCTGTGGCTGGTTGGATGATGTGGTGTCTGTTCCACATTAGTCCGAGGAGGGTAAAAATAAAAATACGAATTAAATGAAAGGAACTTTTTTTTTATGTCGCCATACAAATAAGCAAAATATGAAGTTTGGGAGGAGAGTGATCAGGTTCTTCTCCATGTTGATTTTAGACTTCACCATCTGACATCAACACATCACAGCCCAATACTGAGTTCCTAATTGGTTGAAGCAAATTATTTTGCCTAAGTTTACATATTTGAACTCAGGAATCGCAGCACGACCCAAATGGCACAGTTGTGGGATAGTTGCGCTGCACCCAACACTCAAAACACGCCACAGGACAGGTGATTGACTCTGTACATTGACTTACCATTGAAACTTTGCCGCACAGTTTCTGTAAAAATGTGATCATAAAAGCTTACTTTCCTTCATTAGAAACACAGTAAAGGACCAGTGGATTTAAAAAAAAAATTAGAATCAGTGTTTATGCTCTACAATCTGTTTTATTTTAGAAAATAAATTTAACTTTTTGGGTGTATGGTCAAGCACTGGGTCAAAGTGCAAACCTTTTTAGAAGAAATTCACAAAAAAAAAAAGAAAAACGTGCAAAAATGTTTTCACGTGAGGATGGATTCCAGTGTACAGATTTGATTCACAAGTAAAAGAAAGGCATTACTGAGTTTAAGATATTATGAAGAAACTTACATTTAACAAAGGGATTTGATGAAGGATTTTACAACTATATTTACACCTTAAGTGTTTTTTTTATGTTATTTTTTGGTAGGCAACCAAAAGATAAAAACACCTGTTTAAAAACACAAAACTTCAGAGCAAAATTACATGTAGAAATTGCTGTATACTTTTGAATGCAAAGAGTATGAAATATTGGAGGTATACAAGTCCTGCTTTATATATTTGTTTTTGCTTGCTGCTTTAAAAAACACTTCATCTAAAAGAGTGTGTTTGCGTAAAAATGTGTGTGTGTAAGAGCAAGAAGTTCCCCTCAGATAAGAAGCCTTGAGAGTTTATACGTATATGCTGTCAATTGAATGGAGCCAAAGACTCTCTTTACTTCTTACAAATGTAATTCTGACTCCAGAGGAGTCAGCGCCTCAGCAGCCATGAACCTCACCGCACGTCACTGCGCCCGGGGCAATAAGCACATTTTCAATTTTACAAAGTGAAGACACTGAGCTCAAATTAACATAGCACACGTCCCGATTCCCCCCCATGACCTACAGACTGAAAGCGATGAAGACAAACTCATTGAGGCGGAAAATTATTAGACGCAGACATGGGAACGAGGGCAAGTCAAAAAGAAGGAGAGACCAGAATTTAAAAGAAAGCAGCCGAGAAACAATGAAAGAAAAATTAGGAAAAATATCAAGAGGCTTACCTAAGGGTGACATTTCTGGTACCCCTGCCAGATACGGCCCGTCAACAAACTTGGGCTCATTATCATTGATGTCCTGCACTTTGACCACAAACTCAGACTTGGGCTCCACAGGCAAGTTGGTGAACCGGTCCACGGCTTGAGCTTGAAGAGTGTAGTACGCCTGGGCCTCTCTGTCGAGACGCTTGGTGGCATGAATGTCTCCCGTATTCTCATCAATGGTGAAGATGGAGGTGGCGCCCTCTCCAGACAACACATACTTGACCTTGCCATCGCCTTTATCCACATCTGAGTGCAGCTGGTGGAAGAAGAAAGAACAGCAGGTGGACACATGAGACACATGGTTATCTGCTGGAGTGAAACATCTTTAATTTCGAAGAGCTGGTGGTTAATAAAGAATGAATTAAGGGCTTCTGTCTCGCAGGATTGTTACAGCATCAGTGATTAAATTAGGATTGCAACAACCAGGCTGATATTGCACATTAACAATTCAGAGATAACAAGGTAAGCTTATTGACCAAACTCAATTAGAATTCAAACTGAGCTGTGTTTCAGCAAATTTCACATTATTTGATAGTTGACGAAGTTTTATAGCTATCAATTTTTAAATCTAAAAGCCTTGATTTATCTTGTGTATAAATTATGTACAATTTCTCCTCATGTCAAGATGAGGAACAAATGGGATTGTTATTGGGAAAACATTCAAATCCTATTAAAAATATCAAAACAGGTACCACTTAAGCATCAATTATTGGAAAAAAAACACAATTTGCATTTTGCCACAAATAATTTAATGAATTAAATGCTGCCACTTACTATAATGGCAGTCTCAAAGGTCAGCAAACATAATGGATAATAAAAACAAAACCCTATATTTTCCATTAAACTTAGTCAAACAGGTTTGTCTAACATTAAAAGCAAAGTTAAAAAGTGGCCTGGAAGTCCATAAATCAAATCTGTGAGTAAAACAAATATGAAATGGTTAAAAGCAATGTTGGAACCACTAGTTAATGCAGCTTCCTTGACTCATTACAAAACGCATTCTCCATCTAACACTTAAAGAGCTCGTTTTTAAAGCACACACTGTTTTGAATTTTGCACCAAAAGAAGCTTTCAGACCTTCTAAAGTGAAAAAAGCTGCAGGTAGAAAAGATTTCTCACGCGTACCTCAAACCATCTGCAATAAACGACTAAATGTCTTTTAAAGAGAATGCAAAAGGTGGATTTAAAATATTCCCCCTGAGCGCAGACAATTGGCCTTAAAGAAACATGCCAGTCTTTTTTAAATTGTTACTATATTATTTGAATATGTTTTTTTAAAGAAAATATAGTTAATCGCTCGGATTTCATCATGTATAAGTTTAAACTAGTTCTCAGAATGAATTAGAAATGAGCTAAAGTGTAAATGATATTCTTTAAACAGTTTTTCTATCTAAATTGAATAACCTAAAACAAAAAAAACCAGAGAGGACATATGTTGGATCAGTGCTTAAAAAATGTATCTTTTTAGTTGAAAACATCATACTGTCAAACAAAATGTGAACTTTAATTATTTTCATCTTGCTAATTTAACCAAACTTTTGCACATTTGTCCACATCAGGGATAAGCAACTCCAGGCCTCGATTGCTGCAGTGTCTGCAGGATTTCCATATATCCAAGTCCTACTCATGACTGATTACCTGCTTCCGGTGTGTCCAGCCAATTATAACATGCCGGAGCACGGTATGTTGGAAAACATGTAGGAATTCGGCCCTCGAGGCCTGGAGTTGCCCATCCCTGTTCTATATTATTGCGCTGGTCTGAACTAAAGTTGGTAACTGAAAGAACAGAAGCTCAATATACAGTAGAAAAGATCTCTGTCCTTCAAATGCTGATGGACCTATAGGATCTCAATAAACGACGCACCACTTATCAAATCAGCCACTTCTTGCAATAAAAACATAAAAAATGAAAACATTTAAATTACTAATAATTGATTTGAAATGTGTTTATTTTGTAGGTGACTGTGGCACAGGCGGGCATCGAAGGCATTGAGTTGACTATTATCATAAATTAATTGACACCTCGTCAGGAATTATCCTTTACATCAAACATTAAAAGTAACTATGTGTATTATGCACCAGAGAAGAGTTTTACTGCTATTCTAACTTGAAAATCTCCATGTACATAAAGATTTAGTATACTTATTATCAATCTCCATTTATAATAAACTAAAGAATAAAAGATTGAAACAAATGAAAATGAATACTCCATGAAGGCCCTGCCTCTCAGATTGTAAATAATGTTTTCATATATTTAACTGAGTCTGATTTTTAATTTAACAATGCCTTTTGCTTAACAGCAGGATTTAAGTTATGTTTCCTGGTTACACATCAATCATTTTTAGTATTAGATTTAATATTCAAAGTGTTTTTTAAACCAAAAGCCTTTTTTTAAAACAAACATTGGTTTCAAACACTGACAGAACTCACTGCTGTTATTTATGGAATTACCAAGGAGAAATATTGTAGCAAAGGAATCCCACAGCATGATAGAACTCCCACTGTGCTTGACTGTGAGCTGAGATTTCTTCTGTCTCATTCAGTTTATTTCATGACAAATAAAAAAATGAATAATAATAAAATAATCTTGTAAGTCATTCCTTTACTATTCATAAAAGCTCTACATTAATCCTGTCCCATTTGATTTTTCTTTATATCATTTTCCTCCCAGGTTTTTGTCTTTGGAGACCAGCCAAACTCAGTGAACGATACAAGCTTAAAACCGTCAGATTGCTTCAGATCAGCCTAGAGCTCTGCACATGTCTTGAAGTTTTTTTTGTTCCTCCTCAAACACACCAACCTTGACAGATTTCATTTATTGACTTCCTCTGTCGTGGAAATCTCCTCCTGGTTTTACAGCTTTAAAACTTTTGAAGAACACATTTTTGCAGTGTGCATGTAGGAGCAGTTACCAGCTTTTTGGAATTGTGCTTTTTGTTAACAGAACCTTGTGAAAAGGAAACAAACCACAATGAGACATTAAGCAGTCAAAACAAAGTTAAATAATAGTGTATTCTGAGTCACTGAGTTCCAACTTCAACATGTTTTTTTAAAGAAAAAACATGGAATGATGATATTTGTATTTGATTATGTAGGAGATTTGTCAAGGATGTTATTTAAAAAACAACAAAATGTGACAAAAGCAGAAACTTGAATTTGAAAAACTATCGAATGAAGGCATGCATCTTGCTTCTGCTAGAATGGAAAGAAATAGCTCAATTTGACTTGTTTTAGAGACCCATTCTGATGACAACTGTGTTTTTAGCTTGTTCTTGTGCCATTTTTCTGATGACGGAGAGCATTTACTAAGATAATAACACTTTTTTTAATTCAAATTGTTGTGAATCAGGAGAAGATGAAAAAGTGCTTATTTGTGATGTAGAAAATACGTTGTGTGGGCCTATGCTTTGTGCTCCTAGCTCCCAGCAATGGCCAGGGGAAGGACACCGGTCTCACCCACAACTCCGAGGTGAATTTCTGTTAAGCTCCTGCGGCTTTGCAGAAACTATGTCCTAGAAAATTGCTATTTGGGGGCTAAAAACTGCATAATCACAATTAAAAGACCACTTCTTTGAAAATAGATCAAAAGATGAGAGGAGTGGGACTTTGAAAATTGACAGATGTAACCCCAACAATCTTCTGCTAATGATGAAGATTCAATCTCAGAAGAGCAACTCAAAACTTTAAAAATGACTCCTTCTCAAAGCACCAATATGATAAAATGATCCAAGAGTAACATTTAAGAATTGAAATGATCATAGAAATGATTCAACCTTTGAACTTCTGATCTAAAGTCTTGGTTTCCAACAGAAGTAGTGAGCACAGCGTATCTGAAAGGAAGAGCGGTCCACAGTGCTGAAAGACTGTCAAATGGAGCATTTTTAGCTGTAAGCACTAAGCAGAGAGCGTGTTTCTGTCTTCATCAGCTCAAACGAGACAAAACACCAGCCAAGCGTGCAGAGTGAGTGTTTCAGGGCGGGCTTTGCCTCATTCTTGACATTTGTCATTTAATGTTTCCAGAGCAAAGCTTCAATTGAAGTTGTAACAACACTGTAGCATCGTGCTCAGGCCACGGCATGTTGTCAATCTCTTTGCCTGCAGATCCATAACACCAGGAAGGATCTGCTAGAATGTATGCATCTACCAATATGGAAACTGCCCAACTGACTCATGGGAAATGCTCCTGTTTGCTTTGCAATAGACAAACGTTTACAGTTTCATTGACAACAAGGTCAGTTTCTCCTCTATTAACCCCCTCAAGCTGAGCAACAACAGCAAAAGAAAAGCACTTAAATATCTACTCTAACAAAAATTCTGTTTTTCACATGATATTGTGGCTTTTTTCTGATGATGGAGAAAGAAAATCAAGCTTAAAACAATTTATCTGAGTTTGTCTTTATTCAAATAAATCAGGAGCAGATGAAAAAAATATATACTATTTGAAAAAGATTGTATTTGTGACATAGAAAGCATTTTGGGCAGACCCAAAACTCCCTGCTCTGCTCCATTCTGATGCGTCTACTTGCAGACTAAGAGATGCAAATTACGTCTTTGTTTCCCTCGTTTGAGCTAGTATCTGGCTCAAAACTACATATGGATAGCTCCAATTTTTATTACCATTTTTGTTTCACTGCTAATGTTAGCTTGGGGTTTAAGGGGCTGTAAGCTAGCGAGAGAGAGAGTAAACAGAGAGCTCTCAGTAATGAGGAGGGAAGGAGATTATTACACCAATTTAGCGGTCCCGCCCACAACTTTCTGATGAACTCCTGCCACTCTGAAGAAACTGAGTCCTAGAAAACACGAGAGGTTTTATTTTTGGATTTTGTCTAAAATCAAAAATTATTTTTGACTTTTGACAATTGGTGTGGAACTTTAAAAAGTTTAGAGTACAAGAAGCTAGAGTACAAGACACTACAAGGATGTCCTCATTATTACAAAAAAAAACCTAATAAAAGCAAAAAATTGACCAGATAATTGATTTGAGGAATAGCAAATGTCGTGTTGTGTACATAATTTCACACCAGCATCCACTGATTTTCTCCTCTTACATCTTTTAAATGGACAACTTTTTGTCCTTGACAGTTTTTAGTTATTCATTTTAAATGATCCGAGACATGTTTTATATGTTCTTTTACATGTTCAGATATTATTTTTTTGCTTTGCTTTGTTTTTTAAGTTGACACTGAAACTATATCCATAAAACAATTTTGTTCCACTTTTGCTCAGCACTAAGAGCTCTAACGCCTACAACTCTGAAAGAAGTGAGGAAGAAGAAGAAGAGAGGTTATATACTAATTGGAGAGTTTCATGTTACTTCTAAAACACGCTCTTGCTTTGGTCATTTTTCTGCAAAAAAATGTTTTTGCTGGTTTTAAAAACAGCAAGTAAACATGGCTTACATAGCACAGATACCAAGATTTTTCACCTTAACAGACCAGTCATGTTTGATACTATTCTGAGACAGCCGTTATTTGATTTGAGCTCAACCACAGTATATTATATTTAGGTCTTTCTTGAAATGTGTATTTTTTACAAACACATCTATATTAAAGGATCACAAACTGTTCCAAACATGTTCACAATACCAGATTATGTTTTCCAAATCCAATTAAATAATTCTTTTTCACTTTTCCAACTGACGTAATTCAAAGCGCTAAACATAAAACCATTTTCCAGTTTTAAAACCAAAACCAAGAAAAAATGAATAAATTATAAAAACACATGTAATGGCTTTAGCACCAAAGCTTTAGCCAAAGGGTCAACGCTTTCAGATTTACCATGACTCTCTCAACCATTTACGCAATTAACGTAATTCCAGTGTATTCTAAAGCAGAGAAAAGCAGCTTTGCGCTGATTTGCAACCCTTTACAGTAAGGAACTGTTAACACAATCATGTGTGCGTGTGTTTTTTTGCTGTCCCCGATGACATTTCTGGTGTTAAAAGATTAAAATTGACAAGTGAACAACACCTGCCTTGACTACACTCTTTTGTGTGCTGTCATGCAGGAATAGCTTAGGCGAGTCAGTTCCAAAATGGTTGGAAATAGTGAAAATATATTTGTTCTTATTATTTTTATTTTTTTATCATTTACCTCAACAAACTTACGCTCACGAGTTTGTAATTTTCTCTTTAAAATACTCCACAGCTTTTACACAAATTAAATTTTATTAAAAAATTTCAGATATTTTCTGGAATTTTACTGGAAGTCAATGGAACAACATCTTCTGGCGCTAGAGTAATGATGCCATCGCGTAGAGAGAGAAGAGGGGATTCTTGAAGACAACATATTTTCCAAGAAACTGCCTTCACTCAAACAAAAATGTAACAAATGGCTTCAGCATTTCTGCAAACAGCATCAAATCAAGATTTAATATCAGCAAAAGAAAATGACTCGTAATCAGGTTGGGGTCAAAAAACCTGATTGCGACAGCTCTAATTTTATCATTATTACCAATTTACAGATAAAACTTTTAGGCAAAGTTCCCTCCTACACTTTATGCACTTTCTTCATTGATTCTTATATTTATTAGGAAACTTGGCAAACAAACCCTTTTTGATTGTGATATATAAGTGCAGGATTTTTCTTTTTAATTCTCTCCAAACCTGGTTAGGAGCTCATGACCATAAATGCATTGCTTGTGTTTTAATTTATACAGCAACATTTTATAGAGAGGATCATACTGGAACAATGAAATGAGTTTTCATTGTTGGTATTATAGCACGGGCCTGCTTTGTGCTGCACTTTTCAATTAAATGCCGCCCTCTCCTCTTGTTTATTGTGTCAAGCAATGACAAAAGCCTATATGGAACACCATTTTATTTATATTGCAACACACTAATACAAGATTATTGTTGAAACTCTACTTTCATTTTATCTGTAAATGCCAGCATCTCATTATGGGATAAATTACAGCACTATTTCAGGTTTGGAGCCGGTGCTGCAGGGGTGGAGAATGATTAGGTCAATATTATTTTGGCTGCCCAGACGCACTACATGCTGAACAGAAGATACAACACCAAAGGTCTTTTTATTAATGGAATCTATCAGCGGGCTGATGGATGCCGCTCTGGGGGCGGATTGCATCGCCTGTGTCCTTAAGCCAAAGCACACACATGTGGCCTCTCTTGTAGACCTCGCAGTGTTTATTCACCATCTCACACTGTAAGGAGCAAAGCTGAGGCAAACTGTCAGTCTTGAATAGAGTCAACACTGAATCTCAAGGAAGTCATCCGTGGCGGTTTGTTTCCAGTGAATGCAGCCAGCAGGAAAGACAAAAGTGGCGGACCACAGAGCATGCCAGGTGGGTCAGGGGTCAAGCACACCATGTGCTCTTGAAAGACCCTACTTGACTTTTCCAACTTTCTTCTTGAAAGATGCTCAAAAGTAAAGCAATTTGCTGTCAGTCACTGCAGCAGAATCAGGTTATCAGCACTGACTGTATGAGAGAACTGGATCGATTGAGTTGATGTCACCAGTAGAAAACAGCTAACCTCCATTTCCAACAATATCTTGTCAACTAAGTTGCCATTTTTCTGGGATACGGGTGGCAACATTTGGAACCACATGAGAATAGTAAGGAGTTAATGGCTTGAGTCAGTATGAGTCATTGATTGTTTAGGAGAACTGGACCAAGCTAGTGTAACGTAACAAATGCCTTTTTTCCATCTTCTGCAAAATTACGTCAATTCATTTGCATGTTTTCTGCAATACAGGCAGCGCCGATTAAAACCGGATGAGGTTTGTGAGCAGTGAATGGTCCTTGTTATTCGGAGTCAATGTTTCTAAGGCAACTTCTATCCCCACTCAGGAGTAAGCTTGTTGGAAGTCCACGCTGAGTCCTCTGAAAGCAGGCTTGACAGAATATGTGAATCAAAAGTTGGAAGTGGGTGGCAGTGGCACCACATGCTTTTATTAAAGCGTAAAGAAAAAAATACCATTAATAAAAAAACATCACAGTAAGAATTATTTTTTTGACAAATAGAATGACTAAGTAATAGCTGCTTATTTCTCTATAGAAGTTTATGGGACTTTGGCTTCTTGGAACCGGTGGGCACTTCCTGTTTGGAACAGGAAATTCCTGTCACTCAGTCCAGTTCTCCTATACAGTCAATGGTTATCAATCAAGATTGTGTACATGATGATCTAGGGGTGTACAATTTATCGGTGTCAGTACCGATATTTGCATAATTCGAGATTATTGGTATCGGTCCGATACAAAAAGTTCCACTGACTTAGCCACCAATGTTTCTCTTTTCCTTTGACTGGTGATTACAGCAGGAAAAACGGTCTGTTCACCACAGGCTTGCTCCCCCTCTCATTCCCGTGTGTGTCTTGCAGGGAAAATATCGGTTATCGGTATCTGCCGGAAAAAATTATACACCATCCCTGCAATGATTCATTTTCACCACGATTTGAATGAAACCTTTGATTTTTGGGTAATGTTTTCAATTTTTTTGTTTGGAATTTAATGTGTGTGTTACAAAACAGCAACACAAAACAAAAAGCTGTAATAAATCATTGTTTGATTTGCTAAGCAAGTAACAATGACAAAAAACTTAGTTGGCCAATATAAAGCCTGCTGTAATCTAATAAAACAATGAACAAATCCTTAAATTTAGCAAAACGTGTTTGACACTTTCAAAGTAAACATGCTGGTATGCAGTAGGAATGTAACAATTCGTGTTCCTCACAATTCCGTTCGTTACCATCCAGTTTGGTTTTAAACCAAGAATTGTGGTGTAATCAAGATTAATCAATTTCAAAAACATTTTGTTTTCCTGTGTGTTTTGAAGTTTTATCACATTTTACTGAGTGCTTTGGCAATGTTTTGAAATATGTAAGCCGTCGCTCAGTATTTTTATCCTTTGCTCGCCTTCAGGTGAGCGTAACAGCATGTGGCGCCGTGCTGCACAGCTCAAAGGCACTCCTGGGGATTTGTAGGGAGGGATGGGATCTGAACACAAACCTTTCTGAAATTAGTGCTGAAGCTTATCGTGGCTTTGTGTGCCGGCAGCTCTCCAGGGACCAGCCTGTTAGCTGCGTGTTTGCATATTTACCTTGTAGCGAGGGAGAGGGGTAAAAGGCCGTAAAAAGAGCACATAACAACCCGCTGGTTCGTGCCTTCTTTGGAAATGCTCCTCCGTGTGTTCAATCTTTTGAGTTGTCAGTTTGGCCATCAGGTGCATCATTAAAGATGTTGGAAAGTGTTTCTGTTTTGTTCCTTCTTTGGTCTTTACGGCTTCAAACTCTGAGTCTTTTTTGCCTCTGTTCTATCACAGGAATAAAATGTATTCTATTCAAAGAGCTGCACACAACCCGTAAATGGACACAAAGGTGCGAGCGGTACAGAATCTGCTGCAGCAAAAACAGCCTCTGCTTCTGCTTAAGAGCTCTCAATCAACAGCCGCCCTCAAGATATATTACAGAGCAGCTCACACAGCTGTGGCCGTCATCTAAAGCCAAGCGCTGCATCTCTATATGTCTGAGGTTTTTACACACACACACACAATCAAAATGGAAAGACTTTCAGCTTTTCTGATGCACATAAAGTAAAACAGAGAGGTTGTCATTAAATGTAATGCATGTGACACTTAAACAAAACAGCAGAAAAAAAGCCGGGACGGTCCAGAGAAAGAGTTAAAGCTGACGATGGGAGCTGCAGAGCAGCTGCCACCAACATCAGCTCCAGACACGTCAGGCTTTTCATCTATTCACCCGGCCGTATTCTGCTGAGTATCCATGGTGCTTTGCTTTGAGAGCAGCTCAGACGCTGCTCTTTCATTTCAATTTGGGAGGTAGGGAGTCGGCGACGCTTATGAGCAGACTGTTGGCTGTCAAACACTGATGTACAGATTCGTGGGATTTGTAAACATGGGTTCATGGCTTTTTCTGCCTAAATAGAATAAATTATGTTTCGCAGACCACCTGTTTGACCCGATTATTCCCTTCTGATTTGATTTGAAGTTACAGATTGTGTTTTTTTCCAACATTCAAAGCAAAAAGCAGCCCAATAATCAAGGGAAATGAAAGTATTATGTGGCCTCAAAATCGGAAAAAGCCTTCAATTAGCAATACTTTATTTGCAGTCTATGTTGAGGCTGCTATCAGAGCAGATGAGTTTTGACAAAAAAAAAAACATTTTCAGCACATTAGTAATTTATAATACCTAATTTATGTGGAGTTGTATTTTCATTTTCAAAACATTTAAAAAAACTTTAAAAACACTTTCTCTACACCAAAAAAAGAAAACAAAATATTAGATTAAATGTAATTAATTAATGTAAAACCAGCAGTTTTAATTTTACTGAATTGGATTTGTTCAACCTTTACATTTATCAGAATAAATAATCTTGCTCTGCTACCTTTTTATAACATGTCCTTGATAACCCTTATTTCCTTATATTTTTTTCTGTAGTTCAAGCTATTCAAATTATAACCTGATCAATCAGATGCCTCAATAAAAGCAGGTGGTAACTGCTAGACGGCAAGTGTAATATTCAAAGCATTTGACAGATTTGACAGATTTTGTGTAACCCGCTTTCAAGTGGTCGAGGTGTGGACTTTCATCAGGATCACTCCTAATTTGTAAGAGTGGTTACCATAGAAATGTTGACTCAGGTCCACTTGGACCAATGACTGCATTGTGATGATATCTGGCTCCAATATAAGGGCGTCCATTATGTGATACTGAATCGTGATAATGCATTGGCTTTATTTGGTTAAAAGTGGAAGTTAACCATTTTCTATTAGTGATGTCATACTCACTCGCTCCAGTTCTAATATACAATCAATGATTACGGCTTATGAAAATGTGTTACATCCGGCTGCACCCTTTTCCATCCCCTAGACCCGAGCCTGGTTTCCATTTGGGGTCGTAATAAAAATCATTTCTTCTTCAAAAATCATCTCTAGTGGTTTCAAAGCTTTTCCCACAAAAACTTCACCTTCTTTGAAACTTCCTTCATTCTCTTTGAGTCTGCTTTCCCAGCAGATAACTCCAGAAAAAACAGCCAGCACTGCAAATGACAGAATAATGTTCTGCAAACGTTTATGAAAGCAAGCCTACACAAAAATGCGGTTTATAGAAATATTGTGTTTTCACCAAAAGAGAAAATTGTATTTCAAATAACTAAATATTGCTCAATCCTGCCTTGTGTTTAATGCATCCTAAAACTGCAGATTCATCTGAATAAAACCTGTAGAAGACTTTGAGCTGAACTGGGGGTCTAAGGTGTAAGACAGTGAAGAGAAACTGAGAATATTTCTCAAGGCAGAGCAGATTTCTAAGCTTTATCTGGAGCTGTATCTGTTGAATAACAGCTCATTAGTTCTCTCCAGGCGTTCGCCAGTTTGATCCCCTTCACGCCACTTCTTGAAGCCCATGATCACCATTTTCCACCACTTTTTGTGCAATTTTTTTTCTTTTCAAGTTCTCTTTGGACACTTCTCAAAAACTTATTTTATCGTACAGAAAGTTTATATCTTTGAGTTTAGAGCGATCCTTTGGGTTACTGTTCCTCAGGTCTTATCACTTTGAGAAGTTTTGGCTGAATTGGTTCTCCGCAGTTTTTAAACATTAGATTACTCATTAAGCTGTTGCATTAATTCTATCTTCAAAAAGTGGTTCCCACTGATGTATCAAAACATTTTTGTGGAGCTCCTTTGGTGCCCTGTGGTTCTTCAAGCAACAAGCAGCAGCTGAAAAAGTGGTTGTCATCAAAGAAAGCTGATACTGATGTGATTTACCTACTGGATGGAGGACAGGAGAGCTTTAGACTTTAATATTTAATCAGTTGTTTGTTGGAAGTGGATTTAGAAACACGGCTGGCAAATCTGGAGATGTCAGACATGCCCTAAAATGTTTGCCATTTGCCTTATTGATGGCAACTCGCATTGAGATGTTCAACAATTTACAACTATGTCATGAAAAAATACAAACAGGAACTCTTTGGAAGTAAGACCTCCGACTTGCACATTCTAAAAAACATCTAAGCTGCAACAAGTAAAAAAACTGTAAATTCTACTACTGGACTCCTATCATTTTCTGGTTCTTGTTCAACCAAATAGTCTTTCAGCTAAATAGAGGAGTTACAGCAGAAAATGAGCCTCTCGTAAAATATAGAATTCTTAATATTCCTATAGGACTATCGTTTGCAGTACAAGCTAGTGATCTCACATTCCCAGTGATCACTGAGGCAAGAAACTGCATGTGCTTCTGCTTTCTATATCTCCGCTCTGCTTTCTTCAGATGATGGAGAACTGAGGGTTTCATTCCCAACATTTGTTACACTTTTGTCTGGTCATGTTCCTCACCCAGAACTCCTTGATTGTACGTCTCCCTCCATTGGGGAAGAAATCACCCTAATGCGGCAAAATGGTCACTAGTTAACTCTACTGCTATCTACTTGTCCTTAAAAACAGAAAAAGTGGTGAATGTGATTCCTTACACATGCCAGAATACAAACCTCCTCTCTTAGGATTTTTTCCCTACAATCTAAGTTGTGGCTGTGATTGGTTTTGATTGCATTTGATCCAAAACGATATATCATCTGACAGCAAAACCCAAAAAACTTTCAGATGCCACTTAGAGTTAGATGCAAAGGTGTTTTGGATTATTGTCCTACTGTACCAGAACTGAAAATTTAACTGAGAACAGAAATGTTCTCAACACCCTTCGGGGACCCCCACTTCTCTTGGTTGTCCCTCCTCTAGGTGGGGGTGGCTGGCCCCTGCCGTGCCCTCTTGTGGATCTCCTAAATGTCTTTAATGCCTCGATTTTTTTAAAATTAAATTAGTTAAGTTAGTGAAACTGTATTCATTGATTTGTTCCCGCAATTTTGTTATTTATTTATTTCTTCAAAAAATGTTTTACAGCAAAATATATATATACAAAAACAAAACAAATTTACACAAAACTGTTGGCTCTGCTTTGTGTATGAACATACACTGATATAAAGGAAGAGCGGTAACCTGCTTTTTTTCTAAAGTTTGCTTCCTGGATTTGAGTTTCCAGATGTAAAATATAAAGTGTTTATGTTGTTAAAAAAACACACACAGCTGGATTTAATCTAATGTGGTGAAGTGTAAAATGGATAACCCAGTGAGACTCAGACTTAGGGCTGTAAAGTTCAACGTTTTAATTAAAAGCTCAGTTGAAGTACACGGGAGTGGAGAGCAGCAGCAGCAGGAATGCCAACACAACCCAGTCTCCCGGCGACTGAGGACAAAGGAGCAGAGGTTTGTATTTCCGGTGAGTTCAGGCAAGATTAAGTAGAAAGAAGTCCTTCTTACTTGAGATCTTGTGGACATAATTTGGACTGACATGAGTATGGCTGGCAGCGCTTGAAGGTAAGTATATGGTTAACCAGAAAGTGAGCATGGAGGTAACTAGCTAATGCCTTGCTCCACGTGTCCATGAGGCAGCAAAAGCGAGTGGCTGATGAAAACAACTGAAGGAGATATGAGGAGAATATTGAATTGAAGTCTTTCTTGATCTTTACAGGTGTGGGGATTTTTTCTGGGAGGGAAGCATTGATTGTAAATAGAGATGGACAGAGCCAGGTGGGATGTCACCCATTGGAAATGCCTTACATCCAATTCAGTCCTCATTTTTATGCGATACAGATGCTGCCCTATGCAGTCAGTTGACAGTGATTGGTCCGAGTCGGTCTGAGTCAACGTTTCTATGGCAACTACTGTCGCTAAACAGGAGAAAGCTTGTCCAAAGTCCACACCCCTTCTACTGAAAGCGACTCAGGAGAATCAATCAAGCGTATGAGGTAAGGGCCAGCGGGCACCACATGTTTTTATTGAGGCATCTGATTGGTCAGTTTATAACCTCAATAACTTGCAATAAATAAAAAAAATATAATGAAAAAATAGGACTAGCAAGAACATGTTAAGAAAAGGGCATAAGAGAAAGAATGGCAATTCTGACAAATGGATTGACTGAATAATAACTTTTTTTGTTCATAGAAGTCTATGGGATTTTGGCTTCTTGGGCCAACAGGTATTTCCTATTTGGAACGCGAGGGTGGAGGGATCACTATGTCCAGTTATTATTTACAATCTGTGGAAGAAGAGAGGGAAGAAAAGGACACGTATGAACAATCTACAGGGAGATTCAAGAACGTAATCCAGCTAATCTGGATCCAGTAGCAACAATCAGGGACAAAAATGTAATGTAAAAATGTGATTAAAACTGTAAGGACCTGCTATGGACTTGAAATGAACTTAACTTGATGTAGACTTGACTTGTTACAAAGCCTGGCCTGTGAAGAAAACAAACTACAAACTGGCAACTTGATGGACTGAGACTGAACAACAAAAAGAGCATTAGTGAATAGCATGATTGTAATCAGAGGATGGAGGCAAAAGGACCAAGAAAAAAGAGTGGAAAGGAAATTCTGACACCTAAAGTAAGGAAGTCTTTGTGAATAAAACTACACAATTATAATTTTAGTGAATTTAAGCAAGAAGGCTTTGGTTCAAGTCCTCTCTCTGTATGGATTTTTCTTGTTCTTCTTTTGTATGTGTGGGTTTTCTTCTGGCACTCCAGCCTTCTTCAACAGTAAAAGAAAAAGCTTTTTAGGTAAAGTTCTGACTCTAAATTGTTCATTAGGTGTGACCCTGAGTTCTTATCTGTCTCTGTGATGGACTGGCAAACAAAGTGTACCCCCCCACATCTGCCTGACTGTAGTTCGTGGAATCCAGCATAATCAAGACCCTGACCTGGCCTAAGTGGTTTTAGATGAATGACTGTTGTTGTTCTATCCTAAATAAGCAGATGGTAAGAGTGAAGGCAGAGTATAAGACCTGAATCAGTACAAGCAGCCGGATGTGTGTGATGGGTTGACAGCAGGTACAAAGGAAAGCGCAGACAGCTCTTTTTAGAGGATAAATACAGAAATGCTGCAGAGCCGTTTCAGCCAGGATGAAGGAGATTTGTCTCTCAGGTGGCAACTGTACATACGAGAATCAGCTAGCTTTTGGTGAAAGTCAGAAAAATGACTGTCAGAATTCTGACTGCCATTCATTTTGCTCCCTTCACAGAGCGGCTGCTATATCTGTACATGCTGGCAAAGTTATGACACCAGGGAGATAATGGTTCTGTTTCAGAGGGGGGGAAATTGAATCTGGATTTTCAGACAGATCAACTGAGGTTCTATAAAATCTTCTCCTTATCCTTCTTATATTGCTTCCGTCAGTAAACCAGCCGGCACCTATAATATAAGGAACATTTGCTGGTATTAGAACAATTTTGTTGGTTGAAATTTCATAGATTAGTCAATAGTGAAAAGTGCAATCTTAAGCTTTAGTCACATGCATCTGTACAGAGCTTGACCCCGTCAGGTTTCGGGTTGTCCGAGGGACATAGAGAGGAGCGGTCACATCTTAGGGCAACGCAGATGTGTCTTGCACTTGCTGATTGTGCTGCTACTTCAAGGGACTTCATGAAAATAGAAAGTACCGTTTTAGTGTGTGTGGTAAGTGTATTGTTAAGTATTTCTAAGGTTAATGTAAGTTACACACACCTTACCCATACTCCATAGGCCACCCCCTAGTCATTATTAAGGAGCAAGCACTGGCTCCTAAGTGACTGCACGCAAATGCTGCACACATGAGCTGGGAAGGTGAAATGTAAGTGCTCGTAGGACGCGCACACAAACTACACTCTGATGGTTTAATGTCCTAATTTCTAAAACAACGTAAAAAGTGGGAATGTGATGTGAGGTCAAGAACCCACTTTACGAAGGTTCTTGAATGCTTATACAGTGACTGGACTGTCTACCAGGGCTCTTTCATCCTTTTGTTGCGGCTTTGCTTGGCTTGGGAAAATAAATCATGAGTGTCCGATTGAAATGTATTTTATTTGTCTCAAAAACATGTAGAAAAGTTTTTCACTTCTTTCTTCTGGCCTTGTGCAACTTTGGTTATCAGCATTTGCCTTTTTCAGAGACGTTTGACAGCACTTGACCTGGCAGCAGGCAGCCGGCATGAGCAGAAATTCCAGCGACACAGAAACTGTACAACATCTGAACAAAGTTTCAGAAATGCTGGCCCACATTTTGAATGTTTGAAAGGTTTGATTGACAGATTTTCCTAAGCTTGGATGCGGTGTGGCTTTCCAAAATGCTCACTCCTGATTAGCGAGAGTGGTTGCCACTTAGACCAACTCGGACCAATCACTGCTTACTAATGTTGTCTGGTTTCAACATGAAAAATCCGCATTATGGAAAATGGGTGACTGAATTTACTTAATTTAGATTAAACTGGATGTAAAGCATTTTCTGTGGGTGACATCACACCCACTATGTCCATTTCTCTTTTATACAGTCAATGTATCAATCTGTGGCATCATGCTGGTAGAAAAATGAACATTTTTGCTCTATGGCAGGGGTGCCCGAAATCCGGACCTCGAGGGCCGGTATTCTACATGTTTTCCAACCAGCCTGCCACTGAAACACCTTATTGGTTAAGCACACCTGATTCAGGTCAATCAGGAATCAACAGCAGATAAGACAGGGTTTCTGGAAAACCAGCAGGAGACCGGCCCTCAAAGCCTGGATTTAGGAACCCCTGCTCTATGGGTTCACCCCAACTTTGAGATTTCCAGTGGGCCAGTTTTTCTCTGTAGATAGTCCATATCCACCCATAAAGGCAGTCATGACTAAAAGCTTAAACAAACCCAGTTGTTTCTACAAAAGTTCAAAGTGAAACGTATGGATTCAGATGGTCAGAAAACAGAGTGCAGTTTCACAGGATGTGCAAGCAGACACAGACACTTTCTACAGTAGGTAAGTTTTGCTTTACTGTAAACACAGTTGCCTTATTTGGTAGAAGAGCAACTGCTCGAAAAATCAAAATTTAAGCTTAAGCTGATATAAAAATACAAAATGTTGCTGATGTAAAGTTTTCTGCTCAGATAGGATACATATAGAACTGCCTGACCCCAATGACCACAGAAAGGTTTGCATGTGTAGAGGAGAGAGATTTATCAGCAGGAATGCTGTGCCAACTTTTAAAAATAGTGGTTTGCTGTTTTGCTGACTGGTGTTTTGCACAAAGTGAGAGGAACACTGTCAGGGTGCTTTAAAATTGTTCAGCATTGCCTGAACCAAGAAGGTCTGTGTGTTGATGCATCCTATTTTTCCCCCCAATAGCATCCATATCTAAAGTAGATGTAAAAACTGGTAAGAATAGTTTAGTGAAGGCCAGAGGTCTACAACCTTCAACACTTAAAGAACCATCAGAGTTGATTTCTCACTTATAACAAACCAGAAAAAGCCACAAAGTTCGATTTCGTCCCGTTGAAGAATAATATAATAATTAGTATTTATAAATGTGTTGCTTTGATGATGAATGTACATGAATTGTTGTGTTTTGGCACAAATAAAACATAACATAAAGAGAAAATGCCTTTTTTTTTCAAATATGAAATAGTCTTTAACTTTTGACAAAGGTACAAATGACTTCCTTTCAAAGTAAAAGACACCCTGTGTCACATGGGATCATCTTAATGCAGTAAAAGTAGTGGGTAGCATGTCAGCAGTGATTTAATTTAAGTCATTTTTTTATTTATTTTGAACAGGTTTTTTTTTCATTAATATCTGGTGATTGACATTTTTGAATACTAAAATCAATAGAGGACAAGCTAAGCATCTTCTACTGACCATCCTCCCCTTTAGACGTCATGTTTTGGACTCAGTGTGATTCAGTGATGCCATGGCCAGTCAAAACATCCTTTACCAAAAACCATATAAGACTAAAAAGCATTGCTTAAATTGGTAATTATTTTCTTCATTTCCTAGAAGTCATGAGAACAAAACAATAGACAAAAAAGAAAATCAGCTAATAAAACTTGTTTTGTTGTTGCTTGTAAACAAAACCTAAAGGGGATCACACAGTATCTGAACCCTCAACTTACAACAAGAAGGTTAATTCACCGTACAGGCTGCACATTTCCATCCTGCTTAGCAAAAGCTCAAATAAGTGTTTCATGTAATGTACAATATGATCCTTATAGAACCACGAAACAAAAAGATGCAGTTATCTATTCAATTTGAAACCCTTTTTTTCTTTTTTTTTACTAAAACACAAAGTTCCTAAAAGCAATACAAACCCAAATCTCTGTTTTGAATTACCTCCACTTCAGAGGAAAAGCTTCAAATTTTTCTTCAGGGAAAACATTTTTGAAGTGCTGACCTCAGTCTTAATAATCATATTTTGATAATTATTGACAAGGCCTCTTGAATAAGAGGCGAAACCTCTTAAACATCAAAAACATCAAAGTCCAGAGAACTCATTTTCTGCTGTAGAACCATAATGGACGAAGAATTATTTACATTTTCTTCCAACTTTGGGGAAGGTTCCCTTCAGTCGATACAAGAACAGGAGAAGACCACCACCACTACTAGAGCCAACTCAAATTCAACATAAGATCCAGATTAAACAACCTAAACCCAAAGCGCTTGGAGATGGTTGGATACATGAAATAATTCACCAGAATTGAGAAAACTTTTTAGATAAGAGTGACTTCAGTGTAAAAATCCAAGTTTGCTTAATCCTTTTTAAAACTTTTTCTTCTTAAAAATGTTTTTTTTAAAAAAAGGTAATCCACCAAGAAAAAAAAAATTCAAATTATAGTGAATACAATCTTAATGTTGATAAAGATTCTCATTCTTCTGATGTTGAAATTTAAAGAGGTTTATATGGATTGTTTTCATCAGCATCAGAAAATAAATCATTTTGGATTCAAAAGTAAAGGTATACATGTCAGTTCTGTACAATTAACAATAATATAACAGGTACTACTGTACAGTACTACTGTTTTGTAACACCTGTCAAACCAGTCTGTCCTATGAATTTGCAAATCCTTTTCAAATAATTACAATTTTTTGCTCATTTATTTTGGCACAGTAATGTAGTTGTCAGAGCATCTATTGACACAAATATTTAATTTAGGACATGAAGGACCAAAACCTTTCAGCTGCCTCCTTCTCTGGATTGCCGTCAATGTGATTTGTCATCTACATCAATGAAAGTAATCAAAATGGCAATCAAGGAAAGCTCTCCCTTCTTTGTTTGCATGTGTATATTTGTGTGCGAGTCTGCATGCGTGTGTGTGGCATTTGGCTGCCCTGCTCACAAAGATGCACATAAATGGAGGACAGGAATAGGCATCCTTTTCAAAGTGTAAAAGAGAATGGAATCAAAGCTGTTTGGGCACAAAAAGCCTCCTTAGATGTTATCTTTATGATGTTTTTTTTTTTTTTTTTTTTTTTTTTGTGGCAGTGACTATGGGCCTCAACTGACAGCAGAATAGAGGTGTATTTCCATATCAGTTGGTAAAAGTGCAATAAATCATCACAGAATGTGGGACCTGCCTGGCTGTCATATGAAAAAAAGTAAAGTCTTTCAAATCTCCGTTTGCATATCAGGACATAATA
Source organism: Oryzias celebensis (assembly GCA_014656515.1). NCBI lineage: Eukaryota > Metazoa > Chordata > Actinopteri > Beloniformes > Adrianichthyidae > Oryzias > Oryzias celebensis. The sequence goes on along the minus strand of BNCR01000012.1, from coordinate 28,664,677 downwards.
AAAAACCATCTTGTCCTTGCCAGATCCTAAAATTAGGTCAATATATCCGCACATGTACCACAGATATGACGGTTTAGTGTGCTACTTGTGCAAAAGAATAAGTGTAAAAAACAGTGCATGAAAAACTAAGTAAACTACAAAAATATTTTTAAAGTTAGGTACAGACTATATCCTGCTTTAAAAAACTGTTTAAGTGATCAACATTAATTTAAACATTTTTATAAAAGTGTACATTTTAGCAGATTGCTTATCTGAACCATTGTGTCCTGATTAATACATTTTTTTTGTTTGTTTTTTTTACCTTGATAATCTTTTATTCATTTTTCCCTCAGAAATAAACTATATTAAATGAGTCAGAAATATGTTAAGAATGTTTCTTTAACAAAAAGATTGTAAATGCTGAGAAATGTGAACTCCACGTTCCCTCAGATAGAGATGGACCCCCAAGAAAGTCAAGGTATTGTGACACATCCCAGAGAATCAAAAATAACTCCCAACACTTTTTGGGGTTTCCATCAATTTTTCATTAGAAGTTACTGTTAGGTCACCACATCTCCCTATTCACTATTGTCTGTTACAAAACCCGTCATCTGTAATCTTCAACCAAATCAAATGTTCTCAACACTCAAACAGGCTTTATAAGAACTCCTGATGACAGTGAACTGTTCATAGGAGAATTGGATCCTACAAACCTGAAAGCGAGCTCCTTCCTGTCTCAAAGGTCACTTAGCTATAACTAAGTGTGTATCTGTGTCTTTTTTTGCTTGTTGTCCTTCTCATGCAGTTTACAATGTCAGTGACTGAGAGCTTCACACCACCAAACTGGTCCTGGAAAAATGGAACAATAAGCTGGAGAGAGGACAACAAGCATATGACTGCATGCCATGTCAGATGGTCTGACTATTTCCACTTTTCACTTTCATACAGACATAAAGCTACATTCACACCAATTCGTAAGTAAGGGGCATCAAGTTTCAATGTTGTCAATGCACAGACACAATCAGAAGTCCTACGGAGCAGTTTGAGCATCGGGCGCAGCGTGTCAGTCCAGCAGCAGTGTGATTTGAGTGCCAACGGCATTATTTGGCTGTTGCAGCATGACGTGTACATGGCGTGTTCCGAATCAGGGATTTACCTTTGGGCATGTGATGTTTTCAGTGACTCGATCCGTGGGTAAGGTACAAATCCAATATGGAGGATTGATTCTAGTGTTCTTGACCTGAACATCCATCCATCCATCCATTTTCCTGAACTGCTGTATCTCTTTCAGAGTCACAGGGCCGCCGGAGCCTGTCCTGGCTACTGTTGGGAGAAGGTGGGGTACACCCAGGACAAGTTGCCAGTTTGTCACAAGGCAAGGCATCCCATGGGGATGGATTTCGCTACGCCAGCCCCTAGAAAGTCTGCTGACATCCTTTGTATGTACCCCACATTTCAAGAATCCAAGATCAAGCCTTTCCACTCCTCAAAGTCAAAGCTGTTTCCAGAGCCCGCAGCTTCTGGTTTACAGGCAAGATTACAGGCTGGAGGAGTATTCTTGGATTCTAGCCCATTTCATATCAAACCCTGATCTCATTAATGACTTCCATCATACTCATCCCAATTGGCCTGTTGCTGGTTCTTGAGGACACCAGCACCAGACCTTCCATCTGGCAGCTAAAGACTAGCCGCTTTGTACAATAAGACACCAAAAAGCTAGTTTGGTTCACCTTTAGGAGCAGACAGATAATCCAGAGCATCTGAGTTGCACAACCAATTAAACATTGCTGTTTGGGCTATTAAAGATGTGCTGTCCATTTTAACTGGTTTACAAATTTGGGACTTCAAACTACAGTGGAGCAGGAAAAGCAGGTGACAGTTTCAAATTTTGAGAGTCATTTAAATGCAAAAGCTGACTTTGAACCATAATATTCTTCACACCTATGCTTCATCAATGAGAGACAAAATGTATTAAAAAACTCCAGAGGATCCACATGTTATGATTTTTTAAATAATTTATTTGAAAATACTAAGTATAGTATTGCTCAAAATTTAAGATAACTGGCCAGAATTGACCATTTGTTGGCCATTTTTTCAAATATTATGAATGATAACACAAATATATATATATTTTTTCACTCGTGGTTAGTGGTTGGGTGAAGCAATGTGTTTGTGTGTGTAACCAAGTGACCTTGATCATAAGTTTACATTTCCTGATGATTTTGGCCTGATAGCATGCAAACAAGCTGACATTAAAGGGCTTGAAGGCGGCTAAAGGTTAAAGGTGGTTGTTAAACTGTAAAATAATTGTGATATGTGAAGAATGATATCCAATGAGGTTTTCATTCTAAGAAAAAGGTGGAAGACACGGAGACGTGAACAGTCCAATGCAAAGCGAAGGGTTGTTGCTTCAGTAAAATCCATTAATTTCTGATAATGGACACCTCAAACGGCATTATCCCACCTATACCATAGTAACTTACAACATAAATAAATAGTAGAGCACATATTAGTACTACTTCTACCTATCTTCCAAGTTTAAGTTGTTCTTGTTATCAACCTGCGTTAAGGCCAGCGCAATAATATGTATTATTCAGGTTAATTATTCAAGTAATTGAAACTTTTTTTGTTCATTATCCATTTTAATAGATTCCTTGCAACCAATCAGAATCGAGTATTTACTCAGACAATGGTATACATATATTTGGTTAAAAATATTGGTTGTATATTTGTGGCAACTTTGTTAAAGTAATATTTTTGGGGGGTTTTTTTCTGTTTTTTTACATCTTGGTTAAAAAAAAATGTTGCCCTTTAAACAACCAAATACAGTGTTCACTCGCTATTTCATGGTTCACCTTTCACAGTCTTAGTATTTAATAATTTTCTTTTCTGTGCAATTTTGCATGCTTTTTTCTTTTTTTTTTTTCCATGGTGCACTGTGCACTTTTAACTTCAAAAAACGTACAATGTTTTTCACTGGATACTTTTTTTACATTCTGCCTCTCCCAGTTGAAGTGTATTTATAATGACTATGATAGACCTCATCTTTTTTAGTAGGATACATAACACAACTGTGACTGCCAAATACATTCTCACAACCTATTTGTGTGAGATCTTATTGTGAAAATAAATAGGTATAATAACTTTAGCTGAAATGTTGACCGCATTTTTCTGTGAAAAATTGTGTGTAGCTTTGTTTGCTAAAAATTTGAACAGGCTTTTAATGTAGTTGTGTGTGTTCGGTTGGAAATACAAATATTTTGGGGATGGGCATTTGTTTATTTACTTAAAAACATGTTTTAGGAATAGCAGTGCAAAATTCCTGAGACTTTAGTTGTATTTTAATGTAATAAAGTGCCTATTCACACGTAATTTTCGAAATATGTGCAACTAGTGCTGAACATTTTTCTTGACAACATGATCCTGAGGAAGAATAAAGGTTAGAATTACGGTTATGGTGAGGGTTAAACCACCAAACGGTTCTTGGGCGTGGCTGTGTCTGCAGCTCACCACTTGTCAAGGGGATGGGTCAAATGTGGAAAAGACATTTTAATTACCTAGAAGCATGACGGCTAATGAGACTTTAACTTTAAGTTTAACTTTAAATACGTGCGGCCAACAACAAAATCCAGCACTGGACACACTTAAAGGCTCATCTGATGAACCCAGACACGGTGATGTGCTTGTGGTGCCTCAGTAGAGCTCTCGAACACACATAAACACAAGCTCCTCGCTCAACATCATTGATGTTTTCCATGATGTGGTCAATGACTGAAGTTTCTTGGCAGTTGTCTTGGCTGCATCCGGTGTGCATGCACCATATGGTCAAAAATAAAAGTAAACATAAAAAAATGATACTCTTGACTTCTTTTTCGCTGTGAAAACCAAAACAAAATTCACAGGAAATAAAGAGGTTTGCTATAAATGTTATTCTACAAACAAATAGAACATGTGTCTTTCAAATTTTAAGAAAAAAAATATTTTAACATAATGCTACTTAAAAATTCAAATATGAATAGTGTATATTTCTGACTTCATTTCAGCCAAAAATGTCTGCATATTTTTACCTGCAGAACCAAAACAATTGGACAGTTTGTTAAACACGGAAAATATATTCACATTCAAACCTCATCTGCTTTTGGAAAAACTGCTGTCTGTATTTAGCACAAATTGTTTAATATGACATTTAACATTTATAATACACCGTTGACGCAATTTGGCAGAATTTGGGAGCTATCAAATGTGATTACCAGAGCATAATCCAGTTAAACTGTGACAGCTGTGAGGATTTCGGTGAAACTGATAAAAATTGATTAAAACAAAAAAGGATTTGACAAATCTTATCTCTTACAATAGGGAACAGTTATAGACGGTCCTTATTAGGCACAAAAAAAAGAATGTTATACAAGCCTGTCAAACATTAATGAGGAGAAAGCTTCTGTTGACGTATTCAGTCAGTTTTGGCTTTTGACTTTAACCAATAAATAAAGTTTATGAAATAAAACTGCACAGATTCATTTAGATGACATTGCTAGAAGTTTTGGAGTCTGACAATGATAAAAACCGACACAGCACAGTGACAAAAAGACCTAATTTCTACAGGTAAGGTCATTCGTGGGATGTACAGTACAGCAGGAGAGGCTAAAATGGGCTATAAATATCACCTGACATATTGTTCTGAACCTCTGTTCCCACAGTTATTAGCTCTCGCTTTGTTCCACCTCCTCATTCACTGTGTCACCATAAACCTCCTATTGACCAAGACACTAGGTCATGTATAATGAGGATTTCTTCATTAGTTTATCACAAACTGATGCTTTATGTTTCCGTGTTATGATTTCTAGCAGCACTTAGAATCCATGTTTGATTTGAAAAGATTATTATCGCTGCCGCACATTAGTTCTTTGGGTATTACCTTTCAAGGAGGAGAAAATGTATTTTATTGAAGCAATAAATGTACTGCAAAATTAGACTTGCATATGAGAGTGCAGTGAAAGGCAGATTCTGTGCTTAAATTTCCATGATGGAATATTTTAATGAATAAAAGCGTATGTTACGCATGAGGTATGGGCATCTATTTAAAATGATGGAATGGGATCACAAAATCATGCAGAAAGGGAATCAACTGTGGGATGGTTCATTTTCATTTCAGATGCTAAATGCAGGACATTTGCCTTGACCCTGCAACCCTAAAGAGTAGCATCACTGCAAAGTTCCCTGTCTTTCACTTGGATAGACTTGAAGACTTTGACTAAAGGTGGGGAAACAACGTGCAAGTAAAAATCTAATCTGTATGTAACATCCCAAATATGCAGGTTTCAGCTAGTTTTCTTCAAGAGCTCAAAGGAAAATAAAAGAACACAACCACTTCAACTGCAGCATGTTCGCTTGACAGCAGAAATAGATAAATGTGGTGCCTGATGCTGTGACTCAGGTTCCTTTAAGCACATTGTGGCTAAATTTAAATCAAGCTGACTTATAAGTTCTTACATTTAGTTTTTTGGATTTAATCTAAAAAAGGAAAATGTTTTGTATTTTTGTAAACTCTCCAGCTTGATTTACCTGCTAAAGTTAAGCAGTAGATGAGTAAGTCATATTGAAGAAATACATTGTACTATAATGGAATAAAAGCCAAACATGACATCAGCCAGGCTGCACTGTGGAGCAGTGGTTAGCACTCTCATTTCATAGGGAGATGGCGCTGGTTCAAATTCTGGCTGGGACTTCTGTGTAGAGATTGAATGAGCTCCACATGCACACATGGGTTTTCTCCAGCTTCCTCCAACAGTCCAAAAACATAGTCCATTTGTTAGTTGGTATCTCTAAATTGCCCCTAGGTGAGCAGGAGTGATCATGTGACCCTTCAACAGACTGGCGACCTGTTTAGGGTGTAACCCATCTGCAGGTTCAGAAAATGAAGGACTAGATGGATAGTAGGGTTGTAACAATTCATTGTAACAATGATTCAATTCGTATCATAATTCACTGACCTTAAATGAATGCAGGAAATCTTTATCCAAAACTTTAACCAGTGTGACTCAGAGATAAATACCTGGTACTGATCAGTGTAGATGAAGTATTTTTCAGATTCCTCGTATCAATCCAAGTGGTATTTTCTAATATCAATTATCAATTTCTTCCATTTGGAAACAACTTTTTAATGGTATAAGTAAAGTCAATTTGTTTTTGCTTCAGAAACATCAATCTGATTTGATCATAGGAATAGAAATCGAATCTTCGATTAATCAATTATTCGTTATAATGGATAGATTTAGAAAATGTTTTAAATATATTTTTCTAAAACCGACATTTTGGCCTTTTCTTGTTCAAGGTAACACAAATAAATCTGTACAAAAATCCACAATAAAGAGCACTTGAAGGTAACATTTAAATAACAATGAATAAAAGTGCCCTAAACTGTACTGAAATTAAAATTGTGGATTTTAATTTTTCTTAAACGTTATAATTATTTGACACACAAAGATCAGACCGTGCAATATTTTGTTATTTTTAAATGAGTTACACAATGTGATTACAAAATGAAATATGAAATAGGTGAAATATAGACAAATCATGTAAAAACCCATTAACAGCAGTGGGATTATAATGTATGGATGGTATTTTAGAAAATACAAAAATGTTTTGCCTAATCATGCTGGAATTTTAAAAACTAACCCGAAACTACTGAATTCATAGATAATAAATTGCCATTTCTTGATCGACCATATAGTCAGATACTATAAAGACAAAATGTTTTAACAGAATGCCAAGGTAATCGTACAACTGCTAAAGACAGGAAGGCATTGAGATTAGTGATTAATCTCCAATGAATCCAAATTCAAATGAGAGTTTTAGATTTTAATTGAAATCTAATGATATCCCCTTAGACTTAGTTGTGCCAATTTACAAGTAAAATCATATTAATTTAATAAGTGTGATTGAAGCCCCCCCCCGTCCATATTGTTTAATATGTGGGACATTCTTCAAATATTCATTAAAAAAAGAAGTGGTTCCCGGTATTATAGTTGATCAGACATTACAGCGCTTCTAACAACCTCAGGAACATTTACATTTTGCTCAGAAGCTCAAAGCTGTCTTTCGGTGTAGGTGGATGTCAAAATGAATGAAATGCAAACTGTAAATCATTGTCATTCAAAATCTAAAAAATACAAGTTCATTGATTGAATAATCAATAAACTTTCTTCAATGATTTTATAAAGATAAAATCATATTGGGTTATTAACATATCAGGGTTCAACAAAAAATATGTCCAATCTATTCCATTATTATTGCTACAGTACTTTATGTGTTTTAGAATTGATATAATGCTTTATATAAATGCTTGTGTCCCATCGCCCTAGTAAAGTCAATCAGACCACCCTGATCTAGTTAAGTCTCCTATCTGTATCACCCTCCATATTTGTGCTTTATGATGTGAAGCCAGAAAAATGTAGATACTTAATACAATGTGCTCAATGCAAATTTAATAGGTCATAAAACCAAAAAAAAAAAAAAAAAATCAGACACAAGAAGGAGATTCTCTGCACAATAGACCAGATTTATTAGAACTCCTCATAGCTTTTTTCTTTAAACCCCTCTTGAGATTTCTCCACTAAAATACAAATATTTCATCAAAGGTAAGCATTTAAAGAATTTTCAATTAAAACAATTCCTTTGTGACTATATGAACTCATATGAGACACTATTGTCTCGTTGAACATACATAGATCTAAAACTAAACAAATTAGTCTTAGACATTAGTCCTTCTAACAGCTTCAAACTTTTGATCCAACTAAGTTTGGTTTGAACATATTGATTAAAAAAAATGTCTACTTAACTTAAAAAAAATGTCCTGTGATGTATTGAAAAATATATGGTAATATTTTATAATTCTTTACCCAAAAAGAATCATCTGATGTTACGGTAGATATTAGCATTTTTTTCTTTTGTGTTAGCAGTTTAGAAATTACTTTGACCAAATACAAAGATGTTCCAGTGATGGCACTGGGGAAGTAAACTGTCTCAGATGTTGGCCTAAACACTCCTGTTTGATCCAAAAGTATCAGAACTTTTTTTAAAACAAGGAAATTAGAATAAAAATGGCCATTTAGAAAGTACATATAAGAAGTCTGGATGATGCAACAGGGATACAAATCTGTATGCAGTGATCTCTTGTTTATCCCGGGAGTTATGTTCTAAACATAATAGGTGAAATCAGTGAAGTAATCAACTTGATTTTTTTTTTGCAAATATTATAGATGTTTTTAGGCTGTAAAACCCCTCATTACACACTTTCTACTCTTTTCTCACACAGACATGTACATTTTCATACTGTTCTCTGTTGGCTAAACTCTCAAAGTTCAAACCTACATAGAAAAATAAGTCTGGTATTAGAGAATGAAAACAAACATATGATCGCAAGATTAAAAGTTGATTTGGAAAACTAAACACATCTGTACAGGAGACGCAGCATGGAGGAGACAGATTGATGATGCTTTACGTCCCAATCAGGACGTAGACCACAATCTGGTGAAAATATTTGATGGCGTTTTTTCATTTATTTATTTTGCTTTTTGCTGACACATTTTTGGCAAAGAAGAGAAAAAGTAGCAGATTAGTGTAGTGAGTTCGTTAATTCCACAAGGGCCACAGAGTCAGGGAGATTGGGGTCAGTTGTAGCCCTTGCATTTTCTTCAATCACTAACAAGTAGAGTCACAATCATGTACTGACTGTGAAGTTGGTGTCTGACTTTGGACTGGAACTCTGTGTTCTGAGCTGAGCTGCATGCCAGTTTCAACTCTAAGCATTGAAAAATAACGTAAATTGGCAAAGGAAAATATAATGTTCAGGTCAATTTTCTTTCTTTACATTGATTTATAGCTTAGCCCATTCAATATATATGTTAATAAAATGTCTATTTAGCTCTTTCTTTGATAGGTTGTTTGTGATATTGTTTTATTTGTTTGTAAAATAGCACTTCCAGTAACATCTAAACTATTTAGACATAACCAGTCAACTACATCCAACTGCGGCAGAGGAGGCCAGTTTCAATGTAAAGTCAATGGTACAGGCGCGAACTGAGCAGGCGCAAATTCAGCGGTGAGTGTGGAAAACCAGAGTGAAAAAAATCTAAACTCTGGGGAGGTCGCCACATCTGTGTTAACCAATCAGGGACTCAACTTTGGGAAGGTGACGGTTTCAGTGACAGTAGGTAGAATACACATCCAATATGGTGGATCGGATCTCCTGAACTTCCATTCATTTTCTTAACCTAATGTATTTCTTTTGGGACAGCGGGGTTTCCTGAAACCTTTCTGCTACTGTTGGGTGACAGTCTGCTAAACACCATCTATGTCTTTCATGCATTGTAAATGAAATACAGACAAAGCTTTATATAATGATCAACATCATCAGCTGGTATCTCCTCCCACACGCAAACGAGGCAGCGAGCTTAGAGAACACATTTTTGACAGACACCGACCACTAACTTTATCTGAGAACTGGAGTGAGTATGACAAAAATGGAGTTACTTCTAGCTCCAACCAAATGAAGTCGATTCAGTCACCACTGTTTTTCAATACGTAAAGAATGATCATGTTGGAACCACACGTCGTCAGTAAGCAGTGATTGGTCCGAGTCTGTGTGGGTCAATATTTCTTAGGGAACCACCCTCACCAATCAAGAGGGAGCTCGTTGGAAGTCCACACCCCTTCCTCTGAAAGCAGGCACTGGATATTCTGCCATTCAAATGTTTTGAATGTTGGATATGAGGGCTAGAAGGCACTTCCTGCTTTACTGAGAAATCTGATTGGTCTTTTTATAACTTGATTAACTTGCAATACAGAAAAAATATGAACAAAAAGAGGACTATCAAGATCATGTTAAAAAAAGATATCAGAGCAAGAATGGTTATTCTGACCATTACAATGACTGAGTAGTAGTTGTTTATTTCTCTATAGAACTCGCTGGGATTTTGGTTTCTTGGAGCCAGCAGGTACTTCCTGTTTGGAATTTGAGAGGGAAGAGTCACTCAGTTCAGTTTCCATATACTGCAATGATAATGACCAAACAAATGGAAAATAAACTTACCAAAAAATCTTTTGAGGAATTAAATTTAAAAAAAGCCAGCAATGTCCGTGGGAACTAAAGAAAACTCCAGAAAAATAAGAAGATACTCCTCGAATGATTCTACTCATGATAATAATTTCTGTATAATCTGAATGGAGAACTTCAGTAAGTCAAAGCTGGGGGCTCACAAAACTTGCACAGATGAAGTGCCATTTACCTGTCACCACCAACACACTACGGTTACTGTGTTCCCACATGAACACATGCCCACACATTCCCATGATTCAGCCTTTTCATATTAAAACATGTTGACTTTTGTATTTATGAAATTTAGCTTTGAATTAACTAATGAATTAGTATTGTGTTTGTAAAATCAAAACAAATGAACTTTGAATAAAGTTTATCAAAATGTTCATCGTGTTATGTTTCATCCTGAGGTAAAACATACTGCTATGAAAACCTTAAGATGAGTCACTTTACTGTTGGTTAAACAATAGTTTACAAGAAATAGAAATGTTCTTTAAGAGTTGGATTTAGCTTTAAGAGATGTCTGATTTTTGTGTTGTTTTTTTTACCAACAATTATGAAATTCTAAATAAGAATTCTTCAGTCTAGCATATTATTCTGCAAAAATGAGCATCACTGTTAGTTTATTTACTCTTTTCAGTCTGCGCTGAAGTAGCTTCCACTCTTTTTTGGCACACAGGGTTTTGATTAAAAACCTGTGAACCAGTGAAGAGTCCTCAATGCTGGAAGAGCTCGAGGTGACCGTCCGCTGACAGTGACATCAATAATCTATTCTTAGAGGCAAGTCATTCACAATACGTGGATGAAGATGACCGACAAGGACAATGAGCAATCCAAATATCAGGGATGAGGATCAGCGCTGTAATAACAGCCACATTATTGGCTCTAAATCAAACAGTTTCAGGAGTCCTGAGGCTGGCATTACTTAGTCATTAAAGACGTTGATGAGAAAAAGGGTTTCTCTGGGTGTCCTGGCTTCCTGGACTGGGGGGCACTAGGTTCAAATGTACGTATTATATTTAAGGCTGTTGTCTTCGAAAATAATTACACGTGATTATTTGTAAAACCCAAAATGTTTTTGAAAAATATGCTTACTTTAAATTAATCATTATATTTTACTATAAGATGGAATAGACTTTTTTTTAGTCACAACTACCCTTATAAGTGAATACAGCCTTACACTTAGTAAGGGGCCAGTACATTATGGCACCACATAATAGCACCAGCTGTTCATCGTAAGTGCGTGTGACTTCCTTTAGCATCACAAATACTTCTACTTACCACACTAACAACAATGGTGAACTCCATTTTTTTGACGTCTCTTGAAGTGGCACAAGCCTCAAAGGGACCTGAAAGACACACCCTTGTTCTCACTCAGTTTTGGCCACACCTCTCTACAACCCTCCATGGGCCGGACAACCCAAAACACCCCTCATGTGGGTGCATGTGACCAAGGCCTTTGTTGCAAAAAAAAAAAGTCTAAGCAAAGCAGCTATAATGTGCTCCGACACAGAAGTTTATAAGTATTTCTGGTTTTGTATTTCAAAATCATTAAATCAATTTTTATTATTTTGATATTGATGGCAAGCAAGAATATTTTTTAGCTGTGGGTTAATTGCTTATTTTTTTTTTTTTTTTTTTTTATCTTCTATACTTGCCCTTTCACAAAAAATGTTTGAATTATGTTCCTCTGCTAGTATGGGAAATGTGATATTTTGATCCTTTTGCACTTAATGATGGTCAATAAAATTGATCACAAAAACTGAAATGCCAGAACAAACTCTTGAAATAAATGATTATATAAAATAGTAAGCAAGTATAAATACAACTTTATCTTAGTGCATCTAAAGTAAAAGTCCAGTGTAAGTGCTTTAAAGTCACTTCCTTTGCCTTCTCTCTGTGCTGACGTTATGGCTTCCTTCAGCCAGGAACAAGCACCCATAAGATCACAGGTTTATTTCAGAGGGAGGTGGAAGTGAAACGGCATGATGCAATTATTTTTATTTCAAAGTCTCGGATCAGCGCCGCAGTAAAACTCGCCTGGCGGAGCAACCAGCTGAAGCGGGGAAGCAAAATGTGCCAAACAGTAGATTTTATAATCAGATAAAAGGATTTTGGGAACTTTTCTGTAGTTGTACTAAGGAAAATAAACAAAATCAAAAGTAATGGGATGGGTAGGGGAGGGGTTTTACATCTGAACAAGTGGGACGTGAAGTGAAAGGGCAGGTCTCCTCGGTGGTAGGAATAAATACTGCCGTCACCAGAGGGAAATGCTCCATTTGTTTAATGTGCCATTTCCAAAGTGGAACCCTTGTAATCCTGCAGACATGGAAACCTCACGCTGTATACCACCCTTTGGAATTTGATCAGAGCTAAAACTGTTTACCAATGTTTGGTGCCTGACATTTATTGAAAGTGGCCTTTAGTAAAAGTCATAGCTCAAGCGTGAAGAGGTTTTCTGATGAGCCTGTGAAGTTTCTGCATCGTCTGGGCCAGGAAGGAGCATCAGCCGAATCAGCAGAGACACAGGCTTTCCCAAAAGATTCAATGGTTTAACCCTTAAATGCAGAAGCAATGTGCACTGGAAATATAGAATAAACACGGACTAAATACATCCCCAATGCTTGTATCGCTAAAAGGTTGGGGAATGTTGCTACAGGTACAGCATTTCTATCAAATATAAATTGACATATTGGCTTTTATTTTACTAGTAGTAATAATGCAGATTAATATGCATAGGTAACTTTGGAAGTATGTGTAATTCTGAACCTGCTAAGCTATAAAATGTAAAAAAAAAAAAAAAGTTTACTAGTTTAGTTGAATTTTTTAGCAGTTTTTTCTGTATTTTGTGCTAAAGCGCTGTTATTTTCTTGCTGAGGTTTCGAAATGTTCCTTCAGTCCCAAAGTCTCATGATGTTTACTGCTTTTGTGTGTGATTGCAGCCTGAGTTCATGAAATATTTAGTTAATTTTTCTGTCATTCTGCTCTGGTCCCCTGCATTTGGGTCAAACAGCTACTGCCCACCATGATCCCTTCAAATAGTTCTCTTTTTTTTAGAAGTTGTCTCCCATGAGCCAATACAACTTCATAAAAACCAAAAATGAAATTACAACTCAAAGTTTTTTCTTCATTTCTTCTTCATTGAAGGAGAGAAGGAATCTAAACTACGTCATTAATGTCTGGTCAGAAACCCAGCGTTGTAAATTATATGGGCTTGCAATGATACACATGGGTTTTTTAGACAGCCAGCTAATGACTTTTTCTGCAATAACCTAATGTACTTTCACCAACTGAAATAAAAGATTTAGCATAATCAGACAAAACATTTGACTAAAAAAGTCCTGGAAAGTTTGGTGTCTGAGATCGTCTTGAAGAAAGAACAGTAGCTACATCTGTTTAAATGTAAAGCAAATGGTCTCCTCAGTTCTAAGGACAACGTATTCTTTAGGAAGTGATGGAACACAGTGAGAAAAGTGTTGGTGCATCATCTCTGCAAGCTGAGATTTAAGAAAACAGACAGAAAATTTGGCCTTTACAGTTCCAGCAAACGCTGAGCATTTCCGACACTCATGGACTCGTTGTGTCTCCACTGAGCATGAATGTGATATCATGGAAGTCTGTGTTCTATCCGCTCCTCACATGGGAGACTTGCTGTCTGAAACAAGAGAGCTTTTATTTCATCTGCCACTCGTGGTAAGCCGCCCTTGCTTTTCCTGTAACGTGCTGTAGCTTTAAGCTCCCCAGACAGTGCAAAAGTAAGCTTGACATCCTTTCTGCATGTGGCACCATCTGCTGAAAGACCCCGAGGCCAAGACACGGAGAGTCAGCAGAAATTTGGGTGAAATAAGGGAAGCCGTGGCTCTTGGTGGTCCGTGATTCTAAATTAAACTAGAACTGCGTGACTTGGAGAGACATGACTATTTTTCATCTCATCATTATGGCCTGAAGGAACCACGGTCGAGTAGGACTCTATTGTATGCATTCTGTATATTATTATTGGACAAAATTGAAATACCTTTTCTGGGCTTTCCCATTCTCACAGTCATGAAACTTTTCACACATACGTCTAGGGACTTGTGAAATATAAAACCTGTCAAGATCTTATGCTTGAATGCAATGAAAAGAATTGCTTCATGCATTTTACAATTCAATGAATTTAGTGAGGGCTATGATATTTGGGAAAACCAATGAACAAAGACATACTTTTTTTTTTGACCCAAAGCTTACAAAATGTCTCTGTTTTTTTTTTTTTTTTTTGGTGGTGGTGGTGGTGGTGGTGGTGGTGGTGGTTGGGGGGGGGGGGGTCCCCACAAAATGTGAAGAATAGTAGGATAAAAACATATAAAAGTTGACTTCTATATTTTGGGAGTACTGAGTAGACCCACCTAACCCAAAAGAATGGGGCAAAAATACCTGTTAACAATAAAGTTCCATAGTTTGAATAGATGTATGCCTTAGTTTATAGTAAATAATAATTTAAAAAAAAAATGCAAACATTTTTTTTCTGTGGTCTTTTGGGAACTTACAATCATTTTGGCCAATATTCCAAAAATGATGTAATATTCATCACATTTCAAATTAAACTTATTAGAAAAGAGCAATTACATTTTTGGAGCTAAAAGATGTGTTGCAACCTTAGGGTGTGTAACAATATCAACACTGAGAAACTAGTTTGTTCCATTTTGTTTCCATGAAACATTTATTGAAATGGTCTAAGAATGGAACCCTGGGATAAAAGCATGGAGACTGATGAAGTTGCTCCAGGTAGGTCCAGATGCTATGACTCAACTTCAAGACATTGTCACCTGGAGGAATGACAATCTTCCTCAAAACTTTTTTATGCCTTAGTCACTGGATATGTGCTGTCTGGGGAGGAAAAATAGGCAAACCTGTATGCCGCATGCAGGTGGTCGACACAAAATGTTAAGATTTTGTGTTCCTAGTGTGCAGCCTGAATGTTAGAAATGAGATTAGAAAATCAAGTGTGGGGATCCTACGAGCACTTACTGTACAGCATGTAGACGTGATCAGTAAGGAGCCAGTGTTTGCACTTTACTAACAACTAGAGTGTGGTGTGAGGGTTCATCATTCATATGCCATAAGTGTGTGCAACCTCCATTTGCTTTACAAATACTTCACAATACCCTACCATACACACTGCGAATGGTATACGTTCCATTTTTATGATGTCCCGTGAGTTAGTCATACGAGCCTCAAAGAAACTAAGACACATACCTGTGCTCCCCTTAAGATGGGGCCACTCCTCTCTATACTGCAAAAACAGGGGCCTTAGAAACAAGTCAATAATTCGTAGCCCAATTCTTAAAAAAATCTACCAATGAGCTAAGAAACATGTTCTTACCAAGAATCCCTATTTTAGAAAAAGGGAATAGTCACTAAGACGTGTTTTCTCAAACCTAAATTATTTTTCTATTGAAAAACTTTCTTGATGAGATTATTTTTCTTGCAAGATAGAAAAAGGGCTTTTATATTTTTATGTTTTTTTTTTTTTTTTTAAATCAAGGGTCTTTTACTTTCTCAAGATCCAGTCTTTGTAGTGTATGAGCCTCCACAAACCCAGACAACCCAAACACCTGCAGCATATTAGTAAGGCTTAAAGTCAAGTCAGGAGACTTAGATTTCTAATCTGATTGTTAGTATTGATGTAACAAAAACAAAAACTAGTTTTTATTCAACGGTGTAATCCAAATTCTGTTATCCATCTACATAAGAATGAGGATTTTAGGCACAATTCTAATTTGCTCTGGTAGCAACTTCTGCATCAAGTACAAACATTATGAACAAGGGTGAGTTACACAATCAGAGATATAAAAGTTCAATTTGACAATAATTGTATAACTTTATAAAGTCTGTGGGAATCGAATTCAAACTTTCCACTAATTTCATTACACTGAACCTCTATGTGTAGCATTGATGGGGTCTATTTACTTACATTTGGTGCTTTGTGAGGATTCAGCTCAACCGAAAGCTGACGCTCCAACCGGGTTTCATCCATGCATGCATTATTGATGTTTTAGACTTGCACTGACATACATGTCATTTCAGCTGACCCTACAACATCACTAGCCTCACCAAGTGATTTCCCTGAAATCATTTAGAATATCAATTCCCTAAAAATCCATCAGTTGATCTGAAAGGTGTGACCAGAATCCTGACTCTTGTCTTCTTACTTCTTTTCATATTCTGCGCTCCCTTTCCTTCCCGTAAAAGTCACAGTATAATATTTAAAAACCTTTCTTGTTCCATGAGCCTTTTATTCCTACCTGTTTGTTATTTTATAGAACTCATTGTTCCTCTTGACTGTGCACAAACCCTTTACTCCCATAGAGAAGGTCTAAATGTGGCTGCCAGATTGTCCAGGTCTTGTATGCAAAGCTGAGCACCAAATCCTTCAATCCATTTGATAAATGCATTGTTTTTGCTTGCAGATTTTAACTTAGTTAACACTTGGAATTAGTTAAAATTTTGCATTGCAAATAATTGTAAGCATTTTATTTTTTTTTACATTTTTGTTGTTTTGTACATCTTAAAAAGTGGTTATGCTATATAGTCATGTGATTCACTGGAACGCCATCGTTACATAACTTGCAAATTGATTGATCAAAGTTTGACCTAGACATATAAAAAAGCAAAACAAATATTTTAAAATACATGACATTTTATAAAACAAAACAAATTTCCAGAAACAAAATTGAAAAAAAAAAGATCGGAAAACAAAAGTAATTTCCAGAAAACAAAATGAAATGTTAGAAAACGAAACGCAATAAGAACCCAGAAAAGGTAGGTAGTATGGGAGATCGTTGATTGGATGACTTTCTGTCTATCATTTCAACTGAAAGATATTTGACATGAAGCAATTCTGGATATCATCATCCAATCAGCAATGTCCCATTGTACCTAGCTTTTCCAGTTTCTTATTGTGTTTCATTTTTCTAACATAGCATTTTGTTTCTGGAAATTACTTTTGTTTTCTGAAATGTTTTTTGTTTTTGTTTTCTACGCTTTGCACTTCAGGGCCACTGTAAGAAACCCTCATTTACGTGCATTTACATTCATCATAGGTGGTCATTTGAATTTGTGTTGTGGGAGGTGTGAACGTTGCTCTAGATGTACACAATCTGATGTCACTGCACCTTAAACTTCCTAAAAGAAAAAGTAGAGAAGAAAAAGGGAAACTTGCCTAACAGATTTTAGGAGAAAAAAACATCTGAGGGTAAAATTAGAGTGAATACTAAGGTTGCATGTCAATCAAAAAGCCATGTTCCTTTTTTTATGATTTTTATGTCAAAAATAAAATATTTTGTTTGTACTTCATGGTAATTACTCTCTTGGCTGATAATAATGTCCATGAACTCTGGATTTAAAATAAAAACAGTTCAATAGCCTCTAAGTAAAGCCTGTCAGTTATTGGCCCAGTCTGTTCTAGATTTTGTTTCCCCTGCGACAGACTGGCGACCAATCCAGGGGTGTCCCCTGCCTTCGTCCATGAGTAGACGTGTTAGGCTCCGGCAGCCCCGTGACCCCGAAAGGGATAAAGCGGTTCAGAAAATGAATGAATGAATGAATGAATGTTCTAGATTTATCATCTGTCACTATAAAGACGACACCCCCGCTAGCCCATATTTGAAACGTAAAGCATGAAAATAACATGCTAAGGTACAAAAAAATGCACTTTTATTATCTGTTTTGGGGTAAATATAATCTTGGTAAAAGAAAATGAAGGTCTATATCTTTTGTAAAATAAAAAAACATATTTCACATTTAAGTTAACGGGGACTGACTTGTTTTACAAACCTTTTAAAGAATATTCCTTGCTCAACTGAACTGGTTTCAGTCCCAGTAAATTTTAAATGATCTTCCATTCCGGAAGTTAAAGGATTTTTTCCTGTATTTAAAACTGATGCCAAAATAATACAACCAGAAACGTGCACCAAGTAATTAAGAGTTTGAAGGCCCAACTTTTATTTCTGGTTTTATCATCTTCTTTTTATACATTTAATCCACTTTTGGATTATTTGTGGATGAAACCCCGTCAGAATTAATATCCGCTTAGATTACAGAGATTTCTAATATCTTGACAGCCTTGATTAGATTTGCAAACTTTTAACCCTGTGCTTTGATTAGGAAGTGAAGACAAAGAATTTGATTTTCATGTAATGAAATCATCTTTAATGTAGAAAGAGTGTGACAGAACAAAGTTAGCAAAGTGTTTCAATTTGCATATATGCCATTTAAGAATGTGCTCATTCCCAACATCATGTAAATGGTGTACTTCATGCGATGGGACACCATGTAAAGTTGATCTAATACTTGGCTGCAATACAGCCTGCAGCTAATTACCATGAAAGCCTACAGTTGCAGTCAGAATTGCACGCCTGCATAATAAATAATAGTTTGGCATGGTGCCTGTTTCCATGAACTGCATCCCACAGAGCCTTCCCACTTCCACAGGTAACAACGTTAGATGTGTGAAAATCAACTAAGCCTTTTTTCCCAGTTTGAAGCAGGTGAGTAGATTTTATAGTTGCAGGCAGCTCAAAGTGAATCAAGCAGCAGTCAAAACACATAATGTCACTTTTAGTTTCTCATTCAAGGGAGCCGGAGTTTCTTTGCTCTGGGCTCTTGTGGTCATGATTGAATTTTTGATTATTTCACTGACACAAAGCGTCATTCATATTGAAAAAATAAGCAGATACAGATTCAGCTTTTAGATGAAAAACTTATTACTTTGCAATGTTTCAGCAGGGCTGCAGCAAATAGATTTGTCTGCTAATTATTGTCTGATTAATTATTTAAAAATGCTAAAATAAATCATGAAAACATAAATACCGTTTAGCTTCAAAGCCCAAAACAAATCTGTTTTTTTTATATTATACTCTGAAAGGGACACTGTTAAAAACAAGTAAACAGGAGGTGTAAGTTTTGGACATTTCTCAGAAATGCGAGCACAGAAAAGCAGAAATCCAGGAACAGCAGTGTGAACACAAGAGACCAAAAGCATAAACTGGAAAAAAAGGAAACATTTGTACAAGCAGGAGAAAATTTCGGAGCAGAGTACATCTGCAAAAGAGTGCTTACCTTCAGAGTGTGAGTGCAGAGCAAAGTAAAGTATGTGAGTATGAAAACAAAGAACTGTGCTCCAAAAAAAAAAAAAAAAAAAAAAAAAAAAAGAAATACACTCATGATTATACAAAGCCTGCTGTATAAACATAGTTTGATCTTAGATGGTTCTTCTGACAAATTTAAATTTGAGTCTAATTTAAGTTTAGTATCTAACAGGTGTATCGTCATGCATGTTTTTAATCAATTCATAAATGTAGGTGAATATGCTTAGTTTGTCATTTTCTTAGTCATGACTTGTACTTAAATGCGTTTCACTCTTAACTATTCCACATTGTCCCAGCTATTTCTGAGACAATTCTCCTGTGAGCAAAGATGATGCAACGCAGCAGTAAAATGATACTCTACTAGCTTTTTGAAGCACTTTGACATCCAGTTTAAACTAAAAATTGTTTTTATAACTATGAAACTGGTTAATCCTAAAATAGCTTTTGTTTAAAGTTTTTCTCCAGTTTTTTTTTTTTTTTTTTTTTTTTTTTTTGGGAGGGTGATGATAAAACAAGTGCAAAAGAAAAGGCACCAAGTCCTGATAAAAATGAAGCATTTATTTAATTAATATTTTCTTGTTTTACTTTAGAATTTACTTTTATTTTTAATACTAATCTCTGGCTATTAAAGGATTCAAAGGAGAAAAAATGAATTCTAATATTGCATAATATTATATTATATAAGTCTAAAATTGTATATATTTTAAATAAAAGGCAGTTCAACATTTTCCATATTTCTGAGTGTATTTAAGTAACACAGTCAAACTTCACTCTTTCACATATGATCCTCATATACAATCATCTTTCAAAGATGACAATGAAAGAGATTTTAAAAAGTAGAAAAAAATATTAAAAAGTTTTACAAAAGTAATAATCTTCCTAAAAAGCAATCTTCCTATCAACTCCTAAGGAAGTTAATAGGGAAACAAAACAAACAACAACAAAAATAAACTTTTGTTAAGAACAAATTATTATTATTATTATTTTTTTTTTTATTTTGAACTTTTGGTTTCTTGTTTTTGTTGTTTTGCATTATACATGCTTTGTGCTTAAATCATATAAAAGCAAAAAATAAAAATAACTACTGACCACTGAGATGGAATGAGTTGTTAAAGATCCCCTCCATTGAAAATGGTATTATTGACGTTTTTAACATGTTCTTGTAGCATTTTTTTTTTTCTCATGATGGAGGACAAATATAAAATAATTAGGATCAAAACTGTGTTTTTGCGTATTAAACGTGCTGGATCAGTAGCAGATGAAAATCGGTTGTTTGAAAAATCTCGGACAGAGCAACTGCCATGGGTGGGCGATAGCTGTCCTTCAATCCAATTCTGAAGCATCCACATCCATTAACTTTGTTTTCCTCGTCTGAGCTGAAATCTAGCTCAAAACTGTATGGCTCTCTTTTTTTTTTTGCTACACTAATGTTAGCTTGGGCTTGTAAAGTGCTATTCAGCTATAGTGGGACAGAGTGTGAATAAAGGGGCTGATGGGAAAATTAACCAAGCAAACGTCTGCGCAAACAGTCCAGTCCACAACCCAGATGAGCATATCTGATGAGCTCCTGCTACACTGCAGAAACTAAGTTCTAGAATACGACACAGGCTTTTTGATTTTGGCTAAAAACTGCATTATCGTAATTGACAGACCACTGGGAACGATTTTGCAATAGTGTTACATGAGCTTGCTCACCATTTTTTCTGCATCACACACACAAAAAAACCATCACCCACCACTGGCATTGAAGTATACACCATGAACTTTGTGACTCAGTCTCTCCTTTACGTCTTTGAGGAAAGAATACAACCCAAAATGTAGCTGAAGACCATTACAGGTGAGAAAAAAAATGGCGCTACTGTGGGTTTTTTTACACCTCTGTACAGCTAGAACCTAAAGGGATTACAAGCAACTGAAGTGAGCTGGACTACTTCAAACAATAAAATACCTTAGTAAACCCCAACATGAGAAGACCTTTGGGAAGAAAGACTTTTAAAGAGTACACAATCCCTCCAGTAGTGCATATATTTAGTCTTCTACTGTGAAAAAAGGGAGAATCGCTCTCCTTCACTCCATTCTTCATTCTGAGGTATATCGGGAGCCAAATTCAATAACAACCTCAGATCATAGCCCAATCCATCTCTGAATCACCCCACAGTCTTTGCATCGCCTCAGCCCCTCGGCATAATTTAAAACTGTCAGACTATGAACTCATCTCCGACATAGAAAATGAATGGGCTGAGATCCAAGAACAGGATATCTTCACAGAATCCTCCAAACTTCTTTTGGAGCCACAAGATTTAGGAGTCTGAGCTGCGTGTGTCAACAGGATATCCACGCAGAAGTGGAAATGGTCAGAAAAGGAATGAAATGTGGTCTCAAAAGAGGTGAGACCTCAGCTTTAACTTCAGCTTTACCTCACTAAAAGCAACGACAAGCCTGACTGAAAGTAAAGCTAAATCCAGGTCAGCTTTGAATTTCTTGTGTAATTACTAATGTCAAACTTTGAATGAAAACAAACAAACCAACAAAAACTGCTGTGTTTGGAAAAGAAAGAAAACAGTCTGAAAGCAAATCCAGCGGCACATTAGAACGCCACACATGGAGTGTCCCTGGTCTCCAGTGCCAAAAAGATTTTAAAAAAGAGAAAGAAAAATTACAATGAAACATTATCTGCTCCAGACAGCATCCACTTATTCCTGTTCATGAAATCAAATGAATGCTTCAGGGTAAAATGAAAAGAGAGAATCGATTCAGGCACCAGGACTTTTCAATATGGTCATTATGGTTATTGGTTTTATGAAATTAGTCTTGGGCTGCAAAAAATGATCCAGATTTCATCAGATTTCCAAAATAATTTATGTGAACTCAGAAAAAGAAGGTTACTGTTTTAATAAAAGATACATGTTTAATTTTTTATGAAATCCTTTCATTATTATACTGGGTAAAACAGTCCTTTCTCATTTTAACCAGATTAAACCTGATATTCTTTTATGAGTAAAAGTGTTTCTAAACTGTTGTCACATTTTCTGTCATGCTTTACAGCTATCAAAAGCAGTCAAGGCTCGTCATTGAGTTTGATGTGGTGTCACTTTGTGATCCAAGTTTTTCTACACTAGCAGAAAGTTCCAGAACAGGCATGTCCAAAGTCCGGACCTAGGGCCTAATGCAGCCCACATTAAAATCCCCATCACCCTGCAGGCTCCTGTCATCAAATCAGTAATATGAGTAGCCCAGCATATTTGTAACAATTCATTTTAACAATGATTCCATTAGTATCATAACTTACGGTTGCCGATCCGACTAATAGTCGATTTTGGTTCATGTTGAACAATCCCGTTAACTGACCTAAAATGGATCCAGGACATCTTTAGCCAAAAATTCAACCAGTGTGACGCAGAGATAAATACCTGGTACTGACCAGTGCAGGTGAAGTTCTCCAGATTTCTTGTACTTCAACTGTATATCAAATATGTGTACAAACAAACAACAAGAATGAATGTCAAATCCATTCACATTTTGGTTGGATAAAGTTCAGTCCAACATTATTAGAACATGCTACCACACTGTATGGTCACATCTTTGTAAAATCCATTTCCACACATTGGACTGTAATGATGGTTGATCAGTTTTTGCAGTTTCTTCACGTGTGTAGTCCACTGTGATACACTTGGTCACTTTTACTTTATAGTAAAATAAGTCTATCAATCCTCAATTAAAATGGTATTTCCAATATTGATCATAACAATTTATTTCATTTGGAAACAGTTTTTTAATGGTATAGGTTGATTTGAGTCAATTAACAACTTGCTTCAGGTTTGGATTGTAGGAATGTATCAATTAATCAATTAATTGATTAAGTGGATTAATCTTTATTTCCCAAGTACATTACCTTATAAGGGATTTTCTTGTGGCAACACTATCGAGCGACCCTTTCATGACACTTTCTAGCCCATTTCTATAATGTCGACTGTGAAATAAAAAGAAAAAAAAGTAAAAGTTGAACGGTGGATATTGGAGCATTTTTTTTTCAGTGGAAAATAGAACGTGTCTTCCTAATATGCCAAGAAACTGGCTGTTTTCAAAGAGTTCAATATAAATAGGCAGACGAGACATGCAACCTACGCCAAGCTCAGTGTGAAAGAATGCTGCATGGTCTTTAAATATGAAATTCCCAGTAATTTTGGTAAAAATGTGATTTGGCTGTTTTCTGTTTTATGTGAAGACATGAAAAGCATGCCATCGCAATAAAATTCCTCTAAATGGTTGGTTCATTTGCATTTACTGTTATTAAAAGGGTTCAAAGAATGCTGGTCGGATGATTAGCCTTCATTACCACATAAAATCTGGCCCTCTTTAAAAGAAGTTTGTACGCTCCTTTTCCAGAACATTCCTTGGAGAACCAAAGGGTTTTGTGCATGGCTCTGAGTCTTTACATTTATTTTTATACACTTGAGTTATTTCTTTAAGTTATTTAGTTGGATTCTTAACATTGAGAGTATGAATAGTTTAAATGAACTAAGTTTTGGTCACTTCTGAAAACACTTTCAGCTTCTTTGACTTTTGTTGAGATGAGTCATGACAACACTGGACATAAATAAAGAAGCAGCTCAATGTGATATCTGCAAAATCATCAGAAGTGGTGCTCAGTCTGCAAAACAACAAACAACAGTGTAGACCCTCAGCCCAGCATACTGATGGAACAACAGTCTTCAGTTCTGTTGCATTACAGAGCATCTTTCATAACTGCAACCTTTGCAATCAATGGTACTGACGGTGATCTGCAACAATAATTTACCTCTAGATATTAGCCCTTTAATATCAGAGCTATTGCTGGTGACAGCAAAATAACACTTTTGAACTAGCATAACTCTTTGACCGTTTACGAAATTAAAATAATTCCAACAGCTTCTGGCGCAAAGACAAGCAGCTTTGTGCTGATATGCAATATTTTAAGCAGGGGTCGGGAACAACATTTGGAACGTGAAGGGAAAGACAGTTGCATGCAGGGGTGTGAAAGCAATAAGCACTTGATCTGTCCTCTGTTTGGGATTAAAAAAAAAGGTTTGAGTGACAATCTCTTCTCACAATGAGCTTTTTTTCCACTATAGGATCATGAGGAAAGGGTGTATTCATACAGAGCTGCCATCTTTAAAATACTCAACACCTTTTTTTAAAGTCCTCCAGAGCTCATCGCTCCCTCACAGCAGCCCCCCCATACTGCAAAAGCACAGAGCTCCCCCCCGGAGTCTCGGCCCAGATCCACAGCGACCAAGCAGCGCGAGCCCCTCCTCTATACCCAGGGAGCGAGGCGAGACGGAGGGAAACGCTCGCAGGGAAAGCACAGCCGCGAGGGAGCAATGACAAAAAAGAAACTTTAGTATTAAGTGTTTTAAAGAGATCTAAATACATATTTGGATTTTTTCATACTAATTATCAAGTTAATTATCTGTTGAAGAAAGTGGGAAAATGTCAAGTTTTCATAAGATAGTGTTCACAATCTAAGTTTAAAGCATCTGATAAGAAAACTCTGATGACCCAGAGTTCTAGCAACATTTAAATGCATCATTCACATACAAATCTAGATACGTGAAGAAAAAAAAAAGATCAGATCAAAAAGAGAGGAGACAAAAAAACAGTTTGTTGAATAACTAAGTAAGGTCACATTATACCCAGACTTACTTTCTGTTCTGCCAAATGTCAATATTAGTGCCCAAATATGTTTAAAAAACAATTTGAGCTGCTGTTTGTCAATTAAAAACATTGTTTTTAGAATGTATTTTTGTAGGATTGCATTTCTTTGTCTTAGAGTTCACATTATAGTTGGTTGGGTGTAAGACTGTCTCACAGGACACCTGGGTTTGCTTCCCAGGGCAGCAATTAACTGGAAAATCCAATGTGTGTCTTTAGGAAAGACCCGTCACACTGCTGCCTAACTGGGTCTGCCTGTGCATTAAAAATGCAGCGTTGTGTCAGGAAAGGCAAAGAAATTAATTAATTAAAGAAAACTCACTCCCAAACCACCTGTGAGAATCAGTGAAACAAGTGTTCGCATTGTAGTTGGTGATGACACAGTTGTTAGGGAGAGAATTTCAAGTTGAACTTCATGTCATAAGCGTTGCTGACCCCTGCTTTACGGAGTTTACACAATTAACGCAAATCAGTGTATTCTATCACGGAGAAAAGCGGCTTTGCGCCATTATTCAACACTTTACATTGGTAATATGTTAAATTTAAAAAACAGTCGAGGAGTTACGATACGTCAAAGAGCGTGTGTCAATGGGGACAGCTTCAGTGTAAAAGGGTTAATAATGTCAAGCGTTGCACATCTGCTTCTCCATCTCAGAATCAGCTGGTTTGTGTTAATCACGTATTTTGCGACTGTAAAATGTTGCATATCAGCTCAAAGCTCTTTTTCTCAGCTTCTAAATCTGTTGAAACTACGTTGTTTGTGTAAACAATTAAAGAGTTAGAGTAATTCAAAGAACATCAATACTCGAGCAGAAGCTCCAGTGTTAAAGGGTTAATAAAGTTTTTATGAACTAAATTTAAAAAAAATGTTTGACCAAAAGAAAAATTGAGTGAAAAGCCTGAACAAGCCACCAGTCCATTGCAGAGCTACACACTCACCTGCAATTTAGAGTCATCAATCAACCTATGAAGCATGTTTTTGGATTGTGGGAGGAATTCTGTAGTGCCTGGAGAAAACCCACGCATGCACATGCGGGAGAACATGCAATCTACATGCAGAAAGGACCAGCCGGGATTTGAACCAGGTCTTCTAACTGAGAGTTATATTTGTTGGATACATTAGTTTAATATATTCTACATTTTAGCAAAAACAAAGTCATTTTATTCAAGAGAAAAACAAACAAAATAGTCTATACAGAACAAAAACAGCAGCCTTCCCACATCACAACGGTAATTTCTAGGTGTCTGCATTTTTGAGAGCAGCACTGTTATTTTGTTAGAACGAAGGCTTATATTAGTCCTGACATCCCGCCATTCAATTACTGAATGTGGACAATCAAATAGGAAAAGTTAATGAATTAAAGCAGCGTTTTTAAAACAAAACAAAGATAGAGATCATAATTAATGGACTTTCCTCCACTGCAACCAGTTCATCTCATCTGTTTGAATACTGTTTAAACAAAAAAAAAAAAAAAGAATGTGCGTTATCTTTGTGTCCTGCTGCCTCCTACGTTTTTACACAAAGAAGCACTGACATTATCTTGAGCTGCAACCAACAGCCTCTGCAAACGATAAAATACACCTTGAAGAGCAAGGGCGCAGAAGCACTACCGTGAATCACCGACATTAGTCCGCTGACTCGCTCCTGCAATTTTCTTCTCATGTTCCTGTGCTCAGACTGCTTTCCACAGAGCACTGGGCCTCTGTCGTTCAAGCCACAAGCATTAGCTGAGCATAAGAATAAAAAATAAAAGACATATTTGAACAGGACAAAACTCTGACATGACTTCAAGCTTCCTTTGGATTTTCTAAGCTCTGTGTGATGTGTATAAATGAACGTCACTGATATGGAAATAAGCACGCTGCACCGGTCATTTACTGTCAACCCGGCTCAAAGTGACGGTTTGTGTGCATTGGTCATGCTTCCACAGCAGAAAGCTGCAGCAGGGAGGGTGAAGCGAGAGCTTTTTTCAGTGCATGTAGGTCATTTCTGCTCCCTGTGGAAATACTGCCTGCTTTAGGATTAGGGGGCTATGATTCATTATGACTGAATTTAATTACAGGGAGAGGTGGCCAATGCTTCCGCGGTTTTACCATATCAGGGTCTATCCATTCGCTGGATGGTAAATGTCTGGCAGGGCGGCGGTGGGGGCTGGAAAGAATAAGAAGTCCATGAGGACGGCATCGGGTTGCTTCAGGAGGGCTTAGACATGCGAGAGCACACATTCACAAAGGCAGGTTATTGAGTCTAATCAGTTTATTGGGAGATAATGTGTTTATGCATTTCCCTTAAACCATTATCAAAGAAAAATATAGAGATCTAATAAGAAGGAATGTATACTGCAATGTATACACCATATCTATCTATCCATATGTCTATTTGTGTATATAGATATATATGTATATATGATGATCCGTTTATTACAGCTATGAATTTAACAGTGAACCTTACCTCTCAATGATAGGAGCCCAGGTAAAACTCATGTACTTTAACCAGCACTGGTCTTTTGTTATTGTTTTTTTTTTTACTTATTTAATCAAAATGATGATATGCAAAGTTGAAAAAGGGTTACTACTTAACAGGTCCAAGTCAGTTTTTTCAATTCAATCCAAACTTAAATATATACAAACAGTATTTTTACAGAATTACACAAAATAACCACATTCGCTGAAAACAATCAGTTATGTGATATAAAAAAAAGTTTTTCTGTTGTTTTCTGTGATGTTTTATCAATGGTTTGATTATGCACAAATACATCTGCCAGCACATGATGAGGAGGCATCAGCAGAATCTTTAAGATTTCACGCTGCTGTCTGATTTTTTGTTGCGGTGGTGTTCAATGTAGACGGCGGCAGTCAGGCGTGTAGAATGTCCCATTTTTGTTTTGTCACTTTATGCCCCTGTGCTGGCTCATGGACATTTACACATCCTCCAATCAGAATTGCTGCTGCAGGCTGGTGAATCCAGTTGCCACCGCCCAGCTGCCTCCCAATTTTGTATAGGTGTCATTCCCGCCGGTCACTGGACTGCCACCGCACTACCTCGAAATGAGCCCAGGCAGTCACTGACTGATGTCAACTTTTAGAGAAAAATTATCCAGTTGCTGTAAAATTGTAACTTTTTCTTAAAACCTCCTTCGCCACCACGCGGCATGTAAAAATGTGGCTGCCGCCTTCCAATTACAAATGCTATTCTCACTGTTTTGGGACAGATATGGCTGGCATACATTGGATCATATTTTGCTCTCCATAATCCAACAAGAGACATTAAAGATTATCAGTCAATGTATCAATGCTCATTGGATCCCATCCTATAAGTCATATTTATGTAAAAACATATGTATATACAAAAACATATAAGTCCTGTGTTTTTCACATAATTATAGAATAAATGTGTGATTTAAGAAAAACAATCCCAGACTAACTTTGCTAAGGGTTATTATTTCTGGTCAAAATGAGAGTTGTTAAAGAAGTTAACTCATTGGTCAAAAACAAAAATACTCTCAAAATATGCTATGAAAAATGTACTAGTGAATAAGTCAACAATAAATATCAAAATAAAAATTGATTAAAAAAAAAAGGCAGACATTCAAATTGATGTTTGACTTATTGTTGTCATTGTTGTCATCCATCTTTGGTGCTCTGTCATATACTGCACAAAATAAATTCTCCTGATTATCCAGAATATTATCTAATCCAGAATTAGATCTTCCTGTTATATTGTGCCCATACAAAGCTAGTTTTATCCAGAAAAAAACAATAACCATCTGACCACCAAACACCAAACCTTTAACCTCAAACTTTGTTCTATATTTGTTGTTTTTTTTAGTCATTTTCCTCCTGATTGTCTAGACTGCAAACACACTTTTCCCTCCAAAAGCTGCAGCTCTCTAAAACCCGGATAAAATTGCTGCTCATGACGTCCTAATTGGCTTTCCAGCTGTTGTAACGCAATTACGCTTCCTCCTTTAACCTGAAAGAAGAAACCTGTTTTTGAAACGGAGTGCATGTTTCTGAAATAAGACAGCACCTCAAAGTGCAGAAGAATCCCATTTGAGGGCTAAAATGTTTATCAGAATCAAATCTGCTGGAGTTTTAATAGACTTCAAGCTCTGGGTCCTGTCAGCGGCAGTAGATAATACAAAATGAATCAATCTCGGAACACACTTGACATAATGAGCAACTCTGAGGGTTTCTAAGTTAAAGGAGACATCAGAGAGTCAGGGAAATTCAATATCTTCATAGTGTTTCTTTGAAGAAACATTTTAATACATTCTGATTTTTGTTCTGGCTGCATGGAAACCAATTCAGCAAAATAGTAAGGCCCTCATTTCACACTGATGTTCATGTTAAATGTCAGTCCATGAAAAATGAGCATCTTTTGGCTGTAGTATGCTTCATTACATTTTGAAAAGTTGCTTCAGCAGACAGTCAAAGCAGCCTCGTTCTCATCTGCCTATTTAAGCTCTAATATCACTTAAACGTATTCAGAAATCTCTCAGAAAGTAAAAAGAGCGATCTTAAAAAACTCCTCAAAAGACATTTGACCAGAAACAGTAAAAGTTGGGTTGATTTTGTTTGAAACATCTGAGTGCAGAGCCGTTCTGTGAAGCAAACTTCATTTGCACATGATGCAATCGTCTGCATGCCACTTGTAGAGGGAAAAACTCCGCTTTAGCCTGTATTCCGAATACATTTATACTCTACACAAGCTATAGAGACCTCTACTGAAATATTTACACTCAGACCTTTGGGGAAAGTCAAAAACTCGATACATCAGCACTTCTGGAAACCTGAGCTGCTGCATGTTAAGACAAAAACTTGAAACTTAAAATGCACAAAAGCTTCCACAACTATTTCACTACTACTTCAGCTGCCAACCAGCCCGCTTAATATTTTATAAAGATAGACTAATACGAGCAGTAACAAAGAGTATTTATTATACCACAACCCCTTTGCAAAATGATATAAAAGACCCAATTAATAGTGCAAGAATAAGCATCTGTAGCATTTGGCAAAAGAAAAAGAAGACAGAATACAACTGATTCTAACACATTTTTTTTTTCTGACAGAATGTTGCCTTCTTGATCCCTTCTGTCTAAATTTATGAAGCAAAAAACATGTTCTTTCACAGAAACAGTTCGCTTTCAATGACAAAAATGATTCTCCGATGAGGTGTGCTATCTCTGTTAATTTCTTTCATGTGTGGTGTTGAAAAGCGTGTGGTCTCCATTTGACCCAAGCTGATGGTGGCTACCTTTAGAAGCACCATGTGGACCTCCAGCTGGTGAAGAGAGAGCCTTGCTGCAACGTGGAGTGTCTCTCAACTTTATGCCGGTGTTGGGGTCCACTCTGTGTCATTTGTTTGTTAATTATGTCTTAAAGTGAAGGCGTAGGGATGAACTGCCATTAAACTGTGAAATCTCAGAAAGCCATTAGCCTATCAGCATGACTGACATCTATCTGAATTTCTTCCAAGAAGCGCAAAGATGCTTCACAAATCGAACTTTAAGACTACAGTCACATATCCCTTAATGCAAGTTTACAGCAAATTTGGCAGGAGGCCACATAGCTACACTTGTAATCGGGAGGCGGCATTCACATTTTTACACACCACGTGGTGGCCGTGGAGGTTTTAAAATAGATAAAATTTTATGGTGACTGGCTGATTTTTCTCTAAAAGTTGACACCAATCAATGGCAGCCTGTGGAACATTTGAGGGACAGGAGGGGATGATGCTATAACAAAACCGGGCAACAGCCACATGGCGGTAGCAGCTGGAATCCACGACCAGCAGCAGAACTGACTGGACAATGTATAAATGTCTCTGGATGGCGGCTTTCTGTTGAGAATATTGTATAGAAATTATGCCATGTTCTATTCCCAACTTCTAGCCTGCATCACACTGCAACAGGAGGTTCCAGCTTCTCCCTACACCCTGAACTTTATGATGTTCTTCTAAGGAGGAAGGGTGCCATTCCCCCACGTTTGACCCATGTTTGAACTGAACTCTCAAACCTGTGTTGTTTCTCTTTTATGTGACACATCTGTTCTCTGTTTAAAACATTCTTTGAGAGATTCCTTTCTCTTTAAATGGAAGAAACAGGTTTCACCTATGACCTATTCTACCCCTCCCTTATCAGTTGAAACCTCATGTAATTAGGGGCGTTCCTATCTAATAAAGGCAGCGAGAATTCTGGGCTGCTCAGAATGTTTGTAGGAGCTTATGACTGAGCAGCCTATGAATATTCTCCCTGCAGGTGAAAAACTTACTCAGACTCTCTCGTATTATTTTTTGCAGATTTACTAATGTTTGGGTTTTAAACCTAACACTTTCCATATCAAGTATCACCGGCTGCCCGGTAGCCAGGGGGTATACAAAAAGAGGGCCGTTCAGCACACCTGACGGCCGATATTAAAAGCTGCTTTTCCTTGCGTAAGAATCAGCTGATTTACGTTGATTACGTAAATGGTCGAATAGTTACGATATGTCAAAAAGTGTGTTATTTTAGGTGTTGTGAGTGACATCTCCAGTGTTAAAGGGTTAAAGTGAATTTAAAAAGTGTACGTTTCAAGAATAGACAAACCCCAATGTACTTATTGCAAAATTGAAAGAAAATATCTTAAATTTGAAATATATTGTAACTGAGAACTTCAATAACAAACTTTGAACCTAAAACTGTTATGAAATTAAATGTTTATTTGTAACACATGCTGTTTTATTGTCAATTTCTGTTTTTGCCTTCAGTCGTCAGTTTACAATTTCAATTTAGACGATTAGACAATTATGGTGTTGAGCCTAATTTTGCATGGGGTCAGGGCTTTGAGCCCATTGGCTACTGGGACATGATTGATATTGGGTGATCAAGCAAACGCTCTCCCAAAGTTTGGTGCATCAAAAGGATGACACAGGCGATGCCTAGAACAGATCCTGTTCTGGAGCAGAAATGAAGTCCCCATGACCTCTGTGTTGTCCAGTAACCGTGGCTCACAGCCACATCTCCCACAAAAAAAATGGAATTCAGAAAACAAAAGTCTGAATTGAAACTGTAAATTGGTTTATAGTTTCTCTGCAAGTTTTCTGTGCCCCTCCTTTAAAATACTTTCATAAGTTGTGTTCAAGTTTAAAACTGCTTTCAATTTTTCATAATGTGTTTTTTTCTTTTCACTTTAGGCTAATCCTGATTTTGGCGGGGAGTATCTGAAATCCCACATTTTCCTCTCAAAAGTAACACTGTCCCTCATTGTAATTTCTATTCAGACTGTCTTGTTCCTTATGAGTTCTGTATGTCTGTTCCATAATGCCTCACAAGCGTGAAAGTGGGTTGATCTGTTTCTTCCTCATGCTGCACTGAGTGGTGTCATTAATTTAAAAAAAATTACATCTTCTCCTAAATCACCACTGTAATAAATTTTAGTAGATGGTGAGACACGAAGAAACTAATTACTTGAATTTAGCAAGACGAAAAATTAGTTCTGTGCAACAGCGGCCAAAATAAATGGCCAGAAGCAAGCTGTTAGAAAAAGTGCGTTTTTAGTTTTGATTAGATGAGGCTTTTCAGGCTTTTTAAAAATCCTCAAAAAAGCCTTTAATACTTCACATTTGAAGAGTTTCAGCAGAAGCTAGTTTGCATTTCATGAGCACTATCAGTATTTAAGGTTTATTTTTCCTAATTTAAAAAAAGCAGTTGATCACGGCCCAATCAGGATCAAATCTGAATTTAAATTTCAAAGAAATCAGGACATCGAGCATATGCAAATTTAATAGCGTGATTCCACATTTAAAAAACAGTTTCATCCACATTCAAAATGATGTGTCATACGAAAAGGAAAAAAAAAAGATTCAGTCAACTGATCTTTAACAGCTATATTCAACACTGAGCCAAGTCCAAAAATTCAAACATGGGTAAAATTGCATTTTTCTAGATGTTATTTTAGTTGTTCCAGGTTTTTCTCCAACAAATCTTGGCCAGACGACTTCCAGAAGTCTTTCCTTGTTGCCAGGCAACTCTGAGCCAAGAAACAGCCCACAACACATCCAGCAAAGTAAACAAATGAGGAGAAAAGATGTTCATTAGTGGGCCTGAGTGGTTGGTGGAATTTGTTACTTTGCCATATACAAGCTATTTCTCCATCCTCATGCTGGTTCAAGTCTCATATTTAATTGACATACTCCTATGAGCCATCAATATTTGTATCCTTTAAGACAAAAATACAGAAACACAAAACTTCAATGTTGCAAAAACGATGGCTATTTAGACTTTTAGGAAGCTTGAATTGTGCTACAGATTAAAAAAGGTATTTTAAAGCAGGTTTAAGGAACATTAAAAATTGTGTTTTTAACATTTTCTTGTGGCATTTTTCTGATGATGGAGGACATATATAAGAAAATGAAGCTCAAAATTGCATTTCTTAGTATTTCTTTATTAAATATGTTGTGAATCAGGAGCAGACAAAAAAATGCAGTCGGAAAAAAATCATATTGTGACGTTGAAAATACGTTAGACAAGCTCCTTGCTCTGCTTGCCATTTTTGTTGCACCTGTAATATTTTGTTGAGTGTGTGAGGGGCTGTAACCCATTGGCAGAGCCCATAAACAGATGGATGATTTGAAATGTGGGAAGGCTTACTCTGCAACATCAGTCCCGCCCACAAGTCAGACGTGAATTTTAAATGAACTCCTGCCGCTCTGCAGAAATAATGTCCTAGATAACAACACAGTATTCTTTTTTATTTTTATATTGCACAATTATGTTTAAAATGACAGAGAATGCTTTGAAAATGGATCAAATGATAATCGAAGTGGGTCTTAAGTGTTCTGACCCTCCTCTAGACATCAACTTGAACTTCCTATCAAAAAGTCAGTCTATTTGTTTGACTCCAGCCCCCACCTCAAGCTAGGCATGTGAGAGCCTCGGAGTGTAAACAACGCCTCTGTCCCCTCACCTGCCCTGCTGATGACTCCCCTCCCTGCTCTTTTTTATCCTCTTTGATTCCTCAGCTCAAATAAAGGCTTTCCCAACATCCCACGGGCCTCCATGAGCTCCCAACTATGTCAGAATCAGCCCCCCCACCCCATTCCCTCCTGTCAGCTCGGATCACGCTCCTCTCTGCCTCAACAAGCTCACCACTCTCCAGCTGCTGCGCCGGTGTGTTTGTAGCACCAGCGAGAGCGAGCTATTGAGGCTGACCTTTGCAGTAGCGCCCTGCGCTCTGTGATTCTAACCCAGTTGACAGTGAACGCCACGCAGAATGCAAATGAAGTGAATGTATAACAGGAGGGATTTGTTCACACCAGCATATTCATCTGTGGGATTAGCCTGCTGTTTGTGATGTGTATCGTTTGATTATCAAATTAAATTGTTGTCAGTCTACGACGTAAAAAACGTCCACATTTCCAACAGAAAGACATTTAAAGATTCACCCCGGTCACCTTTTTATCTATTTTAAAAACATTTCCATGGTCTTTTATTTATTATAATGCCATTTTTAGCCAAAATTAAAAAAAATGTGTCATTTCCTAGCACATATTTCACTAGAAATTCACTTCTGAGTTGTGGGCAGGACAATTGGCGCTGAGCAAACCCACCGCACTTCCCATCACCCTTCTGATTACATGCTTTTCTATTGGCTTATAAAATCAAGCTAATGTTAGCCGTGCAACAAAAATGTTGAGCAAATATTGTAACTCTCTAGTCGTAACAATGTTGAGCCAGATTTGAGCTCAGACGACGAACACAAAGACGTACATGGATCTATTTGTCTCCAAGTGGATGCATCAGAATAGAGGGAGCTTGAGACCCCCTCCCAGCACTTTTTTCAACTGCATTTTTTCGTCTGCTCCTGATTCACAACAATTTGATTAAAGAAATGCTCAAAAATGCATTTTTGAGCTTCATTTACTTCATACATGTCCTTCATCTTTAGAAAAATGCCATGTTAAGAACATGTTAAAAACTCAATTTTTATTGGAGTGTTTGTTTTTTTTTGTCACATGGAAGGTTGGTGATAAATGCTTTGCCCTAATGTAAGAGTTTACTGAAATACATTACAATACAATACATTTGTGATAAGTCTTGTCAAAATAAATATTAATCAGTGTGTTATTGGATTTTGTTTCAGTCAAACGGTTAATTGTAGAACAACTCTATCAATAAGCATCAAAAAGTTATTTTTTTAAGTAATCATTGTGTTTTGGATATTGGAATGTATGTGTTGATGGAGGGGAAAAAGAATGGTAAAGGGTGGGTTTGGTTTTTGTTTTAATTTCTGTGTCTTTGTTTTCATTTTTAATAGTAAAAATCTTCAAACTACACAAAGTATAAGAAGCGCTTTTTATAAATAAAGTTTGATCAATTCAATAAGTCAGCTCCTTGTCAGTCATGTCAGCCTGACAAAAGTCAAAGCACTGAAAATTAAGCTAAAATTTAAAGCAACTCATCTTAATGCATTAATAAAAGAGAGATCATAAACATTGCCTCGGCACAAAGCTTATTCAGCAGATGCTTTGCAAATATTTAGTCACACAAACGCCCAGCAGAAAATGTTAATCACATCATGTTTACTGGAACTGCAAGTGTTTGCTAAGTGGCCGACTTGCCGCGGCGTTTTCACTTGTTTAAATACGCGCATCACCGATGTGTGGCAGAGGCTGTTTAGTTAGTTTGAGGTTCCTTTTAACGTATATTTCTGCCGGCTGGATGTGACTGCAGCTGATTCCGGGCCAGTACACTTACCCGAGGCTGAGTGCCAAGGCGTAATGAGACATTTGGTTGTGAAATTCAGAATCTGACAGAATGCATTAAAGCCGAGCAGACTGCAGATGCAAAGGAGAAGCCGGGCCAAAATGATGACTTCCCATTTCCTACCTCACTGTATCATTTCCCTCGCTTCCAGTCACACCAATGACCAAATTATGCTGTGACTGTGCCTTTTGTCTGGACACTCATTGCTATTGTTAGTCATTTTCGATGACAAAAGAAATTACCAGTTGTGCCATTCTGCCGTTTTTGCTTGCAAATTTAGAGCTGAGCATGAAAAACAAGTTGCAACTTCAGGCCTCAAAAAAAAAAAAAAAAAAAAACTTTCTCATATTGAGGTCATTTTCTCACCATGAAAGGATCTTTCTACATCACTGAAGGACAGTGTATCCCATCTGTATATTTTACAGCTGCAGCGCACCCTTGTGACACCAAACAAACTTTTTTTTTTTTTTTTTTTGTGACAGTCATGATCTGAGTGAACAAATATTGTGGTCTCTTCCCAACCTCCAGAGCAGCCTGCTGTTCCAAATGAACCATGTCTTTTTTGTTTCTGAAAGGGTGACAGTGAGCTGGCCACCAGGTCAGATGTAAAGGTGGAGCTAGTCTGGATTTTTACACTCCAGCTGTGATGTTTTTCTTTGACCTCAACCAGGCGACTTCAAAACTACAAAACAAAAGGCTAATCAATAAAAGGAACAAAACAAAGAAGAAAAAAAAAGTAAGAAGACAAACCAAAGGAGAGCCTCTTAGAGAGATTGCAAATAAATTTGTGTATGCTCCGTGCGGATAAGCAGATCTCAACTGCACATCTATGAATAAGTAATCAGTCTGTTTTCATCCTTCAGGATTTACTAACAAGAAATGCAATCAGATACAAGAAAGTGAAAAAGAAGAGGCACTTCAAATTCCTAAATAAGATGCTGGCCGTCTGGTGTTTATTTATTAATTTATCAATTTTCAAATGGCAAAAACAAATGTTGGAAAAGGTAAAGATGCTCACAAACAACTACATTTCCACCCAGGGATCAACAATCGAAGACACCTTGGGTGACAAAAGAGCTAATGTTTCATGTCGAACACTTGGACAAGGATTGACCCTTTTCTGAACTTTCAAATATGCTAATTCCCTATTAATTGTTACCCACCCCCCCACACCCACCTCATTCCTATGGCATAGAAGAGGATGAAACAATGGGACAGTCAAAAGTATCCTAATTCCAGCTGGAGGCACTAATCCGGTTCAGTCGGCAAGGAAATGGGCTTGCAAGAACAGACCCGGCAAATACTGCAGATGAGAATGATTATCCTGCAGATGAGCGGAAAGATGAAAACTAATTTAATAATAAGACCAGAAAATTCTCGGAGATAACGGGGATCTAGAGACCAATCTGAGTCCCATCTGGCTCGCGTCGCATGCTCTGATGCCATTTTTTTTCCAGCAGGAGCTGTCCATTACTACTGTGGTGCTGAAACTCAGAATTGCTGTGAAGAGCAACATTATTACAAAGGAAAAACAATTTAATGTTGTCAAGAGAATAATACTGGCCCCTTAAGTTGAAAAATTTACTGATTATACTTATGCACACTGTACAGTTAGATCTCCGTTCTGTCCTTCTGTGTTTTGCTTAGTGTACTGCTTAGTCAATTAAACAAATATAAATTAACGTAATAATGTAATCCCTCTGTTTTATACTCTGCTTTTACACAATTATAATTTACCACATTAAATCCTGGGTGCTAGACTGAAATCACCTGCAGGATGAAAATTGCAGCTATTTTGACAGAAGTTTGCTCCTCTTAACGACCTCTATAAAAACAATAGATGTGGCAGAAAAAAGTACAGGAAGAGTTTTATGCATCCGCTTACTTTCAGTAGGGTTGGGGTATTGCATTACAAAGAAACAAATTAATGTAATTTAATTACTTTTGCCAGTAATGGAGTAACGTGGAGTACCAGTTCAAATTTTGGTCTTTAGATTACAATTACTGGACTACAGAAACCGTCATTACTGTGTCGCTCACTATTGGTGAAGTGAAAATGTGACTAATTAAACAAATACGTTTGTGTAAACAGTTGGCTCTGAAATTGTCTCTTAGTTAAAGTTGAAACAGAACGGATAACAGTTAAAAAAAAAAAGTCAAAAGTAAGATGAAGAGAGCAGAAATATAGACGTGGGGGAATTCTCACAGTCACTCGGCAACTGGAGATTTTCAAATTACTTCCAAATTGTTGAAAACAAAGGCAAAAGCATTTCAGTTATGTGCCCATTATGTCCTGGAGGTCAACTGCTTTCCACTGCCCAAGTGTCATTGGGAAACTACCCTCCAGTGGCCATTTAAGGAACAACATATTTTTGTATTTCTGTGTTTGTTATTCCCCTCAGAGATTGCCACAACCATTAGCTTTCACTAATCTACACATTTAGTTTGGCAGAGAGTTTTACAGCAGACGCCCTTCCTGACACAACCCTGTATTTGGGCTGGGGACCGGCACAGGGAGACCCAGGCCAGGGCCCTCCTGTGGCTAAATAGTTATTCAGTAGCGTAAAGGGTCCTGCCTAAGGACTAAATGAAGCTCATCGCACACCCTGAGAAGCGAACCCTGGTTTCCCATACACCAATCCTAGATGCATCCAACTGAGCCATCCAGTCGCTCATTTGGTGTTTCTGTGTTTATATTCAGGAAAAGAGGGTGTGTGTGTGTGTGGGGGGGGGGGTCCTCAATAAATACTGAAATCAAAATGTTTTTTGGGAGGGATTTGAATACAGAACTTTCAATTAATTTCTTACTTGGATTTCAAGTGTTTTTCATAATTTTGGAATATTCTAATAGCAGCACACATTTCTACCAGAACCTAACAGTAGAAAAGTCTTATTCTGGAGCTGTTTAGAGCTCAGGTTTTGATTCCAACTTTTGGATAAGCTAGTAATCATCATGTTTGAATAAATACCAGTTTATGGAAGTAAACTAATTTACTTATCAAATATATATTCATTAGTTCTTCTAATGAGAATTTATCAGATGTGTAGAAATCTTTATTAAAAAAAAAAAAGAAATCTTTATAAAGTGTGCTCTGGTTTAGCAAATATCTTTAAACACCTTTTTAAACATTTGTGCACCAGTTATTCACCTAAAGTGATTATATAAAGATACTTCTTTACTCTTATTTCATGTCAAATGTAGTTCTTGTAATTTTCATGTGTTTTTCATTTAATAACTGAATTTAATCCATCACTCTTTCCTTTTGCACTTGGTTTTTATTCAGTATTATTTCTTCCTTGAGGAAAATGTTCACTTAAGTGCACCCAGAGGTGAACTATGTCCTCTGTCTTTTACTTAAATGTCACTGGGAAGGTTTTAAACCTTTTTCCTGAACTATCAAAACTGATATCTCTTCCGCTTATTTACTTGGATATTTCCAGAACACCTTGATGCAGCAAAAAAAATAAATAAATAAATAAACATTTTTATGCTGTGAGCATCCTTTCTAGATTTTTGAAGTGGGTGTTATTGTGATTTTAAAAAGTTTTTCTCAGAGTGCTTCCTTCCACCTAGTGCTTAAGTGTGCACAACAGTGTAGAACCATACAATTTTCTGGTTATAGAGCTTATCATGATTAGCAAAAAAATGTAAAGCTGTATTATGATGTTGTTTTTTTCACCACAGAGAGATTTAACCGCTTCTGACTTCTTTGTATTCTTGTGCTTGTAACAACTCATGGTTAAACCGCGATAACACTGACTCACTCACAGTCACGGATCACTTACCTTGCCAACATAGAGTGGTTCATTTCCTGTGTACTCTTCCAATACGAAGAACTGGTTCCATACCCAGCTGCGTTTGTGTCTTTGCTGAACCTCCCAGGGGTCTGGATCAGACTGAGGGGACCTCTCTGGATCCCCCGAGCGGGAATTCAGTCCCCAGCAGCTCCTGCTCTGTGAGACAAACAGGAGCACCACGAGAGCCAGAGTACTGCGTATGCCTGAGCAACGTCGACCCATCGTTTGGGCCTCCGTCCAAAAAAGCAACCGAGCCAGAAGAGGAGCAAAAATTAGAGCTGAAATGTCAAAACCCACAGGGTTTTTATCCACACAGTCCTGACCCCGCGTTTCACCAGAACACAGGAGCAGGCAGACCCTGGAAAAAGCTCACGGGTTGAAGACGAGTCAGGCTCTGCATTTCTGCTGCGTTGCTCTTCTTTTTGTCTGATTGGAGCCTAAAAGCGGGATAGTTCCTTTCACTTCCAAACCCGAGTTTATATTAAAGCACAGAGACAAAGAAGGGTCACTGGTGACTGGAGTCTTCAACACAGGCCTTTTGTAACTGTCACCTATCAAAGCAGAAGGAAGGGGGGGGTACAGAGAGGAGACAATAGAAAAAAATGTGTCAGCAGAACTGCCTTCATCACCGCTGTCTTTACAGTTATCAAGTGATGTGTCTTTTAAATACAATGATGAAGACATTTTTCACAAATCACAATGGAACTGGCAAAGAATGAGCAGAGGCAGCTGGGGGGGCAAGGGGGCAAGGTCAAAATGTTAATAAAGGTAAAATGGAGGGAAAAACAGCCTGGGGAATTCAAACAAAGACAGAATAACAATGGGAAACCCCCGTTTTTCACTTCATCAGTGTCATTATTTTGTCAAAATTAGCCTGCATGAGACAGACGAAGCGCTCCATCGCTAACAGACCACATGATCTGTGAGGCGAGCTCTCGTCACTGGATTAAAAATAAATCGGAGCTGTCAGCAGCACGAAGGCCCGGCCACTCCTGACCTCTACTTTGAGCGGGAGAGCGTAGCCCGATTCCAACGCATGCGAGGGGAATCCGTCGCTCTGCCGCCACATTGTGACAGAAACCCCCACCCCCACCCAAGATGCCAGAACATGACGACTTGTCAGAGCTGAGGAAGGCATCAGCTCTCGACAGACACCGTTGGTCATGTCACAACACACCCTGGCAGTACTTGAGCAGTTTCATGAACTTCTTATTGTTGCTGCTATTATCTGTCTGATTCGAGGCATGACGGAGACTTTAACAGAATCTGAAGTTGAGGGGGAGGTTTTTTTTCTGCTCATATTTATTTCCTCTCTGACCTCTCTTTGTCTCTCCTCTATGTAGAGTATTGGGAGGCCGTGGATGAGGAAGGTAATTGCTTTGGCATACAGTGACCTCTTTCTTCCCACACAGATTCCTTTATTTTACTTTCTC
Organism: Oryzias celebensis; assembly: GCA_014656515.1. Taxonomy (NCBI): domain Eukaryota; kingdom Metazoa; phylum Chordata; class Actinopteri; order Beloniformes; family Adrianichthyidae; genus Oryzias; species Oryzias celebensis. Next base: position 28,623,807 of record BNCR01000012.1, on the reverse strand, counting down.
CTCACTCCTCCAAGCAAATCTTAAAAAAATGCATCCTGTGGAAGCGACCCGTGGTGCTTATAGCCACAGGAAAGTCATTAACCAGCGCTAATGATTAAAACAAGAAAAAATCATGGCTGCGTGATTGTCACCTCTGCAGAAGGTGTTTGCAAGGAGCTTCCTAAAAGGTTATTTTAAACCCCCCATATCGGTGCACATTAGCACACATGATCAAAGCCTCCATAGACTGGGTTTGATGGTAGAGATGGAAGTGGAGCAGAACTGGCTGCAGGGCAGCATGGCTGCGGGTCGTAGAGCTGTGGGACAGCAGATCTACACATGGGTCAGCTTGAGCACATGGTGAAAATCAGAGATAAGAGGAGGTGCAACTGCTAAATCAGCTGTTCAAGTTTAATGGTTTGCTTAATTGATCGTGCTGAAGCCTGTCTAAAATAAAATAAAATAAAATAAAACAAAACAGTTTTCCCTCTAAAATGTGTTTGTCAATTCAGAAAGAAGTGTGTCAATTCTGAATGAGCTGACATCACTGTGAACTAGAAGGCTGTATTTGTATATCTTTTCTTCCTCCTGACACTCAGTCAAGTGTATCTTAAAGCCAGTTTTGTGTAAAACAAATGAAATAAATAATACGCTGATAAACCTGATGATTCGATCTCCTTCCTTGTCATTACATTTTAAAACCCAAAGAACCCTCTTGTTTTGCTCTTTGTCATTAAAACATGTTTTTATTACACTTTAAATCATAAAATAGCCCAATTTTGCTTTTTTAAAAGCAAATAATTCATTTAACAGCATGGGTTAACCTGCCAGCCTGCAGCCTTTTCACCAGTTTTCTGCCAAATCCTATAAACGCATCTAGTTTTCATTCCTACGGAGAAAACCCTTTTTTTTTCTTATCTTTTCCACATATTCAGAAATCTCCCCACAAAATATCAGCAGTGTGTTGACTCAGTCTGGCACTGTGAGCCTTTCAGAGCGAACAGAGACCATATTGGACTGCCTGTGGAGACTCATTGCTGGCCGGTGTCAAAGTGATGGCGCTAAATTAAGTGAAAATGTGAGACAAAGCTGTGAATGTAAAGCCTCCCAGTCCTCTGTGGTCTCTGTTTCCCTTACACACTGCGCTGTAATCCCATTTGCCAGTCTCACAACAGGATTACTAGCAGCACAACGCTCAGTAACCAATCACACGCTTTCTCTCATCCATATTCCCCTCCATCATTGAGAAGGCACACTAGAAAACACTACAGAAACTTCTAAGTACTGGAGTTAATTATGGTTAGAGACTTTCCATTTATTACATTTTGGACAATTTATTAAAAAACACTACATGACTGTGCATTTTTGTGTAAAGGTTCATTTTATTAAAAAGGCAAAGAGTTTGAAGATTCTGGACATCATGATTTTGAACTGATTTCTAAAGCCATAACTAGTGTTTATTGGTCTCAATAAATAGATCAGACAAAAGATTAAAACCCCAAATCGTTTCATCTTGAATTAAACTTGCAGCTGCAATTTCTAAAAATCCACACAAACTTTGTTTTTGTTTTTAAAGTTGTTTTATTCCTTAAAAAATAAAACTTCCAAATGATCTTGTAATTAAGTAAGTAATCCCAAAAATCTGTTGAGCTCATTTATGCAAATCTTAAATTGTTAAAAAGAACATTTTCTCATCAATATTCAGGGAAGAGAGAATTAGTCACAAACATCTCTAAATAAAAGGTTGTTTACAAAATGCAGCTACTTATCAATTTAAAAATCCGTATTATCTATTTCAACTGGAATGACATAACTTTTACGCATCATCTACCTAAAAATCTGGGCGAAACGTATTATTTTTCTAAAGTCTCCATTCGTTATTTTTGATTGACAATAAGTTGGAGGCTGTTTCCTCCTCCACTGAGGACAAAACGAGGTTTTCCGCTCATTTCTGCGCTCAGTGATATAAATCAGCAGGTAGACCCGCTCCCCAGTGCGACCCGGCTGCTTAGAACCCCCCTGTTGGGAATCAATCACTGCGCTGTCAACACCTGTAGAAAAAGTTTGTGCTGCGCACCTGCGCCTAATCGATAACAGAGAGGCTTCGTAGAAAAAAAAAATCCGCAGGCATCATTATCCCTGATCGATTATGCATCTTCCCAAGTTTAAAGGGGGAAAAAACTCCGCATGAAACACGGCGAACGCGCGCAAGGAGGGCGCCGACAGTAAACATCTCTGTGCGCGAGCGCCGCAGGAACCATGTGTCCGCGGAATACTAATGACAGGATCAGCGGTGGCACAACAGCACAGCCAAGCTCACAATCACTTCATTGAGACGCACATTTGCGTAAAAAAATGAACAATTACGCGCATCGAAGTCTATTGGATTTACTCACCTACAGCAGAACTTCACAGATGCACTGATGGCATCTGCTCGTAAAAGTTGAGCTTTTTTCTACTATCCATGAGCGCCAAAGAGAAAAAAAACGACTTTCTCTGTAAAAGTGGAGTTTGGAAGTTGTGATGGTTTTAGTCCCTGTGTCCAAAGCAGGGCGGCAGGATCGCGCGTAAATGCTCACCCCGAGCAGGGATGTGGCGATTCTGATTCTCTTTCCCTTCTGTCTCCGCTCTCCTCCCTCCCTCTCTCATCTATCCTGCGCAGTGGCACTTGTGTGCAGGGAACCCCAGCTGCAGGCTTTGGGTTTAGTTCTACATCCTTCTTTAGAGGCAGCAGGGGAAGCACAGCAGCAGCAGCAGCGGCGGCGGCAGCAGCGGCGGCGCTGGCTGATCAAAGGACGAGACACGCGAGTCTTCTCTGACTGCAGAGGATGGAGCCTATCACTACAGTTCTGACCAAAATAAGTTGACGAGGAGGGAGCCAGAGACGCACGCGGCGCTTGGCAGAAGACATAAAATCCCAACCTGCCAAGTTTGTTGGCTGCAGATGGCACGTGTGTTAAATGAAAGCTTTGGTGGTGAAAGAAAATCCGCGCAAAATTCTTGAAATCTTTAACCAGTGAGAGAAATTAAGCATTCTCTTTCCGTGCTTTAACCCTAAAACCTCTAAATCCTGCAATTACCAGAGTTTACAATTATTGTATGTTTATATAAATTGTCCTCCCTCAGCTTTACTATCTTTGCTTTTTTCTATATAACTGCTCTAAAATTAACTAATATTTAATTATTTCAGTGCATGTCCCCATTCAGACTCCACTAGTCTTGTTTTTTCTGCCTAATTATCTGCAAAAATGCTCTGGGTGACAATAATTCAGATTTTGGTTGCCCCCTCCAAACTACAGCACCTCTACAGTTTCAGACCACTGAGAATAATAGTTACACACCTAATTAGCTCCAGAAGAATCACATTGCCACCAAGTTTTCAGTTAATACAGCAAATGTTTCCAAAAATTTGACAGGACCTTTGCTTTTATATATATATATATATATATATATATAGATAGATAGATAGATAGATAGATAGATAGATAGATAGATAGATAGATAGATAGATAGATAGATAGATAGATAGATAGATAGATAGATAGATAGATAGATAGATAGATAGATATTGTTAAACCAAAGGTCCTGTTATGTTTTTGGAAACATTTGCTGTATTAACTGAAAACTTGAAACTAAAAACCACCTGTTTTTTCCAGAAAATTAGATTTTACAGCCATTAATCATGGATGGCTTGTCTTTTACATTACATTACAATAGCGCAGCACCTTTTGTCTCCTCTGCTCTGTCGTTTCGGAAGGGATCACTGACCCAAACCAAAAGAAAGAGCAGCCTCTGTCTGTCATACTTGGAAGAGCAGCTGGCATCACCAAAATTCAAGACAGAAGCTGCTGCTGCAAAACCAGTATGGGGGTAGAGGAAGGAAGCCAGTATTGGTGGACAGTAAAGGTTGGATAATGTCAAGACAATAGAACGGAGAAGAGAATATAACAGGACACTAAAAGCTGGACTGAAAGGATGGCCAGAGGGGCCGCACAGAGGGAGAGGGGGTGTGTGATAATAGAGAAAGAGGTGAAAGGGAGGAGAAAAGGGAGGTTTATTGCAGGAAGAGGAGGAGAAGGATGGGAGAGCGGCAGCAGCTCAGCAGAGAGAGTTATTTAATTGGAGACTGACATTGGGAGCTTGGCTCGTCAGCTCTTCCCCATCAATCACCCATGGCCAGGAGATGCCTGAGGTTACGTGGCCTGTGTTCTGCTCCCACAGGATCTCTCAGCCGATTCCCAGTGTTTAACCGCCATGCCTCCATCTACTCTGCCTAACCCAACCCCCCGTCAAAGTGCCCTGACCTCCACTCACCTGGACAACAGTAATCTGTTCCCTTATGATGGGACTTTTTGTTCACACACTAACAAGGAAAATTGAGAACTTTAGCAGCTGATAGAACATTCATGAAAAAAACACCTCCAAGGGCGATGTCTACGTTTTCTATGTACTGCAGGAAATCGCACAGTGAAAAGACATATAAAGAAAGTTATTTTATTTGTCCAGACGGAAACAAATTGTGTACATTTATGTTTGCACATAGTTTTTTTTTTTTTTTTTTTTTTTTGTCAACGCCTTGTTGTTTTGCTCTTTCTGTGCTCAATATCATCCTTTAGAAAAAAAAAAAAAAAAGAAAAAAAAAGGTTGACTGTTTTGGAGGTTTCACTCGTTTTACGGTTGTTAAATTTCAAATGTTTTGTTTTTTTTTTTTGTCGTAAATTCTGTGTTTTAGAATATTTATATTAAGTGGTCTAGATAACTTAAAATTTTTTTTATTATAAATTAAAAAATAATGTAAGATGTAAAATACATAATAACCATTAAAATGCTTGCATGTTACCTATTTAATACAGGTCATTATATTTAGACATGGTTTATTGAAATCTGCTGCTTTTCCTTATGTAATCCAGGATAATAGTTTTAATAAGTGCACAGAAGAGACAAGGTCTGCAGACTTTTTGCTCAGTGTTTTTGACTTCTGGGCCCCAGGAAGACAGAAGACTAAACATGCGCCATATCATCAGTGGATTTTATACACTCAGGGTGCATGCAGTTGCATGTTTGAGTACACAGCGGCAGACCTGCAATGATGCATGCAACGGCATGACTCCAAAAGTCTGTTTTTGGCATAATTCATGCAAATAAACTGCGTCATCGGATCCTTGATTTATTTATGCCTTTCCTCATCAACCATCTCAGGGAGACATTCTTAGGGCAACAGGGTTGCCCTAAGAATGTCTCGCCTCAACAATTTTGGGGCTTGTCCAGGATGAGGATGAGACATCTTTACTATTTTTTTTTTTTTTTATCAGAGCAGGTCTCTTTTAAAAGGGGTTTATCAAATATTAATCTATTCATCCAGCCATCAACTTGAGAACTTGCTGAATTCCTTCTGGGGTCACATGGCTGGCAGAGTCAACCCAGCTACTGTTGGGAGAACGTGGGGTACACCCTGAGCAAGTCGTCAGTCAGTTCCAGAGCCAAACACTCAAATGCACACAATCACTTAAAGAGGACTATTTAAAATCATTAATGAATATATGAAGCATGTTTTTGGACTGTGGGAGGAAATCAGAGAAAGTCCCTGCATTCATGGGGAGAACACGCAAGCTCCACACAGAAAGGACCCAACCTGGATTTGAACCACAAACCTCTGTCTATGAGGCGAGCGTTTTAGCCAATACATCACCATGTAGCCCTATTGTAGCATCAAAAATGGTCAAATTCACTTCCAGATGGTATCAATTCTTTTTTAGATTACTAATTTTAAATTTGTATTGCTAAAAAATTGATAATTGAATTATATGATAATTGTTTTCTTGTTTGTTCACACCTGCATCTGATTACAATTTTGATAAGATTACCCAAACCTAAAATGTTTCTGCGGAATGTGTACTTTTTTGTCACCTCTCAGCTTTAACAAACAGAAAACCTTTATCTTATTTGATCAAAACTTCAGAGAAGGGCAGTGCTTGTGACCACAAAGTAGTCACAGCAGCAAAGGTTATATAATGTCTCCATATTTTATCTTACCACTGATACACATTTACCACATTTACCTTTCTGATACGTTAAAGCCACACCGAAATAACAGTTTAGTGTTTTCAGACTCTAGCCCAGGGGTAGGCAACTCCAGGCCTCGATAGCCGCATTCCTGCATGTTTTTCAACATACAGTGCTCTGGCATATTCTAAGTGGTTGGACACACCTGAACCAGGTAATCAGTCATAAGTAGGACTTGGATATCTGGAAGTCTTGCAGACACTGCGGCCCTCGAGGCCTGGAGTTGCCTATCCCTGCTCTAGCCTGTTTTGTAAAAACTGTTCAGCTTATGCTTTCTCCTTTTATTTTCTTTTTTTATGTCTAATAAACCATAAAATGCTTTGTCTAGTCTCACCACATAAATAAAGACCTAAAAGAAAACTGTGCTGCAGTTGCATAACATAGATAAATTATCCATCTGACATGTAGTTGGATGATTCAGGAAAACATCAGGCAGTGTGCAGGGAGACTTGGCCTTGGGCAACATTTGAACCTTTCCCAAGATGTGATCAGAACAATCCAGCCAAAATGATAAAGAAATGCTCAGTGAGTGGGCTCCAGAACCGACATTTTGGAGCAGCCAAGTCAGACCTTTGGGCCAACCCGTTCAATTTGTGCTGGAAGCCAGACTTTGCAGAGACGCTGAAGAAAAACCTTAAAAACCCAGAGAATGCTGCCAAAGAGAAGTCACCCAACATCCCACTCATGTTTGCTGCCAAACACATACACTGCACTTAGACATTTGCCATTTCTTTTAATTGGATTTTTTAGAGTTTTTAAATATTTTGGGGGAATCTGTAATGTAAAAAAGTTTTAAAAGTATGAATTTAGAAAAAGTTTAAAACTCTAAGGATGTAGTGTGTTTAACAGCTAGTATATACTATATACTCTACTCAAAGTAAGTTAGGGATTCTAAAGGGGCGCTTCTTGTGAGCTGCTTCCAAAGTCAACCATGAACTTTCTTGTTCAACATTGAATTTCCTTCAGGATTAATACATTACAATTGTATTAAACTGAATTGAATTACATATTGTTAAAAACTCAGTGTCTCTTTCACTTGACCAGTTTTCCAGATAGGTAGGTAATTGTATTGGAGTGACAGACCCATCTTGTTTTTTTTTTTTTTTTTTTTTTTTATCTCATAATGGCCTCACTATGTACACTGTGTCTTACTTATTGGGACCAAAACAAGTAAAATTCAAAAATTGAAACCTTTTCAGCGTGACATCAATTCTTTGGTTATATAAAGCTGATTTTGCCAATAAGACATTTCAGGTTCATCAAACAGACACCACTAAACAGAACACACGACACCCCTTAACCGATGAGCAGTGTGCCTTTGGGTTGGTAGCTGGCAGTGAGATGTTGCAGGTCAACTTGGCGAGTCTCAATGTGTCATCAGCAGACTTGGACCAAAACACACAACTACTGACAGAGTTTGTGACATAGCCAGGAGTGGAGCCCTGGCATTGACAGATCACAACCATGACCAGGACCTCTGCACTCAGACATGGTTTAGCAGACAAAACATTCACAACCAATTCCATCACTTCGACTTGAATGCCAGACGACCATTGCAGGTGACTCCACTGACACCAAAATATGTTTGCAGTGGGAACAAAACCATGTGACCTGGACAATGCAGCAATGGTCTACCGTCCTGTTCACTGATGAGTGTCAGGTCACCTTGTACAGAATTGATGGTCGTCGGCGTTACTGGTGAAGGCGAGGTGAGCGACATGCTGAGGTCAACATGATCCCCAGGATTTGCTGTGGTGGAGGAGGGGCAACAGTCTGGACAGGTATCACCAGTCAGAGCAAAACCACTTTGGTTATTGCAGATGGACCAGTCTTACTTTAGAGACATCATAGAACCATCATCCCCCTCCCATTTCACCAGAACACATCCGAGTTTGTTTTCATGGATAATCATGTTCCACTACATGATGCCAGAACTGTCACAGCTGGACTTCAGGAAGTGGGAGTTTCTCATATGGTGTGACCATCAATGACCCCTGACCTGAACCCCATCTTGGGCCATCTGAGGTAAAGACTGGATGATCAGACCCCAAGTGACTTGCAGAACTGTATGTAGCACTTGTGGAAGAGTGGAACGCCTCCGAACAACATGAGACTAATGAGGAGCATAAGACGTCACTGTCAACGTGACTAATGGTGGAAATACTTGCTATTGACATGAGGCTATCTTTATTATTGTTATTATCTTGGAGGTAATAAACATCAAATTAATAAAAATGTTTTTTTTACTCATTCATTATTTGTAATATCAAAGGTAACTTTTACATAGTATAATAAAATTCTGATCAAACAGGAAAAGCACCAATTATTTAAATACGAATTCTATACAAATAACAACTTCTTGTGAGTAGTGTACAGTATATAAAAATTGCACTTATGAAATCATAAAAGTTTGCAGGAATACCTTTATATACCTCATGACATTATTGTGATTGTGGTAAAGCATTTTGTGTTCTTTCTTTATTGTCTTGTTCACAAACATACTTTTTACAGACACACTTAACTTCTCAACACTTTTACATTTTTTTTTTTCTTTAGGCTGTAAAACCATGGTTCTGATGTGGTTTAACTTCTGTCTTTTCACATGAACACCCCTTTTGGTGACATTATTGTTTTAATTACAACTATTTACTATCACGGAAAGCCTGTGATTGTAGCAGCGACGGTCCAATTTTTGCTCCAAACAAGATATTGATTCCCCCACTGGAGAACAACTGCAGAGCTGTCATAACACATGTTAGCCATCAGAAGCATCGGTGCACAAACTCAGTGGTAGAATGAGGTGCATCATGGGATACAGATGCTTCACAGTTCAGCAGAAAAATTTTACATTTTCATTCTGCTTTTTTTAAGAGAAAAATAAACTTTGTCTTAGCTTTTGGAAGCTTAAGCTCTGACATTAATGACTCAGAGCAAGTGACCTTTTTCACAGCACGGACTTGACACTTAGATTCTTAATTATCCTCAAACTGCAGTCCATTCACATTTTTCTAAAGTATCTTTGGCTGCTTCTGTACTCCGTAATTGCAGCCAGACTTTTGCATACAAGCTAAAATGCCCTGGTAATATTTTTATTTTTTTTTTGTTGATTGATTTTTCTTTCTGTGGAGCTCAGACATATCAGGGCCAGTGCTCCACTCCCCTCCCCGAGGCTCAGTCGGCGTGGGTTTTGCATGGCAGATTGCATGCAAGCCTGCGTTTTAGTGCACTTTGAGTTCAAGAAGAGACAAAGCTTCATATCAGGCGCAGCAGAAAGGCCTTGATGTTCAAGAGACAAGGCCGGGGTGTTGACGCCTCCCCTTCGACTCCGACACCATGACCGAAATACAAAGGATTTATTTGCATATGCGGCACCAGAACATCCCCGTTCATTCTCTTTGAAAATCAGGGTTTGTGCAAATCACCTAGCAAGTATAGAGATTAGATTTCCATCGGATCCAGTGGAAGAAGGTTAAAAGCCCAAGTGAACTAATGGATGACCTAATCAGAAGGGATTGGTTCTATTGATTGTGATGGTCATATCCTCGTTGTCTGTCAAGCAGAAGAAGATGAAGGTGGATACTTTACCTCGCTGGCTGAAGCCACCGCATTCAAGAAGCCCTCAACGAGATTATACTAATTTATCCTGAACCTCTACTGTTCCCTTGAGGGTTAAGCAGATTATCGGGGAGAAATCTTGCTGAGTTGCGGCTTGGAACTTGTTTTACAGAGATGTCAAACCCTTTACTTTGAAAGGTTTTTATCAGTGTTTCTTTATTTTTAGACAGCTTACATTTTTCCCTCACATCTTGTTCACAGGCAGAATCTGCGATTCAGGTTTAGAGATTGTAACGTAGAATGTTGACATGCTTGGGGATGCGATTTTGCTCACTAGCAGAATTATGACTTGGTGACAGTGGCTGCCAGCACAGCAGAGGCAGTCATTCTTCAAGGACAATCTGCTGCATCTGTGTGAATAATCAATGCTGCTGGAAGTTTATCATGAACTCGTGGCATCATTTATATATTGCAATATAACTTCTGCAACACCGATTCAAAAGTGAAGTGACATCTTCCTCAAGAGGATCCGGACAGAAAGCCTTAAGGGAGAGGAAAATATTGTGGTAAATACTAGACATTGTGAAGAGATGTGGATAAGAGACAAGTGCAAAGGTCATTCTGGGTAATTTCCCTCCAGGCGCACAACAGCAGGTTCTGAAATAGAAGCTTCTTGCTGTGGACAGACATGTTCATTCACCTCAGTTTGTGTCGACGGAGACAGCATCCTGATCCGAATCCTAATGACCCACCCACTTGCAAGGATTTAGTGCTTTGTGTGTCACTGAACAGGAAAGGCGTTGCAGCTCGAGTTGCATTTTCAAGGCACACCTGGGACTGCAACTACTGCAAACGAAGAGACAAAACGATGGGGGAGATCCCCATCTACACAAGCCTCCCTTCCCTTCGTGAGTGGAGAGGGTTATTCTGGGGAATTTTCCAAGGAAGTCAATCAGATGTTGTTAAAAGAATAATCTCTATTTTATCATCAAAAAGGAATTTAAGAACAGATTTTGTTACTGAAAGGTTTTAAATAGGTTTATTACTAACTTTTCTGAGATTCACACAAACATTTGCACAAACATTTTTACTAAACAGAGAATGAACTTTGGGAGTTTCAAATTCTATCGAATATTTTTATTTTAAATTGAACAAAATGCACAAGTCAGTTGTTTCATAACATACCAGCAGGGATTTATGCTAGACTGAGTCACCTCACAGAAAGTTTTCACTGGCTCTAAGAAGCCAAAAAACGTCTATAGAGAAACAGATATTACTCAGTCATTCTGAATAACAACAAAGAATAACTTCTTTTGACACGCTCTTGCAAATCCTTATTTTTTCATTATATTTTTTTTGTATAGTGCAAGTTCTCCAAGTTGTAAACTGACAGGTCAGGTGCTTCAATAATAGGTATGTGGTCTGACATCAAAAGTTTGATTGACAAATTGCCCGCTTTCAAGTGGTAGGGGTGTGGCCTTTGGGGCTCGGACCAATCACTGCTTACTGACTATGTCAGGCTCCAACATGGCGGTGCTCGTATTGCGAAAATATGCCAACTGAATTGTGTTAATTTGGTTGAAACTGGAAATAAACCATTTTCTTTGGGTGATGTCACAGTTACTCACTCCGGTTCTCAGATAGTCAATGATCTAACTCTAGAACTCCAGAGGCAGTCATTTGGATTGCTTTCAAAAGTTGTAACATCATAAGATGTTAAAAAAACATTACTTTTTTTCAAATGTGCATATATTTTATTATAATATTGTTTTGTTATTAAACTGTCAAGGCACAGAAGAGATTTCAGAATTATTACTTTACATGACCATAAGAGTAAATTTGACTCCATGGCTTTTACACGGGGTCTCATTTTTCACAACTTGCAACATTTTCCTGCCAGCTCCATTGTTTTTTTTTTGTTGTTGCTTTTTTATAAGGCTAAAGTGTGTTAAAGTTATATTTAGACTATAACCCTTGATATATTTCATTTTAAACAAGGGCAGTCAAAGTTAACGCACACAATTAATTTAAAAAAATGAATGCGTTAGTGTAAATTAATGCTGATTAATTACACTTCGCAAAGCAGACATCTTCCGCCGGTTCAGCTTTCCACGGCTTGTGTCCATTTCTGAAAATAAACACTTCGTTGAGCACAGTCTCGCTTTTACCATGTTCACTTAAAAAATAAATTAATATTCAATCATTTTTAGAACTTTATTCTTGTTGTTTTTTTAGGTTTAGATCTCTTTCTCACAAAAGGTGGGCTATTTGATACGTAATGCGGCCCGTTTTCATGATAAAACGAGAATGCGTTGCTGGGTCGGCAGACCTCAACTGCAGCGGCAAAGGAAAGTGATACATGTGCTGATCATCACAGTGAAATGATTTATTGTTCCTTAAAACCAGTGTACTGTCAAAAGTAAGAGCTCTGTCTCCCTCTCTGGTCACCGGTGGGAGCTGTTTCCAGAGTACTACCTACACTTCTCAGCAGCCCCAGTGCGCAGTCCTCGGATACCGCTCACCTGACTGCAATCTGACAATCTCTTAAGCAGCACATAGAGCCTCGCTCAGTGCAAAGTATCATTTTGTGCCTGTACCCTGCCTGCATTACCAATCACTTCAGTCCTGACACGATCTTATGTTTCTGACTCTGCTTCCCTTTCTGATTGCCTGCAGCCTACCCTGACCCTTGCCGCCCGGACTCTAACTACCCTTCTTGCTTCTTGGATTATCCTATGCTTATGATTAACCGCTGCCTGTCTGACTCTCAGTTAGCTTTGTGGACTTAGCCATGCTTTATTCCTGTGTGAATAAATATACCTACTACAAGTGGAACCAGCTGTCTGCCCGTTTGTGACATGGACATACTTGAAAGAGCTATTTCCCTTCAACTAAAGGACAAAAAGAGTTCTAAGATAATAGTTGCAAATATCACTTTCAGGTCTACTGATCTCCAACGTTTTCTTTTGAGTTCATTACCGCTACCCGACTAAATAGCTTTTCTGAGGGACAGGCATTCAATTCATCTTATAGTCCTCTTCACAGTTAAACTATTAAAGACAAAAAACGTTAAAGAAACTGACATGAAATTACAGATCATTTTGTGTCACCACTGTCTTTTCAAGTGGTCATAAAGTGGATCTATAGTTTTTAAATGGAAAAGAAAAAAGAACATGTTTGCCCAGATGAAACTGCATTGTTACAATTTATCCTTATTTGTTAAAGAAAATTCAGCTTGCATTCAAATTGCACATTCAGCAGCTTCCATTGGGTGGTGGTTGCTCACATGTTAAAAGGCAATAAAAGACAATTAAATGAAAAATCTTGGGATGGAACTACATTATTCTTAAACTTTACCTTTTTTTTAAATGTTTTTCAAGCAAAAATGAAAATACTTTTTTAACCTTTTTATGCTCAACACTATCTAAGAACATTTACAAATTAAAGATATCTACAAAAATGCATTTGGAGTTCATGATTCTCACTTCCTTTTTGGGTCGTCTCCCACTTTTCTCTCTTTATGATGTGGTCATTAAGTTGAGTTTTGAGACACTTTCGGTGACTTTCTGTTCAAAGACAGGTGTCATGTCTATTTTTCTTGCTGAACCTAAAGAATTAGCTCAAATACTTTAAATTGGATGGAAAAAAAGTCAAATTTTCACTGCAAAACACATAATCTTCAGTAAAGATTTTCCAGCAAGTAAACCTTAGAGTGAAAATATTCATGCATATTTCTTTCTATAGACATTTGGAGAGTGACGTATATTAGTGTACTTTTTATAACAAAAATCGGTTAGTTGCAGGCGTGTCATACAGATTTGTCATTTCTTCAACCTTCCCAAATCCTGCAGACTGTGCAAGGAGTTTAGTGTTGTTTATGTGATACGTTTGCGCTATATGTGGGCTGCCTGACTGTTAGAAAATTAGGAAATTAGACAACCAGAATGTACTTCGAGTGGATCCTACAGGCGTCCTACGTCCTACTGTTGTTTCACATGCACACCCTGTGCGTGCAGCATTCTCATGGGATCTTGCACCTTACTGTTGACTTAAGGGTTAAGGGTGCCATACAACAGCATCACCTGTAGGTCATTAGTGCATCCATTATTACAAATACTTTACAATGCACTTACCACGCACACAACAATGGTACATTCCATGTGTTATGGTCCCTTTAGATGGCCTCAAAAGAACTGGGCATACCTGTGCTTCCCTTAAGATGCAACCGCTCCTTTGCACGACTCTCCACAGGCCCAGACAACCCAAAACCTCACTGTACCCGCACGGATAAACTCCCATATGGGTGCAAGTGACTTAGGCATTAGAGATACTGTGTGAGGTTGTGTCATATGGGAATGTCTTACAGTCAAAATGCGATTCTTGGAGAATCACTTGGACAGGTTTGGAAACCTGACAATAATACCACCCAGACTTTGGACACGCCAGCAGGATCATGATTCTCTGCCAGTTTAGAAAGGCAGGAAAGAATGAAAGATGGAAAGTGAAAGTCACAGTTTTTACTTTATTTATTTTCCTGAAACAAATAGCAGATCTATGAAAGTAGAAGTTGTCTTCATCCAGTTGGCAGTAGGGCAAACCTGGAGACTATTTTGACTGTATGCACAGAAAGCCATCCCAATGAGATGGTGATCATTACCTCATTTTGTGGTCATCTTTATTGTTAATCCTGATTTTAACCATCAGTAAGAAAATCAATGTAATCACTAATCATCATTCTATATTCTTCTATATTTTAAAGGTAAAGACTTTCCTTGAGACAATAAGAAACAGGATTATTTCATAATTTGTGTTTTGTCTCTGTTAATTAAAAATCCAGAGTAAAGCTAATTATAGGAGATCTAGCTCTTCTGCAAGTCACGCAGATGCAACTAAACTGAAATATAAGTCTTAAAAAGAGTAACATGCAGACCAGACCGCCAAATTGGTACAAATTCAAATTAAACTCCTGGCCTAACTTTTATTTTGACTGTAACAAGGCAAGGTTAATGCCCAATCCAAGCGGAAATATTCCAACATACATTTCACCAAAATTAAAGTAATAACAGGTTAATGAGCAGATGCTGCATGCTCTGGCAAGCAGAAGGGTTATGTTGCTTTGCAAATGTAGATTGTTTGTCTTTAGTTAAAGCCAGTAAAAAAGATACTAAGCATGGATGATTTCTTTTTTCCTTTCAAGGTCCTGTAGGACTGCCGTTCCTCTAATCTCCTCTGTATGATTCAAATCCAGAATGACTGCAGTTCCTAGGTTCACATCTAGACTAGGGGTCTTTAACCAGAGGATCCAGAGCCTCACAGGGGGTCTTTAGTTTCATTATTGTGGCTCCATGGCTAAAAAACAAAAAAAAAACACGTTATTTTTATTATGTTGGACAAAACATGAGTTGCTTAGTTAGCATGGATTTCATCTTTATTAGTTGAATGTATGAATGTATAGCTGAGGTGCTGAGGTATAAGAAAACTGTAAAGTTTGGACACAGCTGCTAACTTTACACTGCATCAGAAAGCCTTGTGTGATCAACCATTCCTCCTGAATGCCCTAACTTCAACCTCTGAGAAAAATGTGAGTAGAAACGTCTATGTTCTGGAAACTTTGCTTATTATTAAAAATAGGTTTAAAGCACAAATCTTGCAAAACATTACATTTGTTGACCAGAGAGGAATTGCAAAAAATATGTTTATTTGTATTTACTGTATTTCCTATTGAATCATAGGTCATTTAGGTTACGTTTGTCTTCAGGCGTTTTTATAAACACCTGTAGTGTGCAGGGAAAAGAATGACGCCAAACCAAAGTCATAGAAGTCATACAATTTTTGACTGGTGTTCAAAAGTTTAATTCAAATAAGCTGCAACATCTTGTGACACAGATTATCTTTTAGTATTAACTGATATGTGCCTCTGTCAAAGGTGAAAAAACGTTTTATATTTACGAAGAAATACTATTGTCTCCTAGTATTTCTGTGTTTTGAATTCATAAAATGATCCATAAATATTAAAGTAGTAGCAATAACAGATAAGCTGTGTTTTTAACTTTGAGGCTCCTGCTGGGATCTGGTCAGTCAGAACCAGGCTGAATGGCTCTTTTAGTGTTCAGAATAGCAGATACTTGATCATTAAATACCCACACATATGTAAAGAGTGTTTTTTTTTTATCTCTTTAACATGTTCTTGTGGTATTTTTCTGATGATGGAGGACATATATGGAAAAAATTCAACTTAAAATTACATTTCTGGGTCTTTTCTTGTTTAAATATTTGTGAATCAGTAGCAGACGCCAGACTGGCAAACTGGCCAGGGTGTACCCCGGCTTCGCTCAACAGCAGCTGGGTTAGGTTTGGCAACCTCGTGACGCTGTAAGGAATAAAACAGGTTAAAAAATGGATGGATGGTCGAATCAGGAGCAGTCAAAAAATTCTGTTTGAAAAGATTATATTTGTGATGAAGAAAGTCGCCCACCACGCAGGTTTTGTTATTTTTATTTTTTTTATTTTGGATTAAAATAATCATAATCTTAATGAAAAGACCTCTGAAATCACTATGAAAATACATCAAAAGATGATCTGAGTGAGACATTAAAAGTTTTTTTTTTTTTTTTTATAGATTAAAAATATGATAATGAACAGATAATGGCATTAGCCGTTTAATAATTTGCATGAATGTCATAGAAGTGTGCAGGTGCAGATGGGTTTGGCTGCTTTAGACTTTAAAACTATAGGATTTTTATGACATTTGCTGAATGTGAAAGTCTCCTGTTAGTAAACTTTCCCCTTAACCGCTGGATGCTTCTCCTCCAGCATAAGAGAGAAACCAGAACGAATGTCACCTTCTGTCTCTAGCAGATAGAGAAAAAAAACAGAGCACCAAAATGAGGACGCCATCAGACAGAGCCTGTTGAGAAACAGGAAGGGACAGTAAAAGAAATAAAAAGAGGCAAAGGCATGGGCTTTGTCATGACAACCACCTCTCCCATAGAGGGGAAGATGTGTGTTCACATGCTCCAGCAGTCAGCCTGAAAAACCCAGGCTTGTAGCATTCACTCCAACCGAGCAATAGCACTCATGGTTGCCTGGTTGGCAAAAATATCGTTATTTCCCGCATCCTTTCATCTGTTTGCTCCTCTTCTTTCCACATCCTTTTTTGTTTTTCCCGCGCCACAAGAATCTGCATTCTGTCTGCCTCAAGAAGACTCCCCATCTCCCGACCACCATGTAACAAGTGTCGCCTTTTCATTTCACTTGAAAGACACAGGTAAACACTAACAGCATGGCCAAGAGTCCTGGTGTTGTTTCTCTCAGGCAAAAATGTCCTGGTGTTGAAAATCAAATGGTGTCTTTTCAAGCCAAGGGCGGAGCCCCCGCAATGGCTGAACTCTCATGCTGGTAAAAGAAAAATGCTGCCGCTTTCCAAAAAAGAGAAAAATGAACAAATGATGGATTTGATCACCCAACACAACAAGAGACAAGCAGTGACTATTGACGTGTTTAACATTTAGGCTGGTCGTATCCCTTTTCTCTGAATTAATTTTTTTTATATAAATGTTACTTCACTGCAATTATTTGAAACAGTTCAAACCTTGTTTTTATTCATTTAAAATATTTTACCAGGTTTAAATTGTTTGAACATATCTTTTCTGTACACCTTTCCAAGCTTTTCCTCAAATTCAGTACAGTGGAAAGTTAGTACTCAGGTGATGGATCCCGCTGATGGCCAGAGGGAAAGAAAGGAGACGATTCATGGCGAACAATCAATGGAGTTCATTGAGCAGGTCATTTTTTCCATTTGGATTTTAGTACTTCATATATACAAAGCATTTAATGTTGTCTGAGAAAAGGCGGTGCAGAGGAATACAGCCACTTTCTTTTGTCATAATGACCCTCTGCCAATCAACAAGTTTCAACAGTAGCTCCGCACTAACCGGTCAGTTCCATATTTCTGTGGACCTACAACCAACAGGAGTCCAAAAATTGTACGGTTTGGTCCAGCTTAATGGGTCCATTTTATGATGAAAACGCTCAAAATACCAAACTGGACCGTTCCTTACAGTACCGCACAGTGGAAACGAGACATAACTTGTGCTAACTTGCACTAAGATTGTATGCTCAATATATTAACATTTTGTTCTAAAATTAGTCTTTTCCACCCATTACACATTTTTTGTCACTGTATTCAAAATTAACTATAGCATTATTAGGTACATAAAAACTAAAAAAAAAAAGACAAAAAATATATATTATTGGGCTGTAGACCATGAGTTGTAAAGTAAGTCTGTCTAGCTTTTTTAGTATATTTTTCCCTTTTTGAATGCTAATGTGAAACCCTGTTTTTTTAGATTTTAACTGTTTTCTAAATATATTTCAATATTATCATAATATTTCTTCTTAAGTAAGAATGACTTGCTGCATGGACAGATGATTTAACTTTTGTCAAGTGATTTTCTTCTTGAGATTAGACTTCTTTTCCTACTTCTAGATTACCTCTTTGCAGTGTCCAATCCACTTTAAAAAAGAACTTCAAAAAAGAGATCTCTAGTGCCGACAGGTATGTTTTCATGTTTTTTGCAGATTTAAGAGGGTATCAAGGCATTATTCTTTAATCACAAAAACCCTTCAAACAAGTAAAATCATTACATGTAAAGTTTTTTATAGGCAATAAGAAAGAGGAGACAATTCAAGGGATGAAAATGAAAAATGGTGATTAAACCCATTGTCTGATACACTGATGCAATCAGTATTTGAAATAAAGATGAAGCAAAGATGAAATCAGCTAATTATTACCATGTTTAAAAAAAGGAGAAGTATCATGTTACTTATTAACTGCTGTGCTTCTCTTTTTTTTTTCTCTGGACAAGCCTTCATTTTGTGCAGCAGAAGTGCAGCAGCTGGTCTCAATAGTAGACGTCAATTGGGGTGATATCCTGAAAGTTCCTAAGGCTTTTTTTTAAGCAAAGCTCCCACGGGCTTTACCAAAGTTCAGGAATGTGCCGGGGGCCATGCTGGCTTCAGCTGACAGAACCCCCCCCTCTCAGGGCACAACGGCTGCCAGGATGAAGAGAATCCTCTGAAAAGACACCCGGTGACAGGAGCCGATGTCCGTCCATGTCCGTCACAGCTTTCATTTCTTACTCTTTGCCATTGATCCCTCAGCTGGGTGACATTAGTGACACTCTCTTTTAATCTGCTGCAATGAGCCCAGCCTGTGGAGCACTTCTCCTGAGGACGAGAACAAACTTGGCTGCAGGAACCCAAATGGAAACCATCACTCTCCCCTGCCGTGTTCTGGGGATTGTTTTGCTTTCTCAAGAAACTCTCAGGGGGAAGAAGGAAAAAAAGTGAAAGCCTGAAAAACCAGAGGAACAAATTGGAAAGGGAAATAAAGCTGAAGGGGTTGGCTTTATTCTCCAAATGATAATGACAATGGAAAAGTCTGATGGACGTTGAAATTTTACGAAAGGCTTTGAGATGTTCCCATCTTGCAAACAGCTATCTTTCAACAGTGTCATCAAAACAGTTTGACATATTATTTCAGGAGCGGGAACCAGAGGGGTGTAGCTTTTGGAGAGCAAAATTAAAGGTCATTTTGAAAGAGTGAAAATTAATGTGCACTATCAATTTTCAGCCTTTAAAAATGTGACATACCTCAGAATGACACATCGTAATTACTCCATCAATGTTGTAGCAAGAGTGGTGCAACCAGGATAAGTTGGCAACCTTTAGATTGGGTTGTAATTTTTTTTTTTTTGTTGAAGAAACATAAAAAAAAATAACATAATTAACATTATTGTTTAGGTCTAGTGCAGTGGAATTAGCAATCAGACACATTTGGTTAGACTACGGTCACATATCCCAAAAAGCTACAGTGTGGAGACCTAAATACAATTTTTTCAGCAAATTTAGAAGGTGGCTGTGCAATTGCATATACTTGTATAGCACTTTCTACCTTCCTTGAAGGCCTAAAGTGCTTCACAGTCACGGTCCCATTCACCTTCTGATGGCGGCTCTGCCGCCAAACACTGGTGCCAACCTTCCACTAGAGGCAATGTGGGGTTCAGTAACTTGCTCAAGGACACTTCAACACATGGGTGGGCAAGGCAGGAATTTAACCTTAAATCTCCTGATTGGAGGTCAACCACCCTACCGTTGCACCACGGCCACCCCATTTGTAAACAGGAGGCAGGCGCCACAAAGGTTTTAAGAAAAAGTTAAAAAATGTTTTACATCAGTTAGTGGCCTCCCAGGCACATTTAGAGGTCGAGCGGTGGCAGGAAGGCAGCAAATAATCGACTGATGGAAGGGTCTCCAAGGTCCCCAACTTTGTTTGATGATCGACCATTTACACTTACACATGTAAGAAGAGGAAGAGGAAGGAGCCCGCTCCAAACTGCTCCGACAAAGTTGGGAGCATGGAATTATCCAAAATGTTTTGGTATCCTGAAGCATTCAGTTACTTTCACTGGAACTAAGGCGCCAAGCCCAAGTCCTGAAAAACAACTCCACACCATAATTCCTCCTCCACCAAATTTCACACTCGGCACAATGCAGTCTGAGAGGTACCATTCTCCTAGCAACCTTCCAACCTCGACTCATCCATCAGATTGCCAGATAGAAAAGCGTGATTTATCACTCCAGAGAACACGTCTCCACTCCTCTAGAGTCCAGTGGCGACGTGCTTTACACCACTGCATCTGACCCTTGCATTGCACTTGGTGACGTGTGGTTTGGATGCAGCTGCTCGGCCATGGAATCAGAAACCCATTTCATGAAGCTCTTTGTGAACTAATCTGAAGGTCACATAAAGTTTGGAGCTCTGTAGCAACTACAACTGTGCATAAAGTCAGCGACCTCTTTGCACAATACATCAGAATCCACTGACCCATCTCCATCAAATTACAAGGTCTGACAATTTTGATAAAAATTGAAAAAATAGGAAAACAAGACATTTCACATCTGGATTTGTTGTACAGGTGGCATACTATGACAGTTCCATGTTGGGATTCACTGAGCTCCTGAGAGCGGCTTATTCTTTCACAAATGTTTGTGAAAATAGTCTTCACGCCTGAGGGCTTGATTTTATCCACCTGTGGCCAGAACAAGTGATTAGGACACCTGATTCTGATCATTTAGATGGGTGAGCAAACACTTGTGTTAGTATACTGAATGGACTGTTGCCTTCCGGAGACATTTACTTATCGTCCAATCAAAAGTGCTGCTGGCCGGTGATGCGGGCGCCACCACTCTGTTGAAGCTCAACTGTTGCCTGATTTCACAATGGTCGTCATCCCTGATGCCTGACGACCACCTGACTGGTTGGGCAGCGGCAGCTAAACATGAAGATTTTGTCTATGGCTTCCCATCGCAGTTGTATTTTTGACTGTAGCTAACTTTAACTATGTTAAAGGAACCAGAGTTCATTCCCCCTCGATAATCTGAAACAGATTTTCAGTTTGAACACACCCAAGGGGACCCTGGTCCAGGACCTATCTTTTGGGATGGTCTCGGTTTGTTTCCATTCAGATTGAGCTCCAGTTTGCTCCGTGTTTCCTCAGTCTGAATAGGGTTCATGCTCAGAGCAGAACAACTCGACTAAAATGGCCACCATTGTAAGGCACTATGAGACATAAACAGAGTAGGAAAGTAACTACAATGAGCGGAGAAAGGTGGAGCAACAGTGAGACATAGCAACTAATTTAAATGTGGTTGGATGAATGCAGGGTCATTAAAACAACTTACATTGTTTCCCATACTGTTTTGCCAAAAATCTACATGCGATAAAGATTTATTAATGTACCTTCAAAACTGTCAACCCCTCAGTAACCGCCTTACAGCATGCCTCTGCCCTACCAAAGTAACAGTAAACAGTGTTGCATCTGATGTTGATACAGGTGTTTAAAATCAGTATAAAGTATAAAGTTTGGATAAGTGAACTATTCCGACAAGGATAGCAAAGCCTAATAATTCCATTATTCTTTTTCTTTGTCTTTTTGCTTTTCCCCGCTCTCCTAAATTCCTGGCCAGTGACTGAAGAGATCTTTTGTCACATGGTTTTGTTTACAAGTTTTGGTTTAAAACTGAAATATGCGGTTGAAAGGCAGTCTGTAAATTGACCAAACACAAGATTCAGGACATGATTTTGGACCAAATTAAGCAGACTCAGTCCAGACCAATAGACTTTTCTATTCTGAATTCACCCTAGATTTCATTTGGTTTGATCACAGGCTGTCTGCAAAGGTAAGATAATTTAAAGTTTGATTTTCCCAAAGAACAAATCTTTTTATTTTATTATTTACGTCACTTTCTTTGAACTCTGCTGCTCCGTCCGTTCATCCTCTTCTACCCAGAGAATAAATAAGATAAGGCAGAGCAATGAAAACATCCATCATTCAAAGTGGAAAAGGGTAATTTAGCCTGGCCCTCCTGACAGCTTTACAACTTTGCACGCTATTCTATTTTAATTGGCAATCATGAATTAACTGAATGAGAGCCCTGTTCCCTGCCAATGTCTTTCTCATTGCAGCTTTTAATTGGGTTGACTTGATGAGTTCCTGAGATAAAACTAGACAATATATTGTCATGATTGGCAACTCGTTTGTTAGCGTATAATGAGGCAGCAGACAAATCAAGCACACCACCGTTTCCCCCAGTCATCACTCATGAACGGTAGGAGCTTCTGACGGGTCAAACGCTTGAGAACCGGATTCAAAAAGATCAGCTGCTTGAGGTAAAAATGTTTAAATCCGTAAAAATCTTAAAAACAATTCAAGATCCCTCAGATGAAGCCCAACCTTTTACTTAATGTTGTCTGGTCACAGTTTTGTGGAAAAGCCTCTAATAAAGCAGGCAGAAACAGAGCAATAACTAGCTCTCTTTGCTGCTGATTCTTAATGATCAAGACAATCCCTACGGCTTTTCTCTACACTCCACTCCTCTGCATGTGAGGTCAAATGTTCAAAGCGTTTCCCGCTCTCCCTCCACTTTAAAAATAGGCGAAAAAAGAGGAATTAAACATTAATGGGCTGATGAATAAATATTTTGTGTCTCCAGGACTCAGCACTTTTACCATTTCTGTAGCTGACTTAATTAACGCTTCCTGGAGCCTTTTGTAAATTAATCCATCCTCCCCAGCATCCTTTGACATTGTTCTGTTCTTTCTTCTCATTTTTTTCCCCCCTATTTTCTCATTTCCTGGTCAGGCGATTCTTAAATGCGCTATTTTGCCACATGAAGGGATGCATACTAATCTGACCTCAGTCACTGTTTTACCTCACAGTGCAGTTTTTTTGTTCGTCATATGTAACTGAGACCATGCGCTTCGGGAAACGTCACCCCAGGGAAATTCTGTTCACGTGACTAAGAGATTTACAAACCTGGGGTTCAGGGAACCAAAATGAACTGGTCAGTTTCATTTGAGAAAATGAATTTGCCCTCAAATTCTGTATTTTTGTGTTAATCTGTTAATTATTTTCTTCTCGAATATCTTGTTCAGTCTTAAATGATCAAAGCAAACAAGTTATTATCTAAGTTTAGAATAAACAAAATATTTATTTTTTTATTCTTTATTTGTGGTATTGGTATTTCAAGATCCAGCATTCATAGATCGCTGTCCAATTGTGTTCATTCATTCATGTTGTAAACTGGGAACTATATATGGATGGTGCAGTCTGCAATTTTGTATGTATTTATCATTGTAATGTATCATTCTACATAAATATTTTACTAGTTTAATTTAATTTGAATGTGTTTTGCAGTGTTGAAAGATGATTTCTGTTCATCGAACAGACAATAAAGTTATTGACCCACCTACCCTCCCACCCACCCACCTACCACTGTCAATTATTGGTCCGAGTAGGTCTGAGTGATCATTTTTATGGCAACCATTCTCGTTTATCAAGAGTTAGCTTGTTGGAAAGCCACACCCCTTCCACTGAAAGTGGGCTTGTGAGAATCTGTCAATCAAACATTTCAAATGTTAGAGGTGGGGCTCAGCGGGCACCACATGCTTTTAATGAGCCATCTGAGTTTATAACTTGAATAACTTGCAATAAAGAAAATATATCATGAAAAAAAATCAGTTTAGCAAGAAGATGTTAAAAAGAGGTACCAGAGCAAGAATGGTTATTCTGACAAACATAATGATCGAGAAATAGCTGTGTATTTCTTAATAGAAGTCAATGGGATTTTGGCTTTCTGAGATAAGCGGGTACTTCCTGTTTGAAACACGAAGGGGAAAGGGATAATCAGCCCAGTTCTCTCTGTACACTATACTGTATATGGTACTGAGCCAAAAATCTTTTGGTTCTGGGGTAGTATAAAAACATGGATTTCTTTGCTTTATAAGAAAGAGTAAGGCTGTGCTGCATGCAGTGTGCAGAGTTTCAATTAAGATGATAAGTAAGCTGAAGTTTTCATGAACTTCACAGCAAAAGATTCTAATTCAGCCACCTGATGGATCAGAGTTATGTGTATAATGCTTGGAAAAAACCATCTTTGTGGTGATGAATGGTGAAATATGAGTTTACTTCAGCGTTTGTGAAAACGGAGATGCAGCACTTCAGAACAGACTGTCAGAAAGAATGAAATAAAGCATCTTAGCCACATTCCAGTGATCTCCTTCACTCTGTCTGGTTCATCACACTTAAATATTTCTGGAAGGCATCTGTTTAAGCACCTTAACCGTTTGTAAAAGTACTGGATCGACCACGTTTAGAAGAACTTCTTTTCTCAACCATAAAAAGGGAACTTTACTGGTTCCACATTTAATCATTGTGGAGTTTTTTTATGCAGAAAAATATTTTGTTGTGAAACTCAAACAACTTTGATTGTTGAAAAAATATTTCTTAAATTACCAAAAGAAAAACATGAGTTTGTTTGGTTAGAAGCAGCTTCTCGATCCAGTTACTTAATGTTCAGATCATTAAATAAAATGTATTTTACCATATTATTAACATAAAAGATGTAGTAATATTTGGATAAAGCTTTTCTAAATCGTAATCTTTTTAAAAAAATTAAAATATTGTCCCTGGTACTCTTTTGGGATATGTCACAATACATATAGTGAGTGACACATGTATTGTGATACGTACTGTATTACTAAACTCTTGCCAATACTCCCCCCTAGTTCCCAACGGCCTTTTAATTAGGTTTATTCAATTTTTAGGCTAAATAAAACATTTCTGTAGAGCGGCAGGAGTTCATCAGAAATTCCCCTCTGAGTTTTAAGCAGGACCATTGGCGCAGAGATGATAGCTCTGTGTTTGCACACTTTCACTCTAGCTTACAGCCCTTCACACCTCTAACCTAACATCACAGGTGCAACAAAAATAGCTAGCAATATTGTAGCTATCCAGCCATACTGTTTCGATCCAGATGCCAGCCATCGTCAGTAAAATGGCACAACAACATGTTAAAAACACCAAAAAGATGAATTTCACTACAGTGGATCTTTAAGCCTAAAGTTGTAAGCAGCAGAAATCAGTTTCATTTCTAAGCTGGCCACTCTTTAACTTAGAAACTGGAAGATAAGCCACACCCTGGGAAGGAGGCTGAATCAGTCCCCCTTCATGTCCTGAAAGGCCAGGTGAGGACAGATGGTGAGATTACCACCTGGACTCCTTCCTGATGAGGTGTTACAGAAAGTGCTCCCCAGCAGACCTCAGTCATTCAGGAGAGTTTATTTCTCTTGGCTGGAAGAGCTGTCTGAGGACGGAAGACATCCTTGGACCACTAGTGAAGGATAAATAAATGGCTGTGACTTGGTGTGATTTGTTTTAACAACTACATACTAAAAAAAGTAGTCTGGGTTCTTCTTTGTCAGTTGAACTTTTAGAGAGTTGGCATCAGGTAGAAGCATCATCATATTCTATAACAAACAGACATGTCCATCATGTGACTGTCATTTCTTTCAGTGGAAAATCTGTACATTTGACTATTTTTACCTTTCCTATACCATGCATATTCGAGAAAACATGTTGAATATTAAATGTTTTTACAAACATTAAATCTCTTAAAATATAAAACCGTACTTTTACTTGAAGTACTGACTTTTAAAGTTTTAATCCTTCTATAGCATCAAAATATTTGACCGATGTAGTCATAATCCAGTTTCCAGCCCTGTTTAATCTTTACAGAGGATTTGTTTTTGCCTGGCATTGTCAGTATCATGTCTTCTATTTTATCCTTAATTGGAGAAAAAGCCTGCCCATGTGTTCCCCTCACTACCATCATCCATTCAGAAAATCTCAAATGCATGTCAATTTGTATTATTTAAAAAAAAAAAAGTGAGATTTGAAAGATGGGTAATGCTGGATTCTTTGAATGAAGGACAACGAGATCTGAAAATCCCACAGGTGCAATAGGCTGAAAATATAAGACCCTAAATGCTTTTTCTGTGATTCCTGAAGCTCTGTGAATGAAACCGAAAAGATTTAGCAAAAATACTGAAAGATTTGAAGTTTCAAAATGTGGCATAAATATATTAACACAAACAATTGCATGCTAAAGCAACCTCTTTAGCCCACTCTCATTAAAATGGTGTTTTTGCTCTTGAAGCATTATTCTGAAAATGGAAGATATACAGTTTAATATTACAGCATATTACAGTATAATAAGAAAATTAGCTGTAAATTGCGTTTCTGAACATTTCTTTATTCCCATAGTTGTGAATCGACAAAAAAAAGATCGTTTTTGTGATGTAGGAAATGCACTGGGTGGGACATAAGCTCCCTGCTCCGCTCCATTCTCCATTAACTTTCAGATGACTAGATCCATGAGCGTCTTAGTTTTCCTTGTCTGAGCTGGCGCCTGGCTCAAAACTGTATGGCTGGATAGCTCCGATATTGCTCGCCATGTTTGTTGCACCAGTAATGTTAGGTTGGGGGTATAAGGGTTGTAAGCTCACAAGTTAGAGTGTAGACAAATAGATGATGGGAAATGAGTACAGGCTCACTACACCCATCAGTAGTAGCAGTCAACTCAGGGGTGAATTTCTAACGATACTGACATCTGAAAACATTTTGCTATCTTCTTATAGCCTTCTCCTGCTTTGTGAGCATCAACTATTTTCAGTTTCGTTGTTCTGGACAACTGTTTGGAAGAACCCATGATGCTGATTATTGGGACAAGGTCAAATGGCTGATTATTTCAAATCTTTGAGATTTAAATCACCTGGCAAATGATGATCCAAAGGGAGCGGTGTATATTGTGAATTCTGCAGGGTGTCAAAACTTTTGCACTCATAATTATTTTGTTTTCGGTTATTTTGAAAGGCTAAATAATGGAAACAAAGCCACATTTTTTTACATATTAAAATAATGTCTCTTCTGTAAACTGATGCCATTAGAAGATGTTTTAATCTTTCCTTGTATTTTTTATGCACGACAATATAACATTTCACCTGTGGTGTCCAAACTTTCAATCCCCACTGTACCATGAATCTGACTCCAGTTATGCATTTTGTAAATCAAAGTTCATGTTATGTTGATAAACCGAGGGATTCGGTTTGAATAGGCTTAAAAACGAGTGTATCACATTAGAGTTTAACCTCTCTCTTCCATTATTTTATCCTTTATATTGTAAATATAGCTCATTCTTTAATCTCCTTATGGGTTCCTGTGAAAGACATTTTTGCCATTTTGTCACTTTATCCTGAATATCTCCCACTGTCAGTCAGAGTGCACCCATTTTTCCAGCTCATGTGGTTTGATATTTTTGCTCTGGCCTTTGCTTTCTCTTCGGATCCCTGCCTGTCACATCTGTTGCCATGTGATAAATGCAACATTCCTCCTTCAGAGGATCATTACATGTCAAGTCCTGCAGTGATGGTGGAACGTAATGGCAGAAAGTCAATGGCATGGGGGGCAGGGTAGCGCAAAGTGGAGGAATCGCACGAAGGAAGAGCCTGCTGAGAAGGATCAATGACTCATCTAACACCCACATGCCCACTGCTGAACCAGGCAAGGCCACTCATTTCACTCACAACCCCCCCTGCGTAGTGATGAGGCAGTCCAGCTGCTCAGAGTAGAGTCTGCACAGATAGAAGTAACAGCTTGAGATGATTTGTTGATGTAATATGAGAAAAAAGGTTGGGATGAGAAACTTTATGATGTTAGACTAAACCAGTGAGGGAAAAGTAGAGAAGTCAATCAGAATATCAATTTACAGTATTATACTTTAGAAATGTGTGTGTTTTTGTTATTTTAAATTGTAATTTTTTGTGTTTTTTTATGTCATTGAGTAGATTGCTAAATATGTTTACTACCATGTGAAGCATTTATCGTACATGAGACTGATGTTCTGAAACATGAATTTACATAAGATGAGCTGCTGTGAGATGAGATACACCATTATCTTGAAATAACTTAACTATCAGATTCAGATTCTTTATTTGTCAGATTTCTTTATTTCTTTATTCATGCACGGCATTGAAGATGCAACCCTGAATGAAATTACAATGCTCTGGCATGACAAGACAAACATCACGTCACAGAAGGACAAAGGCAGGTCAAAACTAGTCAGTTAGACAAAAGCAATATAAATACAATACAATAACAAGAATCGTGTAAAGAGATTTTGTGCAACACATCACATGCAAGTAAAAAAACAAAACAAAACACAGATAGACACACTATATGTGGATGAACAGCTAAAAAGCTCTAAAATCCTGCGGTTTTTGCAGTAGTTCAGAAGTCTGGTGGCAAGAGGACAAAATTTAGGTTTATGTGTAACTTTAACACATAAATATTGTTAAAAAATTATCTTTTAAAAGACCACATTTCTGTATTTTCTTGTAGTTTTACAACCAAAGCACTTTGTAAATATGTTTACAAATACTAAAACACAAGAGCAAGTCTGCAGTTAGACCAATTCTGTATTTGGTATGCAGAGGATATAACTTTAATAACTGCAGTGTCCGTCCATTCATCCGTCTTCTTAACTCTTCCCTTTTGGGGTCACAGGGTTGCTGGAGCCTGCCTGGGCTACTGTTGGGTCAGGGCTGGTACATACTGGGCAGATTGCCAGTCTGTCACAGGGCCACAATTATTTGCACATGCACATCTAGGGACACTTTAGAACATTCACTTAACCAAGAAGGATGTTTTTGGACTGTGGGAGGAAGGTACAGTGCCTGGAAAAAACCCACACAGGAAGAAAATACAAACTCCACATAGAAAAGTCCCAGTTAGGATTCAAACCAGGGCCTTCTCGCTGTGCAACGACAGAGCTAACCATTGCACCAGCATTGGGCCCATCAAGGTATTCACAGTAAAAATAATAAACCAAGAGCTGAAAAATAAAATAAAAAAGCACAAGAGGTGAACTTCAGTTATATTTAGGAAAAGTCTGAAGGTGCAAGAGGTCACTGCAGGTGAGACCATTCCTGGAGATCATAGGTAGAGATGAGGCGTTTACTTGCAAACATAAGAGATCACATGTTTCATGGCATAACATTGTAGAAATGCATCTTGAATCAATTACCATTCGCACCAGTTCTGTGTGCCAGAAGTCATTAAACAGCTAAACCCAAAAGGAATCAATCATGCTAGCTGAAAAACTGGACTTTGGAAATAAAGGTACTCGGGTACAGTACAGATTACCCGCAGTAGTCCTGGCACACTCCTTGACATTTACTTGACCAAATAAATATGAGCTCCTCTGTTAGAAATTAGTAAAAAAAAAAGGTGAAGATATTGTAAATATGAATCTAAAGTAGTAAGGTGACAAATAACAGCCTGAAAAAGCACGTTATGCACCAATAATCAGTCGTGAAGGTCACCTTCAACTGAGAAGTGATATTATCAGAGTAGAATTCCAAAAGTCGCCATTAGTTTCTAAACCTGCTTTCGTCTAATTTTAAATAACTTCAAGCCTTTCATGCTAGAAATGATGATGCACTACTCCATAGCTTTATTATTGCATCTTGGTGCCAGTCACTGGTGCCACAGACCTCTCAACACCCTCGATGCTTTGCCAGACAGAACATTTCAATTGTCAGTTGAGGCATGTGCAGTCTGAGATCAATCTCTTTCCAGTTTGGGGGGTTTTTGAGCATGTGGTAATGAAGAAGACTAGCAGCAGTCTTGAAGTGTTTGCTTTAGTGATTTATCATTCTCCCCAAAGGATGGAGGACTCCAAATTGTTTGGAAATAGCATTTATAAAACCTACCAGCTTGCTGGGCAACAACAGCCGGCTCAAAAATCATTGCTCTCTTTTTCTTTGTGTTTTTGTACACATCAGAGCTCCAAACCAAAAAATTGCCAAAACGTCTGCGTCTGTGGAGGTGCTTCTTGCTGATGGTCAATTAATTAAGTCATTTAGATGAGCAGCTTCAGGCTACTGACTATTCCTAGATATTCCCATTGAAGCAAAACATGTCTTCTCTCTCTGGCTCCTTATTACTTTACACTTTGTTCATAACTTCGGTTTGGTAAGGCCATTAACACCAAAATGGTGTGCGTTTTCACTTCTCTAATTGAGAATGACTGCCAATTCAGTATATCAGTCTGGCTTGATGCATTTCCTCTAGGTGGTGTACTGAGTTGGTCTCTTTATTTTCCAGCACACCTGCAATTATAAGTGTGTCAAGTTATGAAGGGCGCAACATACAGACACGATAGAAGGACTGATGTGCAGGACTCACAAAAACACGGGGATCACAGTAGATGCTCATTTTGGTGCTGTTGTAAAGGACAACAGGAAAGACCAAGCTGAACAATGGGGAGCTGAGTTAAAGTGGCTAAAGAAAATATGGCTCTAAAATAGCAACACTGAGCACTCATCAAGCCCCCACTTTTGAAGCTATCTCTGAAATGCTAAATGCTTTTCTATAAAGGACCACTAGAGACTGGTTCCTGCTCATCCCCATGTTGAAAAAAATTCTACGACCAGAACTAAACCATGCACAGCCTGGTGTCCAACGCTTTAGTTGTGATTTTTATTATTTTTAATTCATGAAGACCATCATTTTAGTTAGCTGTTTTGATTTTAGCACACATTTATGCATTGTTCTTTTATTTTGGATGGTCAGGTAAGAGGATCAATTGTTGGACTCAAGTCTTACGTTCCATTGATCCACCCAGTCATCTTTTTCAGTACATTGTGAGTTTGGTAGAGTAAACTCGAATCATTGTACCCAATCAACAATTCATTCAAGGATTTATGTTTGGCGTTCAGAAATATTTAGGTGAAAACACATTATTGCTCCTGTGTCTTGAACTTTGACCTCAAAGATCTTTGACCTTTTGAGAACCAATGTTGTAGGGGCAATCTGCATCTAAAAACAATATGAAATGGTGAGGAAATGCAACTTTGATGTGTCTATAAAAGTCATGGTAGCCTTGTGCCAAAAACAAAAGTTAAATATATTAACACCATTGACAGATTTTCTTTAACTAAACAAAAAAATAATCCACCAGTGGGGAAAGAAAAATGGTCATACCAATAAATTTTATTTTAAGAAAAATATTTTAGTCACCTCAACATTACAACATCTTAAAATACCGTATTTCTTCCAACAGTGGGCGGTCTTTAATAGACGCTGTTCTCCGATTAACCCCAGGTCTAGTAGGTGTTGGTTACTTTAGATACTGGTCTTTAATAGCTGCCTGGCTCTCCGTTTTCACAGACACTTCCGTGAAATTTCCAGGGCACTGGAGGGCTATGTCCGAATTCCCACCCAAATCCCTAAGTACTAAAAGATTATATAGTGCAGGACTATTTAGTGCCCTGGATTTTAAAAGCAATTAAAACACCAGGCTCACTACTTTGTTTTTTTTTTGTTTTTTTTATGACATCATATGACTATGACGTTGTTGTGTTCTGATGATAAAAACGCGGATGCTTTTTTTTCAAAATACATTTAAATGTTCCGTTTTTTTTGCAAAAATTGTTCAAACACAATGTTTTGTAGTCCACATTCTCAAATCTAGTGAGCATCGATGTTCACTGGATTTTCGCCAAGAGTTCTGTAACGTTTCTAGGGCACTTGGAAGTACTTGGATAGCACTAAATGGGGAACGTACAATAAAGTACACTGTATAGTGAGTAGTGAAGGAATTCGGACATAGCCAGAGTTGTCAATTTGAACAACCAGAAAAAATGGTGATTGCCCTATTGCACTAAGGTTCTTCTTCTTCACCTTTCTTTCTAATCAACACATTTCTTCTTTTCTGAAATGAGTTTGATAACTGTTTGATCTCTAGTTAGATTTTCTAAAATGAATGCTTGAAATAAACCATTAAATCAAATCAAATAAAGTAGAGAGTAATGGGGGAATTCTGACATAACCTGAGGTATAGTGATAAGTGCTGACAGTAAGTCTTTCAACCAGTTTGTCTATAAATGTTGCTTGCTCTGACTTTAGATAAAATATGTAAGTGACAATGAGTTTCCTTCTAGCTACTTAATACAACTAAATTATTTAAATAATCCTTAAATCTGTCCTTGAACTGTAAGGAATCTCTCTTTTTATCATCCAGAAGTTCATGTCGGTTTCGTTACCATGGAAATCACACTCAGAACAGAAAGAACAGCGCATGTTAAAAATAATGGACCATTTCTATATGAGGTAAGTCAAAAAGACAATACAACAGTAGTGCAGCCTGATTCAAAGAATGCAAACAGCCAGACAGCCAGAGGAACAAAAGGTATTCATCAAGCAGCGGTTTCTAAAGCCTCGGATCGTGACAGAGTTAAATGAATTGGTCCAACAACGCGACACCTGAGAGACAGTCTTTGGGAGTCTGTCAAGATAAACTTGCAAGGATCTGGCAGAGGGTGCGTTGCAGCAAGGTCATCACCACATTGCATCAAATATGGTGCCGGGAGGAGGGCTTTTGTTCTGTTGTGTGAAGTCCCCTTTGCCAGAGGTAACAATTAAGACTCATCCAAACTCTAACGTGTTCGTTTGTGATTCCACACTAAAAGTCTTTCACCGTGCTTTTGTGAGTCTGATGTTTCTCCAGCAAAATGCGATGATTCATAATTGCTAGACTTGGGCTCAATGTTTTATTCTCTTCAAGTTTGTATTTAAAAATAAGAGTGAAAGGTGTGTTTTAGTGTCACACAAGATTGGCAACAACCAATCACCGGGTCTCTCTGCTGTCTCTGGGTCAGCCGTTCTGTTCCTGTGAGGTAAATCAGATGTGACAGCTTCTGCCCAATAAATTGAGGGTCTTTAACAAGTGCTCTTTTTGTTGAATTTGTACAGAAGGTGAACCAAAGATTGCATCTACCATCTGGAAGCAATTTCTCTCTCTGGGGTTTGTGTGTGGTTTGAGGTTTTATCGTGGCTGAAGGTCAGGTTTGCTATCAAGGCTCATCAAAAAGTTTACTTCACAAAAGGTGCTTTTTGTCTGTCAAGTATAAAGCAATAGTTATATATATAAACTTTACAATATTATTTATGATGCAAATGTCACAGAAGGAAGGGAATGTGAGAGCAATGTAAATTTGAATCTGAGCGGCGTATTTGGAGCAGTAATGAAGTTGCACTTGAATGAGTGGGAGCTGTAAGCGACGTTCAGGCTTTGGGGAATATCAGGCTGCAAGTCAATTCCAGCAGGTCTGTTGGAGAGTGTGGCGGCAAGATAAAGACAAGGCAACATTGTTTAAGTCTTGATCCTGATGCAGCACTCCTCTGTTGGGAGACTGCACTCTAATACATTTATAATGTGGAAAACAGCCTTTGTGTGCCCACCCCCACAGCAAAATTGCTGAGAGAACTCAAACGTTTTTCCCTCCATCTCAAGATTACACTTTGGCTGCCTCCTTGCCCTGCCTCTCTACCCCCCCCCTCTGGCGTCCCCCCTCTGGAAGTCTTTCATTTCACAAACATCTGTTGGCAAAGGGGAATCCCTAATCCCTCAAGGGCTTTCTTTCAAATTTCATTATTGAGACAGAATGCAGATTTGAGTAGCTGCACATGTAGCTCCGCTTTTCGGTCCTTGTTCTGTATTCATGGAAATTCAGCATAAAACAACTTTCGAAAAATTACAGGCGTTTCAAATTGAAATCAATTCAGCAGGTTGTATGAGGACATGAGTTGAGCTATGAGCAAATCTAGTGCAATATTTTGCATTGTAATTATTTTTAAATTAAGAAAACTCTAATTTGAACTCATTGGTGACGAGAGTCACTGGACTTGATCAGCTTGAGGTACAGCAGTAGTTTCAGGATAAAGTCAAAGAAATCTGAGAAATCACATCAACAAATCACTCAACGCAAAAACATTTTTTAAGATCACAATTAAAAAACCTGAACATTTTAAAAAAAAATTAGAAAAGAAAAGAAAATTCCAGAAATCGAAACCTCAAAAACAAAAACAAAAAAAACAACAAAAGAAAAATTCCAGAAAACAAATGAAAGACTGGAAAACAAAACACAACAAAAAAACAGAAAGGTTTTATGGCACAGATGGGAAGATTATTTTTATGGGACATCACTGATTAGATGATGATATCCAGAATCTCTTCATATCAAATGACTTTCAGTTGAAGTGATGGACAGACGTCATCATCCAATCAGCGATGTCCCACAGGACTGACTTTTTCCAGTTCCCGTAAAAAAGAAAAAAACAATTAGAAAAATAAAAGTAATTACCAGTATTCAAAACAAAATGCTAAAAAAAATAAAACATAGTAAAAGAAAAAAAAAACTGAACAGTTTTTAATAGTGTTATGTTTTTCTAAAATTTTCTTTTGTTTCCCAGTTTTCCCAAGTACTTTATTTTCTAAAATTATTATTAGTTTTTGTTTGTTTTTTGTTTTTCTGTATTATTATTTTTTTATTTAATTAAGCATCATTTAACCAGAAAAAAAGTCCATTGAGATCCACTGATTTCTTTTTTAAGGGAGTCCTGTCAAAAGGCAAAAAGTTACACACACCCAAGACATTTCATTGAATTAAAATACAAATAAGAAATAGAATAAAACAAACTAAGTGAAAAACAGTTACAGGTTGTTGATTTCATTTCCAGGTCCTTCATAACAACATCCAACTGGGACTAAAATATGAGCTTTTGTTTGGTTTTCTAAAATTTCCTTCAGGGCCACCGTATGATTGAGAGATAGTCAGTGCTTGATTTGTGCAAAAAAGCTTCTGTTTCTCACTCAGCTAACTCAGACAGTTTCCTTGATCATTTTAAAACATTAGGCTACGATACCTAAAGTGCAGTGAGGTAATAATTGCAGACCTGTTTTTTCGGCAGCAGCTACTGTTATCTTAATAGGGTAGGACTGAGCGGATGCTTAAAATGGCAAAACAAAAGAGCCAAGAAGCTTTAGAAAATTCAGCTGCTGAGGTTACTGTGTTAAAGTAAAGCTCAGATTTGTAAAGTTAAGTATTTTTAAACATTTGTTGTGTTTTTGTTTAATTTGCATGAGGATTAAAATAATTTATGTAGGACCTTATTTTCTTCATTGGTCAACTGAATCTGCCTCCAGTCTGTTTTTGAATGACATTCAACCTGGAAGATTAAGGGATTTCTGGTATCGGATGTTTCTTACAGTCAAGGGTGTTTGTCCAGCTGATTTCCGTCCTGGTTTTTAGACTTTTTGAAAGGTAAGTTAAAAAAAATCCAAAAGACTTGAGGATTAAAAATAAAAAGTCAAAAAAATATTTACAATTGGAAAAATAGAATATTGTAGGTTTTAAAAGCACAAGACCATTTGGACACCAAATGTTTGGTTAACATATTTTTTTTTTTCTTTTTTTTTTCTACAATATCACTATAGATGTAATATCAAAGCAACTTCAAAGTGATGGTATATGCAGTAATTTAAAATATGATAAATCTAGTGGTACAAAAAGCAAATGAAAATTCCATAAGAAGTTTTCTTTTTGTCATACACAACCATTTAGTTTTCCATTAATGCTGAACTCTTTTGTTACCATTTTTACTTAAAGCTTTGAAACTCTGCAACCTTGGTGCTTAATGTGTTGTTTCCCTGCAGAAATTGAAATTTCAGTTGAACAAGGACAGATTTCATAACCTTCCACTGAGCCTTTTGAAAACAGACGTGAAGCAGGAAAAGCCAGACCTTTGAACTGACATTTATAACAGGAATGAAAAAACATATTTGCACTTTGGCTGCATTAAAAGAGGTCTTCACATGGCTTTGAGGACTATACCCTCCCCCAAACCCCAATAAATAAATAAATAAATAAAAGTGATAGGTCTTTTCATTTTTTTTATATTACATCTCTAATTTTTCCACTTTGCATAAACTATTTGTCTGAAGAAGGAATTCTGCATTTCTTCCTTTTTTGGCAATCTTAAAAAAATACAACATGGGAACAGACGTCACCATGTTCCAGTGTCCTGTTTAGAGCCGAGCAAAAGAATGGTGTCCATCTCAGATCAACAGCTTCTCCTGGATGGGGAGCATAATCGGGAAGCACAACAGAGATGTCTGAACGAGATGCAGCAGAAGATAATCTTGTGACATTTGGAGTAAACTGGGTGAATTAATGCATTAAAACCCCCCTTTGAACTTGCACCCTGCTCCAGTCACAAGGAATAGCATTTAAGTTTTTCTTTAAAGCTTAAGAAAATTCACAAAACACGATGTTTATTGGGATAAAATATAAAAATAAACATGACTTATGAAAAAAACACATTTTATCCTAAACATAAACCTGATTTTTAAAAAATAATATTGTGCTTATTTGTTTTGATTTGTGTATCCTTCAGTCCTGGCCATAATCAAAAAAGCAGCTTCCAAGAATACAATCCGTGCACGCCAAACTGTTAGTGCTTCAAATTCTATTACTGGTCATGAATTAATTTACTTGTTTGATCTGCCAGGATCCATTGTGGCTTCTGTTAATGACTGACAGTCACAGCAGAGTCTCTCACCTTCACAAATTATGTTTTTAAGGAAAAAATAGCACAACACTTAAAAACATGAAAGTTCAATTTCTAATTTTATCAACTGAGAACATTAAATTAAGCATTTGGAATATATTAATAATGATTTGTGACAGTGTTCATGTTACAGTTTTTATTCTAAAACAAAAACATGGAGAAGGCAGAAGAAAAATATAGCTTGGATTTAAAACCAAAGTCCATTGCTCACAGCAAGATCCCAGTCAAAGAATCAAGGAAACATTTTCATTCAATGAAGATTAGGAAGAAATAAGTTAGTACAGAAAAGACAATTCAAGCAAAATTTGGAAGATTACCTGGTTGGAGACAAGATGGCACCCAAGCACAGTAATAACCGCAAGCGGAAAGTTTGCAACTTTAGCCGGAAGCAGAAGTTGCTTCTCTATACTACAAGATTCATGTACCTTGCGGCGGGAATGACAAAACGTCAATCATTTTATTTCCTTCAGTGTTCAGATTTGTAGAACTATACCTGTAAACACTGGATCTAAAGTTCCAGTGTTGGAAGTGCTTTACAATTAAAAACAAACATCAAAATGCAAAAAAGAGAAAAAAAATTAAAACCAACCCACCCCTTTGCCCTCCCTCCATTCACACATACGTTCCATGCTTGGCGTGTATATGTGCTTCATTTAGTATATGTGGACAAGACGATAAAGTCTGACATGGATTCATTGTTTATATTCTACTGCCAGCATATACAGCATGTATATGTATAAAAGTGTGTATGTGTACTTTGAATTATGTTATTAATGGAACAGCTAAACCAGAGGTCTGCAACCTCTAAAAGAACCATTTGGTCCAGTGTCTCACTGACAAAACCTAGCTAGAACTGCAAAATGTCACTACACTTGTGAGAAAAATTCACTTTTTTGCAGCCATAAGGCCATTTACGTGTAGCGTGTAGCGTTTAAACTTTTTACAATGATGAAACTATAACAGTGTTCTATTTTCAGTAGGCTAGATAACAATATTAAGACAGCAGCTCATTCAAGTTACTTTCAAAATAAAATTCAGTGCCAAAAAAGATCCTCTTAAAGCAGTAATTTGACTTGCACTGATTGTTACGCAATTTCAACATCGCTCCCGAATAGAAGCTATAGATATTGCTGTACAGATAAAAACATGTGTTTTACATATATTCTAATAAGCAGTTTTGACAATAGATTTTACTGAGACATCAGATATGTTTGCATTTTGGAAGATTGAAAAAGCACATAAGCATTGGTAGTCCATTCCAGTCGTTCATGTTAATGAGCCGTTCCAAAGATTCGATTTGTTCGTGAAAGACACATCTGTTGAGGGTGTTTAAGCTGTCAAATGTAGAATAGAACTGTTCCATGACTGTGCACTGAAATCTTTGAACTCTTCCAAGTTTAAAGCCTCCCCAGCTTCCAATTGCACGGGGCTGAGCAGTATGTGAGTACCAGGTCAGCACAATTTACTCTTTAGCCCAGTAGAGACGTTCAGGCGGTAAATGGTGTGGCAGGCACGCCCTTAGTTTTCAATTTGTATTTTTGCCTTAGTTTTTCAGTTTCTTTCATTTTGTTACATTAAATTAAATATTACAAAATGTGCTATATTTTGTAATATCTTTGTTCATTGCGCCTTCTGCTTTATATCACTCATTAATTTGTATAAAGCTGGTTTCTGTCCTGTTTGCTAAATTTGCATTCCCTTTTGTTGCCACATGTCTTGCAACTATTCATTTTAACCAAAGATTTTTAAAAAATATGTTGTCTTACCTGATGCATATTTTATTCTCTTTTGATTATTTTGTTTGTAGTCTTTTGTAATATGCATTTTAAATAAATAAACATCTTCCTGCTTTTATTTTCCTGTAAGTTAGATTTACAAAACACAAGCAATTCTAAAGAAAAAAAAGATGTGTTTTCGTGTGCACTTTGAAATTTTTTTGGTTTTCTTTCGTGTGTATTATTTTCTTAATTTATCAAACATTTTTTAACTCTCTAAGCGAGGCTGGCATTTTCTAAAAGCTTTGTCCAAATCCATTAGGTTTAAAGAGGATCCTTTTAATAATCAATAGCTTTTCTTAACCTACCCCAGTGAGGTTTAATGTCAGCCAAAAAGAAAGAGTTCATGGAATCCAAAACTAGGACACCAGCAGAAATCACGTATGCAAGGTCAAGTCAACCTAAACTGTACATTTCAGCCTTTGTCCCTGAAGGTCATCTCTAAGGTCTATTGAGTATCTATCTGAGGTCAAAGTGGTTTGATGGGCCGGTTTTAACCTTCATCCTTCACATCACCATAGACTTTTTTAAACAAAAGGCTGTTAAGGCTGTTAAGTCAATTTATCTTCAATTTGAGTCTATTTCTAAAAGCACAAATTCACAACTGAGGTTTTACAAGGGACATGGCAAAAGTGCAAAAAATTCAATATTCTCTTTGCCTAATTAAATGCATCTATATATTTTATATAATTTGACAAAGCTACTGTGAGATTCAAACCCAGTTACTTTCAGTGTCAATTGCTAGTGCATCAAAAATCATTGTCACCACAAGAGTGATTGCTGTGAATGAGTGTTTCCTATTTGGTGACTAACTTCTTCTTTTCTTTTTGTAAGTGGAAGGTTTATATCTGCTTATTTATGGTTTATTGATGGCCCACGATCTACTGTCAAATGAGCACCCCTGCTCTAAATGATTTCATAAACCCAAACAAGGAGACCAATGTTTAGAGCTTTTCAAAATAAACAACCTTGATCTCTAAACGTCATCCGTGTTTTCCATACATTGTAATAGAGAAAAACACAGACAACGCTCCATATAGCTATGAGGCGAAAAACATTCGATGGTAGCTTCTCCCACAAGCGACTGGTGCGGCGAGCTTTTGGAACATTTTTTGGCACACGTTGAGTAGGGAATTTGCTGCGTGGTGAAAGAGGGGCGGGCAATGCGAACTGGCCGTGCAAATTGCGTTTGTAGTAAATGCAGCTTTATCAATTCTGCTGATGGAAAATCTCCACACATATGAAATGTTTGTTCAAATTGTACAAGTATCATATGGATAATTCACAGTTACAAAATAAGTTATTTAATTACAATAAGGTAAAAATCTTTATTGATATGAAAGTAATTTTTTTTTCATTTGGTTTATTAATCAGGTCAGAGAATTTTTGGTTGAGATCATTTCTATAAAAATTTCAAAATATAATTTAATATCTCCACTAAAACAAAAGGACATGTTCATAATTAACACATTTTTACAGTTCTTAAAAAAATGTAATCAGCCCATTAAGCAGAAGTAAACTTTTTTTTTTTTTTTTTTTTTGGGGGGGGGGGGGGGGGGGGGGGGGGGGGGGGGTGATTTGGCCTTTAGTAGCTAAAAAACCCAGTTTCGGTTAGACTTCCTCTAAATATACTTATAAATACAACCGCTGACTTGTAATTAGCTCCTGCGCAGTCATCCTTGCTGAAACTGCCATGCAGTGGCTCTGCCTGAGCCCTTACACAGAAAAGTGTGTGTATTTACTGTATTCATCTAAGCAGCAGACCGTGGCTGTGCTCATTATACAGTGTCGAGCTACTGGTGCCATTGTTGTTACCAGGGAGGGGGGGCTCAGGTTCCTGCTGCGCCAATTCAGCTCAAATGAAGAAAGATTACGTTGATTTATGCTGTGAGTATGTTATGGCCAGCGGTGAGCACACTCAGGTAAATGTGACTTCTACAAAAACAAAAAAAAAAAAAAAACAGCTGGGTGCTTTTCTGATGTCCAGAAAGAAAAACAGAAGTAATTGCTTGCAGTTTAAATTGGACCAGCTAAAATTAATACAGCAGTGTCTTCATGTAATTTTTTATTTTACCAAAATAAAAAAACAAACCAATCCTGTCTTTTATTGCTTGAAGAGAGGACTGGGGAAAAGGGATGAGGCATCCAAGCTGTTTAACCCCGCCCCCCTCCAATTAGCTGTGAAAGTCTTTATATTTTTGGATGCGGGGCCACAGACCAACAGAAAGCACATGTCCCTCAACTCTCATTATTCCACCGCTTAATTTTCTGACATAGCTCGCAGTATCTCCCCAGATGTAACGCTGCAGTTAATTACTGCTGAAGGACGGAGAGTGAGTGAGCGAGGGGGCTCAAGAGTCCAAAGAACCGACTGGACTCAAGTGAATCTGAATGTAACAAATCCTTGACAATGAATTAATGTGGTATTCAAAATATTACAAAAAAACATAGGCTTTTGGTGCGAGAGAGTATTCCAATCAGACTTTTGAAAATAAGAGCATGTCACTTAAGTTACCTCTGGTTTCACAATGATAGTCACTGGGGATTTTTTGATTCTTCCACTGTTTAAATGAGCTGTGCAATCTCTTTACACCTGATGTTAGGAAATGCAATTCTTCCTTCTGATTTGGAAGTCGTCTTCCTCTTTTCTGACACTTACAGTACATGACACCACACATCAAAGTGAAATGAAGACACCTCTCTGCTCGACTCCCTAAAAAAGGAAAAAAAAAACCTGAATTCATCTTGTGATTCCATCAAGGTGACATTGCTAAAAGGGAAAAGATCCATTTTCATCTCAGCTTTGTAGTAAAGCCTTTTGCGCCAGCGAATTGAGACCCAAGTACTCGGCTCAGGAAACACACCGTTTCATTATTTAAATCACAGGAATGGATGGAAAGTGTAAAAGAGCGGGGCAAGGAGACCTCTGGCTCAAAGTTTCTGAAAAGCTCATAAAATAAGAAACCACCAAAAGAAATTATGTTATTTTCCACCCATACACTGGCAACCTAGACCAGGAATAGGCAACTCAAGGGCCACAGTTTCTGCATGATTTTCAGATATCCAAGTGGGGTTATTGTCATATTGTTATTAATAAAGATAATAATAAAAAAAGTTGCAACTCAGCTAATGTAAACTGTGCAAAGGAAGAGAGCAAGGAAGAGAACTGGACTGAGTGGCCCTGCGCCCCTGTTCCAAATATGAAATGCTCCAAGAAGCCAAAAGCCCATAAAATATAAAACTGCCTTATTGTCTTGCAGTTTTTTTCCCAGTGATCTTTTAATTATGATTATGCAATTTTTAGTCTAAAATATAAAAACGTGTGCCGTTTTCTAGGACATTAAAGAGTTCATTAAAAAGTTACCTCTGAGTTGCGGGCTGGACCATTGGTGCAGTGTAAGCCTTCCCCCATTTCCCATCAACCCTTTGGTTACACTTTATCCTGCGAACTTACACTCAGTTAAATTCAATTTTGTTTATACAGTCCAATATCACAACCATGGCTCCATGGGCTTCACACCAGTATTTATGCATGGTCCATTATCACAACAATTGCTAAAGAAATTCTCAGAAATGCAATTATTATCTTAACTGTCTTGTCCACCATCATCAGAAAAATGCCACAAGTACATGTTAACATCACTATTTTCATCAGAGAGGGTCTTTAAGGATAGAACATAAAAGTGGATTTGTACCAATAGACTCTAAGTCTTTATACATCTACATCTTGAAGAAAAAGGTGAGTCAAAAGGTCATAGACTTAATTGTCTTTGAGAGACTGGTCAGTTTCTGACAGATTACTCTGTCAGATTATTATTGATGGTGTTATAAAAATGTAAACAAAAAAAGATAAAAGCAAAACAGAAGAAGATCTGAAATAAATAACTGAACTCAGTTATTTAGATTTCTTAAAGTTCTAAAAGGAAACAAAAAAATGGTCCAAATAAATGCAAAAACACCTGAAATTGTTGTTTTCTGCAGTTGTTTGTAACACTTCCAGCTTTCACCAATATTTCTGGGTTCAAACTGGCTAATTATTCTTCAGTTTCTCAAGCGAATTAGGGTGAAAAATAACTTTCTAAAGATATATGACACAATGTTATAATCTCAGGAGAACGCTGCCTTGTTAGCAGAGTGGATATTTTAAGATGAGAGTTCATCCAGTTGTTGTTTGTAATAATTTGGTGCATCTAGTAGTTCCATCTTGATGGGAATTTAGCCTGAATAGTATTGTTTTTTTTCCATAGTTTAATTGATGCTCAATAACACACTTTTTTGGTTTGTTTATTGCTTTTGCTTCTAATCAGAATACCCAAAGGGAGTTAACCTATATTGCAAAACATACTTGATTAGCTGCTTTTGCACACATATGAACTTAAGGGACACCCCATTCACTAACTCAATGGTTTCTTATGAACCACCCTTTACAGCTATAAAAGTTTCAACTCTTCTGGGAGGTCTTTCTAGAACTGTCCTTGTTTGAGGATTCTTCCAGAGGCACAGTTGGGGGTTCAGACACTAATGTAGCAAGGAAAGACTTGACCACAAACATCACAGTTATACATCCCAAAGGTGCTCTATGGGTATCAGGTCTGGTTCTTCCCTACATCAATTTAAGCATTCCAAGTTCCAGAAAAAAAAGGCATTTTATTTATTTTTCAATTAACCGTCCGCGTTTTTATCTTCAGAACACAGTGAATTTATAAACAGACTTTGTAAATTGTTCATATTTATTAGGTTACCTTTGGAAATCAGAGAGGTCATATTTGTCGTTAAAAATAAATCCCTTATAGTCTGCATAGCACTGTATACTACATAGAATAAGTTGTATATTTAGCACTGTATAGTTTTTTAGTCATTAGGGAGTAGGGAGAGAATTGAGATACAGTTCTACTTATCTCAATAGCAATAGTATATCTTACTCTGTAAGATATACAGGGGGAGTAATGATACATTTAGTAAATGAACACAATAGAAGAGATAGCCCCATCATGCTACGATGCCACAGCTCATGGTGTAGTCCACTTCCTGTTGTCTCCCTATTTAAATTTCCACCTTAAGCCTCCTCTTTAGGGCTGATCAGGTGAGTCCAGCTCCACATATTGTTGAACAAAATAAGTACAAATTGACTAAATGACAGTATGTTATCTAAATTTGCATTCATCTCCGTTGTGAATTGAAAATATTTACAAATAAGAAAAAATGTTAGGTGAAATGTAATATATACAGAAAATACTGCTGTGAACCAAAACCAATGTGTTGGTTAGTGATACTGATTACTACTCTGATGTGGTTGGGCATTGCAGCTGGGCATCACAAACAGCTAAAATACTCTGCACCATGATCATCCCTCCACCAAACTCCAAACTTGGCACAACGCATTCATAGAATGCAAAACAGTTTCCTAGCGAACACCGAACTTGATCAAATTACCAGATGGGGGAGCTTGTTCCAATTCTTCATATACAGCATAATTTCTCCATTGCTCTAGAGTCCAGGGGCAGCGTCCATTCGAGCCATTGCAGTGACATGCTGATGCACTTGTTAGACGAAGCTGCTTGGTTGTGAAAACCTAATGCATGAAGCTCTCATTATTTATGAGCTAATCATCAAGTTTGAAAGTCTGATGGAATTTACTCTGTTCAAAGTTTGGTGCAACAAGCACCTCTACATCTATTGCTATTTCTGTTTACATCAGTCACCACTTTGCGGCCAAATTACTGTGATTCTCAACCACTTCAACTTTGGTCCAAAACAACTGAAAAATTACTGGAGGGTTTAGAAGCTTGGAAATTTAACAAAGGGATCTGGCCATAGGTTTGCCCCCATGGTTTGAGGTGTAGTTTCATCACCTCATCAGTCATTGCGTTTTTACTGTTTTAAATACAGCATTTAAAAAATCTATGAAGCAAATGGGCCATGCTGGAATCCGGACTACTTAGCCATCTAAAAAAAAGTTGGGAAATCATCTATTTATGCCATTTTTTTCGGTGGACACACTGGGTTCAGGAGGTCAATGAA
The DNA here is from genome assembly GCA_014656515.1 of Oryzias celebensis. Lineage (NCBI taxonomy): Eukaryota > Metazoa > Chordata > Actinopteri > Beloniformes > Adrianichthyidae > Oryzias > Oryzias celebensis. The sequence continues at coordinate 28,579,541 of BNCR01000012.1, read as the reverse complement.
TCTCCTCCGCAGAAAAATCAACCCTCTGACCTTGTATTCTCTGGCCTATTCACCCTGAAATAAGAATCCTCAGCAGATAACATAATCAAATTTGTAGTAGAACCTACATAACATATACTTTTTTGCTCTCTTGTTATTGAGCCATAAAATTCTCCGGTTAATTTAGCCAATCATGACCACCGTCCACATGCAAAGATTTTGAGGGCCTGAGAAGCAGATGAAGAAAGTATATGAACATTATGTGAGTGAGCATTGGAAAAGGTGAGCTTGAAGGTTACTTGTTTTCAATATCTATGAGAGGCCTGTCCATTTATGCTATATTGAGTTTTCAGTGTGGAGCCCATTTGCTTCCTGTTCCCTTGCACATTTTATCTGATTTACAAGGATGTGAGTGTGATATGGCATCTATTCATCTGTGTTTAACATCTTCAGGGCCACAGGTTCACCTGCTTTCCCATGTTCCCACTGGAGCTTATTAACCGTTGTGGCTAACATAACCACATGGAAATGTACAAAGCAATTACAGAATGTTGGGGTTTAATCCTATAAATCATCTCATTTTAAACCACTAAAGAAATGGCTTTCAACGATAAATTTGTTGGACCTTCAAAAACTTTTGGTTCATTTTCTGTTTTCCACATGAATCATACTGAGCTGTGTCAAATAATAAATATTTGAAGTAAACATATTAAAATAAAATATATCTATAGACCAAACAAAATGGATTATAGAAAGAATTTGCAAGTGCTCTTTGACCAGAAAGGCCTGTTTTTTCTGGTTGTTTCTCACAGGGTTGTGAGAGTTCTGGAGATACTGGAGATACATGTGGATCTTTTACCCTTCCATTGTGGCTCACTGATTAAAAAAAAAAAAAGTTTTTAATTTTAAAAAGTAACTGGAAAGTAAAAAGCAAATAGGCTGAATAGTAAAGGAAAAAAAAGTAAAGTAAAATAGCTTAAATGTTATTCAACTCATTCACAAACAGTTAAAGGACAGTATCCATCACGCTCCAACAATCCATCCAGTGGTTCAGCTTGTAGTTTGACGAAGTTGAACTAAAACATTTAGACAGATTTTTTAGATCTGTGTACCACAGAAAATCCATCGGAGATCACAAAGCTTAATCAAAGTTAATACTTGAGATCATGATTGAACATTTGTTTGACAAATTCAAGAATTTTAAGTTTACCTTTAAGGTTAGAAAAAAAAAAACCTTCTGCATGGTGCTGAACATGGACACCAGATTAGTAGACCATATCTCGCCTGCGATTACTTTTTTGGTCGCAGGAGGATGAAACACAAGCGCGCAGGAGAAGACGAGCGTTTGGGGAGTCTGAATTGTCTGCGAGAAATGTTTGATGCATGTCTAGAGATGTTTAATGTATGTGTGGAGTTTAGAATAATAAAAAATGCCACAGTACAGACATTTTCTGACCGTAATTGAATTTTTTTAATTGTTTCATTTTGGCTTCAAATCCTTATGGCCCCAATTTTGCTCCATGAATGACCTACAGTGTTTAAGAGGAACTTACTGAAATGTAAATGTGAATCTGAGTCTCTAATAAAATTCAAGTGGAATGTAAGTAAACACTGACTTCATATAATAAACGGCTTTGTCCACAGTAACTTCGATAATGTGAAGGAACAAAGCAACAGAGGGTAGATGAAAACCAACAGAAGTTAGTAAACATCAGAAAAAAGGAGCAGGGAGAACCCAGGACAATAGAAACAAAAACAAAGAGAAACACAAAAATCACCTTTACCTGGTGGACCAGTTCAAACATCACCTTTAAGAAACATTAAGACAAATGATTTGACATTTTCCACCAGAGTATATCTGTGACATCTACCATAAATGTTATTTCATACATGATCCACCACAGAAAATTAAAAATAATCGTAAGGTCCCTTCCCTGCCGCTATATCCAGAACAATTATAAACCCTTTGATATCACCAGAGACCTTTTAAGATAAAGTTAATAATATCTTATTATACTTGTAGAGCGGACAAAAACAACATTTATAACATTATTTTAAAAAAAGAAAATGATAAATATGCAGAGAAAAACCCTTTGATGTTTAAGAACACAGTTGCTAAAAAGTATAAATAGAATTCACAGGAGATGGAACGGAGCATCTCATCTCACCTGCTTTCTATGAAAAAGGCAGAGAAGTTCCTAAAATATCAGTATCTTATGTTGATTAAAGCTTTATTAAAAAGAGTCTATTTGACCTAAAATTCACATTCTTTGAGATTTTGATGTAAAAGCTGATAATTTATGAAGGGATCCAAAGCATCTGGTGGGAGGAATGAGAGAGGATGCACAAAAAGTAGAAATCTGATGGTATCACCCATACATCATTAATGCATCCAACCTAGATTATCCTCACAAAAACTTCATGATACCTCAAGCATAAGAATGGTATGTTCCATTTTCATGGGGTCCCTTAAGGAGGCTGTATTAGCCTGCACTCCCCTTAAAGTGCATTCACACCAAACATGATTCGCGCGGCGGAGGCAGCTAGTTTCAATGCTGAGTCAATGGTACAGATGTGATCTGAGGTCCTACGGTGCAATTTGAACGGCCAGTGCAGCGAGTAGGTCTGATAACAGATGGATTTGAGCAGGACGAATTAAGCGGCGGGCACAGGGGGCCAGAGTTTAAAAAAATCTAAACTCTTGGGATGTTGCCAGATCAATTATGTCAACCAATCACTGACTAAACTTCGGGCACATGATGTTTTCATTGACAGCAGGCAGAAAGCACATCCAATATTGTGGATAGGATCTCCTGAACTTCCATACGTTTTCATTTTCTTAACTCTATTCCTTTTGGGGCTGCGGGATTTCCTAATCTGTTACTACTGTTGGTTGAAAGCGGGTACGCCCTAGACAGTCTGTCGCAGGATCCATGGAGCTGGAGGAGTCACACTCGCTATGTCGGCTCCTGGGAGACGAGATGGTGGCCAGAGATACACTGCGCAATGAAGAAACAGCCTGCTCTGGCTTTCTGCACTTTATGATGTTTTTTTCTTATTTTCATTGAGACAATTATAATAAAAACAAAAAGACCTCCCAATTGTATTCTTAAATCAATGGTGCTCACACTTTTTTGGTATACGAGGTACTTAAAACAAATAAAATGATGTGAAGTTTTAATTTTTAAGCGTTCAAACATACCGCCAACATGCTGTTACAATGGAAACACGATTCCTGCTTAAAAACTATAAAAATTCCATGGATGAACAGATCTTCGTGACAACCCAGGTCAGTCCTACACCCAACATTTTGTGGGTAATTGTCTTCATTAAGTGAGAAACACACTTTATTTTCCACTTAATAACTCAACACATATTACTATAAATATGAATCAAAAACATCAGGGTGATTCTTTTGATTTTAAACGTCATTAGGATCTTTTCTTTATAGCCATGATTTTTTTTTTTCCTAATATATGGTTAACACAAATAACTAGTCTGTGAAACCTTTGGTTGTTTTCAAAAAGATGTTCATATGAATTTAAAAAAAAAATCACGTATTCTTTATGGTCAATAAAATGCAACAATTTAATTAAAGAATAAAACACAAAAATAGAGGTAGTCAACTCTGATTCATTTCTCTCTGATTTATTTAATTCAAAACTCACATTAACCCAACTTTAATTTTGTACGTTTAAAAGTGTACCGCTAAATAACTGTCTTTTTGTCTGCAGAAGGACTGCATTCCTTTTGGAGAGATCATATTCTCTTTGCAAATTATGATCTTCAATGTCATAAGATAAATTATTACCATGATGTAATCTCCACTACAAAGCACACCAGGGAAGTTAATTCAACATCCTGAGGCCACCTTCTCACAGGTCCCATAGTTGTGCAGCAGCTAATTAGAGTCAAAGTAGCATATTTGGATCAACTTTATGAAATCAGGGGCAAGCAAAGGATTTTTAAATCATCTTTGACATTGTCAAGGTCTGCTCCAGTGTTCCGTCTTCTTAGATTGAATATTAAACTCCTTTGATAAAAAAAATCTGTATTTTGTTATATTTAGAAACATGTCTTTTTTATTTATTTTTTTGCTAAATTTTTATTTTATTTTCACTCTGTCAGATTTCTGCTTTTAGTGTTTACGTTTTCAGTGATTAGTTTATTGATAAAAATTTTGTTCTGCTCCTGAACTTCTGTTTTTTTTAAAGTTCCTCCTGAACCTCCCTATGACAAAGATTTGCACAAAAACAGGGATAACTGTGGTAGAACTGGAGTAGATGACAAGGTGATGCAGCAGACCAAGAGACATTACTCAAGCATCTAGAGATTCAAATAAAATGAACAAAATGTTTTTTTTTTGTCTCTTTTGTTTGTTTTTATTTAACAACAGCTAAACTGATGTCTTCCAAACAGGATTGGTAAGGCCTGAGTAACAAATGCCATCACTGTGGGATACTGGATGTCGGCGAGTGAAAATGGGCAACCCTGTTTAGGGCATGCATGCAGTTCACACAAGGTCATAGACCACTCCAGAAGCAAAAATATTCAGGTGCATTTTTTTCTACAGGCATGCTTTGGGCGTCACAAGGGAAATGCGGGTGTGTTGTACAGAGTTTTCTTTTTTTTCAGCCCCCCCAAATCCTCCTTAGATAGTGCTGTTCACTTGATAAGTGCATGCTCCTTTTGTGCAGCCTGACTGTTAGAAACAAAGACGTTAGACAATCAGAGTGTAGTCTGTGTGGGAATCGTACAGGCATCCTCGGGAACTTGTGTATCTAGTGTACACCCTGTGCGTGCGCATTGAGCAGGAGCCAGTAATGACTAGAGTGTGGCGCAAAGACATCGTACGACAGCATCGCTTACATTATCCTTATGAATACTTCACAAAAGACTTTCCACACGCTTGACAACAGTGTGTTCCATTTTGATGACATCCTTTAAGGTAGCTGCATAAGCCTCAAGATCAAGCATCTTCCAACTGTAGTTACATCTGCTCGTATCGGGCAGTGACAGTCCAGTGTGAACACCATGTGCTAAACATGTGTTTTATAAACGTGCGTCACATGCTAGGTGTAAACGTAAAATAAGCGGCTGCTGTACACGTCAACCCAACCCCCGTCCAGGAACATGTGACTTAAGGCTTAATGCATGACTTCTATAAAAAAGTACATTTGTTCACATTTAAAATGCTTTGCCTCAAAACATCTAGAATTACACAGAGTGTTGTTACTAAGTACAAGAATCTTATCAACATTACTCTCAAAACTCGTCCATTTTATTTTAATTCATTTCATATTCTCCACTATTATTATCAAAAATCTCAGCAAATCTGCTTTAAAAGGAAGCAAACTCAATTGAATACCTCAGAAAAAGCTGTCAGTCAAGCTGTCGTCTGTGCTTGGAATCTCTACAATCTCCTCTTTGCGGTCACTTGGTGCTTTTAACTCCAAAAACGGCAGCCATTTATTATTTTATATGCAGCAAGACTTGAAATGCCTGTGGCAAGTTCAGCTGCTCATTTTTTCTTTTCTTTTTTTTTTGTTCAGATGCTTTCTGTGAGGCATTCTGTACGCAATTTTTAGGCATGTCAAGCCTGAGCTTTTAAATCCATTCAAAAAAAAAAATGTCTAACAGAAACTGTTACATCAGGACTACAAGGTAATCATAGATAGAGTATTAGTTAGGAACATTTTTGATGACCATTGTGGTTATAAACAAAAAAAAAGTAGTTGCCCACAAAGGTTATTTACTGAGCTCATATTGATGGTTTTATATTGAAGCGACTTTAGGTGGTTTTCTTCTTAAATGTCACTTGGATTGTCTTGTTGGTACATCTAGTGAACATTCATACATCTACTAGAATGAAAAGCTCCACAAATCCTCGCCTGATCTTTTTCATCATAAACTCTGCAGGCCTTTATGAAGGCAATTCTGCTGCTGACAAAGTGTGCTGCCTCTTTCCAGTCCACCTTCTGCGTTCAGATTTAACAGCCAGTGTGTTTTGAGAGGCTCGGCATTAGCAGTTAACACCTGAAGGAATCTAATTAATGAGGGAGCAGAGTATTTAATCACATCTCATGAGTTCACACTGCACCCTGTACTTCATTTATTAAAAGTATTATGACTTTAAATAAAACCATCATTCACTGTCATGACTCGGGCATTTTGAAAGCGCTGAAGGTCTAATCTTATAATGCACTGTTTTCACAGGAAGCAGCGTTTTAAATTTCAGCTGAGGCCAGACGACTTTGATATGCACCAGCATCCACATGGTAAACCTGCGTTGGACGTAAAAGCTGTATGTGAAGATGTTGACTTAATTGTTTACACCACAAAATCCCCAAAATGTCATTTTTACTCACCTGCTGGACCGTCAAAGTTTGTTGAGGTCACATCTGTGAGGTGGTTTGGTAAAACATGGAGTTAATGTAATAAACTTGAATTATTTCCCAATGCACCATTTTTTTAAGCTAGTTATCTGCCTTTTACATAAACAGCATAAAATAGAGATGGTATAATGATCGATATAAAACAGCTTTAATGCATTTGGTTTTACATAGAAAATGTTAGCATTTCATTATACTGGCAGGTATATAAATATCTCAGTTTGTATACCAGTACTACTTTTTTTTCTTTTTTGACTGGTATTTTTTGCACATATTAACTTGCGATCAAGCACACAAGATGAACATTGCTGCATTGCTCGCACATATTTTAAGTGCGTCCTTATTTGCAGTGTCCTTACGCCACACTACTACAGGTGTTAAGCCACATTAAAACAAAGTAGCGCACGCCGTGTTTGCGCTGCTGCCATGTTGCTACGCCAGCACCATTAATAATACTGTAGGAGGTATACAGGTATACAAGAGGAGGCTGAAACTTATCAGTCCGGTAAAAACTGATCACGTGGCCCCAATTTCAGTGCCTCATGCCTTATCGGCAGTCCTAATTCTTAACGAATTCACTTTCTTGTGAAGCCATATCGCGTTGAACCATTAAAGCATTTAAACCTATTCACCTGGAATTTAAGACATTTTAAGACTTTTCAAGGATCCGCTGTCACCCTGTGTCTATGGTTCAGGCGAAGAATTTAGAATCGTACACACAGACCTGAAAAAGGTATGTTAAATCTAGATTTGATGCCTCAACTGTCCTATCCATTTCTAGTTCTAAACAGATGGAGACCTTGATCTTGAATGTAGAAACAGCCAAATCCCTCTCACTAACTGTGTGGGGGTGTTATTGACCCCCATCTGCTGCCAAAGAGACATTATCATTTTTAAAACACCTTCTTTCCAAGGTAAAATGTAATAAATTCCTAATGGCAGGAGATCTTAACTGGGTGTCAGGAGTCTGCGTTCTCTCTCTTCCTCTGGTCACCGGTGAGAGCCGTCTCCAGAGTATTGATTGAACTCGATCTCCCAGCAACCCCAGCATACACTCCCCAGATGCCACTCAGCTGACACTCATTGACAATCACCCACGAGACACTTAAGCACTGCACAGGGCCTCACTCAGTGTGAAGTACTACTTGTGCCTTTCAGCCTGCAGAACTTCAGAGAGTTTCATCCTGATCTGATCACCTGTTTACCTGACCCTGCTTTGTATCTGACTCTGCCTTTTTACCGCCTGCCACGACCTTTGCCTGGATTCTGACTCTGATTAGCTTTTGGACTTTTAGCTGAACTTTGCTTCCATCTGCCTGTCTATATCAATAAACGTGCTGGAAATTGAACCAGCTGTCTGCCTGTTTGTGATGCTGGGATTGGTCGAGTACAGCTTTCGAAGAATTTAAATCCTTCTGTGACTCTGCAAATCCTAGCAAGTTGATTAATCAGCCAACTTTCCAAATAGTAAACATCCGGAAAAGTCTACCTTGATCGACATAATTTAAACAAATGCTTCACATAAATTCTCATCTGTGGGTGTTTTCTGTAATGATATGAGTGATCATTATGTTGTTATTGCATGCAGGGATACAAAAAGCCCCAAATGTAAACCATGGACTGTTTTCAGGAGATCCTTGAAGAAATGTAATGAACAAGACTACCATCACGACTTGTCACTGGTTCACTGGAAGTGTATAAACCTGGTCCCTGATGTTGAGTCAGCTTGGATCGTTTCCAAGGAAAACTTTGAAAATATTTTAAATAGACATGATCCTATAAGGAATTTCAGGGTGAAGGGGTGAAAAAAACCTGTTGGTCAGAACTGTCTGATGCCATGGGCTGAATCCAGAAAAACTGATTCAGTTAGGGATTGGTCCATTTTTAGACAGTTCCGAAATAAGTGCACTTCCATCGTTAAAAAGGCTAAATCAGAATATTACCTAGCAGTTACAACTGAGAATCTTAATAATTCACAGAAACTTTGGAAAGTAATCAAGTCAGTACATATGAACAAGAGCCCTCAGACTGTTCCTACTTATGTGTTAAAAGTCTCAGTTCCAGTTTATGACAGAACTGAGTCTTAGATAGTTTTAATCAGCATTTTTTATCATCTGGTTCTTTATTTGACTCTATAGGAGCTGCATATGTGCCTCACTGCACAAACTCACAAAGTGTTTCCAGGTGAACCAATTTTACACGTGTGTACTTTACTGTGAACAAAGTTCATTAAGCTCTAAAAACCCTGAATCACAGAAAGCCGCCTGGACCAGACTTGATAGAGCTGTACTTTCTGAAAATGGCTGCTGATTTCATTGCACAGTCTCTTACAACACTTTTTAATCTATCAATTGAAAATCAAGAAAGTCATTCGGTCTGGAAGCCAGCTTTTGTTGTTCCTCACTTAAAAGGAGGTGATCCAGCAGTTTTAACTAACTACATGCAGGCCAATCTCATATGTATGTGTCTTGTCAAAAATTCTGGAATCCCTTGTAGGTGATCAACTTAAAGAGTTTATTCACTCAAATGAGCTCCTCTAAAACTTGCAATCTGGTTTTAGAAAGAAGCACAGTATCATCAGTGCTGCTACAAAAGTGATCAATAACGTTCTTGGTGCCCTAGACAAAAAGCAGTACTGTGCTGCCCTTTTTATTGATCTGTCAAAGGCATTTGACATAGTGGAGCACATTGTGTTAGAACAAAGGCTCATGCAGTATCTTGGTTCACAAACTACCCGAGTGACAGAACCCACTGTGTTAAATATGATGGTTTGTCTTCTGAATTCTGAATTGAATGTCCACAAGGGGTGCCACAGAGCTCTTCATTAGGACCCCTCCTTTTTCATTATGTATATCAATAATTTAAGACAAAATGTATCTGATGCTAATATGCATCTTTATGCTGATGATACCATCATTTACTGCTTAAGCTCCTCTCCTGCAGCCGCTGTTAAATCTCTGCAGAAAGCATTTGATATGGTACAGCACATACTTCTGCAGCTCAAATTAGTCCTCAGTGCAGACAAGCAAGTTAATGTGGATTTCTAACTCAAGGAAGAGAGCACAGGTTTCCCTACATTATACACTTTGCAGGCAAATGAAATTGAGGTGGTTCACCTAAATATCTTGGAGTTCCCATTGATGACAGTGTCACTGATAGTTTCTTCTCAACAAGGGGCCTAAGTTAGGCCCCTTGTTGAGAATGTTGTGAGGAAACTTAAACTGGGTTTTCCATTGAGAATAAATGTTGTTTTTCTTTTTGGGTTAAAAACAGCTTGTCACTGCAACTTTCTCCATTATAGACTACGGAGACCTGTTGTATATGAATGCCACATCTCAGTGTTTGAGTAGGATTGATTCTGTGTATCATGCTGCTCTGAGGTTTATTACAAACTGCAAGATGTCGACTCATCACTGTGAACTGTATTCTCTAGTGGGATGGCTTTCTTTGTTCACCAGAAGGTTGACTCACTGGTGCACTTTTATCTACAAGGCCATGCTTGGACTTCTGCCTTCCTATATATGTACTTTAATCACCCCGGGAACAATAGGCTCATGTGCTGTCGGTTCACACACTCACTTTTGAAAAAAGGGCATGAAACAGACTTTCTGATGTGCAGCTGGTGCATGCCAATTTTTAATCAATTGTAGCCTATTCAGTTTTTCTCACCCCAGAAGATTGCTTCTAAATATCTGGTTACCATGGTGATCTGGGACCTGCCCATTTTCTTTGATTATATCACACATTGTTGTGGACTCTGTCATCCAGACCCTCTTTCTGACCCAAATATTAGTCAGAAAGAGAAATTGGACTTGACTTATTCATAAGTTGCTTCAAAAACTCCAATCAGTTAACCCATTTATTTTTCTGTATTAACTGAAAAAAGAGGAAGTGGAGGATGGACAGAACCCTGCAGTTGTTGTTTGAAAAGCATTTCAAATCAAAGTAACAATCTCACACTCTTTATACTTTTCTAAGTGTGTCCGTTTAGCTTTTTCTCACTGCATATTCCAATTTATCCTTCATCTCTGCCGCTGCTTTGATGAAGATGTGACCCTGTGTTCTCTTTAGACCCGTTCTCTGTCACATCACATCTGTCACACCTGACTTCTGTTTGCATTCACCCCAGCTGCTTCTTGTTTGTTAATTATCCCTGAATGTGTAAAATTCTCAGTTTCACTTAAGGTTTTCCTAGATTTTGTCGGCACACCTGTCCTCCACCAATTGCAAACCGTGATAATATAAACTTCTGCTAAAACCATCAAATTCATATATATATATATATATATATATATATATATATATATATATATTACATTTTTCACCTTGATGAGTAGCAAACATTTGCTTATAGTTGTATCCATGTGAATGCTTCATGACAGACTGCATTAATAATATGTGGCCACTGATTATATCCAGTCGGTTGGTTGCATGATTAAATTTGATCAAAGAAGCCCTGGATTTATCATCTCCCTGTACCATATGTTTAACAATTGCAGCTACAGCGGTTTAACACAGTGATGATGCAACGGACAGCCATGCCTTTGTCGTTCTCCGCTGCTGCGACACAGATGTACACGCTGACTCCAGGAGTTAGTCTGATCAGTGGCGCATGTTAATCAACCGTAGCACCAGCAACAGCTGTTGATAGCTATCAGCTACATCTAAAAGCAAACACTTAAACAGCATTTGAGGGTTTTTTTATACGTAGCAACAATCAGTGGAGGGCAGGTGTTTGTATCAGTATTTGCTATTGACAGCAACGCAATAGAATTAATGCTGCTCTGTCTTAGTTGTCCCAAACCATCACAGAGATTGAAGAATTTGACTGATTTAGTAAAATGGAGTGATAAAAAGAGCTAAGTTGACTTTTCAATATGTTCTTTATGGTATGGTAATTTGAATAATTGTTCATATGTTGCGCTAATGTACTTGATTCCTCCTATGTTTCATGAAGCTAAATACAGAACCATGCATGTGTTCATTCTGTCATTATCTATTACATTATTATGACTTGCCTTTCATGAAATGTCGATTCTTGTTCCTGTTTTATGCTGACTACATTTCTCCTAAAACTGTGACATATATGATTTTTTTTTCTTTTGCAGTTTTTTGTTGCTGCAACTTTTATGGTCCAAAAAAAACCCCACAAAAATCCTACTTAAAAGTCCACTAGGAATGCTTTCAAAATTACTCAAATGGTGATTGGAATAGATCTTTGGAAAAAAAAAAAAACTGCTTAAATGTGATTTAAAAAATGTAAAATCATTTGGTTATTAGTCATTATTATTCCCCAGTATTTTTTGCCACTAAAAAATAACTTTGAGGTGAGCCTCTGTACATCTGTGGCCACACATGGCTCAGAACATTCACTGCAAATGCAGCCGGGTATTTAGCTTTAATTGAAGAAAAAGGACAGAAACTAATCAAAACAAATGCCATGCATTAGATGCTCATGCTCAGGCCCAGGCAAGCCTGTATACTGTTTCAGCCCAATGACTTCCTCATTTATAGTACAACCAGGCGGAAAAATAAAAACACCCGCAGACAGGGCCATACCATGATCCATCTGGCCACAGTCCAGAGCAAAACAGTTTAAAGCAACACAGATTACTCCTCTTAAGCACAGTTTGCCTATTAATTTCATTTTCATCACCAATAATCGGATTTCACTCTAGCGTTTGAGCCCATGAGTTTACCAATGAGGAAAGTAAGAATTGGTCATCACACTTTGGTGACTCAGAGTCCTTTTTAGTGCACACTCTTAAAAATGAAGCTGATTAAGAGTGGTGGTAGGAGGCACTTCCTCCAGCATGTCTTTCTGCCTGCACAGCCTATTCTTTGATGTTGTTGTTTTTGTGTGTTGCACCTCCCCATCATTTGAATATCACACACACACGGGGCTCCTACTTGGCCACTTGCTGCGCCTTTGTTGCTGTGATTAAAGCAGGTGTCGCGCAGGGTTGTGTTTGTTAATGACAGTTTGCATTTAAATAGCTGTCACTCGTCTGTCAAGGGGAAGGGAGGAGCGGGAAATGTTTGTTTCTGGGCCTCCAAGGTACTCTGAATGCATCTCTTTTACATAAGCTTAACCTAGCTTTGCAAATGAGCTGGCAAACTTTTGTGGAAGAGTACCTGTAAAGACTCTCCTCTGATGTTGGCAAGTGATGAAAGTCCAAACTTGAAAAAGGTGTCAGAGTGCAGTCTAACCCAAATTCACAGTTCTGACTTTGTATTAGTTTAAAGCACGTAAATTATCCACTTTTTGGGTCCACAAAACAGGGTTTTAATTTAATTAGTCCACAAATGTTCTTTAACCGTTTCATCTGTCAATACCTGATAAAAAAAATAAATAAAAAAAAATACAAATTTTCATTGGATCCCTGCTATGTTCAAATGTTAGTAATATGACCTGCCCTCCAGTTAAAAAGCAAATAATAGATTTATTGTCTTTGGGGGGTTACGCTCTGCTCAGAAATCAATGAACTTTCAAAAGGTTTTGTCATTTTTAAGGTTTAGAAGAGCTCTGAAACAAGCATTTTCGTGTAGATTCTGACATAAATAAGAGCCTTTGATGTTGTTTCTTTTTACTATTTTATAGACACGTACAGCTTTGAAATAAGCCTTGTACACTCAAGTGTTCTTTGTCATTGCAGTGGGGCTTTTCTACGACTGTCTGTGAAACTAATCTGACCTTGTAGCATGTCACTTTCAACATGGCACGCATCTGAACTGCTGCAATGACATTGACAGGCTCCAGCAGCAGTGCAGGGGTACATTAGCATATCATAAAAGAGCCTGATAGTTCCAGTGTTAAATCAATGAACAACAGCACTCTCCAAATGTTCTTTCTAGTTTTACTGTAATTTAAAAGCTTCATCTTTTGTGTGTGAGGTTTTCTTTTTTCATTTGCTTGATAAAAGCAACATTTTGCCAACCAAAGTGACAGAGCGGAAAAGCTATATTTCAGTTGCTTTCATTTCCCATGCTTGTGTTCTTGCTTGCTCTGCCATTATCCACCAAACTGAAGAACGGAGGCATGTGAATGTGTCGCAGAGGACATTGTTCAAGGCTGAAATTTGCCATCCATTCACCCATTAAGTTTAGTTTTTCCGGATTTGGGCGGTGACTGTAAAGAAGTGAATGTTGGACGTGGTCACATCATCCATTGGATTTCATGGACTAATTCAAAGCCTGTCTTTTAGTTACAAAGAGCATTGCCCTCTTCAAGCCTGACAGTTGTGGAAACGCCTCAAGACTCAAGTCTAAATTGGTTTTTGATGACCATTTGAAGAATACAGTATCTGTTCACCGTAAAACAATCCACATCAGATTTACCTCACAAAGGATTTTAAGATGAGGTTGTAGGGTTTTGGATTTGAAGAATTCTCTTTTTAGTGCAGAAGTCAAACTTTTTGGTTAAGGAAAAGCCACCTGAGCAGTGATACCCAGATTCCCGTTCAGGCTACTTCCACAGATTTGAAACTAAAGCCTTAGTCTCAACTGCTCTTACAGCTTATATATTTAAAAAAATAAATTATAAATATATTTTTTAATTTTATATATATTTTATATTCCCTCTCCAAAACCCTCTGTTAGGTAGGAGCTCCTTGAGTGTAGCGTGACTGTTAAAAATGATGAAAATAGACAGTCAGAGTGTACTTTGGGTGGACATCCTATAGACATGTATCATGTGCACACCCTGTGCATGCAGCATTTGTACATAAGTGAAGTGCCAGTTCTTGCATCATACCAATAAGTGCAGTCTGGCGTAAGGACATTTCATGAAAGCATGACCCTTATGTTACAAGTGTGTGAAACTTATATTAATTAGAAATACTTCAAAATACACTTACTATACACACACAACAATGGTACATTCCATTTTCATAAGGTACCTTGAGGTGGCCATCTTAGGGTGTGTTCAGACTTGACATATTTGGTTCATTTAAAGTGAACCAGAGTTCATTTCACCCAAAAATCCGCAACAAATTTTCAGCCTGAATACACTCAAGGAGACCCAAACCTTGTCCAGGACCAGGAACCATGTGGTCTCAATTTGTTTCCAATCAGATTGAGCTCTGATTTGCTCTGAGTTTTCTCAGTCTGAATACAATCCATGCTCGGAGCAGAACAACTGGACCAAAACGACCACTGTAGCACTGTGAGATGTAAACAGTATCAACATAAGTCATGGAGAAACGTGGAACAGCTATGAGACACAGCAATTACAAAAATTACATGAAATGTGGTCGGATGAATGCAAGCTCATTAAAACAACTTTTAACGTGATACACATTGCTTTTCACTCTGTTTTCCTAACAAAAAAAAAAAAAAAGAAATGTCCAGTTGAAAGACTCTTTGAATACAGAACAAATCCAAGGTTGAATGGATGAATGTCACCAAAGCTTAAGAACAACATTGTTAAATCTGAATATTACAGCTCAAAGTACCCAATCGGACCATCATCATTATAAGTGGGGCGGCTGTAGAGCAGCGGCAGGGTGGTCAGCATCTGATTGGAAATTTGCAGGTTCCCGCCTTTCCTGCCCATATGCTGAAGTGTCTGGGGCGCTGAACTCCACGTTGTCTCTGGTAGAAGGTTGGCGCCAGTGTGTAAACTTGTGTGTGAATGGGACTGTGACTTTAAAGCTCTTTGTGCCTTCATGGAAGGTAGTAAAGCACTAATTACACAATAACCATTATCACAAATATCAACATGTATATACACACTGGGACAAAATTGTTGGTACCCCTCAGTTAAAGAAGGAAAAACCCATAATTCTCACTGAAATCACTTGAAACTTACAAAAGTAACAATAAATTAAAATTTATTGAAAATTAAATAATCAAAATCAGCCATCACTTTTGAATTGCTGATTAACATAATAAAAAAAAAAAAAAAAAAAACAATGAAACAGGCCTGGACAAAAATGATGGAACCCATAACTTAATATTTTGTTGCACAACCTTTTAAGGCAATCACTGCAATGAAGCGATTTCTGTATTTGTCAATGAGCGTTCTGCAGCTGTCAACAGGTATTTTGGCCCACTCCTCATGAGCAAACTGCTCCAGTTGTCTCAGGTTTGATGGGTGTCTTCTCCAAATGGCATGTTTCAGCTCCTTCCACAGATGTTCAATGGGATTCAGATCTGGGCTCATGGAAGGCCACTTTAGAATAGTCCAATGCTTTTCTCTCAGCCATTCTTGGGTGTTTTTGGCTGTTTGTTTTGGATCGTTGTCCTGTTGGAAGACCCATGACCTGCGACTGAGACCAAGGCAGCACATTTCTCTCCAGAATGCCTTGATAGTCTACAGATTTCATTGTACCTTGAACACATTCAAGACACCCTGTGCCAGATGCAGCAAAGCAGCCCCAAAACATTACTGAGCCTCCTCCATGATTCACCGTAGGGACAGTGTTCTTTTCTTCGTATGCTTGGTTTTTGAGTCTATGAACATAGAGTTGATGTGCCTTACCAAAAAGCTCCAGCTTGGTCTCATCTGTCCAAAGGACATTCTCCCAGAAGCTTTGGGGCTTGTCAACATGCATTTTTGCAAATTCCAGTCTGGCTTTTTTAGGATTGTTTTTCAGCAGTGGTGTCCTCCTTGGTCGTCTCCCATGAAGTCCACTTTGGCTCAGACAACGACGAATGGTGCGATCTGACACTGATGTACCTTGGCCTTGGAGTTCACCTTTAATTTCTTTGGAGGTTGTTCTGGGCTCTTTGGATACAATTCCAACGATCCGTCTCTTCAATTTGTCATCAATTTTCCTCTTGCGGCCACGTCCAGAGAGGTTGGCTACTGTCCCATGGGTCTTGAACTTCTGAATAATATGAGCCACTGTTGTCACAGGAAGTTCAAGCTGTTTAGAGATGGTCTTATAGCCTTTACCTTTAAGATGTTTATCTATCATTTTTTTCGGATGTCCTGGGACAATTCTCTCCTTCGCTTTCTGTTGTCCATGTTCAGTGTGGTACACACCTTTTCACCAAACAGCAGAGTGACCACTTGTCTCCCTTTAAAAAGGCAGACTGACTGATTATGAGTTTGGTAACACCTGTGATGTCAATTAAAGGACACACCTGAGTTAATCATGTCAGTCTGGTCAAATAGTTTTCAATCTTTTATAGAGGTACCATCATTTTTGTCCAGGCCTGTTTCATTAGTTTGTTTTTTTAAATACTTATGTTAATCAGCAATTCAAAAGTGATGGCTGATTTTGATTATTTAATTTTCAATACATTTTTATTTATTGTTACTTTTGTAAGTTTCAAGTGATTTCAGTGAGAATTGTGGGTTTTTTCCTTCTTTAACTGAGGAGTACCAACAATTTTGTCCACGTGTGTAGCAGTATAATGACATGTGTGTCAGGTTATATGCTATTTTTGAATGTATTTGTTTAATAGGGACAATGCACATGAATAAACATCTATGCAAAAAGTGATAGATGTAAATTTGCCAGACTATAGCAATTACATAAACTAAATCCATAGTCCTTATACGGGATAAACCAAAAGCAATATTATACACAAGATCACATTGAAAGTACAGATACAAGACTGTGCATTATAAGAGGTTAAAAATCAGGAAAAAAAACTATATGCAATCTACCTAGTTATGCTACAAAATAAGAAAGCTCTTCTACTCTAAATCCCTTCTGTCTTTATCTACGGTAACAGATTTTTTGAGTTATGTCTGTTTTTCTTTGTATTTGTCTCAGTTTTAATGCATTATTTGTAAACAGTAAAAGTCTTACAGCTTTCAGTATAATTTGCAGTCAATTTTTATTTCAAGGCAATGACTCTGTCATAAGAAACAGGAACTCCTAGAAGATTTAAAAGCAGTAGTAAATATGAAGATTTAGCTTGGAAATGTCCAACTTTAACTTGGAATATCTAAAATATTTGCTGTTATTTAAATAAATAGGAACTTTTATCATAGCTGTTTTTAAATGAGGAACATCCCAGGAGTTTCAAGCAGAAAGAATCAACGTTTTTTGCTATAAGTACCATAAGAAAGCACTGTCTCAGCACTTGAAGGTGGCACTGGCTAAATTGGAAATATTCCTTTTCAAATAGTTTGTAAAACATTCAGTAATCAAACATAAACAAGCATGATTATCCAACCATAAATAGAAAAAACATCAAGTCAACTACTGGTTGTTATGCCAAATGTATTGGGTTTTTTTTTTTTGTTTTATTTGTCTTGTTTGATCTATATCTACATATAAATAGATATAGATATATATCTATATCTTTATATATAATATTTTAGTGATCGTGGGATCTATTCATCTATTTCCAGTTGATTTGTCTCTGTGCAAATGGCACACAGTCAACAGCAAGCTTTGTTGTTCACTTTTTCTATTTGTAGTCCATATGGAAACAGAGCGTCTTTTTTGTGAGGATAACTGAACAAATGAGCATTTGTACCTGTCTAATTTTCAGAAGTCTTAGTTCTAATTTCATTTTATTAAGCAAAAATATGGACCATAAGGAAAACCTGAGAGTAATCACGTCTTTACCATTCATCGTACATCAGTTTGTTTTTGCACAAGAGAGATATCAAGGCCTCAGATACCACATTAAGAAAACCTGTGTAAGGAATGGAATTTTCTCATTTACTATGACCCTGTGCTTTAATTAATTTCTCTAAATCAAATCAGAGTCTGTGGAGAATCAAACCTGTGATGTCATGCTTTTTAAAGGTCAGACAAAATGCAGGAAATACTGCAAGCAAACAAATGGACAGACAAAAAGAGATAATTCAAAAAAAGGGAAGACAACGACAGGAAAACTAAAAAGAGGATGTAAACTCAGACAATGAAACACAAATGTCATCATAGATATCTGCTGATTAAAAGAAACACTTTGGTTTTAGAGATGGAAGTGAGGTATAGCTAAATATAGATTATTATGAACTGCAAAACAGAGAAGGTTTGATGATGTTGTTACTGTACCTGTTCTTGTGTGTATCATCACATATATTTTAGTTCTAGATCTTGGCTATTCCCTTTGTTGTACTTCCAAACAGGCATTTTTTTGTCGTGCTGAATTTCAGTTCTTTGTTGTTTTTTCTTTTATTTTCAGTTTGTTTGTGTTCATCGCCTGTTCATTTACTTACTAAAAGCCTACTGGAAACATCTGCCTGACTCTTTCAGGTCTTTTACTGAAACTGAACTATGAAAGAAAGATCGAATAAACACAGAAACAGAAGCCTGCTCAAACAAGAAAAGAATTAACAAAAACAACTTCCTGTGGCATTTGAATCTCAGAGGCTTAGACAGAGGCTTACCATCCATCCATTATTTTTCTGAAGCCACTTATCCCTTAAGGGGTCATGGGGCTGCTGGAACCTAACCTGGCTACTGTTGGACAAAGGCGGGGTATGCATTTCTTTGTAAACTGTCGACCAGTAAATTGAGAGTTTTGCTTTCTGGCTCAGCTCTCTCTTCACCACAACAGACCGGGACAGCGACCGCAAAATGGTGGACGACACTCCAATTCGCCTGTCAATCTCATGCTTCAATCATCCCTTACTCAAGAACATGACCCCAAGATACGTAAACTCCTCCACCTGGGGCAGAAGCACTCCACCTACCCAGTGAGGGGATACTACCTTTCTCCGATCAAGAACCATGACCTCAAACTTAGAGGTGCTGACCCTCATTCCAGCTGCTTCACACTCGGCTGCAAACCACTCCAATGCATGCTGGAGGTCTTGGCTCGATGAAGCCAACAGGACAACATCATCTGCAAAGAGCAGAGAGGGAATCCTGGGAACCTGGTGGTTCCCAAACCAAATCCCAATGGCCCCTGGCTGAGCCTCGAAATTCTGCCCATAACGGTTATGATTACAAATATTAAAAGGGCAGCTCTGTCCAACATGCACCCAGAACAGGCTGCAGTTTGCAGTTTGCAAATCAAGCTCTTGCTCTGGTTATACAGAGACTGGACAGCTCTCAGTGAGGCTCCCTGCATCCCAAACTCCCATAGCACCTTCCACAGGGACAAAGTTAAGTGCCTTCTCCAAATCCACAAAACACATATGGACAAGATGAGTGATCTCCCACGAACCCTCCAGCACCCTAAAGAGGTGTAGAGCTGGCCCACTGTTCCACAACCAGGATGGAAACCGCACCGTTGTTCCGGGATCTGACTATCGGCCTGGCTCTCCTCTCCTATACCTTGGAGCAGACTTTCCCAGGGAGGCTGAGGAGTGTGATTCAATGTTGGTTGGAACACACCCACCAGTTCTTGAAAAGGGGAATCACCACCCCTCTCTGCCAGTCCAGTGGTGGAGTTCTCGACCTCTGCAGAGACGCGTCAGCCAAGACACTCCCACAGCATCCAGAGACTTGAGGTACTCAGGGCAGACTTCATCCACTCCTGGTGCCTTGCCACTGAGGAACTCGTCAACTACCTCTGTGACTTCAGCTTGGGCAATGGACAGCCCTACCCCAAGGCACTCAGTTTCTGCTTCCTCAAGAGAAAGCGTGTCAGCGGGATTAAGGAGATTCTCAAAGTATTCTTTGCACCATCTGACAATGTCCCAGTCAAAGTCAACAGCTCCCCACCTACACTGAAAACGATGCCTGTAGACAACTGCTTTCCCCTACGGAGGCTCCAGATGGTTTGCCAGAATATCTTCGAGGCCAACCAATAGTCCTTCTCCGTGGCCTCACCAAACTCCTCCCAGGACTAAGTTTTTGCCTCAGCAACAGACCGGGCTGCAGCTCGCTTAAATTGCTGATACCTGTCAGCTGCTCTGGAGTCCCAACAGCCAACCAAGCTTGGTAGGACTCTTTCTTCAGCTTGACTGCATTCCTTACTTCTGGTGTCTACCACTGGGTTTGGGGGTTGCCGCCAACGACAGGAACCAGAGACCTTGTGACCACAGTTTCAAACGCCTCCCTCTGTACCTGTTTGAAGGTCTGAGATATAGGAGTTTTTGACTTCCCTGACAGAGAGCTCAACCAGACGTTCCCAGCAGCCCCTCACAGTATGTTTATGTCTGCCAAGTCTTTTCAACCTCCTTCCCCGCTAGCAAATCCAACTCACCACCAGCTAGTGATCAGTGGACAGCTGTGGTAGGGGGTTACATAAGAAAACTGTATGTACAATGATGTATCAACCTGGATATGAAACAGAGTACTTTTTATAAGCACAAAAACAGTCAAGAAATATAACCAAGAAGAGTTTAAAAATAAAAAAATGAATTGCAAAAGAAAATAATTCCAATAAGTAAACGGCTCCAGAAATCACCAAAACACATTAATATCAGATCATTATTAGGACTTCTAACTTCTGGAAACTTGCAGTTTGAACTTTTATCAGTAGCACCTTGACTTGTGTTGTAATTGTCACGTCAAGTAATTTCTTTTTGCAAAATTACAGTTCTGTCCCTGGAGGCTGACAGCGTACATGTCAGAGCCAGATGTCTTTAAATACAGGGCTCCGTTTTCACTTGACTCCTCCAAGCTCCTCCTATGTCCTCAACTATAACCTGTATTTGCTCCAAGAGGCTAGCAGAACATTTTTTAGGTTTTACTTAAACTATGAATAATTCAAAAACACATTTCTGTAATAGGAAAAAATTATTTCAGGGATTCTTCAAACCTGCTGTATCTCTTTTGGGGTTGCAGAGTTGCTGGAGCCAATCAAGATTATGTTGAACAAAGGCTGAATTACACTTTGAATTTCCCAGAATTTACGTAAATCAGGTAAATATGTAGAAAAACTTTGTTTAGTAGATACATCAATTTACAGTACTTCAATACAAGTTCCTGGAAACATGTACATCACTGCAACCTTTCTTCAGTTTAGGGTTGTTTTTACACTTGGCAAAACTGTTTGTAATACAGTTCATTGCTTCCAATAGTGTTTCATTGGCAGGTGTGAAACTCCTCTAAATTCTGGTGTGGATCAAATAAGCAAAACCTGGTCTGTTTGGTAAAAAAAGAAAGGTCCTCAGTTCATTTCTAGTGCAGACTAAAGAGCAAAAGTAAACCAAAGGGAGAAAATGACGTAACTGACTTCTGAGTAGGAAAAAAGAGGCAGCCCACAGCAGAACTCGAAGATGCATGAATCAAGAAAAGGTTGGAGAATGTCTCATCAGTAAATGTGACCCAGTGAAGAGGTAAGGGCGCTTAAGAATACATAATAGTCAGAGGATTAACAGGGTTTTCTTTTTGCTCTTTCCCAATTGGTCTGTGCTCATTTTGTACAGCATTTCCTCCAAATAGTCTGCGGATGTGGTAGCCTAATATTTCCATCATTTTGGTTTGCTTCAGTATTTGGTTTTGTCATGTGCACCTGCCGTTCAATCATTATCTATGAAGTGATTTTTGTGCCATCATATTGCAAGCAAAAAGTCACAGTTTTGAGATCAAAATGTGCTAATTTGCAAGAAAAATGTAAAGTTTTAAAAATAAAACTTCATAATTTGTAAATGAAAATATTGAATATTTGCTTTCAAAAACGTTTTTGTTTCATTCTTTTGTTTAAATTCTTTGCATTTATTTAAACTCTCACAATAGAAATTAAAACATTAAATGCAGATAAAAACAGAGAATTCACAAAACATTACTGAGATCAGATCAAATGGTGATAAGGTGGTGCTGTCTGCAGCATCACTTTTTTAATGAATATTCTCACCAGGATCCCTTATGGTACCATGAAGTAACAAAACTGTGTTTCCTTCCAGAGAAATATATTGCTCTGGATAATTTTTTAAAAGGCTTCAGTTTATCAACTCTAGGGTCATCTGGACCCAACTGCTGCAGCTTC
Organism: Oryzias celebensis; assembly: GCA_014656515.1. NCBI lineage: Eukaryota > Metazoa > Chordata > Actinopteri > Beloniformes > Adrianichthyidae > Oryzias > Oryzias celebensis. The sequence continues at coordinate 28,557,375 of BNCR01000012.1, read as the reverse complement.
CATGCTGCCATGCAGCCACAGCAGTTGGTCCAGATGACTTCTGCAGCTGCCATCCAATGCTAAACACTCTAAAACAGCAGAGTAGAGATGTGGCAGAACTGATGTGCTCATTTCCCCAGCACTTGGCTGCATTTGCCTTGCTGGTGCTTAAGTAGGGTTAGGGACTGATTTGGTTTAATTCGGTTCCGGTGCCAAAGAGGTTCTTTTGTTTCAGTTTCGGTTCCTATTCTCTGCCGATTTTGGTACTTCAGTAATGCACACCTCTTTCCAAATCCAAAGCAGAACAGCGGCAAACGGTGCAGACTCCACAAAGTGCCTGAAGCCCCCCCCCCTTTTTTAACATATTTTTTTCAGTGCACCTTGTCCATTTAAAAACACATTAAAGTAAAAATGTTGTGTATACACTCTAATTCCACGTGGGCAAGTTTTGTTTACGTCGGACCATGGGGCATTTTATGTCACTTATTCCTGCTATACATAAATCTAATCAGGCTAGCTCCTTCAGTCACCGGTCTCATATGAGCCCGCCCACTATTGCAGGAAAGGCAAAAGGATTGGCTAAAATTTCAAAGTACTGAACCAATTAGAAGTGATTGACATGTTCTGGCTAAGACAAATAGACCTATAGTGAAACCGAAATCGAAATCAGGAACCGGATGCAGCAACTTCTTTCGGTTCAGGTAGAACCACATGAGTTGTAACGGTTCCTACTTAGAACCGAATTTCGGTGCCCAACCCTATGCCGATGTACTGTCATCAAGTTTCATTACGCTCACTTTTTTTAGCCAAGTTTAAATGTTCATTTTTATCAATTTTAGCATACTATAGTAAGAAATTGAGACAATGCAGTAGCCCCTGTCCTGGGGGCAGGTGGGGATTCAGACCTGGTTTAGGTGCTACAGATTTGCTCATAAAAGTGCTGCTTGTGAGATTCTTGGACCCCCTAATTTACCAGAATATCCTAGTTTAAAAGGGTACTGAACTTACTAACTGGACAGTTTATTATTTTTTTTTTTATCCAAGAAAAGTAAATGTAGTCTTAGAAGTCAAACATCATTAAAATTGAATCCCATCAATGCGCCCAAGCAGTCATCAATCCACGGTTCAGAAGCTCAGCTTGCTGCCTTGCTGTATAATTCCAGTTGTCATGCATTAACTGAAGGGTTTTTAGTTTTTCTTGAGGCAAAATCGTGGGCTCTGACCATGCACAGCGGGGGACAGTTACGAGGACTTTCTGTCGTGCCGTGAGTGGGTGTAACAGCAGGGAAGCCGCAGACCCCCTTCCCTCTACCGGTTCATCCAGTTCCCAGAGGACTGCCGGTAAATACGCCAAGCCAACCCAAAGGCCAATTACCCTGCAAGATCAGCCAAGGGAGAGGCATGCTGGAGAGGGGAGGGGAACTTAATTTAAAGAGCAGACTCTGCAAGAGTTCAGCTGTCCTAATGGCTAAAAGGGGCCTGAATCCTCAGGGAACGATTCAGGCGTTTTATGCAACACAAGATTTTTATTGTTGGAAAAAAAACATGCTGAAATAATGCAGTATGCTGATTGTACATGACCATGTGCTATTTCAACACAAAAATAACAACCAAAAAAGTCCTGTTGGTGTATGTTACCCACGGATATACTAAAAAAATAATTAACCCCTTAACTTCTCTAGTGGTAGTTGTTCTGATATATGAGAGCAAAAGCCACTAATGCGTAGCAAACTGCAATAAACACAAGGGCTTGTTAAAGAAAAGACAGTTAATTAGCATTTCATGTTATCCAAAGATAATAGTTGCAGAGCACAGACTGGAAAAAAGCTATTTAGCTGCTCCAGTTGGCTCTCCAGTTGACCTGTGCCCTGGTTTCTTTCTGTGTACACATTATTCCCTGTACTGTAATGGGTGATGCCTGTTTCACAACAAACAAGATCTGCTTTCTGTGATTCTCTGTAGACCATTATTTCATTATTTTTTTATCTCGTACATTTAATCTGCCCCAAAAGCCAAATTTGTTGTTAAATGTAAATGAAATGTACAGATACTAACTAAATCAATTTGTGGGAAAAAGAGAGTGCATCATCTGATTAATTTTGCGGTTTTGAGTTGTTTTGGTTTTGAGTTTTCAGATGTGGGTTGAATCCATGCCAAGAGGAAAAGACAACAGCAAAGATCTTACAGAATCAATATTTACTCCGTCGATCTTCAAATAATTAAAAGTGAATTTCTAAAGACTTTGGAATCTATTGTTCAGGAGTTAGGCCAATTTATCATACATTCAGAATATACAAAAACCATAAACACGTGTTCAATATTTGAACATGAGACTTTGATCTGAAAACATGCAAATAATCTAAGAGGTGATTCCACAAGCACCAGTTGTCTCGTCTGATATTAAGTTATGTGCAGCTTGGCAAAAAAAGTAAGAAAAAGTCCTATTAGCTGTCATGCACTTGGTGTCTAGTCAATTTTCCCCTGGGGAAGCGGTGAGCTGCAGAGACAGCCCTGCTAGGGAACCATTTGGTGGTTTAACCCTCCTAACCCAGTCTCATAATTTTGAGTGTCAAGAAGGTAGATGTGGATTTGAAACCCACAACCTTCCAGTCTTAGGGTGGACACACAAGGATATCACACGGCAGTTATTGTTAAACTGTATCTCTAGCTGCCTTTGCTCTTGCAGAAATTTTTTTTCATTTTGGTTTCTTAAGTCTGAAGCCTGTAAAATTTACTTTCTTCTCTCCCAATTTGCAGATTCTGGTAATTTTGTCAATTCAGACCTTTAGGACAGTCGGACTTCAGATAACCTCGTGATAAAAATTGTTTATGCCTCAACTACCCTTACAGGTGGATACGGGCTGTCTGCAGGGGAAAAATGGGCAAACTTGCGAGGGGTACACAGGTGGCCCACACAATATACCATTGCTGTAGACTCCTCTTTGAATCACTAGGGCAAAAATGTTCTTGATCATTTTTTTCTGCATGCATACATTAGGTGACAGGTCACAGCAAACACAACATGCAACATGTACGTAAGGGGGAAGTAGATGAGAAGCAGGCGTGTCGTACGGATTTAGCCTTTTTTCAAACCCTGTGGACTGTGCAAGGAGCCAGTTAGTGCTGTTTACATGAGTGCAGGGTGCGTGCAGCCAGACTGATATAAGACAATCAGAGTGAGTTTGTGTGGACATGCTATGTAAACTTACGCATCGTTTGCAAACCATGCATTAACTGTGTGCATTAACACAGTAAAGAACCAGTAGGAGCACCTTACTACCTTACTAAAGTATGGCGTAAGGCGTACGACAGTATCACCAATACATCATAAGTGTGAGCAACTTCCATTTGCCTTACAGATACTTCACACTACACAAACCACATGCACGACAAAGGTATGTTCCATTTTCATGATGTCCCTTGAGGTGGCTGCATGAGCCTCAAGGGAACAGCAAGACACACCTGAGCTGCCCTAAAGGTACAGACACACCTGTCTGTCCCCCTCCATGGACCCAGACAACCCATAAACCTGCAGCAGCCATACGAGTAAACCCCTGGGCAGGTACATTTGACTAAAGCCTTAGATTTGTTTTATGTTATTATACCTGCAGCTTAAATTTGCTCCAATGCTGATTAGAAACTATAATTTGGACTGTTGTGCTTATAAAACTCGGACTACACAGTTGCTCCAAGGTCAAGTCATCATCTCTGTTCCTACTTAATCAGTTTCTTCATCAGATGCTCAGCACTGCGTCCCAGAACTGTCAGTGTTTACAACTTAGCAACTTCATGAAGTTAGGAACTTATTAGACTTCATTAGCATTGACTTCTGACAAAAAAGTAGCAAAATATCCAGGAATTTTTTTTGTTTTCAGTCATTCATTGTGACAGTTTTTCAGTCTTGTTTGTCTTTAATCTGGGCTGAATCCAGATTGCTCCCCTACCCCTGTTGCTTATCCAAATACTTACATTTATCCCTCCAAACAGAGAGATATGGTAAAAGTAGTGTCCCAATATTCGGACGTTACAACTGCTTGATGACATCATCAATAGTCACCAGTCATCTACATCAGTGCGTAGCTGCCAGCGGTTTTATAACTTTCAAAAGTCCTGCAAAACCAAAAACTCAATATTTACATTTAAGTGTAAATTTCTGTGCTGCAGAGCACACCCACGTGAAAAAAATGCGTTTCTCCTCCGCCCACAAGCGCAGCATGGATGATCTTTTTGGCAGAGAAATAGCTAACCCCAAGTCACTACGGCTCCTCTATAAAAAAAAAAAAAAAAAAAAAACATTTTCAAACATCACTACAGCTTCAAATGCCCCTACAGTTGGAGAAATAGGTAGGAGTCAGAAGGTTAGGAAAGCAATTCAGAGAATCAGCCCTGGACTTAAATGAATAAGAATTGTGGATGCAGGTTGCTGCTGCTCCCTGATCCTGACATAAATATGCAGATTTTTAAGGTGACTTGAATATAATTTACTTTAAAATAGGACCGTCAACAATAAAGCGTTGATGCACATGATTAAATAAAGAAGTTAACGAGTTATTATTTGTGATCGCTGATTAATTACACTCTGCAATTCAACTGTCTTCCACCAGTTCAGGCTTCCACGGCATGCGTCAATTTCTGAAAAAGCACACTTCGTCATGCACAATCCGGTTTATAACACGGTCACTTACAAAAGAAATAAATATTCAATCAATTGTAAGTACTTTTTTCTTCTTATTTTTTTAAGTTTAGATCACTTTTTACAAAAGGCGGACTAATTGATTCGTAATGCAGCCTGTTGTCACGGTTGCACGACAATGTGGTAACAACCTTGACTGCCGCAGCAAAAGAAAGGTTAGGAAAGGAAGGTTAAATAAAGCATCAGTTAAGCGAGAACGTTCACCTCTTACTTCTTGTTTTTGTCCAGATCATGAAGCAAAAAGTTTGTTTTAAAAACTTCATGTTTAAGTGTGTGTCCACACCCAGCAGCCAATCAGAATCAAGTATTCACCCAAACCTTTTAAAGTGCAGAAATACAATGTTTGTTTCTTATGGCTGTATCTTTGTTTTCTTGGAGTAATACTGCAGACATCAAAATCTTTTCAGTTCTGCTCATCTTATTGTTGATGTGCTTTCTGTACACAGATTAAACTTCTGAGTTAACACTTCATACATTTAATTTAAAAATTTCAGACAACAAAATGAAGGGAAAATGTTCTCTCTGGCCTGTTTTTGTTCAAAAGCCACTTTTTTTCATAAAATTTACATAGTAAAACATTGTGATTAATCGTGATTAGTCACAATCCAAGAGTGTGACCAAACTGATTATATTTTTCTTTCACTCTAATTTAAACCCTACTGCATAAAATAGGTACCAAGGAGGTATGCTTAAAGTATTATTTGAAAAATATCCCAAAGTGCTCTCGATTTAACAGTAAATTTTAAAAATAATTACAAAAAAATACTCCAAACTGCAGCCTAAGTTGAACTGGCAGAAAGTATGCGAGTAACTTCATTGCTGCTTTTTCAGGAAAAAAATATTTTAAAACAATTCCTAATTTCACCTAAATTGGAGATGTATTCTCACCTGATGAACCCTTTTACCAGTTGGGATTTTTACTGTCCTCTCATCCTTAAGTTTAACTCCACCTAAGTCGATCAAACTGTGAGCTAGTAGACAGTTAACATTAAGTCAGAAAATTGTGGTTCACTGACCCCTCTGCATATGTTGCTAAATATTTTATGTGCCAAAAAGCAGGTAAGTGGAAAACACCTCCTACTGCTGGAGGAGTTTAAGTACCTTAAGATCTTCTTCAGAAGTTAGAGAAGACAGTGTAAAATCGAGTATGATGTGGGATTGATGAGTCGTTTTCTGTCGTTGTACTGAGATTCCATGAAAAGGGAGTAAAGCTTTATTTCAATTTACCAGTTGATTTTTGAGTCTGAGTAATGACCCAAAAAAATGGGTTCCTGGATACAAACAGATAAAATTAGACTCCTCCCCAGGCTGGCTGGTTTACTAGCCCCTACAGTTGGAAGAGCCTTGGTGCAAAATAGCATAGCAGTGCAAATCTGGTGAATATTCCTCCAGGCCTTTTCTTTCACAGCTCTATTCTGATATATGATCGAATTGGACCAAATTCAAATTCATCTCCTACCCCTACAGCTCCTCCCTAATGCTCCAATTGTATGGGGCAATTAAAGCAGTCATGGTGTGCGAATTTGTTTTTTTAAGGAAGAGCTGTAGGGACTCACCCAGGGCTAACACCGCATGCGGTCCGGCTCCACCGGCTCTGCAGAGTGGTCTAGCTACGGTGGGTAACTCACACTGACTACGGATTGCTTGCGGTCCTTCTTCAAGCACACTCTGCGGCAAACTTTGCGGACCTCTGAACTCACGTAGGTTCTCGCGAGAACCTACCATTTAAATATGACATCATTGTAAACAAACCCTCATGCTGCTGTGATTTTGAAGTATATTCACGTCATTTCTGCTGACATGGGGGTCTCAAAGTGTGTGGTAGAACGTAAATTCGTCCATATCACACCATGGACGACGAGAGGCTGATCACAGAGACCCAGAACTGCCCCATCCTTCTTGATACAACACATTCTTTTGATGAGAATAACAACAAAAAGGACATGAGCCTGGGCTGAGATATCGCAGGCTGTTGGACTTGATGGTGAGTTTTTGTAAGATGGACATTCACACTCAGATTAGAAAGTTAAGAGAAGTATGCCCACCTTTGTAAATCCATTGTTAGAAGGCGAGTCATGCAGAAAAAGAAGTGTGAATATACTCCAAAATCATGCGGGATGAAGGTATGTTTACTATGACGTCATATATACGTAGGTTCTCATGAGAACCTGCGTGACTTTTGAGGTCCATGAGGTTTGCAGCAGAGCCTGCTTGCAGCGGGATCACAAGCAATCCGTAGTCAGTGTGAGTTACCCACCATAGTTAGACCGCTCCGCAGCCACACTGGGGCCAGACTGCATGCGGTGTTAGCCAGTGGTTAGGGCCGGCCATCCCGCCGCCACTAGGGTTATTCGCGTCGTACTGGTGTCGCAGAGGAGATACGCATTTCTACATGTTTCCCCGGGGTGTGAGCACTGTGCATGGATGGACTCTGATGGATGGATGACAGCCACACATCAAGGTTTTGGCACATTTTAATGTCAAACCAAGAATTATTTTGAGTCTAAATCTTAATTTTACAGTCTGATTACCATTTTCTAACGACTGAGATAAATTTCAGTTTTACCTTTACTATTCAGGCTTCTCAATCATTTTATGATTCTTGTATTTGCTTTGAATCAATACTTGGTAGCTGCTTATAGAGCTGCAGCACAATTATGTTTCCTCAATCTTTTCATTCAGCTGATCAGCTGCTTTTAACTGTACCAAAATCAACACGCTCATAGTCAAATACGGTTTTGCTGTAGTAGCTCCAAAACAGCAGTAATCTGCCTCTCTGTTAATTTTTTTAAAATTAATACCAAGAATATTTTTTGTTCATACTTTTTTTTCTTGGATTTGGATTTGATCTTGGATTTTTTTGAACGGGAAAGCAAAAGTGTGTTGAAAGCAACGCTTTTGAGGTATTCCTTTGTCTAGCTTTTCCCTTCAGACCATGTTGGTACAAATTAAGGATTGTTTTTTGGGGTAGAGCCCAGCTCCTGTTCTCACCCCCCTAATTTCTGCTCCACACCATTATATAGAGAAGTTTCAGAGCAGTACAAAAGCTGCAGAGAGAATCCATTCACTGTAACATTCCTTTGTTATCCTCCATGTCATAATGCGGATTGTGGCCTTTCAGCCAGATTCATACTATAAACCAAGGACACAGACAGCCTAACAAGACACAAGCATGTTCGCTCCAAGACATCGAACCAGTGGCTTCCATTCTGCCTTCAGAAAATGAGAGGAGCTTCTTAAAAATGTGAGTGTACCATAGAAGCCTGTGTGTCCCCAAGGACACTGAGCTGGTACGGTCTGCCAGTCTATCACACAGAAGCACACTACTTTTGTGACAAACTGGCAGACTAACATCTTTCAATTCTGTCTCTCCTCTGCACTCCTCTTCCCAGACAATCCTCACAATAACCTCAGTGGTGTGTGGAAGAAAACACAGCATTCCCTGTTGCTTTTCTACTGATTTGCCGCAGCGCACTGGTGGATATCAGAGCTTCAACACGACATTTGTGCTTTGCTGTCAAGACATTGCGTAAGGTCAGAATACAGATTTAATGACTTTTTATTGTATGCAGCTTGTGAATCACAGCAAATACCCACACCAAGCCAAGAATCATTTGCTTGCAACAGAGGTGACGGGCTTTGTCAAAGTTTGCTAGAGGATAGACTTATGTACTGACTTTATTTTAACAGGTGAGTTGCCTGACCATCCTTAAATCCTTCAGAGGCTGTATCCATTACAGGATTCATGAAAGGTGGGCGAGAGGCTGAGAGCATTAGGGGCTGCTTCACTGCACACCACACAAACCCTCTTTACGCTCAAACTGGCAATTGTTAAATCTACAACCTTGTCAGACTCCTTCACCATTTAGAGAGCTCTCAGGTATATGTGTTCAAAGCCAAACATCTTTGAAGTCACAGAGGAGTAAAAAACGCAAAACAATTCTGTAATTAAATATATTTGTTTTCTTCTGATACATAGCCTTGAGGACACATGAAGGAAACTTATATTCAAACAAGATTAATATCCATCCTCTTTCGTATTGCTAACAGCACAGTCTGGTGGAAGGAAGTGAACCATGGTGCCCCTGTGGGGTGGAAGCGCCCAGATATGCAAATGTGTGAGTTGGTGCAATAGATTATTCAAATGCTTGAACTCTCCGCCTTCGGGGTCGCCCCACTGCCGAGCCGTGGTCACTCTGCGTGCGTAATCAACCCCTCATGCTGCGTTTCCCTTTCAGAGTCAGAGGAGAGCCATGACTCTGTCAGCCTTTCGGGTGGCACATGGTTGCTCTTGCTGGTGTGGACATGGCAATGTTTTTTTCTTCTAATAAAATAACAAAAAAATAACTAAAAATACAAAAATAATAAGCTAAACTAGAACAAATATCCTCCATGATTTGATAAGAGTCCTGTGAGCAAATATAAAGGTTGCAGGGAATTTTAAATCAAGCAATTCTTTTTGTTGGCTCTTAACAATTTTGCAATTTATTTTGGGTAAAGTTGGATTTTTTTAACAAGGAGGTCAATAGAAAAGTGTTCACTTTTGAAACGAGCCTCTAGTGGCCATTTGGGATGATTGCAATGTTTGCTTACTTGAGACTCAACCTAAGGTGACCCTGAAGTGCAAATGACAGACCACACACACACACAAAAATCACTTAACACAAAAACATATTAAAGATTACAATGAAATTAAGGAGCAAAAAAAAAAAACCTATTCAATTTTAGAAATCATAACAGCATTCCAGAAACACCCAACCCCCCACACACCCACACCCACCCCACCCCCAAAACATACACACTGCCTTCACACTGCCACCCCCACCCAAAAAAGAAAGTAAATGAACCTCTCAGAAAACAATAATTTCTAGAAATCAAAATGAAATGTTTAAAAATGAACCGAGATAAGAAGCTGCAGAAGTTAGATACTATAGGACATCACTTATTGGATGATGGTGTGTGTCCATCATTTCAACCAAAAAGTGATTTGTCAGAAAGCGATTCTGGATTGCGCTGTACTAATTATTGAACTTTGTTCTGTTCTCTTTTACTTCTCTCCTCTATTCTTTACCCAGTACTATATTTTATTTAGTTCATCATGCTGCCCCACAGTTTCATCTGGATGAAGCCCATCTGCTACACTATTTCATACATGTAGTTGTTATTCAGACATGTAGTTGTAGAGTTAGATAAGCTAATCCTTCTTTAACAATTCTTGCACATCGCCTGTCCATCCTTGGAGATGATCCGTACTTCATGTGGACATCCCTGAGATATCCTATTTTTTTCCCCCAAGAAAGGGTTCTTTTTAGGAGTTTTTCCTCACCGAGAAGGAGGGCCTAAGGACAGGGATGCCAGTTTAGCTTAGTCTCTATACTTTAGTTTAGCAACCAGTTATTGTTTACATTTTTATGAATGACTTTATGTTCTTTGCATAAAAAGCAGTGTGAAGCCCACTGAGATGGCTATGGTTGTTCTATCAGGTTGAAAGGCAATTGAAATTGAAAGGCAACATCTAAAAAAGAAGCAACTAAGCACTGTTGTAGGAAAAGATTAATAGGTGAGTAAAAAGGTGGAGGATATACAATTCCCTAAGGATATTCTCCTTTCTCTCTGTGTGTTATGTTGCTTTCTGTGTTTGTAAAAGGTTAACAAGGCAACAAAACTCAAAGAACACATCAAAGGGAGTTATTTTTACCTCTGCTCTTGAACTGCTTTAAATGGCTCATTTGTTGTCTGGGCTTTTCTGCTGGTACTTAGTTACATAAAGCACATTTACATAATGCCTGATAGGTAAGGCCTTCTTTGGCAGGCCTGACATAGCATTAGGCCGAGGAAGCCATTGTCCATCACAGAAGGGTGACAGGCATTAAAATGTTAAGCTACAGAATCATTGTGGTGCCACCGCCCACTTTGTTTACACCACCCATGTGTTTTGCCTGAATAGCGCCGTTGGTGAGGCAACGGGACAAACAGACACGTGTACTAATGACTAAGCTGCATGTCATAGCATGTAAAAAAATATGATGATCAATGGAAGGAAGAAATCAATTTGCATGTTATTATGGTTAGCCTGAAGATCCCAAGCAGTGTTTAGCGTTTTGTTAAATTACCGTTACTCTTAAAATGTTTACGTAGTGAGCAAAATTCAAGTTGATTTGCACTGATATGGAACACTTAAAAATAATGAAGTGCTTACGCAATCGACGTAAATCAGCTGATTGTAACTTGAGAATGAGCCACTATCTTCAACCATTTACCCAATTAACGGATTTCCAACGGATTCTAAAGTGGAGAAAAGCTGATTTGTGCCAAAACTGGCTCTCCACTTTTCTCTCCGTTTCTCATAATCAGTTGTTTTTTTAGTTAATCTCATAAACAGTGAAGTTGTGCTTATCACCACAAAGCTTCCTTTCTCTGTTTTAGAATCCGTTGGAATGACATGAATTCCGTTAAAGGGGATGAATTTACGGTAATGCCAAGAGTGTCTACGCTGGAGCTGAAACTACTGTATTAAAGGGTTAAAAGCCAATGAGACAAGGTGATCTTTAAGACTACATAGTCTGGTAGATGTGCTACACCAATAGCAGCCCTTATAGTCATGCACGTACAAGCATTAAAAATTGAATGTACAAAGAATCAGATATTTATATATTGGTGTGAAGGGTCAGAGTGGCGTTTCTACCCCATGGCATGTTCAGTGGTTGTTTAGGCCAGTTGCCATGACAACTTTCAGTTTGGTTTGAAATCTAAGAGGATCCAGCTGTATGTATCTGTGTTAAATTGTCTGATAAAACAAGGCTACACCTTAGCTTTCTTAAAGCAGATGTTCCTTAGAAAAGACAGCTTGCTTATGGTTCTAAGGCTCTAAGCCTCTAAGCATTTGATGAACAGCTGCAGCAAATTCACTATCTCAGAGAAACATCAGGAATCCATTTTTCAACCAGTCCATAAAAGTTGCAAAAGGTGGGATCAATAGAAATATCTATTGGGAACAAGTTTATGGGCAGCCTCTCAGTCAACAGTAGAGGATGCTTTATAGGACAAATTGAGATAGTGTGAAAAACATTTTGTCAATACAGTGTTCCCTCATTTCTTGCTGGAGTTACATTCTAAAATCAATTCACAATTGGTGAAATCCACAAAGTAGTAGATGATTTGAGGCTGTAAAACCCCTCACTACTCACTTTATACACTTTGTCTCAGAAGTTTTCATTATATTTTTACACTTTTTTTGTCTAAACTTTCAAAATTCAAACCTTTGAGGAAAACAAGCCCAGTTTTATAGAATGAAAAAAATATTTGATCACGATTGAAGATGTTTGTAGAAATGGCATAATCATAATTAAAAGACCACTGGGAACGCTTTTAAAATAGATCAAAAGATGAGCAGATTTTGACTTTTTTGCAGGATTGACTTGGTAAACTGAGACAGTTTTTTAGAAATGCTCCAGATCATGTGATGTGGTAAAAAAAAAAAAAAAAAAAAAAAAAAAACTTAAAATCATTAGTCGCAGTTTTGTGTACTTTAAAAAAAACACTAAAATTAATGCACACAACACAAAATCTACATGGTGTAAAGTGTTCTTCTTTTGCATGTCCTGAACAGCACAAGCTTTAAATTTGACTAACAGTGAAAAGAAAATTTTAAAAAGCATAACAACCGAGTGAATTATTCTGACCACAAATTAAGATCTGACTGTTGACCCCAAAGAAATTTGTTGTTAGATTTTAAAAGCTCTTCAGTGTAAAAAACGTTTTTGTGTTTACTGGAAGGTTGTGAACACATGTACCTACATTTTACAGTGCAACACCACAACCACCCCCTTATTTCTAAATTCGAAGACAAAAGGTTTGTTGAAGAAAAGGAAGGTCAAAGAAACTTCTGACTGACTTCCTCACACTGCCTCTGGCTCTCAGTGTCAAGCCAATTAGTTCATTCGGAGGATATCTGCTTTCCAAACAAGAAGGGGGAAAAAAAATCACAAAAATAATTTCCTGAAGCAGCCTCACACTTTTTTTCCCATTTGGTGTGTCTTGCAATTGCTAAGAAATATTACTCAAGTATGAGGGAAAGTGCATTTGTTTTCAGTGTTGTAAAGATATGGGCAGGTTGGAAAAAAATCAATTTTAATGTTGCAGACTGAGCTTCTCTGAGCCTGTAAATCTTTTTTATTTATTTTTTTCTGGAAACCTTTGAAATAAAGTTTATTAACATATCCTCAACAATTGAGAAACTGTTTGAGTTTTTAAAGATCAAAAAAAGAAACTTTATGACTTTGACTTGATTAAAAGTGCAAGTGAGCCTCCAATAAAATGCGTGTTTCCAAGTTAGCAGCTAATAAAAAACCTGCCCCTCTGCCGTCTGAACCATCTGCCGCCCATGCAGGGTGGTAACTGTTAATTGCAAACACCCACACAAGCACCAGGCAGTAACATTGATTCCTTTTTCCCGCGTCTCAAACATCCTTAGTGACAGAGAAGTTAGTGACGAGACCAGCAAATTACGAGGCATCGTGTTTCTGTGGGGAGGCCAATTTATTGGGACTGTGTACATACTGTAGAGGTACTTAACTGCTCCACCGAAAAAAAAAAACAAAACGGCTGGTTTGTAAGAGGCAAAGACTGATGACAAGTGTTTGGTGAGTGCATCGATGAGAGACCAAAGCATTGGCAGACGTAATTAAATATCTGGTTTGAAGAAGAAAAGATTAGTTGTGTGTTTAATGGATCGATAATGATGGACGGATAAGACAAAGACGATTAATCCAAGCGCTCAGAAAGAGGAGCACTTGGGCAAACAATTAATATGTCGAAGAGCCCTCACAAGGACAAAAAAAATCTGTTAAATAAGTGTAAGAACAGCTTTAGAGCCATTACATAAGGTAATTATAGTGGATTTTGTCTATATCTTTGAGGAAGTGAAGCCGACATTTGTTTAGAGGGATTGCACAGGCACCACTTGTTGAATGCACGCAGTATATCGTTCCACAGGGAGGACCGGGCACATGGATCTTTACCATAGAATTTAGCTAAGGCTTTCATATTAATTTCTTAGATGTTTATTGGAGCAATATTGCATCAAAAACAACCAGGAAAGAGAGCCCCCATGCCGGCATGGCTGCTGGCCAGGGCGAGCTAATTTCTTTGGCTTCATTTCAAACATTTAGACTTACACGAATTGAACCGCCTCTGAAAGTGAAGGAAAAAGCACAGATCAAAGGAGAAATGATTTCACTTTATGGAATAATCCCTGTTATTGACGGAAAAGAGAATGAAAATTATGGTTTAGAAAAGGATCTGATTTCGTTCTGTTATGCCTTTAAAGAAATTTGTGTTTTTGAACATGTTTTTGTGGCATATTTTTGATGATGGAGGATCTAATGAAAATTAAAGCAGCGAGCAGCGTTGGATGGCCCACAGGTGCTGTCCTCGCCGTTACCTGCCCACACCCTCACCACTTGACTTAACGCACCGCTGCCGCCTGTCTCTACGCACCTCTGGTGCGCCTCACCGCCAAACCTCTATGCGCCAACGACGCCACCTCCGCCCCACTTTGACCCGACCTAAGCAGTCACACTGAACACCTGAGCCCCCTTTCACTTTCTGTAAGGCTGGTCTGAGCTGTATGTGACTGTGTGTATGTTTTTTGTTGGTTTTATCTCCATAGCAACCAATTTATGTTTTGGTCGCCTGGTGATAACAAAAAGATTGACGTCAGTTTCAGAAAAATTGGCAAAGCTAAACTTTTGAATTTCCTTAGCAACCAAGGTTATGTGCTAGCCACGCCCACATTCCTAATATTACTTGTTTATATATACTTGTTTGTGAAGTTCCGTGAAAATTGGAAGAAAGAAAGTGCCAATTTTCCATATTGTGGAAAAACATGAAACATGAAAATCACCAAATCTCACACTTTTCTACAAAATGGCTGCCACGCCGTTGGTCATGTGGCCGTCCCATAATACTTTGAAAAGTTCTCCTGGATATTCCCAACATGTCTGTTTTGGTTTCTTTTGTGTATCGTTTGTTGGCTCCAAAAGCAATTTTTGGCAATTTTCCTTTTTTTTACTGTTTCGCTCACCATGATGTCATCGTTTTTTGTTTTTTGTTTTTTTTTTTTCGCGGGGGGGGTGGTGGTCCAAACACGCAGCCTAAAATTCATTTTCAATTTAGCCTTGGTGTGTGCACAATTTCATGACTTTTCTCACATGTGACAGGGGTCAAATTTTGACTCAAAGGCACAGAATCTTTGACAGCTGCAAAACAATATGGTCCTTGCAGTCAGGTACTGCTGAGCGGCCATAGTTAAGCTCAAAACTAAATTCCTAAGTATTTTGTTATTCAAATCAATGTGAATCAGGAGCAGACAAAAAGGATGTCATATTTTGTGACTTAGAAAATATGCTGGGCACGCCGCAAGCTTCTCTCCGCTCCATTCTGACACTGAGTGCATTTTAGCACATCGTGTTCACACAGCTTTGGTGCTATCTGATACTAGCGCATGTATTCACAGTTTGAAGAGGCTTGGTGTGAAATGTGAAAACAGCGCAAATCTTTCTCCAGGCTTTTTCTTTCACAGCTCTATTCCAATATATGAAAAACTTGGTGTCATATAATTCTGATCGGAAAAAAAGCACAATTATTATTTTCTACTCTATGATTTACAAACAGTTAGTTAGAACTTTGGTGTTCTGAAAAAAGTGCTACCCATACATTACTACAAAATCTGAGTCCCCGATTGGTCAAAGTTTAACGACTTTCATCGCCTGTTCAATGGCTGCATGTCTTGTACATAAAGCCCAAAAGTGGACTTAAAAAATTGTGTAGCGATGTGAACACAAAAGTTTGGTTGATGGAAGCCCAAAAATCACATTGGAAGCAATCGCTCAAATGCCAATTTCTAAGCCCGGTGTGAACATAGCATAATGCATCTCCACTTGTATACGACGAGATGCATACCTCTTAGTTCTGCTTGTCCAAGACGACATCCAGCTTAAAGCTGTACGATTGGATAGCTCCAGTTTTGTTCACCATTTTTGTTGTAACAAAATGCTAGGTTGGTGGTGTGAGCGGCTGTAAGCTCACAGGAAAGCATGTAAACAGAAAGTTCTCAGTTATGGGTGGCAGAAAGAGAGGAGAGGTGACTTTCTAATGAACTGCTGCTGCTCAGCTGAAACTACGTCTTAGAAAATGAAAATTTTCGTTTAGGCTACAAATTGTGAATAAGAGACCACTGGGAACACTGAAAAATATGATCAGAGTGGGACTTTAAATTGTAGGCTCTATTGCCCCCTAATAGTAACTAATGCCACCATGCAAAGCTTTGACACATTCTCACTAATCAAGATCTACCTCACTTCCATGTGTGTCACGTCACTCTACACACCATCATCAATCAGACCTTTATTTTAAACCAATAGCTAAACTTTTCTTCTCAGCCAATCACAGTCATATCTCCGCCTTTAATTTATGAATGATTGTCTCTTTGCATTCGGTTCATCTGCCCTCCTCCATCTCATTCCTTACGTGGAGCGATACTTTGTCATAGTCTGGGCTCCAACCACCATCAACATCTGGAATCTGGGGTTTATTCATCTATGATCCCAGTTCATCTCAAACACACAAGACATCATCAGCCCAGAACTTAGCCACCAAAAATTATAAACTAAGTTCATGAACATTTGTCTTTAACACAGTTAAATCTCTATTCATATTCCTGATATTTCTCTATTGGAATAAAAGGGTATCTGCTTTTCTGGCTGCTCGTTGTTGTCCTGTACACCAGACCTGCGAGTTCTGCAGGCTCGATCTCACACAGCCTGCTTCTTTTCTGGCTCCACTGAACCTGGACTCTGTGGATATCTGCCGGCTATTCCTCCTTGTAATGGTCTCCTGTTTCACCGCACTAAACTGACACTCTGCTAGGTGTTAACTGGAAAAAATGGAAAAATCAAGCAGCGACAGTACTTTGGGTTTTATAGATCTCTTTAAACTTTGAAAAGAACTGATTGCAGTAAAGCACTTTATAACAGAATGATCCATTGTCATCTGTAACTTCAGAGCAGAACATTTTATAAAGAGAACAACACTAATTGTATCAGTTTATGTCTATAAACTAGTACATGGGTTTCCAAATGGACCTAACCCAAACTTCAGGAAACAGGTTCACAAAATTATTTTGTCTGAAACAGCTGAAACTTAGAACACGAAATGAGTTTCATGGCTTTATGTATGAAATTCTTTTGTAGCGGCATCCTTTCATGTGTGACTCCTGCAGACCTTTGTCTGGCAGAGAAAGGTTCCTCTAATCATGAATGGTAGTTCTGAATATGACATCTTGAAAAGGTAATGACCGCAGGCTCTGCCCAGATGGCGACAGCCATGAACGACATTCTCAGAGAGACAGAGGCTTCCGGTCCCATTTACTTCAAGTCTGTTTCTGTCTGTCAATGAAGGTTTGTGTTCTGTTCCTACCATTTCAGTTATTTATTAATATTTTATTTTTTTAAAATGTGTTTGTGTAAGTGGAATAATTTTCTTAAAATAGGAATTTTTAAGACAATTATTCCTAACCCATCAGCAGATTTTTTTTGCTCATTTAAAGAACATTTTTCAAATTGTAATTGTTTTTTACATTATTTCTACGGGTCCTGTTTTTTGCAATATCCTTTTGTTTCAACACAGAATATTACTTCTCTTACTGCAAATTAACAAAAAAATATATTTTTTTAGCACCTATTAACTTTCTGTGATCTATAGATTATTGTTGGTCACGTTTCTATTGAGTTGTTCTTTTTTATGCAAAGTACGCCCCATCTTTCTCTGCAGAAATGCTGCTGACACAAAGCATTATTATCATTATCATTATCATTATTATTATTATTATTTAAAACTGTGATGCAGCACATCCAAAAAGACCTTAAAGGTTCGTGGAAGCGGTGAACTCTCGTTCTGTGTCTGGATTTCTCCCAGAGCGTCCATCTCCTGGCACTCATCAGCAGATGCTCAGGGCGATACTGTGCATCACATTGTTAATCACATTCTTGGAGCAAGCCCTGATTATTGACCAAAGCACTGTATGTCAATGTTAATAACTCATTACTTCTTCCATAAGCCTTTTATGATCAGGAGGTTATGGACACTGATAAATTAGGATGACATTAAGTGTTTCTTCTGTTTAATATGTTTCGTTTACACTAAAAACTCAGAATAAAATATATCCAATAAATACTAATTCTGTTTTTAATTAACTTACATCAGTAGTGTCAATTATTGAGTTTATTCTTCTTATTCAGACTTTAGTGCATACACTTAAATGTCATTTATGTTGCTAAATCCATGATAGCTTTGCAATAATAGTTACCCCAGTTATGGTCTTGGATTATAAAAATGCATAGCAGCGGAAAAACCCTAACATTTTTTTAAATAAATATGCTAAATTGACTTTTGCGATCTTGAATGTGGCTCCCTGACCTCTGTGGCATTTACTGTACAGTCCTATGAGGCAAATTCCAGCCATCTGCTTCTTCAGGCAAGTTCAAGCAAATGTTAAGTCCCACTCTATTTACAACTACAATTTGCTTCGTTATTTTAGAGAAAAAAGCTCATAGAAAGTGGAATATTTTTATGCTTTTAAAACCGCAACATGTCGGGGCGTAAAACTGCAGTCACTAATGCAGTGGTGTAAGCATGCCCCCCTCATTCTTGAGCCTCCTGCTGTTGTTGTTGTTTGTCATGTTACTCAGCTGCTTTTTGCTCCCAGCTCTCACCTCCACCTCAGCTCCTCTGTGGTCAAAGCCTTTTGTTCGATCCCTGATGAAAACCAGTAACGCAGATGAGTTCATTCAACTCCTTCTGATTGACTATTGTTCTCATTTAAAGCCTAGAAATTATGCTCCAAAGAAATGAAAAAGAAAAAAAACAGTGAATCTTTGGAACAGTAAAGACTACCAAAATGCAGCTTCGAAAAATCAGAAGGGCACACCATCAAATTTCTGGGGTATTATTGACCTCTAGTGGTAAAAGTTGATGGAAACTAACTACAATCTGTCTTTTAAATTCCTTTCCTAATATTAATCTACATTTCTAAACATCTGCTTTGATTAATTTAATTCCATGAACACTAAAGAAGAAATAATCTACCGACATGAAATCAAAACTCTGATTTCAGACAGGGCAGGTGCGCTGTCTTCTATTTTGATGGTGGTGTTAAACAGGGACAACAACAAGACATGAATTTGGAAAAACACATTTATTGTTACAGCAGATGGCAAAATTCGGAAGAGAGGGGGGAAAATCTGCAGGAAATTGCTAAGTGTTAAATTATAGCTGTTTCCCTCTTCAATCAAAATGTTTCGCAGACAAATCTTAGAGAGGCAATCAAAGTGAGCTGATATTAATGGACAAAATGAGCCTCCAGAGGAACACGAGTGTTCAGATTTAGACAATGAGAGCTGATTGCAGCTCGGTAACTTTATTCAGGAAAAACATATATTAGCTTAAAAAAATACTGTTATCATTTTGTAGTACATTTTGAAATTCAGAACGGACAGCTTCTCTCATCATTGCTCCTCTGCAGGAGCATCGTCCCTCACCACTGGAAAGATTTCAATTTCCTTGATGATCCGTTTAGCGATGGTGTCGTTGTTTGCTGAAACCATCCGTCGGGACATTAAATCAAACGGTCCTCCTGTTTTATTGGGAGCAAATCTTTGTTGAGTGGAGCTGTGGATTTTGTTGAAATGCAAAAATCTGCTGAATTTATTAAGCTTCCCATTGAGAGAGAAATACACACCGTCTACATCTAGAAGGATTCCTCCAGCTTCTTGGACGATAACTGCTCCAGCTGCAATGTCCCAGCAGTGGATGCCGATCTCGAAGAAGGCCTCCACTGCCCCAGTCGCCACCAGACACATGTTTGTGGCAGCTGTTCCTGACCCTCTGAGCCTGTTTGGAAAGAACAAAGTAGATTCAGAAGTAGATGAGTACGCAGGAACGTGATTTATGAGACGAAACAATATGACACAAGTTACAAAGACATGTTAAAAATGTAGAATCTCAAGCAGAAACTGAGTGACAGATAAAGCCATAAACTACACGTGTTCAAGTAGGAAATTCTGCTTTATTCTTGGTTGTTTTTAAGTACTTGTAGATGGCTAAGCCACAACTAACAACAAGAAAGGCAGCATGTTAGGATTTTAGCTTTCACCCAATGAAATATGTAAGTGTATCTGCTGAGTCGTTAATACTACAGTCATACCAGGCTCGGAAACACGCGTTTGAGTGACCGCTTCTGATGAAAAGTCGATGTAAACACCCGTATATGCACATTTTGGGCTTCCTCGTTCATGTCACTATGCTAGTTTTTAAAACTGTTTTCAGGCTTTACATACAAAACATGTGTCCATTGAACATGCATTGAATAGTAAGCCAATTGAACTTCCAATAAGGGACTCGGATTTGGGAGTGATGTATGGATGGCGCCCCTTTAGAGCTGTGAAAGAAAAGCTAATAAAAGCGGGATGTGTACCACTTCGACATTCAGCACTAAGCGTCCTCCAACTGCAGGTGGTGGACATGCGCTACGATAGGGTAATTACAGTCCAGTGTGAACACCATATGCTAAACCCACATTCTCGCCTTCTTGAACGCGCATCTCTTCTATACACATCCACATACTGTGTTACAGCTCTTTTCTGTGCCTATTTATTTATTTACTTTTTATGACATACAGCTGAGTCCTTACATCCCACTCGTCATTAGAAACAGTTGTGCTGCTCGCATAGTTTTCACATGGACAGCACTTATGGGCTCAAAAAAAAGGAGAAATCCAGACATTTTTTCAGCATTTTAAATTTTTCTAATCATTTTTTTTCAATAGAGTGATCTTTTTTTTTTAAAAAAAAAAAGGAAGAAAACAGCATATCATGCAGGAGTAAATGTAAATAATTTTAGATTTGCAACATTTCCTTTTGTCTTTAGCAATGAAATGCAGTTTTTTTTTCTCCTTTTTGCACATTTGATCTTTTTTTTCTGGATCCGAACCTTAGGGCATCATAAAAAATGTGATTATTCCCTGAACTTTTAGATTTTTAAAAACCTTTTTTGTTATAATTACAATGTAGAAGTGTGTCTGAAGTGTGTCACTGTGGTTTTTAGTAGTATTTGGGATGTCTCCAGGATAAAGTCGTTGTTGTCACTGTTGTTAATGTCATTCACCTACTTTTTAAGTTGCTGGTGAATGTTCTCAGTGTGACCACCACTGTTGATGTTTTCTTACATTCATGTAACCTTTTATTCACACCTACATCAGCACAAACAAAACCTCAATTTTCCATCAGCAGAAGCTCCTTGGATGAGCAGCCGAACGTCTTTCAGATGAACCTTTAAAGTCCAGCTGACATGAAGATCAGAATCCTGCTACAATACGACCTCAAAGACTAAGGATCTTCACAGACAAAATTCAATCGTGTTGTTTCTGTTTTGCTTGTTTTTTGGATCCATACTTGGAAAGTGGCTGAAACATTTGCATGTCTGTTGTTTCACAACAATGACATTCATGTCTGGACCTGTTTGGCTAAAAAGAGCTCTGCCCTGTTTCCCCTGTTAAAGAGTTGATTTATGAAACAAGGGTAATGAGTTCAGTCCAACTTACCCGTGAACTGGGATACAGAGGATCTTCTGCATGGTGGAAAAGATCTTGTTCACTTTGTCGGGGCTTCTGTCAGTACCATGCTCAGAAATGATAATAGATTTGTTGATATCTGAAAAGAAGGTATTTAAGCTGCAAAATAAACCCTTTTTTTCCACATATTTGTGCTGCACAAATGTCTCTACCTTTCACATCTGACACCTGGATCTGTTCGTCGTTGCAGAAAGCTCCCTTCCCCTTCCTTGCTTTGTACATCTTGTCCTCCAAGCAGCTGTACACCACCCCAAACTCTAGCTGCAAACAGTTATTGAGACCTTCCATGAAACTCTGTAGCTCAAGAAACTTTTTTTTTTCTGTTATGAGGCAAAGTACCTGTTTATTCACGGCAAAGGCGATGGAAACAGCCACAAAGGGAAACCTGGATAGACAAATACTCATTAGAAAAATGTGCTCTGTTAAGATATAAAAAAAAGTCAGGGTTTTTTTTCATCATTTTTATTAACTCTCATAATACTGAAACTTTTACCAACAAGCTAGGATGGGTTAGTAAAAAATCAGCCAAAAACTGTTATTTTCTTGGTTAAGAATTATTGAGAGCAGAAGTCACAAACGCCTTTGCAAAATGTATTGAAACATTTGCAGATATTTTGTTTTGGAAAAAAAAACGTTCGTAGCTGCAGGTGTCTGTTTAGCTTCTTCGTGTCAGAAAAAGGATGGATTAGCAAATTACACAACAAAATTTTGCTGTTGTTTTTACAGTAAAAGCTCCACAAACACTTGATATTTAGACTAAAGTTTATCTTGGTTTGCTTTCACATCATAAAAGGTTTCTCTAAGGAGAAAAAAGTGATAATTCTCCCTCCATTACAAAAATCAAAAAATGAGAAATACACAATGACAGTATTTGCAGCAGATTGCACTTTTCACTCAAAAGCAGTGACACTTCTACAGCTAAAAAAGTGAAAATGTTTGAAGTTTTTTTTTTTTTTTTTTGCTCAGTTAAGTTTTTTAGTTTTCTTTTAAAAAACTTTCTTTATAAGATTAGACAGAAGGTTTTGTTTTTTGAACAAGAGTCTTTTTATTTTCTTTTTGCAGTCGACAGCAAAAGCCACAAATGAGATTGCAAAATTTACAGATCCTTTTCTTTGGGGAAAGAAATAAAGATGTTCCAAGAATTTTGGAATTACCAATAACTGAAAATCTGAGATGAATACACATATCAGAAAAAGAATGGCTTAGCATTGGCTTTGCTGTTTTTTACAGTAAATTGAATTTTAGAAAAGTTCCACAAACTACTGCCAGTTAAAGAATTCATATTTTAAGAAAAACAATTCTAGAAATTTTGACACATTTTCTCAACTAAGATTACTTTGCTGTTGATAAATTATAGGACTATTTGCTTGTAAAACAGAAAATGAGACAACTTTTCTTGAAACAAGGGTCTTTTTTATATTTTTAAAACTCCGTTTTTGCAGTGGCAACGAGAGCCTACCCGTGTACAAAGTTTGTGGTGCCATCCACTGGGTCGATGATCCACGTGGGTTTGTCAGTCAGGATGCACGGCTCCCCCTTGGCAACTGACTCCTCCCCAATAAAACTGCAGACAATGAAGCAAGTCATGTTAGCCCGTTTTTGACACACAGACACGCATATGTGTGTCTTTGTGCATGCTCACCAGTGTGTGCCCTCTCCAAACTCCTCTTTGAGAGACCCAATGATGATTTTCTCCACCCTCTCATCAGTCTTGGTGACAAGATCTACAGTGGAGCTTTTTGTCATGACTCGGATCTCACTCTCGCCAGCTTTCCGAATTTCCTGATCAAATCCAATACAGTGGTATAATTGTTATTCCATTTCATTCCCAGAAGTTAAATGTGTAATTTTTTTAATGCTCTGAAAATCCCAGACCCTCTTTTTACTTCAAACTTTATTACAGAAAACAATAAACGAGTAAATACCGCTCCGGCTTTTCTTGCCACTTCAACTGCAAAGTCATATGCCCTCTGCCATGGGTCTTCCATTCTGTCTCTGTGCGGCGCTTGCTCAGGAGTGTACAGGTAATAAATCAAGCCTGTAAAATTATAACAATGAATGATTCATAGGCCCTTAGCAGGACATGCAATGCAGAGTGCATAATGTTGATGCATTGAATATAGATTTGCCTACGAACAGTGTGTAGCAGTGACAAACAGTTTATTAGGGCAGCAAAACATTACAGCATCATTACTTCAAACCCACATGGTTAGCACACTTTTACTGCATATCGGTGTGTCAGGAAAACCTTCCTCTGTAAATCATGTCTGCAAATATTCAAGTGTGTCATTGCTTCTGTGTTAAAAGCAGTGGCCTTTTCTCAGACTGTAAGGGATTGGAGCATGAAGCACAAAGAAAAACAACATTTGAGGGATAAAATGTTCTGACACTATAGCTGCAAATACAATTACATAACACATTTAAATTAATCTCACAGTTTTTGTTGAATAATTTAGGCAACTATACTCCCAACTATCTGATCCTTGCAAAGCTTTCAAACCTTGCTATTAGAAATTAAATATATTTTTCCAGACCTACATCTATAAATTTCCAAATGTTTCTCAAATTCAGCACAGTTGAAAACATTAGTTTCATCAAGATGCAGAATCTAGAAATAGTGAAATTATCATTAAACTTTTCTTTGTACATTTGATGACAAAAAACTCAATTTAAGAGTAGAAAAACTTAGATTTTACTGTTGTTCAATTGTAAGGATGCTATTTAAAGTTCAATAACTGAGATTCATTGTTTTTATTTTGGAAACAAAATTAAGATTCAGGTTCTAAGAATGTGCTAGTTTTAGATTTTATGAGGATTTATTAAATTTGGCCAACTTCTACTACAATGGTATTCTCATTTTTGTTCTAAAATGAGTCATATCCACTAGTTTTTTGTCACTGTAATCAATATCAACTAGAATAAAGTACATAAAAACTCAAAAAATATATACAAACAATGGGTTTAGAACAAGCAAAAAATTCTCAGTATTGGGCTGCATAACATTCCGTTTAAAATAATTCAATATATTAGTTAACTTTTTTTTTTTTTTTTACCTGTTTGAGTCCATGTGTGGACCACCTTGTTTTTACATTTTGATATGATTTCTTTTGAAGTTAAAATTACTCGCTGCATGGACAGATACTACTTTTGCAGTGATTTTCTTCTTAAGAGTAGTATTCTTTTTCTAGTTTAAGGCTACATTTACTGGTTCCATTTTTTTTTTTGTTAGACTATGAGCAACTTGTTAAAGTCTCTGGTTTCAGTGTTTGGAAACACCACAACTTTAGTCTAAAAAAAGCAGCAATGTGTAAGAGCACACACAGTGAAGGAAGAATGAAGAGTGAAACTCACCGTGTCAGGTGGCCTGCAGATCCCAGAACTTCTTTCCTTTAAGGGCTAAACCTTAAACTGCTTCACTGTTGAGTTGAGGCACCTTAAAAAGCTCCCATGATAAGGTGGGAAAAGTACTAGAACCGCCCTCCACAGGTTTCTTCTCAGCAATCAGGGGGGGGGGGGGGGTATTTTGTCTATAGTAAGAATACATGTGATTAGGCAAGTGGAAAAATTTGAGTCTAATTCTTGCAGAGATGTCACAGGAGGGCACGCCCTGCTCTGCTCAGCAACAGCGGGTGAACATGTCAGTGATGAACACATTCTCCGCTGGTGACGTCGCAGCATATTCAGGATGTTAACAAAAAACATTTTTATTTGATAAAGGGAAAAAAACACTCTAGCTTCTGAAACATGGCCTGACAATGCAGGCCTCTGTCAGGTTTATATTTCCTGTTTGTTTTCAGCAGCTCAGCTTAATGTTCTTTCATTGTTTTCAACCAGAGAACACAACTTACAGGTTGCCCTGGTGAAGGAATGGAGACTTTCTGGAAGTTGAATAAAATTAAGACAATCATGAATCCCAGACTAGTCATAGATCCCCTCATATTAAATCAATAAATTGCTGTTTTTTATTCAAATACCTTTAAACTAATGCTTTTTAAGCATGTGCTCTAACAACTTGACAGGTCATCTTTCATATTTTGTCAGTTTTGGATGCTGCACAGAAATATATAGAATGTTTTAGCCAGAGGAGCAGCAAGTGTTCCTCTTATTCAAATGCATGCAGTTTTAAGTCCTCAGGGAAGGTAGAAAAAAATACTATTTTCTGAATCATCGAGCATCTTCTGATGAAAATCTGACACTTGCAGGAAGTCGTACTGTGCTGCAAGACATTTCCAATTACCAGCGGAATGCTGCATGTCTGCACAAAATGATGTTCCCCTCTTTCTCCTGTGTGACCTCAGACATGGGTGCATGCTGACATGTGAGTCTGTTCTGTCTGGCATGGATATTGCTAAATTTGCTCCCACAGTCCATGACTCGTTCAGACATGATGTTCACCATGGGCCCGCCTTGTGTAAGGCAGGCCTTGCACAACTCCGGTTCATGCGTGTTTTATTTTTTTTTTGTGTGTTAAACCTGTTTCAGCAGCTTCCCGGTATAGTTGGAACAGAAGGAGTAGAAAAGAAAAAGTGTAGAAACAAGATCAAAACCTCTAGAGACACTTCGGTAATTTGATATCTCTTTTGTTTCTGCGACAGATTTGCCAAACAATGGCAAAGCTGGTGGAAAATACTACCAGGAGAAATCCCACTTCACAAGCTGCTGCTGAAACAAATAAAAACTTGTGTTGAATTTAGAAGATCAGCGTGGGTTATAATGTTGGAAGTTCTGTTTGTCTGGAAGCAGCGGGAGAGCATTTATCTTTCTGTTGTCTCTGTTGTGCACCAAATATGAAGCTCACAGAGAGGTTGGGAGACATGTGGAGGGAAGTGATGGGACAAGCAAAACAAATGCATCCATCCTGCTGTCTTCGTTGCAGTTCCATTATGAATAATTTATCCAGGATGACGGATGTTTGGGAGGTTTGGTTCTTCGGGATCACAACTGTAATTGAGTATGCTGAAGGTCAAAGGCTCACTTTGGGAAGATAAGGCTTTTTCTCATCATCAATATCGTGTTGAAATATTTCTCATTTTCTACAAGTTTTGAATGCAATTCTTTAACAACATTTGAATAGAATAAATAATAAAGTTGCAGAAAGACGGAAACAAAAAGATTGTGTAAGGTGTTTATTTTATGTTAAAGAACTGTGGCCTAAAACCTGATAAGAGTTTGTGATGATACTGATTTGTGATTCCGCATATCTACCATGACGTTAGCATGTACTTAAACAAAGTGAGATACTGATATCTGCCCTTTACACGCTTTCTTCTCTCTTGTATTGTTAGCTAGTTTTACAGTAAATATTTAAATAATGTAAGCACAAAAAAAGACATATGACTCGTGACAAATATGAGATATTAAAAATATTTAATACAAACATGAATTAATGGGGAAAATATTAAGTATTCCACTGATTTTGCATTGCAAGAAAGCTGGGCAATGTTTTAGTGACATTTGTGTCATAATTAGTTACATAACGGTTCTACAGCATCATTTCGTAAATGCCTTAGAAGGGCTGGACCTTAGCAAGTTGAGACAGTTGGTAAGACATTGCATATAGTACTTTAGAGGTTTCCAAATGTCCTACAACGTTTGTGGTGTTTTCACTATTTCCTCTTTTGAGAAACAGAGCTTTACTCTAATGCTACTGGAATATTCCTGTGAATCATGTTCAGCTTAAGCTCCCTAAACCTGTACCACAGACATTTCATCAAAAAAGTTAAATTTTTCACATGACAGTGTGTTTTGGCTGTTTTTAACATGTAATTCAGATGATAGAGGATATTTATAAAGAAAATTATGCTTAAAATTGCATTTTTGAATATGTCTTTATTCAAATCACTGTGCATCCAGAGCGGATAAAAAATGCCATTTAAATAAAGATTGTAGAAAATACCTTGGGCGGGCCTTCCCTGCTTCGCTCCATTCTCAGGCATCCATGTACAGCTTTGTTTTTCTCGTCTGAGCTGGCATCTGGCTCCAAACTCTACGGCTGGATAGCTCCAATATTGCTCGCCATTTTTTTGTACCGGTGATGTTAGACTAGGGTGTGAGCGACTGTAACTGGTTTAATCACCATAGCAACCATTTTAGATATTGTTTTCCTCTGAGAGACAAACAGGTCTATGTAATTTTTAGAAAAATAAGCAAAAGTAAATTTTTGGATTTCCTTAGAAACAGAGGTCTTTTTTTAACCACGCCCACATTCCTAATCTGTTCATATACGTCATCGTGTTTCATTCAGCTTCAACCAATGATTGATGTTTTAAATTTCACAATATTTGGTAAACAATTTTCAAGCAGCAGGAAAAAACCCCTTTTGTGAACCCTTTTTTTGATACCAACGCCAATCAAAAACTACAAAAACTCAGGGCTGTCCGTTCTCTGTATGACCAGAGCAGGAGTTTGGTCCACATAGCCGGCAGTACGTCAGACCTGTTCCCAGTGCATGTTGGACTCTGGCAGGGCTGCCCTTTATCACCAGTTCTGTTGATAGTCTTTATGGTCAGAATCAGGTAGTTTCCCCTCTGGGTGGGTGGAATACTCCTTCCCCAGGGGTCTTGTTCACGAGTGAGGGAAGATCGGAGTGTGAGATCGACAAGCTGATTGGTGCGATGTCCACTGTTGTGTGGTCGCTGTATCGGTCTGTTGTGGTGAAGAGAGAGCTGAGCCAGAAAGCAAAGCTCTCAATTTACCAGTTGGTCTACGCTCCATTAATCGCCTATGGTCATCTCTTGGTCATGACCAAAGAACGAGGTCCCTGCCGAAATCTTTTTAAACTCAAGACGACGTTTCACTGGGTACTAGGTGCGGGCACATTTTGGTGAGTTTTTTTGTATATAGTGAAATTTTGTTTAAAGATGCAATAAGAAAACAAATTCCCAAAACAATCTGGTGCTTACAGTCCATAACTGCTCCACGACAGAATAATGCCATCCAGTTTATGTTTTACTCAACTTTTTTATATCTCCATAAATACATGTTGACTAAAAGTCTCTGCGGTCAAGAAAACTTTAGTTTTTGATCACTGAAGCTGTAATTCAACATTGAAAATATGTCATTTTACACATTACTATAACAAATCAATCCATTCAATTGAGGGCGGCAGTGGCTCAGGTGGTTGAGCAGGTCAGCCATTGATCGAAGCATTGACAGGTTGATTCCTGCTCCCTCCAGCCTACTATCGTATCCTTGAACAAGACATTTAACCCCCCTTGCCTCCAGGCACCCTTATAAAAGAGATCCTGATCTCAACAGGTTTCCACCTGGTTAAATAAAGGTTAAAAAAACAATTTTACAGTCTAACTTTTTAGTTGATTGAACTTTTCAATCTACTCTTTTTTTCTGCTCATAAACTAGGGTATATCTGCACATCATTTTAACGAGCACTCAACATTATCCCCCACCCTCCATAATGAATAAAGTCCCCCATTCTGCATCAAGTCCCATTTGAAGCATCTTATTGAACACTAAATTGCTAGTTGTGAATGACTGCATATATTTTTCTGAGCTGAGATTACAGACCACACACTGATGGATGTGGGATATATTTCAAACAAGAATGACTTTCATTTATTCACTTACTAACAGAAGCACCACAGCCTGCATAACTATTATGTCATTATGCTGCTCATTAGAACTTTGATGAGAGAAACTTAAAGGGGTATTTTCAGCTCAGACCTTTACCGTTTCTTTTAAATGTTAATGACACCTTTTATTAAAATACAAGAAACTTGTAATTAAATTCTTGGAATTCTAAAGCCTCTGAAGCCGACATCTAGACAGTTCAAAACGACTTGATTAGAGTGTGCTGGTCAGCAGGGAGCCCTCCATGCAGAGCTCATGGAAGGTTCAGGGCCAGAAAATGGGTGGATATTTTCCCCTGATGAAAAAGCTGCAGGACATCTGTTAACAACCTGCTATAGGGATCTGCAAAGTGGAGTTGGATGGCATGTTTTATCACCCACACACATCCAGGAAAAAGTGGTTGAAGGGATGAAGCCTAAGCAACAGTCCCGGGAGGTGAGTTGGTTTATGGTTTTAACAGTTCTGCTCACAATCTGTTCATTTATTGTGCAAACACCTGCTTTGACTTTTCAAGACATATTCAGTTAAATAAATAGTTGATTGTAATATATACAATCAATCTTTTTAAAGTTGTGTTTTCAAAATGCAAACAACCATTTGGTTGAGCAAGAAGTTAAATGGTTTAAAAAGGTAAGTCTTGAGCCTTTAAAAACAGTCTCTGAACAGGCTCTCTGGGAGGCTGTTCCACACTGTCTGAATACGTCCATCTGTCATGAAGAAACAAGCATAAAGCTTCTTCATATACAACGGGGCAAAACAAAGCAGAAGTCAGTAACTCATTCTGCAATTCATCCCACTAAAAAGACTTACTTTGTTGGAGACCAAAATAAAAAAAAAAAAAAACAATCTTGATTATCATGTTGTTTGATTTTTAAAGAATGTATTTGTAAAACGTAGCAGAGAATGCAACAAATGTTACCCTCAATAATTTGTAATGCAACAACAGAGTTCAAATGTTTCCTGTAGGTTTTTAGCAGGTTTTCACACACTATAGCTGCTATTTTGGTCCATTCTCCCATCCAGATCTTCTCCAGAGCTGTGATGTTTTGGGGCTGTTGCTGGGCAACAATCACTTTCACCTCCCTCCACAGGTTCTCTATTGGAGTGAGATCCAGAGACTGACTAGAACGTTCAAGAACCTTGAAATGCTTTTTACATCGCCACTCTCTTGGTTGCCATTGTGATGTGTTTGGGATCTTCTGCTGGAATATCAAGCCATGTTACATCTTCATTGTTCTTACTGATAAAAAGGAGGTTATAGTCCAAATGTATCCTTTCCTTTATGGATCAGTTGTCCTGTTTGCTTTATAGAAAATCAGCCCCAAAGCATGATAATTCCACCCAAGTGCTTCACAGTGGGTATAATCTCTACATTCTTCCTCCTCCAAGTTATTGGCGTTTTTACCAAAGAATTCTATTTGGTCTAATCTGACCACGTGATCGTCTTCTATTCTCCCTCACAGCTGAAATGTACCAATGATGAACATAGGAGACCTCATCTTGCAGAATGGGTGACTGACTTTGGGTGAATACTTTTTTTCTCACCAAGAAGAAAGAATTAGCCTCCACAGGTCAGAAGCAAACCAGTGTCTAATCTGCCCCTCAGTCAAGGACCAAGAGACAAGAGGAATCAGAAGTCAAATACAACAAAACATATCAAAAACCTTGGGAGAGCCTAACCTCAGGCGCCATTCCAGAGTTTCATCCTTGAGAAAAATCTGAGTAAACACCAAGACTTTTAATTTCTTTTCTAAAGATCCATTCAAAGCGTTTTCTAAATCAGCAAACTGAGAGACTACCTGTACGGAGATATGCGGATGACCAGTTATTAAAGGTCTGTTGGACCTTAGTTTTACGTTGACTGGCCTTTTATTTCTTTTTTTATTATTATTTTGGTTCAATGAGAAAACTGAAGATGTTGATTGTGTTTGTTTAGTATTTGTTGGTTTTATTTTGGCATAAAAACACAATATTGAAACTAAAGCGTGGAGAGAGAATTTATTTAACAGTTAACTGCAAGCAGTCGGTGGTCATTAAGCTTTGAGTTTCATTTGCTTTACGTTCCAGGGTGGGTCTGCCAGCCTCGTGGGCTCCTTTAAACCATCATATGGACAGCTTCACTGGAGCCGCTTCGTGTTACAAGCGATTTCCTTCCCAATGTCACCACTGGTGATTTCAACAGTCACACGCACTGATAATCCCAGAGACAAAACTGTGTAATCTGTGCTGTTTGCAATGTTTGCTGTCACAGCATGTCGACATGCATGATTATGAACAAGGCTGTTAGCGCCTGTAATAGTTTTATCATCGTCAGAAGCATGACATGATCTCAAGTTACAGAGTCTGATAAAAACTTTTTCCACACTATTTTACTGTGCGGAAATAATGCAAAAATATGTAATATATAAAACTCAACAACAAATATTATTCAGTCCAGCAGCAGTTCTTCTGGACTCTCAGAACCATACTTATGTGGTAATCTGTCTTTCTTACTGCGCTTTTGAGCAAAAATTTCACCCTCTCCACATACTCAAAAACTCACTAAAATGTGGTTGCACCTAGAACGCGCTAAAATCAATTTTGGACATAAAAACACACGTACCACCAGCCTAAGTCTACAACCAAAACTGAATGTGTGTTCACCTTTGATGTTTGGAAAAGCCCGCCGTCTTGAATAAAAAAAAAAAAAAAAGCTTTAGTCCCACCTTCTAATTTAAACCTATTCTAGGGAGTTGAATCTATCGCCTCCTAACTCCTCAAGCATTATTGGAAAGCTACTTGGAAAAAAAAGTCGGTTTTCAGCTGCATTAGTGTCATGAGCTCACAAACAACTTTACCAGAATATGGTGACATTTTAATACATGAACACCTGACTCAAACTGAACAAATATAAATATCATATGAACATACTAGGAATGTCGGCGTGATTAACAAAAAAAAAATACTAAGGAAATCCAAAAATGTACTTTTGCTGATTCTTTAAAAAATGACATAGACCTGTTTATCACCCTCAATCAGCCCAAAAAATAAAGTAGTTGCTATGGAGACAAAGCCAACAGAAAAATCTGCATTTTAAAAAGTAGGGTTTTTTTTTAAATGAATTTGCTATACGCAACCTTGACCGGGGTGGCAGGGGCGTGTAGAGTGAAGGGGCAAGTAGTAGCCACTCAGTAAGTGAGGGCGTGTCTAAAGGGAATGACGAGGTGAGAACAAGTGTGAACCTGACAAACCTGCTAAAAGCAGAACAACAGAAACTACTGTCAGTAAGCAAACACCCAGCAAAACCCTTCCCGTTACCCATTCATTTACAAGCTCTCCAACTAGTTTACAGACTCTCACACCCCCAACCTAACAAAATCGATGCAACAAAAATGGTGAGCAATATTGGAGCTACCCAGACGGACGGTTTTGAGCCAGATGCCAGCTCAGAAGAGGAACACCAAATTGTACATGGATCTATTTGTCTGCAAGTGAATGTATCAGAAGGGAGAAAAGCAGGGAGCATTTGTCACAATTAAGCTATTTTTCCAACTACATTTTTGATGTCTGCTTATGATTCACAATGTTTTGAATAAAGAAATACTCAGAAATCGAATTTTGAGCAACAAAATGCCACAACAACACGTGCAATTACCGAAAACACTATTGTCATTGGAGTTGGTCATTAAAAACATTCGTTAGTCCTCTAAAAACACAAAGCTGGTTAAAGCTGTCAGCTTTAGCCAGGTTTGGTAGACCACTAGCCAGTCCTCCAATGTGCATGTGCGCTGTCTGCACAGTTAAAGGGCAGGGGAATTGCAATGGAGAAATTTACATGGTGTAATGGCTTTTATCTCTGCAGTAAATCACAACAGTAGCAGCTTTGACTGTCAGAGAGAAAAAAGCCAATTTTCTGTTTATTTGCCTTTTCATTTGTTGCAAGAGACATTTTTCTTGTTCAGACTTTTTCTTTATAGATTCATCATTTTTCTGGGTCAGAGTTCCACACCATAGATCCAGGTCACTATGAAGATGAGGTGAAGGGTTAGGAGCTGAAATAAAGAGCATTCTCTTCATTTGCCATAATAGCTGAAGGCCTCCAGGGGAAAAAGCACAAAAGCCTTTTTTTTTCACAGAGAAAGTCAAATCGTGCAGGAATGTTTGAGTGACTTAAAGAAGCTGACAGATTTTATGGTCTGGTTCATATTTACAAGGCCACATGCATGTTTCTGCAGAGGCGAGACAAAGAACTCGTATGTAAAAAAAAGTCTAAAATGCTGCATGTTTAGTCAGCATTTTGTGCAAAAACAAGAGGAATAATCCCATTTAGTGTGAAGAGATGCTGTGTGCAGGCTGGGACAGGTTTCTGCAGGTACATAATATTAAAAAACACATGGAGGCAGAAACGAAATGCACAAATAAGCTTTTTACTAGTATAATTTCTTAACTGCATTCATACAAACAAGCACAAGAAACATGCACACTTTAAAATTTTGTCTGAAAACTATGTATTAAGTTTTTTTTTTTTGATAAAAGAAAGGAGTTGTTTGTACACAGAACTGTGTTTAAAAAATAATAATAATAATAATTAATTAACACCAAACAGCTATAAAGCTGACAAGAAAGTCACAATGTTTCAGATATGGCTCAAGAAATCCAAAAATAAATACTAGCAAATCCATACAAGTACGTTCCGAAACAGAAGTGATTTATTGCAAATGTCTGCTTAAATTAAAGAAAAAAAAGTGCTAAAATAAAAAAAAAGATCAAGTTTGTACTTTAGTGAATCCAGTTCAGCTTTTTGTAATCGAATTGCTTTGATTTTTAAGGCAAAGAATTGTTAGAACAAAGGAAAAAAAGACTGAACTTTATTGGCCATTTTCATCATCTCTTCCAACGTCAAACTGCGTTATTTCTTTGGCAATGCACTCAGCGATGGTTCTGCTGCTGGCCACGATCAGCCTGCGAGACATCAGGTCAAATGGTCCTCCTGGTTACAGAAGATAAGTTAGATTTCACACGTCCATTAAACATGCGGTCAGATAAGTAACCAGAGGTATCCAGGTCCAGGCCTTGGGGGCCATGGTTTCCATGGAAGAAAGTGCAGCCATAGAAAAAAGCCTATCTAGTGTTGTTACACAATGTATGTCAACTATGTGAAGCTATGAATCAGCACGCCCCAAGCCGGGGGCACTCCCACTTCCATGCTTTATCACTGTGGGAGGCGGCTTCATTCATTTGGAATGTGCTGGCTTGGCGAAGACTTTTCCCCACCCTAATTTCCTCATGTTTGAGATTAAGGAGCATCATCTGGAGAATCTGAAGCCCTAATTTCCATATCTTACCATCAACCCTCTCAGTTAGGAACACTTACAGAAACCTGTGGAAGTCTCTGTTTAAACAAACCATTTCTGTATGGTGAGAGTGAACAGCATACAGAAGAAGAAGGTTCTTGAGAAATGTTCAGTTGCTTTGGAAAAGATGCTCAAGGTCACTGAACTTTTGTAGATAAGAAAGACCCCATTTTTTATTGTTCTTAAGTCTCATTCTGTCTATTTTGGGCTTTTTACTCCCAGTTGCTGACATTCTATACTATTATTCTTTCTTATTAATTGATTGTTTGCATGTGTGACATTTTACTACCACTTTATTCCTGGTTATTTTTAAGTACTTTTAGACGACCCATCACCATTTTGATTTTTTAGTACAACAAATAAGAGTCTAAGCTAAAAGTGACAATACAAAAGGCAGAATTTTAGGTTGTGTTTTATCCTTTACCTGGTGAAATCTGTAAGGGTGTCTGCCGAGTCGCTTATGACTAATACTACGTTCACACCAAATGCAATTATCCCAACCAATTTGAGTTTACTGCTTCTGTTTCAACACACAGCAACTTCACTGCTTTTCAAAGTGTATTCATAAACCTGCAGCTCCAGCTATGTGTGGGAGGAGCTACGTTTTTTGCTTCATTGCTACCTGGAAGACACTGATGACGTCGAGAGATCAGGTTTATGTATTTTGAAGAGCTCTACAAAAGCATCAGTAATCACTTCTCCATGTCGGAGTTCATGAGATCATTCAGAGACTCTCCCAATACGACGAGAATCACCATCTAATGTAGGAGCTGTGTCTGAATGACGGACACTTTCCGCAGTATTTGTACTGTGATGACTTGTTGTCTCGCAGTCCAAGGGGAAAGAAGAACAAAATTACAGGATCTTTTTTATCATTGTCTCCATACAAATGACAAAAATATAACGTTCAGGAAGAGACCAATCAGTTTGTCCTCTATGTTGACTTTAGACCACCCACCATCTACTTCCACACATCACAGGCCAAAGCTGAGTTCCTGGTTGGTCGACCCAATGCAACGTTTTCACCCAAGTTCAAATAGTCAAACTCTCATTGCCTCTAAAAATATCAGTACATTTACTTAACACTGAATTTGGATGCCTCCTACGCACAAATCACAGTTGGCGTGAATGTAGCATAACAACACAAATTATCACATTAGTCAATTGTTCAAGTGAGTTTTGTTTTGAAATATGTTTCTTATGTTGCAGTGATATTTACAGAAGACAGGGGTGGATGCAGTTTATGTTGGACGGACATATTTCTTGTAGATTTGCTTTCTTTGAGCAACTTCAGGAAAAATAAGACTAGTAGTGGAAAAGTTATAAGACTGTTTGCTGAGACCACCAGTGTCTCAGCAAACAGTGAAAAATCTTCTATTATCCAAACTAAAGGACTCATGAGCTCATCCACAGACGCGCTCCTTGTAACTGTCAGGGCTGAGCTTAGTCTTTTAATAGCTCTGCAAATGACCTGCACACGCCTGGCAAGACAAATTTCAGCTTTGTTAGCACTCTGAATGTCAGGACAGAAGGTTCTTCGGGAGCTCTGTGGGCTGAATTTAAAATAAAAGTTTTCTGTTCTCAGCACTGAGGCAGAATCTGCCTTTTATCTGCTTTTTAACTGGAGTTTATGGGCAAAACTATTTAAAGCAACATCAAGAGTGTTGAGATAAATAATTCATATACAATAGGTAGGAAGGGATCATTCATATTGGTGACAGTCTCAAAGATCTTTCAACAAAGTTCAATGCTTAGCTTTTTTATTTCCATTCTTCTGCAACTCACCTGAAATGTCCACAATCACTCCACCAGCTTCCCTGACCACCGCTGCTCCACCTGCCATATCCCAGCAATGGATGCCCATGTGATAGTAGGCGTCGGCCGAGCCGCACGCCACCAGGCACATGTTTACAGCAGCGCTACCCGGAGAGCGAATTCTGGGGGTGGAAACAGGATGTTTGCATCCAAATAGAAGAAAAAGTTTTTTTATGGATCACATAATTTCTGGGAGATTAAACAGAAATTAAGCAAAAACAAATGAAACAAAATATTGTGTGTAAATAAAATTATGACAGAAATATATTATCATCAATGAAGTGCTAGTTTATTTCTAAGATATGGTTTTTGTACAGACGGTTTTCCAAACAAGAAAATCATTTTTTTTGTATGTTTTTCAGTGGAAGTTCTGATTTCCAAATGTCTTGAATGCAGCACCATGCAGCATTGGGTTATGCAGTCCTTCTCTTATTTTTCTTTTTGGCAAAGGTTTGGCTAAAATGCAGGATTTTGCAGCAGCTTAAGGTGAAACTTTCAAGACATTTATCCTTGCAGTGCTTCAGGGGAAGGAGGAATTAAGTGCTTTGCCCAATGGCACTGGAATACTTCACATTTTTCTGTCTAAACTTTCTAAAAAAGGATAACAGTAAAATAAAAGACCAATAAGCTATCTAGTAACAGGAGTACTGCAGAGTGCAATTCACTCACACACCTTTATAAGAACACTAAAAAAGCATTTACAGACACAATTAAGAGGCAGCTTTATATAAATGTGCATTTTCTTACAACTTGAAGCGGTTTTGCTGCTGCTGCAGCAGCTTCTGGTGTTTTTTTAATCCTCCATTAAACCGTCTGTGTCAAACAAAAACTGTCCTCTTCACAGAAAACACATCAAAGTGTCTGTGTGTGACATTTAATTAGTCCTGGATAAAATAATCACAAACTGATATTGAATCCTGAAATAGAAAAAATGATTTTATCCAAACAGCAACAACTATAAAAACTAGAGACGTCCCGATTCGATCACATAGTTTCAGACTCAGTTGAAATTTCATGTGGCATCCCAATCAGGTATCCGATATATTTTCATTATAATTATGATCAGCGGCAGTGCTAAATATTTTAAACTTATTATGTCAAATAAATGGACCAGCAAAAGTATCCATGTCATGAATAGACCACAACATTTTATTGCTGTAAAACACAGCAGAATACAGTACCAGTTTGAGCAGGAGGCCCACAAAAAGTTTGACAAGATATTCACAGATTTGAATTTCAGGGTTTAATAAATCAAAATAGATGTTTAAAACTGACTGTAAGTGTCTCTTTTGGTTTGTCTTAACACAAACAAAGACCTACAAAGGCATGTAGTTTTGTTTTTTTATTAAGAATTAAACATGGCTGTCTAGGGACCGTCGACAAAGTGCAAAGAAAAATGAAAAATGTCTTCAAAACAATTGAAACGAATAAATGCTTACATTGATATGAGCTAGTCATGAATAATCATCATATTCATGCTACAACAACGATTTTGGAGGAAAGTCATTACAGATTTTAAGGACGTATTCAGACTGAAAATTTGTTCCAGATAATCAGGGGAATCAATTGTGTCCAGTGTGAACACACCCTAAGAATTTTAAATGTTTTTTATGAATTACATATGATCAAAAATGTTTCTAAAGATACTAAAGGTACAGTCACCAAACTTTCTCACATTATAACCTATTTTAGGTCATTAGTAGCTGCACCATTTTTACTTGATTGTTCAAGCTACTTCACAGAAGTAAAATCACAATTGGAGGTAAAGATTTGAGCCACCAAGCCCCTGTCTTATGGAATAAGCTTCCAGCTCATGTCAAAGAGGCAGGCACTGTTTCTACATTAGAAAAAGCTAGGCTCAAAACATTCTTCTTTGGACAGGCTTATTACCACTGCCGCCTTGGATCTCGCCTCTGGCTCGTCTCGCACCCCCAGCTGTCCCACAGTTTCATCTGGGTGAAGCTCATCTGCTACACTATTCAAACATGTAGTTGTTATTCAAACATGTAGTTGTAAAGTTAGATAAGCTAATTCTTCTTTATCAGTTCTAGCCTGTCTGTCCTGTTTGTCCTGGGAGAGGATCTCTTCTTCAAGTGGACATCCCTGAGGTTTCTTAATTCTTTCCCAAAAAGAGGGTTTATTCTTATAGGAAGGAGGGTCTAAGGGCAGGGATGCCAGTTTAGCTTAGTCTGTTTAGTTTGTCTACCAACCAGCTTTTGATTATATTTTATGACTGACTTTATGCTCTTTGCATAAATACTGGTGTGAAGTCCACTGATACGGCTATGGTTTTGATATTAGGCTATATAAATAACATTGAATTAAAGGGTTCTGTTTAAGTGTTAAATGATAAAAGAAGGTGAATAATTTGCATCCCAAATCCTAACAATAAAAATAAAGTAAAAACTGGAGTAAAAACTGCATCTGTTTATTATTATTTTTTTCTTTTTTTTATGTGCTACAGAGGTATTGGATCAGGATTCGGTATCGGCAGATACTCTAAATCAAATGACTCATAACTGGATTGGAAATCTGATTGGTACATCCCTAAAATAACCTACGTTTCTCTTTATCTTTCAGAAATCGCATTAAGTGAGATCTACCTTTGTCAGGTTCAAAACACTAGTTGCGCAAAAGGATGCCTTTGTGACAAATTTTTGTTTTTTAAAAACCAAACTGATTTTAATGTTTGTTCGTCGGCTCTTTTTAAAGGTTATGGTGTGAAGTTTAAAGCACATTTGCTGCAGGACGGAACCAAAGTGAGGCACACCTGTTTGAGACAGGCCAACAAAGTGAAGTGACTTACTCCACTCCCAACCACCGGCTGCGATGATCCAACTTGACAGAGCTGAACATAGTGGTTATGTGGGTTTTTTTTGGCAAAAGCCTGTCACAGATGTTTAATTAAGACCTTAGCAGAGGTGTCAGCTTGTGAAAAGAAAAGGGCAAAATGCATTTCCTTTCAGAGCTAAAGAGCAAGTCCTTCAGCTCTGATTTAAATGAGATTGCTGCTATTTCTATCTGTACTCTGCTTGTATTTAGGTCCACGCAAGTTGGCGAATTTAGTAAATATGCTGCAGGAAGTTGTGCAAATAAACACAGACCGACAATCTGCAACACTTTGTTAAATTATTGGTTTATAAATGCTAAAAAGAATAAGAAAGTGACTGATGAATCTACAAATGTTTTGGGGAAGAAAAAAACTCAAAGGCTTCCTGTTATTCCTGTGATTTTAACTATTTCCATCAGTCAGTCAAGGATTTTTATTTCCAAATGGAATCTTTAGAGAAGCAGATATTTACCCGTGAACGGGGATGGTCAGGATGGTCTTGATGTTGGTCAACATTCTTTTAAAGTGTTCTGGATCTTCCTTGAAGCCCATTTCTGTCAGGACCAGAGATTTGCTGATATCTTTACAAGAAAATAGAAAAAAAAATTCTCCTCAAGAACAAATCAAGTTCAGAGATTGGGTGATTTGACGGAATCATGTCTCCCCCTTGTGGATGGATTCAGAACTGCATCAGCACCCACCTTCTTGTCCTGACACTTTGATGGGGTCTCCATTGCAGAATGCCCCCTTTCCTTTGCGCGCTGTGTACATTTTGTCCTCGATGCAGCTGTACACAATCCCAAACTCTATCTGAGACCAAGAAATCCACGTGAATAATGTCGTTATCTATTTATAAATGCACAACTGGGATACTGTTTTCTATTATCAACAAATGGAAGCTTAGGAAAAACTCTGCCTGCACTCATTAAGCTTACCTCTTTCTTCACTGTGAAGCCGATTGACACAGACACAAACGGGAACCTGCCCAACACAAAACTCGTCTTTAATGAACTCTGTTCAGAGTCACGTTTGGAAAAATCAGCTTCTATTATCAGTTTGGTTTCATCTGGGTCGTCTCATTATCCTTAACAGAGAGGACAATCCAAGAGGGAAGCTAATTAAAAGATAAAAATAGCAAAGAGAAGTGGAGACGGAGATAAAAGAGATCCACTGCAGGATCATGTTTTTAACGGACCGTGACGGTCTTAAATCTTGGGTGGCGGTCGTACCTGTGAACAAAATTTGTGGTGCCGTCGATGGGGTCGATGATCCAAGTGGGATTATCTGTCAGAATGCTGGGAGCGCCCGCCGCTACAGACTCCTCACCTATGAAGCTAATGAAGAAGAAAAAGAACAGCTGATTGGAAAATTTCTGCAGTTAGGAGTTTAATTCACAAGAAAGTTAAAGTATCTCTATTTTCTGAGTGTTTTGATGCAGATGATATCAAACTCTGGTCCTGAAGATGCAAAGCTGATCCTTGCTCTACTCACTGTTTATTATCTGGATCAGCTGATACCAGGTTCTACATTAACCAAATCAGAACTCAACAGTTCTAGTCCACGCATTACTTAAAGCTGGAGCAAAAATTGTCCTCATTCCCATGAATTCAGTCCAATGAGACGGCTATGGCTGTGATATTGGGCTATATAAATAATATTGAATTGAATTGAATGAATGCTGCTTTTTACAGTTTGTTTAAGCAATATATCTGACAAATGCACTTTTTGCATCTCCAGAAACTGAAAAAAAAATAATTCAGTTACATCATTTTGTGTCATTTTAATGATTTTATTTCCTTAATTTATCTGTTAAGAATAATTTCTGTGTTCCTGATCAAGTGTGAATAAACGTAGGTAAAAAAGAGGAAATATAAGCACTTTGTGTGGCAAAGTTTATGAAGGAAAAGTTTCCTAGAAAAAAAGTAGACTGATGTCATCTCTGGACTACATGCTCTCTATAACCCTGGGGACCCCACAAGGTCAAATTTGTCAACTGTTTTTTCATCCCCATTTTTTTTTTTTTCATTTATTGTTTAAGTTGCTGTAAATTGCTGCATTTTACAAAATGTTCAATTTAATATTAAAATCCCAGATGAAAACAGTTCTCAAGAGTGTAAATGTTTTGTTAAATTCAAATCCCACTCGTTTTTGACCCGAACAAACAATGCTGCAAAATACTGGAGACTAAGATTTCTTTTTATTTTCAGAATAATCTATTCATTTAAAAAAATGAGCAACCAAAACACATCAAATCAACTTGTAGAAAAAAATTAATAATTTATGTCAAAAATGTTTCCTGAGCGTTGTTACCGATAAAAAGCAACATTTAGATCTTCATATTTAGTTACATTTTTAAGCCAAGCTAAAAAACAGGTTATTTCTGTTCAAATGGACATCAGTGGCCCTTCAGAAGAGCTTTTATTTCCAAGAAAGCAGTACCTGTGCGTTGGGTACTTTTCCTTTATGGAGGAAATAATGAGGCGTTCCACCTTCTGGTCCGTTTCGGTCACCAGGTCAACCGGGGAGCTCTTCTGCATGACGGTTATGTCCTTTTGGAGCGCCTCGCAGATCATCTGGCAGAAGCAAAGGTGACAGTGAGAGGATTTTCCCTGGATGACTGACCACATCTGCTGCTTTTACTGCTTTAAATGGCAGTCTGCAGCGGGCACAGATGACAAGATGTCCAGACTCTAAACCTTTATGTGACTGCATGGGTTACACGCGACCGGCAGATGGTCGCATCCTCACATGTACAGTTTAGCATCAATAAAAGTTCATTATACTCAGAAGAGGAATTCCTTTGTAACAAAAATGCTCATTTTTGGAAAAAAAAAAATCCTGTGAACAGAAAAACTGTAATATATTTGAATTCATTTAAGAATTGTATTTGTCTGTTGTTGTTGTTTTTTTTTTTATTGAAACATTAAATATGAAAACTCTAATAAGTAAAAGGTGCATCTCTAAATAAAGTACTGGAAAAATTATTTTAAATAAATACTGATTTCAATTTTTATATTTTTTGTTCTGTTTGAGTTGTCATAGAATAGTATAGAATAGAATAGAATAGAATAGAATAGAATAGAATAGAATAGAATAGAATAGAATAGAATAGAATAGAATAGAACAGAACTTCTATGTCGCTGTCCAAACGTACAATAAGATTAAAAGCCATCGAGTGCAAAAAAAGCAGCATATACATAATATAAACATGTAGAATAAGTGCACACGGTATGTTGAAAGAAAGTAATAAGTAAAGAAAATGTATATTGCAGATATGACAGAAAAACATATAAACAAATAAATACGTGTATATAACAATGCAATGTTTGTAATTAGCCTTTTTAGATTTCTCTTCAACAGTTAATGATTGTGATAGGAGCTGACAAATATATTTGCTTTATGCATTAATAAAATGTTGGAAAGGAAA
This sequence comes from Oryzias celebensis, assembly GCA_014656515.1. Taxonomy (NCBI): domain Eukaryota; kingdom Metazoa; phylum Chordata; class Actinopteri; order Beloniformes; family Adrianichthyidae; genus Oryzias; species Oryzias celebensis. Next base: position 28,515,024 of record BNCR01000012.1, on the reverse strand, counting down.
AAGTTATTGCATATTTTTTCTCTTTTTTCTTTGAATTTTTTTTTGTTCTTAAACTTTTTTTAAAATTGCATAATTTGGCAACATTTAAAACTTGAGTTGTTTTTAAAACTAAATGGTAGTTACGTTTTTTTCTACAGAGAAGTGCAAACTACCATGAAACAGGAACGTTTTTTTTTACAAGCCTAAAGGATCGGACCGTACCAAATGTCACATAGAGTAAAACGAAGATGTTTGGTTTCTTCACCTTTCCAGCCCGTTTGGTGACCTCTACACAGAAGTCCATGCATTCCTGCCAAGGATCACTCATGTTCACAAAGGAGAGGAGCTAAACTGCAGAAAAAAATAAAAAAGCAGAATTCGTCTCATGTAAGCATCTCATGCTGCAGCAGCACTTCTAGAAGCCAAGCGACAGTCCAGCTAGCATAAATTAGCTTACCCCGTTAGCTTGTAGCCAAAATAGAACGAAATAAATGAGAGGGGAAATAACAACTGTGTTCAGAAATGAAAATCTAAAATATTCCACCGGGGATTATTTAATCCATGTGATGTTTAAAACAAAAACTGGGGAAAGATATTCAATCACTTCATTGAGTTCAAGCTAATCCCCACCCACCTCTGTTGCGTCTACAGCATAGCAGAGGTGGGTGGGGCTTAATTTAAGTCTTACTGCTATTTGTCAGTCATAGGAAAAAAAATTCTTTGCCACTTTTGGTTCGTCATTTGTCCTCGATTTAAAAAAAAAAATCAAGAAAAACAGTCTGTTTTTAAAAATATATTTTTCGTTGTTGTTTGAACACAAAAAACCGAAATTATAAACATACAACTGTAAATAAAGACATAACATTTTGTTTGTTCATGGACTAGCTGCATGCAGTATAATCTTTATGCCACTAGGTGGCAAAATATTCACTTTAATCAGTAGACTGTTCTGATTCAGTTAATTCTGGTTAAAAATAATACTAAATCAACAAATTACGTTATCCACGTTAACCTGTCGTTTAAAATGGTCACAAATTACATGCAATTCTAACAGCAGGCAATTACATTTTTATGCTTTCTGAAGTTTTTTTTTTTTGTTTGGGGTTTTTTGTTGTCTTCTTTTTACTGTCAAAGAGAGATGAGATGCAGGAATTTTTAGGTTTGTAGACAACGTTCCAGAAATAAATGTAATGTAATGTAAGGCATTCCATTTTCCCTCTCTTTTTACAATCAAATTAACATTATCTAGTTCAAATGTCCTTTAAAGCTAAAACGGTCAATTTTTCAGTGACCAAAACCCCAGCACAAGTCACAAAGTCTGACTTTACTTTAGAAAAATACAATTCATGTTTTTGTTGCTTCCTGATTTTAAAAATTTGTAGCTCTTAAATATATTAAATTATAATCACAGTGTTATATTTCTCTCTATATGTGACAAGTTCAGTTTACTGTATTTTCATGGACGATCATACAAGATCCTTACAAAATGGATCCTCCTGTTGCAGCAGATTTACTAGAAATAAAAATGCAACAAAGTCAAGCGTGACCTTTTTTTCAATCATAACACTTTTTTTAAACAAATCAATCCATGTAAAATCAATTATCCACATAAAGAAGTGTACCTCTAAATAACAACTAGACACCATTGTGCAGCAGAAGATAGGAACATGTGATTATTTGAATCATTAAATTACTCTGACAGTAAAGTCAACTTTTTACCATTATTTTGTACAGTTATCTGATTTGTTAAAAATCTAAAAATAAATGACAAAATTAAATTAACTAAACTTAACTAATTGACCAAAATGACAAGCGTAATAGTTATTCATTTTTCTTTAAAGCCTAAGAGCCACATTAAAGAGATAAAAGAGCTGCATGTGGCTCTGGTGCCTCAGGTTGCAGACCCTTGATCTAACTAAAGCGTTTAAAAAGTTTTAAAAAGACTCCTTTTATCCCTTTCATTTATATTTTATCTAAATCAATCAATCAATCAATCAATCAATCTTTATTTGTATAGCACTTTTCATATAAAACATAACACAAAGTGCTTTACACAAAATAAAAATAAATAAAACAAAATAATGATACTAAATAAGCAAATAAAAACAAATAATAATATAAAAATAAGCATAAATTAACATAAAGTCCCCTCCCTCAGATCTGTACACAACCCCCCAACCCTTTCAGACCTCCTACCCCCTAACTGATGGAGATTGGCAATGAGAAACAGGCTGAGCATGACAGTTTGTTTTTAGAAACGCAAATAGTTGGGACCTCTCTCTCTGTGAGTAGCGGCACAGCCAACCAAATGCAGCGACACAAGCAGGGACCCGCCTCACCACAGCTAGGGAGAGATGCAGTTCCCCATCCAGAGCCGCCGCAGCTGAACGGCAGCCGACCCATAGAGAGAGAGAACCCAACTGAGGAAGCACCGGAAACAAAATAAAATTAAATTAAAAACTAGACATTGCTAAAAGCTAAAAAACCAACAATAAAACATTATAATGAGGAATTTAAAATAAATTGATAGTTTATTGTAAATTGATAAAACATTATAAAATAGATAATAGATAAATAGGTAAAAAGATACAAAGTAAAAATTATATGAAAGCCAGGTTAAAAAGGTGGGTCTTGAGCCTTTTCTTAAAAACATCTATGCTCTCTAAATGCACTGAGTTTGTGACTGAATGTATGAATATATTTGCTTAAATTATATCTTACCAGGCTTTGCATCAATGAACTATCACAAAACTGTGTTAACTGTAATGAGGAAGACTTGTGAAATCAGTTTCATTATCCAAGGGAGGCCACAGGTCAAGTCCTTAAAAAGGGAAACAAGTTTTAAGAGAAAATGTGCACAGATTCAGTGATTTCCGAACCTTTAAAACACAATGAAATATCCCGTACTAGATTTGTCACTTGATAGAACAAATAATGTGTAGAAGCACGTTTTTATTCAGCGTGTCTGTACATTCCTTGGAGAACAACTCTCATGTTGACTTTCTGGCAGATTTATTGGTGTCCTAATTGGAGTCATGTGGATCTTCTCTAACATTAGACCAGAAGAAAAGCCTCTAGTGTCTGTTCAGCCTGATTCCTGCTTGGTAAAGAGGCATGTTTGTGTCCAGAATGCCAGGAGTCAAACAAAAACGTTCCGCACATCTTGCCAGGATGCAACCGCATTAAGGAGGGGATGGTCGGGCTAAAGTTTAACATCAAGCCCAAGAAGAGATTTGCTGACCCTAACTTACACATGACAAAAGGTGAGTGTTTATGTTTTTCTTTTGTGACTGAAATGGTTAAAAATATATTTGCGTTGTTGTTGTTTTCCATAACATTCAAATGGCGGTTAGTCTGAGTCTGCAAAGTTTGATGGTTTTGCACAAATCTATATGGGACTAGTTCATCTGATTCATGCATTTGTACAACCTAACCCAAACCCTCGGAGAATACGTTATCCTTCCTTCACCCTACATTTTTCCAGCCTGCAATTTGGATGTGAAGCTTGAATTTACATCTCCTCTCCTCCCCTCAGTCCAGTGAGAACTATAGAGAATGTGCAAGGTCCATGATCACCATGAACCTGGTAATATGACTGCACAAATGAGACCATAAAAACCTATACACATGACAACATTTTAATCTAAATTCTCTGGTGCAGATTATATGAAGATTATTTTATTGTGGGTTTTTTAATGTAATAAAATGAAAAGGGGTTTTCTTGACAACAGAAATGATAGAAATGTTCTTTCTTTCTAAACATTCAGGAACTTACAGCATCTCTGGAAAGGAACATCAAAAGGTTGAAAGCCAGCTCACGGCTTGACTTTTTTTTTAAAACATTACATTCTAAACAAAGATTATGGCATGTTTGCATCAAAATTTGTGCAAGAGTATAAATGTGTTTACAATGATTGTAGCAACAAAACTTGTCTGGAGAAGCTGAAAGGAAATGTAAAACGTCAGTCAAGACTGACGGTGGTGGTAGTGTGATGGTCTGGGGTTTGCTTTGTAACTCCACCTCAACAGTAAATCTAGATATAAAATCCTGAAGGAGTCATGAGGAGTGCTTCTTTCTTTAATTAAAAAAACAAACTTTTTGCTGTGTATAATTATTGTATTTTTTTTTTGCTGGTGTGACAAATACTAAATGTGAAAAATGCACTAAAATGACAAACAACTAGAATCAACGCAAATGTTTACTTTTTGTGCTCTCATTATGTTTCTTTAACTTAAACATTTTATGTTTGCAGAAGTCATTTGATATTTTCAGAAGTTGTTCAACAACATAGCGAGCCCAGTTGAGGACTTTTCCTAAATGTTGTTGTGAAATACTTTTTACATTTTACCTAAAGAAACTTGTTTAAAAATACAGATAATAATCACTATGATTATGTTGTTCATCCAGGTTCCTCCTGCTTTGTCCAGATTGTCCCAGTAAAAGCCAAGATCCAACCATCACGTCTCGTAAAACATCTCTTCACTTTGACATGGTTAACTTTATTGCATGTAAATATTTCCTTCTGTTTTTTTTTTATTCTTAAACAATCTATTTTTTGCTTATGTTTCGAAAAGCTGCTCCAAAATGTGACATCTGCTAATGGTTCTGTTTGCTCTTTTTTCCCCTTTGTAAGGGCTTTTCATGCTTCAGTTCAGTCCTGGACAAGTTCAAACACAACCAGGGACAACCCCCAACATAAAGCACATCGTGCTGGGAAGATGCTTCACCTACACCTCACTCATCAACTCCAGCTCAAGGTACCTGTAATGGGTTTTTACTGTTACGGTTTGCCTTTTTGAGGACAACATTAAAACACAAATAACTTTTTGATAAAAAAACAACAACAAATTGTTGAAAGTTGTGCATCGTGAGGCGACACTTGGAGAAAATTATGTATTCTCTGTAGAATTCCATGCAGAGTTGAACATGTTCAACAAACCACAGAGTTCTTTGTGTGACATCAGACATCATCTAAAAACAGAATGAAAGACAGACTTGAAGAATAAAAGCACTGACGAGTCTGAAAACGCAAAGGATTTCTGGACAAGTCTAACTTGTCTAACTTTACTAAAGTTTTGGCCAGGTCAACCTTGAAAAAGAGATCTTGAGCTCTTCACCTGGTTAAAAAAAAGTTCAATAAAAAGAAAAAAATATATAGATGAATCATTTGAAAAAAAAAAAGCTTCAACACAACAGAACCAAATTCATAAATCATTGGTCTCCATTTGTTTTGTTTTTATATATAATATTTGAAAAATGATTTAGTTAGAAAAAAATTCAAATAACTGCTTCAGAAAAAGGAAGATTGGGATTTTAGTTAAAATGTGTTTTCCAGGAATGATTTGTACAAAGACATACAATTCAGGCAGACAGTTTTGAGATTTTTCTGGTAATATTTAAACTTACAACTCTGCTAAATCAGTCGGGCCAAAAACTTTTTTCTGTTACAAGAATAAAAATAAAAGTGAAACGCAGTGGTTCAAACATAAAGCCCTGTGGTGCACCTCAGTAAAACTATAGAAGAAGATCAAATATGTAGATGAACTAACGTATTTGAAACAGAAAGATTCAAACCAGCTGAATATAATGCTCTAAAAGACCCACTCGGATGAAAACAGTGTCTTTGTTGTTTTTAGCATGTCCTTGTAGCATTTTTTTTAATGATGGAGGACATATTGAAAGAAAATTAAGCTCGAAATTGCATTTCTGAGTATTTCTTACTAAAAATTGTGTTCAAAAATGATTTTTAATATAATTTTAAAATCTATTCCAGAGTAGCTACATGAATTTTTTTATTCTAAGATTTTATTTAATTTCCAATCACAACTTTTTCTTGCATTAACTGCATATGGGAATGTGAAATAGTAAATGTAAGTAAAAATAAAATAACAATAAACCTGACATTTTGATTAAAAATTCTCATTTTAGACTGACACAATTTGGTGTTTGAAATCTGCAGTTATGACTGTGAGGAGATCTGGAGACACTTTGAGGAAGCAGTTATCAATCAACCCACCTGCAGTGTGAAAGTCCAACACTACGACAACATGTTTGATGCGATGCAGGAGTTCTGGCCCTGTGACAGAGTGAGAATAGTTTCAAATGTAACTTCATTTTCCAAAATCAGATTCATAATTTCTCATCTCCCTTATAGTTTCTTTTCTGGAGCAAAACCAGGACCCTAATGCACAGTTATGCTGCAGTTTTCCGTCACTTCTGGACACTGGAGAATACGCTGGTTGGCTTCATGTTCAATGAACTCATCTGGTGTGGTCAAGAGGAAGAATCTGGTGAGTATTTTTCTAGAGCAATAACAAAAAAGTCATAAGATAGAAACAAGGCTACGCGTTTTTGAAAGATTCTGTGAAAAAGAAGAGTTTAAAACTCAAAAAACCCTTTGAAGAAACAAGACAACTGTGGTGGTATCTTATTGGACTGGGACATAAAAATAACTGGAGTGAGGGAAAATGGAGAATACTTTCAATTTGTTCACTTCTTATTGGTTTACAACAGTGCTAAGCAAATGTCAGAAACATTTTAAAAGATATTTGTTTAAACGTTTTCCTCATTTTCCCTATGTTGGCAGTTTAAGCCTTAGTCACAAATGTCCTCATGGGCTGTCTGTGAGTGAAAAACGGTCTAACCTGTACAGGGCACGCAGGTGGCCTACATGAAATATTAAGGTTGGAGTTTGCTTTTAGACACATTGAAATGAAATAAATGACAAACCAAGGCATGTTTAAAATTATTGGGTTGCATCACCACGGCCTTGTGTCAAACAGCTGAAAAACTTCATTATTAATATAGTTTGTCACTAACAACAGTAAAACTGTGTCAAAGAATCCTGCTTTGTAAAGACTGCACCCCTGAGATTTTTCCAGTTTGTTGACTTTAAGTGTCAAAGAAATAATCCTAATGGTGTTTATATTTTAATAGTGGTTAATGTAACAGGAGATAATTCAAGGTTATTCGCCACAGGTTTTGATTTTAACTCCTGTCCAGAGTGGTCGGCGTGTGGAGACCATCCAGTGTTCTCCCTGTGGAGGCAGGCCTCACAAAAGGTAGGTTTTAGATTCACAGATGTTGAGTAAACGCATCATGACCCTCAAAATAACTTTCTGTGATCCGTTAAAGACCAGCCGGACCAGTTTGACTTTAGTTCTCAGTTTGCAGAGATGGCGTGTGGCAACATTACGGTTCTACTTAATGGATCTATTGCTGACGCCTTCAACAGAAAAAGGTGAGTAATGCGTGATGCAGAAGATTATGCTTTCTATTCATCATGCGCTCATATTTCTTTGTTTCTTTCTCAGCATGTTTGGAAGTGTTGAACTCGACAGTTTAAATCCTCAAAGAGTGGACTACGTGAACATTAAAGTGGTGATTAACCCGGAAGGACCATACATGTAATTTTATCACTGTTTATTCTTTAGGCTGTAACCCTCAGATTTTTCTGCATTTTTCCTGTTCTGAAGTGAAGGGAGCCGACTTGATGCCTTTTGTTTTTGTTGCATTAAACACACAGCAGTTTTTGAGAAGACCGCAGATTCAGCTCATTGGGTTCAGCACGTAAATGAGGACATTTGTGTAACTGAGTGTTGCAGGGATTTATCAAACTAAACCTGGATTGTGGGGTTGGATCAAACCAAACCTTCTAAAACGCTTAGTCACAGTTTCACACTTGTCTGTAATGACTAAGCTGTCACGATGGGCGGCACCAGCTTTAAGACAGCAGGAGAGAAACAGAGACTGAAATAAAAAAAAAAAATACAACTAAAAGCCATGCTTTATTTTGCTTTATTTTAACATATGAGATGCAGCTTTTTTTGGAAAAATTATCTTATTATTGTTAAAAGATTTTTTTTGTTACCACCCGACACCTGTGAAGAAGCTAAACTTTTAACGTTGTTGTCCTTTTATTAATTGCAGAGAATCCTGTAATCGGGGATCAATTATTGACTTGATCCATATTCTTCAGTCAAGGGGTTTTCATTGGACCTGCACAGACAGCGATCAGTGAGTGACACTTTGTGGCCTCATGAAAGAAGTATAAATCTCTGGTAATCAGTTGAGAATTCATCGAGTTCCTATTCCCAAGAACATGCCGTTGTATTATATTATCTAATTCACAAAACCTGTGAATTCACCTGGTGTGTGTTGAACCATATGCATCATTTTTACCTCATAGAAAGTCTTTGTTTTTTTTGGCCATCAGAATCAAAAAGCAGGATAAATCTGCACAAGCCAACAAAAGTATCAGAAAACTTTCCCATGACTGCAACTGTCACCAGCACTTCAAAACATCCTCTTACTGGAATTGGGAAAAAAACAACTTTTGCTGACTACTTGGTAAAGTTTGGTTCACACAAAACTAAGTGTGGGATAAAGCCCGACGATCAGAAATGAATGGAGGCGCAGGTTCAGTCCTCCAGTTCTGTCTCCGTGGTGCTTGGGGGTTGTTCCTGGGTCTTTGTTTGTCAGGGAGAACTCTTGGGTGCTTGGATTGGCCTGGCTGCTGTGTGTCTGCTACTGGCTCTGAGGTGTGAAATGCTGGGCCTACTGCCTTTCATCCTATTATTGCCTATTATTGACTGCCCCCCTCTTAACCCCTTATCCTCATCTCTAGCATCCCACTCTCTCTTATTTTTTCCATCTCGACCAACAAAGAATGCATATAAACATGATTACATAATTATAATTAATACAAATAACCCTTAGCCTCAAAAATAAAAAAAGGGGTTATGCAAATAGTTTGTCTGAAGATATATAAACCCCTACTGCAACAGTAAAATGTGTCCAACAAAAGAGGCCTTCAGCTCTTATCTACTTGCTCAGCTGCAGACAGGACAAGTAAAAAAAAAGAAATCGTCCATGTTAATTAGTCTATAAAAGGTTTAACAATTCAGATACTTCACCATCTTATACCTGAAGAAAGTTAGAAAGGTTGGTCAACTTAACTTTTTTGGGCATGTATGCTTCTTACAGCTAAAAAATGGCAGTGCAGACAAAGTTGATATTGTGTCGTGTAAAAGTGCCCAGAAGAATACGTCTTCAGTGTTAGCTGTTCAATCTGAACATAAGGACCAGACACAAATGTTGTAATGAAAATACGGATGTTTGCTCAGGTTGGTGTTCCAAGAAATAAGCCCAAAAGAAGTCTCCCTGTAAAGATTAAAATAAAACCATATTTCAAAAAATATACAAAAAAATTTGGAGAAACCTCTCAGTGCTGAATAATCAAATTATGATGTGATCTTGTCAAACCATATGGTTTATTCTTCTCTTCTCAGTATGAAGAGAATGTTTGAAAGTTCATACCAAATGAATCTTACAAAAAAGCTGACTCAACACACTGATGTGTCCACAGGACCTTGACGGCTCTTCTGTGCATCCAGAACCGGCAGTTCTCCTATCAGACGTGTGAACACAGGTTCCACCAAACAAACAGTCTTTCTGAAGTGCCTTCAGATTCAGTCCACTAAGACATGAGGCTGAGACTGGGGTCAGTGCTGCTTCAATGCATTTTCATGACTTCATTCTGAACACAGTGTTGCAACTGTTTGTAAAATGAAACTCAATAGTTTTTTTTTTTCTTTAATGAGTGTCATCAATGTCTGTGTAAGGTCTAGGTGCTTTCCTAATGTAAGGACAAAAAAGAGACAGGCTGTGTCTGAATTCACTCACTGCTGTATAGGCCGTTGGCCGTTTTGTCAAGGCGTGTGAATCTACAATTTCAATGAGGAGAGAACTCTGAAGTGAGATTGAGAGATTTAGTTGAAACATGTAACTGAAGTATCAACAGTCAATTCTTTGGCGGCTGGGCTCTGGGCCGGGGACATCTTGCATGCCAGTGGAGATCTTTGACCAGGTGAAGAGACCCCCAGACCCCAGACACTGATGGTGGTTGAGAACCGAAGAGCCAGGAGGAGAACAGGCGGAAGACGGCCAGCGCAATGACGTGCCGAATAGGAGAACCAGGAGGAAACCGGGCTGGAGGTGGGCCGGCGCAACGTCTGGAATGCACAAAAACAAACTTTACTGAATTTAAAGGCAGGGATTCGATTGTGATTGGCTGTGAAAAAATAAGCACTTCAGCTATTGGCTCAGAGTGGGACCAATTAGTGACGTAAGGAGTGACAATTAACACCCAGCTGCATGTGATGAGGTGGACCTTACTTATTAAAGTTGTGCCAAAGCTTCAGTAACAAAGAGTCTTGTTTATGAAAAACATGTTTAAATGTATTAATGTTAATTATATAAAAATATGACCGAAGTTATTACACTTAAAGAATACATGTGTTTTTCTTGGCTGTTATTGTTCAGCACATTTTATACGTACTTTACACAAATAATTAACATCTAAAATTTATATCTTTTTGATTTTTTATGGTTCTTTTACACTGTCAGAAATTAAATGATTTCATAAATGTATATACTTAAATATGTGTGTTATTTAAGTGATTTTCTTTGAAAGTATGAACTCTCGCTGCGCTGGCCTTTTAGTTGTACCAAAGGTGAGGACCAAAACTTACAGTGAGGCTTTGTTCTGCTATTATGGTTCTTGCCTGTAAAACAGCCTGCCGGAAAGCCTCAGAGCCACAGAGACCGTAGATGCTTTTAAGAAACTCAAAACCCACCTTTTTTATTTATTATTTTTTTTTGTCGATTTTATCTGCTTATTTATTCTATTAGAGCCAAGCCTTAACGTTTATTTCATATGTTTAATAATGATGTTTTTTTTTCCTTTTTTCATTATGTGCGAAGTCATGGGTTGTATGTGTTAACGGGGAAGAGGGGAAAGGAGAGGGTGAATGGTGGGTTGGGTTTTTACTGTGTAAGTTTTTGTTTTTTAATGTAAAGTGCTTCGATTGCGCAATGTATCAGAAGCGCTTTTATAAAGTTTGATTTACCAAGACTTGAAACAGGCTAAAGTTACAGAGAAAAGCATGAAAGAAAATCTGACACAGAGTTTGAATTGCGTTTAACAAAACCATTTCACAAACAAACGGGACAAAAAGGATGATTCCTTTTGTTTGCATTTATTACATATGGAGGAGATGAAAGGATTTTTGTACCCGTCTGGGACACCTCTGCTGCTGTCAGCAGATGTTCTGATCCAATTCTCAATAGCAAACTGCTCCAACTGCTCAGATCTGAAAGTTTTTCAGCTCCTTTCCCAAAGGAGCAACAGGATTCATCAGAAGGACACTTCAGAAGTCTAATACTCTGCTCTGAACCATTAGAGGCTTTTTTTAACAGCTTTTGTGGACATTTTTGTGTTTTGGTCTCATTTAGTTAACGCTGCCTTGCACTAAAGAAGCACTAAGTGAACAGATGCCATCTACCACCACACTTGAACTTACTCTCCATGAAGGGTCAACACAAAGCTGAGTCACATATCTACCAAACATACGAAACACGAGACTTTTTAAACTTGCTTTCATTTCCTTCTTCTATGACTTTCTTCCTTTTTCTACTAAGGACAAAAGAAATTAGACCACTGAAAGCCATACAACATTCAAATATGCAGGATGATGGACCTCCTGCAACAAGAGAATAAGTTAAGAGTTGCAAGGATTTAGGTATTCCAAGTGTTACGTTGCGCTGTTAAGAGAAGAACCGTGAGTGAGCATCTGTCTATGGAAAGTCAATAGCTTCACTGTGGATCCTCCAGGAACTCTATTTTTTTCTGAGCTGAATTAAAGCTGGTTTAAAGAAAACATTCAGTAATTCGTCCATTTAAGAACAAACGTGTGGTATTGTGAAAGGCTCCCTAAAGAGTTGTGACACAATTGACCAAATGAAAACAGGAGCAGCAGCCAAAGCACCCAGTTACTATCACCAAATTAATCACCAATTACAGATTTCTTTTTAAGAAAAACTACTACAAGTTTTACCATAAACGTTTTTGTTTCATAGGAAAAAGTTCTGAGATTACATAGATAATACAGTGTTGGAGTGAGTATGACCTGCTGGGAAATGATCAACCAAAGCAAGAAAAACTGGCACACCACCAGATTGCACAATTTCAACACCAGTCAACAGGTTTCACTTCCTGAACACGACCCCAAGAAAAGATAACACACCTGCAGTTCAAAAGCCTTTGAGAACTAAACTGATCTTTTCGCATCTTTTGCCAGAACACAAAGCCTCTTTCAAAACAAATACAGCTATTTCATAGAAGCAGGAGTTTTCATGTGGCCCGGAATAAAATAATATTCATATTTTACCATCCATCCATTTTCCAAACTCTCTGGATCCCTCTGAGAGTCATGGGGTGGCTGGAGTCTATAGTTACTGATGGTGTGAAACCTATTTCTGGTTAAAAGTTGTCTTAAAAAAGTAATTGTTTTAACATGAACCTTGACATACATGTCAGATATACTGTCACAAAAGTTTATTATCCAAAATAAATTGTAACAAGGGTTTTTGTTTCAAGAAAACTGATTGATATCAAATGAAATTTAGCAAGAAGATATTACAAATTATCATAAATTTGACCTATACTTCACTTTTATTTCAAAAATCAAATGTAAATCTCTTTATTAGGAATATTAAACCTGTGATTTCAAAACAATTATGATTTATGGATGCGATAATGACTCCAAAGGTTAAATAACTGCAGGAAATGTGAACCTGTTTTTGTTGTTCACTTTTCACCACAGCATTTTGAAACTTTCTAACTAAGTCTGGAGCTCTTTTATGACAGTTGGAGACTTTGCCAAAAATGTAAGAGCCGTCAACTTGTTGTTCTAACCTGACCTACGTAGCAGCGTAACGTGAATATTTGTTAGAGTAGCTGTTTTTGGACGAAAACAATAATCTGTATGTGAAAGAATCTTTATCTGTAAATCTGTAAAATCTATTCTTATTTCTACTTTAACTCTCTACCTATTATGAGTTGTAGCAGTTTTAGCAGAAATGAACATTGATCCATGAAGTTGCCACATCCCCCTGATCACGCGGCTCCGTGCGCTCGCGAGCGCCTCCCACATAGACAGCGGGTGAGTCTAGGCTTGTGAAGGAAGGCGACAGCTGCCAGTCCGCCTGCGCACGCGCTGCATTCTGATGGAACAGCGGGAGTTTGGTGGTTTGGAGCAGAAACGGCGCTGCAGGAGGTGGCTGCTCGTCTTTGGGGTGGTGCTGGTGGTGGTTCTTGTCCTGGCTCTGGTTTTAGGACTGATCCTTGGCAGAAAATCAGGAGGAATTGAAAAAACTTTCCTGAAAAGATGTCAAAAGTTCAAAGAGTAAGTTTTAAAACCCTCCTTCGCATATCTATACTATTTTCTGTCTTTGACAAGGTAAGTTTCAGTGATTTACATTAAACAATTCAAAGAAACATTTAATAGAAAGAGAATGAGATAAATACAAATTGAAAGAGAGTTTAAATAAATTAATTTAAATTGAGCTTAATGTACATGTGTGGATGTAGACTTTTGAATAAAAGCTTGCAGCAGAGAACAGGTGGGTTTTTATCGTGGATTTTGGAGTGTTTCAGCTGATCTAAGGCAAAATTTCTGGAAGTCTGTCCCAGATCTGTGGAGCATAGAAGCTGAATGCAGCTTCTTTATGTTTGGATTTGACTCTAGGAATTGAAAAAAGCCTGGATCCTGATGGCTGGATCCAGATGACCAGGGACATGTGTATGGAGTTTATTTTATGTCAAAAGTGTCTATGAGCGTGAATCTAACTCCACGCACGCATCAAACGTTCCACGCAAAAAATGCATTTCAACATTTTTCTTCTGCATACAAACTGTTGCAGAGAAACAAATCACCAAAATTGTTATCATTGACTTACTTTTACTTATAAATTAAGTTCGTGTGTCACTCCCTTGTTTTATGTTTATGGATGCTTCTTCTGAAGAAACACATTAATAACCTGTTTGTAGAAGTCTTCCTTTTCTTTCTTCAGTTTTAAAAGTCTTTCTGTCTCAGTGGAGATCATAAAGCACATAAATGCGTGTTGTCTTGTGTTGTCCCAAAATGGGTGGTAAAAGCGGAGTTTTATCCCATACAAACCGTGTGTTGAAAGCGCTGGTCTCGCGCTTGCGTGCATTGATAGCAACCGTTATGCGTGAATAAAGCAGCTAAAGCCGAACTTTATTTTTTCCGTTGTTTGTTGTGGCCTACTGGTTTTGCTGACTTTTAGCAACAGTATTATTTTGATTGCAGTTGATGTTTCTTTTTATGCACTTCTTAAGTATATATTACATTAATAAACAATTAACCATGTAAAGCCTGAACCATTAAATAATTGACAGAAAATTCAAATTATTTGAATTTGAGGCCTTTATAGGTCCCTCTGAAGAAACAAAAAAAAAATGTTTTTATTTAATATATCAATTTCAATTTGTATCATATTTAACACATTAGGTCTCACAGCTCAAAGATATATCTTTTCCTCAGCTAACAAAACCATTCAAAGTCCCCCCAAAATACAAAAAAAAATTAATATTTCAGTTCTATTGCTTTTGTGGAGGACTGACAGATGAAGATGGACATGGAAATTAGAGATAGGTAGAAACACCAGTGTGAACACAGGAAACAACAACAGGAAGCAGTTTGACAGTTTGTTTTTGCAACAGTAGCAGCCTGAGCATTTCCTGCAGACGCAGATTTATATTAGCAGAACATTTGCCCACAGCAATCTGTGAGGGGGGGGAAATGGGATTTAATTCAGTGATCAGTGAACAATGTAAGATCGGTTTGCCATTGGATTTGAGGAAGCTGCGGTGCTTGAGCAGGGTAATGGGACAGCAGAGCTTTAGACTCCATTGGGTCATTGTCCGAGCATACTGCATAGCCTGCGCGGCAGTGGCTAGTCAGTGGATCACAAGAAGCAGAACCATCCACATACAAGATGAGATCAGGTCCCGTAATGGAGTGTCCAGTAAGTGGAGTGTCCAGTGAGTTTTCAATGGAGTGTCCAGTAAATCAGGATGAAGTGTGCATATGAGGTTTAGCTCAGCCATGCTTGCATGAAGTTTGCCTTCAGTGCAGTGTAGATTTTAGTTCAACAGAAGAAGGAACGCAGCACTTAGCTTTCCCCACAATGTTCAGAGATTGATCATAATTGATCCACCATTCATAAGGTTTAGGACCCAAAACTGCTGTCAAAAACTAGAACAAGAAAGAACTGCGAAATTCTCTTTAACCACATCCGCACTAGCACCAACAGGCTCACCTTCCTTCTGGGTGCAGTTGTTGACTTTTGACAGGTCACACGTGGTGGGAAAACTGTTCTGGAAAGCCCATTCAGCCAGTTGTTGTACTGGAGATCGATGATGTGCTAGAGTTCACAGCACCGTCTGCCACAGCTGGGGATTGACGGGAAATAAAAGCTGCCCACCGGCACCTATTTTCCTCCTCTCCATCACTGCTTTAAAAGTGTTCTGTCTGCAGCTATTAACAGCCTTTCTTATCACTTTGTTTAGTCTCTTTAAGTCTCAGGCAGCTATGCTGAAAGGTGCTGGAAAACTTAGGACAGGTTCCTGGCACAAGTCCTCAGTATTCTTGGGGCTGATACCCCCGGGCCAGGAGCCTTGCATTGGTTATTCTCTCCAGCTGCCACCTCACCTGCCTGGTTGTCCCACCCAATGAGGGAGGTGAGGTACGAGCAGGTGTGTGTGTGAGGGGGGCGAGGTGTTCAGTCTGATTCGTGGGCATAAGGAAGAGGAGGAAGGGGGCAGCTGTGAAAGGATGGTAAAGGAAGGGGTGGAGGGGGTGGAGCTGGCGTAGACTTGGGTTGTCGGAGAACTAAATCATTGAAGATTTTCTTTTTGGTCGTAAAGTCCTGTCACCCCCATACAGTCTGCTTCTCCCCACACATCATGTGATCCTCTTTATGTCAGACCACACATCTCTCATGTTGTTTTGTTGGAGTTTTGCCTCCAGCTTCCCCTTGTAAGTTTGCTTACTCTCCTTCAACTTGTCCCTCAGTTGATGCTGAACTCTCCTCAGCCACTTAACAGACCTAAAGGTCCACTTCTTCTCTTTCAGTGGGGCCTTTAGGTCACATATGATCCACGGCTTGTTGTTGGAGTAACAGCAATCAATCCTTAAGCACTTGATGGTATCTTCACAGAACTTAATGTAATCTGTGATGCAGTCTGTCATGCGTTGATGTCCTCACTATGGGGCAAACTGAGAACAACCCAGTGTGTACACTCCTGCGGTCGTGCAGGGCCTCCTCAGCCTCTATTGGTGGGGCAATCTACATGAATGAATTCAGTCACTCCTGTCCATGTTTACATGGTTGAAGTCCCCAGGAATCACTATGAAGCCCTTCGGTTGCTGATTCTGTAACCCGGAGGTGGTGTTGCTTCTGATGTCAGCAGTGGTGTTTGCATCAGCTGATGAGGGAATGTAAACAGTGACCACATGGTGGATGTGAACTCCCGGGGCAGATAACTTGGCTGTAGTTTGACCACCAATGTTTGTGAACTTACAATTCCATCCCTCCTCCTTCCTTCTTACCGGAATCAGTTGAGTCTCTGTCCGCCCGCACGGTCACAAACCCGTTTTCTCAAAGCTGTCCTCTCTCAAAGCTCACAGGAATAGATCCGCGGAAGGAGGAGTAGAGACACAAGCGCACGGGAGTGAATCATGAGGGTGTGGGGACCAGAAAAAGAGCTCTGGGAGTCTGCATTATCCGTGTGGAACGTTTGATGCGTGCGTGGAGTTCGATCCACGCTTATAGACACTTTTGACACAACTCATGAATTCTTGCCACTCTGTACAAGCTATGTTTTGGAAACGACAGGTTTTTCATAATTAAGAGACCACTGGGAATGCTTTGAAAATAAATCAAAAGATGATGGGAGTGGGACATTAATGACCTGTTATTGTCATTTTTCATTCAGTCTCAGTGTGGTATAATTAAGTCGTCTGGCCATTGTTTGAGCTAAAGGTGGAAATAAGGGGAAGAAAAATTACTCACTTCACCAAGACAATAACTGAATAGAACAGTTTACTAGACAAACATTAAACTTATCCATCAGACTGATGATACAGAAGACAAAAAGTCCAGATTCCATGATTCAAGTCTGGAATCCATGATTCCAGACGGCCTCAACTGGATGGACGAGAACCTCCATCCATAATTAGGTGGACAGAGTCTGAGACAAACAACTGCTGAGTCATTAAGATCTTTGTTTAGTGAAGTCATTAAAATCCTATCAACTAAGTGCTTCAATGGATTAATACATTGGATTTTGTAGCACAGAACACACACAACTATTAAAAAGTCATTTATTTAAAAATACACAGTGAAAAAAAAGGATTGGATCAATCTGGTGTGGATTACTCATATGTTATTTTATTTAATTATGTTCTTTTTTGAAGTGAATTTACAATAAAAACTCAACCTGCATTTCAAATCTTTTACATCTGAATGCTGTGTTCACTTTGCCCTTGCTCCTAACGTGTGTTCAAGTGACCATTTCCAAAGAAAGTTTTATATGAAATGCGTGTAAACGTACATTTCAGGCTTCAAAACTCTAACATTTATGTGTAGCTATGCAAGTCTCTTCGAGACTCTACGTACATATCGCGTGGTCATTAAACGGCCATTGCAAGATAAACTGAGGTGAACTTTGGTCAATCGGGGACTTGGATTTGAAAGTGATTTATGGATGGCGTTTTTTTTTAATTCTCGGAATTCCCACCCATTTGAAAATTGATCACGGTGGAGAAATTAATATTTGTGGTTTGTGTCCAGACGGACCTTATATACCACAAGTCTTTCATATATCGGAATAGAGACATGAAAGAAAAAGCCCAGAGCAAGATTCACCAGATTTGAACTTCTTTGACATTTCGCATCAACCCTCTTCCAACTGTAGGTGGCAAACATGTGCTAGCAAACAGTAGCAAAAGAAAAAGAAGAAATGGCCCTTCCCTGCTTGTCTTTTCTCAACACCGTATGCTAAATGCATGTTCAAGAACCTGTGTTTTGCGCAAAAGAACTTGCTTCAGAAGTAACATCCATTAGGTGGTATTCAGACTGGATACATTTGGTTTGCTTTAAGTGAACCAGAGTTTGGTTTCCACATTAATCCAGAACAAGTTTTCACTCTGAATTCACCCAAGCGGAATTGAGAACCACAGGACCCATTTTTTGAGGTGGTCTCAGTTTGTTTCCAATCGGAATGGTTCAGACCAAGGCACATTTCTAGTCTGAATACACCTTAAATGTCAGCTCTGACTGATCTAACATGTTTTTTTTTGCTATTTTTGTTACAGTTTAAACTGCCAGAATGTGTGGGATGCGTTTCAGCAAGCCTATATCAACCGAGACCCCTGCAACGTTCCCATGGAAGCCTATGATCCTTTCATCAAGGCCGTGTCCTTCAAACCACAATGCGGCAAAGTAAACCATCCACACTGCGTTTGTCTGAAGTGAATCAATGTCACAACAAGCTGTAAAATTCCTTCTGTTTGGGGATTAGACTCTCCTCTGGAGCAAAACGAAGGATGTGGCCCACTCCTTTACCCAGGAACGAGATTGCTTCAAGACCCTGGAAGACACGCCGTTGGGGGCTCTCGCCGATGGCCTGACATGGTGCGGGAAGCAGGGGAGCAATGGTGAGACCAGAAAAGTTCCACTTTTTTTATGATTTATTCACTTGAAACTTGTTTAACTTATAACAGACAGAAAACCAGACGAACCAGTTTGTAAATGTCACATTTAATGATCAGTTCAGCCAGACTTTAAACAGTATTTTTTGTTCCAGCCTGATGCCTGTCAGAATGTTTAAACATCTATTCTCAGAAAGTCTTTGTGCTCAACTTTTTAAGCTCAACTTTCATTTTTTTAAGTAGATGATTTTTTTCCAAAACATAAACATTGTGTAAGTACAAGGAGCGTACTTCACACAGTTATAGGTGTAATGCTCTGCAAACAGTCATCAAAATCAGGATAAAGTCGTTTTGAGTCATTTATATCAAATTAATTTCCAAAGTTCTTGTACAGATGTGTTTCAAAGTCTTATTTTGCTTTTAAAAAGCCAATTTGTCACTTAAAAAATAATGAGAAATGTGTATACTTTTACAAACTCTACATAATAAAAAAGCTCCAATAATTTGTTGAATATAATTTTTATTTTTACAAAATACCTCGTTATAGAAAGTGTGAATGCCATTTATTCACCTTGAACAATGTGACTGATTTCTTCATTTCATGATACACCAATGAGTTCATGGGGACAAAAACTTGAACAAGGAGGGACTTCAGGTTGTTTTCTTTCCTGGAGTATCATCACACCATCACAGCCACCAATTCACCAAACCTCTGAGTCAAAGAAAGTCTTCCAGCAAAAAGTACAAATTAAAAGAGATCAAATTAAAAAAGAAAGGTTTTGGAAAAATGTCTAAGAAATGAGTACATGAATAATTCTTAAGCTTTGATGGGAGCTGAGTAATTAACAATGATCACGTGGCATAAACTCCATAAACACTCTATAAACTCTAAACCCTTGTATATTTGTCAAATTTCCAGTGACATTAACTTCTATGCTGAAAATAAGATGGAACGACAGGTTTTTGCTAAATAACATCCTAAATGTTGGAAATTTTACTTGTTTTTGGTAAAATATGATCCATTCAAACATGTCAGATAATAGCTTTCCTAATGTATCAAAACAAGGAGGTCATCGTTTTCCATTTGACAATAAATCCTCTCCATTTTAATGAACAATCTCAGATTTTATTGTATAAAACTTTGTGGTTCCTTGGCAGTTTTTTGTCTTTTAACTTTTGGTCAAACTTTTCTCAACCATTAGTTAAGTAGATGTAGGCCTTTTTTTAAATAACTGGTTTATCACTTCATTATTTAGGCATCAATTAAAGGTAATTGTTTATATATGTGTTTTTAGTAGGATTGTTGATACTGAATAAACAGATCCATGACCTGTAGTTTTGTTTTCTTTTCCTTGTTTCACCAGGTAGATTACCTTTGGTTTGGGTTCTTTCATGCAGTGCGATCATGTCAGGCCTTTTCTCTGCACGTTTGCGCTTTGCCTGAATCTTAACAACTTTTTTTGCTGCGATAGAAACTTTCACCACCGGCTGCCCGGAATGGTCGGAGTGCGAAAATCCCGTGCGCTCCTTTTGGTATCGAGCTTCAGCAGCTGTGAGTCAAAAACAGACTTCTCCTTTAAGTAAAAGAGGTGAGGAGCAGCTGTGGAACGAATTAATGCTCAGACCGTCTGGTGCAGCAAATCCTTTCAGGCTGCAATGAGGAGGAGAAAACAAAAAAGGATGCACTGCCTGGTTCTTCATCAATGAGGCTTTGTGTCCGTGTCCTTGGAGCCACGTTGCTCTGCATTCTCCTGAGCAGCAGCCCACACTGTCCTGGAGGCCCCGCTCTGGTTTAGAGGGACCAGATTTTAGGATTTTGATTGCATTTCATGCAGTTTTAAAAAAGTTCTAAAGATAATTTATCTCAAAACTGTATTAAAACACCTTTATAATTTAAATGTAGTCTCATCATAAATTATGTCTCAACACATTCTCCAAAACCTTAACAAAAAATCCTCATAAATCTCAGACTGAACTACATGCAATACAAGAACAAACAAAAGGCCTTCAATAAATCAAGAAAAAAAAAAGCAAGTAAAAATTACATTGTCGTGTCTTTCACCAGATGTGATCTCAGCCATAAAGCAGAATTTTGTAACTTTGTTCGAAAATTCTTTAATTCACACAAAG
Source organism: Oryzias celebensis (assembly GCA_014656515.1). Lineage (NCBI taxonomy): Eukaryota > Metazoa > Chordata > Actinopteri > Beloniformes > Adrianichthyidae > Oryzias > Oryzias celebensis. The sequence goes on along the minus strand of BNCR01000012.1, from coordinate 28,494,333 downwards.
AATATATAGAAACAACATAAATGCTTAAATTAAAACATATGAAATAATTATATATGCTTTGACATAATCACAATAGTTAAGTTCTTTCTGTAAAAATCAGGGCTGTCAACTTTAACGTCTTAATGTACAAGATTAATTTTTTAAAAATTAATGCATTATTATTTGTTTACGCAGATTAAGTACACGTCAGAATTGACCATCTTCTGCTTTGGGTCGCATGGTTCAGGCTTCAATGGCGTGCGTCAGTTTCTGAAAATACACACTTCGTCTGCCACTTTTAACATGGTCACTTGCAAAAGAAACACATATTCAATTGATTTTTAGCACTTTTTTCTTGTTATTTTTATGGCTTGGATGGCTTTCTCACAAAAAGCGGACTATTTAATTGGTGGTGCGAACCTTGGTCACGGTAACGTAACAAAGCAAAGCTGCAGTGGCAAAGGAAAGTGACATATATCAATAAAGCATCAGTTCAGAGAGAAGGTTTACTGCTTGTTTTTGTCCAGAAGATTAAGCAAAAAGTTTGTTTTAAAGATTCCTGCACAGTGAGATAAAACATTTGGGCTATGTGACTGGAACTTTATGTACAAGAATACACAGCAACCAATCAGAATTAAGTATTTATCCAGATCATTTAAAGTGCAGAGACGCAATGTTTGTTTCTTAAGGCTGTATATCAGCACCTTTTTTTCTTGGAGTAATACTGCAGACATAAAGGTCTTTACAATTCTGTAGAGTTCTGCTTATCTTACTGTTGTTGTGTTTTGTACACAAACTAAGTTTCTGGGAGTTAACACTTGAGACAATAAAAACGAAGGAAAAATGTTCTCTCTGGCTTTTTTTGTTCAAAAGCCGCACATTGTCGAATACAATTTACCAAGTAAAACATTGTTATTAATCGTGATTAATCACAATCCAGAAGTGTGATTAATCTGCTAATTTTTTAATCGATTGACAGCACTAGTAAAAAAATAAAAAATAAAAATGAATTAAAAAAAATGTTTTTAATCATCACAAAACACCACTAGATGGCAGCACGTTTTTTTTTTTTTTTTTGCAAAAATATTTTCTATCAATTTGACTTTTTTTTTTTCATTTTGATCCTGAATCTTTGAATTTTTCTTTTTTTTAGGTAATTTTTGCCTAATTTTACCAACCATTTCATTTTACATTTATCCCCTACCACATAAATTAACTCTTACGTTTTAAGATAAAAGAGCTGAAAAATAAATTCAAATATATGTACAATTTTAATGAAATAAAAAGATAGCTCTGATCAATACAGACTAAACAAAATCAAACAAAAAATGACTTTTATTATGTTTTTTTAAGCTGAGCAAAAAATTTGGCTTTAAGATTTTAGGAGTAAAAGCTGAAAAGATGCTTTTAAAACTCATACAAGCTTGAAAATGAAAATGAAACCTGATAAAGCATCAGCATGAATTAAAGAACTACATACAAAACAGATTGTTCACATCAATCTGGAACCAAAAGAACACAAACTTTTATGTGCTCGTGCAGAACTGTTTCCGTGCAAACCCTGTAGGATCCTTGCTCCTAACTTAAAAAAAACCCAAAATGTTTCAATCAGTCAATCAGTTTTATTATATGTGTAGCACTTATAAGAGCAGGATTTTGTATTTATTTGGCTTTAATGTACTTTATGGTTTTTCTGGTCGATCTTTTGTGCATTTTTGTACTTTCTCTCTTTTAATCTATACAGTTTGAATCTATACAGTTACCTATGTTTGTATATTTCCTCACTGAGAAGGAGGGTGTAATAGCAGGGTTGCGAGTTTAACTTAGTTTAGTTAAACAAACCAGCTATTGTTTATATTTTATGAGCGACTTTCTGTTCATTTGTTTCAATACCAGTATGAAGCCCCTTGAGACAACTGTGTTGTGATATTGGACTGTATAAATAAAATTGAATTGAATATATGTCATGTTGATGAAAGGTCCCTATAGATTGATTGATTAATTGATTGTGCTTGCAGTTGGCAGATACTGCCTGTGGTGACGTCACGGCGATGCTGAGCGGATCCATTCAGACACCATTCAGTCCTGGGAGGTTGGCTCTGTGTTTCCTTTTTCTACAGTCAATGCCTGTTTTTTTTATTTAAAAAAGAAAAGCTTAAATAGCATTTTTACAACTTTTCGTTTCAATATTTAAAGAATTAACAATCAAAATAAAAAATAAAAAAAAACGGTGAAGCTTAGCTCAAGTTTGAGGTCATTTCACCCACTCCTTTGTTTACTCCTTAGTTTCTATGCAGCACACAAGCAATTTCATAGAAATTTATCATTTTATTGAAGCAAATATGCTAGTATTAATTATCACTTTTATATTTCAGTGACTTCTAACATACAGTAAAAGTCTCACACTTATTTTGGTTACTTTCTGCTTTTATTAAAGGATTAAGGATCCAAAAGTTGGATCTAAAAATTGTGAAATATAATTTTCTTTTTGCTTTTAAAAATTCTTCAATGACATTTCTTTTTTAAATGTTATAGAAGTTCTTCCATGATCTAAAATAATTTTTGTTTGCAGCATTTTTGAGAGCATTGAGGTGAAAAGGTTACGCTCGCCCAACGTGAAACAAATGAATGTTGTTCTGGTCATTGACAAGGATGCTGTGTAAGGCTTTCCATTAACTCTTCATATTATTAACATTTACCATATTTTCTGCACTATAACGCGCTCTTCAAACCTTTTCCTGAAACCAGGTGTTTACCTAATATTTGACTTCCAAAATCTGTAAAAATGTTATTCTGTGTCTCTGGGAAGCGCTCTGCCCGATTGAGTGTTGAATCATTTCTCTCTGACACAGGAACACAATGCTACACTACATATGCTGGCAGTTATAAACCAATCAAAGAACATTAGATACACTTATCTCTTCCACGCCTCCAGTAGATATATTACCGGTAAACTGCAAAACAACATTTGGTTTTTTAGATCTACCCAAAACGGCGCCAGTGAAGAGATACGCATCACCGCTACTGTTACTGCTACTCCGCTGTTCTCACCGCGAAAAACCAAGTAAAGCAAATTAATTCTGAGCTTTCGGGAGAATTGACAAAAGAACTCCAACCGCTGGAAATTGGTGTAAACAGGTGAAATTGGAAGTGGCGTTGGAGCGATGAATGACAGACATTCTCACACTTTTACTGAGACGGGGAGGCAGCTCTGGGTGAGTTAGGCCGGCATGTTTGATTCCAAAATTGCTCAGCTGTTCAGAGACTGAAGATGAGAACTAACTTTGATTGAATGACAACGTAAATATAGTGGATTGTTAAATAGTGGTAAACTCACTGTTTTGCCTCTGTTACCTTTTTATTTTTTTAGGCCTAAATACGGTAGGCCTTATGGTGCAGAAAATATGACATGTTTTAAGTTCAATGAAGACCTAATCTGAAAATACATGCTCCAAATGTTTCAGGACAAACTGTACAAACGGATCTTTGGAGGAGCTGCAGAAAGCTCTTGATGATGGAATCGGTTACAACTGCAAAGAAGTGACCAAGTGAGTTCACCGTGTTTGAAAGGAGACCACCTCCAGTGTGGTTCTATCCTCTCATGCCAACTTCTTCTCCCACAGAGCCCAGATCAACAAGTGCAGCTCTGACCCAGCGATCGTCTGTAGTGCGTGCTGGTGATGATTTTGGACCAGAAGATATCAAATATAAAACTCCTCTTTTACTAGAGTAACATTTTCAGCATAAATGTTGATACTTGTGGGCACTTGACTTTAAAAACAGATTCTTTGTCTGTTGGACTTGTAATGAAATGAAAGGGAATGTATTCATTTTATCTTCATGTGTAATAATGTTTTACTAATGATGTTTATTATCTGGCTGCTGACAGAGATTCAAGTTATTTCAATAAAAGTTTAGTTTTTTTTTTCAACACCGTCTTTGAGTTTCTGTTTCTTGCGTCACGACTGAGGTTTCTTAATGAAACTTTTATTTGGTTAAAAAACATAATTTATGTTTTTTTTGTGTTGTTTTTTTTGACGGGTTTCAAAAGTGTCGGGTTAAAACAGTGCCTAGACTCACATTCATGATAGATTTGTGCCTTTGGCCATCATCACTTAAAGCAATTAAATGTGTCTTTCAAACAGACTTGCTCGTCTTTAATTCGTACCTGTTGCAGCTACAGTTTAAAGTTTAGTCCTAAACTCATTTGTTTACTGTTTTGTTCTGCATTTTTAACTTGTTTGTATGTCTTTAGGTAAATTGCACAACATTTAATGTGAAATCGGCCAGACACACCAGTGGAACAATAAGGATGACCTCCAGTTTTTGGTCCCTTCCCATCAGGAATGAAAATATTCTTTGAATTTATTTAGGCATTTTTGAATATTATGTTAAAACTCATGTTTGGTACTGTAAATCACCTTCAGAAAATAAGTAAAGTTTCTGCACTTGAAAATAATTTAAAAAAAAGCATTAAGATGTCAAATATTTCTTAAATCAAGCAATTTGAGTTTATTTAGACTCTTAAATCAAATTTTTATTGTCAAGAGTTTGGAGTAAAGTGATTTGGACTCATTTTAGGAATAATTTTCTATTTTCTAGATCTTAGCTATTAAAGAGACAAAAAAATCTCTGATTTTGAGAAGAGCTCAAAAGCTCATCTGCCATTAACTGCAGAAGTTTAACAAAAAACACCTGTAGAGGGAAAAGATCAGTATGGAAGTGACTGGAGCTATGACAGGAAATCAAAATACAGAGAAAATCTGTTAAATGACAAATAAATAATGAGTCTTTGCAGAAGTTTGGAAGCAGATGAGAACCTATGTTGTTAGGTCAAATAATGTCCTGTGTATGGTACTATCTGGAGAATAACTGACATCAGAGTCAGAAATTGTACTTTTTTAATTTAAAAAAAAGAATTTTACAGATTTTTCCTTCAATCAAACCTAAAAAAATCAGCCACATTTTTTTGTCTTTGGTGAAACTCTCAGTGGGGAATAAAAGTGTTTCAAAGGAACATTAATCTTCTAGCTAAGTATGTCTGATATCTCCCACAGGAGAAAGAGGAAACCTCCCCTCACAGTGGGGCTGCAGAGGCAGGAAGTAGGAGGCTCCTCCTCAAAGCAAACCTCCTCTTTCCTTTTCGCCGCTGTGGCGTTCGTACCGTAAACAGGCCAACTGGCTGCTGGGAAGAGCAGCTCGGACTTACACAGGGGCTTCATGAAGAAGTCTCCCTGGGCAAAAACCGTGACATGAGGTGCTGCCACAGCAGCTGGAACATCAGAGGAGATGCTCACGCTCTGAGTCACAGCGGCTCTTTCTGAACAGCAGTGCCAAGAAGCTGCTTTTCAGACTTTAAAAAAGTGCTGAGGTGACAAAAGTGAAACCAGTGAGGTCATTTGTGTGCTTTTCTTGCTGTTTGATCTCACTTCCCATCATTGTTGCGCTTATAGATGTTCTTCTCTAAAAACACAATGAACATTTTTTCAGCCAAAATGTATTCCACAAATAGAATCTTCAAAGCTGAAGTTTATGAGTTTCCTCATATGTGATGAACAGACACTTCAGAGAAATATTGTTCAGCCAAAAACTGGGGTTTATCATCCCATTTGACACTGAACTTGGGAAAAAGTGAGAATATTCTGAGTTACAGTAATTATGTTGTTTCTTTAAATCTATGGCCCTTTTACACCTTAATGGGCAACTATGGTGCTGAGGTTGATTGGAGGATCCCAGATTGAGTTTCAGCATTGTTGCTCCTGCTGGTTAAAGGTTGGTGTTATGTAAGGCAGCCGTCAGTGCAATGGTGCACGGTACTGTGACTGTAAATCGCTTAAAGCAAGGTAAAAATGTAAAAATGAGGGAGACCTAACTAAAGTTCTAAAAGAGTCAGATCACACACAATTTTGTCACCATGATCCATTATTTTTTCTGTCCTGGACCGAAGGACCAGATTGTTTTCACAATTCTTCTTTCAAACTGTACCTTTGAACAAAAACGTGACATTTGCCACCATCTCAAAAACTCAACAAAGTTTGCACACTTCGTTTCCGGTAAAAATGAATTGTGCGCAGAGAACGACTTCCTCCCAAAACTAACAAACTAACAAAAAAAAACAAATTTTCACGTCAAAGAGGGAGAAACTGTCAGAAAAAAAGAATGGGGCTCAAATTTTTTTTTAAATTAGCAAATAAAATTAAAACACACGTGCCGGAACATCCAAAGGAAGTTTTATAATTATTATGGGATGGCCACATGACCCACAACTTGAGTTGTGTGGCAAAGTGTGGCAATTTTCACACAACAGGGGGAAGAAAGATTTCACCCATATACAGCCAACTTAAGTCTACAACCACAACCAACGTTTGGGTGAGGCTGCAATCTTAAAGCACCTTTAGAACCAGATACAAATGTAATCTTCTCCTTGGATCTCTCACCTCCTAACTCCTCGCTAAGTTGTAGATAATGAACGGCTTTAGCGTGGCGAGCTCACAAAAGTGGAGGGTCAAGTCTTTGTTGATTGCTTGTCTGTACAGCACTTTGAGCTTGAAGTGCTCTTGTAAATAAGATTTGATTTGAGCACAACTTTAAACTTGCTTATTCAACCCAGATTTTTTTCAATTCCAGTGCCTTTGTAAATTATTCCACGTTGTGAGATGATTTCCATTTCTATGAAACACTAAATTCCTGGCTGCATTAAAGTAGGAGAGCATGTTCTGTTTGCTCCGCAGCTTCAGGGTGTAACCACTCCACCAATGAGTCTCATCAAGTTTCCTGCCAACCTGCACAAACCTTCAAGATAAAAAGATGCGTTTTAGCTCCTTCTGTAGCCACACGAGCTTTCATTCTACAAAAACACACTAGATGCAGTAAATTGAAGGTGGAAGAAACGATCAAATTCTCACAGGACAGAAAACTTTAGAGAAACTAACAGCATGATAATCCTGACAGCAGATTTTGGATCTGAGTTTAGGTGTTGCCCCACCTGCCTTACAACACTTTTGGTTTCTGAATGAATCTGATTACTGCTCTCCTGCAGGAGAGGATTTGATGCTTTGAAGTGGTTTTATGCTTTAAACAATAATCTCGTGAAACACGCCTTTTCTACATTGCCTCTCTGACTTTCAGACAGTTTGATGGTGGTTTTCAACTTTAGACTCCACCTGACTCAGTTAGAGATTTTTTTTACAGTATTTGTGGAAGACTGTGTGGGAAGCACAAGGGTAACCATCTAAAAAGTTCTCATGATGACTTCATAAAGAGGAAGCCTTCATATGTGTGTGGTAACATCCTTGTAACGACAGTCAGAGTGAGAATGCATGATTACAGATCATGTTCTGAGGCGACACAGAAGCTTTGATCCATAAGTTTACAAAAAATTTGCCAACCAGGAGGACACAGACATGATGGTTGATGAAAGAAGACAAAATACAGCCTTGAGAAACCTTCCAAACCTGTTAAGGGGGGACCACAAAAAGCCTGGTCCGTAACACGTTCATCTGTGTTTCAGATGCCACCTACAGCAGGAAACCTCCCCTGACAGTGGGGCTGCAGAGCCATGAAGGAGGAGGTTCCTCCTCAAAGCAAACCTCCTCTTTCCTTTTGCTGCCGTGTCATCTGTACCGTAAACAGGCCGAGTGGCTGCTGGGAAGAGCAGCTCGGACTTACACAGGGGCTACGAGAAGAAGCCTCTCTGGGCAAAAACCGTGACATGAGGTGCTGCCACAGCAGCTGGAACAGAGATGCTCATGCTTTGAGTCACAGCGGCTCTATCCAACAAAATAACTTTCATAAAGTGACTTTGCAGACACCTCAGAAGTGCTGAGGCGACAAAACTGAAACGACTGATGTCATTTCTTCCTGATTTGACCAGTGACACAAATCTGCCTCACGCACAGAAATTATTGTAGCTGTAAATGTTTTACCCAGAGAACAAAAGAACTTTGTACTTTTCACCCGAGATTACAACCAAAAAGTTCCTTCTGTCTGGTGCTTCAGAAGGTTCAAAAATGTACTGACCTCTCTGAGGCACAGTAAAACTCGGGGAAAATTTATAATTGACCAAGATTCAATAAATCTGGAACAAAACGATCAAATAACCAGAATGAGGAAATGTTCTATCATTACTGGACTTATTAAAACAGTTCCTTAAAGGGTCTTTCAAATGGCTTGCAAAACCAAAGAAACTTCCGATTTAAACTATTTTGTTTTCCTTTGGAACATTTTACATTTTTAAAGTTAAAACCACAGTTTGATCTTACCCTACAGCAGTTTTGTCAAGTTTGATCTCAGTTTGACATGAGTCTGATGAATATCTGCAATATCTTCAAAATAATCAAGTTTTGAGACGTGCTTTCTTCCAGGAAAGGAAGGAAATGGTTCTCTCAGAGATGTTAATAAGGGGATTATTTTGATGAGCCATCATTACCTCATGTCACTATGATGCAGTGTGAATATTAAACTCAAAAGAAACATTGTTGTTTTGAAAACCATTTTTTTAAAGCAACAATGCTAACTTAATTTAAAAAACCGATTTGGGTCTCATAAAAATATATTTCTTATTGGCACAAATCCTTAATATTTTATATATGAACATCAGTTGCTGTCAACTTTTAAAGCAGATGTTTCAGCTTGACAGAACAATAACAGCTTCTGTGTTCAGTTGGCCATTAAAGTCCTTCTCTGATCAACTTTTGATCTATTCAAGCATCTCCAGTTGTCTTTTAATTATGATTATGCCGTTTTTAGCCAAAATATTAAAAAAACTTCTCGTCATTTTCAAAGACATTGTTTCTGCAGAGCAGCAGGAGTTTATTTGAAATTTGCCACTTAGTTGTGAGCAGTTAGTGCAGAAAAGCCAGGCCTCCCTTCTCTTCCCCATTGCTGAGAGCTGTCTGTTTACATACACTCAGCCCCTCACACCCTCAACCTGACATCACAGATTAAAAATCACAGACCTACATGGATCTAGTTATCAACAAGTGGATGCATCAGAATGGGGCGGAGCAGGGAGCTTGTTGTGTTTTCTACATCACCAATACAATGTTTTTCAAACTGTATTTTTTGCTCTTGAGTCACAACAATTCGAAATAAGAAAATAAAATGCAATTTAAAGATCTGTTTTCTCAATATATGTCCTTCATCACCAGACAAATGCCACATGAACATGTTCAAAACACCAAAAACACCATTTTCATTGGAGTGGGTTGTTAATGTCTACAGAGACCTGAAAAAGCTGTCTCATTGTGGAAATATGGTGGGCTCTGAAGAAGTAGTGAGTCGTGTCATAGGGTAAGCCACGCATGCTCTCTGTTGTCAAAAGTTCAATCTGAATTTTCCAAAATGTCATGGGTCTAAATAGCTTTCTAAAATGAAAATCACTTTTAGCTTTTTTTTTTTATATATAATAAGGTCCTTATGCATCAAAATGTCATTGATAGGAAGAGCAGAAGCAGTCAAACAGCTGTGCTGTGTTTCAGAAGTCATCTTGAGTGTACAATCACCTGAACTACACCACGTGGGACTAGAAGTCCAGAAAAATCTTGCTCTTTTTGGTGTTTATAGACAGTGGGGAGTAAAGAATGTAGGGTGTGGAATGTGGCAGGCCCTGGTCTTTAAGACATACCAGCCGGCATGTTTTCACTATGCACTTTTTGCTGCTGATCATCTGGATCAGGTGTGTTCAGTCAATCCGAATGAGGAGACACCTGAGTCAGCACATCAGCAGAAAGCAGTCTAGCTAGAACTGGAAAAGAGGATCTAAGTCCAGGGTTATGCAGCTCTCTTGTAGGGTGTGTGACATGGTGTGGTAAAGAATACATAAAGCTCCTGTGTTGCAGTGTTCGAGTGCTGGTGACCTGACTTTTTTTCCATTAATCTTGATTTATCCTTTATCACAAATGTCCTTATGGGTGGATACGGGTTGTCTGTGGACAAACAATGGCCAAACCTGTACAGGGCATGCAGGTTACCCATACGTAATATCAAGGTCATAGATCGCTCAGTGAGCCTGCAGAGGGGAAATGTTCATACATGTTTTTCTATGGTCAAATCGTAGTGAACACTTATGCAACACGTAAAAATAAGGGTGAAGTTGGCATGGCAAGTTTATTTGTGTAGCTAATACCAAGCCAAAAAAACAATTCAAAGTGCTTTACATAAAACACAAAAGAAACAATCTAAACACAATACAGATGTGATCATTAACATCAGATTTAAAGAAAGTTAAACTGAATTTAAAACAACCAACATAACAAGTAAGTGAGATGTAGACGTGCCAAACAGATTTTTCTCTTTCTGACCTCTTCGAATCCTGCGGACTGCACTTGGAGCCTGTTAGTGCTGGTCCCGTCATGAGTGTGAGCTTCTTGTGTGCAGCCTGACTGTTAGGAATAAGGATATTGGACAGAGTGTGGTTTGTTTGGACATCCTAGGCGGATTTATGTATCATGTGCACACCCCATGTGTGCAGAATTTTTGTGTTGTCCAAGGGGGCCAGATCTTGCATCTTTTTAACAAGGTGTAAGGACATCGTATGACAGCATCACTTGTACATCATAATGTGGACTTCAATTAGCCTTACAAACATTTCACTATACACTTACCTCACACACACACAAACATGGTACGTGCCATTTTCATGATGCCTGAGGTGTCCGCACAAGCCTTGAGGGAACTTCAAGTCACAGCTGTGGTCCGCGGATATTGTATGGGCCCAGATGACCCACAAACCTTCAGCATAGAGTCATGGTACAAGTACACTGTGTGACGGCATGTTCACATCGCCTTCAGCTTTTAATGAAACAGTGCAGTGTGAACACTGTATGCTAAAAGCGTAATCAAGAATATGTTCTTGAGTGAGTGTCACATGCCCGGCGTGTACAAAGCACAAGGTCTAGATTGGATCTAGGCATAAGTAGTCAGAAAGCCAGTTATTTAGGTGTCACTGCAACATTGCTGGTGTTAAAGGATAAACTACGGTGGCCCTGAAGGTTAAACCACATGAACAAATCCAAAAACACAAAACATTATAAAGATCACAATAACATTAAATAAGCAAAACATATTTAAAAAAACTACAACAAGTTTTAGAAATCAAAACAAAGTTCCACAAACTAAAACAATTAAAAAAAGGAAATGTGTCATTAAATAAAAGTAATTATCAGAAATCAAAATGAAGTGTTAAAAAGGAAGCAAAAAAGAAACATCACTGATTGGATGATGGCTTTTGTCCATCATTTTGACAGACAGTTATTTGAAGTGCCCTAAACCAAAAACATGAATGTTACTGCTGACCCAAACATAGCTGCTGTTATCAAAGAATGCTTGTATTCAGGTCACACCTATGAAGTGATACTGGATCAGCTCTGACTTAAATCACAAAACATTTAAGTGTTTTTTAGTTGAATTTCCTCTCTGTAAAGCATTATAAAGTCCCACTTCAACTATATTTGGATCTGTTTCCAAAGCGTTCCCAGTGGATCGTTTCATCATGATTCTACCATTTTTAGACAAAATCTAAAATCCTGTGTCATCTTCTAGGACACAGTTTCTGCAGAGCGGCAGGAGTTCATAGAAATTCACCTAAGAGTTTTGGGCAGGACTGTTGGTGTGAAGTAACCCCACGCTGATATCTCATCTTTGTTTACACTCTCTCCCGTTACCTTACAGCCCCTCACACCCCCAAACTAACATTACAGTGCAATTAAAATGGTGAGCAATATCAGAGCTATCCAGCCGTACAGTTCTGATCCACATTCCAGCTCAGACGTGGAAAACAAAGGCATACGTGGATCTATTTGTCTACAAGTTGATGCATTAGAATGAGGTGGAGCTGGGAGACTTGGGTCCACCCATTTCACTTGCTGTCACAAATGTACGTTTTTTTCAAACTGCACATTTTTATTGGAGTAAAGAAATTTTTTAAATTTTTTTATGTATTCTCAATCATGAGTAAAATGCTACAAGAAAATATTAAAAACACCAAAACACTCATTTCATTGGAGGGATCTTTAAGCACCAACTTTTTCATGTAATTTATCCTTACTGTGTTTCGACTAAAAGGGCATAATGTTTACCAGTTTGGAAGTTAGTAATTTTCAAGTCTTAATGGCGATGTTGACAGCAACTGAAAAGGAAAGTGACCATTTAAAACTGCTGAGTTAAATGCAATGTGGTCGAAAAGGAAGGTGTACCAAGAAAAAAGTTATGCGCACCGGTGCAACCAGTGCAAAAGTTTAGTCTAGAGCCCTGTTATGATGTTAATCAGGAATGTTTATGTTTGTTTTTGTCTGTATTTACTGGCTGTCAACACCTCCTCTTCTGATTACAGTAAAATGTCTCATTTTGTGGAAGTTTTGTCATAATCTCAGTTGACTGAGACTTCAAACTCTCCCAAACGTGTACTGTATATCTGTCATGCAGGAAGCCTCTCGTTTTGACGCCTCACAGGTCTGTGGCACAATCAAACCACCAGAAGTGGAAGCTCTAACTTCAGCAAAACAGTCCACTCATAAGACGTAAATTTCCTTGACTGTGAGATTTGGCGGCCCGTGACTTGGGGAATCACGCATCTTTGTGCCAACTTGTTTCAGGAAGTAAATGGCAAGTATCCTTCAACAAAAACTAGTACACAGTTGTTTAAGCAAAGAGCAGATGGGAACACCCAAGTGCCCTGCATGCAGCAGTATGGCGGTTTCTGCAGCTTATTTCCTTTCTCTTCTTTCCCTGAAACAAGTGTTCTCTGACTCAACACCTTTAAGAACACAGTTCTTACACACATAGTTTCACATAGTTTCAACATAGTTTGGAGATTGCATAACAAGGGCAACCTGTGTAAAGCGTGGGTTTCCCATAAGCTCATTGGTTTAACATGATTTTTGGACACATTTATCTCAATATTGAGTTGAAGCAGATTAACCTCACAGGAAGTGAAGAGGCACTCTTTGCTCTACCAAGCTGACAGATTGTAAAAAGCCCTCTGTAAAAAATGAAGAACTCAGCAAGTTTCAAAACAATCCAGATGAATTCAAATACTAATTCATCCTGAAACTGAATAACGTGGTATAGAATTAATAGCTTTGGAAAACTTTTAAACATTCATTTCAAATCTTGACAGCATTCCTTCAAGAACTCCACTGGCTCCCACAAACCAGAGCTCCTTGCATCTCCATCCTTTCTTGTTTCCTTGAATCTTTTTCCTCCTTTCATCTCTGTTTTTGCTGGTTCTTCTTGGCTCTCAGCCTCTGGAGGTTCTTCTTTCCAAAGTGGAAGATTCTTTCAATTCTGCTCTGTTATTTTGTTTTTACTTCTCACTTGAAAGGAACCCAGTATTATTCATTCATTCATTTTCTGAACCGCTTTATCCCTTTCGGGGTCACGGGGCTGCCGGAGCCTAACCCGGCTACTCATGGGCGAAGGCAGGGGACACCCCTGGACTGGTCGCCAGTCTGTCGCAGGGGCCACATTCACACACTCACGCACACTCACATCCACACCTAGGGAGAATTTAGAGTAACCAATTAACCTATGAAGCATGTTTTTGGATGGTGGGAGGAAGCCGGAGTCCCCGGAGAAAACCCACGCATGCACGGGGAGAACATGCAAACTCCACACAGAAAGGTCCCCATCGTTGACACTACTTCAAGTCCCCCAGCCGAGACTTGAACCAGGAACCTTCTTGCTGTGAGGCAAGAGCGCTAACCACTGCGCCACTGTGCAGCCCTACCCAGTATTATTGTAATATAAATGTAATTAGGTCGTTTTAACCCAGTATTAAAACGACCTAATTACATTTATATTACAATAAAATACAACATCAACAAATAAAAACACGAAAACTAAAGCTGCTTGTTGTTGGAATAATGTTTTAAAATCATTCGTTTTCACTTGTAATGATTCTCTTTTATTTTGGGAGGATTTGAATAATTCTTTACAAACTTTTGTTTTGAAAGTACAATCTCAGACACCGTTTAAAAACATAAACGTATTGAACATAAACGTATCAATTTTTAAAATATTACTAAATTAAACCTTTTTACATTGTTTACTAATATCCCAAAACATCCATGAATATGACAGGCGTTGCTAAGTAACCAGGTCAAGTACGACTTTTCTTACAGTGTGCTCTGAGTCATCAATAGGTGCCGTAAATGCGTCCTTTTATTACCGCTCTGCTCTTGATTAAGAGCGTGGACTTTCCTTTCCTTGTAAACGCCGCGCGGGCGACCGCACGAGCAAGAAAAGGGAATCCCTGTGGCTCATTGGATAAGCCCTGTTACGTCACAGAGTTCCGGGTATAAAAATGTTCTGGGTTCTTGCAGAAAACACAGTCATATTTTAGAACTCAGGAGGTGGAACCAGAGAGGAGACCCGCGATGGTGAGTTCAAGTCTGTCGATGGAAACACGGTTTTTTCCACTTTGCATTTTCTATCGCTTTTATGCATTACCACTTTAATGTTTGTTTAATTTAGTCTTTTATAAATTCAATGTCAATATTTTCTGTTTTGTTTTGTATGTTTTTATTTATTCTTTTTGCGTAAATATAAGTAATTATGGATTAAAATCGTAGATTTTAATTTATGATGTGACTCTTTTTAATATTTGTTGTAAAAGAGTAAATAAGTTAAATGACTGCAATAAACTTATCTTGCATGCAGTCTTTCAGTTTTCTTGCATATTAAACAGTTTAATTTTTGTTCAACTTAAGTTTTTTTTTCTTTAATTATTCTTTTATAATATTCTACACTCTTTAAGTCAATTTCTCCCCATCCCCTTTTTTGCTGCTCCCTTTAGTAATGTTCTCCTTTACTCCTGTGTGGAAGTTTGAACTTTTATGGATATTTCACATGAGCATATTCAAACTGGCTCCGTCTTCAATTTTTATTTATTTATTTATTTTCTTTTTAAAACACATTAATATTTGCACATTCTGACTGTTTAGCTGTTTGCTGATCATTTAAATGCTCTGGGTTCAATAATATTTGATTTAAGTTTGGATAATTATTGACATTTTGTGCTTTATACTTCTTTTTTTTCCCACACAACGATTAAAGAAGCAATCTAAAAACTTGTGATGAAAAAGTTCCAACTCTTAAAGCTTAAGTTGCTGAATTTGTGATAATGGTTGCAAAATTAGGATTTATTGGTCATAACTTTGTGCTCAAAAGCTGAATGAAATTGGATTGTGAATTGCAAAATGTTTATTTAATATTGAAGAAAACAAGGTTACCCCTAATAAAACATCTGTACAATATTACCAAATAAACAAACATTGCATGCACATTTCACTTGAGCTGTTTCTAAATTCTCGTGTGTTATTAAAGTTTTTTTTTCCTTTACTAATATTTGACGAGCTCAAAAATCCTATTTTTGCAGTCGTTGCACAAAAACTCAGAGGAGAGAATGTCTGTGAAGATCCAACAGCGGCTGTATCCATCACTGCCAAACACTGACCGGTCAGACTCTAGCTCATGCAGATTGATAGTTCTTTTTATGGGGTGCGAGAATGGCTTTTTTTTTTAAATCAAAACTGTTCCATTTTAGGTTTGAAATCTGTTTGCCAGTCGGCTCGAGTCGAGAAGGCGCGGGGCTTCGTCTCAACACCCTCCTGGAGGAACCAAAGGTTGGTGATCTCAGCTTTTTAGTCTCATGATTTTCAGACCACAAAGACAACATTCCGCAACAAAACTTTCATAAATGTACAAAAGGAAGTGGGTGGATGCCGTCCCATTGCACAACTTCCCAAAAAAAAAAAAAAACTTGCAAGATGCAGCTCCTTCTGTATGGACTTCTTTTTAATCTTTTCTGGATTTTTCTTTTTTTTTTTTGTCTTTGTGAATCAGTGTGAGGAATCCCCAAAAAGCAGCCAGGCCAGCATGAAGGCACAGCTCATTCTCTTGGAGGAGCAAAGAAAAGAGGTGAGCTCATTTCAGAATGGACTCTTCTTCATCGTCAGCTTTAACACTCACAGGTTTCATTCATCGTCTTCCTCAGCTTCTCTCTATCAACAAGAAGTGGGCAAAGGAGTACAGAACCATGGTGCAATACTACAAGCAAAAGGTAGGAGTCCTTTCAGCGGTCAGATTTCCTGGTTTTATTTTTTCTACCATTTTATTAATCTCTTCCTACATTTCCCAGGTCAGATATTTAAAAGCAGTGCAGCACCATGACAGCTCTGAAGAGGAGACGAGTGATGAAGGGGGGAAGCGTGTCACCTTTGTCATGAAAAAGGCAGCCAGACAGGTAAAATTCTTCCTCAGGCAATTCCAGAGTCAGATGTTTGACTTCCAACTTCACCACTTCCTCTTTGGAAATTTCTCACAGACAGGAGAAGGAAAGGCTGCGGCTCTCACCACAGAGGAGGAAGCCGAAGAGCTGCGGCTGCTGAACAGCACTCTGATCCGCAGGGGGCAGCACCAGCATGAGGAGATCAGGCGACTTAACAAGGTGAGCTTGCTGCTGTTGCTGCTGCTCGTTCAAGCTCAGCTTCAGAAGGTCCTGACTGTGTTGTGGAAATGTTCTTTCAGGCTTTAGAGGAGGCTTTCAGTGGTTCTCAGCCTGGAGGGGTGAAGAGCGAAACACTACCAGACATCTGGAAACATCAGGTCTGTTTCCATCCTCATCATTTGAAACCACTTTAAATTTGAGGGGAATTTCATAAGAAGCTCCAAAATAACGTCAATCAAGTCTTTGGATTATTATGAGTTTCTAAACATTAAGGCAAATCTCAAAGCTAGGAACATGTATCTATCTATCTATCTATCAAAACTCCAGCTTTAACTCATTTTCTGCATAACCACAGACAAAAAGAAACGGTTCATTTTGGTCAATATACACTTTCCCAACGTTTTGCCCCGTAATATTTGTGAATAAATCCAGTAGGAAGAACAAAACGGATGTGTCTATGATACAGACACTTTGTGGCTTTTCAACTTTTAATTGCAGGTCAACTTAATTTGTTAATGAGCAGATGAGGTTAGTGCCCAGCCTGTTTATAGTTCTAAAAGAAAAAAAAATAGAACAAAAACACTTGTCTGATTTATCAGTTGAATACAATATGCTTCCATAGTTTTTAAGCACATATTCAGAAAAATAAAAGGATGTAAACCTGCCTGTTTGACCTGGGAAAAAAATAAAAAACTATTCTCCTTTTAGTAAACCTTTATTTATAGACTATAGTTCTGTTTCATTTGCAAAAAACTGCATTTTTTTTTGGTAGATATGAATTGTTCACGGAAGCTTTTTGCAAATTCTTCTGTAGGCTGAAGTTTACAAAGAAGACTTTCTGAAGGAGCGCAGAGACAGGGAGACTCTGAAGGAGAAGTATCTGGAGCTGGAGAAGTGTTCTAGAAAAGCCCACGAGGAGCTGCGCCTCCTCAAATCTCAGGTACTTTCAAGCAGTTTATTCTGTTCCTGTTGCCACTCAGATTCATCCATTTGTTCATTAACAACACACTCTGATGAAAAAGGTGTTTTTAACACGTTCTTGTGACATTTTTCTGAAGATGGAGGACATAGATCAAGAAAATTAAGATCGCATTCCTGAGTATTTTTTTATTCAAATTGTTGTTGTGATTCAGGAACAGACGAAAAAATGTCGCTTGAAAAAGATCATATTTGATGTCAAACATGCTGGACTTCATTCCATTCTAATGCATCCACTTGCATACAAACCGATCCATGAACGTCTTTGTTTTCCTCGTCTGAGCTGGTATGTGGCTCCAAACTGTACGAGTAAAATAGTAAATGGCGAATACTTATATAGTGCTTCTCTACCTTCATTGAAGGCTCAAAGCACTTTACAGTCACATTCACCCATTCACACAGACATTCATGCACTGATGGTGAGTAAATGGCAATAGAGAGAAAATGGTTTCACTGTGCAAAATATTTGATTTGTGAGTTGTACAATACATTTAGAGTAAATGTGTGTACTTGCGATTGAGTATTCACATGTACACTCGCAAATGAAAAACGTACAAATACGAAATACAAATTACGCACACCCAACTTGAAATTATAGCAGCTTAAAACCAACTATGAATTTTTATCGGCTCCTACAAATTTTATATGGTGCGCACCAATTGCCTGATACACAAAGACAAAACCACATTTATGCACAGATCAAGTAAGTGCACAAGGAGTTGTGAGACACCTTCAGACTTGTGGGAAAATAATGGATTTAAATGCCGCTAGAATGCCGGGTCAGTTTTTTCATCAGCCGCTTTGACCTGAGATTGTGAATATCTGGTTATCTGGTAAAAACTTGACATTTTTTTCCATTTAAACAAATATGCCCCAATAATTAAGATTTAGAAAGTAAAGTCTACATACATGTTTTGAAAGATCAGATTGATGCAGTAAGGATAGACCTGATTGATTCCCTCTGCTCTCTGGATGTGGAGAAGGGCCCAGTGGTGCCCGCTATCAACATAATTGGGGGACCAAAAGCTCAATGAAGAGCTCCGTGCTGTAGGCGCAGGCAGGGGTGGCGCTGCCACAATGAAGTAATGAGTTCTGTAAAACTTTTTTTTTTTTTAAGTGTTCCAATATTGCTCTCTATGTAACAATGTTTTCATTCTATTTATGCCTCCATTTAAAAAATGTTGCAATGATGTGAACTTCCAAATACCCAGTTTTAATGACAAATCAAGTATTTATGAAAACCTTTTTTGAAAATGTTAAAATTGAAGAAAATGTTCTTACCAAAGTATTCAGTCCGATGGTTGTTTATCATACATGAAAGCAAAAGTGAGGAGAAAAAATAACAGGTTGTGGATGTTCAGGTTTCTCTTCATTGTAAGGTTTCTGTTCTTCCAGGTGACTCACATGAAGCTGACCCACACCTGTCCCTGTGTGATTCGAGCTAAAAGTCCAAACTGGGACGTTTGCTTGGACCACCAGCAGCACAAACATCAAAGACGCTAAACTGTGAACAGCAAATGTTGAAATCTGTGCCTGTTGTATTTATTTATTTTTTTATATTGGTGTCCTTCCCAGGAAAGCTTTGGGAGACGATTATTAATTTGCACTGAACTGTCTGCTTTTGCTTTGATAAAAGCATCTTTATTACCTTAAACACTAGGAAGGGATTTCAGTGCAGCAGAGAGCCTCTTCTCGGTGCCTGAACACGATTTTATCTGAGACAAAAAAGCAAGATGATCTTTGAAATTCGGCGGAGAAATGAATATGAGATCTTGAGCACTTCCGACTTTCTGACTTGTTGCACACTATTTTACCTCAGCAGCCGCTGTGGGGTCAGGAGGAACTACAGCTGCAGAAATCCAGATAAATCTGTCAAGGTACACCCGGACCAAAAACAAATGTGAACAAAGAAGCAAAAGTTTGTAGGGAAAAAAGTAAAAACTTTTATTTTGTACAAAATATTTATGAGTATTAAATAAAACATGTATTATTCTGCTTGATGCTTATTTATAATACATTAAAGAAGGCTGTTATATTTTTTTAAAAGGGAGTAAAATATCCATAAAGGGCAGAGGTCTTTTGGATTTATATCAATCTGAAGTAATCTGTGGACTCAATTGCAGAGATGAACAGTGACCTCTACTGGTAAAGAGCGTGGGCTGTTTTTATTTTTTTTATTTGAATTTTTTTTTGTTTTACGCTTTTACTTTGGTCAACCAAAATACTTCTTTTTGTGATTCCTGCTTAAATAAATTATGTTTTTGTTATTTTGTTTTAATTTCATAGTTTAAAATGGTTTTGCCATAATAGCTACTAAAAATATTATTTTTTTATGGATTTAAATGATACAATTCCACATTTACCGATAAATGTGAATAATCACAAAGTTTTGCAATATTAATTAGCTAAATGATTTGGTTAATTTTGCAAGAGGCTGTTATTGAAATTTTATTTTTCTGTTTTAATGATTCATTTTATATTAAATATAAAACTCAAAATGACAAAGTTTCCATTTAAATGTTAAAGGTAATACATTTTAACATCTATGTTAATTTGGGTTTAAACTTATGGAACATAAGCACCCATTGCATTTCTTCCAGCATTTTTTGGAAAGCAGTTTTAAATCCATAAAAGGAAATCCTCAACATTCCCAGAAACTTTATGCCTCATAAATGAGTATGGGAGAGAAAAAAAAAATCAAAGAAAGAATGGGACAGCTTTAGCAGCAACATGTTCCTGTTTATTTCCAACAATGATCCCGTTCCAAGCTCCTCCCCTTACTCTTTGACGGTCATGGCGGTGGCAGCGTGACAGTAAAGTGCACATGCACATGTTTGTGCGACCGCAGCAGATCGCATCCTTGCTGCGCTCTCACACACTCACTTCCACAAAACTGATTATAAATAGTTGGAATAATGTATGATAGTGATAATAGGGCCTTAAGGTGTTGAGAACGTTTAGAAAAATATATATATATATATATATATATATATATGTATGTATACATTACAGGTATTTTAGATGCTAACACAGCTGTAGCCGCTGCTCAGTGTTTTAGCAGGATACTAAATCAGATGCTGCAGAGGGATCAAATACGCTGCAGAAATGCTGAACCTCTGGGCCTTTTCACAGATCAATGTCAAATACATTCTTGATGTTCTCTCAATGGCAGCATGTACTGCCCCCTAGTGGATCCAAACATTGTAGCCAATATTGCACTCCAGATTTTGAATCACTGACCCTCTGCAGACTCTTTAGCAGGAATAAATCAAATCCACTTGTCAGAGGAACAGTCCCACGCTCGGCCGAGCCTCAGTAGAAAGCCGGGTTTGTGTGCTCGATGACACAGCGCCGGCAGTGGCGTCTGACGAACCGCAGGGCTTCCGGCGACACCTCACAGTCCTGCACATTGAGGAGCTGCAGCTCGCAGCAGTTTGCTGCCAGAGCTTTGAGTCCTCTGCCACTCACGCTCTCGCAGGCTCTGAGGCTGACCCGCCTCAGGCCCTGGCAGTGCATAGCCAGCTGCTCCAGCCCGCTGTCCGACACCAGAGGGCATTTACCCAAGTCAAGAGACTTCAGTTTGGGGCAGCTTCTGGCCAGGTGACTGAGACCATGATCCGTGAGCCCCTCGCAGCCCCTGGCATTTAAGTAGCGCAGTCTCGGACAGTAGCGGGCCACGTAGCGCATACCCACGTCTGTTATCCGGGTGCAGTGTGCCACACTCAGGTACCGCAAGCAGCCCTCCAGGCGGGCCACCTCACGCAGGCCAAAGTCACCCACCAGGCGGCAGTCGCTGAGGCTCAGCTCCCTGATGGAGGAGCAGTACAGAGCCAAGTGGCGCAGAGCCTCGTCTGTCAGTCTGACACAGCGCCGCAGGTACAGGTGAGTGAGGCGGGGGCAGTGCGCTGCGATAGTTCGCAAACCCTCATCTTCTAGGGAGAAGCAGTCGGTCATGTCCAGGTAATGAATGGAGATCTGCTGGCCGTGCAGCGGCGAGAGCTGCAACGACGCTTCCTGGGTGAGACTGATGCACGTCACCTTGGAGCATCCTAGACAAAAAACATAAAATGTTAACTTCCTTGGTTAAAAACATGAAAACATAAATCCTGAAAGCCCCAACATGCTTATTAAATCATGAGAATTAACATTTGTTGACTTTTCATCAGAAAAGAATAAAAAATTACATTTTCTAACCAGATGGCTCCAGAATACATACAAAAAAAGGCAGTTTCAATCTCCTCTACAACTGCAGAAGTTTCATAATGTTGAAAAATGTTAAGTTTTAAAGAAACACATCAAATTAGACAAATTTTAGCTTTCATTTCTAATTTTTCAAGATTATTTTTGTCTCAATAGCTGATGGAGCTGCTCTGTGCTTTTGGAATCAGGTCCCTAATGACGGCAGCAGACTGCCGCTCTCACTCATGTCAAGGAATGTTCTGCTTCCTTCTCCCAGAAGGGAGTTGAAGGTTGGCAGAGCTTCTCCAAGCTCCTCTAATGATTTTCCCAGCTTCAGCAGATTTAACTGAGGAGCAGCGACTGGAGGAAAAGCCTGTGATGAAAGGACACAGATAACGCCCAATCAAATGTGGTTGTGCTTCAAGCTTTTCTCCTCACCTGAGAGGTTTAGGTGTTCCAGGTTGGGGCAGCGAGACACCACTTCGAACACTGCCCCATTGGAGATGTTGTAGCACCCGGCAACCTCCAGGCGCCGCAGCTCTGGGCAGCACTGGGCCAGCACGTGCAGCCCGCGGTCGGTGAGTCTCTTGCAGCCGTTGACCACCACCGTCTCCAGCGTCAGACACACGTTGGGGGTGTCCTGGCACAGTCGGTGGGTGAGCACCCTGATGGCACGGTCGGCGTGAAGAAGCTCTCCCGTGAGCCGCACGCTGACCCACAACCTGGGGTCCCACGCCAGGTTGTACCAGCGGCGACACACGCGTGTGCAGCGGCACAGCTGGTTTGTGGAAAGGTGGGAGAAGATCTGCAGCAGGGTGTGGTCGGGGAGGAGATCAATGGGAGCGAGGTGGTGGGGTTTGGATTGTCTGGAGCGGGTGTGGCTGCCAGGCTGAGGGTGGATCACCGCCACCGTCTCGGCCTGGGCAGAAGACGAGGATGAGGAGTTGGTCTCATGGCCATTACTGGACAGGGCCGGTGAGGAGAGAGAAGAGGACTTGGAGGGCAGGATCAGACCTGGACTGGGCGTGCTCAGAGTCCTGGTGCTGCTGTCTGCAGAAGAGTACAGAACAATGCAAAAATTTGAATCCGTTTGACCACACTTTTAGGTAAAAACAGCGCTTAAAGAACATCAGAAACATGCACTCACAAATGTTGAACTAGAAGTTTTACATACAACCTTTGACCTTTACCAGCTGCATGATGAACTTAGGTTAGAGATGTAATACTTAGCTTCATGGACATCCAAACATAGACTTTTGCCTAAAATCAGAAGTTCTCATCAGAATCCATCTGAATCAATGAAGCCTAAACTCAGCAAAGCCCTTTTTGTGGTCATTTATTTTAAAAGCCTGGAATCCACAGGACTTTCTTGTGACTTAATCAAGAATATCTAAAGGCTGCTCTTTGAAGTGTTATTGTTTTAAAAAACCTAATAAGATTAACCTGAGGAAGCCTCAACCAAGAAAGAGTTGTGTCATCTGCAAATATGGATCATAGGCGAGGTACTGCGTTATACCCATATGTAGTTGGAGGAAAACATGTTTGTTTCTTCCATCAAAAACAGCTTCCAAAAAACCTCCAAGAACAAAATGATGCAGTGTCTTTAATGACCACTTGAGCGGTTTCAAACGGGCTTTTGGAGTCACTGGGTTGCTGGAGCCTATCCCAGCTAGTCTTGGGCAAAGGCGGGTTACACCCTTGAGGACTTGGGCCTTAAGTCCTCAAGGCCTCAAGGCCTCAAGGGATAAAGGTAGGAATGTACCAGAAAATATCAGCTTTTTCTTTTTCTTAATCTGACATCTCATATTTGGATAAAGGACATCAGATTATTGACAAATTGGATGGTTTAGGAGAAACTTTTGCAGGCATGAAATATATTTATCAAAGATTTATTGATTCCTATGTCACACGCCAAAAATTAATTCGATATGGGTTGGTAACAAAAACCTCAGTTTAGCAGCTGTTTTGATTTAACTGGAAATGAAATTACAGCACACGTGTTTAGTTAGCTTGACAGGTGAGGTGACCCAAAAGCGGTCTCAACAAAAGTCTTTCTTTTTTACTTTTTTTCAGTTGGGGCAATATACAGAACCCCATTTGTTCAGTGTGTATAAATGGGCTTGATGGTATTGCAACTGCTGGGTGTTGTTCAGGCATTTGAATGATGACTGTAGACTAAACGAGATGGTGGTCAAACCTGAGTCGGAAAAAAAACCCTCCAGTCCAGAAAAGACAGGACTCCTGCTTTGTTGCTCCAACCTTGACCCAGCAATTATCCTTTGACCCCCCCCTCCACTTATCATAGCTGTGCCTGTGCCTGACAGGACGTGATCAAAGCATATTTAGAAAAGAAAAACAATAGAGAAAGCCAAAAACAATAGAGAAAGGCTTTGAATAGCTCATGGTGACAGTGCCACACCAGCTTTAATCAGGAATGAAAGAAGAGTTTCCATGCAATTTATCAAAGTTTGGCTGCGTTTTGGAAAATCGTGAAACCTTTATCTGCCAGGCGTTGGTGCAGCACTCACAGGGCCCCTTCATCAGATGAACTGTGGGGCCTGGGATGATTGGTGCTGGGGCTGACGATACACGGTCACTCCTGTGTAAACACTGAGGCCCTACTGACTGATGCGTGCTGATTGTTTGAAGATGCAGCTGCAAGACGCAGTGGCTGGATCCCATCATCGTGGCGTGAGACGAAGGCATCTGTCGTCGGCTAAGGATTTGGATCTGCATCCCAGAGTCTATCACAGTCCCATCACGAATTTGGGGAAAAGCATTTTTCGAAGGAGCCGTGAGTGTGAAGTCACCTACAGCTTTCCAACCAACAGCTTTCCAAGCTTTTTGGCAAAACGTTAGGTAATTAATCTTGATGTATGACAGTCGTAGATTTGCTGAGAGCATGCAAGAACTATTTTATTTCATAAAACATAACTGTTAAGGTCATTCGTCAAATCCCTACAGTATGAATATCTATCAATAACAATATTAACAATGGTAGCAAAAGAACCTGGCAGAAACAATAGTAAATTAAGTCACATTTCTGGTTGAAACTTCAGTATTTTTGAAATTTTACTCACAGTGAAATTTTCCGCTGATGAGGCCACATGTATGCAACTTTAAACAGTTTTATGTGTATATCTATTAATGCACAAAGCCGAAATGCGCACATGTGGTTCTCTTTTATAAAGCTTAATAATCAGGGGGTCCTCCACATGTGCATGCCGGATTTCAAGGCACATTTTTGATATAAACAAAGACTCTTCTGTATGCAGTGGTTTTGCATATAATCAATAGCTAACTCACCACAACAAAAGATTCAACTGTGAAACTAAAATCATGATCAGATTCATTTCATGATGTCAGTTTGGGACTCAATACAGACAAAGTTAGAATGAAGTTTAGACCAGTTCATAACTCCAACTGGATAAAAGGTAAAAAAAAAAACATTACATCTTTATTTCTAAACAGCAAGTTGGCCTTTAAGCCAAATTAAAACCTGGTAACGCCTTTTGCTTCCCTGTTCACTTCAGTTAAAAACCTCACCAGCTCCTTGTGTCCTAATTTTGTCTGACCAGTTTTTAGCTAGAAGAAGTTTCCTTCTGACAAACTTTTATGTCATCATCTAGTCGTCCATTTTAAGAACTTATTGACTGGGGTTCCTGGGTTGCCAGAGCATATCCTAGCTCCTGTTGGCTGAAGGCGAGGTTCACCCTGGACATGCCTCCCGGGTCACACAAACACCTAAGGACAAATTACATTCCTCATTTAACCTATGAAATGTGTTTTTGGACTTTTGGAGGAACTGAAGTACCTGGAGAAAACTCCAGTCATCATTTTATCTCAAATTCTAGTTTGCCTCCAGTTATTAGTTTGTTATCCAAGTCTGGAAAGTGTAAAAATGATTTGTTTTTGACTTTTTGTCAAAATGTATCCCAACTCAAACTTGTTTTCACTTTGGCATGGTTGGTCCTGACTGACCTCTGACATTTTAGTTATTTTCTATCAAGTCACAAGTCACACGCATTTCCCAGCAGGACAGCAGCAGGCCTTCTATGATGTCTTCACTTGAACCCTAAACTGCGTTCACACAGAAACCGAATTCTGTGCTTGCCACGTGGCCAAAAATGTGTTCCTAAAGCTCGCCGCTCCGGTCGCATGTGGGAGAAGCTACCAGCTAATGTTTATAGCCTAATTGCTACATGGAGAGGTATCTGTGTTTATCTCATTTACAATGCATGGGAAACAGGGATGATGTTTAGAGATCAGGTTTATTTATTTCGAAGGGCTCTACAAAACCATCAGTGATAACGTCTCCTTGTTTGGGTTCATGAAACCATTTACAGCAGGGGTGCTCAAGTGACAGTAAATTTTGGGCCATCAAAAATAAATAAACTAATATAAACTATCTCTCCACCAGGGGATGGGTCAAATTTCACACACCAAGGTGAATGTCAACTAATAGGACTTTAACCTAAACTTTAGACTGAAAGGAACCAGAACTCATAATAATGGCTGATTTGTGTTTTTGAGCTCTAGAACATCTTCTAAGAGAAGGATGTTAAAGCTGTTTTGGAGCAGCTTAAAATGGAGCCACAGTTTAAAGCAAAAATCAAATCTAACACTTTTTTTTCAGCTAAGCTTGGATTCTAATAGTTGTTGAAATCATCAGGAGTAAATCAAGCCAATGTTGGGAAATCATGGCATTTTTTTCTAAACGTCTTCATTTTTTGCTTTGCAGGAATGAGCTTTAGAATTAAATCATCAATCCTTTCAAGTGCTCCAGTATCAATGACGATGGAACTTGGGATGGACTCCACCTCCTCAGTGACCTTTAAATGGATGCAGCAGGTGTAGAAAAGAAGCAGATGGATGAAAAAGTCCACTGTTTGCTGTGTTTTTGTGCTTATAAATTAACACAACGTTGAACCCATTTTCAACTCGATGAGTATTTGTACTAAAAGCTGCACAGAAAGGGCAGCATCCTGCCTGTCTCGTGGATCGGCGCTTTGGGATCGAATGCTGGATAGCAACGCCATCATGGCAGTCATCCTGAAGATCTGTATTCCAGACTGAGTCTCTGTCTGCCTCAGAGCTCCCTCTGATGACATCCACAGACAGGTCCTCTGGGAAACACGCCGCCTGGTTCATTGTTTCTTTCAAAGTGCCTCCCGAGCATCTTAAATTCTCACCTGCATCAAACTGCATAAAATGACACTTGAATATTTTGGAATCAATTCATGCAGAGAAGTATTTTTATGCAAAACCTTAGCCTTGTGAATTTAAACAAATGTTTTTAAAAATCCTAATTTTGTAGTTTATTTTGTGAGTTTATTTAAGAAATTTAAAAAATATATCATAATTATTCAATCAAAGTATCCAAAAAGCAGGTCATGTTTGTGCCAAAGACATGCAGATGTTACATCAATGTGCTTTCTGAAGTCATCAATTTTGATAGATGGTGGAGACAGCTTTGTTGTTTAAGTGAAAATAAATGTGATTTGCTTTGAATGTAATCCATCTGCTACTTCCAATCTGCCTGTTTACATGTGCGACTGATCAGAAGAGGCTTTGGAGAACACACCTTCACACCCAGACTCACTGCCACACAGTTCAATTCACTCAACATTTATGCGGTGTGTCTACTGGTGTGGAAAACAAAATTAAAATAGCAAAAAACAACAATGTTAATTTTATCTCTTGCAGGGTGTTTTATTCTTCAATATAATATTATTATCCTGACTGGTACTTTCAAAAAGCAGGAGACGGTATGAAGGTGTAATGTTGGTGGTTCACTTCCCAATTGGCAAAATATTTAGTATATTAAGTGTTTTCTAAATGTGCTGTTTATAGAAATAAAAAACGTGTAATTTTCCAAAGCCATTGTTTTATTTTACTGTAATAAAACAAAGATCTTTATCAAAAGATGAGGCATAAATTTAGGAGTTGTTGCCTCTGAAGTCCTTAAAGTCCAAATCCAATTCTATTTTTTTCCATTGTAAAATTCTTCCCAGTGGTCTCTTAATTATGACTATGTCATATTTTCTGCAGAGCAGCAGGAATTCATTAGAAATTGGCTTTTGGGTTGGGGGCGGGACTGTTGGCACGGAAGTTAGCCTAGGTATACCAGCATGCTTTGTTTACACTCTTTAATTTAAACCTGGTGAGGAATCTCTAATATATTTGACCTTTCAAAATAAATAATCAACCTTGAGTGCAAATGCTTTCTATCACGTCTTTGTGCTTAATGAAGTCTACATAAAATATTGTGAGTTAATTATAACAAAATATAAAAACAAATACTTCTAGGACAATGGGAACATTCTAATAAAGGATATGCAGAGGAAAGTAAATTGTTGACTGGCAACACAAAGCTCTGGATCAAAGGATAAACGCTTCCTTCCCGTGCAGTTGCTGCAAAAATCTTTATTGGTTAATGAAGGGTGTTGTGTTTTATATCTCCGTATTCATGCAAATCCACCATTAACCGAACAAATTCCATGCAGCTGTTGAACTCCTTTTGAAAGCACTGACTGTAAGTGCAGCTGGTGAAAGACTTG
Source organism: Oryzias celebensis (assembly GCA_014656515.1). Taxonomy (NCBI): domain Eukaryota; kingdom Metazoa; phylum Chordata; class Actinopteri; order Beloniformes; family Adrianichthyidae; genus Oryzias; species Oryzias celebensis. Next base: position 28,466,190 of record BNCR01000012.1, on the reverse strand, counting down.
CTTTGGTTTCGGAAATCAGAGAAGAACAGTGGAACATCTGGTCTTTACTCTGGACAAAGAAGGACTGAGCAGTGGTGAGGTGGAGGAGAATCTCATTCCTTCTGAATGCACACGCAGCCACAGCAAGGCATACTTGGCTGAAATCATTTCCCACTAATACTCCATATATGTGGATACACAGAAGGATCTCATTAACATCAACTTAGTTTTCCTTCTTAGGCACATCTGGATGGTGCTTTGATATCAGAGGTTTAAAGTAAATCAATCAGACTGATCACTGAAAAGACAGGATGCCTCAGATGTTTGGAGAAGTGCCACTTTAATGACAAAAACTCAACGAATTTGTAAAAAGGAGCGTAAGAAACCAGCCTTTGAGGAAAAAGAGGCAGGAGAAAAACAGCCTGAGAAGATAAATTGGCAAAAAGCGGATGCCGACTTTACCAGACACAGAGAGAGACAAGTGCACAAGCAGGGCCGGTCCAGACTTTGACGCAGTCGGGTCATAAACTAAAGCCGTAGGGATTCAGCTCAGAACGGCTCGCAGTGCCGTGAAGCTCTGCTAAGACCCCGTCTGGAGCTTGGAGGATTATTACCGCTGGATCTGGCAGAGCGGTGCATTACCTCAATGCCATTAGCCTTGTGACATGTTCCTGCTCTGCAAGCGCTGCTGAGGTCGTCCCTGCCAGAAGTGCGAGGGAATCAGAGATATTAATGTTCTGCTCATGAGAAAGGAAGTCCAAGTCAAGAAGGACACAACACTAATAGAAAACAACCAGGTAGTAGAAGCTAAACCAAAAAAACACAACAGATTTATCAGCGCTGAAAGGTTACATGCAAGAGAAACATCCGGAAAAGAGAAAGAACTGGTGGGATGAAAAACATCTGGGTCTGCTTCAGCTTTTATTGAATACATGGAAGTTGATATTAGTGTACAGTGTGGCGGCTTGGCTATCAGCAAAGCCTTCACTACAGGAAGGCCATGCGTCACGGCGAGGCCTGAAAGACAATAGGCCCTGCTGGTTCTTTCACAATGCACACACTTGGACGGGAAATGAACTCCTCTCTGAAACCCCCACACAGTTCATATTTGGGACCACAGACATTCTCTTACAGATTCAAGGAAAATCTTTGATGACTGCACTGCAACACATTTGCAAAAGAATTGAACGTGTTTTCCCAGCAATGCAATTCATCTCCTAAAAGAAGTCTTCACCAGAAGAGGCCTGTAATTTGGTTTTGTCTCTGGATAAATCTGCAGTTGTGGAGGATAACACACACTCACTTAAAGGCAGTGCCACACTGTCAACACTGGCTTTTTGTCGCCTCACCACATTTGCAGAACACAGATGGTAATTAGAACACAAATCTGGCCTCTCTGCAGACTATGTCATTTCTAAATTAGCATGCTAAAGATGGGATGACAGATTTGGGGGAGGACGACTTGTCTGTCTGATATGTTTATTCTTTAGGGCTCATTCTGTGAGGATGTTTATAATGAGTAGTGACCGTTAGGTTTGATGACTGAGAAGAAAATTACGGGTACACATTGCATTCACATTAAGCCGAATTTTTTTTCAAAAATCTAACTTTTGCCAAACCCTTTGATTTGTTATGATGAAGAGCAAATGTAATGATCTAATGTGGTTAAAGAATCAAAACTCAGTGACTGATGGAACATCTGCGGGTAAGTTCCTGACTAAAATGATTCATGGTCAACGACAGCTCGTTTCAGCTTATACATTTAGTAATGGATGAGTCACAGTAAAAGTCATCTACACTCCACTGTCCACGTATGCAGAGTCAGATTATCATCATGGTTTTTCCTCACACTTCCTCGCACATGAAGTTCATAAGGTCCATTTTTCTTCAACTGGAAAGTTTGCGAACATTTGATCCAAATCAACATCAACATGTTCAAACAGTTTGTTTGCTTATCACAAATAATGGCACTTTTCACAAAAACACCAGAATTATAAACATTTTTTGTCATTGCACATGACTGCATTCACTGTCATGTATTGTCATAAAATAATGTCTTGCAGTGGACATTTCACTGAGACTTGGTTGATGGTTTTGGTTTGTCAGCCTAACAGTTTAAGTGTAAATAAAGACTAACAAAGTGGCAAAAACACTTTTGCCAACTCCAACTTCCTGTCTTCATGTCATCTAAAATGGTAACAAGACTTGAAAAACATTCTCTGGTTAAGAAGGAAGGGCTGGCTTGTCCAAAAAGTGCATTTTATATTTGAACTTCCTTTTTTGAGATTGCGTTTAACATATGTTTGATCAGGATTCATAATTAGCATAATTATAAACTGATCTGCTATGTTATTTAGAAAAGCAAACTTGTTGAATTCTTTTCTATTGTCTGTTAATCGATAAATGGGACTGCGACTACAAAGCACTTTGACCCTTCAAGGAAGTTAGAAAGCAATATACAAGTATAGGCCATTTACCATTTAAATACTGTTACGACCCCAACATGGCTCATGTCTAGGGGTAGACAAGATGGGGTCGCAACATAAAGAAAAGAATGGACACAGAGTTAAAAAGACACAGTTTATTAAATAAACAAAACTGTGTCCTGAAAACAAAACAAAAAGCAAAATAATTCAAGTGCTGGTTTTAACAAAAAGACAAACCAAAGGGAACTGGAACCTTGGCCAAACAAAACAAAAGGTCAGGGAGACAGCTGACCCAGCCATGCTGGCCGTCGGAGTCAGCAGCTCCCTGCTAAAGGCTGCCTAATCAAAACTACCTATTAACAAAAACAGAAACAAAGCCCGCAAACTAAGACTACCAAGGTCCCAAACCCAAATTAAAATAACAAAACCCAACAGTATAAGACTGTTGAGGAACCAAAAGAGACACAAACCAGCACAAACCAAACCCACTGCTCTCAGCCTCCTGCTCTGCCTCTGCCTTCTGCCCTCTTTGGTGTGGCCTTCTTGGTCTTAAATACCCGGCAGGTGCTGATTAAGATAATTGGCTTCACCTGCCGGGTGAGGCAGCATGACAGGATGTGGTGGCAGCAGCAGGGGGACGTAACACCTCCTTCCATAAAATTTGTGAACATGGGGGCAAATCCCTGCAAAAAGAACAAGAAAACAAACATGTTCACAAATAAAAAAAACAACAAGAGGTGAACCCTGAAAAACAGCAAAAAGACAACAAAAACCCAACAGGCAGAGGCTTCCAGAGCAAAGAAAAAACAAACAAGTGAGGCAGGAGCAAAAACTGACAAAAAACCCAAAAACCAAATTACACAGGGGCGCTCTGGCCACACCACAGGACCAGGACGCGCTGGCTGCGCTAGCCACCACAACACACAGGACGCGCTAGCCGCCACAACACACAGGACGCGCTAGCCGCCACAACACACAGGACGCGCTAGCCGCCACAACACACAGGACGCGCTAGCCGCCACAACACACAGGACGCGCTAGCCACCACAACACACAGGACGCGCTAGCCACCACAACACAGGACGCGCTAGCCACTACACACACAGGACGAGGACGCGCTAGCCACTACACACACAGGACGAGGGCACGCTAGCCACTACACACACAGGACGAGGGCACGCTAGCCACCGTGCTAGCCGCCCTCAAAACGAAAGTGCGCTAGCCGCCCTCAAAACGAAAGTGCGCTAGCCGCCCACCGACAAAAGTGCTAGCCGCCCACCGACAAAAGTGCTAGCCGCCCACCGACAAAAGTGCTAGCCGCCCACCGACAAAAGTGCTAGCCGCCCACCGACAAAAGTGCTAGCCGCCCACCGACAAAAGTGCTAGCCGCCCACCGACAAAAGTGCTAGCCGCCCACCGACAAAAGTGCTAGCTGTCCTCAACACTAGTGGGTCACAAATCCCGGACGAGCCCCCATATGTTACGACCCCAACATGGCTCATGTCTAGGGGTAGACAAGATGGGGTCGCAACATAAAGAAAAGAATGGACACAGAGTTAAAAAGACACAGTTTATTAAATAAACAAAACTGTGTCCTGAAAACAAAACAAAAAGCAAAATAATTCAAGTGCTGGTTTTAACAAAAAGACAAACCAAAGGGAACTGGAACCTTGGCCAAACAAAACAAAAGGTCAGGGAGACAGCTGACCCAGCCATGCTGGCCGTCGGAGTCAGCAGCTCCCTGCTAAAGGCTGCCTAATCAAAACTACCTATTAACAAAAACAGAAACAAAGCCCGCAAACTAAGACTACCAAGGTCCCAAACCCAAATTAAAATAACAAAACCCAACAGTATAAGACTGTTGAGGAACCAAAAGAGACACAAACCAGCACAAACCAAACCCACTGCTCTCAGCCTCCTGCTCTGCCTCTGCCTTCTGCCCTCTTTGGTGTGGCCTTCTTGGTCTTAAATACCCGGCAGGTGCTGATTAAGATAATTGGCTTCACCTGCCGGGTGAGGCAGCATGACAGGATGTGGTGGCAGCAGCAGGGGGACGTAACATGCTACGTAACCATGGGCGGCTAGCACTTTTGTCGGTGGGCGGCTAGCACTTTTGTCGGTGGGCGGCTAGCACTTTTGTCGGTGGGCGGCTAGCACTTTTGTCGGTGGGCGGCTAGCACTTTTGTCGGTGGGCGGCTAGCACTTTTGTCGGTGGGCGGCTAGCGCACTTTCGTTTTGAGGGCGGCTAGCGCACTTTCGTTTTGAGGGCGGCTAGCACGGTGGCTAGCGTGCCCTCGTCCTGTGTGTGTAGTGGCTAGCGTGCCCTCGTCCTGTGTGTGTAGTGGCTAGCGCGTCCTCGTCCTGTGTGTGTAGTGGCTAGCGCGTCCTGTGTGTGTAGTGGCTAGCGCGTCCTGTGTGTGTAGTGGCTAGCGCGTCCTGTGTTGTGGTGGCTAGCGCGTCCTGTGTTGTGGTGGCTAGCGCGTCCTGTGTGTTGTGGTGGCTAGCGCGTCCTGTGTGTTGTGGCGGCTAGCGCGTCCTGTGTGTTGTGGCGGCTAGCGCGTCCTGTGTGTTGTGGCGGCTAGCGCGTCCTGTGTGTTGTGGCGGCTAGCGCGTCCTGTGTGTTGTGGCGGCTAGCGCGTCCTGTGTGTTGTGGTGGCTAGCGCAGCCAGCGCGTCCTGGTCCTGTGGTGTGGCCAGAGCGCCCCTGTGTAATTTGGTTTTTGGGTTTTTTGTCAGTTTTTGCTCCTGCCTCACTTGTTTGTTTTTTCTTTGCTCTGGAAGCCTCTGCCTGTTGGGTTTTTGTTGTCTTTTTGCTGTTTTTCAGGGTTCACCTCTTGTTGTTTTTTTTATTTGTGAACATGTTTGTTTTCTTGTTCTTTTTGCAGGGATTTGCCCCCATGTTCACAAATTTTATGGAAGGAGGTGTTACGTCCCCCTGCTGCTGCCACCACATCCTGTCATGCTGCCTCACCCGGCAGGTGAAGCCAATTATCTTAATCAGCACCTGCCGGGTATTTAAGACCAAGAAGGCCACACCAAAGAGGGCAGAAGGCAGAGGCAGAGCAGGAGGCTGAGAGCAGTGGGTTTGGTTTGTGCTGGTTTGTGTCTCTTTTGGTTCCTCAACAGTCTTATACTGTTGGGTTTTGTTATTTTAATTTGGGTTTGGGACCTTGGTAGTCTTAGTTTGCGGGCTTTGTTTCTGTTTTTGTTAATAGGTAGTTTTGATTAGGCAGCCTTTAGCAGGGAGCTGCTGACTCCGACGGCCAGCATGGCTGGGTCAGCTGTCTCCCTGACCTTTTGTTTTGTTTGGCCAAGGTTCCAGTTCCCTTTGGTTTGTCTTTTTGTTAAAACCAGCACTTGAATTATTTTGCTTTTTGTTTTGTTTTCAGGACACAGTTTTGTTTATTTAATAAACTGTGTCTTTTTAACTCTGTGTCCATTCTTTTCTTTATGTTGCGACCCCATCTTGTCTACCCCTAGACATGAGCCATGTTGGGGTCGTAACAATACAAACTGAATTGATATTAGCTAGTTTTGAAGCTGAGATGAACAGAATAAGCAGAAAGTGTCAAAACAGTTAGTCTTGGATCATTACACTTTTGAACTACACTTTCAAAACAGCCTATTATTTTTATTATATTTTTTATTATTTGGAGTGAATTAGGTTATAGAAATCTATAAATGTGATTTCTGTTTAAATTGTTTTTCAGTAAATAATAAAATAAATAATATAATAAATACATAAGTAATATATATCTATATATATATAGATATATATTACGTTTATAAACTGAGTTTTTGACAATACAAACTACATAAGTTGTTTATCTCGCTGGAATCATCAAACTAAACTAATTTGATCTACATGTATGTATTATTATAATAGAAATATAATTTAACTGGCTGGATTTCTTTAGAAAATGCTAAAAAAAGTTTCTTGAATTTGTACCATGGCAGTTTTAACCACAACTGATATTTTCCTGCCACGTAATGCAACAAACCACAGGATGAAATGACGAGAGGGAAGTCCAAAAGTGTCAGTTCAGCTGGCCCAAAACTGTGGTCATACTGCCACATAAAAGCCTCAAAATCCCAGGTGGATCACAGTAAAAACACAACTCAAAGGCCAAAAACCCTTACGCAAAGCCAGCATGAGTAGGAGCCAGGTGGCATGTTTCCCAAACCCTGTCAAGTGTGTTCCTGTAGTAGACCTGAAAAAAACATGACCTTGTTGAGGAAAATGGGAAACGCACTTAAAGCAACAAGAAAAAGACTTCCTTCTTTATCAAATGGGAGGACTGCGAAGTAATCTGAGAAGAGCTGTAAAATCTGATGTTCCCTTGCTTCTTAATCCTAAATAAGATTTACTTGTTTTTTGGGGTTTTTTTCTGAGTTCTGGGCTTTTTTTAATCAAATCTTTTGGCTTTAGAGGTGACAGAAAGCAAGGAAGGGGAGACGGGCCAGCTGATGGGGAAACCTGGTACAAATAGCCAAGGAATTCCTTTTCTGTCTGTGTCCTTCAGAAATTATAAGCAACGTCTAATATTTCTCCTTAGACTTGGTGAAGATAAATGGAGGGCTTCATCTAGATGTTAGGAAGAAAAAAAACAACAACTTTTGAGTATGGACATATTACAAACAACTCAGTTTCTTTTATCTTTGTCCCATTAAGTAAGACCATTAAGTCGTCCCACATATGCCCCCACATCTAAAGAAATCTGCGGCATGCAAATATCCTGCAGAGATGTGTTCTCGTGGACCAACTGCCCGATTTCTTCAGTGGAAAGGCAAATGCCAAGAATGCATGTTAAGTGGAGGAACGGAAGTCTTCTCTTGGTGACAGCTGTTAACCAGTGACTTTACTTTGAAAACAAAACTGAACTAACTACAATGAAAACGCTGCAGTTTAATATCTGAAAAAAAACTCCCCTACAAGACAATAAGATAGTATTAAGCGTAGCCATCTTTGTGGACTGTAAATACTGTGGCTATGCCTTTTTTTTCCAGCCAACAAAGACCATGAGTCCCATCCTTTCTTAAGCATTAGTCACAACAGTCCTGAATTTGTGTGGTCTGCAGGCAAAACTGGTTAGACCTATACAGGGCATCCAGGTGATGAAATATTAAGATCATAGATTACTCAGTGAGCCAGCAGAACAAAAATGTTCATGCATATATATTTCTACGTGAGTGCTGGGAGTGACAGGTAGTAGAAGCAACACGTATACAACACAAAGTGTAAAGATGAAGTAGGTGAGACACAGGCGTGTCGTACTAATTTTTTAGATTTTCCATCCACTCAAATCTTGTGAACTCCACAAGAAGTCCATCAGTGCTGTTCACCTTATAAGTATGTGCCTGTGATTGTTAGAAATTGGAAAATATTATGTGTGGGCATCCTACAGGCACTTACTTATCAAGTGCACATCCAGTGCATGCGGTGTTAGCACATGGTCAGTAAATGGCCAGTACTTACACCTTACTGACGAGTAGAGTGTGGCATAAAGACACTGTATGACAGTGTCACTCAAACATCATAAGTGCGTGCAACTTCCATTGATACACTTACTCAACACTTGACAATGGTACGTTCCAATTTCATGACGTCCCTTGAAGAGGTCATACGAGCCTGAAGGGAGCAGGAAGATCCTTCTGCGCTCCCCTTAAACTTAAGCCACTCCTCTCTGCGACCCTCCACAGGCCACGACAACCAAAAAATCACTTTCACTTAAAATTGTGCTTGGATGCCAAGTAATAATTCTCCTAAGGAAGCGATCAAAAGTCTACAACACTGAATATAGGACTACAATTTCCTGGTTCTGTAAATCCTCACTTTACAAGAAGGAAGTCCAGTGGTCAATGCTTCCTTCTGTTGACCTCACAGCTGGAGACTGTGTGTCCTGTAATGTCCACAGATACTCAAAAACCCGATTACTGCTACTCCACCCACAAACACTGAGAGGCATCAAGTACGGTGTCAGGTAACATAAAGACAAACGTGTAAACAAAAAACAAAACCCTAACTATGGCAGGATAGAATACTATCACAAATCAAATTGTGGTCCATCACCCCTCAGTTTGACTGAGGGGCAAACAACAGAGCAAACAAGAACTTCTTTTTCAAGAAGAACTGAACACTTACCACAATTTTGGGCGAAGTCACATATGGTTATACATAAAATGCATACAATTTACACCCCAAAGAAGACAAAAAAAAAGATACTCAAAACTTGCAAACTAGACTGACATGGGTAAAGTTGGAAAACACTATTTGATTCTTTTAAGAATGTTGGCTACTATCTTGGTTTTCTGGCACGCTTTAAAACAGATGTTCAATATTTAGTCAGAAAATGTTCTTACAGTCAAGAGCAGGATGGGGTTTAGTGGATTGCCCAAAGACACAATGACCGTTAAAGATGGGAGTTGAACCTTCATCAACTGATACTGGACAGATAGTGTTTCACCCAAAGTGCTGTATTCACCCCACAGCAATAAGAACATTTGCACATTGCCTCACAAACCCTTTAAGTACCCCTCTATAAAACTTTTGTTTCCATGGACATTCCTGAAACCAGGACCTTCGTTCTATGACATCATCATACAACCATATCAAGGAGATGTCCTTCAACTATTATTGATTTTCCAATCAACAAACAAGCAAATAAAAACTAGATAAGTCTACAACACTACAAAAACTTGTTGATACAAGTTCAGCTATAGTCTTGCAAGAATGTGATATTTATTGAGAAGTCCAGCTTTGAAGAGGCTCTGCTTATGAAGAGCTTATGGAAAACTGAACTTTAATCCCGGACGACCTTCTGTGCCATGCTGGAAAAGGTACGGAGAGACAGATTAGGCTTTTTTGTCGTTCTCATCAGTTTCTTTGGTCTTTGGCCACTGGACAGGAAGTAAGCTTGTTCATTGTTCCCACCACTTCCTCTTTCCTGGTGCGGTTATCAGAAGCTACAAAACCTGACACCTAAAGTTGCCTGCTTAATACAGACTTTTTAAATATTCCTTACTTTCACAATTCTCCATCTGAAAGCGAAGGGAGTTGGAAAGTCACTCCATGCAGGTTGAACATCTCATGGTGCTGTCAACTAAGTTCCTACTTTGTCTGAGTTACATTCCTCAGGTACCCTGAGTAGGACCACGCCAAAGCAAATCCCAGAGGCCCAGACAGGGTCAGAGTGTAACCCGTGCTGGGAGATGCTCAATTTCATCCCACAGGAAGGATTTACTGTCCAGAGCTGTGCCTTTCAGACGACAGCTTACAAGAATCTTAACTGGGTCAGGCAACCACAAACTTGTATAAATAATAAACGAAAGCAGAGATGCATCACACAAACTTGCCAGATGACTGGCCAACTCAGTTCAGGGGGGAACCAAAGCAACCTCTTCATTTAGATTCAGTGGGAAAACTTGATGGATCAGTGAAAGCCAACAAGTAATGCCACACGTTTTATTAGCTGGCTAATATTAGCGCTCTACAAAAGCGCAGCAATGTGAACTTCACTTTGAAAATATCCATACATGTTTGAGGTTTTGGAGGGAAGAGGTTCAGAATGAAAACTGGTGCAGCTAATAACTCTGTAGCATTATGGCTTAAATACACAGACGTAACAATATGAAATAGAAAAATATCATTATGGACATTAAAAACCATAAAAAAATAAACCACACTGTGACAGAAATACCTAAAATTGTTGGTAAAAATATGTAAAGAAAAACTAATTAAAGGAATTAAAGTTTCATTAGATTTAGAAATGCATCAGAAATCTAAAACACTTGTAAAAGTTAGTAACAAAACCTGACTGAACATCAATGTTACAAGGGCCAAAGGCTGAGTAATTTTTTAAAAATCCTTTTAATAACCAATATTCACCTTTGGTCAGCTTTACTGTATGTTCTTCGAATTTTGTTTCTCTTAATCAAAATATTGTTTGGTGATGAAAATTAGGCAAATGAATTGTAGTTTTTGGCCAAATTGCTCCCTGCTTAATTAGATATGCCTAGAAATACACAACCTTTACATTTGAAAGGCTTGAAAAATATACATTTTAGAAGCATGCTATCCTCCACATGCCTCTGAAAAGCTACTGCCCACTGATGGTGACTCTGCCACTCTCTGGAAAGTGTGTAGAAACTCCTACATTAGCCTCACCACTGACATTTCTGTGGCTAAATCTGTCAAATATAAAATCACAGTAGCTATTGTAACTGAAGAGGGCTCCTTCCTTTTCAGCTAAATACAGCGACCCCACAGACCGTTAGGTATTGTCATGATGGATATAAAGACAGCGGGGACCCTGGTGCAGCATGGGGGCAATGTGCATATATGAATGCTCCCTGTGTGTGGTGGGAAACAGCCCAGACTACTTCCTGATTAGCTTAGTGGAGCAGAGGACTGTGTGGGCAGGATCTGTGTGATCTGCCACTGAGTGTGAGCTTTTTAACACAAGCCTGGATGTCTGTGCACATTTGTCTAAGTGTGCATATGTGTCTCTCTCAGGAGGGGGATTTGACTGTGGCCGCAGTGGTTCCAGACCATGTAATTACTCCCACTTAGCATGGAGAAAAAAATAACAATTTTAGCCATAACATAGTCGGTTCAGATGGCGCTGGCTTTGGCGTTGACTGTCTTTGTCTTTCTATTCCTACATGCAGGTTCTGCTCCAAAAAGAGGCATAGTGGACCATTTTAAATCTCCTCAAAATAGTTCAGATCCAAGAAAGATCTAAGCAACTCAGCATTTCCACAGCCCCTAAATAGGCAACAGTAAACTGTCTTGTATCCCAGCAGCTTCCATAAGCTTTCCAATTTATCAAGTGAATTAACCTCAATTACTGCAGGAATACTGACACAGATCTTGCATGAAAGCCAAGAAACATGTGATGCATCGTGAAAGGTTTTCTTCTTTCCCTGAGAAGCTCCTTGAAGCACCTTCTGCTGAGTGACAGTGATAAACACAAGCTGGAGCTGCTATTTGTTTTTTGTGGGCAACGCCAAACCACAAGAATACTACACTGCCCACGCCAGAGCAAATTTAAGATTGGAGACGACAATGCGTGACAGACGTGGGGAGAGTATGGTGTTTGAGTGCACAAAACAAGCTGAGAGTCAACAGGTCAGCGGAGATGCTCTGCAGGAGAAAGACTTTTTTACTTCAGAGTATTAAAACAACAACTTTTCTGATAGCAAGCATCCAACAAAACAAATCTGTAATTCACAAAGATCTGTTACACATCATGATTCCAAGACAAATTAGTATTGTTGCTTCCATTTTAAATTGTCATCAATGAGTGAGTATAATGACCAATCTTTTCTTGGGGTATGGCAGAGGCCGAAGCAGAGCTAAAACAGTCATGAAGTCTAAATGAGGACTGGACAGATGGATGATGCCATCATCCGTCATGGTTTTGCAGAAATGCGCGATGCTAAGCCATCGTATTGATGTGTGTATGTAATTATATGATCAGCCTTTGTGTCTCAGAGCTGGGTATACCCACTTGCCACGTTGTGCTTCTTCAGTTAAAGGGATATTCTGAGTTTTAGAAGTGGTAAAGAGAAGTAAAAAGCGCCCAGCTGTGGTAGATACTGATGATGAGGCATTTGTAGAATTGGTTGAGGCAGAAATCCACACAGGGCTACCAGAAAACAGAGGTTTTACCAACTACAGACAGTTTCATGCATGCATTCGAGATTTGCATGAGAATCTGAGGACAATTTGATCTGGACTTGTGTTTTTTTTTTCCAGTTTCTGGTCATAAGTGTTCTTCAGAGTGCAACATGTTCTGGTGGGGATGATTTCTGACAGCGTGAAATATGAGGGTGCTGGGAAGCAGCTCTCCAGAGTGCCGTGGAGGCAGGATGCAATGCAAAAAATCTAGTGTGGAAATTGCTGTTTCCCTTACAGAACGTCGATGAAGCTGTGGATAATCATATTCTCAGTTTTCTTTCCATATTTTGAGGTCTGAAATGTTTTCACATGTTGCCATTGTTTTGTAACTGGACTCAGCTCACCTTTGAGCTTCCACTGTCAGAAAACCATAAATCTGGTCTTTTCCTGCACTTTATCTCTTGACTTTATAAGAACTGGTTAAAAACGTGATTTAAAGAGATTTCAAAGTCTAAAGAATTTCTAGTAAATGTTAGTTGGTGTCAATAAAATTATACTAAAGAAAGCAAATCCAATTCTACAATTCAAATCCAATTATGTATATATGTGGGTGGCCTGATTAAAATACTCTTGATCCATTAAAAGTTAAAATTAGGAATTTCAAAAATTCATATAATTTTATAGCCACAAATATAACATTAGAAATATTTTCTACTTTTTCACTTGGGTAAAGTCAACATTAGAAAAAGTAAAAAAGCAGAACACCCAAATATTAAGACTGTTTACAATAAAACAAATACATTTAAACTTAAATTTCAGACTTTATAATGTTAAGGATAACTTTGAGTGACATAATGTGGGAAAGATTTAACCTGGTTGTTCCTCTATATAAGAAATGGACTGAGTGAGTGGGATGTCACCAACAGAAAATGGTTTACTTCCCTTTTCAACCAAATAACGTCAAATCAATTGCCATTATTTTGCGATATGGACTCAGCCATGTTGGAGCCAAATATCGTCAGTAAGCAGTGATTGATTCGAGTTGGTCTGAGTTTCTATGGCATCCTCTCTAGCTAATCAGGAGTGAGCTTGTTGTAAGATCACCCAAAATTTGTCAAACATTTTTAACATTGGTCCAGGGGGCCAGCAGGCTCCACCTACTTTTATCGAGGCATCTGATTGGTCAGTTTATAACTCAAAGAACTTGAACTACAGAAAGAAAATACCATGAAGAAAAATGAGGATTATCAAGAACATGTTAAAAAAGGCATAAGAGCAAGAATCATTTTTCTGCCCAGTAGAATGAATGAATAATAGCTGTTTATTTCTCTATAGAAGTCTATGAGATTTTGGCTTCTTGGAGCCAGCTGGCACTTCCTGTCTAGAACGCCAGGAGATGGAGTCACTCAGTCCAGTTCTCATTTCCAGCCAATGGATTTTCCTGACATTTTAATCATTTTTTATTTTTCAAATTAATGTTTTATCCTGTTTACATGACAGAAGGGAGTTTCTGTACTGTCTGAACATGATCACACATTCTCCTTTAGTTTCTCAATCACATCTGACTGAGTTTCCCAATAGTTGTACATGTACACACATACTGTATGTGCCATGAACCACCTAAAATAAATATAAAATAACTGGTGCTAGAGATGGTATTGTCTGTCCTGCAGTAGATTCAAACAAGCTGCTCCATTCATCACTACCAAAAGGCAGATTGATTCTAACAGATGATGTCCTTCTTTAATCGGACAGAAACAGAACCACACCTTGTTGTCCTTCTGAAAAGTGCTTGTAGAGGAGAGACAGCATTTTACTGCTGCCTCTGTCTGGTCAAACTTTATTACACAGAGGATTATGTTCTTGGAGATGTTGCAAAGTTTTTGACTGAACATCAGGACAGTCAAATGTTGCTAAAACAGTTCCTCATCACGTCTATTTCACAGATAACAAAAACACTCAGCATCAATATTCCTTAAAGACCCACTCCACAGAAAATTGTGTTTTTAACGTGTTCTTGCGGCATTTTTTTGAAAATGGAGAACAGATATATTGCATTTCTGAATATGTCTCAATTCAAATCATTGTGAACCCGGAGCAGACAAAAAAATGGAGTTTGAAAAAGATCATATTTGTGACGTAAGAAATACCACCAGCTCCCTGGTCTGCTTAGTGAATTTCTAATGAATTCCTGCTGTTCTGCAAAAACTATGTCCTAGAAAACGACACAGGCTTATACATTTTGGCTAAAAACGGCAGAATCATAATTAAAAGAGCACTTTGAAAACAGATCAAACAATGATTGGTGTTTCAAACTGATTCATTTTGTCTCCTGACTAATGGTTCTGACTGAGAGATGGAGGTTGGACTAATTTGTTTCATAATAAAAAAAAGATTTTTGTTTAAAATCTTTTCAACAGCAACATAATGTTTCTTACAGGCATAATATTTCTCTGGTTTTGTGTAAAAGTGCTGTTTTGAAAGAAAAATGGTTCTAACTGATTTAAATTTGAAACAGCTGTTGACAGAAGACCTGAAAAAGCCTCTTCCAGCTGAGATGCGTCTGAGCCATCACTCTGAACATGCAGTTTACACTGGTAGCACACTCACTCCTGACGGAGAGATCTTCACTGAAAGTCTCAGGGTTGGAAGTCTGCCCGGACAGCTAGGAGAAGCCCCAAAAAAGCAGGAGTAGGAGGTGAAGCTCCTTCCAGTCCTCACAAGTTCTCCATCTCCACCACCATCCAACCTCCCTCCCTCCTGCTCTCCCTGGCAGCGCTTTGAGCCTGATATGACCACAGTTTAGATAAGCATTCTTCCACAATGAGGAGCTGTAAGCGTGTTTTCCCTCCTTTTTTTTCTGAGACAAAGCTCCAGAGGTTTTTCTGTTGAGATGGGAGCGGAGAGTTTGTTTTCAATTTAGGTTTATCCCGGGAACACACAGGTTTTTTTTCCCCCAAAAAAGGCAGTGGTGGGAGGAGAAAAAGTCGAGAAGGACGGAGGAGAAGGGAGAGCAGTTTGGATAATGAGCACAAGATGCCTTACCTTCGGTGGTAGTCGCATTCTTTGGAGCTTTAGGTGGTGTGTGATCTGTGCTCGAACTTATGTCCGAGGAGATGCTGGAACTGCCCTTACCTGCAGGGGAGCAAAACCCAGAGCGCTCAGCATTAATGCAAACGGATTGAAATGACAACCGACTTTCTAAAATCCATTTCATGTCAACCGTGTTCCTTTCAGAGTATGGCCTCTGGTTTGTGGATACAAACATATTAAGGAGTGTCTGTCAGAGATAATCCAGCTGTGATGATGTATTTAATATAGTCAGGAGGTATGAAGTGTAAGGAAATATAAAACCCATTACTCTCTACTTTCATGACTTTTATGCTCCTCAGCTGGGGATAAAAGGCTAAGCTTGGCACACGCAAAAAGTCTGCTTTGGTTTAGGATCCATTTTTAATATCTGGAGGAAGAATAAAGTCCCGAAAATCTTCTTTTAGCGTTCCCTTCCACACAGAACAAGCAAGCAAACGATTGTAGAATTTAATGAAAGACTACATTTCATCTGCAGCATACTTCTAAGGTCACAGAGTTCTGCCGAGTCTCAGAACCGCAACATCAAACTGATTTTTTTTTATTGAGTTTACAAGAGGAATGTCAAACTTTTTGTTTATGAGCCACACTCTTTTATTGGGTTTAGCATTTACATTTCCATATATTACCATTCTGCATTGAAAAAAAAAGAGACTGTTTTTATGTGAGCTTCTGCAGAGTGCAGAAGGGAGCTTGTTTACGGCGTTTCATTCCACTGTCAGATCATAAATGCAGCTTTGTGGCTTTCCCTGAGAGAAAGTATGTGACTTTTACTGAAAACAACAGACAGGAGAGGTGCTCCCAAAGCCGTCCCAAGGCACATTAGGAGCAGCAACCTAAACAAACTAGACACTTCCCATAAAAAGTGGTAAACATCAAGCCAAATGAAAAGATTTTCAGTCAGAGACAATGTCTCAAAGAAATCATTAAACCTCACAGATGTTGACATGAGAGGAGGGGGCAGAATGTATAAGACTGCATCCAAACAGACTAAGATATTTAGATGTTGTGTTTGTTTTTCTGCCTCTGTGGCAAAACACTTTTGTGAGAAGCTCCTGCTTCCTGTTGGAGGGCTGCTGCATAGTTATGATGAGAGTGTCATTATTGGTGGAGAAACACTTGGAAACAGATGTGGACTGATGGTTTACAGAGTTCTGCACTTGTAAAAAAAAAAGCTAGATTAATAAAGCTATACATGCATGTGCATGTATATGTAAAAAAGGTATAAAGTTGCTGTATGGAAGGAATCTTTGTGCCTTCAATACTTGTGATGCTTTGTTGTTTGTGCAGAAGATCATTTGATCCCATTTGAGTTTTTGAACATGGACAAAAAGTTTGGACCATTGATTGTATATGAGAACTGGATCGAGTGAGTGTGACGTCACCCATATAAAATAGTTTAATTGCTGGCTTCAACCAAACTAAGTTCATTTAGTCGCCATTTCTTTTTTGCATTACGGACGCTACTCTGTTGGAGCCAGACGTAACAAGTGGTTGGTTTGAGTTGGAGACCGAGTTTCTCTGGCAACCACTCTCGCCAATCAAGAGGGAGCTTGTTGTAAGTCCACACCCCTACCTTCTATTTGAAAGCAGGTTACATAAAGTTTGTGAAACGTTTCAAATGCTTGACGTAAGACCGTTTACTTTTTTTGAGGCATCTGATTGGTCAGTTTCAAAATTTGAATAACTTGCACTACAGAAAAAAAATTAAAAAAAGAAGATTAGCAAGAATATATTACAAAAAATGTATCAGAGTAAGAATGGTTATTCTGATAAATAGAATGACTGAGTGATTGCTGTTTATTCCTCTATAGAAGTCTATGGGATTTTGGCTTCTGTGAGCCAGCAGATATTTCCTGTTTGGAACGCCATGAGGGAGGGGGTCACTCAATCCAATTTCGATAAACAGTCAATGGTTTTGACCTTAAACTTTCACAGATTTGGAGCTGAAGTCCACACTAAATGGAATTACATCACAGTTGGCTTCTGGTGGCTGCTGGTTCCAGAGTGCATCCAGTCAACATACAGGCTTCCACCAATGAAATAAACCGTCTTCTCTGGGTAAGAAAGATAAGACATATGATGGATAAGGGCGGGTAAGAGATGGACGGTGGGAGGTTTGTTATCCCAAACAACAAGAGGTTTATTTATTAGTCTTGAAGGTTGCCAGATCTGCTCAGAGAGGACATGTCCTCTCATGGAGGTTTATAAAAAACAAACAAAAAAACAACTACAAAAGAAGCAAAAAACGGAAAGTCTTAACTCTCTGATGACAACAACTTTACACTTCTTGGATGTTTTTTCCTAAATTTAAAATAAAATGTAATGAATGGGGATTTCTGAAAATCTTTAAAGAGCCTATGAGATAAAACAAAGTATTTTAAACTTAAACAGTTAACAAACTATCTTAATAGCTTGAATAAAATAGGTTTAAACATATAAATAAATTTAAAAAAAAAAGGTTTAATTTTCTGTACTTCTGTGTATCATTTGGACTTTATTTACACTTAATTAGTATTTTAATGAACAAAGAATCTAGTTTAGTTCTATGCTTTAGGGGTATTAAAATTCTTGAAACTTCATTGGATTTTAGTTGATAAATGAACTTGTGATTTGGTAAAAAATTGTTTTGCTTCGCTTCAATTAAACTGAATCAAGTGATCAAACCAAACTACAAAATAACATTAGCTTTTGCCAAGGTTCTTCTCATAAGTTTCCACCAGAACTTCCCTGTGGGGAATGACGAGGTTTTGAAAGGACTGACCTTGTTGTCCAAGTCAACTATCATGTAACTGGTGATGTCACAGCCTTCTGTTTTCACAGGAAGTTCAAAATGTAAGCTTTAAAAGAAGAGCCTTTTTGTTTGCTAAACACGAATTGTACATGGAAGTGGGCTTCATCCTTTTCCTGCATAACTGTTGTTTTGTTGAGGTGCTTTCAAGTCCCTTCATGTACCACAACCAGCTGGATTCACAGAGTGAAGCTGCTCCACGTCTTATTTGTAGCATCACGAGTCCAAACCCTTTTTCTGCACTTATTGACTTAGGAGGAGAGCACATTGGAATGTTATTTATCCAAACATCTGCACTCCGGGGAAGAAATAATCCTTCAGTCGATCTGCATTTATTTTTTTCCCCCAAAAAAGCTGAAATATGTGTGTGAGAGATTAGATCTGTGGTAATATGATAAAGGTTAATATTTTTGGAGAAAACACCCAACATGCAGTCTAAACACGACAGCAAAGAAGACGAATTTGGTCGTCCCACTGAGCTAAAATTCGTTAAAGCCACACGCTGAGATGCTATCGGCTTTAGACTGTGGTTATTGTCAGGCTTTAACGTTGTGTTTGAGGGAATTGTTTTACCGTTCTAGAGAAGTGTATCACTGAATGCACTTCATGAGTGCATGAATATCCAACTTTTTCAGCTCCCCACAGACTTGTTAATGTGAATTTATTGGTGTCTGCATAATCCAGCATGATGGGAACTTGGTTTTTTTGAAA
The DNA here is from genome assembly GCA_014656515.1 of Oryzias celebensis. Classification (NCBI taxonomy): domain Eukaryota; kingdom Metazoa; phylum Chordata; class Actinopteri; order Beloniformes; family Adrianichthyidae; genus Oryzias; species Oryzias celebensis. Next base: position 28,447,575 of record BNCR01000012.1, on the reverse strand, counting down.
CTCTACATAAACATTTACAGTAACAATAAACTTTGAGACCACAAATAATGAACTTTAGCATGGCTGTTTATAGTGAACCAATAAATCTTCCAGGAAAGCAAGCTACCTGTGTCATAATTAGACTGGCTTAAGCTAAAGGAAACTCCACACATATGTATGTGTACATTGAGTTCCTATGGCTGGAGGACAATATGGGGGGATTAAATAAATGGTAAAATTAGATGGATAATCATTTAAAAATGTGATACCAATCTGTCAAATGTTTTTCATTTTTTTCCTTGAAAGTGTTTTCTGGTTTTTAGACACAATCTATGTTCAATCTATATTTTCTATTCATGATCCTATCCTTATAGAGCTTAATTTAATGGTCAACTTCTTGGTTTTATTTGATCTTTACATAGAAAATAAGTATCAATTCATCAAATCTATGAATAGATTTCTCCCAAACTACTTTCTTATTTTTTGGGAAGCAAATGACTACTTTAAATGAATAATTAATGCAACAATTCAGAAATGTATCAAATAAAAGTCCCAGCTTTGGTTATTTTACACCACCAGTGTATAAATGACCAAATAAACTGATGTTAAATTGTTTCATACTTGAACTTTGATGTGAAGTTGTGAATCCAGATTAAACTGATTTGCTATTTTGGTAGGAGTTTCAAACTTCACTGACCTAAATGAGTGAAACTAGAAATAATTTCCAAGAGAAAAACAATAAATTTGATTCAGATTCAAACATTTATGATATGATTGATTCAATTCCACTTGTATTTGTATTTATGTCCATACTTTGAGTATTATTCATGTCATTTTATGCATCATTGCTTTTAATTGTTTAAAGCTAGCAAAGCAGTTTACTGTTGTAATAAAAGTGCTTCTTTAAATAAATTGTGATCGTGATTTAACAACAATATTGTTAAAATACATGTTTTTTAACCGTTATGTTTAAGAAAATAGAAAAAGTGTGTTTTAAGCAAAAAAATGTTACATGATTTTAACTTTTATATTTAAAAGTTAAATTTGGAGAAAAAATGTCCGCTAGGGGTCGCTAATTTTATTTAAGAACTCTAACGTTCATTGCTTGATTGGCAATTTAAAAAAAAATTAAATTGTGAGTAACGTTTGTCAAAGTACCAAAAATAACAAAAATACTTGTTAGCAGACAAAAAGAAAGCTCTAAAAACTGCTAAGATGTTCAACTACCAAATATAAAAGTGATTATGGTAATTTTCAGAAAGCTAGCTGATATGAGTGTGTGTGTGTGTGTGTGTGTGTGTGTGGGGGGGGGGGGGGGGGGGGGGGGGGGTTCAATAAACTTTATAGATTTCTCTTTTTAGAAATAGGTTTAGGTTGACGCAGAAGGAAAACTGAAAATAAAAGAGACTTTTTTCAGATAACATCGGTTCATCAAAGAACCACTGAGGGGAGCTTTCAGGTAAAAGTGGATTAAAGTGATTCTTACCTTCGCTTCCATACTGTTTTCCATTGTTCGCACCCATTTCAGAGAATACATAATCTGCGCAGAGGAACCCGGATTATCGAGCCAAAAGTCTGTCCACGAAGATGGGCAACACGGGCAGCGGTTCGAGCTGGGCCGTTAGCTTCAAATAGTTAATCCAGATGTGGAGCGGAGCGCGCAAGAACATTGCGCAAAACCGGGCTGGAGCGTCCAAGGTGCGGACCCTCTGCGCCAGAACATCCGCACCTCTCCCGGACACACACAAAAATAAATAAATCCCAACTGTGAAGAGGTGGGGGAAAAGTTGGTGAAGTTCCCTAAATGGTAAACCGCTGTTGAACGGGATGAGAACGAGCAGTTCGAGTCCGAGAGGACGCGCTGCTCCCTTCCCCGAGATTTAAAGAGACCGCAGGCCGAGCGGCGGACGCGACGACGGGGCTCCAGAAGCGCTCAGATTACCCCAAAGAGAAGCAGAGGCGGGGACTGCATGTATCCGCGTAAAAGTAACGATACTGCAAAAATACTGCGCTCAAGTAAACATTCATTGAAACAAAAACACTTTTTTAACATTTTCAAAGTATAAAGTTTGTTCTAGCAACAATATAAAAGAAAAAAAAGAAGAAACAAAAGTATATCTATATATAAATATGTGAACTTTGAGATAATTAGTCATGACTTGATTGGAAAATAAGCAATTACAAAGTAAAAGTACAAACACTTCCACACCTAGATCCACATGTTAAAAATATCAATATAATTATAATCTGGAAAACTTCCCCAGCACTGTTCAGTACCAGGTATTTATCATTTTATTTATTAACACTGGTTGAAGTGTTGGCTAGAGATGTTCTGGAAGGGTTTTAGGTCATGTTCAAAATGAACAAATAAGAATCGTATCGCAACAACAAATTATGATATGAATCCCATTGTTAAAATGAATTGTTATACTCCTAATACTCATACACTACAAGTACACCACAATACGTGACACATTATATCAATTAGATTTGTTTAAAAATACTTTATAATCTCACTTCTATGACGGGTCCCTTTTCTTTTTTTTAACATATAATCTGGTTCATAACTTCTGATTAGAATTATTCATATTTTACCAATTCAGGTTCAAATTTGGAATTCCCAACACAACATTCTGAAAATATATTCCAATAAAAGTTTTATTTTGGAAAATGTTCAGATTAAAAACGGAAAAAATATGCAGAACGTGAAGGCCATCTAGTATTGCCTCTTTTTGTTATTAAACTATAACATTAGGGTGGGACTAAGATTGACATTCTTCTCTTTGCTCCTTTTCCATCTATGGGATGTGTGGACAAGTGTAAAAATTAATATTTCTAAAGCATCATTAGGAGAATAAAGAAGCTGTGGACATGACATTCTGAGAAGAAAAAAAGAAATTGTTCTGGCAAATTCGTATTTTGTGGGCACAAATTCGTATTTTGTGGGCACAAATTCGTATTTTGTTGGCATACATTTTAATATTATCAACTCTTACTACTAGTTTTTGGCCTCAGGATACTAATTAGTGTCCACAAAATATGAATACATCAACTAATTTAAAATGCTAAGGTGTGCTTGCAAAAGGCTATTTTATGTCAAACTATTCCAGAGCTCCTCATCAGACAAATAACAATATAAAGCAATTGAATATATTTGACACCACTGCGTGTTTAGAGGAAGCACAGAACTTCAGTGTCCATACAGTAAAAGGGAATTGGAATGATGTACCTGTGTCCTGACTCAAAAGTAAAGTAATAACGACATTAAGCTAATCAACACGAAAATGACTGAAGTACGAGAAGTCTTTGCTATCCTTCTCTAAAGAGCTCAACAACCTAGACATCATTAAATACACCTTCCAAACATTTAAATCTCACTTCGCCAGGTGCCACTTTTATAGATCTTCTTTCAACCTATCAGAAAGGAGGAAACTTAATCTCAAATATTCAAGGATGCAGGCGCTCTGAAAGAAGAGAGCCGTTTAACCACACATGCTGGAATGCTTCTAAGAATAGCAGGCCTCCAGGTCATTGGATATGTAGAAGTCCACAGACAAAGCCAGTTGTCTGCCGTTGACAGTCGACCGAGTATTCTGGATACATTAAATCTCCCCATAAGCACCCTGTTGAAAAATGTCCTGCACAGATTACCTGGAAAGCTTTGTGCTTCTGGCTGGGAAAGAGCACAACTCTGGACCCACATTTTCAAATATTTGTAGTATCGTAGAGTCCAGCCACATTTGGTTTTGGTAGGTGTCTTGGCTGCTGTCCAGAAAAAGCAAGGCAGCAATCAAGAGATTTTTCCTTCAGAGGTTTCCATTCCACAGAGCTACTCTGCTTCTGTCTGCACAGCAAATCACACAACAATTTTTGAACTCATCTTTATTTTTCAAGAGGAAAAAAAAAAGGTAACAGAGCCTGAAACACTCGTGTAAGAAGTGAACACTTCAGATGACTAAAAAGAGAAGTATCTCACTAAAAGGTTTAGATTTTCTCTGACAACGATTATAACTCCGCCTGCTGAGCAAACATACCAACAGGAGTGCAGAGGTAAGAGTTCACAGAAGGGTTTGGGTTTATTTCAGTTTTGGAAACAGAAACACTGTCCTCTGGCACAGTGGCATTCTGGGAAACTATTGCTGGCTTTGCTTTGGGATCCTCCTCTATTTCCACCAAAGCAGATGGATCATTGTTGGCATCTGCGGAGGCTGGATGGATCTCAGGATGAGGAGGAGAGATGGTCTCTAATCTGCTGTGCAGCATTTTCATGGTCTCAGGGATGGATAAAAAACTAATAGGGGTAAAACTATAAAAATTGAGATTACTAGGAACATTTTTTTTATAAAGTTGTGCTAACCAGACTTACTTCTTCATGTGATCTTCCAAAGAGGCATGAGATGTTTCAGCTCCAAATGTTCTGCAGGTAATCTGTTGAGGACTGCATACATTCACCAGCACTGTGGACACAAACGCATCTTGTTCTAAACATTTTTAATGAGCAAAGTCTGCAAAAATGCTCTTCTGGCTTTGTTTTTATCATAAAACCCAATAAACAAAAGGTAAGCACTTTTATCCCATTGAAAAATACAGCTTTGAGTCCTGCAAGTCATTTTTAGAAAAGCAATTGAGTTGAGTAAAAGTAAAAAATGCTCACAAACAGAGAGGGAGTCAATGCTTGGATGGGTGAAGGTCACGGAGAAGCTGGTAGAGGACTCCGGACGGACTTCGAAAACTTGGGAGTCTGCTGGGATTCCTGTCAGCAAAGCTTTAGCGTTCACAAACACATCAAAGGACATCTGCGGGCCACCTCCAAAAACCCTGTAATGCAAACCAACATCCCACCTGGACCGGTGCTTTGAGAGGTCAGGCAGCTCCGCAGCAGGGTATTAAGGGCGCACTGGTGGCGCAGCAGCTGCAGCAGAGCTGGGACCTGAGCCGGGTGGGTGAAGGAAACGGCCTCCATCACAGTCGCTTTTTGTTCAGGCACGTCCCATGCAGCTTCGGGGAAAACGTAACGGTGCGTCTCACCATCAGGGAGCAGCTTCAACTGTTTGGTGCATTTAACACTTAATACTCTACTTTGCATCATGATTTACAATGAAAAGAGCTGTTTTCACACAAAAAAAATAATGATAATACCACAGTAAAGAGATCTAGTTCTTCTGAAGTCTCATCTGCACTGTGTGACCCAACCACCACGAGCCTGCATAAGGGCGCCCACTGCAGGTCAGTCTGTGCTATAGCAACATCTGAGGAATTGCAGAAAAATATTTTTTTAAAAAGGAAGCTGGACATTAAGCTAAACCTTTATTTTGAGGTTTAGACCTAACCTGTAATGAGGCAGAGCTTTTCCACAAATGAGGACAACATGGGTACTGGTGGCTTCAACCTGAGCAGGAAACATGCAGGTAGCATCTCATTTGGTACCTCACTCAGAGGAGCAAAAACCGGATAGCTGCCGCAGGGAGACATGTTGCTCAATTAATGTCACAACAGTGGCTATAAGGCTCAACATTATATAGAATCAATTATGCACTAAACAAGGTATTCAAAGAAATAAAGAATACCCCTGTGAATCCAGCTGAAGAGGCTCTGGAAGGACAGAGGCCATCTGGAGCCTGTGGGGCACTGTGCTGGCACCAACAGTGACTTGGGCTGCCTGGATTACTGCTCACAAATACGAATTTTCAGTAAAAATTATTTTAAATAAAAGATTTTCACAAAATGTAGCAAAGTAATTTCCATATTTACGTTACATGAGTTTGAAGCTGTCATTCCATCATTTGGAGGCGCGTAGAACAGAACCATCAGTGGACTGTCTGAAATGAAAACACATGAACTCGTCTCAAATTTAATATGAATAAATGTGTTTGCGTAAACTTGCACTTTTACCATTTTTTCCTGCATTAAGACAGCCAATCCTACTGTTGTTTACCAGTTGCTGTTGGGGGTCACAGCTTTCTGGTTCCCTAAAAACATAAATAAATATTACAAATAAAAGTTACATTTTCTGCCTGTTAAGGAAATGTAACACAGTAAATGCAACAAATTGATTCAGTAGGAGATATTTCAAGATAATACAAGGTTTTGTTTTTTAACTTTGTAATTTCCATGACATTTTTTGCTTGCATCATTGGGAAATGACTGCATAAAAACACATTAAAGATCCATTCTGATCATCTTTTGGTCTATTTTCTAAGCCAGTGCTCTTTTAATTATAACTATGCTGTTTTTAGCCAAAATCCAAATACATTTTTTGTTTTCTAGAAGATCGTTTCTGCAGAGCGGCAGGAGTTTATTAGAAATTCCCCTCTTAGTTATAGGTGGACCCCTGCTTCCCTCCTTGTTGCTTGGAGCTCTCTGTTTACATTCTAGCTTACAGCCCCTCACTCCCCCAACCTAACGTTACAAAAATGGCAAACAATATTGGAACTATCCAGCCATACAGTTTTGAGCCAAATTCCAGCTCAGACAAGGAAAACCAAGACGTATGTGGATCTGTTCATCCATCAGAATGGATCCACTTGTGCTTGTGGCCTGCCCAGCGTATTTTCTGTCACAAATGCAATTTTTTTGAAACTGATATTTTTCATCTGCTCCTGCTTCACAACAATTTGAATAAAGAAATACTCAGAAATTCACATTTGAGCTTAATTTACTTTGTAAATTTCCTCCATCATCAAAAAAAATTACACAAGCACAACTCCAAAACACCAAAACATAATCAGAGTTGGTCTTTAAAAACAACAAACTGGTAAAGTGATGCTGCCTTTGTACTTACCCCGAAAGTTTCTGCAAATCTCTTACAAGAAACCGTAGAGACTCCAACAATTTCAATTTAATTTCACTAGAAAAAAAAAGTTTTAAAAACTATTAAATTGTCATAAAAGAACTTAGCAGTCAAATAAAACATAATGTTAGAGAGCATACCTGTCTCCAGGGATGCTGTACTGAGTGAAAAGGTCATTTAGCATCATGGAGAAAGCAGCAAAGTCTTTGGATCTATGGTATAAACATGTACCACCATAATTACTGACCAACAATAATTTAGCCTTTTTAACATATTTCAAAATTTAAAGCTTCAGAGCCAATTCCTACAGGTAGATTAGAAAGTATGCTGTTAATCGAATTAAGAATTTAAAATGTTTTTTATAGCTTTATCTACCAAACTAGTTTATATGCCTGAATTAAGTAACATTTACTGGTGTTTAAACTTATTTTATCCAATCTCCATTTTGTGTATTTAATTCAAAAGTTCATTTTCAGCTTTTTTAACCACTATTTAGCTACTCTTTTCCATTCAAATTGATTAAGTTGATCTAAAGTAACTTTATTCAAAGAAAAATTAAGAATTATCTTTTTTTAATTATTCCTGACTATTTAATTCAGCATCACATTTTTTATCTTAGAATTTAGAATGTGCAGCTATTTTGCCATAAAGTCCCATTTTAAAGCAATATATTTATGGCTATTTATTAGCAGCATTTTTCAGCCATAAATAATCACACAAATTCCATTTAAAAAATCCCATAAACTAGTTTTTATAGCTTACGGTATGAACTTGCTGAAAATAAAAATGTCTCCACCTTTTACCTCAGTGTCTTCAGAAGAGACTCGCTGGGCTGTGAAAAAAAAAAAAAATCCATTTGAAGATGGAGTTCACAAACACTTGCAAATGTATGAACATGTCTACTTACAACAGGACCTTCTCCATGTAGGGCCACCTTCACCTCCTGCACGCCACCACACGGCAGCAACAACAGCTCAAGGTAGAACAAGTCAGCTGTCAGGTAACACGTGTCTTCTGTGAAGTGAAACCCCATCCTTGGGAAAAGACATTAAACATCGTCAGAATTTGATCAGAATCTTAAGTTAAAGATGTTTGTAGTGATTTAGCATAAAGACTCTTTACCCTTGTTGTTTGGCAATTATTTCCAAACGGGACTTTGTCACACTTGTGCAAGGAGCTGAAACATTTAAAAAACAAAAAATAAAACACCACTGAAAAGCTTAAAGAACTACTGGAAGAACTGTTTACCATGAAGCACATCCTGGAGCCTTTCCAGGGATCTAAACAGTGGTTCACAAGGCTTTGATTCATCTCTGGATTTGTCCTGTTGTGGAACAAAGGAGGCGGGAAAAGAAACAACAATAGACAAGTTGTTTATTTGTTTAACGCTCTTTGGTCCCACGAACCCATCCTCCCCGGGAACACAAGCAAGACACCAAATAGAGATTTGAATTTTGAATACGTGAAGCTCAAAAACAAACTTTTGAAGGAGAATGCATCATAAAAAAAAAAAACCACTGCTCAGAAAAATGTCCAACTATAACCCCAGCTACCCATTCCCCTCAGACCACACATCATCTCAGACCGCAGAGTAATCATGTTTCTTTACCAGACTCCAGGGACTGACCGCTGCCAAGCTCCACTCTGAATAAATCCACCCGAATTATCTACTCTGCTCCTCCACCCATGACAAATCTAAAGAAAACTCTCTGGTTGCCGGACCTCCACACACACGTTTAGATTGAAACATTCATGAGCATGCTGGTGCTCAGATTCACTAACCAAAAATAAGAAAAACAGTAAAATTTACTTGAGTTTCATGATATAAATCTGGGAAAAGCTCAACAATACACTCAAAACACTTAAATTGAGAAGACATAAAGACCTGAGTAACTCTGCAGATAAGTGCTATCAATCAAACATTCATAAGAATTAGTGACTTTAAAGGCCCACTTGGATGAAAATGATGTCTTTAGTGTTTTTAAGCATGTTCTAGTGGCCTTTTCTGATGATGGAGGACTTGTATGAAAAGAAAATAAGCTTAAAAATGTATTTCTTTGTATTTCTTTATTCAAATAATTTTGAATTGGGAGCAGCCGAAAAAAAATGTTGTTTGAAAAGGATCATATTCATAGGATCATATTGTAGAAAACACACAGGGTGGCACACAAGCTCCCTGCTCTGCTTCATTCTGATGCATTCACTTGTAGACGACTAAATCCATGTACATCTTTATTTTCCTTGTCTGAGCTGGAATCTGGCTCAAAACCATATGTCTGGATAGCTCCAAGATTGCTCAACATTATTCTTGCGCTGCTAATGTGAAGTTACAGACACTTTGGGCATGTTACGCCTCAACACGAGTCCTTGAACATAGTCTGTGGTGTTCACACTGGACCAGCAGGGAGGGGCTTCTTGTAATTTTGTTACTTTTTACTAGCACATGTCCGCTACCTACAGTTAGAAAAGGCTTTGTGTGAAATGTCCAAGCTGAGCAAATCAGACAAATCTAGCTCCAGGTTTTTCTTTCACAGCTCTATAGGCTTAGCAAACTACAATTATTAATTTCTTCTTCATGATCAATTTTCAAACGGTTGGTACTTCAGTAAATTAAAGGGAGCATATCCATTTAATTTCTGCCAAATTTGAGTCCCTGATTGGTCAAGGTTTGACCTGGTTTAACTTGCAATCATGTAGAGCCTGAAAATGTTCTTAAAATCTTGTGTAGCTACACTTCAGCATGAGAGCTTCTAACCCAGAAGCCCAATACATGCATTTACATAGATTTTAATTGGAAATGACTGCTTGCTGAGGATAGTGTGAACATTGCATTAGGTTGAGGTGTGAGCGGCAGTAAACTAATGGGAGAGCATGTAAACCAAGAGCTCTCAGCAACAGAGAGGAGAAAAAAAAGAGAAGCTGGGTTGGATTTTTTTTTTTTTTTTAATTTCAAAGTGGCAAATATAGTTTAGTGACATCTGTGCTCACCATGCATCTTTGAACAAGGAGAAGAGTGTCGTTCCAGCTCCTCTGTGCAAACTTCAGCTGCAGGTTGGAAATTAAGGCGTTTCTCCTCATGACTGTGAACAAAAAAAAATAGTTAACAAAATAAATAACATGTCTTATTAATATAACTTCATATTGGATTGGTGATACACTTACCAACATTTAAGTAAACATCTAAACATGTCCATTCAGAGAAGTTTATTCAAGAAAATTGCACGTGTGACACCTGCCGCCATTTATGCCAATTAACCGGTATTTACCATTTACCGTACTAACACTAATGTTTTTAATCTCTTTTACAATAACAGAAGAAGTTGGATCAATTATTGTCTTTCTTCATAAATGTATGTTTAAATGAATCACTCCAGACACAAAAGTGAGCTGACTGTAGTCTGGCTCTCCCAGGCGGGCGGGCGTTGTCAGCAGGAGCCAAGCCCACAGGAGGTGCAGTCTGTCTGCTGCTGCTCACAGCGACCAGTTAGCCACACAGCTAACCATGAGCTAACGAGCAGCTAGCTGCCACTTTTTTATTTTACCACCACAATTCCGCCTCGACTCTTCCGCCTAGGGGAATACTTCGGTGTACCAGTAGGTGTTTCCTCTCACAAAGCTCATTGTTCCATCTGCCTCAGCTGATTCCTAATTCCTCTTTTTAGTCCGTCGTTTACTTTTGATTAGCCGCTCGTTAGCTAGCTCTTCGCCTGTGTGGCCGCTCTGCTGATATCGACTAACAAATAACTGCTGAGTTTGAAGCCCGTGTTCGAGCATCTGTTGCTGCTCAAAAGCAGAGCCGGATCTCAATACTTCCACGCCGAACCGGTACGTTTTCAAACTTCAGTAACTATTATTCCCAGCTCAGGTGCCGCTAACCTGACTGTTAGCTACATCGAAAAGCAGCTAGCTACCTTTATTGACAGCTGCTAACTTGTTAATAAGTTACCCACGTTAATGGAGAGTTTATGTGGACGTCCGTCCGACTGTGTCCCATCATTTCAACGGTCGCCCGTTTAGTCATCAGTCCAGCCTTATCCTTTTCTTGGCGTGTCTGTTATTGTCGTTTAAATCCAGCTTCATGACAGGGAGGTCATTATAATCACTGCTGCGTATGAATGACTGTCATTATGTGCTATTCTCTTAATGCAAATCCACAAATCTTGATGCCACGAATTGATCCTAATTTTTTTTTTCATCATTTTTATTATTTCATTTATTTTTATTTATATGAAGGTTTCCAAAAGCTGTGAAACTGCAGAAACGCCTCTTTAACTAGCTGACATTGAAACTTTCAATCATTCTGCTCCTTTAAACTATTATCTTAATGGAGAATTGGCTTCATTGTTAAATTGTTAAATCGACTGTCGGTGCTCTGGTCCATTTTTGTCAATTTGTCTAATGATGTATTGGCAGGATTCCCGTGTTTATCTCTGATCCCCAGAGGTTTTGCTTAGGCCTGTTAAGCTCAGGGCCTCCCTGTCTCACACGCACATTTCTGGACCATCATTCTTTTCTCATCTGACAGACCATAATCATAAAATAATTTGTAAACATCTGTAATTTGCATCTGATTTGATTTACTGCTAGAAATAAACTTCTAGATGCTTTAGAGTGTTTGCAAAATGGTGTTTTCCACGTCTAACTTTTCTCATTTTTCTAGTTTTAAATAACTCTGTTTAGTTGCTTGTAGGTAATTTTTGCCTAAAATCAAATATTTTAACTTGCAGTTATGATATGGTGTTTCCTACAAGTCCTTGACTTTAGTTTTGTTCCTCTTGAATTAAAAAATCAAGTCACATTTGATGTCTTTTTTCTAGAACGTTGCAGAATTTTTTTAAGTGATGCAGAAGCAAAGATTGGTCCACTTTAACAGATAGGTTACATGTATTTTGGTTTATCTAACATTTAAATGGGTGTGTATTCAGACTGGACATACTTGGTTTGTTTAAAGTGAACCAGAGTTCGTTTCCCCCAATAATCCAGAACAAACTTTCCGTCTAAATACACCCAAGCAGACCCTGGTCGGGGACCAGGAACTGCTCTTGAACCCATCTTTCGAGGTGGTCTCGGTTCATTTCCAATCTAACTGAGCTCCGGTTCTCTGTCTGAATAGGCTCTATGCTCGGAGCAGAACAACTGGTCCAAAACGGCCACCGTAGGCAGGCATTACGGGAACATAGCAACCGATGAGACACAACAACTCACTGAAATGTGGTCAGATGAATGCAGGCTGACTAAAACAACTTTGAACGCAATACACAATGTTTCTCACTCTGTTTTCCAGACAATCTACATGTCATAAACATTTACCAGCGTATCTTATTGGTTGTCGCCTCCTCAGTAACCTTCTTGCAGCATGTCTCTGCTGTACCAAAGTAGTAATAAAAGTATTGTACCTGACCATTGTTCAAAATTGATTAACAAAATATAAAGTTTGAAAAAATGAACTATCCTGGCATGGATTGCAAGGCGTAGGCACTTCCTGCCTCTTGTTGCTTTGTTTCACCCTCATAATTCCTGACTGAAGAGATTTCCAGTGACGTGGTTTCGTCTACAAGCTTTGCTTCGACACAGAAATGTCTGCTTGACGGCAGTTTGAATACAAACCACATGCAAGTTTCAGGACTCGATCCGGACCATATTAAGCGGACTTAATGCGGACCAACAGACTTTTCCAGTCTGAATACACCCTAAGATTATCTTAATTTCTCAACCTTCATTAAGCTGTTCACACATTAATAACTTGTATTTGCATTCTTCTTGCAGGAAAGTCTTAGAAATGATGATGCTATTTCTTTTGTTTTGTTTTAATCTCCACAGGACTTTTAAGTCCCTTTCTGCAGCTGGATATTTTCCAAGGTCTTCATTTCTTCCAACTGCCTTCTGTCTCCTGCTTCACTACATCATGGCAGCTGCAAAACCAAAAGGGCAGAACTCTCTAGCCCTCCACAAAGTGATCATGGTGGGCAGTGGAGGAGTGGGGAAGTCTGCGCTGACTCTGCAGTTCATGTACGATGAGGTGAGCTGCTCATCACTGACTAATGTCAGAGGAGATCTTCAGACTGTAACCCTTTAATGCCTTGTGTTCCAGTTTGTTGAAGATTACGAGCCCACTAAAGCAGACAGTTACAGGAAGAAAGTGGTGCTGGATGGAGAGGAGGTGCAGATTGACATCCTTGATACGGCCGGCCAAGAGGACTACGCAGCCATCCGGGATAATTACTTCCGCAGCGGCGAAGGTTTCCTCTGTGTGTTTTCCATCACAGAACTGGAGTCCTTTGCAGCAACAGTCGACTTCAGGTCAATGTTTTTTGATGCCGTTTCAGATACGCGCTTCTAAAATCATCAAACTCAAAGCTTTCTGTCTCTCATCCAAAGACTTCTGCAGACATTTGACTTTATTATTGTCCAAATAAGTTATTGTTTTTGGGCATCACATGGTCTTCCCATCAACTACAATTCAAAGGTCCAAAAAAAGCACACTCCTGTATAAAGTGGGCATGTAAAGAGTGGGAGATTGGGGGTTTGAAATCCAAAGTTGGGACATACCAAAGGCTCAAATGGGACTCGATGCCTCAAACCTGAGTGTGGTTTCTGAGTATGGCTGTGTCTGCAGTTTACCTCCTGGGAATGAGGGGAACATATTTTGCACACCAAGGTCTGAGAAAACTGATGGGAATTTAAGGTTAACTAAAACAAGTTTTTGTGTATTAAAAAATGGCAAAACTGATAATAAAAACATTAACTGCAAAAGTTGTTGGGCTCAGTGCCAACGGCTAAATTAACTACAAAAAGTTCTGTTTAGTGACAAAACTGTTCTCATTTATAGCTTTTATGAATGACATGCTGGATTATCTGAATAATTGTATTTATTTATTTAAATAGGTATTTAACCGTTAGTAGTCTCTGAAGTTGGCGGTGAGGTTGCCATTCACATCAGTTATTTACAATGATGTAGGAAAGACACACACACACACACACACACACACACACACACACACCCACCCCCTGACACACACATTAGTATAGTTATCATTCACAATTTGATGTGAAGGTTTCAGAAAGTTGTTAACTTTAAATATTTTGGTTTAAAACAAAGATAATTGCGAATCCCTTTGGAATATATCATTGGAACATATTACATAGTTCAGTGCAGGTTTTTTTTTTTTTTTCACTTCATTTTAACTTTGTTCTTTTTAAATTGTCCCTACATGTTTAATATGTTGTATAAAATCAGTTTGATCTCATCTTGATATTTTTTGCTGTGAAAAATGACTGAATTTACCACTCAGGATAGACTGGACAATTTCAGATACATAGTGTAATTTTTGGGTAATACAGTGAAAAAACATCTGTTTAAAAAAAAAAAAAAACAAACAAAGCTGCAGTTGTACTAAGAAGATGGATATCAAGTATTGCCACAAACTGTTTTAAAGATAAATTATTATAGCAACTTGTTAAGTAGAAAAAAACCTCAAGAAGTCCCTAATTCTTGAAGAGCCCCAAGTTTTTGCAGTTCAAATCTTTCCCATAATGCTTTTGCTATTCTTAAGGACAATTGGATAAAAAAACGTAAAACTATCAGAAACAATCTTACATTGTCATAAATTAAGTCACTGACTTTCGTCAGCTCATGCAAGCAGAATTTGAATGACATTAATCATGTTTGGGGGCATTGGCTGTTTTGCAGGGAGCAGATTCTGCGGGTGAAAGAGGACGAGAGCGTGCCCTTCCTCCTGGTCGGAAACAAGTCAGATTTGGATGACCGGCGGCAGGTCAGCGCAGAGGAGGCGAAGGCCCGCGCAGAGCAGTGGGGAGTGAGCTACGTGGAAACTTCTGCCAAAACTCGTGCCAATGTTGACAAGGTTTGTGTCACTACGCTAAGAAATTCATTTGTTGTGTTGACAAAGGAATACAACTCCTTTTTTTTTCCTAGGTGTTTTTTGACCTGATGAGAGAAATCCGAGCGAGAAAAATGGAGGACAGCAAAGAGAAGAACGGGAAGAAGAAAAGCAAAAGTTTGGCCAAAAGAATCAGAGAGAGATGCTGTATTTTATAGTGGTGTTATATAGCAGGCCAGACGCTGAAGTACATACACATTTCTCAGACTTCTGCATTTTTTTTTTGTGCCCAAACCTGACCATAACTTTGTGTTAGAGGCTGTCAGGACATCTGACCGAGGGTCGGGATGGAGTACGATGGCACTCCATACACCACTTATAGCTCTAACTTCTTATGTTCTGACACTCCAAATATTTCATCTTCCTTATTCCTTTCTCAACAAGTGTAATTAGATGGATGATGTTTTTTTTTTTTTTTTTTTTTTTTTTTTTTTTTAAATTAGGCCTAAGCTTGATATTAAGCCCTGACAAGCTTTCATTGTATAGTTTTGTGTGAACAACGTTGCAGCGCATTTTGACTGAAAAAGAATTTAGAAAAGGAAGATAAAACTGGAACTTCAAGCTGAAAAGCCCCAATCCATGCTCACATTACACCATCTTTGCTTAAGATAAGTAAACAGTCAGTTGCAGTTCAAGTGCCACCAAGGACACGCGCAATGTCACGGTGGAAATGAAATTTAATGCCATTCCTTTTCCAAATTCCTTCTTACTTTGCAAATATTCTATATGGAAGGCTTTTTTTTATTTTATTTTTTTAATATTCTGTCTGTGATTATCACATGTAGAAAAGAGCACTAACGCTTCCACTTCCTATTCTCTTCTCCAGGTCACCTTGTGTCCTCAAATGCACAAATAATCTTCACCCTGTAGGGGATTTAAAACACTTGAACTTTTCAGATATTTTTCAGCTTTTGGTTAATTTCATTTACATTTTTTTTTCTTTTCAGAATAGTGGAATCTCTGGTGCTCTGATAAAAGGTGATTCCATAACACTAAACCTTTTACACACTGCACTCATTCATAAAGAGAAAAAAAAACAGCTTCTTTTAAACTAACTAATTGCTGACTTAATTGTCCCTCTTTTTTTAATTTCTCATTTGTGTTCAAAACGTTGGAGTATTCAAGCAGAATACTTTAAAAAATGAGACTGAAGTGAAGTGGTACCTGTTCAAAAATGATGCTGTCGGTTACCAAAGAAAACAGCTAGCTAGTTCAAACAAGTGCCCACTCACTAATGTAAGTGTCTGAAAACCTGCCATAGAGAAAATGGATTTTAAAAAAGCACTACAATATCTGTGTGAAAACTAAAAGAGCAACAAGGTGTCATGGAAAGCAAAATATTTAGCTCTGGATCGCCTGTGAGGAAATGCAAGGTTATGATGGCTTTAGTAATCCTGTGCATTGCATCACTGTTGCCTCTCTGTCCATTGTGAATGTGAATAACGTCCACTTTCTCGTCCCGTTTGCCCGTAATCTGACGGCTCATTCATGGATTCTACATTTGTTCGTGTGGCAGACCCGTGTGACTTCTGCACATTTGAGTCAGTCAAAGGCTCTTTTGACAGCATTAAATTGAAATTCCAAATAAAAGATCAGCATAAAGGAAGTGATTTTCATGCACAGATGCAGAAACCATGAATTTGACTGGTTTGTGTTGTAGATGTTCTTCAGTTTCATTTATTCCTTTTGCAGCTTGTGCCAGGCTACTCTGTGTTAACGTGACGTAAAACCACCTCTTTGGTATCGAAACTTTTAGGTGAATCTAAGTAAACTAAAAGAATAAATGTCATGTGATTCAAGGCAAGCATTGTACTCAGAAAAAAAAACAAATCTACCCTTTTTATTGTTGACTGAACCTCAATTTTTTTATTTTATTTTTTTGGATTTATTTGGAAATGGCTCATGATTTTACTTTGGTGTGAGGCCAAAAGGCGCCCCCCACAGGCTGTTGTCACTCTGCCTCCACTCTATTTAAACTTAAAGTCTATGCAAAAATGTTGCTTGATTTGCAAAAGAGGGAACCTGAAACTGAAGTTGGTGTCCATAAACTACCTTAAAAAGCTGGAGTGTTTTGAATGCACTTTAGCTCCAATGAAAGAGGGTTGTGTAACGCTGTGTTACCCAGAAGTTATAACTCTTGAAAAATATCTAACTTTTTACTATTACTGTGCTTGTGTTCATCCAATGTTCGGTGTGATTGTTTAAAAGTTGAAACGAAGGAATGCTTGTGGAGTTTACTGAAGAGCACACAGAGGAGTAATTTGGATGTGAACCTTGGAAAGCTTTCTTAGGGCTCGTCTCAAATCAGCTGAACGTTAAAGCAACCGGCACAGACGGATTTTACTTGTCATGGGCACTAGAACATCCTTTTTGAAGTAACTAGCATCGTGCTTGCTTAATGTACTATCACCTTAACAGACTCATCTACTTTTAGGTGGAAAATCCTAACTTTTTTTTTTTTATTTTGTGCATAATTTTATTGACTTTATGGCCCAAAATGTTCAACATGATGCAAAATAAAATGTTTGTGTGAAAGCTATGAGCAAACTATCCCACTGGGTATTCAAATACCTTAGGTTTGCCTTTTATATAAATACCTGTAAATGGAAAAACAAATGTGTATGTCTTTTGGCTGGATGGTTGTATGTATGCCATCAGTTTAATGTTTCCTTCATGTTTACTTTTTTAGCGTAACCACTAATGTAGCCTTTTTGTGAATGCAAGAGGTGAAGCTTACATTTCAATTCATTTTTGTGAGTTATTTGAAAGTGGCTAATAAAATGGATATTACTAATATCTTTAACTGTATTTTTTTCCCCAGCTATTTCAACTTTAGTGAACAACTCTACAGAGCCCCTACAAGGATGCTGAATTAAAAAAATAAATAAATAAATAAAAAAAATTAATATTCACAGCCATTGCTCAATACTTGGATGCTGAACCTTTGGCAGCAATTACAGCCTCAAGTCGTTTAAAATATGACACCACAAGCTTGGCACACCTTTCTTTGGACAGTTTGGCCCATTCCTTTTTGCAGTACTGCTGAAGCTCCATCTGGTTGGATGGGAAGCGTGGGTGCACGGCCGTTTTTTTCTTTCTTCTATTATTATTTTACAAATTAGAATTGTCAATAAGCTGATAATTAATATTAACATTTATACAATTGTTAATACCTTTTCTAATTTAAGTTAGAGTACAGGGTCAACGTTTTTTTAGGTCTTCTTCTTTTCACTACTTTTGCGGCCTTTATTGTTGTTTACCTCGTTTCTGATAATATTCTGCAATAGGTTTAAAAAATCCATCAACAACAACAATAAAACCCTTCAGGAAATAAAATGTCACACTTTCATTTAAAATAATCACGTTGTTCAATTTTGAAGGGAAGCATTTCCCCTTGTGGTGGCGTATGCTATGACGTGACTACGCACTGAGATCCTATTGGTTCGTCTCTACGTAGAAGGCCCAGGTTTTGAAAGCTCTGGCCCTAGCGAGTTGTACCGTTAGCAACATTGAAGTTGGAGTATTTTGAAATAGATTCAAGGAAAATTTCCCTCGAACGCTCCTAGCTACAAGTTATCTGACCGTGTTCTGGGATTGTGGATGATGTTAAAAGACGGAGACAAGTCTTCACGGTGAAGTTTTAAGCGCACGCGCCTTTGAATGTGTTGCTTCATATTTACTGAGTTGAACTCCACAGAAGGAGAAAAGAAAAGCCGACCGGCTAAGTTGCTAGCAGGGAGCTCGTCCCCGACCTCACTTCCTTGTTGCATCTACGAGTGTGATGGAAGGCAAGAAGAAGTTTTTATGTAGGCGTTTGACTTTAACTGTTCGTTTTTAAATGCGCATTAACAGTTTTTTTTATGGAGAGTTAAAATTAAAAGACGTTGGTTTTAAATTGGCAGTTGTTTTGAGGCGTTACGAATGTTCACCATGAAATGGAAAACCACTCTGTAGCCGAACGGTTAGCTTCGGCAGACTAGCGGGCTAAACCGACTAGCCTTCGCCACCAGATCCAGGATATGTTGTTTTTTCTTTAACTGGAACACGACGGTTAAGTATTAAGTTAGTCGTTATTAATTACTTGTGACTAAATTGTTAGCCAATACGGAACACCAATATTGTCTATATCAGCAGTTCAATAGCTTCTTAATGCTAAAGCTTTTGATTTAAGCTAGCTGTAACGTCAGCTTAGTAGCCACAGCTAGCCCAATGTTGTGTTTTATGAATCGACAGGGGGACATAGTTCTGATTTTATAAACTTATTCTTAACTCAGCCTTTATTTGAGACATAAATGCCCAACTCGGAGCTGCTTCGCGACGGACGGGGACGGAGCCCCTCCGAGCTGCAGAATGCTAACAGGCAGGGAAGGCGCAGCAAAGCGGGGAGCGGTACCGCTCCGCGAGACAGGCGCCGCGAGAAGGGACGGTCGTCCGCTTCCCGGAGAAAGAAGCGCAGGCAGCAGAAGGATCGACACTTGTGGCATTCGGTCACAACAGAAGGCCCCGACAGAAGAGCCGATTTCGATAAGGAACTTGAACTTCGGACATTAGTAGAATATGACGACGTGAGCTCCCAGTCAGAACGATTTTCCGGGAGCCCCTCTCCCAAAATTGACCCTCATGCTGAGAATCTGACAGTGGATCGCCTCAGCACCGTTAACTTTGGGGAATACAATGGACCGGCCTCCCTAGAAAGGGGTCAATTAAGAGACCGAGATGCATTATACCTCAGTAAAGAAGAAGCAAGAGGACCATCCGAGAGGAGCAAACAAGAGAAGGAGTTTGCCAAGAAAAAAGATCACCAGAGTCGTGAAAGAGACTCCATAAAGGTCAGAACTGGAGGAAGCCTAGGCGGCTCTAAAAATTCTACAAGGAGCAGTGACAAAAATGGCAAAAGAACATCTTCATCTTCTCAACCTGCAGATAAAAAGAACACAAAAAGACATGGAAGTAAAACTAGATCCGATAAAGAGACACCGTCTGCGTACAGAGAAGCTCCACAGTCTTATCGAGACGACCGCGAAGACCCCAGGGCATACAGAAGAAGCCCTGGTTTTAAAACTGAAAGTCCCTATGGGACATCCTATTCCTTTAACTACCAGTCTCCTGGTAATTATACCCAGCTGGGATCTAGAAGAAGTCCAACTTATGGAAGTAAAAGACATTCTCCCAGTTCCACGTATTACAGCCGGGACGAAGTGTATGGTGGATATGGAATGCCAAAGTCACCCAGTTCGTATTCAAGCAACAAGAGGAAGCGATCCCCTGCAAGCCCAGCCAACTGGAGAAGGTCTCCAAGTTACGGCCGACACAGCCCTTTCGAACAAGGAGAGTTCGCCTCAAGTCCGTATGGAAATCGGAGAAAATCTCGGAGTCCATACAGGAAATCCCTGAGCCCAAGTCCAGATGTCAGGTGCGTTTCTTTAACATTTTTATTTGATTTGTATTCATTTGTTTATTATTAATTTCTTTGTAAAAATGTTTTCCATAAGCCATAAACGTATCATAACTCGTCCTGCTTTTCAGCCTAAGTTTTCATCCATGATTCTCTCTGCAGGAGACCTCCAAGGTCACGCAGCAGAAGTCCATTTTCATCTTCAAGGCACTCGCGCTCCCACAGCCGCCATCGACACTCTCGCTCCCGCAGTCGCCCTTCCAGCCTGTCGCCAAGCACACTCACCTTCAAAACCAGTCTCGCCGCTGAGCTTAGCAAGCAGAAAAAGGCCAAAGCCGCAGAAGCAGCCGCAAAGGCCAAAAACTCGAGCAACACGTCGACACCAACCAAAATGTCTTTGTCTGCTCTCCAACCCAGTCCCAAAACCAACCACACGGCCAAGAAGGGACGCCCCCCCTCCCCACCTGCCCCGGAGAAGGGACCCCGGACCCCCACATCCAGCCAGCCTCAGTCTCCTGGAGAGAAGTCTTTAAAAAAGACAGCAGAACACCAGAGCAACATTAAGGGAAAAGAGGAGCTTCTACACAAGAAGAAAGCACCAGCATCTGGGCAGATCAAAGACAAGGAAAAAGCCACTGGCCCAGTTATCTCCACTCTGCCACAGCTGCCACTGCCCCAAATAACCACTGAAAACACAGACAAAGGAGACAAGTATGTAACCCCTCTACTCAATTGAACACTTTATTTTAGTCTCCATGCTGTTCTATGAAATTGCTTTATTGTTTACTCTTCTCCATTCATAGTTTGAAGGACGCCTCACTTTCTGGCAAAAAGAAGTTGGAGAAAAAATCACGTCAACTTCTGACTGACCTCCCTTTACCCCCCGAACTCCCCTGCCCCTCGGTTTCTCCAAACAGCCCGCCCGATAAGCTGGAAAAGTCCCAAACACTTCGTCGAAGACCGAAGTAAGTTCTTGTTCCTACAGCTCACTGCAGGTTTAGAGACCCACTCCAATGAAAATTGAGTTTTTTTTTGTTTTTTTTTTACGTGTTCTTCTGGCATTTTTCTAATGATGGAGGGCATATATTCAGAAAATTAAGTTCAGAAATGCATTTCTGAGTATTTCTATATTCATACTGGTCTTAATACAGAGCAGATCAAATGCAGTTTGAAAAGATTGTAGCTGTGACAGAAAATACACTGAGCTGGTCACAAGCTCTCTGCTCCGCTCCATACTGTTGCATGCACTTGCAGACAAATATATCCATCCATCTTTGTTTTCCTCATCTGAGCTGGAATCTGGATCAAAACTGCAGATTCTGTAGCTCCAATATTACTTGCCATTTTTGTTGTAACGATAATGTTAGGTTGGGAGTGTGAGGGACTGTAAGATAGCAGGAAAGCGTGTAAACGTATAGGTGATGGGAAATAGGGCTAGGTTGCTCTATGCCAGGGGTCTCAAACTGGCGGCCTGCAGGAAAATTGCTGTCCCCAAGGTCATATTTTGTGGCCCCCGCCATAATATGAAAGTTTAATGTTAGTGCGGCCCGCCAGTTTTGTATGAATGGCTTTTTACAGTGTTGTGTGCGACTCTGACAAACCGACCAATCATGATGAGGTATATGGCTGTTTGTGGGCGTGGCATTGACCGGGCTAGAAGCAGGGAAACATTTAGGGCAGGATACCTGAAGGTGCTTGCACCCCGGCTGCGTCGACTCATGCGCAAGCAGCCACTTTGAATGAAAAGTCAATGCAAACGTGCGTAGAGCAGAATATGTGCATTTGCACTGACTTTTCATTGAAAGTGGCTGCTTGCGCACAAGTCGACGCAGCCGGTGTTTAAGCACACCCCCTCCCCAAACCACATTGAGTTCCTTACTTTTCTTTTTAGAAAGTGTCTGTTGGGATGCAATTTTCTCAATACAGTCAGCCAGTGCTGAACTTTTTTTTGGCTACACAGGCTGGGAAGAAAGGTTAAGGTTAGGATAATGGTTGGTTAATACATCAAATGCTATCTGACTGTGTCAGCAGGAGTGTAGTGAGGGCTTTTGCCCGCAAAAGCCCTCACTACACACTGTGTAAAATTCCAGTTGCGGGTGACGTCACCAGCATGTGTCGCTTACTGCAGTGACTGGCGCAATTCCGCTCTATTACATATTCAAAATTGGGAGCACATACTTGTGCCAAATGCTCTTTTCTACCTTTAACTTCAGTAGGTCCACATACAAGTTCAGACTTACGGACAGTCATCTTGAAGCCAAACTGAGCCTCTCAGCTACTTCCTCCATCAACCCATTGTGACACAACTATAGAGAGAAAGCACAGCCAAGTGTCCAGTAAGAAGTAGGCAAGAGAAGCCATGTTCAGAAGAACCCATTAATGGAGGTTAAAGAACTGTAAAATTTAAGTCTTATTTTATGTTTAATAGTTAAAATGTAGCAGTGTTAATAAAACTGTGTTAATATGGATGTTTAAATCTGAATGCAGCAGAAATAGAACACTGAATAAACAGAAAACAGACATTTTTTATGGATTTACTTACTTAATGATTTTATATTTATATATTTCTTGATTGATTTTATCATAATTTTGTACAGAAAGCAGTTAAACGTGCAGTACATTTACATACAAATTTACAACCAAGGGATTTAACTGAGAAAGTTATAAACTTGTTTACACTAGGGTCCTTTTTCAGCTTGTTATGTGTTGTAAAATAACATTTAAAAAACAGAGAAGATTAGAATTTTTTTTT
The DNA here is from genome assembly GCA_014656515.1 of Oryzias celebensis. Taxonomy (NCBI): domain Eukaryota; kingdom Metazoa; phylum Chordata; class Actinopteri; order Beloniformes; family Adrianichthyidae; genus Oryzias; species Oryzias celebensis. The sequence goes on along the minus strand of BNCR01000012.1, from coordinate 28,424,758 downwards.
TTTTATTTTTAAACCAAATTAGCATTGGTCTCCCAGACACCCACAAGCTGCGCGTGTGTGCATGCACGCTGAGGTTGCAGCCCAGCCTCAGCCAGACTCTGCCTTCATTGGCCATAAAGTAAATTGAGTTTGAGATCCCTGCTCTACGCCAACAGTCTCAACTACAACTCGGAGGTGAATTTCTATGAAAACGACGCAGGTTATTTGATTTTGACGAACAGCATACTTTTAGACCACTCAGAACACTTTTTCAATGGACCAGAACATGATTGCAGTGTTTTTTTTATTTTTATATCGACTCAATGGTTGTTTCCTTTTTCTACTTTTACCAGAATTTGTGGCCCAAGATATGGTGAGATCAAGGAAATTGAGATAGATTGGGGTAAACGATGTGTGGACAAGTTTGAGATCATTGGAATCACAGGAGAAGGCACCTACGGTCAAGTGTACAAGGCCAAAGACAAAGACACCGGTGGGTTTTCTGAAAAATGTTTGCTTTATCTACAAGTTTAATCAATATGTGTGTTTTATTTTTTAAATAAAAAATGTTAGAAAAAGATTGATAAGGAATGTACATGTTGAGGAAAATGACCGGATTCATTCTTGTTTGTTTCTTCTGTTGATTAGGTGAGATGGTGGCTTTGAAGAAGGTTCGTCTGGACAATGAGAAGGAAGGCTTTCCAATTACAGCCATCAGAGAAATTAAGATTTTGCGACAGCTCAATCACAAGAGCATCATCAACATGAAGGAAATCGTCACGGACAAAGAGGATGCTGTGGATTTTAGGAACGATAAAGGTCGAGCATCTAATTTCTTAGCTTTTAACATTTAAAACTTGTTTTAAATTTATAAGATTTGTGAAGTTAACATCTTTTTTTACATTTCAGGTGCTTTCTATCTGGTGTTTGAATACATGGACCACGACCTGATGGGTCTGCTGGAATCTGGCCTGGTTCACTTCAACGAAAGCCACATCAAGTCCTTCATGCGACAGCTGCTGGAGGGTCTGGATTACTGCCACAAGAAGAACTTTCTGCACAGAGATATCAAGTGCTCCAACATTTTGCTCAATAACAAGTGAGGCTCAAGGCAAAAATCGCAGCATTGTCTTGTACAACCTCAGCTTACCTAATTGTTTTTCCCTCCTAATCAGGGGTCAAATAAAGCTGGCAGACTTTGGTCTGGCTCGGCTTTATAACTCAGAGGAGAGGTGAGTCTTGTGTTTTATAACAACCACCAGAACTTTCTGATAATTCATTTGTTTTTTACTTGCGTGTGATGGTGTTTGCGCTTTCAGTCGACCATACACTAACAAAGTGATCACGCTATGGTACCGTCCTCCTGAGCTGCTTCTGGGAGAAGAGAGGTACACCCCTGCCATCGATGTGTGGAGTTGTGGGTAAGAGCGCAGCTGACGTTTATTTAAAGTAGGGCTGGGCAATTAAACGATAGCCTTAGAAATCGCGATAGTACTTTTTCTCAATAATAAAATGAGCCTATCACAATAGACTTTTATTTTGAAGGGTCTGAAATCAACACCTGCCAGTCTAGAGCATTTTCCCCTCTTTGGCGAGTAAAAGTTAGGCTATTCACCACATGGAGAGTAAATGTTTTTGTAAACTTAGTCATGATAATCAGCTCTTCTTTTAGTGAATTTTTTTTGTCCTCTTTCTCTCTACCGTCTGCACAATAGGTAAAAAAAAAACACTCCTCCCCTTCACTTCACCTGTGCAGCGTTAAGTTTGGCTGATGAAACAGTGGAATATATGGCGATTTATAACAGGATCCAGTCAGAACTAGAGGATAAAGCTGCTTCAATTAAAGCAGCAACAGACAGATTAATAAAATGTGTTGATTTGGAAACAGCGCTGTTGTTGGACACTAATGCTATGATGCTAGCTTGTTAGTCACTAATTCTATGGTGCTAACTAACTGTTTTGTGTGTCCTGTGTGATCACAGAGCGATTTAAAGTCTGACAGTATTTTCATGGAGCAGTCTTTATGACACGGCGGATAAATATAACAAGATTAATTCATAGTTCATTCATAAAAACAGTATTTTCTAACAGAGTAACCTGCTCGACAAATTGTGCAGAAGGACAATTTGAGTTCTATTTCAGTTTCCTAAACAGGAAATACCACCAACTTTTTTTTCCCACCAAAAGTAATGCAACCGAGCATGCTCAATCCCAGAATGAAATAAAGGATAATTCTCCAGCAAAAACAAGAAGGGTGCAGCAGCAACAGTCTTAACTACGAGATGAAATTCTGAGAATTTGCATTTAGTTCCTTGCCTATTCAGAGGATGTTGACAAAAATGTTTGTCAATTTGATGTTTGTTTTATTAAACTTGAAAACATTAGAATTTATTTGTAGAGTTAATGCTTTGTTTTTCAATGGAACTGATCAAGCAGTTTGGTGTTCTGTTTTATTCATGTTCTCTTTTGAAACTTGAAAGCTTTTGCTTTAATTTTCAGTTTAGTATGTAATATTTATGCCTTTTTTGTGTTCTGGTGAAAAAAAACTGTTGCATCATGTTCCTTCAGTGCATGTTATGTTTAAAGTATAATAGGAAATAATTATTTAAATCTAAACAACCTGTTGATGATTAAGCATTTCTCTAATGAGCCACAGAGCGTTCAAATTAAACCAATATAGTTATTTAATTTATATTGTAATATTGTCGTTATCACCTGATGTGCAAAACCAATATTGTGATATAAAAAATTCACCATCGCCCAGCCCTAATTCAAAGTGAGCTTGTGATCATCTGTTGTTTCATGCTGATAATCATTTCACAGGTGCATTCTGGGAGAGCTGTTTACAAAGAAACCAATCTTTCAAGCCAACCAAGAACTTGCACAGTTGGACCTCATCAGGTGAGAAGAAGCTACATTTTTTGAAGTTTTTCATGTTTGTGCCATCAGTTCTTTTTAGTGAAAACTTCTTTTTTTTTCTTTTTTTCACCGATTCATCTTTTTTAATGACACAAATCAACAAGAAAATATCATGTAATGTAGGAATATTAGGTGTTTTTGAGTGGAGTCACTCTTCACTCCATAATATCACTTTGCTTGTTTCAGTCGTATTTGTGGCAGTCCATGTCCAGCTGTGTGGCCAGATGTCATAAAGCTTCCGTTCTTCAACACCATGAAACCAAAGAAGCAATATCGAAGGCGGCTCAGAGAGGAGTTTGCTTTGTAAGTCGGTTAAGACAAGTCGTGGCTTTTATTTTTTCAAATAATGTGACTCTATAATAAACCTGATGGCCATGTGGTCGTCCAGCATCCCTCCGGCAGCCTTGGATCTGTTTGACCATATGCTGAACCTGGACCCTGGCAGACGCTGCACTGCCGAACAAGCGCTGAGCAGCGAGTTTCTCAAGGATGTGGATCCTGACAAGATGCCTCCTCCTGAGTAAGCTCTCGGTCGTGTTAATCTCATAGCATTTTTCCCCAAGTTTTCTGATTTTTTTTTTTTTTTTTTTTTTTAACTTTAAAAAAAAAATGTTTTTTTTCAGCCTCCCCCTTTGGCAGGACTGTCACGAGCTGTGGAGTAAGAAACGGCGCCGGCAGAAGCAGATGCCTGAAGAGCTGGTAGCTCCAAAAGCGCCACGGAAAGAGCTGGGTCTTGATGACAGCCGCAGTAACACGCCTCAGGGGTTCACAGCTTCTGGTGCCATGAAGACCCAGAATGCAGCAGCTTCTGTGCTGCTCGGTGAGGACTGTTTACTAAATGTGCTTCCAGGCCTTTGACATGGCGTGAGACTCAGCTCTGCTGATGTGTTTTACTATTGTGTATGTTGTGTTTTAGAATTGTTTTGCTTTGCTTTTATCTGGTGGTAGTTTGCCAAATCTACATAAACCTTCAAATGCAATCAGATCTTTGTTTATATTCTATACAACCGGACTTAGTTTTCCATGAAGGTCTGAGATTTAAGAGTTTAAAAAAGAAAAGTGTAAAAGGTTGATGGGTGTCTGAGAAAAGTGGATAAAGTGTGAAGTAAGATCGTTTTACAGCCTTAAAGCATCAAGAGATATTGTAAAAAAAAATGAAGATGACTGTTTATTTTAAGGACTTAACTCCTGTAATTGACAAGGGAATGCTATAAATGGAATCTTAAGGATTTAAAACTAATTGTTTGATTTTTGGTTCATTTAAATTAATTGCTTAATTATTTGGTTAATTGCTTTAAAGAGAAGAAGCAATCTAAAACCTGCTCTATTATGTTTTACTTAGACCTACTGGACTCACTAGAAAATGGTGTTTAACATGTTTTTGTGGAATTTTACTAATGATTGAGGACATTTGTTAAAAAAATTAAGTTTTACAGAAAGCCAGTTTGAAAAAGCTTGTAGGTGGGACCTAGAAGCTGCAATTGGTGGGTCACAAGCTCCCTTCTTCATTCTGAGGCGTTCACTTGTGTTCTTCGTCTGAGCTAGAATCTGGATCTAAACTGTACTGCTGAAAAGCTCCAAAGTTGCTCGCCATTTTTGTTGGACCGCTAACTGGGGGTGTGAGGGGCTGTAATTTAGCAAAAGATCATTTAATCAGATGAATGATGGGAAGTTGGGGCAGGGTTACTGTGTGCCAGCAGTCTTGCCCACAACTCAGAAGCTAATTGCTAATGAATTCCTGCAGCTCTGGAGAAACTGTTCTTAAAACAGTTTAAAAAAAAAGCTAAAAATGGCTTAATCATAACTAAATGACCACTGGGAATACTTTGAACTTTTACTTTTTAGCTCCTAAAAGCTCCTGTAAATCAACAAATTGACCTTTTTTTACCATTCTTCTGCCTTATTCTCTAACTGTGCAGGCTTTGTTTTAACAGATTGTGTGTTTTTACAGAATCTAAGGGTCCAAACTCTCAGTTCACTCAGGAGCAGCTGGCAGTCCTCCTAAACCTCCTGGGTCAGTCCAAAACAGCCCCCACCACCAGCCAGTTTGTCCAGTCTATGAGCACAAAGGTAAACCAGGAGACGTTACAGCTGCTCACCAAAGCCTTAGCTCCCTCTGACCTGTCTGAGCCCCCGCCTCAGTCCGCACCTGCCAAACCTCCCCAGCCCGCTCCACCTGCAGGAGTACCACGCACGCCCCCGCTGCCCAAGCCTCCATCGCCCCCCGTTGCGGCACCGTCGAGTATTCCAGAGGGGGAGGCTGCCGCTGCCACCCAGACAGCCATGACCATGCTGCTTGCGCAACTGCTTCAAGCTCAGAAAGCTCAGAGACCAGAGCTGAGCGACGGCGGAGAAACTGGCGACAGCTGCAACCCCAACGGAGGCATCGTGCCACCTCCACCACCCCCAGAGGTCAAACAACCCCCAGAGCCCAGCCCAGTCTCTCCAGGTTAGAACATTCCACCAAAAGTGAACAGAAAACAAACACAAAGAGGAATATTTTAGTAAAACTTTGTTCATGTTGGCACTAAAACACTAGAACCTGAACATTTAAGCAGGCCACTGTGACTAAATCTTGTTGGTGTTTGTGTGTGTGATTGCAACAGACTAGCAACCTTTCCAGGGGTTACCCTACTTTCACCAAATAGTAGCTGGGATAGGCTCCAGCAGCCATCAGGTTTGAAATATTGATGGATGGATAAGGTTAAAAATTCAATGGAAGTCACATTTTATTGTGAAAAATGTGGTTCTTTATTTCCACATACTTGTGTCTTGCCTCCTTTCCTCTGTGTGGCTCAATTATAGCATCACTGTGATTTACAAAGGAAAGATCCAAGAAAATTAAATTGACACAGTTTTTCACTCAGCACTCACCTTTAACAAGAAAGTTATCTATTTTGAGAGTAAAAAAGTTAAATAATATGACAAGGACGGAAAGAAAATGGTGCAAAACATAAAATTCATTCTTTTTCAAATATCTGAAAAAAAAAACAACTCCAGAGCAGATTTCTTTCTTAGAACAGCCACCAAACCATTTTGAAATCCACTTTAGGATAAGAGATATTATTCAAATATCAAATATTTCAAAACATGTTTTGATTCTTGCTGCAGTTTTTAAGGCATAACTTTAAGACCCACTACAATGAAAATCGTGTTTTGTTGACTTGTTTTGGTGATGTTCTTGTAGCATTTTTCTCATAGTGAATTTAAGATTGAAAAACTGTGTATTTCTTGATTCAAATCGCATTAAATCAGGAGCAGATGAAAACAAGATATTTGAAAAAACTTGGGTTTCTGATGCAGCAACTGCCACAGGCGGGTTAAAGTCTGCTTTCTCTGCTACATATCTGATGTATCCATTTGCAGACAAAGAGATCCACGAACAATTTTTGTTTTCCGTGTCCTTCAGCTGCTGTCTGGCTCAAAACTTAGCTCTGATATCGTTCGCCATGTTTTTGCTACACTGTTACCTTGGGCTTGTGAGGTGCTATGAGCTAGCAGGAGAGAGTGTAAACATAGGGCGGAAGGAGCTAACTTCTGCACCAACTGTCCCACCCACAACCCATATGATCATTTCTGATGAAGCATCCAACACAAAACAGAAATCAACACGATAAAAAAATGCTTTAAAATGTCTGTAATTAATTAATCGGTCAGAGGTCCTGTGTAAATGCTTTTTTAGAGCAGCTTTTCTCTGTTTTGCAGTGTCAGAAGTGGGAGGAGTCTCCATTTTGCCCCCAGACCAGAGACCACCAGAACCTCCAGAGCCACCTCCCCACGCCGATCTGGACTACCGCCAGCCACCACCAGAGCCCAAGCCTTGCCACGCCCCCCCTATGCCCCCCATAAGTGACGGAGTGAGACCCCCAGAACCAGACTATCCCCCTCTTCCTCCTGCAGAGGGTCCAGTGTATGGAGGCGAATACAGCCACCCGCCTCCACATTTCCCGCCTACAGGCTTTGCTGACAGCTACATGGGCCACATGCTGGGCGGAGGCATGATGCCTCACCCTATGAGGGAGGTGTTCAGTGGAGCCACACAGGGTGGCTCCTCCGCCCACCCTGACCCGTTCCCCCCATCAGCACCAGCACCCACCCGACCTGCAAACATGGTCTTCAGTGGAGACAAGGACCACAGGTTCGAGTACAATCACAGCCCTCTGCCCATGGACGGACAGCCCAACCCAAGCGCCCTCCACCTGTACAACCACACCATGGCACGAAAAGACAGCGTCCCTCCACCCCTGCCTATCCCAGCACCAGGACCACCCTGGGGGTCCCCATCTCAAGTCGGGGCTCCTCCTTTACCGCACGGCTTTGTTCCACAAATAAACTCTACAGCAGCAATCAGAGGACGAGGCCTGCCCTTCTGAGGAACATCAGCGTGGAACTGGAGCCTGGTGAGGTCAGATTAGATGGATCTGGAGATGCACATTGCGTTTTAATAATTTAAACCTGTAAGCGTTGTATTTTTTCCTTGTTGAAGGACGGTGGAATAATACCCGTGGAGCTTTTCTGGCTCTTACAGTTTTGGTATTTTTTGTAATCTATTCTGCTGTCTTCAATTAAACTTTGGTTTAGATGTACATGTCAGGCCACGTGAATACCAACTTTTTCTCTGTAAAACTCCAAGGCAGGATAGTATTATTGTTTTGAACTACTGACGGAAGTAGGCAGAAACTGTTTTGGCTTTGAAAGGAATTTGGAAGTGTTGTGTCTGCGCAGTCAGGAATGTGACTGCACACGTGGAATCTTTTTTTTTAAATGCCAAGATTTTGCGGTGACATTGACGGCTCATTTTGGTCGGGCTGCTTGAAGAAAGCACTTCTAACATCTGCAGCAAATCTGCTCTGACATCGCGGAGAACATCTGTTTTTTTTTCCTTTTTAACTTTTTTGGCTGTAAATGTTGTAAAATCATAAGTAAAACATAACCTGAATTGAAAAAGGAAGCGTTTTATTTTGTATTAAATTGTCAGTCCCCTCCTTCTCCCTCGTCTTTTGACAAATGTTTATTAAAGTCACGCCGAAAGGGTGTGGCTCCTTTTTCCAGCCTGTCGATGTGGATGAACAGCGCCACTGGGTGGCAGTGTCCTATCAAGCAGAGCACTGCTTTTGGAACCACATCCTTGCAGTTTCTGTGCAGTCATTCTCACCACACAGAGACCCGGCGGTTCCACCGGCATTGAGGCCTCTCTTTTGAGCATGTGTCCCATTCTCCTTTAGCAAGTGCCTTTAATGCAAATGGGTGAATTGGTAGAGATGTGGTTAAGGGGAGCGCATCACACAGAGTACATCCACAGTCAGAGAGGTGCAACCTGGAGAAGCGAGAAGTGTCCAACAGCTCTCTGCAGATTTTATATGAAAGCATAAACTTTTATTCTAACAGAAACTCCCTTTTGTTGCAGATTTTCATGAGATCTGTCTGATGAGCTTGGATCTAATCAGCTGAATTGTACATCTTTGCTGATTTATTTTAAAGGTTCTTTGATCTAAAACACTACCAACTCCATGGCCGGTCCAAAACGTGGGATAAAACTTGAAACCGTGCTCACGGAGCTGCTTCTGCAGAGTGATTCTCAGGGAGACTTCATCCTGATGCATCTGCTCTTTGTTAACACTCATCACATCTACATCTGGATTGATCGCACGCCACAGAGCCCGTTATGAAAAAGGCGATTATCTCAAGAGGGAATCCATTCCGCAAAGCTAATTCAGAACGTGGAAGATGGCGCGTCTGTGATTAATACAGCGTGGATGATGGATTGCTGAACATTTACTGTTCTTGCGGTGAGCCTGGCTGTATCTTTTTTTTTTTTTGTGTGGTTTGAGAAGAGAACATCTCACACACAGGGTTTGAGTTTAATGCCAATAATTATTTAATTAGGCCTTCAGCTAACATGAAACTGAGAACATTCTCGTAAATCTAGGTCATCAGTTTAATTTGAATTACTCAGCTTTTTTTTCCTTTTTTTTTTGCTCAGTCATGGTTGCAGACATTTTTAAAAGGTTTCTGACATCCAGAGGAGGTTCAGCATCTTCAGAAAGAATGAGTTCATTAGACTTTATTCTGTTTACCAGGAAACTAATAGAGAGACATGTCTGATCAATTAACCAATGATTGAAGAGGACAGGAAGTTGCGTTGAAGTAGCACTCTGATCATCTTTTGATCTATTTTCAAAACCAGTGGTCTTTTATCAAGGATTTTGCAGTTTTTAGCCAAAACCCAAAAACCAGGGTCATTTTCTAGGATGTAGTTTCTGCAGATTGGCAGTAATTCATTAGAAATTCACCTCTGAGTTGTGGGCAGGACTTTTAGTGGAGTAAGCCCACCCCTGGGTACCCGACATCCATCTGTTTACATGGTCTGTTGGTGGCTTACTGCCCCCAATCTGCAACTTTAAACTTCATTTACTTGAAAGCAGAAACCTAAGCGAAATGTTATTTTTCATAGCTGGAAATGGAGCAAAACCGGCAAATGTTTTCAAACAATAGTTTCTCTTTAAAGTGTTTTTCTGCAAAAATGAGTAATAAAAAAAAGTTGGGTTGTATTTTCTCAGTAGCACATCCTCCTTTTTTATTCTAAACTTTTAAGAAACTGAAGGTTTGTTTCTCCTGGGAATTGATCCAAACTTCTTTCAGTCTTTGTTGCAGTTCCTCTTCCTCTGCAGCATGTCCAGGCCTCCAATGCTCAAGTGAATAGAGAAGATCAGACTGACAGTCTGCTCAAGTGAACGAAAGAAAAAACAGTCGTCAAGCTTGAATTAAACTATTCGGTTTGTACTTTTGTCCTGAAACTTTCCTTCATTTACATTTTAAGGGTGGAAATCAACACACCAACTGCTCTGCCACCAACATTATTGGGAATATTTTACCCAAATAATTTACTGAGCATCTCAAAATTTCGCTAAAAGCTACTTAAACCTTTTTTACAGCCAAGTGTGTTCAAATTCAGTCCAGTTTTGTTTTAGGTTTTTGTAAGAAAATTTCCCAATCTGGCAACCCTACAGTTGTTGGGAGACTAAATTATAAATACACACCTCCCTGTAGTTTTAGATTTATAAAGTTTTCAAATGCAGAAGAGTATTTTTTATTTATTTATTTATTTATTGGGGGGGGGAATCCAAAAAGAGAAAAAATGGACACTTTCAATAACCTTTATTTATAAATCAGTCAACATAAACTAAATTTGAGCAAAGTTTTGAATATTAAAAGCTGAAATCCTCCTAGAGATTGTTAAAAACAATCGCATTTAATCTCAAGGCCTTTAATGACAATACATGTCCGCCTTGATTGACATGGTGACTGCAAATTTAGACTTGTCTACACAATCAAAATATAACATCTGATATATGCTGTTTTACCCTGCAATGTATTTAAATACCAAATTTACATAATCCTAGAAACTCGAAAGATTCATCCATCCAACCAATTCATCCATTTACATAACCTGCTGTATCCCTTTAAGGTCACAGGGTTGCCAGAGCCTAACCTGGCTGCTACTGGGCGACGGCAGGGTACACCTGTGACAGGTTGCAAAGGAAGGAAGCTACTGTTAAATACTTTATATTTTAAAGTTGTTGAAGAAAATGAAAGGTTCAAAGTAACAAGATTAACTTCAGGTGTGCAGAAATTGTGGGTGAATCTGTCACTCAGGGTTTTGATTCCTTGTGTTAATAAATAAACAAAAAAACAATTTCTTTCTTGAACTGTGAGAAGAACAAATTCTGATCAAAGCAGCTTTTAAATGGCAGAACATTTTACAAAGTTGGTATCGTTATTTTAAACCTCTGAGAATAGTTTTTTGGCTTCATTTTAGCAAAACGTTGAAACTCTCTTATTGTGAAGGAATTCTTTTTCAACTTAGTCCTGCAGATTTTATTCTCCAAAGCTGAACTGAAGGTGTTAAACTTCTAAATTGCCAATAATCTTGACATTCATCAACAGTGTGTTGTGGTAGAGGGCTATAAACCAAAGCTGAGGCAAAGTCGCTGCACTCAACCTTCCTATCATCTAAACTAATGACCAGGCTGTGCCACAGTGAGGCGCTGCAGAACTGAGGCAGACTCTGCAAATCAAGTGGCGCTCAAGACATGCAAAAATGTCATGTAACCGCCCCCATAAAAAAAAAGAAAAAAAACAACGTCGGATCTCACTGGAAACATCATCTCCGCTCACTGTGAAGCAACTCGCTGCTGTGAAATCTAAAAGAAGTGACAGGACGACAGCGGAGCCGCAGACTTCCACATGCATGCGCAGCAAACCTCTCATGGTGTCAGTAGTTATGATGCATATTATTAAAGCTTGCATGGAAAACCAGCTATTAACGTGACTACATTACAGGGTGCTAATCTCCTTTAATGAGCAGCCTCTTTTGTAAAGGCATCGAATTAACTCTGCAACAGATCAAGATCTGGGATTTAGTTAATATTCTCTGAATGAGGAGGTTTCACGACCAATCAATCAAGATGCTAAAGGGCAAAGCTGCCCTTCCTTCCTTCCGTACATCAGATCAGTGTGCTCAGCAGCAAGGTGACACATCTCCAAAGGTTACGCCGCACTGCCTTTGTTTGTGCTACTGCCACACACGGTGGCACAGACCGGCACTGGAAGCTCTCACCTCAACAAAAGGTCACCATCTTTTAAAGCCATTTAGAGGAGGATCTTTTTTGAGTTTCTTTCAAATTACACCCCCACCCAAAAAATATATATATTTTTGTGTGAACAGGCTCACGGTGAGGAAATCTCTTCCTATGAGACGTGGTGTCACATTCCCTGGGACATCCTCATTAATTCCATGCAAGACGGAGGGCTTTCCAGGCCTTTTCTGACGCCTCAGCTCTCTGCAGACCGGCTTTTTTGGTGAGTTTTTATGTGAAAAAACTATACTGTTGTTTGAAAAAAATTATATAAATATTTTACACATATAAACTAGTGATAGTGGATACTTGAGCCTTAACTTGTTTCCTAAGTTTGCTCATTTATCACCTCATGTGCAAACATTAACCCCTTCATGCTCTATATTTTTACATTTCTTTCCTTTCAAGTTGATGCTTAATTTCCGCCATAGTCCTGGATGAAATGGTAACGCTGTGAATTACTGACATGAAGGTGTTAACATAAATAAATCTTCCTGTGAGATCCAGCTGAAATGCTTAATTTATTTTGGGAATTACTTTTACAAGAAATACAGATTGAAAAAAAATACTTCAGTTATTTTGTCATCTCTGAACACTCAGCAATCTGACGTTATGCTGATATTATATCTGAGCACAATAATCCAGCAAATCATTCTGATGCATTCTGTGCATCCAAAAAACTGGTGCCAGAACATCTGCGATGTGCACGTTTTACTTCTGCAGGAACTCAAAGTCAAATCCAGAATGATGGTCGTGGTTTGTGAGTTTGGTGCCGTAAGGAGAAAAGCAGAACAATCAATGCTCAAAGAAAGGGCCTGTTGATAGCTTGACTTGCCTTGTGTTTGGCCATGAATGAGCCTGTCAGGAAAAAAACTCACACCCGAGGCCAACCTGGAATCATCAGTCAGGAATACTTCTGTATGGTGGCATGAAGTCAGAGTCAGCTGTCTTCTGCTCAAGGACAACACTCGCACAATAATGTCTATGACATTGAATGACAATGAAACGTCTATGTAAATGTGCGTTTTGGGCTTCAAAACTTTCCCGGTCATACCGGCCGCGTCTACTCGGGTTCAAGCAGCCATTTGTAATGAAAAATCAATGTAAACACACATCATCCCAAATTTCGAGCTTCCGCATCCAGAACTCTCCAATTGTGCCGCTATGCAAGTTTTTAAGTCCGGGCGCAGTATCTACGTATAAAATGTGGATTCATTGATTGCATACTGGAAGTTCAACCAGGTGAACTTTTGACTATTAAATCACGAAAATGCTGAACTATTACTTATTTAGAAACTCGGATTTGGTAGTGACGTGTTGGTAGCGTCCTTTTCAAAACAGGAAAATACCAATCGTAAACATGATCACAAAGGAGAAGTTAATAATCACGGTTTGTGTCTTTCATGTATCGGAATAGAGCTGTGAAAGAAAAAACCTGGAGCAAGATTTATAAGATTTGCACCTCTTTGACATTTTGCACCAAGCCTCTCCCATCTACAGGTGATGCACATGCGCTAGTATCGGGTAGCGACAGTCCAATGTGAACATTCTGCCAAAAGTGCATGAAAGAACCTGCATCCAGCAGGTGTGAATCCTCCTGGTGTGAATGTAGCTTTGAAGAGGAAACAGTTTTTCATGAAGATTCAGCCCTGTCTGGTTTTTGCTGCTCAATCTTCGTGCTGCATCTGCAGACTATCCTGCATTTATTGGTTTAAACTGTGTTTTTTTTTTTACTAAAATCCATAAAATGATCAAAATCAAGTTGAGATCTTTTCTAATTTTGTTATTGGAGTTGGAAGTATTTGTCTGTTTTTGCTTTCATCAACTGACCAACCAAGTGACAGAAAGCTGCACAGCTGTTATTTTGAAAAAACACCCATATTGAGTTCCTCCTGGCACTTCGGCCTTCTTCCTGTGGTCCAAAAACATGTTTCATAGCTTAATCTATGTGACAGACTGGCGACCTTTTCAGGTTTAACAGGTTGTCCAACAACATTCAACAACAGCTGTGTTCTGAAAATGGATGAATGGACCTATCTTGAGCCACTGTTTGAATGTCGTCAATGAATTTTTTTTGTTTTGTTTTGAATGAAATCTATTTTATTTGACACAACTTTCACCGTTCAATACTGTTTGTGTCCTTCTCCTCTCCATATCTGTTCATCTCGCATTCATCTCTTTTTTCTTCCTCCATCCATCCGTTTTCTTTACTGCTCCCCATCCATCCAGTCTTACTCATATGGTCTTCAAATGAATTCATTTTTATCTTCCTCTAACCCCGTGCTCTACTCATTTCTTTATTCCTTTCGGCTGTAAGCTCTTCTAATACATCCTTTCCTCCCGCATCCACACACTCACTCAACCCTACCTCTCCTGTTATCTATTCCCTCATCTTATCAATTCCCCATCCTTACCTTCTTCCAACCTGGAAAAAAATCATCCATCTCCCACATCTTTCCTTGTGCACCCCTCCTTTTCCAACTCTGCTATCATTATACAGTTTGGACAAACTCATCAAGACATGAGATGGAACCTCCAACACTGCGTCCACTGTGAGACAAGCAGACTGAGAAAGATCTACCTCACTTCCAGGTACACTAGGTTGTTTCGTTACTTTACACGCCACCATCAATTAGTCTTTGACTTTGAACCAATGGCTAAATAGCCTGTCTCCTTAGCCAATCACAATCATGGTTTCCTCTTTAAATTCACAGGTTTTCTCTGCTTTCTAGATTTTTCATCTTTCATCCCATTCTCCACCTCATGATCTGGTCTCTAACCACCATCTGTAATTATTAATTATTTTTAATTATTAAGTTCATCCCAAACATGCAAGATGTCATCTGCCCAGTCCATTGACTGTATATAAGAACTGGACCAAGCGATCATGATGTGTGGGGTTTTTACCCCGCTTTAGTTTGAGTTGTGTTTTGGTCTCCACTTCCGGTTTTATTTTGTTATGGGTCGTACTTCCTGTGTTCTCTCCCCAGTGTGTGTGTATTCCCTCTTGATAGTCACACCTGTTTCCACTTACCTCATCCCTTCCTCCTTGTTATAAGTCTTCGTCTCCCCTGCACTAGTTGTCGGATCGTTTTGTTGCTTCTCGTGTTTATTGAGAATTTCTTGTTTGCAATAAATACGAGATTTTTGCATTTCCGATCCCTGTCTGCATTTGTGTCCGCCCGACAAACCTTGACATTACGATCCGACCCTTAACATGGACACAGCAGACACGGAGACGTTACGGGCACTACTCCGTCAGCGGGAGAAGCTGACGTCTTGTCTTCGCCAAGGGTTACTGGAGATGTCCAGCCGTCACGAGCGACAACTTGCCGCGTTGGGAGAGCGTTTTGAGCAACTGGCAGAGCGGGTCCAACATCCACCGTCTGTTCCTTCGCCACGCCCATCGTCTTCCACGCTGGTCCAGGGGATCCTGGATGGAGTTCCTGTCGCTCCGACTGCACAGCTGGCCCGTCCAGAAAGGTTTTCCGGAGACTCCGGGGACTGCCGGGCTTTCATTACCCAGTGTGAGCTTCACTTCCAGTTGCAGGCTCCCCACTATCCTACAGACCAAGCCAAGGTGGCCTTCATTATTTCTCACCTCACCGGCAGAGCCGGAGCGTGGGCTACCGCCGAGTGGCAGCGTGGAGCCTCAACCTGCACATCCCTCTCGGCCTTCTTGGAGGCTTTCCAGCAGATATTCCATCACACCAAGCCAGGCCGGGAGGCAGCTCGTGCGCTTTTGAAGTTGAGGCAGCACGACCGACGGGCCGACTACGCCATAGAGTTCCGGACTTTGGCCTCCACTAGTGGTTGGGACACTACTGCGCTCATGGACGCTTTCGTGGAGGGGCTGTCCGAGGAATTAAAGGACAGACTGATCGCACTCGAACTACCATTAACTTTGGACCCCCTCATCGCTCTGGTTATCCGTGTTGATAACCGGTTGCAGGACCTTAAGGGGGAGCATGGCAGGGTAGTACCCCGCCCTCATCGTCGGTCCACAAATTCACCTGTTCGTGTTGTTTCTCCCGCAGAATCCCCGTTGTTAGCTCAAGATGAACCCATGCAGCTCGGTCGGGGCAAACTATCTGCTTCCGAGAGACGGCGACGGATGGCGGCAGGTGAGTGCCTTTACTGTGGTAGGCGGGGTCATTTCTGCAAGGAGTGCCCAAAACTTCTCTGCTCGTCAGTAAGAGTGGGCGCGCTGACGAGCGGTGATAAGACGCTCACTAATGCTAAACCTGCTGCCTGCCTATTTCAAGTTCGGGTCATGTTTCATGGGAAGGGTTTTCCGGTTAAGGCTTTAGTAGATTCTGGAGCAGAGCAGAACCTTATGGATGCCGAGCTAGCGAGACAGGTCGGTCTTAAATGTGAACTACTGCCCCGTCCGTTACAAGTGGTCTCCCTAAATGGCCAAGAGGTGGCTACCATTTCTTACATAACCGAACCCATTCACCTTATTATTTCTGGCAATCACCATGAGGAGACCCGTTTTTTCGTTTTTTCCTCCGCCCAGAACCCACTGGTCCTGGGGTTTCCCTGGCTTATGGCTCATAACCCAGTCATCGACTGGCCCTCCAGTCGGGTTTCTGGCTGGAGTGATAAATGTCACACCACTTGTTTACGCTCAGCTCGGCCTCCTGGGGAAGAACCCGCTGTCCCGGTAGGGCGGCCGCCCTCACCTGACCTATCCGGGGTACCGCCGGAGTACCACGACCTTGCTGAGGTATTCTCAAAGTCACGAGCCCTCTCCTTACCCCCTCACAGACCTTATGACTGCGCTATCGATCTCCAACCTGGCGCTACCTTGCCCAAGAGCAGGTTATATGGCCTGTCTAAACCCGAGAGGGAGGTAATGGAGCGATATATTGCTGAGTCTCTGAATTCTGGTATCATCAGGCCGTCATCATCACCAGTGGGGTCAGGTTTCTTTTTCGTCGGTAAGAAGGACGGGTCTCTCCGACCATGTATTGATTATCGGGGCCTGAATGAAATCACTGTTAAGAACAGTTACCCCCTGCCTTTGATGAACTCAGCTTTTGAAGCGTTGCAGGAGGCCAGGATCTACACCAAACTGGACCTTCGCAACGCTTACCACCTCGTGCGCATCAGAGCCGGTGATGAATGGAAGACCGCCTTCACCACTCCCCTGGGACATTTTGAGTATCTGGTGATGCCTTTTGGTCTCTGTAATGCCCCTGCTGTGTTCCAGGCTATGATAAATGATGTGTTACGGGACTTCCTTCATCGTTTTGTTTTTGTTTATTTAGATGACATTTTGGTTTTTTCCAGGGACGCCAGTGAACATCGGCGGCATGTTCGTCTGGTGCTCCAGCGGCTACTGGAGAACAAACTGTTTGTAAAGGCGGAGAAGTGTGAGTTCCATTCTCCGTCTGTTTCGTTTTTGGGTTTTGTTGTAGCAGAGGGTGAGGTGAGACCCGATCCCGCTAAGGTGAGAGCGGTGGTGGAATGGCCTACCCCTACCAACAGGAAACAATTACAACGGTTTCTGGGGTTTGCCAACTTCCTCCGCCGTTTCATCCGTGGCTACAGCTCGGTGGCTGCGCCTCTCACGGCTCTCACCTCTACCTCCGCTCCGTTCGCCTGGACGGAGGCGGCGGAGGCCGCTTTTAGCCGATTAAAGCATCTGTTTACGTCTGCACCTGTTCTGGCACAACCTGACCCTTCCAGACAATTTATTGTCGAGGTGGACGCCTCAGATACCGGGGTGGGTGCAGTATTGTCTCAGCGGGGGGAATCGGACAGTAGGTTGCGCCCTTGCGCTTTTTTCTCCCGCCGGCTTTCCCCGGCGGAGCACAATTACGATGTGGGTGATAAAGAATTGCTAGCGATCAAGCTAGCCCTTGAAGAGTGGAGACACTGGTTGGAGGGGTCAGCTATGCCGTTCTTGGTTTGGACAGATCACAAGAATCTGTCCTATCTACGAACTGCCAAGCGGTTGAACTCCAGGCAGGCACGGTGGTCTCTATTCTTTAACCGTTTTGATTTTGTGGTCTCCTATCGACCGGGATCCAAGAATGTTAAGCCGGATGCCCTCTCCCGACAACAGGACTCGGCTGTCCATGACTGTCAACCAGCCACAGTACTTCCTCCCCCCCGTGTGCTGGGCGCCCTCTCCTGGCAGCTGGAGAGAGACATTAGGGCGGCCCAGGTTCAGGAGCCCGACCCGGGTGGAGGTCCTGCTAACAAACTGTTCGTTCCAGACTCTCTCAGGTCCCAGGTCCTCCAGTGGGCTCATGCCACGCGACTCACCTGCCACCCAGGAATCCGCAGGACTGACTCCTTCCTGCGTCGCCGCTTCTGGTGGCCTAGTATGACCAAGGACGTCCGGGACTATGTTTCAGGTTGTCTGGTTTGTGCTCAGAATAAGGCCAGTACACAACCGCCTGCTGGACTATTGCACCCACTGTCCATCCCGGGTCGGCCTTGGTCACACTTTGCCCTGGATTTTGTGACTGGCCTGCCTCCTTCTGCCGGGAGGACCGTTATTCTGACTATTGTGGACCGGTTTTCTAAGGCCGCTCATTTTGTGGCTCTGACCAAACTCCCCTCTGCTGCAGAGACTGCAAGACTGGTCATAAAACATGTCTTCAGGCTGCATGGAATTCCCACAGACATGGTGTCGGATCGTGGCCCACAATTCATCTCACAGGTCTGGAAGGCGTTCTGTGGTGCTTTCGGGACTACTGCCAGCCTGTCTTCTGGTTTCTATCCACAGACCAACGGCCAGGCAGAGCGGACTAACCAGGACTTGGAGGCCGCTCTACGGTGCGTCTGTTCACGGAGCCAGACCTCCTGGAGTTCCTTGTTGCCATGGGTGGAGTATGCTCACAACTCCCTCACCTCATCTGCCTCTGGTATGTCCCCGTTTGAGTGCTCTCTGGGGTACCAGCCCCCCCTGTTTCCCGAGCAGGAGACGGAGGTGGCCGTTCCGTCGGTTCAGCACCTGTATCGTCGCTGTCGGCGTGTCTGGCGGGAGGCTCGGGCGGCCCTGTTGCGTTCAGGGGCTACCAACAAGAGGCTGGCAGATCGTCGACGCACTCCAGCACCTGCCTACCTACCAGGCCAGTACGTCATGCTGTCCACTTCACACATCAAGCTTCGGACGGAATCCAAGAAGCTGTCCCCCAAGTACATCGGTCCGTTCGAAATCCTGAAGGTCATCAACCCTGTGGCGGTCAGGCTGCGCTTACCCAGGTCCTTGCGCATCCATCCGGTCTTCCATGTCTCTCAGCTGAAGCCGCATGTTACCAGTCCCCTGCAGCGGTCTTCCTCTCCGCCACCCCCTCCCCGCATCATTGATGGCCAACCGGCCTACACTGTCCGTCGCCTGCTGGACGTTCGGCGGCGGGGACGTGGCCTCCAGTATCTGGTGGACTGGCAGGGGTACGGGCCTGAGGAGAGGTCCTGGGAGCCTGCATCACGGATTCTGGACCCTGAGCTCATCCGGGAGTTCAATCGCCGGCACCGGGGTGGGCTTCCCTCTGCGCCAGGCGGCGCACCTTGAGGGGGGAGTACTGTGGGGTTTTTACCCCGCTTTAGTTTGAGTTGTGTTTTGGTCTCCACTTCCGGTTTTATTTTGTTATGGGTCGTACTTCCTGTGTTCTCTCCCCAGTGTGTGTGTATTCCCTCTTGATAGTCACACCTGTTTCCACTTACCTCATCCCTTCCTCCTTGTTATAAGTCTTCGTCTCCCCTGCACTAGTTGTCGGATCGTTTTGTTGCTTCTCGTGTTTATTGAGAATTTCTTGTTTGCAATAAATACGAGATTTTTGCATTTCCGATCCCTGTCTGCATTTGTGTCCGCCCGACAAACCTTGACATGATGTCATCTATAGAAACTAGTTTATTTCTGGTTCTAACCAAATAAAGGTTGTGTCCAAATTCCTTCACTACTTAACGTATAGATAGTATATGGTATAGGGCTTTCACCTATAGTATGTTATATAGAGCTTTCTGAATCTACAATGCCAACATCCAGTGGCCAAAAGGTTTCCCAGAAGTCTCTGCGAAAGTGTACATCAATGCTCACTAGATTGGCAAATATAGACAACCTTGCAATGTGTTTGAACAATTTTTGTTAAGAAAATGTTTATTAATGTATTTTTTTATAAACCATGCAAGTTTTCAACATCAGTGGATTCACAAATAGTCTTTGTAAAATGCTTATATTCATTATTTCTTCATTTTTTTTTTTGCAAAATTGGTGGCAACCTATTTGCCGTTTAAAAAAGAAAAATAGTGATCAAGGTGTGCAAATTGCTTTTAAAATCCAGGGCACTTGATAGTCCTGTACTGTATTGTTTTGTTAAGGTGTAAAATTTGGACAGTCTTCGTCAAGTCAGTTGCCATTTTTTTTGCGATATGGACACCGCCATGTTGGCGCTGGACATCATCACTAAGCAGTGATTGGTCCGATTCAGTTTGAGTTATTGTTTCTAACCAGCTATTCTCACCAAGCAGGAGTGAGCTTGATGGAAGTTCACACCCCTACCACTTAAAGGGAGCCACACAAAATCTGTCCAAGGCTTTGAATGTTGGTCGTGGGGACCAGCAGGCTCCACTTAGTTTTATTGAGGCATCTATTTATAACTTGAATAACTTGAACTACAGAAAAAAATATTCTGACAAATAGAAAGAGAGTAATTGCTGTTCACTTCCCTATGGAAGTCTATGGGATTTGCTTCTTGGAGCCCACAGTCACTTCCTGTTTTGAACACCTAAGGGGAGGGGTCACTCTGTCCAGTTCTTATGTACAGTCAACAGCCCAGAGCCTATAACCCCCGAAGATTATGGACTCATTTCATTTTTCTGTGACACAAATAAATCTTTACTCCTAAAATCTCTCCTTATTGAAGTTAAATCATTCAATTTGTGCTGTTTGTGGAAACACCTCTGGTGTTAAAAGGTTTTTGGTTTGTTTTATAAATCTGAAAGTTTATAGTTAGGGACTCATGAGACTAGACATGTGACATTTTCCATTTTTCCTCAATCTCCCA
Organism: Oryzias celebensis; assembly: GCA_014656515.1. Lineage (NCBI taxonomy): Eukaryota > Metazoa > Chordata > Actinopteri > Beloniformes > Adrianichthyidae > Oryzias > Oryzias celebensis. The sequence continues at coordinate 28,404,198 of BNCR01000012.1, read as the reverse complement.
GAGGTTTTGTCTCCTTGTTTCTTTTTTGTGACTTCACATCAACATTTCAGCAACCAGATTAAATATTTTCAGTGTTTACGTTTCAAACTCCAGTTTTTCTCCTCCACAAGCATGGATCCTCATTCATTTACACATCCCAGCCTCTATCAGGTCCAGATATATCTGCGCAAATCATGTTTTGCTCTAATTCTCCTAAGTTGAACGATGTTATAATTTCAATTTCACGCTATCCTTTTATAGTTTCACACTCAAGATTGACTTTAATTCGCTTGTACTGTCATCTTATCTGCAGTATTGCTGTAATAACTCCTTCAGCTCCAACTTTTCTTCCCGAGGCTATCAAGCTTTTATATCGTTGCACAATGAATTTTTAAAATCATGCGTGAGTTTCTATATTAATATTAATAATATCTTATCTTTTTTTTCCGCTGTTTTTATCTCCATGTGCCATCCTCTTCCCCTCTGTCCTGCTGAATACAGAAGTCCCCGAGTCGCTGGAGATCAGACACGTCAGCGAACATACCTTCTCAAAGTCTTTGAATTACTTCTCACCTTGTCATTTATGTTTTATGAATTCATTTTCCTCTCATACTTTTATCTTCCTTTGTTTCTGGCTGTTGCCTTCAAAGCCTTTTTGCATTAAACAATGCCTTTTATGTTTTTTTGTCTTGTTTGATCTCTGTAATAAAGCGTTATTGCAGCCATGTTCTTTCTCTGCTGGTCTACATATTTCTTATCTTTATTTCTCTTCTGTCGTTCTTTTTTCAGCTCTTCCTTTCTTCTTAGTTGTTTAAAACCCGTAAAATGTGATTCTTTTGATGGTAACTAAAGGTTATGAAAAGACATCTTTACTCTTCAAATATCATTTGTCCTTTCAGGCTAGTGTCTTGTTCCAGCTGTTAGCTGTGGGTACGGCTATAAAAAGCAGGGAATTTTTTTTCCCCCGTCCTCTTCAACATCCGGGACGCTGGTCACCTGGAGCTCATCTTCCCCACTTCCAGCTCCTCTTTGTCCAAAAATCCCCCAAGCCTCAGAGCTCTGCAGGAACTCAGCAGATAGCCTCTGGTGGCTTTAAGCCTCCTGGCAGCCTCTCCCTCCGTTTTATTGCTCCATCTTTCCATTCCTCCATCCTTCCTTTTCAACCTTTATCTCCTCTCAAGCTCCATCACAGGCCTTCACAACTCTCTTTTTCCCGTCGTCCGTCTCTATCTTCTGGCCTTCTACAGACCTTATCATCCACATTCTTTTTTTTATCCCTTCTTGCCTAACTTAAACTCTCAAGCATCTCCTCGAGCTACTGGAGGGCTCATCCTTCAAATTTCATATTCCTCATCTGTAACCTTATTGCAGGCCCTTCTCCCCAATGCCCATCTCCTGCAAACCACAGTGGCTCCATCATCTCAAAGTGAATTTCACAAACTCTGCATTAGATCTTGCCTCAGGAATTTCACCTTCCACTTATCCTCCACATTTGACAGTTTTCCGGTTATTGACTTTCATCTTTAAACTCAGATCCAGACGGATCTAAACTATATTATAAAAAAACAAAGAGTTCTTATCTTTTATAGAGTTTCTGTCACGCCTGACGCAATAATAATAACTGCATCTCCCCTGCAACACACAAATTCAATGACACACTCTTTGGTTCTTCTAGTGTCGACAATAAATGTGATCTCCTTTTATTTACAGCATCCCAACTCAGAAAAGGACCCCAATTTCCTTCAATCGCCTTCCCTCAAGGCTCAAAATGTGACTTGATTTTGTCAGGCACGTTGAGGGTCAACCATGATGTGAAATACATTTAAAAACTGCGAATGCATCACATTCCTCCATTAGTCACTGATTTCTCCTTATCTCTTTACTGACTGTTTTTTTCCCTCATGACTCCGACCCCATAATTTCATTTTCTTGACCGCTTTGCAGATGCTGCACATAGCTGCACTTAACTCCGTTTTCTGTACAGCTTAAGAGGCTCGTCTAAAAATGAAGAATTGCTTTCAGTTACAATTTTAAAAACGTCCCAATAAGATTCTGTGGGGTTCTCTAAATTAGTAACAAGGTCTCTGCCCAGAAAGTCCTTCCCTTATAACATTCCCACACTCAATGTGGAGGTTCGAATTGCTCTGGATGAAGACAATTTTCTGACTGGATGAAACTTTTGAGACTAAAGTTTGGACCAACAGAATCAAAACTCCCAAATTATTTTTAGTTTGTGTCTTTTGTCTTCAGACTCTTATTTTGACTGTCGTTGATTCTCCTGTCCTAATTGGACGAGTGTTTTCAACCTGGTTGACCCTGTTTGAGGTTACTTGCCTCACAATTGCCAGACTGTCGATGTCTTCTTCTCACCTCCTTATCTTTCATATTTGTCTGTTTTGACCTGGACTGGACAATATTACAATACAAGTATTAATCTAAACTGTCCTTATGGTTGGATACAGACTGTCTGCGAGTGAAAAATGGGGCAAACCAGTATGAGGCATCCAGTGACCCATAACCTATATGTCATAAGTTTCCATTGTCTTTATGAATATTTCACGATACAGTGACCACACGCAATGCAATGGTCTGTTTCTTTTTCATGACGTCCCTTGAGGTGGTCATATGAGCCTCATGGGAACTTCAGGACACACCTGTGCTCCTCTTAATATGCAGCTGCTCAGCTCCATGACCCTCCATGGACCCGGAAAACCCAAAACCTCACAGCACCTGCATGGGGACATGTAACAAGTTTTGCAGGAAATTCAACTTTCTTGTTTAGAGAAAACCCACTTTATTTAATCTGTTCTTTGCAGAAATTCTTTTGTGTTAACCAACCTGTCAATTCCAGTTTTTTCTGACAGACTGTTCCATTCCACCGTCAGCAGCGTCCTCTCAGTTTTTTTATTTCTGTCAGCCTCCCCTCTCAGGTATAATTATTGGTCAGCAAGTAAAAAGGAAAAGACAAAATAGATTTTTCCACATAGGTAGGTAGTATGGACATAGATGATGTAACTCCCTAAAGGAGTAGATGTTTTTGTGTAATTCTGTCACTTTGGTTAATAGTTTGTGCTCACTGCACTCATCTTTATCCAGTTGTGTGATTACAGTTAAGTTGACGTTTTTACTCTTGGGATTTTTTTGGGACCATTTGATGAAGCAAAGCGGCTTGATTTGTCAAACCTGGTCCCACCAACCTCATACCGCAGCTTTTTCCTATCTTACCATCTCTAGAGACTCAAACAAAAGTGAATGCAAGAAGAGATATAAAATCATGCGAGAAATACAAGTAGAGGAGATTGTGGTTCAAATTGAAATAACTGGAGGGGCTGTAGAGAACACAGGCAACCACTTTGACACACATAAAGGCCAGTAAGACATTTCAGTTATGATTCACTGCTTGCTCCACATGGTTTAAAGCCTATGCCCACGAGCTCTGTTTGAAGAAGTGCAGAACATTTCCACCAGAGCTCGCAGTTACAGCAAACAGAACATCTTGTTCAGTGGATTGTTCCTCCAGCAGCTCGGCAAAAATGCATGGCTCTCATGTAGAGTTTTAAGCGTTACATCAATGTGACTGCTGACATCCTCCTGAGCAAACAACCTGTCAGAGAATTACGCACCATCTCACACCCATTTACCTGGAGGGAAGATTTGCCCCACAGGCTCTCGAATGCATCAAAATGAAGAAAATAAACACAGCTTGTAGTAGGTTGTTTGGGATAAGTGGGAAAAATAAAAACATCCCATCAAGGATGATTGACATCCCTTCATGTAATGACATCCCATCACCCTGTAGGAAGTCATTTGAATACATATGAGGTATTATTTGTGCTTTTAATGAGGAGTTCATTTAATCAACTATTTAAGGAGACAAATAAAGATTAAAATTGTATTTTATCAGATAATATAAAAATATTTTTAGATAACTTAGACTTTTATAAGTTTATCATGCATGAAAAAAATAAAACAAATTGTTTTTTGTTAGACTTCATCCTGGCTGCAAATCACAACACAGATCACTTACTTTATATGCTTTATAGGTGAAAACCTTTATGAAACAGTAAGTGAACCACAGAGTAATTTAGGTTAGATGCTCCTTTAGATTGGTCTGTAATCACTTCGGCCAAAGTTTGATGCATTTTTGTAATTGTCTTATTGCTTTGTGATGCTTTAAATAAAAAAAATACTTTAAAGTCTATTTGTTTGAACTTTTTTACTCACATTTTCTTGTCAATAAATTGGATTAACTTCCAAATCCATAGCCACATGGCTGAGCGTCATCTGGGGAGTGTGCGCTGGGGTTGCTGGGAGATTGAGTGCAGTCAGTACTCTGAAGATGGCTCCCGTCAGTGAGCAGAGGAGGAGGAAACAGGGCACTGACTCTTGACACTTATTCAGGGGGTTTACCTGCATGAAGGTGTCCAGGCCCGTGGAGGGTCGTATAGAGGAGCGTTCCCAGCATGAGGGAAGTGCAGGCGTCTCTTGCAGTTCATTTGAACTTTGTACAGCAGTTAGTATTTGTAAGGATAATGTAAGTTTTGACGCACTTATGACCTACAGATGATGCTGTCATGCCGTGCCCTTACGCCCGTGGTTCCCAACCTTTTTCAAACCACAAACTGGTAAAATGTCTGACAATATTTTCTGAGACCACCCTGTACGAGGCACAAGTGGGCGTCTGAATGTATACCCATCCATTTTTTAGTTTCCCTTATTTTGTAAAGGATAAAGTTTATCTTCCTTCTCTGTAAAAACATCTGCAGCTGCTTTAAACTTTATTTGTACACTAGATTTGATGTAGGAACCATTAAAATGGGAAGAGATTTTCCTTTAACCTTTTAACTGACGAAGCAGAAGCTAAAAAATCGATGCCAGCTTCGGCCGATTTTCCAGTTGTGACGGATAAATACAAAAAAAGTAACTAAAACGGGTATTTTCTACTGATTGTTATAAACATGAATCAACCGTTTGAACAACTTTATTAGCAGCATCCTCGTAACATTAGACAGACGGTTGCTGAAAATTCTGCGTCAATGTTACAGTCTGCGGTAACAACTGTCACAATAAATACATATTTGGCCAAAGACTCCTGGTTTTTGTCTGTTCAATGCAAATGTATTTTATTTGAAGTTAAATACTGTTCTTCAATTTCCTCTGTGGCTCTTTTATGCTAAAAGAAACTATCCAAATATGTTTGTTTTGTTGTTGCTAGCTTGGGGGTTTCCGTTTAACGGTTGCTGCAGCCGCTTTGAGAAAGCAGCTGATACGGATGTGTTGGGAGGAATACAGTGGTTTTCCAAAATAAAACTTGCTTTGGTATCAAATTATAAATAAAATGAAAAAAATGTAGGCTGTGTTTTTTTTCTCTGCAGCCCGGTAGCAACTTGCCCAACTGTGGCCTGGGTGTTGGGGACCACTGCTTTGATCATCAACCATAGTCGTTAGTAAGGTGCAGGCACTGAGTCTTAAGGGACTGTACACAAGTGCTCCATAGATGGGGTGCACCCATGACAACTTGATTTGATCAAGAGCAACCTTTGTATTTTTTTGTTTTCAGAAGCAGATCCTTTGCTGCAGACTCTTTGAAATTATCTGATGTCTAGGAGCTCAAACTGACATGATGGCACCTCCCATCTTTCTCATGATCCAGCTCCTCTGCAGCAACGAGGAGGTGGCTGTACAGCTGTGTTTACAGGTTGTGTGAAACTCCTCAAGATGAGTAATTGACCGTGACATGTAAAATTGGAGTTCACCCCTCAGGGTCACTATTACCAGATTTCCCTGTGGAGCCGAGGCTCATCTCCTCCCCCTGAGGTCAACTCATAAACACCGAACTTGTAATCAAATTATGCCTAGTTGTTATGTGAGAAAAAAGATTACCAGACGTTTGGTGCTGTATATCCGGCTCATGATACAGACTCAACATGCAGCCAGCCAGCAGAGTCCAAAGAAAGGGTTTAGATACGGTTTGAGAAGCAACCTCATTAAGTCTGGCTATGAATCACACAGCATTAATGGCTTATGGGTTTAGGTTGCAGGTAAATGACTGCCCATGAGCTGGTCTTTGAATCTGGAGCCCATTAAAGCCGAATAATTAAAGAAAAGAGATTATTATGGAAGGTTCTCATTAACGTGTCCTTGGTTTGTAATCATATCCTTGAAGTCGCAGGATATTATGCATCAGCTGGCATCCTCTTTGTTTATCCTCTTTTCAAATGCAGCTTCCCTCAGAAGACTTCATTTAACTTGGCAGTTGAGTGATTAAGTACATTGAGTTTATTGTCAATTTATTGGAATTTCTGGTGAGTGTTGGCAGGGTGATGACTGATGAATCTTGTCTTCTGAATTACAAATGTCTTTGGTCTTTTGAGTGTCAAGCGTTATCGTGGCTGGAAGGAAAAGGGCTAAATGTCTTGTTCCATAGTTTTCATGAAACATCAGTATGTTTACCTGGAGCCTTTGTGAGTCATAAACATGCATTTTGTTTAAACCTTCAGGCAACACAAACAGATAAAGATCATTGTGATGTCCATGACAAAAAATATTTGACTTTAAACCAAATCTCTCTGAAACACTTGAGCCTTAGTCACATCCACCCAAATGAGGGGTTGACCCGTACGGGTGCTGTGGGTTTTTGGGTTGTTGATCTGTGGGAGGTCCTAGAGGATCGGCTGCATTTTAAGGGGAGTGCAGGTGTTTCCAGCAGTTCCCTTGAAGCCCATATGGCCTCCTTAAGGGACATAATGAAAATGAAACGTGTGATTGTCATCTGAGTGGTAAGAGTATCATCAATTATTCACTCTTACTCTTAAGTGTTGTTTAAGTGTTCACTGTGTTGCCCTGTCGCCTGCAGCATACCATAGAAAAAAGATTTGAGTAAACATTTTAGCTTTGCAGGTCAATGATCTTAATATTAATACGGGTCACCTGTGTGCCCTGTACAGGCTTGACCATTTTTTTGCCTCCAGTCAGCACATTTCCACCTGTAAAGGCATCTTGGATTAAGGTTTTTAAAACAAGATCAGAAGTGCTGCCATGAATATTTTAGAAAAGATCTGGAAAGCATTAATGTCTTCACAGATCTAAGAACTGTTGTGTAACCAGCTCAATTCACAACTGACTTTTTTCTTTTTGGTGATACGTCCTTTGTTCTTAGTCATATTCTGTTCATGTTCATGTTCACTGTCAGTCTCACCAAGTTTAGGTTTTCCACAGCTGTCTTGATTTGTGTTAATGATTCTCAGTGTATTTAAGTGTCTGGTTTTCAGTTCGTCAATGTTAGGTCATCTGCTATGTCACCTTTTGGTTGCTCCTTTGGTCTTGTTATGTCTGTGTTCTTTTTATGAATATTTTAGGTTTCTGCCTCCAAGCCTGGTCTCCTGCATTTTGGGTCCGAAACTGCCTGAAAATGACGTGACTTCAGTAACACCAGGACTCATCCAGGAGATCCCCCAAAGAAACTGAAGAACATCGTAAGAAGGGCAGGCCTCACTTTGGTCAGTTCAAGTCATTGTTCACAGTTCAGTCAGAAAGATATTATGTTATAGATCCATGAGAAAGTTCATGGAGAAGGACACTGTTGGGCAGAAAGACACATTTGGATCAACATTGAAACATCTGGACAAATGTTCTGTAAACTGATGGGCAAAGGACGAACTTCCTGAAAGCCATGGGCGAATGTGGTGGTGGTAGATGACCCTATATGACCATAAATGATATACTCTGCTGAAAAAAAACCTAAAGAATGGCAGTCGACAAGTTTATGAACTTGCCTTAAAATCCATTGGTAAATGCAGTTTCTTGATGATCTACAAACATCAATAAATCGACTGAAATCGACTCAAAAATGAAAAACCAAATTGAAGCAGTAAGTTTGGATCTAAGTTAATTCTTTTTCATCATTTACATGAATGACAGGAAAATGTGAGTGAAATAAAGAATATCTTTAGAAAAGAGTGGAACAACTTTCCTCCACATGACTGTTATCCAAACACTGAACTACAGTAAGTTCCACCGAGCTTGGAACAACATCCAACAGGGGGTCAAACTGTCACAATTACCCTTTTCACACAGGTCTGTTAGATTTGAACAATATATGATCTTTAAAAAGCAAAAATTATCATTTGCCCTGTATGATTTTGTTAATTGGAATCGCTTGAGGATGACAAATGAATGGTGTTAATACTTTTGTTCTTAGCAGCCAGCTTGGCATTGCATGAATCCTCCAAACATCACTATAAGGATTTGTTTTTGCAGATAGTGAACATTTTGTTGACTTGTTCTCACTGAAAAAGTCATGCTGTGCCATCTGGAGGTGCATTGCAAAAGTAGGCCCCCCAAAAATAAGTAAAACGTTTCCAAAACAGTTTTCTTTAATTAAACAAAAAAAAAAAAGTCAGTGGGGTAAGAAAAAAATCTTCTCAATTGTAAATAAAATTAAAACAAATTCAAGTAACTTAAGCATGTTTCCTTAAACTAGGATTGTCAAGATGATCACTGAAAATCTTCCGTCACTGGGCAGAAGAAATTCCTACCTAGATCTAATTTGTGATTTGTTTTAAGGAGTGTTATTTCTCATTTTCGTGAAGAAATTGACAATATGAAAAACAAAAAATCAAGGTTGAATTTAAAGTAGTGTGAAAGATCTGTCTGGAAGAACCACAATGTCTATTTTTCCAAATTGAGACGTTCTGCTTTCTTAAAGCAAATGTTTTCACCAGGCTGGCAGACAGTTACTGGAGCTGTATGTCATGGACAAAACTATAAAGAGCTTTGATTGAAGAAGAAGGCCATAAACTAGACCCTGTGGAACACCAATAAGAGCTCTCCACCCACAATCCTTCAAGATTTAAGGCCTGTGATGAACCACACATGACATACCATACAAAATCTGCAGGAAGTCATGCAAGATTTGAACAGGGAATTGTGTTGGAGCTTTAGTGCTGCAAAGAGATGCAGGGGGCATTTTAACAAGACAGGGACTCAGTGATAGAAAATTTGATCATTTTGGGTGAATACCTCCTTTGACATTTTTAGCAGTTGCCATTTCAACGCAATGCAGCATTTTGAGTCAAAGCAGTGAGCGTGGATGTGAGCGCACACATGAGGCACATTTTTGGTCTCTTCCTTTTGCGTCAGTTCACAAATAAAATCTCCTCCTACGTTCAGAACACACACATGAAAATTAAAGATTTGCTTTAAGACTACACACTTCAAAACTGGTACACAACTTTATGAAGTCGTAAAGTCGATTGACTTTCATTCAATCACGCCGCCATGCTGACATTTAGTGCTCAGATGACCTGTGGGGAGTGCAGGCGGTGACGGAGGCTCAGGCACTTCAGTGGTACACTCAAAAGCTGGAGTTAGAAACACTTTATGGCGACTACTTGAAGTGTTAATTAAATAAAGGAGCATTAACCAAAAGAAAAAAAAAGCAAAACTTTACAAAAGAAACCCTCACGTTGTTACTGAACAAAAGAGTTGTAAGGATCAGAGTTTGACAAACTGGAAAACAAAGGTTTATATACATTCAAGGGTAAAATGAAACAAAAAAACAACAATGAAGTTTAAACTGAAATGGGGTGTAAAAACAGAACAAAATGACCATAACTAGAACATAAAACTTAAAAATTTTGAAGAATAAAAACTGAGAAATGTAAACTAACAGGGCAGGGGTCTGCAATCTAAGCCCTCGGTGCTGCAAAAGGCTCTTTTACCTCTTCAGTTAGGCTCTTCCACCCCTAAATTGTAGCTCTTTTACTCTTTCACAGCCACAGGATTGATGATTTGAATGATGGGGTAGGGACCAATGAAACGAGGAAGTAACTTCTTGGTTCCTCCTTTCAAAGGGACGTCAGCAGATGAGAGCTACACCTCGTCCCCCACCTTGTGTTCTGGGGCAGGTGACCTCCAACGATTAGCAACAGCCCAGGGCCTTTCTTGGTTTTGCAGTAACTGGAGTTGGTACTTACTCCCGGTGCGCTGGAAGCCTTACAAAAGCAGGACGGCCAGAAGAAGAGGCCAACTGTTCTTGGTGGAGAAACAGAGAAGGTTGGTAACCATAGGTTGCTTGCAAAGTTGAGTACCCAGATGAATTGACGAGGGTGTTGTGAGAGTATTCAGTCCAGGGAAGCTAAGATGACCAGGTTTCTTGAAACACATAACTTGGAATGTCGCCTCGAGGTCCTGATTGTACCGCTTCACCTGGACATTAGTTTGGGGGTGGAAGCCAGATATTAGACTAACCTTGATCTGTAAGAGCCTGCCAAAAAGCAGCTACAAAATGCAGACCATGATCTGAGGTAATGTTTTGGGGAAAACCATGTAGTCGAAACAGATGCTGGGAAATGAGCACAGCTAGCACTTTGGCCAATGGTAGCTTCTGCAAGGGTATGGCAGGCACCAGTTTGGAGAATCTGTCAATCATGTTTTAAAATAATGTTTTAGATTGGGGGAGTCCAGTAATTAGGTCCATAGCTACATGGTACCAGGGTCTGGAAGGTAGAGGGTGCAACAATCCAGCAGGTGGGGTCTGAGGTGTCTGGACGCTGACACAAATGGGACATGCAGCCACAAAAGCCTTTATGTCAGAGGACATAGTGGGCCACAAAAAATGTTGAGCCACTCCTCCATGGTCTCCGGATCAGGATGGAAGAGGGGGTAGATGTGACCTTTGGGGGGTTGTGTCCCCTCCAGGAGGTCTATGGCACAGTCAAAAGGTGATGAGAAGGCAGGGACTTGGCTCGGTCCTTTCTGAACATAGGCCCTAGGTCACGATATGCAGGGGGAACGTTACTGATGTCTAGAGGGTCATGTGGAGGTTGAATCTTAACAGTAGAATATACAGCTGCAGCACTGAGACACTTCATTAAGCAAAAGGGACTCCAGGACAACACTCGCCCAGGAGCCCAGTCAATGTGAGGTACATGCCTGCATAGCCATGGTAACCATGAATAACCTTGGGTTTTAAAGACTCAACTACATAAAACCTCATGAGTTCAGTGTGGTTACCAGACACGATAACTTTGATGTTAACAGTAAGTGTAGTGACTCTATGTGTGACTGAACCGTTTAAAGCATGAATCAGTAAGACTGGAGTGTAGGAATCAACAGGGATCAAAAGTTTATCCACCACAGCTTGTGAGATCAAATCACCATCAGAACCTGAGTCGATTATGCAGTCATACTCCTCCTGAGACCTTACGTTTGCCACCAAGACTTTGGTGGGTGATTGAGAGGGGGTGAAAAGGAAGTGACACAGCTCACCAGTTCCCTCACTGCTAGGGAGCCCTGGCGTTTCCCGGACAATTGCGGATAAAGTGCCAAATGTCAATACAAGTACCGTCTCTGGACCATACGCCTCCTTCGTTCAGCAGGGGTGATCCGCCTGGACCGCCTTAGTATACTGTATTCACACTGGACTGTTGCTAACTGATACTAGCGCGTGTCCACCACCAACAGCTGGAAAGAGTGAAATGTAAAAGTGGTGTAAATCTGGTAAATTTTGCTCCAGGTGTTATCTTTCACAGTGCTATTATAATAAATGAAATATTTGGTGTTATAGAACTCTGTCTAGGCACAATTAGCAAATATTAATTTCTTTGTAGAACAAACAAGGACGTTCAGTGTCATAGATGGGCTACTCCAGCACATACAACTGAAGGACTCTAAAAGCAAACATCTATTCTGGTAATGTACAGCCTCTCTGTGGCTCGTTACTGATAATAAAAATAAAGATTTAAGTTTTCTATTATCACATTACTTTTAAAAGAGAGGTGATCTTTAACCACCCAGTTTTTTTGTTTTTAGGAGTTGTTTGACCTCCGTGTTTGATCATAGTTTTCCTTTATTTCATACAAATGGCAGCAATCACTTGTACCCTCCCCCTATGCGCTGGAAAAATGGCAATAACAGCAGCGAGCTGGCTCTTATGGCCCTGCTTATGAGTCATTTATGAGCTTTTGTGTATTTCTGCTGTAAAAACAGTCTGTGTGGAAAGCTGAAATGAGGACAAACTGTATATTTAGTGTTGGGCCCGGTTCCTTGCAGTGTGATTAATGAATAGGCAGACAGACAACCAGGGTGCATTCTAATCACCCGCAAGGACGAAGAGTGATGGAGAGGAGGAGGGTGTGAAGAAATGCCTGCTTGCTAATGGCGGCAGCAGCCAGCAATCTACAAAACATTTAACCCAAACTGCTAATGGAAACACAGGCTAATGATAATAAAGTGACATCCTCAGACTCTTTTTACTGATTTGCCTGACTCCAACTCATGCACTAATCTTTAAAAATAGAAAGAGGGCGGAGAATTCAATATACATTTAGGCCCACGCTCATTTATACTTTTTATTTATATCAGTTATTTTCTTGTCATTGAAAAACTGCTGCATTTTATGATGAATGAATGGATGGTGCTAGTAGCTGTAAACTGATAGGACTGATAGATCTCCCCAGTTGTTCCAAGAAGATACTGAGCAGCTGAAAAACAAACTTAAATATTTTTGTTTACTTGATTTTAATTTACCAGAAGGGTCCCACTGAGATTGAAGCAGTCCTTACCATCACAGCAGCAAAAAAATGGCATGTAAACAAGAGAAATCCAATTATTTGGTTTACCTTGGTGATATTAAGATTACAGCTCTACATTTTGAAAGATAATAATTGGATTATTATAAAGATATAATTTCATCATTTTCTTTACGTTGAGGGGGCATAATAATAAAATGTGTGTAATCCTTCTCTAAGAAAAAACACCAAAAACTGAAAAATAAAACCCGGACACAAATGACAATGTGTACTTTAATTGTTGTAATGGATTTTAGGAAAATACAAATAAATTATGGTATGACTCAAAAACATAGAGAAAATGCCAAATTGTTTGAACATTTTTGGATAGAACGGACACCTTTAGCTCTGATTACAAAATTCACCCTTTTATGAAAACACTATGACACAAGCCAGATAGCTAATAAGTACTTAATTATAATAAGACCTCATATCCCCATACATTACTAAATGTTGGTTATGTGGAACAAGAGATTTTCCAGCTCCAATTATAGCTCAACATCAGAAAACTTCCCTCTGCAGTTGTTTCAACTGAGAGACTTGATGAATAAATGACAAATTATGCATATAAAGTGCATTTATTATGTATGCAGAGTGATCCGGGGTGACATTTTTAGAAAAAAAAATCCAGCAGTATGACTGTTGCACTTAATTTTCTCCTTTTTACCCTTCAGTTTTCCATCACTTGATACAGATCCTACCTCCACAGTTAGTTCTGGCATAGCAGTCAGGACTAATTGCTTGAATATGGAGAAAAGAATTGCCCTTAAATCCTATCTGAAAATGCTGCATCATTCACATCAGGGAAAACTGAAAAAAAGTAAATAAATAAGGGCATCCTGCATCCAGTTTCTGATTCCTTAACTTCCAACACATTTTGGCACTGAGATAAATATTCAGCTTGTCAGTCACAATCTGGTGAAGCCAACTGACAAAAATCAAACACAAGATGCTGCATTGTATGCCGCAGAAATGTAAAATGCAGAAGCTATGCGCACAATCCAGTCAAAATTTTTGGTTTTAAGAGCTGGAAACTTAATTTGGGTTGCTTGCTTTAGAATGAAAACAACACATTTAATGTGGGAATAAACCAAATTAGAGTTTGCATGGAAGAAAAACAAAGAAAACCTGAACCCTACCATTTTTTATTCTAAGGGGTTACAGTCAGTTCTTATTTGTTTTCCAGTGAGCCATGACAAACAAAATAATCAGAAGAGAAAGAAAGATGGCTCTCAGTTCTGTTTATTTACTTTTAACTCAATTATGAAGTGGGAATGAGCTTCCAGTTCCTCACTCATGACTTTCCGTCTAATAAGAATTGAGTGTCTATGCGTTACATGCATTGCCAAGAGTCACAACAGTCTTCTGTGATGTATCTGCTGTCACTCTGAAAATAACGCGCTGACCTTTTCCTTCCTGTTTCAGAGGCAATGTGGCCTAAGCTGGTAAGAAAGACAGATATGCGGCGGATAAAATCTGTCACAGAGGAAGAAAGTGAAGGGGCACATTCCTGATCGTTCCCACGTCAGACATGAAACACCTTCAGTTAGGAGACCAAGTAAACAAAGAAAGGATTTAAAGACTTCAAGAAATATTGGTTAAATTAAGAGAATTCAAGACAATTTGACAAATGGATGGTTTTCCAGTTTGTGGAAAAAGTGACTCTTCCCTTCATTTGATCTTTTCTTTGAGCTGCTGGTCAATTAATCAGGCAAAATGTGGATCGATTACTCTGTCGGCATTAGTGTCATCCTCATTTCGAACAAATTCAGCTGATTTGAGCCATTACTCTTTGTTCTTGTTCTTTGTTCTTTTAGCGATTGCTGCTCTCAATAACTGAACTCAATGAAAAACAAGGAATTTCTCTGTGTAGTACAAGTCTGCTTTGAGTTTTTTTATTAACAGTTATGTTACTGTAATTTTGTAGTATAAGCACAAGTACAAGTATTTTTCTATATTGCATTGAGGCTTTTTTACAGTCCTACCACTGCTCCACGGGGTGGCCATGGTGTAGCAGTAGGGCTGTCAACCTCTGATCAAAAGATTGCAGGTTTGATTCCTGGCTTTCCTGGCCATCTGTTGAAGTGTCCTTGGGAAAGATACTGAACCCCACCTTACCTCCAGTGAAAGGTTGGCGCCAGTGTTGGGAAGCAGAACCGCCATCAGTGTGTGAATGGGTGAAAAGGATGTGACTGTAAAGCACCTTGTGCCTTCAAGGAAGTTAGAAAAGAGTTGTACTAATACCATGTTTTACTTTTTTCTCCTCCTAAGACTGATGAGGGACAGCGAGTCATCAAACTGGGTTAAAGAGACACGGAGGTAAGGGGCGCCGAATCTAAAAATTCACCTAATGAAAATGATTTGACAGCTTTACCACATTTCTTTCCATATGTGCTGCTTTCATATCACATTTTGTCATTATTCATCACAAATAAAAGCATTATCTGTGACTTGACAATTCATACTTTATGATCCTAAATTTAAATCTAGAGATTAATTATAAATATTAAAGATGAATGCAAATATATATATGTAAACTGTAAATAGCAAATGTAAAGTTATATGTAAATAATAATGGTAAATGTTTAATCTAAATGTAATATCTAAATGCAAACCTAAATCTCAAACCTAAATGCTAAATAAAAAAAAATAAATGTAAATACTAAACATATGTCTAAATGTTAATGTTAAATGTAAATATTAAATATAAATAGTGTAAATGTTAAAAAAAATTAAATATATATCTAAATGTTAAATCTAAATGTTAAATTTAAATATTAATCCAAATTTAAAATCTAAATGATAAATGTAAATTTTAATCTAAATGTTAAAAATAAATGTTGACGTTTAATGTTTGGGCAATATGCTGATGTGACTAGGCCCCTTGGAGCAGACCAAGTTCACAGAGGGAAGTTTAGTCTATTCATGGCAAGCTTATTGATTGAGTGTTATTGCAAGGTGTCCTTGCACCTACACCTGTTGCTGGTAAGTAGAAGAAATAAAATAAAAAAAGTTCTATAAAACTATTTTGTGTAAACAAAGTTTTAGATAGCCAAACAGCTAGTCTTTAGTTTTGGCTAACAATTTGGCACTTTACTACATTCTGTCATTTTTTCTTTCTTTTTTTGTGGTGGTGGTGGAGGTGTCTTTTTCTTTGTCGTATCTGTTGAACTGCAAATGTTGTGGATCAAGCTATCTGCCAGAAATTAAATCACATGTAAATTCTCTCTACTCCATTCTCTACTCTACATGCTAAGACACCTTCACCGTCCACATCCTCTGGATGTGGATTTCACCAAAATTTCCAGAATCAAATTGATTTGATTCACCAGAGCCTTGATTGATTTGATTGAATTAAATGAATTTATTAATTCATTCATTAATTAAATCTTTCAATTCACTGGATTTAATTTCATTTTGAATTTACAAGATTTACCCATTTAGACATATTTGTAAAAAAAAAAAAGCACCAAAAAACCATTGATAATCTATATATTTTTTTCAAGATATGCATAAAATTCTGATACAGTTCACATACTGTAAACTTTTTTTGTGAAATAAACCAATGAGATCACCATACAGTTTTAGATGTTTCTCAAATGGAGAAGCTCCAACAAAAATCAACTCAGCCCTGAAGAACATAATAATTTGTTTTCTACCATTTAGAAAAAGTGTTTTGTAAAAACATTTTTTAAACTGTTTTTTTTCGTTTTAATTACTTTTAATATATTTGTTTGATATTTATTGATATTTATTTTTAACATTTACATTTCTATTTTTATTCATAGGATTAGGGATAAAGATGAGGTTTGCATTTATATATGCCATTTACCTTTAACATTTACAGTTATTTTTAGGATTTAGATATGTGTTTTGATTTAACCTTTTCATTTATTATTTATATAAAACTTTACATTTTCCATTTACAGTTTACATATATGTTTACATTCATATTTAATATTTATCACTGATCTTTAGATTTAAATTTAGCATCTAAAAGTGCAAATGCTGAAGTCACTGATAATGCTTTTATTTGTGAAAAATACTGACAAAATATGATATGGATGCAGCACATATGGAAATAGATGTTTAAATGTGGTAAAGTTGTCAAATCATTTTCATGTGGGGAATTTTTACATTCCGTGTCCCATACAGAAGTACTTGTGAAAGCGCCATCATTCAAATACGACTTCTGAAGTAGATGGTAAAGTTCACACTAACAAAAAAAAATAGACTGAATGATCTTTTAAACCCAGACATGGGACAAATCCTAAAAAATAAATTAACATGATTATTATCTGTGTCTTCTGTGCATTGTAAATACATAGTTAATGCTTTCATGTGGTAATGAGGCTAAAATCTTAACAGTAGCTCCTCCCACACACAACAGGAGTGTCTACCTTATGAACACATTTTTGAACAAGTGTTGACCATCAAATTTGACGTGCATTAAAAAAGACGCAGCAGATGCAAATTTGATGCACGAATCATGTACATTGTGAAGGCAGCATTATGCCGAGCATGACAGATTTATTTAGAGGCGTTGCACTTTTATATAAAATTTCTTCTTTATAATGCATTTTTTGGTCTCTGTAATTTATACTCCAGAAAATAAGGTAATCTGTATCAAATAAATTGCATAACAATTATCTGCCTTATTTTTAGTAAAATGTGTTTGAGTCAGGATACTTTAGTGCTTTAATCTTAATATTTTATGACATCTTGTTTTAACCATTTGCTTCAAAGTAAAATCAGGCAAAACCAACAAGAAGCTGCAAAGAGCAGCAAAGACGTGTGATGATGATCCAATTTCTTTTTTTTTTTTTTTTTTTTTTTAGATTTCTCTTTGGATCGTTGGTCTCATCAAAAGAGTTCTGAGTGTAATTTCAGTCATAAATTTTAATTAACTCCTTCATCTGGCGCTCTTTAAAACAGTAATAGTAATAATAACAACAAACTGTTGAGTTTCACGTGAAAGTTATCTTTTTCTGGCAATTTTGAGTGTTTAATTGACCCCACAAATGTGATTCTCCAGATATTCAACCTACTCAAAGGAAGGTCAGTTTATAGCTTCTCTAACCAGCCAAACTGCTTTCAGCTAACATGATTGCACGAGGGTTTTCTAATCGTCTGTAAGCCTTCTGACACGATGAGCAAACACATTGTACCATATGAAAAGTGATCGTAGCTGAAATGTCTCTTGTCACCTGTGTAGATAATGCACTAAAATCTAGCTTGCAGCTAGAATACTTATTCTCATTTATTACTTAACTTTTACTTTACTTTACTTTTTTTTTTTTTTTTTACCACACTTTACTTTATTACTTATCATTTACCACATGATTAAATTAATGAAAAATAAACTCTAAACAATATTAAAGTTATCTTCATTTAAAAAGAAATAGTGCTTTTCTTTCAAAAACAGGAATATTTCTAAGTGACCCCAAACTTTTAAAAAGTAGTGAATGTGCAGGTGTGTTACATGAAATTCCAATCAGTGTTGAATCGTAACATTAAGGGCCTTACTTGCCTCTGCAGAACATGCTTAAGCGTGCATGTGTAACCAGGTCACATCGACTTTTTGCATTCTTTTTTTATGAAAAACAGCTATTCGAGAGTGGACTATATGTTCAAATGTTTTCACATTTGAAAGTCCTTTAAACAGGAGAGTGTTTGAACCGGATTAAAATAAATCAATCCCTTTTTAATGTGATTCTGAAAAGGAAGTGAGACCCCCGGCACAGATGAATCCTCAAAAGCAGCAGCGGATTAATCTGAAAAAGTTCTGCTGGTAACTTGATGCCAAGTAGATCAGGACGAGAGGCCCAAACTTTCCAACGTCCTGTTGATGCACAGACATCAGATGTACGTAGAACCCTAACTTTGTGATGAATAATGAATGTGTTTTGATCACTCCGTGCAGTGGGCTGCTTGCCAGGAGGGGGTTGAGCTGGTTCACTGCTGCAGTCTCTCATGTTGGTGTGCTTTCTTCTTTTTCCTCTTAAGAGCTGCAGGAGTTTGGCCACGTAAACCCAAAGGACTGTGAGAGATCCCGGCACGTTTTCCAAGTCTCCCGACACCTGAATACTTGGCAGAAGTGTATGTATATTGGAGCAGATGTCTGGCTCCTGCCTGTTGAGAACTGCATGCTGGGAAGTCTGAATTTAGAAATGCTCATGTATAAGGCAAGAGCAGTGGTTAAAGTAAGAAGTGAGGTTGTAATTTCTCTTCAGATGACCTCGATTTGCAGCTCGGCAGAATGTGAATGTCAGTTGTTGTGGAGATGTACGTCCAGCAGGGAGGAACCTCTCAGCAACGGGAGCCTGAAGAGTGGCAGAGAAGCGCTACATCAACCCGCCTCAACAAGAATGACACATGCTTCCTTCCCTCATGCCAGCCGGTGAAGAGGGATCCAGCGATCTTATAACTGATTTGAAGTCCTGAAACCCATTTGAATACACAGCAGCTCTGCTTCATTATTTCACCTTTTAAAAACGGCCTCATTCCCGTTTCAGAAATCTTCATGCAGGCTCCATCAGTCGCCCCATCAGACCTTTGAAAAAGAAAACAACTGTGGTATTCGGGAAGCATGAGCTGTGACCTGGAGCTTAAAATTTGATCTTATAAACTGGAATTCATATTTGATGGGTGATAAGACATGAATATTTTATTAAGAGTGGGATTGAGGAAGAGATAAGGAAGATCTTGGTGGTTTTATTTGTTTCACTTCACATTTAAAATTTAGATTTCAAGGCGTCTAGTGTCCACAAGCACAGCTTTCAGCACAGAAATCAATACGGAGATGTTTGCAGGCAATAGTTTACTTGTGATACCTTTGCGTTGGCTTTAAATGTTGGGTTTGATCGTTTTACAATCTGAACAGCAATCATTTCTGTTTAAATGCCTCTGGTTTAATTCCTATAGTGTTGCTTTGGTTCTAAACACTTGATGACTAAAAGGAATGGGGGTTCTTGTTTTTTCATGTTGTCTTTTGCAACTTTTCTTCTTCAGGTTATTCCACAAATGGTGCAGTGAAGCTCATGAGTTCACCAAAGGAAAATATTTGATACAAGTTCCCAGGTAGCAAAATCACAGAATGGAGCAACTGCTGTAGTCATCTGATGATAAAAAAATATTAGAGCAAAACTACGATGACACTTTCTATTTATTACCTGGACAAATAATTATTAAACTGTTAGTTATTGAGTAATAAAATGACTTGTTCTCCTGAAACACACTTATAAGGATTCATTTTTTGAACTGTGAACTCTGACCTTTAACTTGCAGAAATGTCTTTGGGGCCATTTCAAAGCCTTAAAATCTGTTCTTGAATTTCTTTAGATGCAGAGGTGTTTGTTTCTTTAATGTTCACTGCAAAAGTAGGCCCCTTAGAAATAAGTCAAACATTCTTCCCTCATGAGCAGATTTCTTTACTT
This sequence comes from Oryzias celebensis, assembly GCA_014656515.1. Classification (NCBI taxonomy): domain Eukaryota; kingdom Metazoa; phylum Chordata; class Actinopteri; order Beloniformes; family Adrianichthyidae; genus Oryzias; species Oryzias celebensis. The sequence continues at coordinate 28,384,211 of BNCR01000012.1, read as the reverse complement.
TGCTTTAAATAGGCAAAAACAAAATGTCCAATGGGGTTAGAAAAATTGTCTTATCAAGTTTGCTTAAACTAAGATTATTTTGTTATTGAAAATTTTTCTTTAAGGAGATTATTTTCTGGGAAGACAGAAAATTAGAATTTTTCTTGAAAGTCAGTTGTATTTGTTTTATTTGCTTTCTTTTGAGAGCCATTCATCATGTGTCGCATGTAAAAAAAAACAAACATAGCCTTCAGTCAGAGTTAATTCTCAATTTTTTCATAATTTCACATAGGAGGCATTTGCTTTTCAAAGGAGATCCAGGCAAGTTTTGACACATAATTTCTGTCAAGAAATTAAATAATTTTTGAGACATAAATTTTGTTTGTTCTCCATTTTATAAAGTATGCAAAAATAAATGAGACAAGTCCGGATTTGAGTGCAAATGCTTGGTATTTTCCTCTCCCCACTGGCTCTTGACAGATTAAAATAAACAAGTCAACACGTTTATACGAAAGCTTTAAAGGTGCTGCAGTTTGTGGATTCTTGGCAGATGCAGGTGAGCTTTTCTCCGCTTGTTTTCTTTGTTGCATTGAGCTGTAACCTCGTTCGTGGAAACATGTCAAAGTATTCCTCTTAATTACACCGCAGAGACTATAATTCTGATCCAAACTGACGCTTCCAAGCAGTCTTTATCTCCTCGCAGTGATGTATTTTTAAGAAGCGCAGGTTACTGAGGGCAGAGCGCTTTTATTTACCAGATATGAAAAGAAAACAGACACAGATTGTCTCCAGCAAGGAAGCTACGCCAAAGTAATTTTAAAAAAAGCAAGTATTTATACTGGCCTGCTTATCAGTCAGCATTGGTTGAGAAGTATTAATATGTAACATCTTGCTGGGCTCTCCAGGACACTTTCCTTAGCTCCCCGAGAGGGAAAGAGCCCGGCGTTATCAAGGCTTGGCAGTGGGACTCGGCGATGGTATCAGCTATGCTGACTGGATTCCATTAGGAAAGGCCCACATCCAAGTCTACTGAACATATTGGCTCACACTGCAGGGAATGGAGCAAAGTGATAGGCCTGCAGTCATGACACATCAGCTATCATCCAGGAAGGCATATCAGCGCATACACATTTACTGCAGAGCTGATGCTGCACTGCAGGTTCTCTTTTTTTAAGTTGTATCTTATTAAAAAGTAACTAAAGCTGTCAGGATCATGGGAATATTTGTTTTCCCAACACTTCCTAAACTTTTCAACTCTTCTTTAATTTTTGCCTTTTGTCAGTACGCAGCGCTGCAGATTAGCATCGTGAACACTAACAGGAAACCTCAAGAACAGCACAAGCTAAGAGGCAGCAGTCAGTGGAGGATTCATTAGAACCAGTTTCTTGTTAGAAGGAATTTTATCCGTTCATTTCTGGTATTGGACATGTCGTCAGGCATTATCCCTTACAGATTAGATGTCTTAAAAGAGCATCACAGTCGTGCTGCACTAACGTGACATCATTAGATGCCCCCTGCAGCCTCTGTATGTTAGCTCTGTCATTAGTCCATAATGTGCAAAATGCAAATTAACCTCAGAAGCCCTTTTGAGATTTAAAATCTCCTTCTCAAAGGAGCGCTGTCAAATCACAGACAAGAGGATCTTTGTTTGTGGAAAGCTGCTTTTCCCTTGAAAATTTGAGTGGAAAAAAGTAAAGTAAAGAGTAGTGAATTCCTTTTCAGATAGTTAATGAGTAAAGTAATTTAATTACAGTTTTGATTCAGTAGCTAAATAAAGCAATCAGTTACATTTTTAGAAGTAACTTACCCAACACTGAGTACAACACTTTTTACTGCTACTTTGGTACAGTGGAGGCATGCCGCAACGCAGTTACTGAGGAGGCGACTTCTACAAAGCTGTTAAGTGTTTATGACATATTGATTGTTGGAAAACAATGTGAGAAGCAACGGATCACATTAAAAGTTGGTTAAATGATGGTTGGTTAAATGGTAGCAATGTTCCTGTTTGCATCCAGTAATGCCCAACAGTAACTTTTTTGTTAAAAAAATTAGCTTTTATTTAAATTACACAAATTTAGTAAATGTATTTAAGCTCATGTTGTCAGTAAAGTTTATGTAGTTGTTTTGATCTGCTTCTTTTTGGTTTAGATTTCTTGAGTTTTATTTAAGTCGTGTTAAGTTTGGCATGTTTTCTGTTTCTGCTTCTCTGGTGTTCACACCAGCTTTCTAATGATCCTCAGCATTTTACCTCAGTTCATTTTCCCTTGGTGTATTTAAATCTGTGGCGCTTCAGCATGTCATTCATAATTGTTTTTGTCACTCTTTTATGTTTAAGTTCTGCTTTTTAGGTCACATTCTTTAATGGTCAGATGTTCAGATTTAGGTCTCCTGTCTACGGTACAATCCCTGAAACTTGATTTTTTTTTTCTTCTTCTTCATCGATGAACTGCTGTTCTAAGTTCAAGAACAGGCCTGTAACTCTTGTCGGCTCAGTCGGTTTATCTGTGGGATTATTCAACGCCCCTAGGAACTCATTACCCAGCAAGCCCCACTCTGAACTCTATTCCATACAGCAAACTCCTCCAAAACCATGCTACGGTCTGAGAGATGACGAGTCAAAAGAGCTTTGAAGTAACGTTTTTGCCAATTTTTCTGTCTGTACTGATGCTCTGTTTTCAGTTTGGTTGCATTTTGAGTTTTCATTTTTTAAAATTTTTTATGCTTACTAAGTTATTAATTAGTCAATTTGACAAAGCTAGAGAACAAGTTTGTAAACTTTTAAAATAAAATGACAAAAAAGATTATATCTGTGTCCTATTGAAAGATTAGGCAGAAGGGAATCAAACCAGTGTGACCTGTGAACATCATCTGTTAAACACCTAAACCTCTGCAGGCGGAGCTTTGGCACGAGTCTGCTCGTCCTCCTGTGACACCAGGTCTTTTAGGTTCATTGATTATTTGACACAAAACTGAATCTGCTGGATGAATTAATGAGAATATAGCAGATGGCTGCTCTCATTCAACTGAATGAATGAGCTATGGACAATGTAAAACCTGTAGAACGTGGCTGCATTTCATTGTAAACAGTTAAAAACCACAAACCTTTTAAGGAAATAAGATTCAGACTTCAACAATTATTCCTGACGTCTGAAAGGAAAAGTATTTAAGGTTATTCTGTAGCAGGGTTGCCTCAATTTGTCTCCTTTTAAATGTATATAACTGTGGTTTTACATATAGTTTTTGATATGGTTTTTTTAGGAATGTGTGAGGATTTTTTGTTTAGTTTTGTGGGTCTGGGGTTCATACATTTTTGCAAAGACTGTTTTTTGCTGAATTCAAAGAGAACCAGAAAGATTGATAGCAAAAGTAATGATGTGACTTCAAGTACATCCTTCTTCCTGTGAATCCTTTTTTTGTCCACTCTTCTGTGACCATTCCACCGCAAACCAAAACATCTGTTTTGTCTAAACTGAACAAAAATCAACTGTTTGACGGTGGTTTGAAGCCACTCCAACGAAAATGGTCTTTTTGGTGTTTTGAACATGTCCTTGGGCATTTTCTGTAGATGGAAGACATAAATAAATTGATTTAAGATTAACACTGCATTTCTGAGTATTTCTTAATTCAAATTGTGTTGGATAAGGAGCAGATGAAAAACGGTGGTTTGAAAAGGTTGGGTTTGTGACCAACAACTGCCATGGGGGAGTCTCCCTGCTTCCCTACAATTCTGAATCATCCACTTGCAGACAAATAGATCCACTAAGGTCTTAATTTTCCTCGACAAAGCTGCCGTTTGGCTCTAAAATGTGCGGCTATAGCTTCGATTTTGCTTCATTTTTTTTTTTTTTTTGCTACGTAATGTTAGTTTGGAGTTTAGTAAGGAGCTGTAACCTAACAGGAGAGAGTCAACCTTTTCTGGTTTGCAAAAAATATGTATTTAAACACAGCACAGCCTTTTTAATTTTAGCTCAAAACTTCATTATTATAATTAAAAGACCACTGGGAATGATTTTACAATAAATAAAAATACAGTTGGGACTTTAAGCACTTCAGGGTATGCTGCTTTTCTTCTTTTGGTGTCCCCGTGACACAGAGAGAAGCAAAAAACATTGTGTGTTTGGTCTGCTGACATGTTCTTGTGTTTTACTTTTGAAGAAAAAGCATTTATTTACTTTTTAGCTTTGACGACAATTTATTTGGAAAAGTTGAACGAAAAGTCCATTTATGGAGTTTTGATGTAAACAGCGAAATGTAAATGTGCAGGAAGGAGACAAAAACGTGTTAATCAGCTGTAATGCAACTGCTGTCACTGACCCCTTTTGGCTCGCCCTCTCTGGCTGAGCAGTTGCTACATGCCTCACCCTCACCCCTACCCACCCTTTGGTGAAGATCGCTTAGACACACTTTTTTTCTTTTCTACCATATTGTGAAAAATGTGAAAATTGCCAAAATTTACCTTTTTCCATGGGTGCCATGCCGTAGGTCCTGTGGCAATCCCATAATTTTATAACTTTCCTTGGATATCCTCAACAAATGCGTTTTGGTTCTGTTAGTAATTTTAGAAATATCATTTTTAAGCCTCATATGAGATTTTGGGCCTGTTCATTTTTTTGGACAGTTTCACCTTCTGTGATTTTTTTTGGGGGGGGTGTCCATTTATTTTACCCAAAATTCATTTACACCGAGTACTAGGTGCATGCAAATGTATGAGTATGTGGCGGTATGAAGGCTTTTAAAACTGATAGAAACTTCCTGAAACTGGTTAAAATTCATTGATTGAGACATACATGATTTACTTCCTTCTCCAGTCAAATAATATTCACACAGGGCATTGCTTCTTTGGTACATTTTCACCCTAAGAAGACACAAAAACTCTCTCACAACAATCTGTTCATGTTTGACATGTGTGTAGCAATGTTTTCTTGAAATTGACCTCCAGGCAGGACTTGATTTTGTGTCGAAGTGAAACATTGTAGAGGTGGAAAAACATGAAGAAAGTCACTAATCTGGTAGATAATAGTGGTGGGGGATAAAAAATAGTCAAATCTCAACTCACTCTAAAACCTTTTTAAAATATAATTCTTTATTGATCCTGCAGAGGGGAAACTCAGTTATTACTACAACTGCAGGCATTTAGCAAAAGGGCAAAAGGAGTGAGAGTGGAGCATCTCCAAAGAAAATGAGCCACCAGGCAAATTTACTATTTTACAAACCCAAAAAAACCCACTGATATTTCCTGATAAATGACTAATTCTTGGAATGTAGAATTATTTGTGATTATTAGTTTCTGTTATCAAGCAAATTTTATTGCGGCTGCATGGTCGGGTTTTGGTTAGCGCTCATGCCTCAAAAGGCTGTGGTTTGAATCCCAGCTAGGTTCTTTCTTTTCAGAGTTTGCATGTTCTCCTCATTCATCCATTGGTCTTCCCCAGTTTCTTATCGTAGTCAAAAAAAAACATGTTTCATAAGGTAATTTGTGTCTCAAAATTGTCCCTAGGTGTGGTTGTGAGAGTGAGGTTGTGCAATACCCAACAGTACATGGATTGACTCCAGCAACCCCATGACCTTGAAAGGGATTCAGATTCAGCAGGTTCAGAAAATGGATGAATGTAAAATTGCAGTGTTTATATCTAATACATGTTTAAAATGTGCTTTAATGTGTAAGAGACCTGTATATGTAGATATTTTTCAGAACTCTATTGGTAGGTGGAGTAACAAAATGTCTGAAATGTCAGTAGACATCTACAGAGTGTGTCTACAGGTCCTAAAATGTGTTGAATAGTATGTTACTAAAATAAGACTTTAAAAGCATGAAATTCTCTTCAGTTCGGATAAAAGGGTCTTAAACTTTTTATTGACAATGTGATTTGACTTCCTGCTTCTGAAAAAAAGAACATTTCCCTGTTGTGTTGCTTGTGAACTGGTGGTAAATTGTCTAACCTCAGCTAGCTAATTAGCTCATACTTGTTAGAGCAGAAAATGTGTAAATTCATGAAAATATGACATCCAAACAATGTGTGGCTCCACACTGACAGTCAAATCGGAGGTGATCTGGATGCTGAGGATGATGGTGAGCAACAATGAACAGTGGCTTGATGGCATTTTAAAGACTGATAAGGTCATCTGTTGTTGCTTCCTACTTATTTGTTTCTATGTGAAGATAAAGTCACTGAAAGTAACACATAAAAACAGTGAACATAGAAACCCTGCAGACTGTGTAGAAGTGGCTTTTAGTGTAAAAACACTTGTCAGAATGGAATGAGAGTCTCATTAATGCGGTGCATTCACCAACTGATGTGTTTACCCGCAAAATGAAAAAAAATGAAAGGAAGTGATGAATTACATAAAAACAGAAATGAAAAACCTAAAAACAACTTTCTTGTGAAAAAAAAACTTTTGTGACCTTACTGTTCTCCACCCACTTCATGAAGACTTTTCAAATCAGACATCTTTTTTTAATGAGCAACAGCTTCCCTTCAAGGACACAAAAAGCAGACTAAAAAAATTAACATTTAAAAAAAGTCATTTCTCACCTTTTGACTAGGTAAACAAACTGAAACTAGCCTCTGCAGGTATGAAAAACACAGAAATCCTCCACAGAGCCTTGTTGTGTTTAATGAATTTAAACCATTTCAAATGTAGCAAAGAAAAAGTGCTTTCCCATGTTGACATGTGGCCTTGAATTGTCAAGAAATTAGCTTCTTCCTTCTAATCAAATTCACAGTAGAAGGCTAAAATCATTTCCTACTTCACTCCAGTTTTAATATCCAGTCAAATTCAGAATCCTACTGTTTTTTGCAAACCCATCCCAGCAGGGTAGGAGCATTTGCTTTGAGGTTTCTGAACTGGAAAGCAAAACTTCTATTTTATCATAAATATGCAGGTGTGGAGGCAGGAAGAAAACAAAGAATTCAGCTGAAAAACTCCAGTTAATGATCCAGTTAAAAGCACAAAGTTTGTATAGAATCCTATTAACTCTTTAAGGCTCAAAATATGTATTAATGGGTCTCAGAAGAAGTCAAGTTGCTTGTTTCTGAGCAGAGAAACTGTCCACTCATCCAGGAAATAAGAGAGCAGCTGTGTGGTTTGAAGTGAGGAAGTTCTGTCAAGGCTCCGGTCCACCTGAGACTCGGATCCTTCTGGGTGTTCAGCAGCCTGTTGACAGACAGACGCACTCCTTTTATTGCTTTTTTTCTGGCTTTTGATCATCCCATGCTGCACCTTGTTTCCTCTGCAGTATGATTTGCTGCATTTTATGCTGCACACAGAGACATGTGGACTCGGGATGGAACTTCTGCCTCAGCTTCACTCTGCTGGTTCATGTGTGGGGATGAACAATCATCCCCCTGCTTGATTAAGCTCCTGCAATTCAAATCACCTCATGGCCTTGGTGTTTATTGGCAGGGACTGTGAAGGATGCGCTCACAGGTGCAATACACATGCACGTGCACACCCACACAAAATGAGTTAACACCCACACTCCTATTGAGCTGCCCCTCGTAATGAGCATCTAACAGTAATTTAGGGCCATAACACTGACACCCGTATTGATCCAGGTGGACGGGGCATGAAGAACACCCGCAAATCAGTGCAGAAGTGTTGAACTGCCTCACACATCAAATAAATCTGGTCTGAACTTCTACCATGTTTCCAATTTCTGAAACTTTTTCTTGTTTTCCTATTCTCCACACTTGGCTTCACCTGATGAGCATTATTCTAAAGTATTTCTGTGCGTCTTTTGCTCTTTGTTGCCTCAAAGCGGAAGAGGTAGCTCTGGAGGAGGGTGAGAAGGTCAGAGGTTAGATGAGTCTAGCCTGTTGTGGTTGAAATTTATGTTTCAAATGTCTGACCAACTCATGATTGGAATATAGGATCACATGCTTGTATGGATATGACTTATAAGCTGCCGTACTGTTAAACTGTAGCAGGGGCCTGCACTGTTCACCGGGTATTTATCTCTGAGTCACACTGGTTGAAGTTTTGGCTAAAGATGTCCTGGATTGATTTTAGGTCAGTGAATCGGATCAGCAACCACAAACATCAAACCGAATCGCTTTTAAAATGAATTGTTACACCCTTAATATCCATATATATGATAACATATTACATTTGGCACATTTGAATTTCTTATGAAATATGAGTTGTTTTCAGAGCTTCTTTCCCTACCTGAAAGTAGGACGTTTCGATTTCTAAGGCATCACCTTTCTCCCTTTTCATGACGTCAACCTAGGGCCAGCCTTGCCAGCATACACAGACCTACATGCGAACATGGGGACCCAGTATTTCTCGGGGAATCTGAAGGCCTGGTGCTCAGAGAGCAGGGTTTCAGAGGAATGCTCAGAAATGCATGAACGGAGCAAAATAGCACTTTGGGTTTGTTTTTCGTGAAGAATTCCCATTATAACACAGTAAAAAGCTTGAAAAATTTTTTTGCATGTTATAGGCTCTTTAACAAAATGTTTAAATTTAATAAAATAGTTCCTAACAGAGGACATTAAGATGACTTCTCAGTATCAGCGCCGACAAATGAAATAAGTTTGAGAATTTAATTTTGGAAATATATTCTTCGTATGGATCTTTGAGCCGCACCGTCGTGTATGATTACTAAACTTTGTAGCTAAAAATCTTTGAATCATTTTCTGTTCTGTTTGCTGCTCGGTGACACCAGTACCCCGTTTACAATGGCGTGTCCTTTTTTGAGCCTAAACTCTGTGACACATTACCGTGCCCGTTAGTGTAACATCTTCCAACACAGAGCTTCTCTATTTCTCTGCAGGAGCTTTCTCTTCACCTGGAGCAAAACTCATTTCACTGGAAAATTGGCTCCACCACTCAACTCCCCTCTCCCCCATTCTTTCAGCCTGCCTCTCTAAATTCAGCTGTTATTGTAGTGCCTTAAGCACTAATCCAATTAGCTATAGGAAGCAAATGGAGCTATCTCTCATTTGAGCTTGTCACCTGCACAGGGGGCAAAGGGAGGGTGAGTTTTTTGGGAGTTGTAAGAGGATTCTGACTTGAGGGAAACTGGATACCCAGCATGCAAATTTTTCAGATTGGGACTTCTGAGATTAAACAGAACCACAGAACCCAACAGAAAACAGCTTGGAAACTCTATTAGAAAGCTGCAGCAAACAGGGAAATCAGAGACATGGCTGTGCTTCATATTTGCACTGGCGCTTGCAAAATAAATTTGCCCCTGGCGTGAATTTTCTAGCTGCCCTTCAACCACTCACCACTTAGCGATTAAATCCAAACATTTCCCTCCGCTGACTAGATTGACCCCCGCCTGTGGCTTCAGGTGGGTGGTCAGGTTCTTGGCCCTCTGCCGACTTATTAGGGACTGCAAGCATATCTTGAGCTACAGAGCTCTCGCCCCAGGCTGCCCTTGGCAGCCAGGCATCTGCAGAGCAGCCATATTTCTCACAGTGCTCCTCTTTTCTGCCAGATGGTGTCAATGCCCAGAAAGAACGTGGGGAGGTGGGGGCGCCTACACCGTGTTCATGTCCTTTGCAAACAGGATCTAGCGTTCCATGTGACAGAAGACACGGCAGGCTTGGGCTAAAATCCGAGGAGTGCAGATGAAGATGAAAGCCGATTTCTTAGCTCAGAGGTAAACTTTTTGGGTGTGTGTGTGTGTGGGGGGGGTGTTTAGAAAAAATCCATCAGGCTGAACTTTGTTTTCTGTGGTTTATTTTTGTTCCCTGGCACATAAAAAAAAAAAAAAAGTCATGTCTGGAGACATGCATCAGTGGATAACGTTTTGTGACAGTTACATGGCCCGCTGTGCTGCTGCTGTAGCCCAACTCACCGGGGAGTAGAGTGGAAACAATGTCCCGGTTTCTACCCTGATGGAAAGCTCCAATAGAAAACGCTGCGGCGCAACAAAGCGTCTGCGACACAAACTGAGTCACTTCACTTTGATTTCGGTTGATTAAACCTCAGCATTAATGTCAGGGTTTTCAAATCTTTCTTTTGACGCGTTTATACGTGGAAATGCCTCACCTGATGCAGGTTTTCTGCCGCTACCCCCTCCATGTTTTGTTGTGTTTATGTGAAGGGCCGCTTCAGATCTGACCACTGCTCTTATAGCTCTGACAGACCTTGCCTGTGGTGTTGCCGCCCTCTTTGACACCCCGGTCCCCCTCGTGACGACAGTTCTGCCTTTTGCCCTTCCTGGTGTTTTGTTGTAGCTCGTGGTGGATTGGAACATGATGAAAAAGACGCACAGAGAAAGCAATGACCTGCTGGTTGTTCTGTCTCTGTTTTGTTCATGACTATAAAACAGAAGCGCTCTGGGGGGGTCAGGCTGGGTTATTTCTAAACTTTCTCTGATAGTACTTCATAGAGCAACCCTTGGACTCCATTTATTTTCAATTCCACAGGATGTGAAAGCGCCTTCCTTTTGTTCACCCCTTGCAGATTTTGCATCAGCCCTCTATATTACCCTAAATATAACATTAGAATGCGCTGCCAGACAACAAAATCAAGTGTCGGCTCATGGCCTTTCCCCAACTGAGCTATAATAATAATAAAAAAGACTGCATGTCACAAGTGACTTATCAAGAGCTCTCAGCTTTCAACCTTTATCAGAGGCTGCTTTCACAGAAGCCACTCTTCAGCTTCCTCATCAAAAACTATCCAGTCTTGTTTTTTCAGATCACAAACAAAACAACTTTGCCAAGATTTCAAAAGCTTTCATGTCAGACGCTGTTTCTGAATGCTTCCCATGTGGTGTCGAACATCCATCCACGCCGTCTCGGTCTGCAGTAAGAAGAGACGAGCAAACCCATCAAGACAAAGTCCAGCCTCTGCTAGTGCTGGTTCTACTTTGAAAATCCCACTCCGATCATCTTTTGATCTATTTTCAAAACGTTCCAAGTGTTCTTTTATTGAGATTGTTTTTAGAGAAAATCAAGAAAACCTGTCTGTTTCTAGGACATAGTCTCTGCAGAGCGACATAAACATAAATTGCTGAGACCTCTCTGTTTACTGCTACATTCACACCAGGCTCTGAAACGTGTGTTCAAAACACCACTTCCGATGAGAAGTCAATGGTTTGTTCAAAGCACTGAGTGTATTTAAGACCCGGTTTCATGTGTCCAGTTTTGAAATCTGTTTTTGGGCTCTTTTGTCATGATCTGTGGTGAGCTTTGCTTTGTGTACTCTCCATTATCCCAGTCTCCCCCGATGTGTCTAATCACTGTCTTTCATCCCACCTGTGAGCCACAGTATTTAGGACTGACAGTTCCTAACACTCTTTTCTAGCTCTGTGTGGCTTAGCTCAAGTTCCAGCATTTCACAGTTTCATTGTTTTTGCTAGACTCATTTTTGACCTTTTTTCTGTCCCTGATTAAGATTTGGTTTTTGCCATCGGATTAGAGATGCTGGATTTGTTTGCCTCCCCTGAATGAATTCTGCCTTGTTTCATGACATCTCCAGTGCACTTCTTTTCCAGTGGAATCTTTCTTTGTTACTGAGAAGTTTAAATTTAAGAAGAATCTGGATCACCTTTTGTTTGGAGCTGGAGATGTATTCGCTCCATTTTGTTCTGGTTTAAGGCTCCCCGTGCAACTGGTGGCGCTCTGATCTTTTGGAGATCTCCAAATAAATCAGTATTTTTATTCCTGTGTGCTTCTAGTTTGGGTTGTCCTACTCAGAACATTACATCTTTGTACAAAACGTACAGCCATTGTAGATGTGTTAAACCAGTTGAACTTTGATCAATCAGGGACTTGGATTTGGTAATGGGTAGTGTCCTTTTCAAAACACAGAAGTGCCAACCATTTAATGAACTGATCATGGAGCAGAAAATCAACCTCCTGCCTATTGTTCCAATTGACGGGGCATTTGAGGTTGTAGTGGTGTCAAAAGCGTTTTTTTTTATGAGGAGAGACTCACGACTGGCAATTTCACTGCCAGTAGGGTAATCATTTCTTCATGTGGGTGTGCTGGGAAGCACAGAAGTTTACAATTAACTGGAAGTAAGTTAGTAATCAATATGACACTTCAATGAGTTTTTGTTTTTGCATGACTTTTTAAAGTCACAAGCGATGTTGTCTAATTTCCAAGTGCTGGCAGGTATGCACTAATGGAGATGACTGGTGACATCAGGAAGCGTTCGTAACATCTAAAATTGAAGACACATTCTTTTCTGTATATATTTCTGCTTGGGGATTCTAAATGTAGGTGTAGGGAAGTAATTTGGATTTTGCGCAAGTCTTTCATATATTAGAATGAAAGAAAGATCCTGGGTAAGATTCATAAGATTAGCACCGCTTTGGCATTTTGCAGTAAGGCTCTTCCAGCTGTGAGTACATGTGCTTGTATTATGTATTAGGTAACAGATCAGTGTGAACACTCGGTGTGTACGGTAAAAGTTTAAATTATCACATACCCAGTGTGGACAGAGATTTAGTGGAGCAGGGAACCTGTGGTCCACTCAGCATATTTTCTAAGTAACAAATACAATATTTTAAAATTTTCATTTCATATATAATTGGATAAAGAAATACTTAGAAATTTAATTTTGAGCTTAATTTACTTTATTGACATCCTCTATCATAAAAAAAAAAAAAAAAACCTCACAAGAACATGCATAAAAACAGCATTTTCATCAGAATGGGTCTTTAAGGACACTTGCAGGTGATTAAGGAGCTCTGACACTAACATGCAGCAGCTGGCTAAGCTTAAATTAAACCTAAAAGAACTCTTCACTTTACTTTAAATATAGAATCTCTGATTTTCTGTTAGTTATGTCTTGGAAAGAGTTCTCACTTCATTCAACCTAAAAAGTCAACAATTGACTGGAGTGGAACAAAGAAGAATTGACTGGAAAGAATATCAAGAACTCTTTCAGAAGATTTGGCAGCCATTTCTGCGATTTCTAGAGGGAAAAAAAAGCCTTGATAAATGTTATTATGCACCACGCTCTTTTTGTCTTTGCCTTTAAATCACATTTAAACGACCATTCCTAATACTGCATAAAAAGAAAGTTGGAAATAAAACTCCACACGCAGCAGCTTTACTTAAAACAAAAAAACCCCAAACCTTAAAGCTTTGTCTGCAGCATTTGCTAAATAGGTCAAAGACTTTGAGTAAACAGAAAATCCTCACAAAATGATTCTAAATGCCAATATTTAACATTAAAAGGACTGGCCATTGTCTACTTTATAAAAGTGTATAAAACCAGCCGTAACCATTAGAAAGTTGAAGACAATGATGGATTGTGTTTGCTTGCAGGATCTGCTTGAACATTGCAAATATTTTGAAGAAAAAAACCCAAAAGCATTTAAAAAAGCTTTTTTTTCAGATATAATATAAAACTCCATGTGGTTACTCCTGTTTTTTGATTGTTGTTCTTTGACAAAAAAGAAGAAGGTGATTTTGATGAGATTTGATGGATCATAATTCTGCCCCTCAGCAGTTTTGGATTGAAAGACCATATTGTTTTCACAATTCTTTCTTACAAAGAACTTGCCCTCACCACATACTCGAAAACGTAATAAATTTGCACACACCTATTACCCGGTGAAAATGAATTTTAGGCATGGTGAACACCCCCTCCCCTTCTTGTTCTAAGATAACATTCCTGTGGGTTAAGTGTCAAAATATGATTGGGGATAAAAAAAAAATGTTTCAGGAATATCCTAAGGAAGTTTTTAAAATTATTATGGGATGCCTACAGGACCTACGGCTTGGAAAGCGGAGAATTTATGGGCTCAATAGAAGGACTTAAAGATTCAAAACTTCAACTAAATGGATTTGTAACCACATAAATCAAGTTTCGTCAAAATAAATCTGCCCAAAAAAATGTAGGTTTGCAAATGTGTAAAAAGGGACCTGCATGCCCCTAATAAAGATTTGCATTTGTGAAATTATTAGTTTTTTTTTTAGCATTATTTTGCAGATCCGAAGCAAAAATCTGTGTGTGAGCGGCTTTATAAGTCTTTATGACTATTATGACTATTGCTCTATTTTTTACATTTTGAACAAGCTCATACTGGTTTGGCCACAGTCACTTCCTATTTCGCTAAAGAGAAAGAGTTCAAGTGCAACAGGTGAAAGAACCGTATTTAATTTCTTTTTTAGAATTTTTTGATTCATTTCAGCTGACTAACACCCCAGCAACTTCTATTATACAAAAAACCTCAGCTGCTGTTTTAAATGTTTAAAAGGCAAAAAAGAAAAAAATAATTGCATAAGGTCTTACATTTCAGTTCCTAGGTTAAAAACCAGAATTATTCTGTTTTATCCTTCAAAAGGCAGCTGGCCTATCTTTATTCAAATCTGATTATCTGTAGAAAAAAACTCCCAGTAATTAACTAAATGCTTCAAGCTAACTAACTGATGAGAAGTGGAACTAATGGTTTCCAGCCGAAGGCTTCCTCACAGCCTGAAAATGTACCAAAAACAAGACAAAAAACAGTTTTGGAATTCTGAAAAAAACGCTTGTTGATGGAACAGACTTAATTAGCTCAAACATCTGGGTGATTGTGGGATATTTTTTGAGGACTAAAATCCCAAAGTCCTGCCCAGATTTTTCATGGATTTTGTTCTGCACTGAGCCTCATTTTCAGTGTCTGACACTGCTGTGGAGAACAATGACAACAGTGATGAATCCTGGCAAGATTACAGAGGGCTGGAACTAAAAACGGCAGCAGGAGGCCTGCTGCTGGAGTGTTGGGAACTGTGGTTCCAGCTGTCAAAATATGGAAGAAGTAAAAAGTGTGACTCAGGCAATGCTGCAGGCTGAACGCTGCTGACTCATTGTGTGACATTGTTTCCAGCTATCTAAAATCTGACATGCCTTTTAGCTTTCACAAATGGGACATGCTTTGAGACCGCAGCTTCAGCATGAGCATAAAATAAAATAAATAAATAGGTAAAGAATGCTGACAGGAAATGTCCTGCCGTGGCTAATTGTTGAAGCGTTCATGGAGTTACCTTAGAAGAGAAAACCAAACCTTGAATCTAAAACCGTAAAAAATGTGGCAATTATAGTAATTTAAACAGTTGCTAAAATTAAGGTACAAATTAAGTTAAAAACAAATGAAACAATGGGAAAAAATGGTACTTGTAATTTAGTTTGTACACTGCAAAAAACACAAATCTCACCAGATATTGTTGTCCAGTTTCTATAATAATATTTTATTTCACTTGATATAAAACAATGTCAGCTTTTTAGTAAAATGGAATGACTTGTTTAAAGACAGTAACTCTTAAATTTCTTGTTGTCATTTGATTTTGAAAACATCATATTCTAAGTAATATCTCTAATATACCCTTTTTTAAAGTTAGATCATATTTCTTTAGCAGAAGTTTTATTTTTGATGGTGAGTGGCATCGTTTTAGAAACAGACTTGCTTGATTTTGGGAAACTGGAAACTATCTGAATTTTAACACATAAAAAATGTATGTAGCAACAGCAGGACAGAAGTTGTTAAACTAAACATAAATTAAAGATTTATTTACAAGTTAAATTTGATCTTAAAATGTGTAATTCTAGTCCTACTTTGAGATGATTCATTAATTATAGACTGTTGAAATGCATGAAATAGTATGTATTAGGGAAAAATGTCTTTGGGGATGTTATTTAGTCTTTTTTTGAGCAAACATTTTTGAGATATATAGTGGTTTGCAAAAGTATTCATACCCCTTGATTTATTCACATTATGACCACAAACATACATATATTTTATTGGAATTTTTATGTGAAAGACCAACACAAAGTGACACACAATTATGAAGTGGAAATGAAATTAATTATACAAGAGTTCAATATTTTTTTTACAAATGAAAAACTTAAGAGTCCCTGCTGAAGAGAAGCAGCCCAGAGCATGATGCTGCCACCACCATGTTTGACAGTAGGTATGGTGTGTTCAGTGTGATATGCAGTGTTAGATTTCCACCACGCATAGCTCTTTGCTCATTTCTAGCTCATTTGAAGATAATGGACTGAACAGTGGTTTGTGGGATGTTCAAAGCTTGGGAAATCTTTTTATAGCCTAACCCTGCTTTCAATTTCTCCACAACTTTATCCCTGATCTGTGTGGTGTGTTCCTTGCACTTCATGATGCTGTTTTCTCCCCAATGTTCTCTTGACAAACCACAGAGACTGTCACAAAACAGCTGTATTAAATTACACACAGGTGAATTCTATTAAGTCATTAATTCAACATCTGATCAGTCACCGTTCAAGCACCTTCTGAAGGCAATTGGATGCACTCCAATTTGTAGTTGGGGCTGAATACTTTTGCACACTGCACTTTTCAGTTTTTTATTTGTAAAAAAAAAATCAACTCTTGTATAATTTTATTTTCACTTCACAAGTTTGTGCCACTTTGTGTTGGTCTTTCACATAAAATTAAAAAATATATATATATTTAGTTTGTGGTCACAATGTGAGAAAATGTCAAAAATTCAAGGCGTTTGAATACTTTTGCAAGCCACTGTAGGTTCAATTTCTGGAACAATAATAAATATGACCCTTTCTAGTTAACTTTATTAATGTTTAATGTTGTCACAAAATGTCAGGAATCACACTTTATTTCAAGAAATTTTATCAAGACAAATTTTATTAGTTCCATTGGCTGATTTTGTTTCCCCTCATAACAAGAAATGCATTTTGTATTCTTTATTTTTTGGTCAATATAAGTTATTAAAACTTGTTACTCGCTAAAAAAAAAGAAAATTATCAAGAACATCTACAAAAAAAAGACAGCAGAGCAAGAATGGTTATTTTGACAAATAGAAAAAACTGTTTATTTCTCTGAAGAAATCTATGGGATTCTTTCTATTTAGAACGTTCGGGGGTGGGTGGGTGGGGGTAGGGGTGGGTGGGGTGTTTGTGTCACTCAGTCCAGTTCTCATACAGTCAATGTCTCACCTGACGTCTGCTCTTCATCGTTTTCTGTTTGGTTTACTTCAGGTACCTGAAGGAGTTCCAAACACAGCTTGATTTGAAAGTGCATCGTTTCTCTGTGGTAAACTCATTGCATGAAACAGTTTTCTTTAAGCCACAATCTTCTGACTTTAGAGTTCCTTTAAACACACAGCAAACAGCCGTGACGGTTCCTGTTGACAGCATTGGACTGCAATCTCACAGTCTCTGCATAAGATACTCGGGCCACGTCTGTTGTTTTTCTACCTCTTCCATCATTATATAATAAAATCAATTCATGTCATTCTTTTCTTTTATTTCAACTTTATCTATTTGTTGTGTAAAGGCTTCACACCTCAAAACTTAGATCTGTTTTAGTACTAAATGGTGCTACATTAGAGTCAGCGTCCTGAAAAAAAAAAAAAAAACCATAAGCTACAGTCATGGCACATTGTGTTATCGTTAGCGTTAGATGATCGTTTTGCTTAACAAGAGTAATTAACACATTCAACACGACCTAATTTTATTTCAACATAAATTAGTGCAGCTGTCCTCAGGCATCAAACTCTATCTCCGTTCTTTTACATTTTTAGCTCGACTCTGAGCTTTTGATTTGAAAATTGACAGAAATAAAAACTGCTGCTTTGTTTCTAAAGAGAAAAGACGTTTGGAATTTCAAGCTGCAAAAAAAACACAAAATACTACAAGTATTTTTGTCTAGTTTTTTAGTTTTAATATTTTAAATACTGTAAGACAAAACTAAGGATGTATTTAGACAAACACATTTGGTCCGCCTAAAGTGAACCAGAGTACGTTTCCCCGACAATACGAAACAAACTTATTTGCAAGTGTGTAAAAAAAAAAAAAAAATTAATGCATTATTATATATAATAACGCTGATTAATTACACTCCACAAAGCAGCCGTCTTCTGCCGGTTCAGGCTTACTGCATCAAACTCTGCACACTTCATTGAGCACAATTCCGCTTATAACATGGTCACTTACAAAAGACATAAATATTCAATTGATTTTTAGTAGTTTATTTTTTGTTAATTTTTAGGTTTAGATTGCTTTCTCACAAAAGGTGGACTATATGATACATAATGCGGCCCGTTATCACGGTAACTCAATACGCAACTAGGCTTGCAGACCTTGACTGCAGCGGCAAAGGAAAGCAATATATATTTATGTGTGATGGGTTTGAATAATAAAAAAGTTTTTTTGAAGAAGCCTGCGCATATAGAACACTGTGACGGAACTTATTTCGGAACACCCGGCAGCTGAAGTGCAGCAATCATATATCGATGGCAGCGATGAAGAGAACCGTGGCAAGTTCAATGACAGAGAAAAAGGATATTCAGAGAAGAGTAAGAAGAAGACTTCTGTTAAGTTTAGAAAGCTAAGGGAAGTCAGATGGAATAAAAAATGTATGAGAGTTGAGAGCAATGGTGATGCAATGTCAGATGCAGCTTGTTATTAAAAATGACATTGTATTTGCCTTACAAATTAAAACCCAAAAAGGTCACATTAAAATTACAATTACATATATATTGAAGGAAACAGTGAACAATCGATCACTGGGTTATTTAGTATGTAAACAAAGTAATAGAGCAACTATGAGACACAGCAATTGAAATGTGGTCAGAATGAATGCAGGTTCATTAAAACAACTTTACTGTGACACACATTGCTTCTCACATCATTTTCCCGACAGTCTTATATATCATAATACAGATGTTTAAATTGGTCAGCAAAATACAAACTTTGAAAAGTGAACTATTCCAACAAGGATTGCAAAACTGACTATTCTTTCTCTCGTTGCTTTGCTCCACCCTCCTAATTCTGGCCAATGACTGATGACTTTGGTCATGTGGTTTTGTTTACAAACTTGGGTCCGAAATGACCGGTTGGTTGGTGGTCTCAACACATACCAAGGTGGGCAGATTTTTTTTTTTTTAAACCTGAAAAAAGAATCTGTAACGTGCCAGATGAACCTGTTTGGGTGAACCTTTGACTTTTCTGCGTTGATGTGGCCTCCTGTCACTGACCTGTTCTTCTCTTTTTTTTTTTGCCTTTTAAAAATGTTTGTTGGACTCTCTGAGACCAGATCAGCTTGTTGAATTTCTCGTGCTCTATGTTAGAGTCTATATTCAGCACATTTATTGTGCTTTATGTGGCTACACAAGGTTCAGGTCTTGATCTGGACCAGTCTGAATGCCCTGACGTAGCTTTTAATTCAATTCAGTTCAATTTTATTTACCTAGCACATTATCCCAACCATAGCTGTCACAAGGGCTTCACACCAGTATTTATGGAAAGAACATAAAGTCAATTAAAAAATATAAACAATAACTGGTTGCTAAACTAAACACACTAAGCTAAGCTCACATCCCTGCCCTTACACAATCCACCTGGATCCACCCTTTATTTAAGATGTGACGTTTTGTTTTAACACAATAAATCTTAAATAACACATAGAGTTATTTAATCTCGAAAGCATCCTATTTTAAGTAATATCTCTAACAAAACACATTTTTTGACTCATTATTTATACATAATTTATACATAATTTTTACAACTTTATCTTAAAAGCTATATTTTTATTTATTTTTGTTGAAGTGTTATAGCGCTTACATTAGAATATCATTTGGGGAAAAATTACAAGCATGTATGTATGTGTGTAAATGTACATACTTTGTTTTTCTTTTTTTCTTTTTTTTTACAGTAAATGCTTCTTTTAAGGCATAACTCCAATTATCATATAAATATATCTTAATATAAGTGTTTATTGCTGATTTCAAGATTTTATTTTGTTTTAAAAGATCAGGACTTCAAAACCTTTTATAAGTAGCAATGACAAATTCTACTTGTTTTTTTGGCTAATTTATTCACTTATTATTCTATTTTTATGGAGAAGGAAATTTTTTCACAGTGTTTTTAGTTTTGAATGACAAATTGTTTGGAAATATTGTAAAAATAATGTTAACGAATGGAATATCAGTGTACCGAACCCTGACAACCAGTTTATCTACTGACTTATTTTAGTCACTTGTAATTTAATACAATCCATGTCACTATTATTTTTTTGATGAATATCCTATGAAAAACAATTTACCCTGTTGGATATCAGAGTTTTCCGATGTAATTTTATGTTTGTAAAAAAATGATGAGCAGTTTAACATTCTAACAAATGTAGAATGATGGTTTTCTAATTTTCTCCTCTTTCTGTTCTAAGCACAGAGATGAAGCTGAGACGGACGTACTTTCTCATTTATGATCAGCTAACAACATCTTGAATTTTCATAACACAACAGAACAAACAAATGATTTATCCCCTGGCTTTTATCGCAGCACATCTCTCAGGAGATTGATTGTAGGTCTCCGAGAGCACAGAGAGAAAGTGATGAACGTGTGGGCTGAAAGAGGTGAAATGAATGTTGGCTGCAGTGTTATATCAGCCATCTCAGTCCAAATGTCAGCCGAGCTTTTTTTTTTCTGATAAAGCACAGAGTTATCAAACTGCTTCCTATTGCTGCTGCCATGGTGACAGGAAGGTATAAAAGAGGTGAAATCACAGCCTGATAACGCTGCTAAATAGATGTTATGGCTTCATCCATTTTTCGGTATTGTGTTAGGAAATCCACACCCACCGCTGATGATGTTTTGAAATATGATGGGGCTGCGAGGATGTCAAATGAAAGCCCACCGTCTGAATCGTCATATTGTCAACATGCTGGATGTTTCAAATGTGGACAAATTGATGTAAAAAAGCTGCCTTCTTTTCTTTCAACGTTTATTCCATTGAATCATAGAGGATCTCTGCTTCCAGGATGGTCACACTGCAAAAACACAACATCTCACCAAGTATTTTTGTCTATTTTATAGTTAAAATACCTTATTACATTCGATAAAAGACAAAACAAGCTTGCTCACAACAAAAAGAGGTAGCCAAAAAGAGAAAAAGATCTATGATCTTATACAGAAATCACTAGAAAGTGGAACAAATATCTGTCCATGCAGAAAATAATTTTTACATTATAAGAAATTTCACAAGATATCAAAATCTAGATACAATGAGTTCCTCGTAAACATTCAAAAGAAAAAAGAAAATCATAAAAGCTGATTGATAGAATTACTTCAAATTAAATGTTATACAGTCCAAAAGTTTGCATTATTTTGCTGGTCTAAGCTGGTTTGTT
The DNA here is from genome assembly GCA_014656515.1 of Oryzias celebensis. Classification (NCBI taxonomy): domain Eukaryota; kingdom Metazoa; phylum Chordata; class Actinopteri; order Beloniformes; family Adrianichthyidae; genus Oryzias; species Oryzias celebensis. The sequence continues at coordinate 28,363,154 of BNCR01000012.1, read as the reverse complement.
TTTATGTACATAAATGTACTTCATGTTGATCACAGTGACAAACTAGTGAAATAAGTGGAAATGACTCATTTTAGAACAAAATGTGAATCTTAGGAAGTTGAGCCATGATGAATCCTCATACAATTTAAAACAAGCACTTTTTCGTAGTGTTTGCAATCATTATTTTATTTATCTAAAGAAATTATTAATCAGATTATTCATAAGAACCAACTGCACGAAAACAACATGCTTTTGCACCATTTTTATGTCTGCTTCTGTTTATCAATATGTAATGACAAAATTTTGAAAAACAAGCCAGAAATGTTAAAATCAAATATTCTCACCTGCTACTTTAAATAATACAAATGCTGCTTTTTACACAAAATATTTGATACAAAAGAGAAGTAAATGAACTAAAATCAACATCTAAAGTTAAAGTTAAAATGTCATTTTCTTTAAAGAGACGACAGTTCATTTAACTCAAACTGTGTTGTAAATGTGGTAAATGTTAAAAATGATGACATGATGTTGAAATGATGAAGATGCTGCAGAGTGGGGACTCACATTCGAAAAGCAAACAAGATAAAAAGGCTGATGTAAGACAAGACAACATTCAAGCTTCTGGTGCTAACGTTAACATTCAAGAACCAGTAATCATGGCAGAGTGGCAAAAGCAGGAAGAAATTACCAAATTTAAAGGACTATGTTGTTGTTGTTGTCAGGCGTGAGCGGAGCTTCTCCTTTCAAACAAGATAATACCCTCTCCAAAAAACACCCATACATTTTTAATGGCATTTGAAGTGAAAAAGGAGAGAAAAAACATTAACTATTCTTTCCAAAGTGCAGAATGAAAGCAAAACAGCTTATTGATGAGTTGGAATTGTTTACCATCTGCTATATTTGCTTTTTAAAGCCTGTTATGCATTTATTTCTTTCAATCTCAGGTTATATTTTGCCTTGCAGGTGAAGTGCATTGGGCTCTTTTGTAAAAATGTCAGTTAAGAACACGTGAGACCAGCAAAATTTTAAGTCACATCAAAATCAATAGTTTTCTTTGTAAAACAATCTTAAAGTCCCACTCCAATTGTTCGCGGATCTATTTTCAAAATGTTTATAGTGGTTGTTTAATTGAGATTTTTTTAGCCAAAATCTACAAACCTGTCATTTTCCAGAACATAGTTTCTGCAGAGCAGCATCCTTCTGTTTACACTCTCTCATGATACCTTACAGCCCCTCACACACATAAACTAACATTACCCGCTGGCCCCGCCATGAGCATTTGACAAGTTGCGACTGTTTTAGTGGACGGCAGAAAAAACAGACTGTCTCATTGCAGATCCTCTGTCCGGATAAAGAAGATCAAAAGAGACAATGTACTGTGTTGGTAATTTTTTCCTGTCCCCTGTAACGACAGCTTATGCTCTTCTTAAAGGTTAGGCCTCAGATTTTGTCAAAACAGATGAGTCCCGCAAGTCAAACCTAATAAAAATCGAGCAGTTTCCTTTCCTCAAGCAACTCACGTTAAAAACGACAGCAGAACTTTGATTCTGCGTTTGCTCATGCAGATGTTTTGCCTTTTAGATTCATTTGAACGTGGAAACAAGAATGCAGAGCTGATTAGTTTTTGATATGAAGCAGCAGCTTTGGCTTTATTTATTCCTCATTGCTGTACTCATCCAGCATAATGATGGAGAAGGAAGCAGACCTTGATCAAGTCTATAATCTAATTCAATCATTAGCTTCTATCTTTTTCGCCTGCATGAATCCTTTCAATCCTCTCAATTGCCTCTAATACAAGGAGTGCAGTGAAAAGTCTTTAAGCGGCACTTGATTTTCAAGCATAAACTTCTGCCAGTTACTTTTTGTATGTGAAACATGTCATTCAGAAAGTTAAGGCATTGCTAGGAAAAACAAGCACGCTTTTGGCAAATTTTGTCCAGAATTGGCCGTATTTTGTGATTTTTGCCAGCAAAAAAAAAAACAGAGAATGATGCTTTTGTCCACGCAGCATCTTCTCTTTAGAATACCAATTAGATCTTCAAAAGCTCTTTTAATTTTAAACAGCGAGAAAACCTCAAAGAGCAAGAAGGTTTGATAAGCTCCAGAGAGCGGACAGAGAAAGGCTGTGTCCTCTGACTGGTTCAACTGTGTTAACAGGTTGTGTTTGCCTCATTGGAGATCAAAGGTGCGTGACGTGTTGTAAGGAGATATCCTAACAACCCAGCATCAAGACGACTAATCCAATTAGGGTGATGGTCATGATGTCTGCTGTCCAGAACAAGCTAAGGCTTAAAGGCAGATTTACACTGGTCTGTCTGTGGTGCTCTGTTGTGTTGACTTAAAAAATATGATGTTCATGAATAAATCAGAATGTTTACATTGCCTCCGTCATGTCTGCATCTGAGGTTTGCATCTTCCACCGCAAAGTGAGCTTTGTGCAGGAGTTTAATTTCTTGTTTGTTGACGTGTTAGTTTCGCTGCAAAAGACGGAGAAACAGGTCCAGATTCTGTTGTATTTTCAAAATAAAACTGTAAAATGTTATGTTGTTTATAAGGTGACCTGTCCACGCAATGACGCTCGGTAACACAACTGAAAGCACTGGCATCCATTTTTGCCACAGACAACGAAGTTTTATTTTAGAAGTTGTAGCGAAGAGAGTCGGACAAGTTGCTTGACAAAGGAGTGGCAGGACAAACCGCCGGGAGCCACGGCGAAGGAACTGCAGACACAACGGAGACAGTGTAAACTAGCTGACTAAACGAACTAAATGACTCTCAATGCTAGGTCCAGCCCTTAGCTGCATGGCGCTTTAAGCGAAAAGGCAAGACACATTCCCGTTTGAGCCTCAAGGGAACTGCAAGACACACCTGCACGTCCCTAAGATGCTCCTCACTAGAACCCTCCAAGGGCCAGGACAACCAAAAACCCACAGCATGTGTACCGATCAATAACCTGTAAGGGTCCATGTAACTAAGACCTAAAGTTGTCCTGCATCCGTCTGACAACAAGTCTCCAGAAAATCTGAGGTCGTGATGAAATTTACAGCAAATCTACAAGCAGCAGCTCAATGATTCAGCATGTAATGACTTTCTCTTGTTATTAATGACCTGCTCCTGGCCTTGTTTGTTAATAGATACTTGTGTGCATGAGGCAGAAGGACCTGGAGATGGATGCTGTTCCTCTATGATTCTGGCTTAATTAAAAGTTTACTAAAGTCCAAACAAATAGATTGGCTATTGATACTTATGTGCATGAAAGCTATTTGATTTCAAATTTAAATGCCAATTTTAATAATTTATGAGGTTATTACTTTCCTTGAAGTCGTCTTTTGCTGTGATCCAACTTTTGAACATCAAATGTCAGCTTGAGAATTAGCTTGCACATCCACGCAAGTAATTTTTGGAGCAAGAAAAGCTTCCATTAATGCAAAGCGGTGACCTCCCTTTGAATAAGGAGGGATGAAAGAAATAAATGACAGAATATGCATAGTGAAATTACATGATGCACATTTAAAATTACAGTGTCCTTGTGATTAAATACCTATTCTTCTGCAGCGTTGAGTGAAAAGGTTGTATTTTTATGATTTTTTTGCAAAAGTTTAGTTTTTTTTTCACACAAAACAAGATTAACTGGATATTGAGAATCTCCATGGTAACAATACGGGACATACAGTACATGACACGCTGTGGAGGAGGTCAAAACTGATTCAAAAATGTTGCCTTCTCAGCAATTATTCTGCTTAATAAGAGATTGAGCCAAGATTGAAAGATGTCAGAAATTGTGATTGTGCATATCAGAGTTCATGACGTTAAAGTGTATTTAGTTTTATTTCCACAGCATGTCAAGATTAGGGAAGTGTGTTCGAAAACCTCACAGCTATTGGTGTGAGTCCTGTTTCACTGCAGGGGGGGTTTAGCAAATATAGACAGGAAAAATATGAAACGTTTTTGAATTTAATGACAGTAAATGTTATCTGAAAACTGAAATGGTTCAAATATATTATTAAATATTAGACTGCATCTGTAAATCAGAAAAGCAAAACATTTTTTCCAGCTTTAAAAATGAAGCTCCCACTCCAGTAATTAAGGGATCAATTTTCAAGTTTGATGCAGTTTAGTTTCTGTGCAAATGAGGTAACAGGGTGCAGCCTCATCATTCCTCTACAGGAAAACTGGTCACCCAACACCAACTTCATCAGAACCTCCAGATGATCAAACTTCCACCAGGTGATCATCCTATTGCTATTCTTCTTACCTCAACTCTGCATTTTGTACCACAGTCAGTCATATTTCTTAAACTCTGACTACCCAATGCAGATTTGTTCTTTGTGGAGGATGTTTCTGAATCTGAATATATTCCAACCAATCATACTACTGAATGAAGTCCATATGGTCTCCAAGATGATTTTTAGGGTTTTAAATAATATCAAATTTGAGGGGTGAGGCCCTGGGAATTGTCGTTTATGGTGTATTTATAATACTTGACATAAAACAGTTCTTTTTTTTGTTTTTTTGTAAGTACTAAGCACAAACATTTAAAGTTTAAAAGACCAAGGAAATGAACAACCACAACTTCTGAAACCCACACACAGTTTTTCTTGCATCTGCAAAAAATGCTAGAAAAAAACATAGAAATTATTTCACAAATGCAAATCATTTTAATGGGCGTGCAGACCCCTTTTTAGACATTTGAAACCTACATTTTTGGGCATATTTATTTTGCGGTATGAAGAACGTGATTTATGTGCAAAGATGTGATTGCAAATCTATTTAGTTGCAGTTTTTAATCTTTATGGCCTTAAATTGAGCCATGCAGTGGTCTCTTAACTTTCTTCAGGCCATGTTTAATGTCAGATATGAAGAGGACATCTGATTTTGGGGTCAAATTCATCTTCATCCTCTTTAAAATTATATTACATTACAACTTTTTTAGCAGCATCCTCACAACATTAGACACCCGCTTGCTGAATTTTCTGCATTTTTATTTTGGTGTGTGGGAACAACAGTCAACATAAATCCATATTTGGCGTAAAGACTTCTGGTTTTTATCTGTTAAATGCAAATGTATTTTATTTTGAAGTCAAAGGCTTCCTCTGTTTCCTCACTGAATCTTTCTGCCAAAAGAAACTTTCCAAATAGGTTTGTTTTTGTTAACTTTGCCAGCTCAGGGGTATCAGTAAAGCGGTCACTTTGGTTAAGCCGCTTTGGGAATGTTGCAAATGAATTTTCTACAGGCGACTGAATGACTTGATATGCATCAAGCATAAATAGGATGTGATGAAAAGAAGTCAATAGATTTTTCTAATAAAACTTCATTTAGAATTGATTATAAATGAAACATAGATAGAATATAGGTGGTATTTTTTTTAAAGACACTTTGTTTGTGCTACCAACGGTCCATGTTACCGGTCCACCACGGAACTGGAGTACATACAGTACAGTTTTATCATTTCACATTAATGAAGTTTAGAGACAGTAATTATGCTGACAGAAATCGATAATTCTAGAAGACTGAACCAAAGCTAAATGGTAAGGCAATATAAATGTGATACACTTAGCCCAAATTTTGTAAACCGTATCCTTTTGGAATTTTTAGTGTGAGTTTTTCCCATTTTAAAAAATGTTGTGTACAGTGTCAAACACGTTGTATTAAAGATTTTTACAACAGAATAAACAAATTAAAATCATTTTCTTTCTGGTTAGGGCTGCTGCAGTTTAAACAAGCTTCATTCATTTGCAAACAAAAAGTTCCTTTAAATTCTAAAAAAAAGTTTTTGTATCCTGGTAGTGTATTTCCACATTTTTATTTGCAAATGTTTTTTCTGTATTTCAGTGTTTCTCAAAAACTTCTATTAAACTTTATTACCTTAAAGCCAGACTAGACTGTGATTGTAATTGTAACTAAAACGTAAGCCTCTTTGGTTGATGTTCGAGCGTCCTCTTTGTGGTTTCAGTCGATGGCCTCACAGGACTGCTGGAGGTAGTTGGGATTCCCTGGTCTGTATTAAATGGTCACTTTAGCATCCCAGTGGATGGGTAAATTGACTTGCAAGGCTTTAGATATTGCTGTAACAAATCCTCACACACAGGCAGCTCTTAAGATATTATCTGCTGACTCAGAAGATGGCACAGTAAAGGCAGTGAATAGGCTGTTTTTGCCAATACTTATTGAGCTGTGGCTTCACTGAATGCATACTGTAACCTGTCAGTGAAAAACTGCCCAGTAATCAGCATGCTCCTTCATTACAGTAAGTGCTTGGCTGTTTGCATAATTTAATTTAAAAGTGTATTTAACCTTATAGACGTTGGGGCCCCTCTGGTGGGACCAGTGGCAAAAGGGAGGACCACAAAGATTCTTGATTGTTTTCTCTTAGGAAAAAGGGCTGGAAGTCAAAGTCTTGGTCAAATGTCAACAACATGTCTAAGATCATTTAAAAAAATTCCCAAGCAGATCACCTTGTCACGGTGAAACCTTAAGAAGTTTTATTTTCACCAGGTTTTAACCGCAGGTTGTTATTAATTGTATAACAAGTTTTAAAAGAATACAATATAGACACAAAAAAAGGCAAAACTGACAGAACAGTTCAAGTGACTTATGCCATTCAACTTGAACAGGTAGGTTTTGTCTTTGGATTCAAAGGCATGAACACCAAGGGGAAAAGTACGACGGAGTAATAAGGGTCACATGGATTAAGAAAAAAGGCAGAGTTTTGAGTTTAAAGTTGTACAGTTATGAGAAAAGTCAACATTTTAAAAGAATAAAGTCCCACAATTATGAGAAGAAGCCCAAAATTTACGAGAATAAGTTGTACAGTTATAAAATATATATAATTATAAAATTATACAATTATAAAAAAATCTAAATTTTGGGAGAAAAAGTCGCCGATTTTAGGTAGAAGTCCCAATTTTAAGGGGAAAAAAGTTGCTAATTTATTAGAAAAGAATGTTGGAATAAAGTACAATTCTGAAAAAAAAGTTGAAGTATTAGGAAAACTTTTTTTTAGAATAAAGTTGTAAATTTTTACTTAAAAAAGTTCAAAAAGGAAAAGACAATTTCAAAAACAAATGTAACATTTGCCTTTTAATGTTACAAAGACAATCAAAGATTACCTGTATGATTTATGTGTCAGAGTATTTACACTGCTTTACAATGCTCAAGAAGCAGACTGAAGCTTAACCATTACTTTTTTGTAAATGTACAACTTTTATTTCATGAATTAAAAATTTATTTTCAAGGACAACATTTCTTCGTAAAATTGCGACTTTTTAAATAATATCCATACAACCTTTTTTGTAAATGTTTTTGTGTTTTTATGTTTATTTATTTTCTTTCATAGTGGTCCCATTACCCTGTCATAAAAAAAATAAAATAAATAAATAAATATCCATCTATCAATCAATTTCTCCTCTTTCTTCATCTTTTCTTTTCTGGGTAATGAGGGTCATCTTTGCAAAGGATTTTCCGATTTCACTCTTGAGTCATTATTTGTTCAGAGGCTTAAATAATAAATGCATATTGTTAATCAAAACGGCAGCTCATCCTAAATTTAAGGGCACAAAGTGGATGTGAAGAATAAAGCCAGAGAGAGGGCTGAACTATTACAGTTTAAAGAACTGTTCCAGAACAATCCAATCCAGTACTTTGGAACGATTCTTGTGCCTAAAAGGTCTTGAACCGGTGAGTCAACGATGACAAAACTCACCAATTTTATTCCAAAAATATTTAAGCGCAAGTAAGCAGCGTGACAGGATAAAGGGTACTTGAATGTGCCTAAGATAATTTATTTCCTCCTCTCTGACAGCCTGTACTGAAACCCTGCATCTCCGTTTTCACACGTAAACACATTTTTCACTGCTCAGCACCATGAAGACAGTCTTTTTTTGTACCCATCACTCCTATCCATCAGGTCGCTGAATTTTTGCTCGCTTCCCCTTCAGCATTTTGACTGAAGCTCCGCCCACCCTCATGGCCTCACCAATTCTTATATGAGCCCGCCACAATCACTTGAAAGGTAAAATGATTGGCTAGAATTGTACAGTAAAATTGAGTAGAATAGGCCTACAAGTAACTGACATTTTCGAAACAAAGCATTGAAAAGAGGCACAAATCTGTGTCATGGCATCTTAACGGTATACAATCTAACTGATTTAATTCTGACATGATACATTTTCAGCCTGGTTTGATTGATGCACTAATGAGGTTGAATGGCAATGCTTTTAGTTTATCTACGTAATGTAGATTTGATTTGAAATGGGTAATATGCAGCTGAGAATTGTTCTCAGAGCTGGACAGGAAGGAGCTGACCTCTACGTGATCCATTCCAAGACAGCCCTTAGAAAAGGAGTATGCTTGTTGGAGATTAGCACTCTTGTCACGTTGAGTTGGAGTGCAGATGAAAAGGAGTCGAGGACATGGCCTTCCTCCCACATCATCCATCTCCAGAACCTGCAGAACCACTTGGACACGGTTGCTTTTTGTCGCCATGCGCTGGGCAGCATCTGATCAATCACCATCATCTGAGAGGGGAAACAGGAAAGAGGGTGAGCTAAGATACAAATAATGGGAAAATAAAGAATATGATTATAAAGACTATATTCCTTATTTTGAAGGATTGATCACTCTAGTACTTATATTTTATAAAGCACCACATTTCATTTCCTTGCGTTCCCACTGGCTCTGCAGAAGCAGAGAAAGTCTTTTGGCTTCATTGTATTAATTTTACCTCGTGAGAATCAGAAAAAAAGATAATTACATTTTTAGAAAAATTACATCAATGTCAAGGGCAAAACCCTTCTCAAAAAGGTTTTTACACATCTTGAATTGGAACAGTTTTAGCAGTTTATAGGTGAAATACACTGTCACTGGCATTATGAAAAAATTAATTTTTGCTCAGATTTTTGGTAAGATCAAGAGCTTCAAAAGCTCAATAAAAATAAATACTCAAACACTTACACTTACTTAGCTTTATACAAGTTAAAAGATAATCTTCAAAGGATGTGTGGATTATTACTTCAGCTTTAAATGAAACCTTTATTCTGAAAGGATCCTTTATATGTTAATTTTAAAGCCTCCCACACCCGTACTGTGGGGCCGACGGAGGAGATCTGCCCGCCCGGCCAGGCACCCAGACCAGGGCCCACAAGACTGCCACACACGCCCTCTAATCAATGGAATCGAGACGCACGCTTGAATGCACTTTTGCAGCAGGTTGCCATTATACAGATTCTTTTTGTGCCATTTTTTGTTAGCTGCAATCAGAAAATGTGTCTTTCTTAAAACTAACTGTTGCATTGTTAATATAGATGGGCTTAGATTAAAACTGTGGAGTAGGCCTACTTTGACAAAAGGGCATATTTATGGAGGTAATAATTGGTCTTTTGTACATATTTCAGAATGATATCACAGATGTTGAATAGATATTTAAAAAGATTTGACCATAAAACAAATGATCAAGCTGCCGGTGACCATGAAAAGAAAAACATTTTGCTAACTGAAAATAGTGAGTCACTATAGACTGGCCCAAGCGTTGCCTACGCTGAGACAATGATTCAGCATTTTCTTTAAGCTTTATTTTTCTGACGGTCACATCTACAGTGCTTAGCATAAATGAGTACCACCACATTTTTCAGGAAACCTTTAGTGTGCCTTCAGAATTAACTTTTTCTATGAGAAATTATACCACAAAATACTTGCACAAATGTGGGCTATTGATTTCAAAGAACATTTGTTGATTTGCACACACAGAAAAGAGATTTTCCCAACTAATTCATTCAAGCCCATGGTGCAAAAATGAGTACACCCCAAGTATAGTCATAGGAAAAAAGCACACTCAAGACTACAAGAAATCAGTAAAGCTTTACATATCAGTCAAAATACTGCAGCAAAAGTGATCCAAAATGTAAGAAAGGTGGAAGTGCAACCATCTTACAGAAACGTCCAGGCCGTCCACAGAAGTTAACATCTCATCAGGAGCGTCTTCTGATGAGAGGGTTTGAAGAAAATCATCATGAAAGTTAGCTAAAGCAGTAGTAATGCAGTGGATTGGTATGGATGGAAATCGTCCACAAAGGAAGCCTCTCCTAAAGCACATGCACAAAAAAGCACACCTAGAATTTGCTAGACTCTGGAGTGATGTGACAAAGATCACTGTTTTTGGATTTAATGCTTTTAAAACTGTATGGCATCACAAATGTGATGATTTTAAAGAAAAATGCATGGTGCCAACAGTGAAACATGGTGGTGGCAGTGTCCTTATGTGGGGCTGCATGAGTGCTGCTGGTGTTGAGGAGCTGCATTTTATTGATGGTATCATAATCTCAACAATAAACTGTTCTAAACTGAAGGAGAAGATGAGGCCATCACTCCGTGCACTTGGTCGTCGTGCATTTTTCCAACACGACAATGATTCAAAACACACTTGGACATTTGCTACTGTTGCATTTCTGAAGAACAGGTTGAAGGGGATTGAATGGCCAAGTTTGTCTCCTGATCTGAATCCAATGGAACACCTGTGAGGAATTCTGAAACAAAGTTGAGCATCACTCTCCATCCAGCATCCAGGCCCTAAAAGAGGTTATTCTTGAAGAATGGAAAAAGAAAGATGTTGCAATATGTCACCAACTTGTTTATTCCATTCCTAGAAGACTTAGTTCTGTCCTTAAAAACCACGGTGCTCATATAAAACACTAGATGTAGTAGTTTTTGATGCAGAGTGTATTCATTTTTGCTTCAACCAATTTCCTTTTTCATCGTGCATGGATTAAATTCATACTTTTTTAAAGAGGGTGTATCATTTATGAGACACGTACATAAGTTGATGCAGTTCTGCTGTAACAATATTTGCGATGTTTTATTATTTATGATGTTTTTGTTGCGTTGTGGAGTTGCACACTGGGGATGGGGAAACTGAAGTGCAGAGTGAGAGGGTCTTTTAGAACAGGACGAGTGGTCTCTGAGCAAGAGGGAGTGTTGCCAAATATTGTTCTTATCCTGTCAAACTGTCACAAAAATCTGTCACCTCTTACAGGAAGATCAGCTGACAGCTTCCAGCTGCCCTGTGCCCTCCCCCTTGCTGGCAAAGTCAAAGCTGCACTGCCTTTTTTAGGGTCATTCTGGCATCTATTGAGAGTTACTGGAGGCATTTCCTAGTCTGCCATAACTATGTCATGCTATGATTATCTCAGTTTTAGTTCTTTAACATTTTGGATGCAGTACAACATCTTTTGTCAAAAGAAATCTGATCCGAGAAAAGGACCAGGAAACTCAATCTAATAATCACAAAGCAGTTGATAACAGATAAGGGTATTGAACAACTATTCTTGATTGTGCTGTAAATCTTTTGTACTTGACAACTGGGTTTTTTAAATTGTGGTTTGAATCTATGCAACTTAAGCCTGAGTCACAACTGTCCATACAGGTGAATACGGGCTGTCTACAGGCAACAAACAAATGGGCAAACCTGTACCGGGCATGCAGGTGGCTCGCATGAAATATCAAGATCCTATCGGTCAGTGATCCAATTGAGCAAAAATGTTCATGCACATTTTTTCCGGGGGCATGCTGCTGGTGATAAGTTGTAGTGAACACATATGCAACACATAGCAGCAGTAGGGTGAAGAGGGTGAGATGGAGGCATGTTGTACAGATTTTTCAATTTTTCACCCCAACCCTAAATCCTATGAACTGTGCAAGCAGCCCGTTAATTGCTGCTAACGGGATACGTGCGTTTGTCCTACATTCACACTGCTTTTGGCAATACGCTGTCAAGCAGCCAATGAAAAGTCTACATAATGTGCGTATTTGCGCATTTTGAGCTTCTGTGCTCAAAAACTCTCGCATTCATGTGTCGCTATGAACATTCCTAGAATTATTTTTGAGCTCTACTGAATGTGCGTTGCAAGTTTCACCAGGTCAAACTTTACCAATCACGATTTGGTAGTGACTTAGCGATGTCATCCCTTTTTATTCCAGGAAGTGCCAGAGGTTTGAAAATGTATCATGTATCATAATAGAGCTGTGATATGAGGCAAACGAATCTTAAACAGACCCAGACAGACCATAATCATCTTGAAGACGTGCAGTCAGAATGTTGTGATCAGCAGTATCAAATGCAGATTTGAGGTCCATAAGCACCCAGACAGAGAACTGGTCAGAATCTGCTGCCTTGAGCACATCATCAGGGACCTTTAAAAGAGCTGTCCCAGTTGAATGATTCTTCTTAAAACCTGACTGGAAAATATCTGAGATGTTTTGTTGTTCCAAATACAAATGTAGTGGCTCCGCAACTACCTTAGCCAACATTTTAGAGACAAAAGGAAGCTTTGAGATTGGTCTAAAATGTGTTGAATCAGAGTGATCAAGGTCAGGATTTTTAAAGATCAGAGTGATAAAGGCATGCTTCTTCAGTAGAGAATGAACAGTCGCTTGAGAGAAGCTAGACCATGATGGCAAATACTGAGAGCCCAGGGAGGCTGGAACACTGACTAAAGGAGGGATGTTGGCTCCTGTATCTAAGCCCTTTGTGAAAAAACCCTTAAGAAATGTGTTCCCATCAGCTTGAGACAGTTTAGTAATTTGAGTGGTAGAAGGAGAAACAAGTGTATTCATTGTGTTGAAAAACATTTTTGGATTCCATCTATTTGTTGAGATGAGTTTACGGAAGAAAGTTTATCTAGTCTGTTTATCCTCTCATTTAGAGCAAAAATCATCTCTTTCAGATGGAGTCCGTGCACCTCTCGTTTGTTGATTTCCATAAACGCTCAACTCTACGACAGCGTCTTCTGGAGCTGCAAAAATCCTAATTTATCCAAGGTAAGTCCTTATCTGGGGAGACTACACTCTCTCTAATGGGAGCAACTATGTTTTAAATAGAAAAACAGTGACTGTTAGAAGACTGCATGAGAGAGTCAACATCATTAAAATGACTAAAAGAATCAGAACCAAACAGATCAATGAATCTATCTGACACATTAAGACTTAAAGCACATTGTTGAGTCACAAGAGAAGTGGGTTGAGATAGAAAAGGAAATGATGCATTAAAGGAGATCCTGCAATGATCTTAGATGACTCTCTTTTACACAAAGAACCTCAATATCAAAACCTAAAGAAAAGACGAGTTCCAGAGTGTGTCCTCTGTTTTGAGGGGAGCTATAAACATGTTGAACGAAATTAAAAGATTCCATTAAAAATAATAACTCTAAGGCAGAGGGACAAGAGGAGTTATCGATGTGTATTTTAAAATCACTCAATACCAGCACAGAATCAAGTTTGATAATACTGGATCTAAAAACAGCCAGGCAGGGCCAGGAGGTTGGTAAATTTAAAAAAACAATAAAACAGAGATTGGATCTAACTTAAGTAAACTGGAGTTCAAAGGAGCTGAAGATGAGAGCCAGTCCTCCCCCACCTCGTCCAGATAACCGCGGGGTGCTGAGCACGGAGCAGTCTGGAGGACACAGTTCAATTAGATGGATGTGATACGATACCCACTGCCATGTCTCTGTCAGGCACAGGAAGTCCAAATGCTTCGATGTGAAGTTGTCATTCAAATAAACAGATTTATTTGAAGATGACTGTGCATTTATCAGCGCAAACTGGAGCTATAATTGTGGTGACAAAGGGTTAAAGCATCACAATACAAACAGATGTAACATGTGCCTTTTACAAAAGTTACAGTAGTCAAATGAGTGTCAACAGTTCCAGGATTGAAGAATTAAGATATGCCCGCTACTATCAATGACCCTCTACAGGCCTGGAAAACCAAAAAACCCAGAGCACTCGTATACATTAAATTTGTACGGGTTAATGTGATTACAGCTTTTTACTTTCTTTTCAGTTAAGTTTTTGTAATACTTCTCTACAAGCTGAAAGTACACTTTCCTCTCTTTTCAGAGCTGTTTGTGTCTGTGCAATCAGGGGATCTCCACAAATTCAATCCTTTCCTAAGTTAACAATTCAGCCATTTTCTGTCTATGTTTTTATCAACAATCATCAATATTTATAAAAGTCTGCATTTTTGAGTTTTTAAGACACGATTTCTAGAGTCTAGGCAATTTTTTTGTGATTTGACATAGAAATATGATCTGATCTCTCTTTGTTGACATGGCAACAGCAGCTGCTATTAGGACGGTGCTTGTGCCAGTCTTAGTAACAAGACTTTGACGTGTTTACTCATAAATGCGCTGCTCCTCGTTGACTTCATTGAATAATTGGTGGAACAGTAATGGTACCAAAGGTCACGACTGTAGCATCACTAGACTGATGGCCAAACCTTTACAATGAAGCATTGCTGCAGAATCTGCCTCCCTATAGATGAACGGCGATATCTGCAGTGGCGAAAGGAAAATGAATCAGACATTCTTTAGTTAATCCTTTTCCACAATGGCAGAGTGGGACACGAAGGTCAGTCTTTATCAGCATCTTTTTTTTTAAGCTTCTATTGTGTCTTATGTGGTAGTCACACAAAAACGCTTTATCATTATAGCTGTACATTTGCTCAAAACAGAAACAATATGATGGAGGAAAGCGTTGTTTCTCTGCCCACATTCAGTTTATTAATTCCTTCAATTCTCTCAGGTGTTGTCCTGTGTGTCACGCTGCGTTCTCCGTCTTATACAAATTGGGAGCGTGTACACAGCTTGATTTGTGATTACCAGCAGACACGGGAGATTGCTGCAATCAAACATCTTGAGGAGACTTGCTGCAGCTGAGCCACCAGGCAACCGTTTTGGTCCATGCATCAGCCGGTCCCAGTGAAGAGCACACGCTCAATCCTGCACCAATAATGAGGGCCCCGAGAAGGTAACCTTCCCAGGGTGAAGCATCAAACCCTGCAAAGTCAATTTTTCTCTACTTATTAAATCACCCACAGCACAATCAGCAGCAGGGTGTTGAAAAATAAACATCCCACTGATGGTCTGTGATAGAAGGCGTTAGCAGGTTCCTGGGGAAAGGATTTTCTGAGTGAGGAAACACGTGTCGGCTCTTTGCTCTGACAGGAAAAGCACTCGATACAGGATGTTCAGAAAAGATGTGGGTGTTTGTCAAACACTTAGAAGACAAGATAAAGATGGAAAAAAGTTATGTTTAAATTGTAAATCTTTTTAAAATGACTTATTGTACAATTACTTTTCACTTATCCTCTGATAAACACAGTGCTTGCACTCCTTTAAAAGTGTCAAACGTTTCTTAAACTAAGTTGCCATAAAGTTTTGCCTTTATCGTGTGAAAATATTTAATTATTTCAGAGCCAACTTCAATATGGATCTTTGCTTGGACAGAAATTTCAATTAGAAAAGAATTTTCATATCAGTTTGCTCTCAGAAGGCTTCCGCGAGAAAATGCCAAAGGCAACTCGTCTTCGCAGAAATATCTTTTTCTTAAAAATATGCATCAAAAATCACGTATTTTCATTTTCCCGGTACTAAAGATTATGTTTGGATAGGTCAAATATTTAATAGGGTTTGCACAGGCAATACACCTGGGGGTCTCATTTTTTTTTCATAATTTTCATCATGAGGAAAATTTTAATTCCATGCAGACTACAAACTTTTGAGTTTAACTTTGATCTGATGATTGGAAGCGGATATTTTTCTGTTAAAAATGTGATTTAACAAACATGAAATGTCTAAACAAACAATGATCCTCTATGCCTTACACTATCCTCTTTGGTAGGGGCCAGCGTCTGATGCAAAGGTGTTTTGTTGTGGTCTGAGTGCATTGTCTTTCTGCAGCTGAACTTTATTCTTCTTTTCCGGAGCAAAGCTCCACCTCTCTAGATGTCCCTTCACCTGCTTTAAAGCAAAAATTGCATCTAAGGTTTTCTTTCTCTGCATGGATCCATACCAAAAAGCTGCCAACAAATGTTTACTTCTGCCTCAGCCTTATGTTTGCCTCAGCCCAGCTTACACTTCTCTTTCCCAAAACGTCACTGGTTGAAGTTTTATTCAACAGCTATATTCATCTGAAGTTTCCAAAACTCTGAGCGTTTTCCTTCTTTCTAACAATGGAACCAGGACACCCAAACTTCTCAAAAAAAAAAAAAAACAGCTGAAAACGAATGGAACCAGGTGTTACAATGAATTCCAGCTTGTTACCTATTGTAACTGGGGTCAGGCCAGTTCATCAGATTACCACTGAGAAATATCCATGACAAACGAGTGTTGGCATTTCTGTTTTTTTATTATTCTTATTTTACTCAACTTTTTAGATCAAAACTACACAGATTTTTCTTTTAAAAAAAAGTTAAAATTTCAAGTTAAAAATAATTTTCTCAGTGTGCAGCTTCAGGGCCATTTTTAGAAAGGTCAAAGGTTCAGTGATGTCATATCCTGCCGAGATGGTGACTTCAAGACCACAATGTTAAAAACATACTTAAGTCAGCACAATACAAAAACCAATGGGAGATGTTAACTTGCAACTTTATCAATCAATCATTATAGAAAGCATTTCTCCAAACATGTGCAGTTCAAAGCGCTTTACAGTTGAAACAAAAACACACAAAAATAAAAAGATAAAAACCTGACCCCCCCTTTATCCCCCCTTATCTTATTTGGAACATGCAGCCCATGACCACACTCACAATGAATACCTAAAAAAGGTAATTCTAAAAGAAACTTAAACATTTGGTTTAAAATTTCAACAGTAAGGTCATTGTTGGGTTGCTGATTTGACAGTCACCTCTCAAAAGGCTAGCTCTCAATAAGACACAATTGTTGCATGTATAATAAATAATAAAAACTACATTCATAAAATAGTTTTACCTCAGCTAATATTTTCACTATACCAATTCACAGCAGCTGTGTTTTCTCTGAAACTGCTCAAGCATGATGTTGCTATTAAAAAGCTAATTAGCTGCCATAATAAATCAACTTAATTTGAATTTAATTTTTAACTGAGTAAAACCATATAGATATTCTAGATACTTGGAAAAAATAACTTTATTGTCTGAACTAGAGCAAAGCTGGATTCTGACAGCGTACGTAATGTCTTTAAACCATAACAATAATAAATGACCCCACAACTGCAGGCCATGAATAAATTATAAAGAGGAGTTGGAGATTCAGCTCATTATTAAACAGCAATTACTTGAATGAAAAAAATAATTGATGATTGCTTCTAATCAAGGGATAGATGTTGCAGCTCCATGCAATAACAGTTGGATGATTTAAAGGGGCACCCAGAAACCCATAATTGGATCCAAACTCTCCCAGCTCAGCTTGAGCTTCTACAGTTCAACACTGAGAGCTAAGGAGAGCCGGTGGGGAGAACCTTTAACTTTAAATTCAAAATTATTTCCCCACATCTCTTAAACCTTGGATTAAAATGGAATGACTGCACCTTTCCTCTTCTGCTGTAATTCCCTGGCAGTGATCCAGATCATGTTACTGTGATGAGGCCCTGTTGATTTGTTATGTTATGACCCACCCCACCTCCCCTGGCCTCGAAACCTCATTATGGACTCGGGCTTCTTCTGTTTACTATAAAGCGCTTCTTTTGATGGGTTTAGTGCACAGCAGTGAATCTCCTGGACGGGCAAAGCCCTTGGCACAGATTGAAGTGAGCGAGCAACGGAGGCGGCAGAGCAGCAGACGGTGGATAAGCCTCGCTGCTGAGTGAACAGAATACTTTCATTTAGTTACGCTTTGAGAGAACAGGAGAAAATGCTAACACAATGACGCATTCAGAGTGAACGGCATGGTGTGTTGAACTACGGATGAGACGCTGACCTTATTTTTTAATTTATATTCCTTCTGAAGGCATTTCTTCAGTTCGTCCGGTTGCAGGTTTGCAGTCATTTCATTTCACTAGTCTTCCTGCTCTGCAATGTGCTGCCTTCCCTGATTTTCTCAGAACAAACCACCTGTTTCCAAGTGTATGACAGTAGCTCAGTTGGTGGACTGCAGAGAAGTAGTTCAGCTCCTAGGTCTATGTAATGTTGAAGTTAGTCAAGAGTGATCTTTGAAGCGAATGAAAGAACAAAATCACATGAAAAGACTCAGCAATTCCAACAGCTGGTCACTTGGGGGCAGTGAGAATGATCTGACCAAATCAAATCATCGCAAAGAAGACAACCTGCTAGTTCCCTGTCTGTTATTTATTTTAAATGTGACTCCATTTCCTCATTACACCAAGTTGTGCACCTTTTTGGAACTCACAAAGTGGACAATTTTGTCTTTATATTTCATAATCCATGGTCCTTAAATTTACAGTAGTCAACTCCTATATTGCAAAAGCATCCATGAACTGTGAAGGATTCAGAGCTTGCATTGGCAGATGTGAAAAATAAAAAAAACGCACAATAGATTAAATTTGTGAAGTAATCAGCTTTGTTTTTTTCTATAAATATTATAACTCTTCACCTCACACTTTTTAGACTCCCCTTCGACAGGCATAAGGAATTTCACACTTTTCTCTGTTGCTTAAACTCTCAAAGTTCAAAACTTTTATGAGAAATAAGCCTAGTATTTTTGAGGGAAAACAAATATCTTCTTAGAAGATTGATTGGCAATAGCCAATCAGGATGCAGAACTCTGTGAACTGTGAAACATATATAAATTAAAAGCGTGCAAAATTGGACTTATAAAAAATCTGCAAAACTGCCAAGGCCAAGAAAGATGAACCGCAATATTGTGAAGACCAAAGCATTGTTTTGGTAAGTATAGTAAAATGTACAACTTAGAGAATGAACTCCTCGTTGTTCAAGCTTCATCATTTAGTGAAGATGCACATTTTTGTCCCTTCTCTGCAGTTTATTTTGGCACTTAAAGCATACTTCCTGTTTTGATCAATTCTGTTACCTGGAAAAATAGAACTTCGATCTGTTTTTTATTGTAACAAATCATTCACTGGGTGCTCTCATAGCATCCTCCATGTGAATTCTCCAAGAAACGTAAAAATAAAATTGGTTTACTGACATCCAAATTGACGCTTCTGCTGCTTTAGCGCAAATTGGGGTCAGAGGACTCCATGGTTGTCGCTGCAGGGACTGTTTCTCCATGTTGTTGTGACCATTTGCTGATGCTTTCTCATGATTGCCTCAAGGTTTTTGGGAATGGAAAGCTGAAGATGATGTTGAAGGTTTGGCTTTTTGGCTTTTTCTGCTTTTTAACTTCATTTTGTTAACACTTTGTTTTATTAATATCTAATATTAATATTAAATTTGTATTTTTTACATCAACACATACTAATCACATAGTATAGGGTCAATTCAGGATAATTCAGGATATAAAGTGAATAAAAAACGAGATTTCCAATTTGGAAAAAAAATTGAAAATCTGAAAACAAGACATTGTAAAGTTGTTATTTCTTTTAATTTGAAAACATCTTTTAACTCCAAAGTACACATGGTAAACTTGAAAGGAATTTTAGAAAATTTGAAAATAAAATTGTAAAATAAAAAATATATATACATTGTTTGTACAGTCGTTTTTGAGCTCTACATAACGTTCATTGCGCGTATGTTGAAAGTTACATCAGACTGAACTTTGCCCAATTTGGCTCTTGGATTTGATAGTGATGTATGGATGGTATCCTTTTTTTAATTCACTGAAGTGCCAACTGTTTGAACATTTATCATGAAGGAGAAATTATTAATTGTGGTTTGCGCCAAGGTGGGTTTCTATGACACCAAGGCTGAATGTGAATTGCTTCACTACCCCTACAGCTTCTTTCATTGGCTGTAAATATGAACAGACTGACCCCTCCCCCCTCGCGTAGCAGCTGGATTCGAGAAGACAAAATCTCATAGACCTCTACTGAGAAATAGACTGTTATTACTCAGCCATCCAATTAGTCATCATCACATGCTTCGTGTAAACGTAGTTTATGATGAACCGTAAAGCATTAAATTTAGTAATTATAGAATAGTAAAGAGCGTAATACAAAAAAATCCTTACTGCAAAGTCCAAAAAGAAATATTTTGTTTTTTATGTATGTGTCATCATGCTTTAAAATACATTCAGCTCCATAAACAAGATTTCTGTAATAAAAGGATTGTGGATTTTCTATATTTCAACCTGCCAGATGTACCCAGGGGCTAAAAGGTACTCGCAAAAACCATATAAATATTTAAAAACCTATTTAATGGGTGTGCATTTTCAGATCCTTTGTGCTTTTTAATACTTCAGAGGGTCCTGGGGATATTTCTGTATGGATGAGAAATTGTCAGTTTGGTGCTGTAAAGATTCCTTGAAACCTGATGGATACAACTTGACCTTACTCCAGCAAGTTCACTTTTTGGATCGGTTATTGTGCTTGCTGAGCACTTCATGGTTGCTCAGTTTCTTCCTGATAAAGGTTACACATGTGCACACTTAGAAGTTGCCCAGTCGAAACAGTCTTCTGCTTTCTGCCCACCAGAACAGCTCAAGGCCAAGTGTTTTCTCCAAACTTACCAACCGGATTCTCCCTGTTGGTTTACACAATGTGAGGACTTGAACTCCTGACCTTGCAGGCTCAAACCCACTCGCATAAACTCCTCTTTAGGCTGCAATTGCACTTTTAGCAATACTTTTTTTCTTTCTGTCACTAAATACAAAGCTTGAAGGGAACTTATTAGGGAGATGTCATTCACCTCCAAAGCCTCCCTATGTTAGCTGACCGAAATGATGTGTGTTCAAGTGCTCATTAAAACCAAACTAGTGCTGTAGAGAGGCAAAGGGAAGGTGGAGGACTTCATGCATATTCGGGCTGATTACTCAAGGGTACAATCCCTAGAATTAATTATGTAGTACAGTAAGGAAAAATATTTTAATCTGCTTCAAACATATATATATATATATATATATATATATATATATATATATATTTGCTAAATAAATGAAGATAAGATACTTGACTGGAACTACTTCTGTGTATTGTAAGTTTTGTCAGTTGAGGGTCTGTTTTCCTGGTATTGTTTACATAAAAATATTTGTCCTTGTCTTTGTTTTCATTTTTCAATTGTTTAACAGCTGGTTAAGTTTGGATTTGGTCCATGGGAAACCAGGGTTCAACAGGAGTCTGTGATGAGTTTCGTCCACTGTGAGTCCTTGACCAAGACCAATTGCGCTACAGGGAAACTATGTAGCCACAGGGGGGCCCAGGTCTGGATAAAATACACGTTTGTGTCAGGAAGGGAATCTGGCTTGAACATATCTGCCAAACCACCTGTGCTAATCACTGGAAGCTGTTTAGCTGTGGCGACCTCTTATGTGGCGATATGCCAAAAGGAGGACAACTGTGTTTCTGTATTCCCAATAGATCAGAATAGTAAAAAGATGTTTCTCCGATAAAAATCAACAAAATTCAAGTTTGCTCCAAGCTCCAAATCATAAGTCCTTGAAGTCAAGTTTTTAAGTTGGACTGTGTACATCTTAAGTCAGAGTCCACATCTGTGGAAAGAGCACCCATGTGGTTGTAGTAACTTGCAGAACCTGGTATTTCCAGGGACTCTCAAAACCCAGGAATATCCAGGTTCCAACAAACATCAGATGGAGTCAGTCCAGAATGACATGCTTCCATCCAGGCTTTTTCTTGTACTACAAACACAGTAGTTTCACTTTTCCGAGCAACACACTGGTTTCTCTTCGTTATGTTTGTTTAACCACTTTTATAGCTTTGGTTGTTCAGCTCAGTTATTTGAAAACCCACATGCCACTTAAACTGCTTTTTGATTTATAACTAGATGCTTTTTTTTTTTTAGCAAATACATCTATACAAAGCCTCATGGTTAAAAACCAGAACACTTTCCACATTTGGTTGGAAAATGCTTCCGAAGCAGATTTAGAAACTATAAATAAAAAAAAGACAAACTATTGAAGTAGGAATAAATTAGCAAAAAATAAGACTAAAAAACAACAAAGCAATAAAAACCTTCTTTAGGATACATTAATATTTTAGCTTGTGTGTTAATTGTGCTGGATGAGTAACTTTCATTGCTTTATTCAAATGTACATATCATGACTGGAGAAGATAAAAGCAGGAGAAGTGGGCCATGAAGACCCCAAAAGACTGGAGAACAAAGACTAGAATTAGTATTCTAATAAAAGTATCCCATGTCTATCAGAATAAACCTTGTGTTATATCATCAAATTGAGATTTCTTCTTTTATTTGTTTCATTCCCTTCCTGATCTGAGCCCATTGTGTTCTTTAAACCTGAGGAATTGGAGCTTGATCATTTTCCATCCTGAAAGAAAAAGTCTTCAAACAGGAGAGAATACTTTTTGAGCCATTCATTTGGATGAAAATCCCTCAGAAAATCACAAATCCCCAAGACAGAGGTTGATACAGCAGACAGTATTTCCCTGTATTCCATTTAACATCCATCTGCTTTTTTTGATCTTCACATCTTGTTGAGACATACATTTTTCTATTTCAACTAATCATTTGTACATCAATTAATTCCAGTATTTTCATGATAACCAGAAAAAGAATTTAGCTCTGAACGGTGATTCATAGAATAAAAGTAGTGGGGTTTCAGGCTAGAGCAATGTTAGCACTCTTGCCCCACAGCGAAAAGGCCCTGGTTTGAACCTCATCTAGGTCTTTTCTGTGTGGAGTTTGTGTGCATGCGTGGATTTTCTCTGGGCACTCCGGCTTCCTTCCACAGTCCAAAAACATGCTTCATAAGTTGATTGGTGACTCCACATTGGCTCTAGGTGTGCATGTGTGTACTTGTGTAGCTCTGCGACAGGCCTATCGTCTGACAGTAACCAGGATAAAATCTGGCAGTCCCGTGACCCAGAAAGTGATCCAGCATGTTGAGAAAATGGATGGATAAAAGTTTAAGTAACAAGTGTTGATTTTCAAGGATTTTAAGCAGAATGTTTTCATTGAAAAAAAAAATAAGGTCCTATCTAGAAATTTTGCATCAATCTTTTTAGCTGCAAAAAATTGTGTCAAAAAATATAACTAATAGGCCAAAAAGGTAAAGATTTCAGGAGATGCACTGATATTAGTGCAAAGAAAAACCCCTCAAGATCAGAATATCTCAAACATGACATTAACTGCATTTACTTTACAGAGAATAAGTGACAAAAAGTAAATTAAAATGCAATTACTGATAAACATGTCAAAAATATTAAAAAAGTAATTCGTCATCTATTTTTATTACATGATCTTCATCTGAAGTGTCTGAAGCAAAGCTGTGGACTGACTGAGTGATGGACCGACCAACATGCAGGTACGTCACAAAGAACATTATTAACACAAGGCCAGACTGAAGTCATGAATAATACACAACTACCGGTTGCAGGATAAGGAATTATTTAAATATCTGTCTTGGCACGTTAGCTGGGTTTTAAAGCTTGACGTGCATTCAGACTTAAAGTGCAGACCTGTTTACTCCCTAAAATGAAATTCCTTTATGATGAAATGTATTCGCATCAGTGCTTCTTCATATTTTACGTGAAGGATATCAAAGCAGATGTCAAAGCATATGAGAGCTGAGAGCATTTACAAAGAGAATGGAGAGCAGAGAGCAATTCAAGAGCAAACTCGCACTGTGAAAACTTTGAGTCTGTCAATCAGCTGAACTGGTTGTCTTTAGAGGATCTCTGCCAGAAAGTCTGAAAGTCTGATTCTCAGCGTCCCGCTCTAGCTCTCTAATGAGATCTCTGGGCAATCTGAATTATTCTGATGGTTTTCAGTAGGTTTTACCTCGGGCAGTGACACCCTTCACCGATAAAGCCTGGCTAAAAGAGAATAAGACAGAAATGTGAATATATAAATATAGAGTGTGAAGGGAAATAGGTGATGGATGCTCAACTGCAGCATGAGGATTAAGGTTGTGGTGAGCCTTACACACGTGGACAAAATTGTTGGTACCCCTCAGTTAAAGAAGGAAAAACCCACTATTTTCACTGAAATCACTTGAAACTTACAAAAGTAACAATAAATAAAACTGTATTGAAAATTAAATAATCAAAATCAGCCATCACTTTTGAATTGCTGATTAACATAATTATTTGAAAAAACCAAACTAATGAAACAGGCCTTGTCAGGGTTGTTGTGTGGACACAAACGCAGACGGCAATAGAAATGAAAAGTCTTTCATTTATTTTCTCGAAAGAACCAGTAGAAACATTCCTAGAAGGAACAGAACCACCCGACAACCCGTGCAAGGGAGACGAGGACTTATAACAGGAAGAGAGGATGAGGTAACTACACACAGGTGTGCCACACAAGGAGGGAAGTGTCAAGTGACCTGAAAGGCAATAGTGATACAGGTCATAAATACAACAAAATAAAACAGGAAGTGAGAACAAAGTAACAACAACTAATGTCCTGGGTCCATAACCCCACAGGCCTGGACAAAAATGATGGTACCTCTATAAAAGATTGAAAACTATTTGACCAGACTGACATGATTAACTCAGGTGTGTCCTTTAATTGACATCACAGGTGTTACCAAACTCATAATCAGTCAGTCTGCCTATTTAAAGGGAGACAAGTAGTCACTCTGCTGTTTGGTGAAAAGGTGTGAACCACACTGAACATGGACAACAGAAAGGGAAGGAGAGAATTGTCCCAGAACATCCGAAAAAAAATGATAGATAAACATCTTAAAGGTAAAGGCCATAAGACCATCTCTAAACAGCTTGAACTTCCTGTGACAACAGTGGCTCATATTATTCAGAAGTTCAAGACCCACGGAACAGTAGCCAACCTCTCTGGACGTGGCCGCAAGAGGAAAATTGATGACAAATTGAAGAGACGGATCGTTTGAATTGTATCCAAAGAGCCCAGAACAACCTCCAAAGAAATTAAAGGGGAACTCCAAGGCCAAGGTACATCAGTGTCAGATCGCACCATTCGTCGTTGTTTGAGCCAAAGTGGACTTCATGGGAGACGACCAAGGAGGACACCACTGCTGAAAAACAATCCTAAAAAAGCCAGACTGGAATTTGCAAAAATGCATGTTGACAAGCCCCAAAGGTTCTAGGAGAATATCCTTTGGACAGAGACCAAACTGGAGCTTTTTGGTAAGGCACATCAACTCTATGTTCATAGACTCAAAAACCAAGCATATGAAGAAAAGAACACTGTCCCTACGGTGAAACATGGAGGAGGCTCAGTCATGTTTTGGGGCTGCTTTGCTGCATCTGGCACAGGGTGTCTTGAATGTGTTCAAGGTACAATGAAATCTGTAGACTATCAAGGCATTCTGGAGAGAAATGTGCTGCCTTGGTCTCAGTCGCAGGTCATGGGTCTTCCAACAGGACAACGATCCAAAACACACAGCCAAAAACACCCAAGAATGGCTGAGAGAAAAGCGTTGGACTATTCTAAAGTGGCCTTCCATGAGTCCAGATCTGAATCCCATTGAACATCTGTGGAAGGAGCTGAAACATGCCATTTGGAGAAGACACCCATCAATCCTGAGACAACTGGAGCAGTTTGCTCATGAGGAGTGGGCCAAAATACCTGTTGACAGCTGCAGAACGCTCATTGACAAATACAGAAATCGCTTAATTGCAGTGATTGCCTTAAAAGGTTGTGCAACAAAATATTAAGTTATGAGCACCATCATTTTTGTCCAGGCCTGTTTCATTAATTTTTTTTTTAATAATTATGTTAATCAGCAATTCAAAAGTGATGGCTGATTTTGATTATTTAATTTTCAATAAATTTTTATTTATTGTTACTTTTGTAAGTTTCAAGTGATTTCAGTGAGAATTGTGGGTTTTTCCTTCTTTAACTGAGGTGTACCAACAATTTTGTCCACGTGTGTATTAGACGGTTAGAACAGAAACGAGACAATCCTGCAATACGTCATCTTTATGTGTCTTTTAAATGAATATTACATTAGAATCACTTGTGTTTCAAAGGCAACCTCTGAACCAGCCTTTAAAATCACATCTAACCACCAGAGTCTCTGGAGTCAAAAAGCCATAAAGTGACTGTTGCTTGATAAACACTGCAGCCATCTGCCAGCTCACTCTGGCATCATTTTGGAAGCAGCAGTTTGTCGAGAGCTTAAAAAAAGCAAATGAGCAAAGGGACAAAAACAAATTTAATGCACAAAAAATAACACAGATGTTTATTTTATTTAATATTTGTATGGCTAAGCTTTCCAGCTAGAAAGACGTTTTTTGTCTCTGGAGCTGCCTAATAATTTTATCAGCCAACTTGAGGCTCCCATTGTAACTGCATTTTTAAAGTGCTTACTAAAAAAGAAATATATAAATGGGTAGGACACTTATCAGAAACACATTTATAACTCCTTTGAAAACATCATTTTGTCCATAAATCACCCAAAGATGAAAACTCAAAAAACTGTTTTATTCATAGTTGTTTATCGCCCTCCCAGCCCGTCCTCTGAATTTCTAACTGAGTTTTCTGACTTTCTATCGATTATTGTTTTAGATTCTGATAAAATAATAATAGGAGGAGATTTTAATATTCATGTTGATGACTCTAGTGACTGTCTAGGAAATGTATTTGCAGCTTTATTAGATAATGTTGGTTTCACACAAAATGACACACTCACTGTCACAAGCACACCCTGGACCTTGTCTTAAGTCATGGTATAGAGATCAGCCATCTGAGTGTCCTCCCGAATAACCCCATACTCTCAGCTCACTTTCGAATTACATTTTACTTTGTTCCAAAAAATGCTTCTGCTCCAATAAATGATAAAGAGCTTCAAAGAGTAATATCTGACCGTTCTGTTTCTGAATTTAAACTCACAGTTCAACTTTTACTTAGTAACACACTGAGCACAAACTCTGAGATCAGCTGCCACAGTTTCTTAGTTTCTTGATCAAAATTGTAATTAAATTGCTTTACTCTTTGAAAAAGTAATTCACTACTCATTACTTTACTTTACTTTTTTCCACTCATATACAAATTCTGAGGGAAAGAACAGCTAACACAAACACGAACATCTTGTTTTTCATTTAACGGGGCTCCTTTGAAAAGTATACTTTAATTTCAGTAACACTCCTGTGGTAAAATAAAAATAAACTAAAATAAAAAACTATATTTTTAAAGCAATAACCAAGGTATGTGCATGGTTCAAGACATAACTTTGCTTCATTTGAACTCTGACAACAGTGTGCAAAATGACACAAAAATAAGTAACAACATATGGGATCTGTGCCACTGCTCAGTCAGATTTGGAAAATACTGTTACGGCTATACTCATCTCTATCAAATCTGAAACTAAGCCAGTTATTTGAAAACACAAAGAACTGTTAAAAGCCTCTGTGCTCATTCTGTCTGACTTTATATATTTAATTACAATGAAATGCACCAGTCTTTCTCTCTGTACGTCTGCCTTTTGTGCACAGTTCTGCACAGCTGCAAGTCTACCAAACTATGCACACATCCCCCACCTGACCCTCACCGAGCGCATTGTGCTCATTCTTATGTTGAACACTAGTCATGTGCAGCTTAAAGAGAAAAATAAAGTAAGACAGGGTGAATTAATATAGGAATAAAATGTCTTCCATGAAGGAGCCGACTCTTGTTGCTCACACCAAGCAGCAGCTTTAGAGTCATTTCATTAGTTACCGGCACATCCGTACACAGGTCATGTCTCTGCTCTGCTGCTCTGTGGGGATGACGAGAGTCCTTGCAGCATCTCTTTCCGTCTCATTTTTGAGCCAGTTTGGAAGCACTGTGACTACAGCAATGAAGACATGTTTGTACTTTGACCTCATGTGCTCATAGATCCACCAGTTGCTCAGTTTTTTAAAAACTAATCTCTGTTTTGTGGATTTAACAGAGAGACAATGCTAGAGCCTACACAACCAAAGTAATGAAGGTTTCCATAGTCCAGTAATCATAATCATTTACCAAAATTTGAAGTGTAATTTGTTATGTTATTCCATCACTGACAAAAGTACTTAAATTACAGTAATTTGTTACTTCGTAATTCATTATCCCCAACACTGCCTATAAGTTGGAAAGTAAAGGGCATTCTCTGAATAACTGGAAATATGGCCTCTTAAATTATAAAAAAAGTCTCAGCAAGAATCCAGAACCCAATACTGTTCAACTTTAATATCAGAGAATGGAAATAATCCAAGAATTATTCTTAGTGCTATTGCCAGACTGACCATGCAGCTGCAGCTCAGTTAAACTACATATTCCTGCTACTCTCAGTTCTGAAGATTTCCTTACATTTTTTATAGGAAAACCTCAAATAGTAGACACAAGTTCAACAAAGTTATCCCTACTATTACTACTGGCCCAGAGCATGCTGCAGCTGTAGAAATGAAGGCATCTATAGAAACTTCTGTAACATTAGACAGCTTCATTGCTGTAGATCAAGTGGAAATGACATCGGTTATTATATCTTCCAAAATACCCTGTAACTTCAAATGGATCTGAAGTTATACAGTAGTGTGCTTGTGGCTTTTTGTTAGTTCTTATTAGTGTGTCTCAAAGAAAAACTTTTAAGCTTAACAGTGTCTGCCAAAGACCTCCAAGCAAATGAGGCATTAAGTTATTGGTGCAGCTGGCCCTGGCCTGATGTCACAGCGTGCAATCTGCAACTATATTTGTATTTCAAGTCCTGTACACTTGGCTAGCTCCTAATTACTTACCCCCCAGCAATTACAGAAGACTCTGACAGCAGCGGGGATCAAGAGGCCATGTGATCTCTGGCTATTTTTTAACATGATATGGAGATTGGTCAGCCTCACATGTAGTTCTCTTCACTTAATTAGAACTACCTGAAAAAACCAACACAGTTTTTGCTGCAGATTATGTTCAAGTCATTTCTAAGCCTGGAACTTGAATTAAAAATGACCAGCATGCTTGAATTCTAAAAACCATCAGTCCACAAAAGGCACTCTAGTTTTTTTTAAAGGAGCCTTAAAGGTATAAAGTATTTCTTGTGAAAGTATTTCTTTTTGAACTGACTGTGTACTGTGGTCCATAATTTACATTTATCAGTTCTTTTTTCTGCAATGGGTATACTCTTTTGTTCCACCAGAAGTCGTAATACTCAGTTTGTGTTCTGTGATTCATTTAAAGCTTATGGTCAATCAAAGAAGGTCCAAGGGGAGTAAGGGAAGTAGACAAAAAAATTAGTAATTAGTAACTAAAGTTTTTGCATAGTTATATACACACAAGACATTAGCCATTATCACTGGTTTGAGGTTTTTATAAATCTCCAGACTTTCTTGATCTTGATTTAACATTTTGTGAAGTAAAATACATAAACCTCAGCCCTTGTTCTCTGAAACCATTTTGCCATTTTGTACAAATCAAGTACAGTGCAGTAACAGTCAATAAGAATTAATCACAGGTAGAAATGTAAACGTCTGTGTTAAACTGCTGCATACTGAACTCAAAACAAAACAGGAAAACCTAAAATTGCTTACTATTATTGTTTTCACTCTCTATGCCCCAAACAGAAATATGTTTTCTTATTGTTGTTATAACTTAACACTTTTCCCAACTTCTGATCAATTGGAATCTATTTAATCAATGGATCTTTTTTATTTTTTGACAGAAGCACATAACCCTCCAGCGCAATAGAACCACTCCGTGTCAATTATTTTCATCAATGCCAATTATTTCTTCCAGGCTGATATGCCAGCAGGGGAAAAATAGTTTAGGGCAAGAAAAAAATAGAAGAATAAAAAATTTTTAGATCTCACCTTTAGTAGGTCTTAACCCTTTGTCACGCGCTTGCTTCCAGAAGTGGGTGAAAAACACCAGCAGGTGTACTCCTGTTTATGCTCCCCAAAAGCCTCGACCATCAAGTCCAGTCATTCAAGGAGGAAAGATACTCTGGCGAAGAGGAATTTTTTTCCCACTATTGACCAAAGATGAGTCTTCTTCTGGCCTCTTGGCACACTAGTTCTGGCCAAGTAATAACCAGTAATAACCTTAGGGGTGGTGGTGGCTGTTCCCAATCAAAACGTTCATTTTTTAGTTCCCACAATTTTTGTAGTCTGCAGGTTTAATAGCTTACGCTTCTTTATGCATGTTTGAATGCTAAGATACTATATAAAAAAAGGTAACAATTCCACAGAAATTTCAGAAGGGCTTCTTTATTTTAGCTCCATTTTACTTTATGTTTGGTGCTTTGGCTGTAGAGAGTAAATACAACTGAAGATGTGTTAATGATTTATTAATTTGCATCATTTCTAAACTGCAATGGCAAATCTGTGGAAATAAAGTAAACTGAAATGCCGTCACTAGTACCAGTTTTGTTTTTTGAACCTTTTATACACGTGAACATGTTACAATTTGCAATAACCTTTTCATTTTCAACTGAATGTGACTTGACTTCAATCATAATATTCATTAAAGGGGCACACTTTGATGCATTGTACCCAGTCTCTGCCTGCAACTGTGTATTTTACCCCATTATACTGGCCTGAGAGTATGAGGCATTTCACTCACTTTCAACATTAATCACTCCATTTTCAGCTGCTTTGAATTTGGTTTCAGTCAGTAAAACTTCAGAGGCACAAACCCAGTGTTTGATCACAGGCAGCAGGGCGGGTTGCTGTGCTGATAATGGGATTGGATCATGGGACTGGATGGTTTCCTGCATGCCACAGTTCGTTCTCAGATTGGGAGCTTTAATTTCTGTGAATTCATGGCTTAACTGTGATCCTGGAAGTGATTGTGTGGTGTGAAGTTATGTTTAAAAAAAACTGAAAACTCCTCTTGTGGCGAGTTTTATCAGATATTTCACACTGTTATCAGAAGCTCAGGAACAAACTTGGAACTGTAATTGCATTTGGTATTGCTTCTTTGAGAATCTGAAGACAGAATTTGCTTTGGGTTTGTAACAGCCTAACGCTGAGTGTTGCAGCTCAACACTATGCAGCATTTTAGACACATCTGTGTTGACTGGACAGAAGAATTTGTTAATTATGTTTGTGCTGCATGATGACTATCACTGTTCATTTATTCTCTTAAGTTAGACTTCTTTTTTATTACGCTTAGATTCTATTGGTCAAATCTGTGGGAAAAGTCTGTTAGATAATACAAAAAAGCATGTCATGAAATGTGTGAAGTGACACAGACTTGACAGATACCTGCAATTTTAAATAAATATTCACTTAAGGTTTTAAATGATTCTAAAAAGACAAAAATATTTTTCTGGATACAAAATAATGATTTAGGTGTACATTGGAGTGGGTGAAAGGGTACCCACATATACCTACAAAAATCTGAAAAAGGTCACTTTTAGTATGTGGCGCCTCCTGGCCCCTACCTGTATTGTTTGATTGACAGATTCTCCTCAGCAACTTTCAGTGGAAGTGGTGTTGACTTCGAACAAGCTTACTTAGGACTGGCAACAGTAGTTGCAGTAGAAATGTTGACTCAGTCCGACTCAGACCAATCACTGTTGTTTGGCTCCAACATGGCGATGTCCGTGTTGTGGAAAAATGGCAACTGTATTGACTTCCTTTCACTGGAGCCTGAGGTAGGGCATTTTTTATGGTTGACATCACTCTTGCTCTCCTCATTTTTCTATTTACAGTCAATGTCAGTAACTGTGTTATTGGTCCCTGAAGTGAAGGTGTCCCCAATCAACTTGTGTGTAAACTGGAATATGTGCCCATATATAGTAAAAGTAAACACACACACACACACAAGTTTGGTTTAATTAAAAAATAAAATACTAATACATAGTAAAATGCTTTTTTGCATAACTTTATAGATGCCTAACAGAAACTATTTAGGACAACCAGTAAAGCAGGAACTCAATTTAATTTATTGATCTCCTACTTTAGTTTTATAAACTTTAGTATAACTGAAAACAAACAAACAAAAACGAAGAATTCAGGTCTGTAAAATGTCAATAAACTTTCTAATGAGAGCAAAAGTGTAAGAAAGTGTCCATCTGACTCACTGCTGTACAAAAAAAAAAAAACTAAATCAGGCACAGGAAATGACAATCGTTTAGACTTCTTTTTCAGATTTTATTAGTATCACTTTACCAACATCAAGTACTAACGTTTATTTTATATATTTGTAACAACATTACGTTACAAAAGTAACATTTTAAAGTTTTTGTTACTTCTTTTTTTTAATTCTTAAAAGCATTTTTAATGGTTTTCATTTGAGTTTCATGCTCCTTTAAGATCTGAGACACCTGCTGAAAAAAATCAAATTAATTTAGATACTAAAAAAATGCACTGATGCAAACAAAAGATTATTCTGTGAGCCAGAACAGGAACTAGAGAGTTTGGAAGATTAATACATTAATGAGTGCATCAAAAGATTGTTGAATTGATTGTGGTTTGCTTCTGCTATTTCTAATAATAGCGCATATTACGTCAGTGCTAAATTATATCAAATGGTTCTTTAATCAGCAGATATCTGATTGAGAGTTATGGTAATCCTTCACAAAAAAAATGTGTTAATACAAAAAACTGTTAGGGACATAATTCTGCAGTGGTTTATGTAGATTACACAACAATATTAATGTTATTTAGAAAAAACAAAAACAAAAAAAAACAAGATTTTACAATTAGGTATAACTTAGCAGCACATTTAAAGTAATGAAACTTTCCGTTTAAATCATAAAACACACATTCAATGTAAAACTGCAGATCTATGCTCCTACTCCTATTATCAGAACAACAAGCATTTGACCTGGAGATGCAACACAGACATGCGGTCTACACAAACCTCACAACTCAAGCATGAGCAATGCAATGCAATGCAGCGTAGGGGCCACTTCATATTAGAGGCATTATTGTTGCCCAAAATAAAAACCTGACATTTCAGAGGGCAGCATTTAATTTTATTGCACATAAAGACATTTTGAAAGGCTTGTTTTGGGACAGATGAGGGCTGTCAGGTGAGACAGTGGGAGCAGCTGATCCCTGTGGAATCCTCTTGGAGCTGATTCAGATGAGGATGCTCCAGCGTAATCAGGCCCCGGAGGCAATTTGAGCGAGACATCATCCGCTTCGCTGCCTCTCTGCAGCATTTGGGCGGCGCCGCCACCTGCTTACAGGATGGCTTAACACCTCAGCTCTGCCTTTCTTTTTGTCCCCCTGTTTGTTTTTCTTTTTGCCCTGATTTGAAACACATTACATTAAGTTGTGTCAGATGGGTTTTCAAGAATTCCAGATCAATGTTGTTGGTTATTTTCCAGTGATTCATCTCACAATTTCGGTGGACCGTCCAGGGTGACCAAATAGATTTTTTTTCTGAGATTATTTTTGTCCTGATATTGTGGAGGTGATTTATCAGTGTCATCATGGCTCCAGTGACTTATTAAAGACTGTTGTGGGGGTGTACACTGAAGCTGCAGGATGATTCAGCTTTAAAAGGATTCAGGAGAAATCCTTTTAAAGGAAAATAAAGTAAATAGTAAAGTAAAGAAATTAAATAAATGAAAAAAATGTTAATAATTGACTTTATACTAGTGATAGGCGATACTACACTTTAAGATTCCATACAATACAGATTACTTTTTGTACAAAATAGTTGATAGCAAATACTGAAACCAACTACTGGTAATTTTTTATTGGAGATTTTTCCCCCTAAGCATTAGTAATCCTAAAAAATATATCCTAACAAATATCACTTAAGACAATCCAGATGATAACTTCATTTGGCAATTTTCAAAACACAAAATGTAGAAAAATAAATATAAATTTAAAAAAAAAGCGACATGAGACTTGTTAGCCTCTTTTCAGCGTACTTGTTAAAGTACCACAAGTATAACTACATGTCTAAGTTAAACATATATTTACTAATTTCCCATATTTTTTATTTAAGCAAAGAATAGGCAACAAGTCAAGGGAGTTTCAATGACCTGAATGTCACTAGATTGTCATAGCATCTTTTCTAACAGAATTGGAATATTTGTCTGATATGTGTTACAAATTAGCTAAATTGGCCTGCACAACAATAAAATCAAATGTTTTTAGAGTCTTAAAATATTAAGCTAAAATAGATTAAAGCCTTGTTGCAAGTGCTTTGGTAAATAAAATGCGTGATTGTCTCTGTGTGTTAAGTAAAGAAACGGATCTGTGATCAACACCTCGTGGCGACAGACAGTTTTTTAGCAGGAAAGCAGACAAGGAACAGTTATCGCCGTCCCCGAAGTGTGTGTAAACAACCACCACCTTCAGAACAAGCCAGTCACACTCACAGATAACTTTTGGAAGAATAAACCGCAGCAAATGTTGTCTCCTGAAATATTTATAGCTGCTGTAGCTGAAGCAGGGAGTTCAGCAGTGCTTCCTGACAGACCGCACTATTTCCATGTCTGTCAACAGTGCAGAGTGTGAAAGGAGCTGCTGCTGCTGTCATTTGCATCAGTGCCAGCTTCCTCTCCCAGGAGACCAAGAGCAAGCCTTTCACGCTCATAAAGACTTTCTGAGGGCAAATATAATAAACTGAGAAGTGCAGGTACAGTAATGCGGGGTATGCTTGCACAGTTTGAGCGCGACAAATCATTCCCCAGAATGACATTCAGCCTGATCATGCAGGGGATGCTGCTGTAATACACTGTGAAATTGATTCCAAGAAGGGAATAGGAGTCTGAGACAAAAACAAACCACAAAAACGTGCCTGTGAAAAACTCAAATTAAGATATCACAGGAGCCAGTTTAAAACAAGTAAACGCATTGTTCCAAAAAAAAACAGTTAATTCATTTGCTTTGATTTGAACTTATATTTGTATTATTATTCTTTACTTTGAGAGTGGTATAAAGCAGAAACTTTCAAATAGTAGTTTGAGGCATCAAAAATATGCTTCATCTGTAGACTGGTCCTCACAGCCTGCTGTTCTTTTTATTTATGGGAATGAATCACCAAATGACTGACACTAATGTTTAATCAAAAACAGCCAGGGGCATGCCCCAAGTCTTTTTTTTCTCATCATAAAATACTTATTGCAAGCAAAATGAAAAACACATAAGAAAAAAGCCCACACCAGACCACTTTTTAGGAAGCAATACAACAATACCAGTCCGTATTTTATGGTATGTAGACATGAAATCAGTGCAGGGAAAACCTTTATCAATATTACATGGGGCTCGGTTGACCCAAGCTGTCAGAAAGTGGTGATGTCTGAGTGACAGCTCTCCTGCTCATGATCAGCTTTCATTAAAGCCATTCAGTTCATCATTGTTCCTCCTTGGACAGAAATGAGAGGGGCTGGTTCTGAACTCAGGACAGTCACATCCCTGCAGCCAAGGGATTTGTGAGAAGAATACATATTTCTTTATAAAGTTTATTTTAAAGTTTTGATTGTTTTTTTTTTCTTTTTTACTTAAAGAGACTCAAGTGTTGATAAATAAAAATCTAATTATTAAAAACTGGTGGGTGCAGTTCAAAAAATTGACTCTAAAAAAGACAGACAAACTTTAAAGGCCCATTCTACCCATATTCTTATTTATTTTCAGGTTGTTCCCAGTGGTCTTTTAATAGTGATTATGCTGTTTTTAGCAAAAGTCAAAAAGCCTGTGTCGGTTTTTCTTTTTTTTTTTTTTTTGACATATTTTCTGTAGCGCAGCAAGGGTACGCTAGAAATTCACAGAGTAATTTATTTTTTTGCGCTAATGCAATGTTTGCATCGTGTGGTTACTTCCGTGTTGCTGCACACCTGGAGATGCATTTTCCCACTCATGCCATGTCCATTGAAGAAAAATATAAATATTGAATAAATGATTAGAACTTAAGGCCTGTTATATTTTTAAGTTTCAATAGTTTTTTTACAAAAGAGGACTATTTTAAACATGGTGCATAGTGTTGTCATGGTAACAGCTTCCGTGTGGTGTGCGATGTACTTCGTTCTTTTTTGAGAAAAGTGACCGTCATGAAAAGTAAAAAAGCAAAATTTCAAAGGAAAAGTTCATCTCTTCGTGCTCGTATTTGTCCAGACGATGAAGCAACAAATTGACAAAAGATTGACAAAAATTACCCCTTGGTTGTGTCAAAGGAAGTGTTTTATATAAAAAAAAAAAAAAAAAAAAAAATTATTTTGATCTTTTACAGCACAACAATGTCACACAAAAAATCCCTCAAAATGAAGCTTTTCACAGTAATCATTAAGTTTAAAACATTTGCGATTAAAATTGATTTATTAAATGAATTAATTACAGGCGACGATTAATTATTCGCACAATAAAAAAATAAATAAAATCACATGACAGCGCTACTTTTTTTGTGCAAGTGGATTCTAATTGGAGCAGAGCAGGGAGACTGCGGCCCATAGCAGTTGCTGCGTCACAAATCTGAGCCTTTTGAAGCCACAGGTTTTCATGTGCTCCTGATCCAACACATTTGAAAAAATAAATACTCAGAAATACAACTTTAATCAACAACTTCAATTATTTTATATACTATATCCTACATTATTAAAAGAAAATGCCACAAGAACATGTTTAAATCATCAAAAACAGTGTTCATTGGAGTGGGTCTTTAAAACAGGGAAAAAATATACCAAAAAAAGGGGAATTAATTTTTTTCAT
The DNA here is from genome assembly GCA_014656515.1 of Oryzias celebensis. Classification (NCBI taxonomy): domain Eukaryota; kingdom Metazoa; phylum Chordata; class Actinopteri; order Beloniformes; family Adrianichthyidae; genus Oryzias; species Oryzias celebensis. The sequence goes on along the minus strand of BNCR01000012.1, from coordinate 28,326,778 downwards.
TGTGAAACGAATATTTGATTACACCCACTCTGAGGAAAATAGTATTTTAGGAGTTATGATGAAGGAAATATATTAGAAGTTAAGCTAAAAAGCGTTTCTTTATTCAAATTGAATCAGAAACAGACTAAAACAAAGCAGCAATGGGGAGGGGATGGCGATCATGGGACCAGCGGTCACGCCCACAACTCAAAGTTGAATATCTGATTAATTCTGCCTGTCTGCATAAACTATGTCCTAGAAAATGACATAGTTTGTTTTTTTTTTTACTTTGTCCAAAAACAGCATGTTTCGTTCACCCTGAATCAAGCCAGTGTTGAGGCTGAGCAGAGAAGGCTGGACCACACCAAATCATTTATGCCTCCATAACTTTAAAGCTTTAATGAAACGGATTATATAATGATCCCACACAGCACTAGCTAGGTGTATACCTGCATAAAGTGAAAATGTTTCTTCTTTGTAGTTGAAAGCTTAAAAATAAAATATTTAGATCTTTTTAATTTTTTTTCTGATTGGACAGTTCTTATGCTTCAATGATGATGAAAATTGTGTGAGGATTGTGTATTTTTGGTTGTTTTTCATAGATATTTCTTGGTTTTGTTCATGTTCTGTTTTGAGTTTTCACACCAGGTTCAGGTTGATAATTGCCCACAGGTGTCTTCATTTTAGTTAATGACTCTCAGTGTATTTAGGTGTTTCTGTTCTTGACAGTTATCTTGTATGTTTTGTCATCCTTCTGTTGTGCCAGAATGTTCATGCATGTGTCATGTTAAAGTTTATTTATTAGATGGTTATGTATCTGCCATCTAAGTGTGGTCTCTTTTGCGATGGGCAGATGAAGCTTTATGAAGCATGGAAGCCTTTATCTAATTGTTCTACTCCTATTACTGATTCATAAAGCTTCATTTGCTCTAGAAGAACATCTAGTGGACACAAAAAATCAGTTGGATTTGAAGTGCGACATTTAAAAACAAAACCTGTGAATAAATATGTCAGCAATGTCTACATTGCTGTGTATTTTGTGTGTTTATGTAGCAATGTGTGAAGGAGGGCACAGATTCTTTTTTTTTTCTGACAGTAATTGCAGCTCTGCATCTCTATCTTCACATAAGCTGAAGTATACAGCTATTTCATCGCTCACTTTCCTTTGCTTTACCCTTTTGGACTGAAACTCTGTGCACCTGCATAACCCCACCCACAATCACTGGAAAGGTTAAATGATTGGCCAGCAAAACTGAAAAGACAAGTGATTGACATGTCCGAAGCACAGCACAAAAATCTGTGTTTTTATACAGTACCGGTACCGGCTTGACACCAAGTTTCAGCACTCGTCCCCATTTGAGGATGGCTGGGTTTGGACAATAGTCCTGCTTCTATAACGTTGAGATTACTATGTCTATCTCTGTCCAAAACTATCTCCAAAGTCTCACTGACCTTACCTCTCCATCAAACATCCCCATTTTGAATGGAGCCTGAACGATTCATGGCTCTGTCAAATCCACGGCACAATCTGAACCACTCCATGAATCAGTCACATGATACAGTTTAGCAGCAAAAGCAAAGCTTTGGATGTCATTATTTTCAGCTCCTCCCCTAAAGGAGCTGAGAGCCTCTATGCGCACTGCAGTAACCCCCCCTTCACGAAGCCACTAAATAAACCTTTATAGCCTTAAACCATCTATAATTATTTTCAAGGATAAAGATGAATCTTTTTTGGATATTGTTTATCATGGGTTGTTTTTAGAACATAACTCCTGCAATGAACGAGGGGCCATTATGGGTAATAACTGTGCTTTTGTAACATGGAGATATGGCCAGTGATTATTGTTGGGGGGGGCACTTTGGTTTTTACGTAAAATAACAGTTTCTCATAAATTTTCAAACAGTCTTCTAGGAGAGTATTCAGACTAGGAAAATCGTTTGGTTCAAACAAATCCGCTTAATTTGGTCCGAATCGAGTCCTGAAAATTGCATCCAGTTTCATCTGGATGAAGCCAATCTACACTATTCAAGCATGTAGTTGTAGAGTTAGACGCTCAGCTATCACTCATCAGCTAATCAGCCACAGGACATTTAAGCACTGCTCAGGGCCATGCTCAAGGTGAAGTCTTGTTTGTGTCTTTCTGCCTGCATACCAAGCGTTATTGTTGGATCTGATCATCTGTGAACCTGACCCTGCTCCGTGTCTCGCTCTGCCTCTTTACCGCCTACCCTGACTATTGCTTGGATTCTGGCGTTGTTTTAGTTTTGTGGACTCTTAGTCTGAGCTTATGCTCCTGTGTGACCAATAAACCTGCTGTACTTGGAACCAGCCTTCTACCTGTTTGTGACACTAAAGATCTCTTCACTCATTGGCCATGAATTACGAGGGTGGGGCAAAGCAACTAGAGGCGGACATTATGGAAGTCACGCTCCTTACAATCCTTGTCGGGATATTTCACTGATTCAAACTTTATGTTTCGTTGACCAAATTTGAAATCTGATCAATAAAAAACTATCAACTAATACTTTGGTACGGTTGTAGAGGTTGGAGGCGTGCTGCAAGGTGGTTACTGGGAAGACAATGACTATGAAGGTAGGATAGGTGTTGACATATAGATTTGTCGATAAAACAGTGAGTAGCAACATGTGTCACGTTAAAAGATGTTTTGATAAACCCACATTCATCCGACTACATTTCAGTGAGTTGCTGTGTCTCACTGTTTTGATGTTAAAACATTGTTTTTAAGAGAATTCTGTCAAGGAACTACAAGGTGGCTTTTAGGATAAGACACAGAACAGCATGTAAGCATTTTTTTTTGCTTTGTTAAAATAAACTTTCTAACAAGTATGGAGTTCACCAATTTTTTTTTTCAGAAGGCACGACAATCGTTGCTTTACTTTGTCTGCGGCTCATCCGTTTTGTTATTCGACTCTGTGTAAATCATGTGACTACAGGCAATGGTGGCCGTTTTGGGCCAGGTATTCTGCTCCGGGAGTGAATTGTTTTCAGATTGAGAAATCTCAGAGTGAATCGTAGCTCAATCCCATTGGAAATAAACAGAGACCACCTCGAAAGATGGGTCCAAGAGCAGTTCCAGGTCCCGGACCAGGGATCGTTTGGGTGTATTCAGACTGAAAATTTGTTCTAGATTATTGGAGGAAACAAACTCTGGTTCACTATAAACAAACGTGTCCAGTGAGAATGCACCCATATTTTTAAGTCTCATTGTCTGAGGGATGTATCCTGCGGTCAAAACTTGCAGCACAATTTGAGCCAATTCCTGAATCAGTCATGTGGTAAAGCCAGGCAGCAAAACTTCGGACGTCTTCATTTTCCACTCCTTCCCTAATGAAGTAAGCCTCGATACACGCTACATTTTGGGTCCTGAACCCCTGGTTCTTGACACATTTTGCAAAGAGTGTTCAGACAAGAAAAAAAAAAGATCTTTGCACTTTGTAAAAAAATACTGTCCAGTTTGTAAAAAAAAAAAGACATCAGAACAAATTTTCAACTGTTTTTTTTTTTTTTTTTTTTGCTAACAGTGTCGAAGTGCTTGAATTAAAAACATAATCTGAAAGGTGAGATTACATTTAAATTGAAGCGTTATGCTTTTCTCAGAGCATAGCCCAAAAGCACATAATGTGAAAACGTGATTTGTGTGAAAAGAGCGCACTTTCCGATACTAAAGCAGGAAAAAAATCTGATGGAAAAGAAAATCCTTTCTAAAAGTATATGACTGTCTTAACTTCACCACGGTGCAGTTTAGGATATACATCAATGAAAAGCTTTTGTCTTCCTCAGTTCAATGTAAAAGTAGTTGTTTCAAAATGCGATTGTGCTTATAAATGTATTTTCTGCCGTATGGACTCCAAGCTTTAAACTATAAATGATTCCAGTTGTTTTGTGATGAGACATAAAAAGTGGGTATGGATTTGACATGAACAGGTTTCTGAAATCTGAAATGTGCACACAGACTCACGGGTTGATCCTTCATTGTTCTGGACCGACTGATTAACCGACAGACACCGGCAGCATTACTGCTCCTGTTTAACAACCTACCAAAGTGCTCCTCAAAAGCAAACCGAACCAATTCAATTTCAACACACAAAAGACGTTCTCTGACAGTTGTAGCTCGCTCCAACACAATGTTAGACAATGAGTCAAACAGCTCCACATAACTGGAGCTTAAAAGCCCTTCAGACAGACCTCATTCTTCACATCATGCTACACCAATGTAATGTCAGTGCTTTCTGGCAACAATGGTCCATTTCAACAAAGTATTAGACATTGAGTCAAATGATTCTGCATAATTGCAGCTAAAAAGCCCTCAAGATAGACCTTATTCTTCAGATATGCGTTTAATTGTCCAGAATGATTGCTTAGTGAGAGATCTCCTCACTTATCAAATTAATGGATTTGAAAAGTGGAATACTTGAGTAGTTATTGCTTATTAAAATGAAATGGGTCACGCCAAAGGTAAGCTGTTTATCTCCTGAAGAGAAAAATGAAGCAAAGGGGAAACACCTCTCGGAACAAATACAAAAAAAAGTGACACAAAGTTGTTTTTAAGCATAATTTAATTTCTTTTCAAAGGTATGCCTCTGGTACCTGACGAATACTAATTTAGAAAAATGTGCGAGTGCATTTGCATGGCTAAAAGATAAATAGTAATAATAAATAGCCAACATGCACGTGCTTTATTTATGAGAATAGCGGTGGTGTTTGGTTTACTATCATGTTTTTCACTGTTCAGTTATAGCTCTCCTACAGGAGCCTGGCTGAGTCCAGATAATACTGAAACGGCCTGGAGGGTATTCAGCGCCCCAAAGAGTTATATAGAATACCAGAACACCCAGCACGAAATATGAAAATGCAGGTCAACTTGGAACGCTTATCAAAATGCCATTTGCCGCCGTGAGTGAGGAGCGGCCGCCGGCCGACCCAACTGACAGCAACACAGGCAGCTCACATCCAGCCGCTCAAACTGTGCAGAAGAATGGAGGTAATTGTGTGGTTCAGTCCATTCAAAATAAAAATGTATCCGGTCAGGGACCACAGGTTGTTCATATAAATACAATCCACCTGCTGAATATTGGTTTTGTTCGATGTTGGAATCTAACTTTAGTGTATTTCACTACATTTATTACAATGAACCACAAGTTCTGACTTCAAGGAGATTGAAGCGTTTCTCTAACAGCCAAGGAGGGTGTAGTTGCCCTTTTGTGATTGCAGCTTCATTTCATTTCAGAAATAGGTTTCTTTGTGTGACAAAAATCCCCATGAGGGAGTCGGAGACAATGAGACTCACATGGAGATCAAGGATTATTCCAGCAATAAAACTCATTGTTTACTTCCATTCAGAAAGAAATTTGTACTTTTATTAAATAAACTTTTAGACATTCATAAAAAAATAATTGTTTCTTTAATCACAAAAAGCTGCGCTGTTTTCGTCACTTCTTGTCTTTTCAGATTAGCTTTATGTCAGATCTGAGCACTAAATTAACATTAGACAATCACAAATTATATAAATGAAAAGTGAGAATAAGTAATAAAAAATGTCAACAATGAATTTAAAAAAGCATTCTTTATTATCATACACGACCACTGCATGCCCATCAAAGCGGAATTTCCTCAGTCGCTGCAGAATGCGAAACCCGCTGGTGACGTCATCCGCGACTGGAATTGTACATCCGAAGTGCAGTCGCAGGTAAATCACGTCATTTAACTTGAATTTATTTTAGCGATTAGAGAATGTGACAATGGAGGAAAGTCTGTACAGAAAAATGTCTTTTTAACACTGACAATGATGAAAACTTACTGATGAACTTAAAGGAAATACCAAACTTCAGACACAGAGAAACGCAGAGAAACACAGAGAGAGGCAGAGAGCATAGACAACTAGATTATTGAATATGTTGAGGCACTCCAGAATGCAATTCTCCCCTTTTTATTTTTAATTTATGTTTTTATTTTTCACCTTTGTATTGACTGCTTCTGTTTAGTGGACAAACACACCACTTCCTCATCTGCCTTTGATGTACCTGTGCATTCACAAGTGTGTGAGGAAGATGTTCTTCACGTTAAAAAAAAACAATGGAGATGATCGCGTTGCTTGAAAAGTATAAACACGACTCAGAAGTTCATTGCAGTTACAGCTGAGAGTCGCAATCAAAACCAGCCAACATTAGTATGAACTAGAACATGTAAGTCTGGATATGAGTGATGCAATGACCCCCTCTCTAACCCCGGGCTCACACTGCATGCGATCCGGCTCTGGTGAGGACGACGGAGACTTTACGTAACTTTACGTAAGTCCAGTCCTGCTGGTCCAGCCTCTGTTAAAGTGTACCATCTGTCTCTGAAAAAATGTTTTGCTGCTGCAAAGAGATTTTTCTCTAAATTTAATCATTCTGATCCGAAATGTGACGAGGAAATTTGTACGTATAGGAAAGATTTATATTTCTATGAGCTAACTTCCAGTCACATTTGTGAAGAAGAAATGGATTGAAGGAAGTTTTCATATGCACACTCAATGTTTATGTTAATTCTTCCTTGAAGTTACCTCGGAGAGGCTCAACACTTGACCAACAGAGCTCTTCAATCATCCGCCGGGACTCTGACGGTCACCAGAGGGGGCATTTGGTGAACCCATCAGGGCAAATTAGGTTTCTCAAAAAGGAACGCATTGACATTTAGAGCAACGAGGGCATGGCTGGTCATGTTTTGCTCGACAATTTCCATATTTTTCACACTTAGATACTTTTTCAGACCCCTTGAGGTAATCGCAGATCAAGAGTGGCAGAACTGGCTCAGACAACAATCCCAGTCTGAGCTTTCTGTGGATCTCTCTTTGACATTAGAGGCAGATGGTTTTAAATACTATTACTTGTGGCACTTTTGCATTCTCTCTCTACACTATGCTCTGACAATGATTCAAGACAGCCACTAATCTCCATATGAAACCATATGTTAGGAGAGATAAGTGTGTTTGGCAGGGAGGTCACTGGGAATCTGTAACTCTCAGAGCAAATTTTCAGCTTTACTTTTTGTCCCAGAGTCCTCTATCAGACAAAAACTTTGCCTGTTTGTCTGCTGCAGACTCCTCAGTGTCCCAGCCTTAATGGACACAAGTATTTTGGTTCCTCTTGCCTGATCCTGTCTGGTTGGGAAACATCAACAGCACAGCAGGGAGTGCATCAGCAGCAGTGATGCAAATAGGAACCAAACCAACCAACAATTTTCACTTTTCCTCTCCACAGCTTCCAAAGCAGCAATGACTTTAGGAGAAACAGGGAGCAAAGGCAGCAATGTCAAATTGGTTTTGACTGTCATGTTTCGTCAGATCATTCTATGGAGCACAGTGAAGTTTTTTGAGGTTGATTCTTGGGATTCCATCTCATTTCTCCTGAAACAAATGAAAAGGCAGGTTAACATGGATGATATATCAGACAAGAAAAGCAACAGACCTACCATCAAACAGAGAAAAAACACCAATCATTCAAGATTTGTGTATTGTCTGAAGTGTATTGACAGAAGTGCAGCAGTGGTCAGCGCGCCTTGCTTAGCGTGGGTGTAGATGGTTTACAATACGGGGTCATTGGTGACAAAAAAGAGTTGCATCTCCACATTGCGTACAATGTGTAGATACAAGAAAAATAAGTACTCAACTCAAACTTACAAGCATTGCACACATCAATTTAAACACACATGCAGACAACAACACAGTATATGAAGATCAATGGTTAGGAGATGGTGGTGGTGGTGGTGGTGGTGGTGGTGGTGGTGGGGGGGGGGGTGCCTGTGTCCACCTGGTATTTTTCAACATATTTTGTGTTATGACATATATTGGTAAAACAGTGAAAAGCAATGTGCATGACGTTAAAAGTTGTTTGAATGAGCTTGCATTCATCTGACCACATTTTAATGAGTTTGCTGGGTCTCATCATTATAGTGTGATGGCATTGTTTTAAGAGAATTCTGTTGAGGAAGACTGAAGAATCCCAGAGCAAATCGAAGGTCAGCCCGATTGAAAACTAACTGAGACCACCTCAAAAATTGGGTCTCAGAGCAGTTCCTGGTCCCGGACTAGGGTACTCTTGGTTGTATTCAGAATGAAACTTTGTTCTGGATTATTGGAGGAAATTAACTCTGGTTCCCTTTAAAAAAACAAATGTATCCAGTTTGAAAACACCGCTAGAAAACAACACGTTTTTTTTTATTTTGGCTAATAATGGCATAATAATAATAAAAAGAACACTGGGAACACTTCTGCAATAGATCAAAATATGATCGGATCAAAAAAAAAAACTTATCTGAATACAAAAAGGTAAATATTTAATTGTAAACTTTTTTTTCTGACAGATGTTATATTATTTTGTTTGAAAACTTTTCAACAATGTTTTTTCACACCAATGTATTTTAAGATTGATTAATCCACTTTTCATTCCAACAACTTTTCATTTAGACACTAAAAGCATATCCGTTGTCTCCATTTAAATTTAAAAAAAAAAAGAAAAACAAACAAAAAAAATAGGAGAAAAGCAGCATCCACATACAGTAGTTGGACAGCCTGCAAGCTGGAGGACAGAAGCAGTGCAGCAATCTTGATTGGAACAAGAAAGTAATCAATATGTGTACATTTGGAGTTTGTAATAGAATGAGACTCAGGTTTGCAAGGTAAAATACAATCTGGTGAGAGAAACAGAGAAAAGTTAAAAGAAAACAACAAAAAAGGTTTGGAAAGTATAAGGCATAGAAGATTTTAGCCTTGGTAGAGGAGAATTAAGAAATGAAAAGGTCATTTATGTCAGAATTCTGATGCTTTTTGTAGTTCTGACCGTTTAATTTCAAACATTTGTTTTTTTTTAATTTTTTTAAATATTGCATCTTTTCCAACGGAGACGATTTATTTATTTATCGTTTTTTATTTCCAAATGGGATTAATATTTTCTTCATCTGAGTAAATGAAGAAAAAAATTAATAATTTTGCATCAAAGGGCAAATCGGCTCCATGTGTCTATTTTCAGTTAAGGATTGTATGTAGGTCTTCACCAGAATTTTATTTTAGAAATTATTAAAGCCACTCACTTAGTTGAAAGACGGGAATCATTTAGCAGGAAGATTCTGCTTGGTTCTGAACTCAGCTTGGAAGCTGTGGTGGAAAGTGTTTCCCTGGTGGCACAAATAGAAGAGTATTTACTTTAAGTGATTGGATTACGTTTCTGTTCAGAACGTTTAGTCATTGGGAGGCACTTTAAATTTAAAGCCACTTTATCTTTTATCACAATGAAACAACCCTGTTCAGCCAGCTTTCCCTGTCAGTGGCTGCATCCTTTCCAGGTCTTCGTGTGTCACAGTCCGGTCAAATGCTCTCAATCAGTCGACAGGGCAGGAGATTCTCCCTGATGTTCATTCAGTTTGATGGTTTGATGATGACAGAGGGTGTACTTTAAATCAAAACCTTTTTCAGTGTGGAGCCAACTCTTCCATGCATTATGTATAACTCATTGATCAGAACAAAACGCTTTGATGTTAGCTTCATAATTTTGATTGATGGTGGGACTGGATTCACACTATGTTCTGATCTAAAATGTTTGGACTCCATGAAGTGTCAGACTGAACAAAAACTGAGAAGCAGACACATCAAAACCCAAAGTATCTAACCAGAATGAAAAAGCAAAAGTCAGAGCCATTGACTGTTTATGAGAATCTAAATGAATTGCACTATAGCACAAAATATTAATCATTATATTTTAATAATAAATATAAAAAACAGGATTATCAGAAATGTAAAAAACGAGACATTCTCTATAAAGTCCTGCTTCCGTAAATCCCTTCTAGGAATTGTCCTCTATTTTCAAAAAAAAAATGACTTGGGAAGTCACTGACCTTTTGGGGGCTTTAGGTCACACGAGACTTTTTACCATCCAAAACGTCCCAATTTTTTCTCACCATCTTGCCTTCCAAAGTGCAGTCAAATCCTCAAATTTCTTGATAAGCTCTTGAATGAGGATTTTTTAAGGCCTTGGAGTTTATTCCTCATTATTGGACGCACAGTTCTTCCTTAATTTCTCATGGTTTGAGAACAAGTCAGAGGGATTTATGGCATGCTACACAGACGTTTTGAACGTTGGACGTAGGGGCCAGCAGGCACAAACTACTTTTATTGAGGCATCATATTGGCCAGTATATAACTTGAACTACAGAAAAAAATATAGAAAGAAATAGTTAAATCAAAAACATGTTTAAAAAAGAATGTTTGTTCTGACAAATATTACTACTGACTAATAGCAGAAGATACCTGATTGGAAAGTCTGGCTTCTGATGAACACTTTTGTTCATTTGTCATCATTGTTTAGAAGGCAGACTGTTAAAGATTATGGACATTGACAATAAGCAGAGGACGTGAGCAGGCACTGCTGCAAGGTCGGTGGGTCAGGACTAGATTGATCCTCTGTACCAAAGGGACTGTCTTCTAAAGCAAGATTAATGACTTGGAAAGGTGTAATGATCACGAGTTTCTTTGTTAGTAGTACAGTATGGCAAACATTTAATATTATCCTACATACTTGTTTTTCTAATGTCTTTTTCGTGTAAAATTGTTTATATTTTTAATATTTTACATTTTAATCCTAGAAAAAATGGTTTGACTTGATATAAAATTCTTCATCAGACCAGTCTTGGGAAATGGTGTATTTGTGACTTGCACTTTATTGCCATTCTTTGAACTTTTAATCTTTAAAAAGGACTTTTTGCAGTTAAAAAATAAAAACAATATTTTTCCCACAATAATGGAAGACACCTTTAAAAAATAGATTTGCACAATGATGATTATGCTAATCCAGAAACATACATTAAATATGAGACAAACGCTGGACATTAAACCCCAATCTTTAACTTGTCCGAGCCACAGAGGATGACTACCAAAGCGTATTTATAATAATATTTAAAATTAAATAACAATTTATTTTTGACTAAATGTAATTAAAAATCTGAAAATATTCCAATTTTATCTAAATAAGAATCTCCAAAACAGGTTCATCATCTTCCATGTGCAAAGCATCAAAGAGGAAGTCAAAACGCAATAAAACACATTCAGCAAGAAAACGCCTTTTATTTGTTTGGTTTTTTTTTTTTAAAGGTAGTTGGTTGCCATTTTGGGCACATAAAACAATAACTTGTCTCTAAAAAGCTTTTGTTTGCTTTGTCAAATGGTGCTACTAACACTAAAACCTCTGTGAGAGAAAAAAATTTTCCTATGTTGAAAATAAGATTAGGCTGCAGTAACTGCATGGTTATAGACCATGGAGGCAGCATTATAAAGCACACAATGCCACAGTTATAAAACCGACACACTATTCAAGCCGCAGATTTTGTTTGGATGTCCAAGGATCTTGAGCAGCTTTTACACAAAGGGCTGCGTGTTTATTCCTTCCATGTCACTCCCCATTGAACAGCAATTCCATAACTTTTTTCCTTTATTTTGTGCACTGCTTTCAGATTACTTCAAGAAATTCATTGCGTTTCTCAGTTGATGTGTAAATGTTTGAGAAGGCATTGAAAATGTACACAAAAAGGATGGGTACAATGCAACTTTTTTTATTACCAACAGAATGTTTGTCCTTGTTAAAGAAGGCTCACGGCTGTGTTATGTATAAAGGGTTTGATGCACAAACACATTTTAGAGGCAGTTTAATGCAAACACTTACTGAAAACCAATAGTAAAAATTGTGCTGAATGGAGCACAGTTTTACATATTAAAAAATAAATAGAAAGCATAAAAAGACCCTAACAGAAGGAACAAGAATTTGACTTTTTTGCATTGCTGGACTTCCGTTTTCTGTTATTTGTAAGTTTAAGAATTGAGCTTTTGTCCATTTAATCACCATTTGTCGGCTGCACTGGGTGTAGTGGTCTGTATTACCGCCTCCCAGCACGAAGAGTCTGGTTTGACTCATGGCTGGGTTCATTTTTGTGGATTTGGCACATCCTCCCCATTCATACAAGGGCTTTCTCTGGGCTCTTTGACTTCCTCACACTGTCCAAAATCACATCTGTTGTTTGATCAGTGGCTCTAAATTGTCCTTTAGAGTGAGTGTGAGAGACTGTGATGGACTGGTGACCCATCCATGGTTTACCCTGGCCTTGCCTTATAATGGATGGGAAAGGCTGGAGCGACCCCACCTGAACCACACAGGATCAAGCCAGTACAGATGATGGATGGAACATTATTTTTATTTGACCTTTTTCTCAAGTTGGGTTTTCTGCCTCATGTTCACACCTGGTTTGTTTAGAAATTATTTTAGTCTTTTCTTGTTTTCAATTTTTCCTTCATTGTGTAAACCTCTCTGGCTCATGTTCCTCTGCTAAACCTTTCTTTCTTCATTGTTAAGTCTTGCTATGTTTGAGTTCTTCTGGCATGTTTATATACATACTGACATTGCAAAATGGTTTTTAACATGTATATTTAATTAGTTATACATATTTGAAATAGGATCTGTAGCTAAGAAAGGTTATGTGGAGTGGGAGGAAACTCTGTCCAACATATTAGAGACTTGGACACATTTGGGTCGTATCCTCCTATTTTTTCTCCAGGAAGCTGGAAGGAAGGGAAACAAAACATGACAGGCAGTGATGAGATGACATAACCAAGTGTGAATCTCTTGGAGCTTCTTTCCAGCCTGGATAAATTCTGCTGTTTTACAAAGAAATAAAAATGACAGTGCTTTGTGGTTTTTGACTGAATAATTTCAAATAAAGCTGGATTTTTATTATTATAGAGTTTAGAGTTTCCGTAGAGTTAAGTTGTCACATAACTTTGAAACAATCTACATAATAAAATATTGAGGCTTGTGAATGGTTCAGTAAGAAAAGACAAAAACATATATAAAACCAAAACAATATCAGAATAACCAAGGAACTATGTGGAAACCTGCATGTGCAAAACAGGACAATCTGGGATAACAAATATGAATATTACACAGGTATCAGAAATACTGTGTGAAAACAGACAGAAAACAATCCCAACAAGCACCAAAAGACCAAATCGTGTTTACATAACTGTCTTATTACAAATGGGAACTTATCATTAGATATTTCTGAGCCTGGAGCTATCTGTCCATGCAGTTTTGATCAAGATTCCAGTTCAGACAAGGAACACAAAGAAGTAGATGGATCTTCGGAAGTTGTCTACAAGTGGATGCATCAGAAAGGGGTGGACCAGGGAGCTTGTGTCTGACCAGTGTGTTTTTTTCTTTATACACTTTACACTAACATGACGTTTTTCACAACAATTGTACTGAAGAAATATTTTGAAATATAATTTTGCACTTAATTTTCTTTATATGTGTCCGCCATCATCAGAAAAAGACAACAACATGTTAAAAAAGTCCATCACAGTCTCTCACTCTAAAGGACAATTTTGCCTCACAGCAAGAAGGCTCGCGGTTCAAGTCCCGGCTGGAGGACTTGAAACAGTGTCACCAGTGGGGGGGACCTTTCTGTGTGGAGACACTCTAAAGTGTCATGGATGTGAGTGTGTGTGACTGTGGCCCCTGCGACAGACTGGTACCCGGTCCAGGGGTGTCCCCTGCCTTTGCCCATGAGTAGCGCTGGGTTAGGCTGCAACAGCCCTGGACCCTGAAAGGGACAAATCGGGTATAGAAAATGAATGACTTAAAACAAAAACACACATTTAAAAAAACACAAATTTCGTTGAAGTGGGTCTTGAACAAAACAGAAGTAAAATGTGTATTGAAATATGAAAACCCAATCAGCTTTGCCTTCTCCATATTTACTGCACATCTATTTATCGCATATCTCCCCGTTTCCACTTCTTCACAACCGACCCTTCTGCCTCAAAATGTTTACTGTGTTTGCCATATAATGAGAAGGTCACCTCTGTTGAGGTTCCTGTGGGATGTTTTTTCAGGATAGCAGGGAGATGGTCTATCCTGGTCTGTGCTCAGATTTCTCAAGGAAGTCCTTAAAAAAATGAAGAGGAGCCCCATTGCACTCTTAAAAAAATTCTCCCACAGTTGGGAGTCAAGCTGCCAAACTGATAAATGCCATTTTAGCCCATTGTGTGTGTGGGGGTGTGGGTGAGCGTGTGTGTGTTTTCTGCAAGACTGGAGATTAAAAACTGTCTGGATGAAGAGTTTTGTGACCAAAGCACCTGATCTCATGGGTTATTTGTTTGTGATAAATCACCTTGAAATACGTGAACTGCTGTCCAATGAAGCCAAACGGACAACCTGATGTGCTTCTACACATCCTCCTGTGTGTGTGCTTACTTTGTTGTGCAGTTGTCAAGTATTTATGTTGCCTTAACTTTAAACAACCCTTCTCCAAAAGTGAAACCTCCAGAGAAACTTCTTGGTTTCTTTTCGGCTCATTTGTTTGACAGCCTGACAAACAGAAAACTGGACAGTTCGATTAAACCAAGAGTTCTGCCTTTTTCTCAATCATGTTTATCTTTGGTTACAGCAGTGTTGCATCATATTTTATTTAAAGTCACAATAAGTACAAAATAATCCCAAAATGTCTTTTCTTGTGGTATAAACAGACACTGGAGGCGTTGGACATCAATGCTCTTAATCACAGCCAGTTCAGGAAGGGTTATAGTGCTGCACAAAAGTTTCTGAAAAGCACATTTATGAGTTTACAGAAAGATCTGACAACTTTTGGACTTTTCCTCAATTTTAAATCAATGCAAACTTAACATTCTTGAAGATGGAATGTGTCAAAAGTTTTCTCCTTGTGTGCCCTTCAGGCAAAACTCAGTCACCATATAGAATGACATTCCAGTTGCTTCATATTTCTATATGTTTCAGGTTGACATCGTGTTCTGGAGGGCTTGTGTGCATGTGGGCTGGTAGTTGAATTTCTCATTCTTTAATTTAATACAAGTTAATAATACTTTCCGGTCTTTTTTTTTTTTGTCCCACAGGCTGCAGGAGGGACAGGCAGCATTTTCAATTTCTTCTAGCACGAAATGAATTATTTAACAGTGTTTTGTTTTCTGATTGCAAAACACCTGCAGACACTTCCAGTGGATGTAAAATAAAATGTGCACAAGAAAATACACAGGATGAAAATTTATTTGCAGGTTGTTTTTAGAGCAGTTCCTTCTGCTTTGAACAAAGAAGATGCTAAAACGGTTTTCTAATTAAATATTTGTAAAAACTAAAAATGTGTGGATACAGAGAAACCTTTGATTTTCCTTTCAATGAAAATCCACACATAAACGACTGAGTTCTTAGAATAATTCTCTTTTCTAAGGAAAAGTGAGGGGTCTGTTTGATTACTTGTTTTCCTCTTACAGCCTCAGCAGGGGCTCCAGCGGGTGAGATATGGCAAAAGCTGACGTGCGACATTGAAACACACAAGCACAGGCAGCTCCTTCAGACTCTAGCTGGTGTGTGGTTGAACATCACTGAAACTTCACACCTCAGACTGAATGTCCACACATTCCCATTGTTACACCCCCCCACCTCCCCATGATGGCATGTGACAAATAGAGGGCTCTGTCATCCCAGCCTGAAACTCCACCTGACTTTCAAAGCACCACTCTCTCCATCTGAATTGGGCAGCCTCCCCCTCCTCTACAGTGTTCACTGGCCTTTGAGTATCCATGGCAACAGGTGGAAGATTTATGTGGAAGATTTATTATCGCAGCAAAGATGTTGATTTGATTTTCTTGAGATTAATATAGACGTAGCATGAACTCTACGGGGGATGAAGAGGGAGCAGAACAGGATCTAAAGTAGCTGTGAGGACGTAGCTGGAGATGACCTTAAGTCTTAGCCACAGCTGCCCTTATGGGTGAATACAGGCGGCTGTAAAATGGATACCCCTGTAGCCGATGTGGCACGCTGGTGGCCCACAGGAAAATATGAAAATGTTCATGCACATTTTTTCTTTGGGCATGATGTGGGTGGCAGGTTGTGGCAAACACTCATTCAACACATAAGGGTGAAGTAGGTGAGCAGCAGGACTGTGTTTTTATTTTTTAACGTTTACTATGAAGGTCCAGGAGAGACTATATGAAATAAATATATTAAATCATTAAATTAAAGTGTCATTAATTATTTAAAATTGGCATTGAATACATACATTTGGAAATCAATAAATGCATGTTTAAATATGTGTGCCATTAAAATATTAAAATTGCCATTAAAAAGGAAATTTTTATATTTCATGACATATTTAATTAGTTCACTGTCCAGTGTGGGATGGAAAAGACAAATTGAAATACATATATTCATTATGAAATTATTATATAAATGTTTCATTAATTACTCAAAATTGGAAATAAATAAATACAATGGAAAATCAATAAATACATGTTTTAGTAAATGTGGCATTAAAATTAGAAAATTGCCATTAAAAATCACATTTAAATGTTTCATGACATATTTATTATTTTCTTTCCATAGGTTGTCCTCTAGTCTCCCCCTCTGGCAGCTTGCACACACAGTCTCTAGAGTACTGACTGATTCTTGTTCACTACACTACCCAGCAACCCCTGCAGCCACTCCTAGGAGTCCCTCAGCTGTTACTCATCATCAATCACTCTTCACTGTATTTAGTCAGAGCTCCCAGTGCTGTTCAGCTCGAAGTATTGGTTTCCCTGTGAACAATTCTGAGCGCGTGTACTTTACCAACCTAGTTCTGAACTTGCTCTTCTACTGCCAGCTGCCTGCCGTGTCTCCTGCCTGCCCTTGACCACTGTCTGCTCCAGCCTCTGACAAACCTACGCCATCTCTGACCTTCACCTGCCTGACCTTAGCCTGCCTGACCACCGCCTGTCTGACCCCCCCCCCCCATGTCTTACCTCTTAATAAACACTGCATATCGATCTGACCACTTATGACTCCTCATTACAATTTCATTGTCTCAGTGTGGGCTGGAAGAGACAAATTGAAATAAATCTATTTAATATGAAATGATCAAATGAATGTCATTAATTTTTTTACATCGGAAATACATAACTGAAAGTGTCAAATATGTCAATATTTCATTAAAATTCAATTTTAAATTATTTGTGCTCTTTAGTTAGTAATTTAATGATTTAATTAATAATGTCATGCTCCGGTTTGCAGCATTTCATTGTGCTATCTTTCAAACTGTCCCGTTCAACCGGGTGTGCGTGCCTAATTCAGATAATCTGTACTAGCTGCCTGCTTGCCGGGTGTAGAACTGATCGACTCATTGCATCCCTTGCGGCAGAACTTTTCCACACCCAGGGCGCGAAGAGAGATGGTTCGATATCAAGTCTCCCCTCCAAAAACTCACACTGCAGACAGGGGTAATTGGCGAGTCCGCTTTAAGGTCGCTTTAAGCGCCGAACTTCTGTGAGTTCCCGCAGATGTGCGTGTGTGTGTGTGGAAAAGGAAATTTGACTAAGCAACCCTCACAAAAGTTCTATGTTTCCCCAAAACAATGTTTACACACTGTCTACGGATTGCTTGCGGTCCTGCTGCAGACAGGCTCTGCTGCCAAATTTGCGGACCTCTAGACTCACATAGGTTCATGCGAGATCCCGCCATTTAAAAAGGACGTCCTAGCAAACAAACCCTCTTTCCACCGTGATTTTGGAGTATGTTCACAACACTTATTTTTCTGCGTGATTCGCCTTCAATCAATTGATTTACAAAGGTGGGCATAATTTTCATAATTTTCTAATCTGAGTGAGAATATCCATTTTACACAAACTCACCACCAACTCCAACAGCCAGCGATTTATCAGCCCAGGCTCATGTCTTTTTTCTCATTATCCCAGCATGTGTTGTATCAAAAAGGAAGTTCTGGATCTCTGTGATCAGCCTCTCATCATCCATGGTGTTATATGGCTAAAATTACGTTCTACCTCACACTTTGACTCCATGTCAGTGGAAATGAGGTCATGTTTACAACAAAGTGAAAACGGCGAGTACAGCGAAAAATAGGTTTTATTTAAAAAAATGTACCGGATGCACTTTACATTCGCTCTCATGATTTCCGGTTCATTTTGTAAATTGCCCCAACTTCACAATCAAGTGCTACGACTCAGCTCCAGCAAAAATTTAAAGCCAACAAAACGGATACTGAACGCCGCATAGATTGAACCGCATAGGCTGGACTGAACCAGATTCAGTGTGAGTGCCTCTCGCACTTTTCATGTTAAATGTTCATGCGTCCACTCCGTAGCCAAACTGCATGCTGTGCGAGTCCGGGGTTATACAGAGTGCAGCATATATGGATGTCCTTTGGGTCCTTGGGACTGTTTTGTCATCCCTCTATAAGTTTGAGTTACAAAACAAAATCTAAAACCACTATTTTATTTTTTTTTAAATTAGATATCTCTTAAAGTCAGCACCAAGTAACTATGTTCAAAATAATCAAACTTGAATTTAGCGATGGAATGAGATGATACGTCTATTTTTCCAACTAACTGAGATGACCCCTTTCTGGGCCACGGGCTTGCTGGAGCCTATCCAAGGGTCAAACCTATTGACATACACACCTAATAGAAAATTGAGAGACAGCAATAAATCTATGAAGCATGTTTTTGGACTGTGGGGTGAAGCCAGAGTGCCCAGGAGAAAACAAACGCATTCAAGAGAAGAACCTACAGATTACACACATTGAGGTCCCAGCCAAAACTGGGACTTTCTTGCTGAAAGGTGAGAGTGCTAACCACTACCCTACATGCACTCTTGCTTTCATTTTTTTAGTCTTAACAAGTAAAACATTTTGCTGCCATCGATGGATTTCTAAGTCAAACATTTCCAACTGTGACATTAAAGAGAGACATTTACAGATTTAAAAAAAGCTTCAGGCTTTATGTCAGTTGGTGAAGATTTGATAGAAAACGCGCTGTTAGGGCATTTTAATTAGCTAAAGCTTTTTATTGTCAATGCCAATTTAGTTAATTATGATAAGTGAAGCTCACATGACCTTAAGCCAGTTCTTTGGAATATTTAACTAACATGTATACTCGTGGATGTTTAAAAAGTGATAAAAGAAAACAGCAACACATTTACTTAATGGTTTTTGCTGTTTAATTTGGATTTTAAAATGTTTTACCACACCGTAGATGTTAGAAGTAAAATATTCCAGGGCATTTGTAAATGATGTACGCTTGTCTCCTAAAAGAACCTCGTGGGAAGAATACATTTTTATGTCCAAGACATTTTCTCATCTGATATCTACCCACAATCCCACAATATCAAAGGCATTGTTTTACACTGTAAAAGTGTTGTATATTGTTGCATTGCATGACTTTAAACACGACACTGCTTTTTTTTTTTTTTTTTTTTTGTTGCATTTTCCAGAAAGAATTGGACATTGTCATAAAGAACAGCCAACTCTGAAGCTAGTGAGCCTGTCTTAGGGATAAGCATTTGTCCCCTACCCGACCGCATTGAGCTGCAGTAAGCACTTCTCGCTCTCATTACCGGCAGCTTCACGGTAGGATTCTGGACTAAGTAATTTCCCAGAAAAAAAAAAAAAAATTCAACAGATTTTTAGACCATGAAAAACCAGCATTTATCACCCTCCGGACCACATAGATTTAGGGAGGACCAGAAAAACTTTCTGTGTGTCCCTCTAAAGCTTAGCACAGAGCTACAGAGCCCTCTGTGGTCTGTTTTGGCTGAGAACATAACTGATTGTCATATACAGCATGCAGACTTTCCCTTCTTTGAAGCGGAGCTTTTCAGTCCTTTAGTGGATCAAAACATACACCCGAAACACCATGGGACAGGCTCATCTCTCATATATAACCTTGATGAGCATCGAGAAGGACTTCTTGTCAGAACTCAAATTTATGAACGACTTTAATGAAACAAAGAGGTCAAACACAGACATGAGGACATCAGAGAACAATAAGAGTGGTCAGGGTCCAGATGAGGGTAGGGGCAGGCGGCAAACAATCAGAGTGAAAGATGAAGCAGGGTCAGATGAACAGAAGATTGGATCAGGATAAGAATGATCAGTGATGCAGGCAGAGTGGCACAAACAACACTTCGCACTGAATGTGTATTCTACCCACTGTCCCTGAAAACATCACATGCCCAAAGCTGAGTTGCTGATTGGTTGACGCAATGAGGTTACCTCCCCAGAGTTTAGATTTTTTTTTCCACTCTGTTCTGCCGCTAAATTCATACCACGCCGCTGAAATCGCCCGAAAGGTTGCCTTACCTTCGCACTGCCCTGTTGCAGGACCTCAGATCTATACCATTGACTTAATATTGAAACTAGATGCTTCCGCCACGCGAATCATGGTTTGGGCTTGCATTGTAGCCAGCGACACAGGAAACATTTCACAAGTAGAAGAAAGAATGGATTCACAAAATGTCAATAGTTTGGACACTAACTTGATGTCATCTGTGAAAAAGTTCAAGTTGAACAGAGGATGGCTTCTACATATGAATAATGATAATGCCCATTATTCAATGTTTTTGTATCATTCACACATTCCTGAGTATTCTTCTAAAAACTTGCACTCTAGGCTCCAGCCCCTCCCAACCGAAGTGAGAACAAGTGAGAACAGCCCCTTCGGGGGAGAGTCTGCACTGCCAGTACCACCCACAGGCCAATACACACGCAGACACTTTCTCTGCAGAGCTAACGGTCATTGGCAAAAATGCTTTTATTTTTTATGCACAATACCAGTTGTGTCTCGGCTCTTACTAACGCCGGTCTCCAAAAGCTGCCGGGTCTAACGGGTTCATTACTGTTGTTGGACGCTGGTCTCCAATAGTGGCACTTCTTTAAGATCTGTCCATCTTTTCCGAGTCGTCTGTGGTATTTGTGCTTTGATCCAGTGTAGCGATGTACCAAGAAACACTCATTCCATTTAGTTTTTAAACGTTGTTCAGGGACAAAGAACATTCTTGTAGGAATCTACATTTTGGGGTGGATCCTAAACATTTCCAAGAAGGCGGCTGTAGAAATAGCAACAAGCAAACCGATTGCCTACTGGAGATGAAGAGAACGTGAGCAACAAATTAGTAGAACTCGATTGAACATGGATTATTGAAAGGTGCACGTGTCTCCAGGAAAAGGATTTGCATCAGAGCAAAAAGTTGTTAGGTAGACTGATGATGCTGCAACGGGACCAGAAACTTTCACAGCCAGTGCTGCCAGAACAGAATACAATGTTTTCATCATTTCAATAAATACTGTAATGTTCATCTGGTGTTGTTGTTTGGATTTTGTGACTGAATTATACTGCAAAATGAACCCATTAATTATCACCATTCTGTCTGTGATGGAATAAATGCCAGTCTTTCAAAAAACTGGGACAGCTGCCACATTTTTTTAAGCAAACACCCAGGCTAGTAAAGGCAGATATACGGTAGGCACATCCATCTTTGCAAAAGTTCACAAACACTTTGCCGAGGCCGACTCTAGGTTAACATCATGAAATGGGCGGCACCCACAAGGAGAGAAAAGCGGTGCCTCAGAGACAGTTGTCATTGAGTTGAGGAAAACAACTCACAAAAATAACTCATATTTCAAAATGTTCTGTAGTGTGCCAAAGGTAATATATTATCGTATCTATGGATATATTTTATTCTGAAAGGTTTACGATTGGCATCATATAGGCCCTTTGAAAAATAAGACAGGCATTCAGAAACAGCTGATAATTTTCAAAATCTAATATTTAATGTTAAAGAAGAATGTTACAATAGTGATACTACATAAGCTTATGAATGATTTTTAAAATGTTTTAATGTTGTTTTTTATTTCAAATAGGGACAGTTTCTTTAAAATGATTTCATTTGTTTCAGACCACTTGTAGATCCATGTACATCTTTGTTTTCGGAACTAAAATCTGGATCAAAATTGTACGGCTGGATAGCTCTGATATTGCTCGTCATTTTTGTTGCACCAGTAATGATAGGTTGGGGTTGTGAGTGGTTGTAAGCAAAGAGATGATGGAAAATGTGGAAGGGGTTAGTCTGCACTAACGGACAACTCAGAAACAAATTTCTGATGAACTCATGCCGTTCTGCAGGAACTATGTCCCAGAAAACAAAATATTTCAGTTTTATTTTGACTTAAACATGGCACAATCATAATTGAAAGAGCACTAGAAACACTTTGAAAGACGATCAAAAAATGTGGCACTCTACTGTGTTACAGAAACTGCTGTGATGAACAGGTTTTTTGAAACAGATCCAGATCTGTTGAATGTGAGTTTAAGTAGCAATCCTCTCTGGTTTAACATCTTCAGAAATGGAAAGGCTAGAAGATATCTGATGATACCACTTGTGGACCAAACGTTTTGTTTTTCTTAACTATGTAACACCAGAGATGTCGCCGGCGACACCTAAAATTAAACACACTCTTTGCTGTACCGCAGTTCTTTCACCAGATGTTTCGTCAGATGTTTGGTCAGATGTTTCTGACGTGGAGAAAAGCAGATTTTCATTTGGCTTTGCACATAAATGGCCCTGAGACAGGCTGGCGATCTGTCCAGGGCGTATCCTGCCTTCTCCCATGAGTAGCCGGGTTAGGCTCCAGTAGCCCTGTGATACCAAAAGGGACATAAATGGGTTTGGAAAATGAATGATTAAAGGCACAGAAATGCAACAACCTTTGGTAAAAAACTACTTTTTAAATGGTAATTTAAAATATTTTTTAAAAGATAAAAAATGTGGACCAATGTTGGGAAATGTGTGCCAGGTCTAAAAACACAAACTAAATCTATTTGACTTTAACAAATGAATTTGGAGACCCTCACCATCCAACATGAAATCTGTGAATAATCTCATAGGACTTGCTTTTAAATGTGTTCATCAGTTTAAAGACTTTTTGCCAAATTAATTTGACTAAAAAATACATCACAAGATAAGATGGTGATAAAAACGATCAATATCATGTGAATATTCTGTAACTGCAATATACAGAAGCACCTGAGCCAAATAGAACAGCTGAAGGAATCACATTCCATGTGGATCACATTCTGTGCATGTATTTTCTGATTATATTAGTCATATTTCTTGTGATGATGATTTGACCCTTCACAAATGCAGCTTCAAAGGGCTCAATCCCCAAACTTCAACTTTAAAATTACCATAGAAATGACAAATCATCTCTGAAATCTCCTGCAGCATTTCAGCTGAGTGCATGGAGTGAATGTTTGAGAGATTTAGCCTCCAGTTCCACTCTGCTCACGCCCGTGAGCTTGTTGTCTTCAAAGGAAATCGCTGTTGAAGTTTAGGTAATTAGACAGAGGAGCTATCTAGACGAGGCATCGTTGCACTGCACCGGCTGCTGAAAGCCTCCTTTGTCTCCTCGTCTCTTCTCTTCTTCTCTCGGTAACCCATATCAAAGGGAATTTCAAGGGTGATTAAAAGTTAAACCAAATCCTTAAAGGGAAGTGCCGAGGCTTCCAAGTTTCATGTGATTCACTTTGGCGGGCTACCATTGCTCTCCACATCACTGCAGCATCCTCCAAGTGCAAAAGACGGGAAAGAATACATAAAAATGCACTTTAGATTTGATGTGAACTGGCAGCTCTTTAATCAATAAACAGCTCTTAAAGCTACATTTTGAACTAGATTTGTAACGTATCAGTTTGTGTAAATCAGTACACGTAATGGTTGAATATAGTGCTGTCTTTGCCACCGGTTTTAATGCGCATTTGATTCTGCTTGTCTGCTTGTATTACTTTGTACTCATTTGCACACCACCAAAACAATTTGCCGATCCCTGGCACTGCTGCACAGAGCGCTCAAAAATACTTTTGCTGCTATCAGTAAAGTGCTTGATGCCTCATTCTCCAGGTAATTTCCCAAAGGATGCCATTCTTTCCGCTGTATTTCTCTCACTCTGACACACCCACATCAGGAGACACACATCTTTGCAAGCCGTCTTCATACGTGTATGCACGCCTATGTGCTTTATTTTTCTTTGTATCGAGAAAACGCCCTGCTGTGTCTTACTTCTTCCCAGTGTCACAATGATGAAAGACTCCTGCTGTTCTCAGCAGAAACCTCTCTTCCGCCCAAAGTTACTGACATCCTGCCTGCTTTATTCACCAGTCGAGTGTTAATTCAGTCACTCCTCTGGGGTGACGTGGGCAAGAAGTAAAATGTGGGAGCGTCGAGTTGCTCCATACCCCTATCTGACCCTTGGAGAGGACTGTTTAAAGCAACCTGTCTGTCACCTAATAACACTCAAATGAAAGATGGTCCAAGGCTCTGCTGCTGAAATGACAATTCAACTTATAGTCCAATTCTAACTCTACTTTTCTATTGCAAAAAAAAAAAGAACACATTTTTGAACAGGCATCCAGTGCAAATTTGACCTGCAAATTGATGCAAAAAAAATGACAAGCAATATCGTAGCTATCCAGCTGTATAATTTTAAACCAGATGCCTACTCAACAAGGAAAATGAAGACGTTCACGGATCTGCTAAACGAAGCCAGCCAACAAGGGTGAAGTCGTGATACTGGGAAGAGGGAGTACACTCAAAAACTTGGCACTGAACATCTCCAGGACTAAGAAACTCATCCTGGACTACCGGTGGAACAGAGTCACCCATGCTCCATTGCACATTAACAGCAAACAGCTAGAGCAAACACATCTCTGCAGATCCCTCCTGGACAATCAACACGTGTGCTCTGGTCAAAAAGGCCAGAGCCAAATCTGCTCTGGGGCACACAGCTGGAATCTCAAATGGCACCACGCCCACTTCTGACCTACTTTCGCTCCTCTTTTCCTCACTTTTATTTTATTAATTCAAATAAATTTCCTCTTAACTTTTTAATCATTGACTTTTAATCATTGTTTTTACTTTTAATTTTTAGTTAAATTTTAACTTTTATGTTTTTTTTTTTTGTTTTATTTACTCTGAAACTAAAGTCTTATGAAACATCAGTTTTGCCAGTTTGACCCAACATTTATACTTTACCAATACAGATTCAGGTCAAAAATCCCCAAGTAGCAATAAATCATGTGACAAAGATCAAGTACATAATGTAATGTCAATAGACATACCAATAAAGTCCCTTCAGTTGGCACACACCTAGGTGTGTGAAATTTGTTCTACGCATTTGACCCATCCCCTGGGGGGGCGGTGACATGCACTCACTGCTGTGCTCAGGAACCATTTGGTGGTTTCACTCCCCAATGCAACTCCTTAATGCTGAGTGTCAAGCAGGGAGGCATTGAGTCTCATTGTTAGTCTTTGGCTTGACTCTGCCTGGATTGGAACTCACGACCTTCCAGTCTCAGGGCGGTCACCGTACCACAAGGCCAGTGAGTTGGTTAACATTATTTTAAAAGTCATCATAACATATGCAGATCAAGTGACAAAAATATGTGCAGATTATTTGTTATTTAAAAAAATCTGCGTAAAACAAGATAATTACAAAATGATTTTTACAAATATCAGAAATAATTTACTCAAATCAAAAGTCTGGAAGCAGAATGGAATGATATGACTAGAAGCCAATTAGTTTATTCATTAATAATTTTTTTTTTTTTTTTTAATTTGGTCAAAGTCGGTGTTATTGTCACAGATGAACCAAGTTACAGACATGGTAATGATGTAAAATAAAAAAAGTTTCATATTCTGTCAATTGTCCAAGGTTGGTATTCCTTCTGCTGTCTGATAGACAGTTGTCCTTCTGATTTGAATTTGAGTTTTTAAGTTCTCTGCGCTAACTGTTTGCAGACAGTGTTTTTGTCGGGGTCCATGTTGTTCTGCAGCTGTCATTAGTGTAGCTGAATAAGTTGAGGTCAAGTTGTCTGCAGGTCAGAACTCTGATGAACGTCATGTTCACAGTTGACTTTTAGAGATAATGATAGATAATTTTAAGACACTTTAAGATGATAATCGCTGTGGAGAGCTGTCGTGAAATGTCTGCCAAAAAAAAGCACAGCTTCAAGTTTATATTGATGCAAAAGGTGTTACGGCAGCTGCAGTCTCCGCCCCGACAGCAGCTGCTTGTCTTGATGATTGCCTCCCCCTGCGTGCCTCCCTATATATTACTGCCTCCCTGCTTTACTTACCCTCGGAACGTCTAGCTATTCAGTCCAACTACTATTCTGCTCACCAGCCTGTATTCATGCTTCATGTACTCAAGCTAACAGTCTGCTCTTTTCCCGTGTTTATGCTTCAGGATCTCAAGCTAACAGCCCGCTTGCCTCCCTGTGTCACCCTCTGTGCCTTCCGCCATGATTCTACCATTCCACTGAATCTCATTCCCTGTTCCACGGCGCCACGAGTCCCTGAATCCCATCCATTCCAAAGACCCTGCTACGGCAAGCACTCTTCTATACCCACTTCCTCCTTCAAGACCGAGACTGCGCCCCCATCAAAGCCAGAGACTCTACCTGTTCACTATTCTGTTCCCCCTGGTGTCTAGATGCAGCTCTGCACCGTGCAAGCTCCAGTTATCTCAGCTCTCATCATCAGTCAAAAAAATTCAAGTTCCTCTACTCCTGGGTCTGTCATCCTTTGGTTGGTTCCAAGATTTTCTTGACAAAAGAAGGCAATATAAGTTAAGAACTGGGGTACGTGAAAAGCTTCTGTCAATATTATTTCAAAAGTGTTAACACTGTTGTTTAGCAACAAATTGCTTCAACCAGCCACTAATTATGAGTGGAAAAAAGTTGTTGGTATCCTTCGTATTCCCTGAAAAATGCCTAAAAAAAATCATCAATTCTTCCCGGGCATGTAAATGTACAAGCAAAACTCCGTAGGCCAGTCCATGAAAATATTGTCTGATGTTTAACCGGTCTATGGCCTGTGAAAAGTTGGGGATCACTGACTAGCAGGATCAAATTTCTCCAAGTTGAAGAACTCCACTCAACAGAACCAGACTTGATGAACAAAAATCTGAGGTCACTTCCTGTCAGTTGTTTTCAGTAGACATTTTTAGGATACGATTTTAAATGTGCAGCAATAACTGCTCAGCTATTGCATGTAATAGTAGCAGATATATTTGAGTCATTTTCCTGTCAGACGTCGTACTCACTCATACAGACACAACAACAGAGCTAGCTTGTTTCCCATGCTGATGTGACTGACAGTGAACAGATAATCAATCAAAGTCACTACGGTCTTTGTGCTCTTTTGCTGCACAAGAGCTTCAGTTAATCAATTGAATCCAAAGTCATTTTAATTTATGAATTCTGAATCATCATCACTCAGTTTTTTTTCAGTTCTTCAGTAGAGACTTCTTGCAGAAATAAAAGAGCTTCTTTTGACTCATTCTATGAAGTGACAGACTGATGTAGCAATGGAGCATAGAGTGATAATGGTTTAAAGCTAATGTTCCTCTTCCACATTTAAATAAGGTGTCAAGGACTGAGGAGAGGTTCATCTGTCCTTCTGTCATGAGGGAGTGGAGCTCCTTGGTGGACTATTATTAGGAGCTCTTGTTTCACTCTGCTTCAGCTACTGCCAGACGGTGACATTCAAACAGACCATGTTAAAACGCACTTAAACAAGATGGAGAATGTCAGGAAAAGAGTATTTTATTACAATGGTTTTTTTGTTACTTTGAACCAACAAACTGGCTTTATGTCTCCTCTGCAGCTGAATCACAGCTTTAAGAACATAAAACATGAGAGAGATTTGATTTGTGCTCACTCTGTACATCCATATTACAGCTCATCAGAACAACAGCGTCAGCGATGCGTGATACCTAATGTGTTTTTCTGTGGTATTTGATGAGACTCTCAGCAGGCTACTGAAGGACTCTACCTCTGTGCCTACTTGCACTGTTTTCACATAGAAATGTATGCAAAAATAGCTGTGAGGCATGCATCGCAGACACAGCTTGCTATAACGGAGAAAGCAGGTGTGGAAATGTGAGGGCAGATAATGTGTCATTCTGTCCTACCAGGTTTGCCTAAGGGAAAGTGGAGAAAGCTACTTTGGTATGAACAGTTTTTAGGTTTGTCTTTGTGTTCATTTATCTATGGTTACACATTTGTTTGTCTTTTCAGAGGGGATAAATGTCCTCAAAGTTTCCTCCAATCAACCAGATTGACAGACTTCCTGGAGCTGGAATTATGAGTTAACAAAATTTCTAGTCTATTATGTAAGTTGAAGGCAAGCAATGGCTGTGCTGGTTTAAAGACTGAGAAAACTTGCAAAAAAGTACTGAGTTTTATGCACAGCAAAAATAGGGTGCAATACAAATTAAATAAGACATTTTTAAAAGTCGAATGACTTTCTTTAAATCAACATACAAAAATCTAAAAATATTTGCCAAGAATGTTTTTTAATACCAAGACATGACTTCTAAAACTAATATCATTTTGCTATTGCAAAAAAATAAAAAATAAAAATCAAAGACAGAAAAAAAGACACATGACTGCACGGTGGCGCCGCAGTTAGCGCTCTTGCCTCACAGAAAGAAGTGCCCCTGTTCAAGTCCCAGCTGGGGACTTCAAACAGAATCACCAATGGGAGATTTCTGTGTGGAGTTTGTATGTTCTCCCAGTGGATGTGTGAGCTTTCTCTGGAGACCCTGGCTCCCTCCCACCATTCAAAAACATGCTTCATAGGTTAATTGGTGACTCTAACTGAGGGGTGTCAAACTCCAGGCTTCGAGGGCCAGTGTCCTGCATGTTTTCCAATCGACCGGTTTTTGAGGCTCCTTATTGGCTAAGCTCACCTGATCCAGGTAATCAGCAGCAAATAAGGCAGGATTTCTGGAAAACTGGCTGGGTTAGGCTCTGCCCACCCCGTGACCCTGAAAGGCAGAAAATGGGTTTAGAAAATGAATGAATGGATAGATAATAATACAAATGTTCTTTTTAAAAGTGTCTTTTAACTTTCTTAAGATTCAGCTTTGTAGGGTGTTCACTTTTTGATCTTCTATTTTAAAGTCTGCTCTTGTGTTCCCATGTCACTACACAAGTTTTCAAGACCGTTTTTGGCCTCTGTGTACAAAATGCATGGCCATTGAATGAGCAACAAAAGCTAAACAAGTTAAACTTTGACCAGTCAGTAACTTGGATTTGGTGGTGACATACGGATGTTGTCCCTTTTTAATTAACTGGAGTGCCAATTTGTTGAGAATCTTTAATGGAGAAGAAATTAATAATTGCAGTTTGTGCCCGGCTGGAATTATATTACAAGTCTTTCATATAACAATATAGAGCTGCAAAACAAAAAGCCTTGAGCAAGATTTGGTATAATTCTACCATTTTGACATTTTACACCAAACGTTTCAACTGTCAGTCCATATGCAAGTATTGGTAGCAACTGTCTAGTGTGAACACTGTATGCTAAAAGTCAGTACAAGAACCCGCATTCAACATATTTTTGAATGTGCATCACGTGTACGGTGTGTATGTGGCTTAAGGCTTTTACAGCAACCTCAAGGGTAAATAGAATGTACCACTGTTGTGCGTGCGGTAAGTGTATTGTGAAGTATTCTTAAGGAAAATGGAAGTTGCAGGCACTTATGACATGTTTGACAATGTCCTTACATCATACTGTCATCATTAGTAAGGTATGAGTACTGGCCTCTTACTGACTGTGAGTAGATACTGTGTGCACAGGGCGTGCAGGTGACACGCAAGGGCCTGTATGATGTCCACAAGAACTATGCTCTGATTGTCTAATTTTCTCATTTAAAAGACTCAGACTGCAGGGAAGGAGCACACACCTGTAACGTGAACAGCACTAATGGGCAACTGTGTGCCCTGTACGTATTTGGATATTTTTGGTTTGTACACAACCTGTATCAACCAGTAAGGAACCAAGTAAATGTGAGCACAAAGAGGACTTAAAAAACTGTTTAATATTAACTAAAGACAATTTGTCCTCCACATATGGCTAAACAGCCTCAAATACAGATTTCTTGCACCTTGTCTGTGATTCATCTCTGTCATCAAACCCTGTCTTGTCTGACATGACAACTATTGTGTTAATGAGTAAATTGCTGCTAAGGCTGGAAACTTTCTGGCACAGTGAAAGGCTGCTGAACTGACAATTTAAAGGTGCACAACTAAAGTGATGATAACCACACAGGAGAGGCAGAAAAAACTGGGAAATGGGCTGAATCATTACAGTAGATTCCAGTGAATAAAGGAGAAATCTCAACTTCTGCACCATAGAAAATTGTCATAAACAATTTGCAAACCCTAAAGTGTCCATCCAGTCGTGTTGTTTTTTTTTTTTTTTTAACACATAGGTGGAGCGCCATGTTTTGGGTGCAAAATTGCTCAAATGAAGTAAAAAGAGTAAAAGAAACAAATATATATATGCAAAAAATGTAATCAGTAAAACTGCCAAACTAGATAATAAAAAATTTAAGAACAAATGAAGAAATTATCAGTCAAGTAAATCTGACTGTCATTATTGTTCAATGTTAAAAACAGTATGACAAAAATCCTCCCACATGCACCTATTATTCATTCTTCAACTGATTGGCTCTTTAAGTTTATTTTCTCTGAAGTGTGTGTAACTTTTTCGAACTTAGCAAAAAATGTCTAACATGTAAACAGAATGTTTGTTTTAAGCTTAAGTCCATTAGAGAAATAATGGAACTCCATTATAAAATGCAAAAAGCACTTGAGTAACAGCCTCACAATGAGTCACTGTGAAGCAAACTAGTGTTTTTATTGACTTAATTACAGCTGCTTGTATACCAGTAATGACATTTTTGACAAGTTTCCACCAGAAATGCTGTGTGAGAACACATCACTGCGCTTTGAAATGCCTGCTTCTATTGGATTTTGAGGACAAAATTCAATACGTGCATTACCCCAGCTGTCCACAAGTTTATCTTCACAAACCTGAAAATTATCAAATGAAGACTGAAACAGAAAAGAATGATGCAATGAGATGTAAAAGCTGCTGCAACACTAGAGTGGTGAGTCCAAAAGTAGAGGCACAAATGTTTATGAATATTTAAAATGCAGCTTCTCAAAAAATTTCCAATAAGCTGTAACAATCAAAATTCAAAAGTTTTGCCTTCACCCGTAAGAAACAACATAACATTCAAATAGAAATTTGAAATTTACTTTTGAGCATTTGGGACTATATAGTTTTTGATGATGAGTATTACTAGAAGTGAGAGAGGTGTCATTGGCACATATTTCAATGGACATGTTACAAGAAACAGAGGTGATGAGCAGTTGATGGGGAAATTTGGTATCCAGGAGAGGAACATGTAAGGATAGATGGTGATTTTGATGGATTTAGTGAATGCATTCTTTGAGAAGAAACAGAAACATAGGGTGACCTATAAGAATGAAGGTAGAATGAAGCACACAGATTGAATACATCTTGTGTAGACTGGGTGATCTGAAGGAGTGAGTGCAAAGTAGTGGTTGGTGTTTCCAGACAGCATAGGATGGCGGTGTGTAGGATGACTCTGGTGATGAAGAAGATGAAGAAAGAAGGCAAAAGCAAAGAAGAGGGCACTCTGGGGGAGCTGAAAAAGGAGGAATGTTGAATGACTTTTAAGAAACAATTAGTGGTGAGTTATGCTGTATGGGTGACAGAGGAGTTCAAGACAGAAGTGGCATTACAGGAGGGATCAACTCTGAGCTTCTTCCTGTTTGCAATGGGGATGGACAGGCTGACACATGAGGTTAGACAGGAATCACCATGGACTATGATGTTTGCAAACAATGTTTTTATTTGTAGCGAAGCAGGAGACAGGTGAAGGAGAAGATAGATAGGTGGAGGTTTGCTCTAGAAAGGAGAAGAATGAAGGTTAGCCGCAGCAACACCAAGTACAAGTGAATAATACAGACCCAAACGGAGCTGCCAGATAAAAGGGCTAAAGGAAGACCAATGAGGATTATAGATGCTGTGAACAAAGACATAAAGGTAGCTGGTTTGGAGTAGAGGATGCAGAAGAAAGGGTTTGATGGAGGAAACTAATTCGCTGTAGTGACCCCTACAGGGAAAAGCCCAAAGGAATAGAAGAAGATGGAATAATTTAGTTCTTCCATATTATCCCCATATGGTCCTCCCATTTTAAATAAAAAATAAAAAATAAACCCTTTCAAATAAAAAGTGCAACAAACACACCTGAAGAGCTTATTCTGAAATGTTGAAAGGCCGTTTTGGCATGAAAAATTATTTCACAAAAAAGAAAATACATTTTACATTAAAGCAACCAGAACAAACAAAATCAGAATATAAAACACTTATTAAAGAGCCTTATGAAAAAGAAAAAGCAACATTTGAAAAAAGGTTAACTTAAAGAAAATAATACAATAGAAAAACAACTGTCGGAAGTCAAAATTGAAATAAAAAAATCAAGGAAAAAAAAAAATAACAGAATAAAGTTTATGTGTGATTTTTGCTCAAACCTGCAAAATGACAGAGGAAAAAACACCACAAACAGCTTCAGGACTAAAAAAATCAGTTTGTGAGAAAACAAAATTTAAAACACAAAATACGCAAATGGGATTAAACAGAAGAAACTTTGGTTCAAATAAGAAACATTAATAAAACATTACATGTCCTTAAAACATTGAAAATAAAATACTTGAAATAACATAAAAGAACATTTTTGAGCCAAAAATCAAACACCAAGAACTGTATAAAAAAACAAACAAAATAAAAAAATACTAGGGCTGTCATCAATAATGCGTTAACGCACATGATTAATAAAAGAAGCCTGCACAAATACAGCATTGTGACCGGAACGTCTTGCGGAAAACCCAGCAGTCAGATTTGAGTATTCACCCGTACTACTAATAGTGAAGAAACACAACTTTTGTTTCTTAAGGCTGTATATCAGTATCTTTGTTTTCTTACTGCTGACTTAAAAGTCTTTAGGGTCCTGCTTACCTTACTGTTGATGGGTTTGTGCACAGAAACAACATTTCTGGGATATCTGAGTTACATTTTTATAAATTAACACATTACAGACAATTAAGTTTTTGTGCAAAAAACCAACCACGTTAAAAAAAAAAAAACATGGAAAAAACAAAAATATTTTCTTTAAATATTCAAGAAAAAACCCTGACATTCATTTAAATACAGAGAATTATGACAGAGTATTTGGACCACCATAAAAAAAAAAAAACATGAATAAGTCATAAAAATATGAGGAAAAAGTAAATTATAAACGAGAATGAAGTTGTAAAATGATGAGAAAAACAAAGTAAATGCAGTGCTTTTTCAAAAACGAAGTTAGTGGTGTTAGCGTTCATCCGCATTATGTGCCAACTAAATCCATCAAAGCAGCAATTTCTGGCAATGCCATAAGGCTTAAGTTAAGGAATCTATGTGCCATAATGCATTTAGACCTGTCCAACTCTAGTCCAGATGACGTACACAGTGCACCGGTCAGTAATCTTCTTCTGAAAAATCCCAATGTCCTGCAATTTCTTTTCAATGTCCTCAAACTTATAATAAAGCAATCTTGACTCGGTAAAAGACTTAGTATTTATTTATTTGTGAAACCAATCTGAAGTAACGTCTTAAAATGTTCTCAACTACGTCTCACTTACTTTCTAATAATTTTGCAACTTTTCTTTTGTACATTTTTGACTTTATTCTCCTATATTTAATTTATCCTGTATATCTATTTTTGGTGTCTCTAACACTGTCATAGAAACAGATAATGAACAATAAATTTTAAAGCAAAAGAATGTTTCACTGTAAAACTGTCCAACACAAACAAAATGTGTTTGTTGAAAATAAATATCAACAAAATAAGGTTTATGAAAAAACAGCAACTGGACGTTAGTGGATACAAAAGTTTGGTTGTATTTATACTGTAGTACAAGAGTGGATTTAAAGGCACAACACAGTCACACAGGTTAGCTTGACCTTTCCCATAACAGGAGGCCACATTGCCATCTCCTAATTGTGTGTTGTGTTTGCTTCTTAGACACCTGGAAATATGAACCTATTACATGTTTTCCTGCAGAACACAAGGGCAGACAAAAACACAATACATGTGAAAATGTTTCTAATTTTTTTCTTGTACTTCTCAGGCACACATGTGTATTCAGCACATTTGTGATCAACGTAGCAAAGACGAACTCTCCGATCTCTCTTCTAGAAGATTAGTCAGAAGGGCAGAAAAAGTTCAAGGGATTGCATTAAAACAGGAACTTTCACAGAGGTCTCATCTCAATGTGATGCTGCATCATTTGTCTGCCTTCTTGCAATCAAATTGCCTGGATAAGGCGAGTCTCCGTAGTGCCTTGGTAGCACTTTCCCTCCTGACTTGCAGGGAATGAGCAGCGTTATTGCTCGACCTGGTTCCTCCAGAGGCATGCTAATGGAACTATTTGGCAGCTTGCCTCCGGAGGCAGGAGGGATGGACTTGTTTCACTTGATGTCAGTGTGGGGACCTGGAGGAGAGACGAGAATTACAGGTTGGCGTTCCTTCAATTGGCATAAAGGAGCAGGAGGGAAAAAAAGACACGGTGCAATATTTCACCCATTAGACAGGGAGCCAAACGTGTATTATTTCGGGGATTGCAGT
The DNA here is from genome assembly GCA_014656515.1 of Oryzias celebensis. Lineage (NCBI taxonomy): Eukaryota > Metazoa > Chordata > Actinopteri > Beloniformes > Adrianichthyidae > Oryzias > Oryzias celebensis. The sequence goes on along the minus strand of BNCR01000012.1, from coordinate 28,292,370 downwards.
AGTTCTATTATTTTGGGTGGCTTAAGGTTAGACCGCCAACAGTGCTCCACGAACTCTGTTTCCCCTGAACACAAATAGCTCAGTTTAGGCTGAACTCTGCCATCTGTTGCAGGTGAGCCAGGAGGCTGCAATTTCACTTTTTCCCTGCTCGGTAAAGAAACAGCCCTGATTTGTTCTGTAATTAAAACATTGAGCACTAATAGCCCACACATATGGTTGTTAGTGCCACCTCTCTGGAGCAAACAGCTGTGGGTGCTGATTACCGTGAATGGCCTTAAAATGACTTGCCAGTTTTTTTTTTTTTAACCTCGCCTTGATTGCTGCCCCAAAGAGAGGAGTCGACCTTTTTTCAGCACAGACTACAAATTTTCTGTCCTTGGTGAATTTTTATAAACAGTCTTGGAAATGAAGTCCAGATTATAATTTAGTGAATGATCCACTATTTGTTTGTTCATGGGACTTCTGTTGGACTCAGACTTTGCTAGAAAGACAAACAATGCGTCTAACACAAGTTATAGTGACTCCTGCTCCAAAAGACATCTTGTAAACTCCAAATATTCCGCTAACTCCAACAATCCGCTGCCCCAACGGGAAATGTTTGAAATCGGAACCTTCCTTTGTCATATAAACATGCTCTCTGACAAAAGTCAGACAAAAACATGTAAAAAAAAACATGGAAAGACTTTTTAATAACTACCCGAACAAATCATTGAGTTATAAATGACTTGTTAAATAACAGCTAACGGTTGAAGTATTTATAAATGTGGGATTACGGTTAGAATTATGGTAGGGTTAGGATTAGTTGGAAATGTTCCTCATTCACTGACAGTTAATTACTGAGGAATAGCTACAACTTTATAAACACGTCCCTGTGACATGCATTAAATATTAACTGATTCTAAACAAGTTATTAGTAAGTAATTTACTAACAGCTTCTTTATGATATATAACCAATTAATAAGATGCAGTTAGAAATCGTTAATACACAGGTAACATGTAATTTATAACTTGCTAACTAAAAGCTTGTTAGTTGTCTACTGTCTATCTATAAGGTACATTTATAAATTCTTAAACTGTTAACTATTATTGAACAAGTCTTTTAGAACTCAATAGCTAACAGTTTAATAATGACTTGTTAACTTGCTATAATGGGTAGGTATTATAAATTGTCTTCTATAAATCTATGAATTGTCTATAAATCTTTTTGATAACCCCAAAAACATTTTTAAGTCATTATTCAAATATCTGATTTGTCAGTTTTAGTTTTTTTTTTTTTTTTTTTATTAATTTATTATGCATTATATATATTATGTGTTATTCATACATGTATGGTTTACCTCACATGACAAAGGCCAGGTCTGTATCCAGTTCAACCAAACTTTATGTAACTTTGTGTAGTGTGTTGGAGTATTTTCTGAGTGCAAATCTTAATGCTAGAAGATTGTAATGACATTCTAATCTCAGAATACTGATAATGCTCCAGTAGTTCTCCTCTTTCTGGTCTATCTCAGGGTTGTGAGCATGAGAATCAAGTATGTTGAGCGCAGATGCTTGGCAGCTCTGAAAGCCTGCAGCTCAACCATCTATCAACTCAGCTTAGGGGTTTTGGGGCTCAGTGCTATGGTGAGACGGATGTATGCTGCCCAGACAGGAGATTCTGGGACATGAAAGTCTTGTATATGTAAATTTCTTTAATACCCAAAAGGAAATTTTCTCAGGGAATGGCCTGATTTTCTAGGAGATGTGTGCATGCCGAAACGATAATGTATAACGGTACACCTGTGAATTACTACATGAAAATGGACAAACACAAACATCTCTGCAAAGGATACATTTGACAAAAGACAGCAACAATAGACACAAAACAGTTCTTTAATTAATTGAGTTTATTTGGGAGTAATTAAAGACACAACAAAATATTCAAACACCAGATGTAAATAATAATAAACTGTCAACAGAATTAACCCTTTAATGCCAGAGATGTCATCAGTGCCTAAATAACAAGCTATTTACACAATCAACTAGAATCAGCTGATTCTGATATAGAGAAGAGCAGATTTTTATATTGGCTTTGTGTCATTATGCAACAACTAACATTAGGCACTTCTTGTCTTGATAGGATGGGTGAGACTGGGATATTGGGATCGATCTGATACTAAGTAATTACAGGAGTAGTATCGCTGATTTAAGATAATTTTCTTGAAAAGTAGAAAATAATTTTGGAACTACACAAATTTATTTGGCAAATAAAATAGTTTGTTAAGTGATTACAACAATCTGAACTGAACATACATCAAATATAGAACATGTACATTAATAATGGCATAAAACAATAACAACAAGAAGAAAGCAGCAACTATAGTACAACATTTTAAAAAAGTAAAGATGTAAAACAGAACCATAAACATACCAGTATCTTTTTAAATAAAAGCAGTAGTAAAATATCACTCCCTTGTGAAAAAAGTATACAAAAGCCACACTGCAATCAAAATAAAAGTATAAACAATACAACAACACAAAAATCCTGCCATTGCATGCAACGTTATGGCTCTTTATTGACTCTGCTTTCTGATGAAGCAGGGAGGGGAGGGGCAAGATATAAGAAGCACTGAGAGTGGGTGGGTGTATGCGCTGTTTACACAGACAGATGTTGCCAGATTGGGAAGTTTTTCATGCAAATTGGGCAAGTATTTATTCAAATGGGGCGGTTTTTGCAGGTTTTCATTGTGCAGTTAGATATCTTTTGTGTGATCTATGACATTGTAATGTTGTAATGTAAAAACATAAAGCAGATAGATAGCAATATAGATAGCAAACAGATCAATATAATATTTTTTTTGGTGCTGTGCTGCCTGCAGTGAGCTTGAAATATGTACCCCCTGCACCAAAAAAAGGGTTAAATATGTTGTTTTTTTTTTTTTTTCTTCCTTACAGTACATAATAAAACGAGTTAAATAAATACAAGGAACAATAACATGTAACAAAGCTTTTGAAATCACTTCTGTAAAAGTGAATTACAAATTTGTGGGAAAAAAAAAAAATATTTAAGAGACCCAAAACAAAGTGAGATCAAACTTTGCCTCTTTTCTGGAGGTTGATAGCATCATTTTTCTGTTCCATGTTACAATAACAGAAACTTCCTTTTCCCATTTTTTAAAAACTCATTCAAACTCCAGCATTAAAAAAAAGAAAAAAAAAACAAAACCTTTATTACTCATAGCCCCAAGAGGAAGCGAGCCCTAATATCTGAGGCAGCTAAGATAAGAGAAGGGGATTACTGGCCTGTCGGCATGCTGGGGAGAAATCAGACAGCCCTGTGAAGCTGTCTGTGGCATCAAAGGTCACCCTTATTAAAGATTATTATGAAAGGGCTTGAAGATACTGTCAGATGAGTGGATTACAGTGTAAATTGAGTCGATAAATGGCAACAGAAGGTAAGAAGGTACGGGAAGGTCAGCTGGCAGATCAACCACTGGGAGAAGGTTTCATTTCAGGTGCACACAATATTTCTGTCAAAGGTGCCCCAAAGGGGATACTAAGTAAATTTGTCACTGATGATTAAGAATCACTGGGACATGGAGAAAGGTTTATGATTGCCACTGCTCAAGGTGCTTCATCACTGTTTACTTAGAATCCAATTTATCAGCAACCCGTAATGGGGGAGTCAGCAGAATTGTCCATCTTCTCAGAAAGTGCTGCATCAGACCAACATTAATAGCTGCTCTAAAGCCTGCAGCCAGAAAGTGGCCCCATCATTGAGCATTGATCAAGATGTGGAAATAAAGAGGAATACATTGTTGCACAGGGTAACATTAGTCGATGCCGATACCACTTTGGCAAGACGAAATGGGGGGTGGGGGGTGGGGGGGTGGGGGTGTTATTTCCAAGTTTGTGATTTTTGCCTTGCAGGATTCAAGTAGAGGTTTATCTGATTTCTCCTGGAGTAAAAGTCTTCCTGCAGGTGAGCAGGAGAAAGGAAAAAAGTCTCTCATGATGTTCAAAGAAACCCCAAATTCAAATGAAAAACACAACAATATTCTTTATTCTGTCCTTAGGAAAGGAAAAGTGATCCAAAGGAGTCCGATGCCGCAGATTCACACAGATTACCTGGGCTCTCTTGGGAGAAGGACATTTCTCTTTGTCTGATTTCTCTTTGTCTACTGCCTCTCTAATGGCTTCCAGATACAGACGGACAGGATGGTACTGGCGAACCAACCAGACATTGTAGTGATAAAGGACAGAGGAAAGCCATTGTGGTGGATGTGTTAGTACCAAACAATGGTAAGATCTTAAAGAAGGAACATGAGAAACTGGAGAAATACCAGAGACTTGGAAGGCTTGGAAAGTAAGGTGATGGTGGTGCCTATGGTAATCGAAGTACCCGGGTCTGTAACATCCAAAGTGGAAGAGTGGCTACAGCCGATCGCTGGAAAGACCTTAGACATCTCAGTCCTGAAAAGTGCAGTTCTAGGAACAGCTAAGAAACTGCGCAGAACTCTCAAGCTCCTCATCCTCTAGTTTAAGACCCAAGCTTGGGGTTAAGTACCACTCACAGTGTTATGTTGTAAAAACATCCTATTAAAGTTGCTTTCAACATCAGGTGTCTGTCCCCTATGGGTGCTAATTGTTACACCAGGCAATATGTTTTTTTTTTTTTTTTAATGTCTGGCTAATGCCAAGATTTAACGCCCACAGGACGTCTTTAAAAGGGGTACTTTGTAGTTTAAATGTGGTCGTTATAGACATTTATTCTAAAAAAAAACAAGCATATGCAAACACATATGCATACATCAAGGCTATCTCCAAATTCCCACCCTAATCCCTATTTACTAAAAAGACAACACAGTGCAGGACTATGTAGTGCCTTGTGTTTTAAAAGCAATTCAGACACTATGCTTACTACCTTTTTTACTGCAAATATGAAGGCCACTGTTTTCATGAAGTGAAAATCTAGTCAACACAAGAATTTAACGATGACTATTTAAGAACCCACTTTGTTCTGATGATGAAAAGGTTAATAGTTTACTAAAAAGAAATGTAAATACCTTTTACATTTATGTAATTGACATTTACATGGGAGATCTAAAATTGCTAAAATTGTTCAAACGCAATGCATTGTGGTCCCCAATCTGGTGAGCATCGATGTGCACTGGTTTCTCACAGAGAATTCTGGGAGATTTCTATGGCACTTGATTTTGGAATTGTATATTTAGACAGCACTACAAAATGGTGCACGCACTTTATTACAGTGAAAAGTGAAGGAATTTGGTCATAGCCCTTATCTCCATATTTTTATGTGAAAATATGTTGCTTGTGCATCCACTTGTCGCCCTGTAAAAATTGTATATCGGTTGTGTAACTACAACTCTTTCACCTTCATATTGGATATCTCTGTATTAGGGGCTTTGGTAATAAAGTTAGTTACTTGTTATTTTCACAAGCTTTTAGCATTTTTAGCTTAGCTTCCTCATATGCTATTTATGCTATCACAGCTCATCCGGGTAACATAAATAGCTTTAGGCACTATGGAGTTACATGATGGGAATATGTAACAACCAGAGCAGGTTTGAGTAGGAAAACAACCTTATAAAACCAAAATGACGATAGAATTAAGATGACAAAACTTACCTTCAACTTTGTGGAAAATGTTTGTGTTCTTCCAACCACCTGGAGAGGGCCCAAGATAATTTGCTTACAGAAACTGAAATGTGCATGCGCTGTCTCAGCCAATCAGAGTGGCGTTTTCTGTTTGGGTTCTTCCCTTCAGCGACATGATTCAATTAAATATATAAGAGGAAATAAAATGTTTACAGTTGGATTTAAATGATGTATTTACAACATCTATAAATCAACAGGAGATTTTTAGAATTCTACAAAAAATGTAGTAACACCTACATCCACTCATTCTATTCCTGGCCTTAATTTTTCAAGACTTCACAAAAGTCGACTTAGATTTGTGTCTTGCTTTTTCTTTTCTCCAGCCGTTACTGAGTCTTAACTTATTTCTTGTAGCCAGAGGCAGAACACTGGACTGCAGAAGCTGTGATGGTCTTAATTAGAGTGCTTTATATGCAGTTAGTGGATGGATTTGATTTTGGCTTGTTTCCATAATGTTTCTTTTTGGTTTGTGAAACTTTGGGGGACATCTAAAGTGATTTTACTAACAAAATCTCATTTAAAGTTTGAACATGGAGACAAAGATGGCCTGCATTTATTTGCTCTTTTTTCGCTTTTAACAGCAATTCATCCTCCTACTCTGCAGCTATTATGATACAGCTGATGTGAACTTATTGTAGGCTGGGTTTCTGCAAACCATTTAAATAATTCACTCAAACTATTACATTGTTTTGGATTGCAATTATGCTAAAACGTGCATTGTAATTTTCTGCTACAAGAGCACAGAAAGGGGTCTCATTTTGGGGAGTTGTGTGGCGCAATAAATTATAAAACAGAAACAATATTTGCATTTGATTCAGGTGTTTTAATATTCTGTTTGATGTGTTTTCATACTTTTCTTGGAAGGCTGCACAGAATTGCTTTCAAGTCATTTTGTACATAAAATGGGGAGTTAATTAATTGTGTCTTTTTCTTTTGAATGTTGACTATTTGAGGGGAGCACCAAAGAAGATATGCTGTGAAATTCTTGTGGTTTATTTGACACACAAGAGGCAGTTGCACTTTAAAAAAAAGGACATTTGTATAGTTTTCACTTAATGAATATTCTAAACAAAAACAAATACTATGTACTGCATAAGATGTACTACATTAGTGTAAACTTGTTCATTGAGACTGGGAGCCGGAAAGGAGGCATATCCAATGCACAGGCTTACTTCCTGGTTGCAGTGGCATGTGATGAATCCCAGTCAGGAAAAAGGGATAAGAGGTCAGCAGGAATAATCCAGACATGGAAAACCATGGGTCTGGTAACTCTGGTCCAAAATGTTTTATAGTCATAGTTCCATATCCCAGTGCACGCACATTCACACTGGTGGCAGCTCCGCTGCCTTATGCTGCATTCACACCAAACGTGATTCGTGCATCAGAGGCCTGCAGTGTGTTTTGAGCATAGGGTCTGGTATGGGGGTCTGGCAGCAGCACATTGTGTGCATTGAGATGCAGCATGGCTCAATGTTTCCAGAGTTGAAATGTTTTAATATGTGAGACAATGATGAAAAGATTCTCTAATTTTGTTCTTATTCATTTTTTTTCCCTCCTTGGACTACTGCGGGACAGCCAGTCATCAAACTGGGTCACAGAGAGACGGCAGTACTGCTGAAAGTGGACATCACTTAGATGCAGCTCCTGCAGTAGATGGTTGAGAGAGTCTCTGAATGATCTCATCAACACATATATGGAGACGTATTTACCAGTGCTTTTGTAAAACTCACCAAAATAAATAAACTTGATCTTTCAGCATCATCTGCGTATTTCATGCATCAAGTGTATTTGAGACATCCAGATATACAATCAAAGGTTCAATGCAGTGAAGAGACTAAAATCTTTTAACAGTAGCTCCTCCTCAAGTTTATGAACTCATTCTTGGACGGTGAGCAGTGAATTTGGCATGCCTTCAAAGAGAGGAAGCGGTCATGAATTTGGTACGTGAATTGCGTTTAGTGTAAACACAGCATCAGACTGGCACCAACTACAACAAACAGGAGCAATGTGGGGTTGAATGTCTTTCCCTTTGACACATGGCTGGACACGGTGCAAACCAGACCTCTGATCCTTCGATTGGAGGTCAACTGCTCTTCCTTGGCCAATTTACAAAATTGTGTGGAAAAACAGGAATGTAATCAAAAAACCAAATCTGGAAGACACAGCAGCTCGATGAAAAAAGGTTTATTAAGAAGGAGTCTGATAAGACAGTAAGTAAAGTCACATAAAGCTGATGGTGAGCCCCAGAGACTGCAGGAACCCAGTAAAGCCAAAAAAGATACCATGCTCTGAACAGAGGATCATAATAGTGGAACTTTGCAAATGCCTCAACACAGGACAAAGTGGTTTAAAACTGATTGTTGATAGTGAATTTGCTCTAAACAAAATGTCTGTGCCAGTTTCCAATGATCCATTCTTTGAAAACATTATTAAAAAAAACAATTTCCTTTTTTTCTTTTTTTTTTTTTTTTTTTTTTTTTTTTGCTGCTGATGAAATCCGAGCATTCAAAATGAGACAATATTTGATGATGGCAAATAAGAAAAATAGATCTGGTAAAAGATCAAATTTTTTTGTTCAACTGATAAAAAGTGAAGGTTCCCCTTGCTTGTTTTCACAGTGAACACTGCATTTTTAACGGGCCTTATTGTATCTTCCCATAGCAACGATTGGGTAACTCTCCAAGCAGCAATGCTTTTGATAAAAGAGCCTCAGGTTCAATTTTTGCTTTGAATGGAGCAACTTTAAAGACAGTATTATGCCTACAGGGGCAGTGATGACACTAATTTAGGGTTTCCCAAACAGTCCAAATGATCAAATACAGGAGCTTTCTGCATGACTGCATAGAACATGTCTCCTTTAATAATGCATGTGAAAAAAGGATATAATGGTGACAGGTTTTTTGCCACCATTTGTAAAGAGAAAGCAGTCACGCAATGGAAGATTAACGTAAATGTAATGCTCTGACCAATTTAACAACCTCATATTTATTTTTCCTTGATATTTTTGGTCAAATTCTCTTTATGCATTTTTTTCCAGCTCCTAATTACATACATTTTGAATTATTAACACATTCCAAGTAAAGCGGTTAAAATAACATTCATTCGCAATGTCATCTTTTTTTTTCCCCAGGAATGTGCAGACCTGCTTCATGCTCTTAACCCAGCCGTTCTAGTTGACTACATTAAACTTACTTATTTCCCTCCCGCTGATCTTTTCCTTCATTCTTTCTCATCTTCTGTAATCCTTCAGATTCATCAAGTTTCATTCCCCGCAGTGGATTCAAAAAGCAGCAGGAGATGAGCATCTTTCTGTCCTCCTTCTGTCTTTCATCATATCTCTACATTAACTTTTCCCTCCATCGTGCTGAGCTTTGGAGAGCGTTATTCCCATGGTGGACTCCTCGTAGACTGGCTTCAGCATCTGATCCAAGTGCAACTCCTGTGCTGGATAGGGATCGTACTTGTCAGGATCGCCCACTGCTCCGGTACCCTTTTATCCTTTTCCTTCTATGATATTTCTCTCCTCTCTTCAACTCTTCAGCATCATCCTGTTCATTTAAAGTAATGAGCTTAAATTATTTCTAAAGGTTTACCTTTTATTTTTTCTTAGTTCAATAAATGTTAATATACACAGCAGAATTACAAAGTCTCATTTTATTTGGTTTCTAGTTAAAATATTTTGTAGGTACATGTCAAAATTAACTTTCTCCACGTCAGAATCATCTGATTCACATTAATTGCATAAAATACCAAAGATCTACAGTATGTTAAAAAGCGTGTTATTTACATGTAACTGGCGACATCTTGAGTTAACCGAAAGAGGCGTTAGAGTTCATTTGTTGGCTTTGCTGCTTCTAGAATCCCAAATATTTTCAGTTTCATGAAAATAACAACAGTTTAAGATGATTTTAGCACTTATTTCTAAGGTTCCTCTACAAGGAGGAGTAATTTACCAAAGCAAACTCCAAAGTATTTCTTTTGTGTTGGATGCAATTTAGGTCCCAGGTTCTCCTCATTAGTCTATCTGCAACAGGCTTGTTCCACTGGTGACCATATGATCTGTGAATGCAGAACAATGAATTATATTTTAACAACAGATTATTACTAGGTTTGTTCCTCTAAAACTTCTGGAATGGTGATTAGGTAAACAAAAATGATAAGCAGCTTTAGTGATTTGAGTGTGCAGATTAGTGTACACCTAGATATGACTATTTATCTAAAAATACTGTTTGCAAGCTTTATGATCCATTTTTCCCCTACTCCCTTCCTTAGCAAAAAATAGTATACTTGAATTCAATTTTATTAAGTATACCTGAGTATTGGTATAACAAGAAAACAACTTAAAGTGCAGGAAGTATAGTAACTGAATACTTCTTCAAACTAATTTGGAAGATTTTAAATTTACATTTTATACATAGTATATAAAAAAGAAAACTTCAAGTATACTGTCTCGCTATTAATTCAATTCAATTTTATTTATATACCCCAATATCACAGTCATAGCCATCTCATTTGACTGATAATAGTAAAAAATGTATACCTGTAGTACACTAAGACTACTTTTTACTATTTTCTGAAATAAATACTGTTTGTAAACAGTCTTGAGAAGAAAAAAAAATACTAGTTATTAAAGCTGCTCAACCTGATTGCTCAAACTAATCAAGACGTGCTGCTTATTCATTACATACCTCACATAAATGTCACATTTCCTGTAGTGCTTTTTCATTAAAAAAACAAACAAACAGAAAAACAGAAAACAACTGGAATCAAAGTCAATGTTTTGGCAGTTGTGTTTTTTATAATGTCCGTATGTGTGGGCTAGAATTTGTGGGAGCCTTGGAAAGAAATGTGTGAAAAGTTTTCTAGAAAAAAAAAGCTGACTGACTTTTTTAAGGCAGCTAATATTAGAGTGGCTCTTTAACAACTTTGCTAATATAAAAATCTGTTGCAAAAACTATTTGAAAAGTAGGTATCCTAAATACTAAAATAATAATTGAGTTAAAAAAAATTTTGCTTGTATTTGTTGACCTGAGCAATGCTCTACACGATGTCCCAGTAATCCCTTTTCCAATACCTTGAGCTATTAAATCAATATTGCGTCATGCTCTGCACAATAAAAGAACTCTGCAGTCCAAGTCAAATGTAAAATAAAGAAATGTAAAAGTAAAATGAGTGAACCCGCAGAGAAGAGGTGGGAGACATGAGGCTTGCTTTAGCTAGGATCCATGTGGGCATCACTGACTGAGTGGGTGGATCTGTCACCTTGAATTATGAAACGCTCGTACTTATCACTGTGGCGCTTTGGGGAGAGGATCACATGCTTTCTGTGAAAGCCTGGTGCTCCACTTTCCTTCCAGGCTCGCAGTCATGCAGTTTAGGACAACTTGGGATTGTCAATGACACACAGCCCTGAAACAGAGCCTTCTTCTCCCTTCAGCTTTTGTCTTTGCAGATGTGTGTTGAAAATGCTCCTCACCTACTTTGCAAGGCAAGCATGGATCATAAACAGGAAAAATGGAGTATGCTTTTGTGGAGAAACTCAAGGCAATTACACAATGCTGTTTTTTTTCTTTTCTCCTTTTACTGCAAATTTCTTCATTCAGCTCTGTTCTAATGCAGCTTCTGCTGCCTGGATTTTTCTCAGCCTCTTTCAGGTGATATTTGACAATTTCATTTATCGACTGCTGCCTCGTGAACAAACTGTGTGCTGGAAGCTGCCTGACAAGAAATGTCATATCAGGTTGTTTGTTCAGGTGATGAACTGCTAACAGAACGGTCTTTGTAAGGCTGTCAGAAACATTTCACAGTTCAAAAAAAAGTTTGTATATACATACAGGGTGGGTAGGGCCTAGTTTCAGGAAAAATGTACAGATAAATCTGAGCTGACAAAGGACTGGAGGCCCAGGGGTTAAAATAAGTCATTTCCAAAGATAATGGAGAACAGAACAGCAATGAATCTGTGGGACTTTGTGGCACTTAAAAAACAAGAGGAGGGCAGCGGTGATAGATGTAGCAATTCTCCAATACGGCAATGTCCAGAAGAAGGAACATGAGAAGCTCAAAACAATACCAAGGGGCTGAAAGAGGAACTGGGAAAAATATGTGCATGGTGACAAAAGGAACTGGAGAAGTTGAGGTCAAGAGTCGTGGGGCTTCAGCAGATGTCAGGAGAAATTTCAGCCTCAAGAAAATTCCAAAGGTACCATAGAGTGTATGAGAACTGGATTTAGTGACCTCTCCCCCCCTGGCGTTCCAGTACTGTTCAAACCTCAAGGACGTCCAATATTTCAGGTTTCAGAAAAATACGAACTGATGCTTCATGTCGAAAGAGTTGAAGCTGTGCGTCAGGAAGATCCTGCGGGCTCCAAGAAGCCAAAATCCCAACGGCTTCTATTGAAAAATAAACAACTTTTACTCACTCTATTTATCGGAATAACCATGATACCTTTTTGCAACATGTTATTATTAATCCTCTTTTCAGACACGATATTTTTCTCTGTAGTGCGAGTTGTATCAGACTAATCAGATACCTCGATTGGAGAGTGTGGTTTTAAATTGTAGACTCATACCAATTCGAACCAATCACTTCTTACTGACAATTTTTGGTTCCAACACAGCAACGGCCACATCGCAAAAAAATGGTGACCGAATTTACTTTATTTGGTTGGAACCGGAAGCAAGACAATATCTCTGAGAGAAGTTACATTCACTTTATATAGTCTGAGTGCTACCAAAGCATATACTTTAGTACTGCAGCTAACTCTTAACATCACCATGGCAACCAGCCAAACTTCTACTTCTTCAAAAGAAATCACCATTTCAATCTTTAGCATTTCCCCTTTGTCGACTGAAGACAATTGTTCATTTAGTTCTTTGTTTATTACTTATTAACTATATATGCTTTTCTACCAGAATATGATGCAATTCTCATAACAGCTAAGGCGATCTTTTATGCTAAAGGGCACTGTAATGACAGTACAAAACAAAATTCTGTTTGTATTTTGTAGTTTTCAGTTAAAGAAACAGGACAGGAGCTTTTCATTTATTTTTTGATCTTATTTTGAAAAGTTACATTATTTGTTTTTAACATTAGGTTTGTTTAATAAGTGAATGGGAGTGTTTTTTTTCCAACTGTAGATGCCAAACAGCACATCCACAAACTGGACGTCTTATTGACCCTTGAATGTCCTCATAGTTCTTGTCATTTTCCTGTGTGATTGTCATCACTTGACTTTCCCACAAATTAAATATTTCTGTGATTCTGAACTTTCTCTGTGTCAGGATAACAAAACAAATTGGTGGGGCTGTTTTTATCTTTAAAAAATCCTTGCTCACAGTTAAATTTCCCTTTTTTTGATTAAATACAAAAAAAAAAAAACATAGAGGGTCAAATTTTAACATCGTTTGAAGTCTGGCTTTTTGTCTTTGAGCATTTGGTGAAGGGTTTTCCCTGTATTCTAAATAAAGCATCTGTTTCATACTACAAAAGATGGTCAGACAACAACTAACATTTATTGCCATTTTCCATAATTTGCTAAACTGATTTTTGCAAATATATTTTGTACACAAAGAAATGGGATAATATTTACCTAGGGTGAGTATTTTTTTGTTGTTGTTGAGTAAAGATATTTTCTACCCAAAAATTTGAAACAAACTTTACTTAAATAAATCAAGTGGAAATTGTTACATCCATTTTTATGGGAAATATCAATAGGTTGATTACATCGTGTGTAAAGGAGCCGATGGGTTCAGTTTTGTCTCTGATGCGCTTCTGTCTCATAAATACACCACAGTCCATCCCATTGTTTACATGCTTTTTTTGTCTCTACAAAAAACAGTGAAAGAAAATTTAAGTTTGCTTTGTAGAATTTAATAAACCTAAATAACAAAGGGCGGAAAAGGTGACTGCAAAGAAATTGGATGAAGTGGCATAAAATTGTTATAAATAAGAAAAAAATAAAATAAAAACATCCCAAGATCTGTTCTCCTCCTCAATCATTAGTGCAAATAATCAGGCACTTATCAAACCTTTCACCCAGGTGACATTCATCATTAAATTCAAAAGGTGAAACATGCAAAAGAAATTTGCAAAGAAACTACATTTTGGCTCCTACACAAATACTGCACACTGTATAGTATTCTCTTGTTCATCGCGGGGGATGCAATGAACAAAAATAACCTGCAATGCGTGAAATCCATGAAGTAGGATTATAGATGTTTTAAGGCTGTAAAACTCCTCATTAAACACTACATACACTTTTCTCAGACAAAACGTTTTCATACTTTTCTCTCATTAAACTCTCAAAGATCAAACCTTTGAAAATAGGTACATAGTATTATAGAATGAAATCAAAAATCAGATCACAGTCAAAGATGTATGTAACTCTGGCAAACTGAATACATTCCCTACAGAGGATACAACACGAAGGAGATTGATTGACAAGTTCTACAGCCAATCAGGGCATCTAGTTTCAATGGTGAGTCAATGTACAGACACAATCAGAGGTCCTGTAGTGGGATTTGAGTGTCAAGCATGGCGCGCTGGTCTGGCAGCAGCAGCACGTTTCGGGCGTCACGGCATGATTAGTGTGACGCAATGCGTCGAGACTACAAAAATTTGAACTTTGGCAAAGAAGACAGGTCTCATCAACATAAAACTCAGCTTTGGCTCACGACGTGTAGCTCCTCCCACATGCATCTGGAGTGTCTAAATTATGAAGACATTTTTGGACAAGTGTCGAGCAGCCAGTTTGATGTGGGTTGAAAGAAAAGTGGCAGATCGAATTTGACGCACAAATTGCGTTTGGTGTAAAGTCCGCATTAAGATGTTCAACCATAATCTGCATTCCATTAACCACAAGGTTTACAGTTTTCTTAGATTGAACAGAATCCACAATGACTCCAAAAAGATACTATCATTAAACATGAAGAATGAGAAGTCCTTTATTAGTCCTTCAGTGAGTAAATTGCACTGTTGAACAGCGGGAGGAGGAAGACATTTATATATATATAAACAACACATAACTGGCATTTAAATAAATATGTGAGGTTAAATATCAATAATACCACTTTTAATAAATACCAAGCACCACTTTATCAGTGCATAAGATCAAATCTCTCAACATACATGAAACCATCACGACTGTATTATATGCACCAGTGTAACAAATGAAAACAGTTGTGCTAAAGCTTTTGTCAGCTGAAATGCTAAACTCCTTCCAGCCTGATCCTTCAAGATTGAGGACGGTGAGTACAAGGCTGCTCGCTTAAGCATTGGAAAAATCAATGAGGTTTCTGAGTTGGATCAGTCTGCCATACACAGATAGAGGCAAAGAATAACTGCAGGGGATCATTTCTGTATACCCAAGAGTTTCAAACAATTACACAAAAGGCAGGTGGAAGATTAGCTCTAGCTATTGGAAATGTTTTTTTTTTTACTTATTTAAAATTCAGAGACACTTGAAAACTTTATTTTAGTTTATTTTTTTGTCACTTGGTTATTTAAGTGCATGAGGCTATTTTTCTATTTAGACAAGTCAAGACTGCTGTTTGTTGAGTAATTCATAACAGTCTACCCTATATAAACATAATAGCTTTCTTTGCTGAATGAAATAAAGAAAAAATGCCATTGCAATTAAAAGGCAAAAAAAATGCCTAGTCATAGTATATTTAAAAGTATATAATTTAAATATTTGTATTTCATCAAATGAAAATTGACATTTTTAAAATAAAAATCAGTGTTTACCCCTGATGAAAACAAACTTGGCCAAAGCAAAATTGGAAACGTTGCATTCTGGCCCAAAGCTGGACCCAGAGGCGGCCGTGGTGAGGCGGCAGGGTGGTCGTTCTCTGGTTGGAAGATTGCAGGCTGCATTCCCGCCGTACCTGCCCAGGTGTCAAAGTGTCCTTGGGCAAGAGACTGAACCCACATTGCCTCTGATGGAAGGTTGGTGCCAGTGTTCAGCAGCAGAGTCACCATCAGTATGTGAATGTGTGTGTGAATGGGACTGTGTATGTGACCTTCAAGGAAAGTAGAAAAGCGCTACATGGCGGTGTATACAAAGTATACACCATTCACCATTTAAACATACTCAGAAATACAATTTTAAGATTAATGTTCTTCATATATGTCCTGCATTGTCAGAAAAATACTACAAGAACATGGTAAAAAGACCACAAACACTAGGAGTGGGTCTTTAAAACAATTCTAGCTCATAATATTGCCAGGTACCTGTCACCAATTCTCATTTCTTAAGCAAAGAAAAGTTCTTTCTGTTAAAGCTAAGGAAAGTTTTAATGAGCCAAATTACAAAATGCAGATACATTTTAATTTTAAATGTTTTTACAATCCCGATCCATTTAATTCAAACGTGCTGCAGACTGGAGTACATTTACAGTCATTAAATTTATTGTACAGCGAATGGCGTGAGTCAAAATTCTGCCTGTCTCTGGTGCACAAAAACAACACAGCAAAAGTAACAATTCCATTTTTAGTCCAGATCTGCTCCAGAAAACTGAATGGAAGGGACATGTCATAAACGCACGCAATGTTTCTCATTTCATGTCTAGATGATCTTGTTCTACCTAACATCCTATGAGCATTTGAAAAAAATGCTCGATCTAAGTCACCTTCACCATATTTTCCAATTAAGTTTTCATATTTTTTATCAGCAAGAACCATGCAGCAATTTTATCAACGTTTATCTCCAGTCCCAGCCCATTACTACTCATTATAGCGTGCACCTACACATGTTAGAACTCATCCCCAAGCCACAAGTCCATATTATGTAATGTTTTAATTATAACCCTAGTGTACAGTCATCCCACTTTAAAAGATAAAGGCATTTTGGATTTAGGAAGCAAATTGGGTCGTAAAACAGCTGTGGATTTTGCAAAAGTAGCAGTCTTTGTCAAATGGAGGATAAAAAAATGATTCTGGTTTATGGTTTGCTCTCAAAGATGATCCTCTGCGGAGATTCATTTCTGCAATTCAATTTTTAGCACCAGCAATATGGGTTGGGGATGTAATGATATTTTGTGAACATCAACCGTCTACAATTTAATGTAACATTTTCTTCAAATTACACAAAATGTCAAGAACAAGAAAAGGCACTGCAGGGCTAATACCTCCTCAAAGGAAGTGAAATAGAATCAAATAAAGTCAAGCTAAGATATATTTAAGGGAAAATGTTGCTGCAAAGATTAGATTGACATTTTAGTGTGAAATGTGGGCAATATTCTATCTACTTTGTTGCTGAAATGTGATGCAGTCAAATGTGAGGTTAAATAATGCAAAATAAGCTGATTTTAAATTAAGTTCCTGAAAAAAGTTATGGTGTACCATCTGGATTACCATGAATAATTCTGCTCTGTGTTATGGTTGCATTGGCTTATTTCAACTAAACCCTTATCCAGTTGGCCAAGTTTATAAGATTTTGGATCTTTTGCTAATTAGCAAATGCTGCCAGATTTGAACAAATTCAGTATAAATAAATTAGGGTTTCAGCAGCTGAATTAAAATCCGTTTTTTGGATGAGATTTGGCATTAATTCATGAAATGTTTGTGTTGATTGATGAGTATGACTACAATGAGGAAAAGCTGTTTCAAATTTAACATGAAGGAAACATTTGTGTGTATTGCATATTGTGCATTCACCATTTTCAACGTGTTTTTTGTCTTTACCTTTTCACAAATAAATTGCTTTTCTTACCCTCAGTTCTTCCAACCATACATCCCCTTTAGAAGCTGTCCGTGTGGCAACCGATCCACCATCATAACTCCGATTAACTGTAAGTACTTCAGGAATTAAGTGAAAATATTCAAAGTGTTCTTGAAAAAATCTGGAATCTTTTAGTTTAAGTCTAATTTCTGTTTCCTGATCAGTTCAAGTTCCCGTTTTATTAAACAACTGCATTAGCAAAATGGTGCCATTGCTTTTACATTAATTTAGGACTGTAATAGTGATCTAACTGATCTAACTCATTAACTTGGTTTATTAATGCATACACCCTAAGCCAACTCAAACACCTTTATTTATGTGCTAAAAAAACAGTCAGTAGAAAACTCTTACACCAGGCTCACACTGCATGCGGTCTGGCTCCGTTGTGGCTGCAGAGCGATATAGCTACGGCAGATGACTCACAGTGGTTACGGATGGCTTGCTGCAGCCACGGACTCTGCTGGCGAACTCCCGTAGGTTCATGCGGTAACTCGCCATTTTTGTAGGAAGTAGTAGTAAACAAACCCTCATTCTGCTGTGATTGGATTCACAACATTTCTTTTTCTGACTCGTATTCACACAATGGGCAAGCACCGATCATTTCTATTATATAAAGGCTTAAATGTACATTTTTGGCAGTGTAACATGGACAAATGTACTTGATGCACTTTACACTCGCTTGCATAATTTCCAGTTTTGGTTGTTTAATTTGCCCCAACTTAACAAAAAAGTGCTCCAGCTTGCTCCAGTGTTCTGCAAAAATTTGAAGCCAATGAAACGGATACGGAGCGCTGGAGAGGCCGGACCGCAGAGGCCAGATCAGACTGGATGCAGTGTGAGTGCCTCTCACATTTTTTAATTAGAAAAGACTTCGATATCCTCACCAGAGCTGGACCGCATGCAGTGTGAGCTCGGGGTTAGTCTTTGTGATGCTAGGATCTTCACTGATGTTCATCATCCACCACATTTTTTTTCTATAGGCATGGTGCGGGTGACGGGTTGTGACAAACACTTATACAAGTAAGGATGAAGTAGTTGAAAAGTAGGTGTGCCATATTGTGAGGATTCTGTGCTTAGTTTTTGTGATGCTTTTGTCATGTTCTGTTTTCTCTGTCAGACTCACTAGGTTTAGATTAATCATCCACAGCTGGCTTCATTTAATCTACCTCAGTGCATATAAGTGTCTGGTTTTCTGTTCATCATGGTCAGGTCATCTGCTCTGCGCTGTTTTGTCACTCCTTTGTGTTTTTATCATATTTTAGTTTGTTTATAAAACATTTTAAGATTCTGTCACAATCCTGGTCTCTTGTAGTTTGGGTCCTCCACCACCACAAGACGCATATGGATTTTTGCATGTTTTGCGCACCCCAGCCCCGCCAAAAAAAAAATGTAAGAAGAAATTCTATAGACTGCGCAAGGAGCCCAAGGTTCACACGGTGTGTGTCCCTTATGTGCCGCTTGACTGTTAAGAAATGAGGAAATTAGACAATCAGAGCACAGTTTGTGTGGACATCCTACGGGGGTCCTCTGGTATCTATGTATCACGTCATAGCCTGTGCGTGCGGTCAGTAAAGAACTCGTACTCTCACCTTACTACGGACTAGAGTGTGTTTTAAGTACACGAAACGACAGCATAACCTGTAAGTCATAATTGCGTGTAACTCACAATATCCTTACAAATACTTCAGTATACACTTACCACACGCACAGTAACGGTGCGTTTCATTTTCATTTTCTTGAGTTGGCCGTATAAGCCACAAGGGAACTGCAAGACTCACCTGTGCTCCCGTGAAGATGTGGCTGCTCCTCTCTTTTAGGGTCTCAGACAACCCTTAAACCCACGGCACCCGTACGGGTCAACCCCTGTAAGGGTGCATGTAATAAGGCTTTAACAAAACCAACACCAGACAAGTATAGTATAAGTACATCAAGCAGAAGGAACCTAAGCAGACTTCTGATTCAGCAGGTACCGGTTGGTTTAATAATGTATTCTTTGTCTGGTTTTAAACCCAAAACAGGATCTTCTGAGAAAAAAAGAGAACATCAGAGGAAGAAATATAGCTGTTGAAGACTTATTTTAATAACCCTCTCATACTCCATCCCATCTTCATTAATTTATGAAAAGTGTTTTCACCCTGTGAAGCTTTCCATTTCCTTTGAGCTGGTGTTATGGAAATAATAAGCTTTATTCTGGAAGAAGACTGATGCAAAATTTCTGAATCTTTAACTCTCCTGTGAAGAAGCTGAATCTTTACATTTTAGTTTAAAGGAAGGGAAATGTCTACTTTTGCAGAAACAGTGAACATCAGAAAAAGCAACAGTTAGCTGAACAATAGAAACAGCAAAAAACATTTTTAATACAACATGTGATAGTCCTTTGTGCCTCTTTCAAAACAACCACAAAGACTTGTTCAAAGCACAAAAGGATGTTTGTATTTCTTCCCCACAGGTTGTTCAATACAATGTGTAATGGAAGATCAGAGTCGGTGGCCTGCTGGGGGATTACTGAAACCTCTGGCTGAACCTCACACAAACAAATGAGCTTTTGGAACAACCAGCAACCAAAATCTCATTTATGTAAAACAAAACCTGTGTTGTTTTGACTGCCGCCAGAGGATAAACCTGCTTAAATGTGCCTTTTTCTAATGCCAATCTAAAATATGACAAAGATACAGTTGTGGAAAAATAAAAGCTAAAAACAGAATCTAACAAGTTTGAGATCCAGAAGTAATTTACCTAAAATCAAGAAAGTACTGTTTGTTATATCAGCACAAGCTTCATGCGTTCGGTTTGAGAGCAGGTGCTCTGACTCTTCTAACAACCTCCTGCTATGCGATGCAGGCTGTGAACTCGCACTACAAGAGGTTTGGCGAAATTTGAACCACAATTATCCATTGGGCAAAGTCTGCACTGGTCTGAACTTGTTAGAGACACTAAGAGTGACACAAAAAACTGTCTGTGTTTGAGGGGGATAGACTGGACCCGACCTGAGTTGCAGTCAGTCGAGCAGAATTGAATTTCTTTGGTCAGATCTTGACACAATCAGGCAGTGGGATCTGGTTACCGACCCGAATGAAAACGTGTTGGCAATAGGCAATAAAATGAAGTAGGTGGGAGACATGAAACAACATCGGAATGGGATAGGAAGAGGCAGCAACATCAAAACAAAGAATCCAGAGAGGGATGGTCAAACCGAGCCACAGAAATGGAGGAGACAGAAATGAAGTGGAAGGATGTTCTGCCATAATGTTGAGGCATAAAACAACCAGACAAACTTTGTTAGATTTATAGTCATACTTAATGTTATTTGGGCAGAGT
This sequence comes from Oryzias celebensis, assembly GCA_014656515.1. NCBI lineage: Eukaryota > Metazoa > Chordata > Actinopteri > Beloniformes > Adrianichthyidae > Oryzias > Oryzias celebensis. Next base: position 28,271,674 of record BNCR01000012.1, on the reverse strand, counting down.
TTAACATTGATAGATTGGTAACGAAACTATCTTTACTTAGAGAATTGATTTCACTCCAAGAAATCTTTGGTGTCTTTTCCTTTAAAACAAATTCTTTGGTGGTTAACAAAATGGATTTCAGTTTACCATCGCTTTTCTAATTTTATTAAAAATGTTATGTTATGTTAACAGATTCTTTCAAACTCGTTTTCAAGTGGAAGAGGTATGGTCTTCTAACATGCTCACTCTTAATGAAGAGAGTGGTGGCAATAGGATCTCTGACCCACCCGGACCAATCACTGCTTACTAATATGTCTGGCTCCAACATGGCGGTGTCTGTATTACTAAACAATAAATAAATAATGATGAATTAATTGAATTAACTTTGTTAAAGTCAGAGAGAAACCATTTTCTATTGGTGATGTCACTCTCATTCCAGTTCTCATGTACAGTCAATCTAATTTTTACTGTGAATCTATGGAGTTTCATTGTGCATAATTGTCCTCAAGTGACACGTTTCGGTTGTTGTTTTTCTAGTATGAGGTCAGTCAGTGAAGAGCCTTCATAGCATTCACATTTTAACTGCATTTTCTGATGCAGTTTGCATGAATTTCCAGTGTTCCTCATATTTTCCATGAGACTCCAGTTAGAGTATTTTCCTCCGCAGTCAGATAATCTCTGTAATTAAGTTTTGTAAACGTTTGAGTGGAGACGAAGCATCTCCTCTGTTCTGCATCAGGTTCATTGGATGTCATTAACCTTTGATTGAATGCCAACGTGTACAAGAACTCGAGGGTGTAGAATCATCTGGAGAGATTGATTTCCTTTTGAGCAATTTCAAGCTTACTTCAGAAATCAAAATATTTCTTTTTTTAAATTATTTTCATATACATTTTCTATCCATAAAATGTACAGTGCAGCATTTTAGACAAAAACTTTGCAGAAAAAAAAAGTCTAATTAGCTTTGAAAGTCAGATTGTGACCTCAAGAGACAAACGAGCAAATCCCTATGATGCTTGAAAAAAACCTGTTTACAGAAAAATAATTTAAAATAGAGAATTTCTATGTCTCAGTTTGAAGGACTATGTTATTAATGTATTAATGTATTAATGTTATTAATGTAAAGCAAATCACCCTGCAATGCAGAGCACCAACCCCTCAACGCAGCGTGGATGTGACCTTTCATGCTAACTCACTGTGCTTCGTTCTTGACAAAGAGACTTGCATCTAAACAAGGCAGCCTGTGATTACCATATGAAATACTTTACCATTTACCACTTAATTGTGATCAGACTAATCCACAGTGGGAGAAATTAATAAGTGCTCTCAGAAAGCCCTGCAAATCAAGACAATTCCTTTGCATAATTAAATATGCTAATTAAGAAGAAGGTGGAATGAATGCGCCGCCACAGCGCGAGCTCAGGATTAGAGCAGCAAAACAATGGGGTAGAATTTGCCAGAGTCTCCCGTTGGACGCTTGATGCCTATTGATGCAAACCTTTTCTGTTTTTGTTTTCAAGTGAAAGCTGGAATAGGGATCTGTATTGTCACTTCGCTCACGAGGATCACATGTTTGAGATTAAAACAACAACAGAGGCAGTGATTAAAACACAACAACTTACATCAAGTCAGTGAAAAAAAAAAATTTTTTCTAAAGCAAAGTTTTATTAGAAGAGCAGGAAGTATCATGTCATCTATGTTTAAGTCCATTTACATGGAAGAACCAAAATCTCTATGCAAAAATATGTCTACAAATCCAAAATTGTTCATTTTAAAAATAAAATATTAATTTAAATGCAATATGCAATAAAATGCAAATTTATTTCTATCATTTGTTGGGTGTTTTTCAACCCAGATGCACTAAAAATGTACAATTATGTTTTGCAGAGGACCTAAAAATGCCAGGTTCACCCAGCAGAACACATCACTGGCCAAAACCTGATGTTCTTTTTGCTTAAAAAAAACTAGCAACCCTGACAGTTACAGTTTTTCCCATTTCAAAATGTATGAAAGTTGTTTTTTTTTTTTTTTTTTTTTAACAATTCTGAACGCTTTTGTCAGTTTTAAAAGCAATAAAACGTTTTTGGTCCATTTTAAGCTTATCATGTTCACTAAAACATTATTTTGTACTGGCGACCGTAACAGTTACCATTTATTCACGTTTTTAATTTTTGATAACATTTGTTATGATTCTGAAAACTTGTCTAATGTCTAGTTATAATTATTACTATTTTTTTCCCTCATTTAGGTTTTACATTACAATTCTGAACAAATTGCGTCAAATATTAATTGTAAAATGTGCTGTATTTAAGCAGCATAGGATAGTGATGGGCGATACTGAAAATGTGGGTATCAATCCAATGGCAATTAATTACAATTTTAGTTTTACTCATACAATACCCCCAGCATCAAAAAAATACTACATCTAGTATTTTATATGAGCATATAAAGGACAGAATCAAGTCTTCTAGGAATGGAACAAACAAATTGGTGACATATTGCAACATCTATTTTTTTCCATTCTTCAAGAATAACCTCTTTTAGGGCCTGGATGCTGGATGGAGAGTGATGCTCAACTTGTTGTTTCAGAATTCCTCACAGGTGTTCCATTGGATTCAGATCAGGAGACAAACTTGGCCATTCAATCACCTTCACCCTGTTCTTCAGAAATGCAACAGTAGCAAATGTCCAAGTGTGTTTTGAATCATTGTCGTGTTGGAAAAATGCACGACGACCAAGTGCACGGAGTGATGGCATCATCTTCTCCTTCAGTTTAGAACAGTTTATTGTTGAGATTATGATACCATCAATAAAAATGCAGCTCCTCAACACCAGCAGCACTCATGCAGCCCCACATAAGGACACTGCCACCACCATGTTTCACTGTTGGCACCATGCATTTTTCTTTAAAATCATCACATTTGTGATGCCATACAGTTTTAAAAGCATTAATTCCAAAAACAGTGATCTTTGTCACATCATGTCAGAGTCTAGCAAATTCTACGTGTGCTTTTTTGTGCATGTGCTTTAGGAGAGGCTTCCTTTGTGGACGATACCCATGCATACCAATCCACTGCATTGAGCGCCGTATGGTGTCACAGGAAACAGTCACTAAAGTTTGGTTTTCTACTGCTTTAGCTAACTGCAGTGAACTTTCATGATGATTTTCTTCAAACCCTCTCATTAGAAGACGCTCCTGATGAGATGTTAACTTCTGTGGACGGCCTGGACGTCTCTGTAAGATGGTTGCACTTCCACCTTTCTTACATTTTTGGATCGCTTTTGCTGCAGTATTTTGACTTATATGTAAAGCTTTACTGATCTTGTAGCCCTCACCTTTTTGTGTAAATAAATGATTTCATTTCTCAGATTTTGTGACATTTCTCTTCCATACATATCCAGCATTACATGCAGACAAAGTCATCACAAGAATGTATTTGAATCTGCAGTGTCCTGCAACAATCATGTGGAATTGAAAAAAGCTATTTTTTTTTTTTGGAATCTACCTCAATATCATAATAACACCTCTTCATTAAAAATAAAGTCGTTTCAAATTTGTTTAAAATGATTTAGACAAACATAAATCTTGTAATTTCAAGTTACTCATTAAGGCAAATAATAAAAAAAGGAACCTATAAACCAACAAACAGATAATGTAAATAAATAACTGACAAAAATGTGAAGAAGTACATTAATAATTTCATGTTAATACAATCATTATGTAATGATTTATTAAAAAAAAGCTCTTTTCCATCTAGTGATTTGTATGTGTTTATCTCTGGGCAGGAATGCAGGCCTCCAAATTAGAAAGTTCTAAAACCTTTCCTTTAACTTGCAGAATTTATTGTTCGACTGTTTTTTCCTTTACAGTTCATCTATGCACAGTAGTATAGTGGTTAGCACTCTCAGCCTCGTGCATAAATGGCCTTCCTTTGGGAACTCCAGTTTTTCCCACAGTTCAAAAGCATGCTTCATTGGTTAACTGGTGATTTCACTTTGTCTCTAGGTGTGCATGTGAGTGTGTGTGATTGAGTAGTGATAGACTGGCAAGCTGTCCAGGTTGTACTCAAACTTCACCCAACAGTGGTTGGGATAGGCTCCAGCAACTCTGACCCCCAAAGGGATAAAGCTTGTTTGGAAATTTGATGGATGGAACTTTATCTCCTACAGACAGATGCATATTTTATATCAGGGCATATTTGTAAGAATTGGACGACAGCAAACTGTCAACTCCTCTGTAAGACTGGAATACAAGGCATACAGATAGTTTACGATTTTTGAACGAAAAAGATATGATCTGATCTCCTTTGATATCATCATGAACAGACTCTGTCACAAGCAAAAAGGAAGAAAGAGTTTTGCTCCCAGGTTGCTCCAAAATACTTTGCTTTAGACATTTCACATTCTAAAAATGCAGTCCAAAGGCATGAAGTCAATTTGTGAATGAAAAATAGTTTAAGTGAAACAGTTTTTCTTATAGAACTATCATTAGAATGTATTTAGTAAACACTAGAACATCTGTTTACATTAGTAAACACAGTTATAAATCAGCACAGACATGTGGTTTTTTAACATGCACGTAGAGGTCAAAGTAATTGTCATCCCATTTTTCACTCGTGATTCAATGTTTCTGATCCAAAAAGCTATTTTCAATGTGTGCCAATAACATTGAAGAATTCATGATGTTTTCTTTTTAAAATTCACTTCTGTGACCTTTTAGAACAGAAAATAACCCAAAGAGAGAAATAATTAACTGCAGGCATTTGATGTAATTAATGAAAATTACCAGATAATCCATAATTAATGTGGAAGCATGAGGAAAACTCATTTCCAACTCGAGCTATGTGATTAGAATTACAGAGGAGGCACTTAGCTGTGGAAAATGAACTTTTGGAGAAAATAATGTGGAGCCTTTGTTCATCAATGTCTCATATTTTCAACTGATGGTAGAGGTGACAGTGACAGCTGTAAAACAAACACAGTTCCTACGTAATTCCTTTTAAATATGATCATTTGTGGTGTGGCTTCTTCAACAAGTTATTTTATTATGGTAATTTAAGACCCACTCTCATGAAAATTATGTTTTTGGTCTTTTAACATGTTCTTGTAGCATTATTCTGATAATGCAGAACAAGAAAATGAAGCTCAAAATTGCATTTCTGAGTATTTTTTATTAAAATAAGTGTGAATCAGGACCAGACACAACATTGCAGTTTGAAAAAGGTCATATTTGAGATGTAGAAAATATGATTGGTGAGCCACAAGCTGCATGCTCTGTTCTATTCTGATGCATCCAGTTGTAGAAGAATATATTCATGTTTGTCTTTTCCTTGTCTGAGCTGTCATCTGGCTCAAAAGTGTACAGCTGGATAGCTTTGATATTGCTTGCCATGTTTCTTGCACCACTAATATTAGGTTGGAGGTGTGTGGGGCTTTAAGCTAGCTAAAGAGAGTGTAAACAGAGAGCTCTCTGCAACTAGGAGGGAATGGGGCAAGGTTGCTCCAGACCAACAGTCCTGCTCATGACTCAGAGGTGAAATTCTTATGAACTTATGAACTGCTTTGCAAAAACTATTTTCTAGAAAACAACACAGATTTATTTATTTATTTTTGTTTTGGCTAAAAATTGCATCATAATTTAAATACCATTGGGAACACTTTTAAATTGATAAAAGAAGATGATTGGAGTGGGTAGACAGTATATCATATATCCGATTAAAGTAAAACATGATTTCCTGACAAAACCTGCTTTGCAAGCCTGTTTTCCAGTCCTTGACTGACAGCTGTCTTTGTGAAAACAAACTGTTGTGCAGCTTCTGTCGTTACTCAATCATGTTTTAGACGTTCCCTTTTGTCATGTCGACAGGATCTGATTCCCTGGGTTGAGGCTAAATCTTGCAAAACTTTCATGGATATTTTATGGCTTCCTCTCAAAACAGAACATGCCGTTTCTGAAACTAACAATCAGAGAAACGAGTAAAGAAGAAAAAAAAACGAAACTAGTTCAGCAAATCAATGAGTTTCCCGGAGAACATGGAAGCTCCACAGAGTGATTTTCAATAAGAAGGAGATGGATGAATATGCTGAATGGCAAATGGCTGCTGGACCCATTTGTTTTGAATCCTTTCTGTGAAATTAAATCCTCAACTGATTATGAGAGAATGGCATTACATGGCTGAGGAGGCAGGGATGGAATTGTGAAACAATTCCAAATGTAGAGGAGAAAAGTGTTTTGCCATAGCTGTTGGAAATAATAATTCATGCTGATGCCTTCACCCTGTGCACAATTGTCTGCCTGATATAAGTCGTTCAAGAAATGGCTTTTATGATTGCAGCTAATGTTGGTGTTCATCGCTCGGTAGTTTGACTATAATCTTTGCAGTTTTATTTGTGCTTTTTCTGAGTCAAGGTTAAGATCCTGTGTGATAAAATCCACGTGAATCTTTGGAACATCAGCCAAGCATGTTTGTTATACAGAAAAAGTCCAATTTCAAGTTGTTGTAATTGCTTTCTTATCAAGTATATCTGCTTTTGCTTGGACTAAATTTCCAACAGACTGGTAAATTTACCGGCAGCGTTCTTGTTTCCCTCTGCGGTGAACCTGCCAGCATCTCGGCTCCTAAAATCCAGCCAGCAGGCCAGCATGTACATGGAAAGAGTTCAGTGTTAATCTGATTATTGTGTTGAGATAGGGATGCCTGAACTACAGTCATCTGAGTAGAGCATTGCTGTTATTGATTAGCTGAGCAAACATCAGATGGAGACACCAAACATTTACACAGAAATGCACACACAGACACACAGGCTGCTTTTGTGAGCAATGGCAGATGGTGATCAGATAGACTTGCATGGAATAAAAGCACTCTGCTTCATTTTCGCACTCCTTTTTCAGCCAGACTTACAACATTTGTCTGCTCCACCAACAAAGATGTCCTCTATTAAACAAACAATTCAATCATGATGAAGTTAGAGCCCACTGTTTAAGAATTTCATCCAATTGCTGTGTTTTTTTCAAGAATAAAAATTGTGTTTTGGGTTTTTTAACATGTTCTTCTTCACTATTAGTTTTCCAGAAGTCTCTTTATTGATGCTTACTAGATTGATGAATATAGACCACAATGCATTGCGTTTAAATGATTTTTCAAGTGAAAAAATGCATATTAATTTAAGTTTTGTAAATCATCCAAGTTTTTATCTTCCAAAAACAATGGATTCATGAATAGTCTTTTGTAAAATACATATATCAGGTATTTGCTTTAGGAAATCGGTTACGTCAAACTTGTCATTAAAAAAAAAAAAAGTAATTATTGTGTCCAAATTGCTTTTAAAATCCGGGGCACTAATAGTCCTGCACTATACATACATATATATATATATATATATATATATATATATATATAAATATGGCTTTTTAGTAGTGAGATAGTAGAGAGGGAATTTGGGCACAGCCTTTGTCCTAGACATTGACTGTATTTAGAGATGGACAAAGCCAGGAGTGACAATTCAAACAGAAGTCGGTCTGAGTCAACGTTCCTATGGCAATTACTGTCGCCGCCAGTCATGAGTACGCTTGTCGGAAGTCCAGTCCCCTTCCACTGAAAGCAGCTCAGGAAAATCTGTCAAACAAATGTGTAAGGTGAGGGCCAGCAGGCACCATGCACATGCTTTTACTTAGGCATCTGATTGGTCAGTTTTTAACTGCAATAACTTGCAATAAAGATGAGTAATGAAAATATAAAAAAAAAAATTTTTTTTGGCCTTGGCTGAAAATAGCATAATCATAACAAAAGACCACTGGGAACACTTTTTTTTTTTTTTTACTTTTTTTTAATGTGTCCTGTCCAACAGTTGAGCAATTAGATTTGAGCTGAGAGCCTCTTGCGTTTGACAAGTTTTACTGTTACAATCGGGGGTTATAAATCTTTGGACACACAAAGTATATATTCGTATAAACCCCCTTTGTAATTTAAACTAAGCTTAATATATATTGATTATATTTGTAACTTGTCTATTTTTTTGGACCAGTCAGAAAAGAAGAAGGGGGGAACAAAGAGAGGGGCGATGGCACAAAAGACAGGGAAAATTGGGTGGGTAAAAGGAATTGGAGGATGATTCCGGGGGGTGGGGGGCAGTCATAAAACAACAGACAACAAGATGCCGAGAGGTTATAATCATTATAATCAGGTGTGACTGTTTGTATAAAAATGGCGGGGCCTGTCCACACACTCAGATGTTACAAACATACCTGTTGGCTCCAAGAGTCTTCACTTACAAACCTGTCAACATGTACACAACACAACCACAGTTCACACACATACCCCTATGCATACAAACCGACACATGTAAAGCACTTCTTTCTGTCATGCCAACTAATAGTGAAAACGTGAGTCAAGACTTGTGCTCAGGTGAATGCTTATATTCAGCTGAGCTGGATGATGGAATGTAAAAATAGACAAGGGAGGGAAAGTTCCCGGCCATTACTTGTCTTTCAATGGACCCATGGATCAGTAAAAAAATCCCTTATCCTGGCCTGAAGCAGAAAACGGAGACACTGAAACATGATGAGTCAGCCAAAATAAACAAAAAAAACACAGAGGTGAATGAACAATGCAACCTTAAACAGGACCATCCAAGCTGGTAACCAAAAAGTATCTTCTCCCTGAATGCAAAACAACCCAAAACATGAACTCTGAAGAAAAATACGGAAGCAGAGGGGCAACACCCAGATGTATAAAACCAGGGTGTCAGCAGAACTACTGTCATAGTCAGCTAATTGCAGATGCAGAACCCCAACGAGCGTTCACAGGAACACAAGGTGCAGCAGAAATAAAGAAAGTGCTGTTGGTGCAGACGAAGAAACGTATTTATAGAACTCAACGGCTGGCTCAACCTTAACATCAAAACAAAACACATGACAGACGACCAAACAACGGAAAGCAGAAGTGATCCACGGAACAGGGTCAACAAGAACAAGAAAGTGACTGAATCTAAAAAAATAAATACTGAAGCATCTCTTAAAGTCAAAACAAATATGTTTAAGTGACTGTAGCCACACTAAATGTAATTTTGGCACAATAAATAATTAGCATTAGAGGCTTTTACCAAGTTAGAAGTTTAAGGGCTTCTCTGGTACTTGGGTACTGTTCTGGACATGTTAGTCACTCCAGGGCTCATGTTCACACACAGTTTTGACCATTCTCAAAAAAGGTAAAGTCATTGACTGTAGAAAACTGGAGTGAGGGAGTGTGACGTCACACATTGAAAAAATGACTTGCGTCCTGCTCCAACGAAATTAAGTCAATTCATTTGCCCTTTTCAGAGCTACCAGCTAATGTTTTTAACTCGATTGCTACATGAAGTGTCTGTGTTAATCTCATTTTGCAATGCATGAAAGAAACAGAGGATGTTGAGAGATCATGTTTATTTAGTTTGAAGATTTCTAAAAAAAAAAGGGTAATCACATCCTCCATGTTGGGGTTCATGGGATCATTCATTACCTCAAAAGGAATACAGCAGGTTAAGAAAATAGATGGAAGTTCCGGAGGAGAACTATCTGATTGATTCTCCATATTGGGTATGTTTACGACCTGCTGTCAATGAAAACGTCAGATGCCTAAAGATGAGTCCCTGATTGGTTGACGTCAACCTCACCAAAGTTTGAAATATCAACTCTGGCTATTGACTTAATGTTGAAACCGGCTGTCTTTGCAGCTTGAATTGCTTTAAGAAACAGCTTTAAGCAACAGGGCAAGTAAGGCGGAAGTACGTACGATGCAGGTGTGTCTGGAGTTTTCTTTTCTTTAACCCCCTGGAATCCTGCGCACCCTGTTAGTGCTGTTCAAGTAAAAGGTGTGCGTTACTTACAAGTAGCTTGACTGTTTGAAATGAGGAAATTAGACAAACAAAGCGTCATTTTTGTGGCCGTCCTACGGATTCTTACGTATCACATGTATACTCCGTGCAGTATTTGAGGAGGGTCAACAAGGAGCAAGTAATTGCACCTTAGTAACGGTTACAGTGTGGCAAAAGGACATCGTAGGATAGCATCACCTGTACGTCATAAGGGAGTGGACTGGCTAAAGCCTTACAAATTAACTACATGGACCTGGACAACCCAAAAACCCACTGAATTACATATAAACCCCTGTACGGATACATATGACAAAAGCATTAGCCAGTGCTTCTATTTCAAACATATTTTTCTCAATTTTGTTAAAAAATGACTGACTTGTATTTTCTGTGTTTCTGTGTCAGTTAAGATGGATGCACTGCAGCTAAAGAGGTGCTGGACAGAGTCAGGGCTAAATGGAAGACTGGCTACTGATAGATAGAGATTCACTTTCTCTTCTTAGGGAGGGGAAGTGGCCATTAGTCAGGGACGTAATCTAATCAATGTTGTTGTGCACAGTGGCGCAGACAGGCACAGCACATCGCTGAGCACTATTACTTAGTCATGTTCTCATTCAGGGGAAAAAAGACGGGCCCTTACTGACCCAAATTGCAGCGATGCACAGGTGCTAAGACAGCTATAGATGACGGAAAGAGCACAGAAAGATGAGCATAGCTTTCTAGGGGTGTGGCCTATTTTAAGTTTCATAGGCAGTTAATCCAAGCAAAATACTTCGTAGCAGGCAGTGGTTTTATCAGCAAGCACTCATGCAAGGATCCGCCATCATTTTCCTGCTGTGCTGCTCTCTGGTCTGGGGCTCCTTGCATGTGGTGATAATCTCTGACCAGCCTGCAGGAGGAAAAGCGAGAGATGGGAGATGAAAAGCATGGAGAGCAGCACTTTGATGGCTGACTGACACAACTTCAGCTGGGTTCACAGTGTTTCACACTTCATAAACTTTTGGAGCTATGGAGCCAGAGGGAGTATGGTGATTAGATGAAAAAGATTAAAGACCAAAAATGCTATTAGTTCATCTGTGTTCTTATTCCTGATAGCATGCATCATTAATTCATACGGTTTCTCTGTTTTGTGTTGCACCTCTCATTTCCTGGTTTTTCCAAGAAGAGGAAACAAAAACTTGAATTCGTTGTTTAACTTTAATGAAAACCAGACACTGTCTACATAATAGTTATTTTAAAGCATTAAATGATGTATGATAATACATTTTACAGCCAGAATAAAAGTAAAAGTGAAGCAAGATTTGTGGTTTTAATCTATTTGCTTTCCATTTAAATAATATAAAAGAAATCATCTTTCCTCCGCAAGGAGGGGAAAAAAAATTGCAAAACGTATATTATGAGGGACTTGACGTATGCTTCTCATCATCTACCACAAACCACCATTCTCTTTATTAAAAGGTCAAAGCCCTCATAAGGTAAGGTCTTGTGTTTTTTGATAGTCAATTTATTTGGAATTACACGGCATCAGATTCCTCAGAGCTCTGCAATATCACTAGGAGCACATTTATAGGATTGGTAAATCACCAGGGCTTTTTCATAGCCCACTCCCTCACTGATTTGGAGCCTCAGTGGTGCCAGAACTGTAGTCTCCTGTCTTTTAGTGTGCATGTCAAGTCCAGATGTCTGATCCACAAATACTGTCACTGTTAAAGTTAATTACTTAAAGTTTAGGTAAAAAAAAGTTCATCCAGACAAAGAAGGAAGTTTAAGGTGGATCTAACATATTAAACATTTAGGAGGTTAATACTCAGAGGTGAATTGAAAATGTTTCTTAAAAAAAACGACAGACTTTTGGATTTTTGCTAAAAATTGCATCATCATAATAAGATCACTGAGAACACTTTTACAAAAGAAAAAAAAATGTATAGTTGGGATGAGACTTTAACCCAGCAGTCTTTTAATAATGATTATTCAATTTTTAGCCAAAACCTGTCATTTTTTGGGACATCGTTTCCACAGAGCAGCAGGAGTTAATAAGAAATTTGTCCATTAGTTGTGGGTTGGATGGTTGGAAAAGGAGCAAATGCGCCCTCCCCTCCGTCGTCAAAAAACTGCCACAAAAACATGTTAAAAAAACACTACTTTCATTGGAGCAGATCTTTAAATCTGTAAGCTAATGATATTGTAACGGTTTTGGAGCTAAGTCCAAGCAGCAGGAGACCTGCCTCCTTCTTTATGTTTAATGTAATCTTTAATGTCATTATTTATGTTGCTGTATAAAAACTTAGGTCAAGCAGCGGGGGGCAAAAGGGAGAGGGAGTTAGAGGGGGCGGAGCCGACCTGGTTATGCTCTCTGGTTTTTATGCGTGCGCAGGCTGTGTCAGTTGTAGCGTTCAGTGTTGTGTTTTACAAAGACCAAATAAAGCCGAGCGTTCAACAATCTAGGACTTCAGAGCCTCCTTTCAGCCATTACAATATGTTGTGTTTTCAGCTGCATTATCCAATATGTCAGATGAGACTGAAGCATTGGACAGTCACGCGTTAGTACAAAATCTTTTATTTTTGGCCCAAAAAGCAAACTCCAAAGCTTTCACAAAACAAAGTCTGACTGAGGCTAATGCCTCTTACTGCGCTCAGCGATGCAATAAGCTTGTTCACAGTGTTGTCATAGACAGAGGAGATCAAATCTTTTTCTTGACTAATGGGTCCTTTCCCTCCCCAAGGAGTTGATAAATCCATAGCTGATGCACTTCAGTTTCACTATGAGACCTAACTTTTATCTGATTTATGTGTTCACGCAGGGCAACTGACTGGGACAATCATGAAATTGGAAGCCATGGAGCAAAAATCCATCTTCTTTATCAATGTGATGAAAAGTATTGTTCATGAAAAGTGACCTGCAAGACAGTGCTGACATATCAAAAATCAATCTAATCCATCAAAACAAAAAAGGTGTGAAAGGTTAGTCTTTGTAAGTTTATTAGATGCAAAACCAGTCACAAAGTTTAAAATCATTTCAATGTAAAAAGAAATTCTTAAGGAAATGTTTTTTGACAAATGGAAACTGTGGGACTCAAGTCCCAAATGATTTGTTTCTGGAGAATACAGCATCATAAGTGGATCATGCAAATCAATTGCTGCCTTATTGCTTTGAAAGCTTGAGCATGTTGGCTCTCAGCACCACTGAGCCACTTGAGGATTCCTGAACAACTGCTTTGCCGTTTACCCCAGAATAGAAGTGGTAATTATTCCTCCACTGTCTCTGGAGAATTACTCTGAGTCACTGCTACGTGTTCAAATGGTTCCAATAAAGTTGCAATTGTGCTGACAGAAAATGGATAGCAGCAAAGAGCAGAAGGAGTGGTATGCAGTTATTTTAGGGCAAAACTAACAATTAGTTCTAAAATGTTGGGTTAAGACACAGATCCTGTCTTTATGGTGAGGGTCAGAACACATACTTTTGTTGTAAGTGAACCAAAACCAGGTTTATGTCTTACTACAAGTGACATATTGTAAGTTTCAAAAATGCCAAGTGAACTTTTATTTCCAATATTTGTCTTAGATTCCAGCAACTGCAACCAAATGACTGACACAACAGTATCATGGTTAGAAGTGCCTGTGTTTTCATTTCACACAGAAACCTTGGTGCTGTTGAAGGCCAGTTACCTTTCAATCAAAAGACCAGGTTCCTGTCTTGCCGGAAGTGTTGGTGTGTGGTTGTCCAAATCTGCTTCAGCGGTTACGTTAAGCATCATACCCCAATAAAAATTACATAAAACCAGAATGGAAAATATAAATACACATTCAGTTGCATTAGACTGTTACTGAAGCCGTTCTTCATTCTATTCATAAGTGGACGTTAAAAAACATTAAGAGCACAAACTGTACATTTTCATAAGGGATGTGAGAAACAGTGGCATTCAGCTTCAGTTTTGTAGTGTTACCATCTGCCGGGCCAGAAAACAATCGCGCTGGTATATTTTTAAGTTAAGATTTAGGAGGTGTAAATAGCCCAATAGACAACAGCTACATACCACAATGCAATGAATAATAGCAAAACGGAGCATGGACAATTTCTAACTTTGAAGTAACGCACATTTGGTTGGTACCCAGTCAGTGGTAGTATGACAATCTTTTTCAACATATTTATCCATCTTCTGAACCAGCTGAATCCTTTTTGTAATGGCCAAAGCTTGTCCCAACTACTGTTGGGCGAAGGCAGGGTACATCCTGGACATGTCAGCAGCCCATCACAGAGCAACACAACCACACACACTGTGGGAGGAAATCAGAGTGCCCAGAATAAAACCATATGTGCACAAGGAGAACATGGAAACTCAACTTAGGAAGGTCCAGGCTGGGATTTGAACCAGGACCTTCTCACTATGAGGTAAGAGCGCTAACCACCACACCACCCAACAGCTGGGACATAACTATTTAGAACAAAAATTGACTGTCAATAGAATGAAAACGGTCAAATGTTCTTTAGCTTTTTTTGACTGTAACTCTATTTTTAATACCAACTCAGTGGCCTTGTGGAAAAGTGTCCACCATAAAGGTGCATTCACACCAAACTCGATTTTCATGGCAGAGACCGCCAGTTTCAATGTTGAGTCAATGGTGTTGATGCAATCTGAGGTCCTGCAGCGTGATTTGTGCAGCCTGCGTGGCACAAAGGTCTGGCAACAGAGCGATTTGAGAAGCGCAGCGCAAAGTAAGCGGCGGGTGCAGCGGTCCAGAGTGAAAAACAAATCTAAACTTTGGGAAGCTCACTGCGTCGTGTCAACCAATTAGGGCCTCAACTTTGGGCACATGACGTTTTTAGTGACAACGGCTAGAATACACATCCAATATATTCAGTATGGTGGATCGGATCTCCTGAACTTCCATTCTTTATCTTAAGCCGCTGTATCCTTTCGGGGCAGCGGGGTTTCCCGACCCTGTCCCAGCTACGTTGGGCGAAGGCAGGTAAACCCTCACATTATAATCTGGTCAATTTACATATTTTTAGACAACATGCTTCCCAAGAAAGCACAATGTTCTGTCCCCTCCATATTTTTCTCAGCATCAACTCCAATTCATTAATACACAGATCTCTGAATCGCTGTGGTGCTATCCAAGCCATGATGAGTTAGGTGCAGCATAAATACTATGGCATCTCCCCATTTGGACCCAGGGTGGCTGGGATCATCAGATTAACGTCAGGTCATCACTGGGTCCCCGTTCCATGTCAACAGCCCTCATTGAGTGCCCGAGCTGCTACCGTTCGATTTCAAACAATCGGACAGTGGCAGTGGGATTGTAGCATTGGGCAGAGGGGTGGGAGTCTGAAATTAACCGATTTTGGGGACCTTGGAAACTCTCCTATCAGTCAATTATTCCACTGCTGGCTTCCTACCAACCATCTGTCACTGTCCTGTTACTGCACAACCTCCAAATGTGCCTGGCCAGCCACTGACCAATGACAAAAAAAAAATCATCTGGTTGGCATAAAATCTTTATTTTTTTTCTTAAAACCTCAGTGTGTAAAAATGCGACTGCCACCTCTAGATTACAAATACCGTTGTGTGGCCACTTGCCGATTTTGCTGAAAAACTTGTGTTTAGGTTGCTGCATGGTGGCATTTTGGAATTTGTGAACATGGTCTGAAGTATGTAGGGAAGTTTTACTGCCTTAAGACATCTATGATCTTATTTTGTGGATTTCACATATTGATGGTTATTTTTAGAACATTCATTCATCTTCTAAACCGTTTTATCCTTTTCGGGGTCAAACTCATGGCCATTCTTTTTACAACATAAAACTCACAATAAACGAAGAAACACTGTATTCCAACAAAATACACAGATTTCCTCTTTCAGTTCTCTGCAGAAACGGAGCTTTTGTTCTCCTTTTACAAAGACCAGATGCTCTCTTATGATTTCCTGTCACCTTTGTTTACAAATGTTGCGACAATAAAAAGGATGCACACGTGCAAAGCCTGTGTAAATGCTTAGGTTTATAAAAAAATCTGGTTATGGTTTAAAAACACACATATACAGTGGTTAAGGACTGCATAATGTTCTGCGTTGTGGTAGCTGTCATGTCTTTACACAGCCCTGGGTTACATCGCGCAGTATTATTCAAGGAAGTTATACTGCTTTCTGCTGCAGCCTCCAAATGGATTTCTCTTCCAAAACATTGTAGTAAACAACAGCGTAAATATTGTATGAGCTGTGTTGTTCAGCCTGAGGACATTCTGCACAAAGCCAGAAGTAATGTAGCAATGTAATAGTAATGAGAAATTTCGTACAAAGGCCATTGACTTTCTGCAGCACATTAATTGTAGACTAAGTTTGGTTCCTCTACTTACGACAGCAAAAAGCCTTTTTTTCAGAGTTACTCCACTAATTTGAATTGCAGCAGCTGAAACATAGGGGTCTGTATTCTTTCACTCTATTCAGTCCTCTGAACCCACAAACAAAACCACTAAAAGTCCCTAACAAGCACGAGTCATGCAGCTATTTACACATAACTGTAAAGCATGTGGTTCCTGATGAGAGAGCGTGCTGAGACTATCCTGTGGAGTGATAAGAAAGTGAGGAACACAGATTAAATGGGTTCAGGGTTCAGCCAGAGGGTTCAGCCTAAGCTGCTCTCATTGGTCACTGTCAAGCAGCAAGTCCTTTTTCCTAACTGTTCTTTAGTCTACTGCAACCTGCCTCAGGGATCTATTTAGGACAGAATAAAAAACAAAGACATTCTCTATTTTTTTAAACAAAACATGTTTTATTACATTTGATAAAGACAGGGAAAAAACTTATATCAAAAGCAAGCAGCGGCGTAACGTGATGAATTTTATTGTGAAAAGGTTGCCGTTTGTTGATGGTGAGTAAGACAAGAAAAGAGAAGACATGGAACTCATTTCAACTCCTTTATCTGTCCTTTTGAGGGAATTTCTCTCTTTTTTTTAGTTTGATTGTTCAGCCACCCCCCACACCAACATTTGATTTCTTATAGCATAAAATGTCAAAATCTGCTATATCGATTTGATTCGTCTGTGTATTTTATTCTGAGTGTATTTAATTTTATCAAAGATGTTTGTAAATTGTTTGTACTAAGAGACTCTAGTTTGAGTTTCACTGTTGAATCGTATTTAATTTTTTGGCTTCTAGCATTTGTTGCGTGTTTAAATTAATGTGTTCTAATGATTTTTATGCGTTATGAACTTCTCTTGCACATTTCCATTTGCTTTTTTCACTTCATTACTACCTTTGTCCTGATTTAGGATTCCATTAGCATTTATTTGAATGACATATATCATGCAAAATCAAGTTTTTTAGCTTTTTAATGTGTTATAATGTTAATTCCTCACTTAAAAAAAACCCCATAGCGGTATTTTGATCCATTCATGCATGCCTGAGCATTCCTGTCCAGCCCCTAGCTTTTTAAAAAGTGTCTGTTTCTATTGATTTTGCTACTTGCATTTGGTGTATTAAATGTTTTTTTTTAGATAACACTACATAATTTTCCACCTGCAAGCTTCCAATTTCCAGCAAATTAGTTCAACTCTTTTTTACCAGTAAAAATAGTTGTTGCTGAGTTTGCATTTTTTTTAAAGTACCAGAGAACCATTTGAAAGCCCCTAAAGATCAGCAGGTCCACTGAATTGAAAATCTGTTGAAAGGCAGCCAAATCTGCAAGGCTTTGAGAGGTCTAAGAACAGCCTTCACTTCCAAAGGGATTCAAACAAAAGTAGAAGTTTGGCTTCTCAACAATGCACTTCAGAAAGGCAGAAAATCAATGACTGAGCAGGATTTACAGTTTTTATTTTGTACAGTTTTCAGATCATAAAAATGTATATTTTGACGATTGTTTCCAACTGAAATAAAGTCCAGGGTCTGGTTTTATAGATGGAAACAGAATTATTCCATTCCAGAATGATGCACTTATATAAATATTTAATATAAACAAAGCTAAAAAAAAGAAAATAAAGGAACAGAATTTTGCTCCTTTAACTAGCACAGAATGCAAAGTGCTGAGACCAGAAAATTAACTCTGTGCTGTGAGAACAAAGTGTTTTTACTTGACTGATTGGAACAGAATTTATTGCAGGAGTTAAGCTCTAAAAATAACCCACGATAGACATAATCCAAAGTGGTCTGCTTGATTTTTTTCATTTATTTGTAAAACTCCTCTCTACACTTTGTACACTTTTCTCAGTAAGACATTACATTTTTCATTCATTTCTCTCTTGTTTAAACTCTTTCACACTAGAATTTTAGCTCTAGTGTTGACAGTTTTTGAACTTCCATGACTCTATGCACATAGTGTAATTCTAATGGATTCTGAAGCTTCTGGCTTTTAATCTGGCTTTTAATTCCACCTCATATTTTGGAAAATATGGTACATTTGGCCAACTGAGCGCATTCTGTACAGAAGAAATGGCAGGGATGGAATAGTTTGTTTGACAATAGTCTACAACCAATCAAGACATTGTATATAATATAATACTGTACAACAGAAATGTTCTAATTTAAAAAATCAAACAAAAAAAAAAAATGATGGGCAAATCTTCAAGGTAAAGTAAGACTCACCTCTTTAGTCCATCTGTTTATCTGTTTGCTCCTTCATGTGCTCAGAAACAGTCGGGTTCACTGACTTCTCCCCTTCGTGTACCAGGGTGGCCCCAAAGCACTCAGGAACAGATTAAAGTCACAGTCCTGTCTTTATATTGTGTGTTTGGGAGAGTGGAGGTTGCTGGGTTTGGATGATCAGGTTAAAATCAAACTCATGGAGATGCCTCTCTGTCAGCTTCCACACTGTCAGCATCCCACAGCTCTGTATGAAGGCATAAAGACACGTAGAAAAGGAATTGGAAATGCGCCACGATTGAAATGACCACCTGGAGAAAACATCTCAAGCTGAATGTGATCAGCCTCATGCAGGAAGGACATTACCATTTCTATTACGTCTATTTTCCCCCTGCAGAGCTGTCTGTCGGCCCATTGCCTTGAAACAATTTTCTCTTTTGTCACAGATTTTTTTCAAGAAGAGCATTTATAATTCTCAAAAATTGGATGTTTCAGAGAATTACTCTGTTATTCGTGAGAATAGCCTCTGAGTCAGAGAAGCAGCAGTGGAGCCAACAGTGAATGGGAGGTCCACCTCAGTCTTATGCTCCATTAGCAGTAGGTGTGTAATAGCACGCTCAGACATGTGTTCGCTGCAGATAACAGAAGTGGCTGAGAGTGTGACAGAAAGAGACGGCTCGAACAGACTGGCCCTGATGTCTCAGAGCCAGCAGCATGTCTGCCTGGGTTTCCCGCTCCAAAGGTCAGGTCCTTCTCATCACCTGCAGCTACGACGAAGAAACAGCAGGAAAAGAGCAAAGGAAAGTCTTTAAAATGGTTTGGCTGTGCCAGGATTGTGAGACAGAGCTGTGAATAATCATCTTAACATTACACTGATCACAACCTTGTTCAAACCACTGTGGCATCTCACTGCTGAATAATGCAGGCAAAGGCGCAGATCTGCTTTTAATTACACTGAATCTCATTTTTGTAAATGTTTGTTTTGCTGCAACATTTCACTTCATAAATATACACCCTTTCCACTCTAAAAAAAATCATGCCTGTAATCCAAACAGTCAGCTCAGTTTTCAGCTCAGTGCACGCTTTTGTCCCTTTTTTTATCTGCATCTCTTTGACCTTCTCAAACTTGACATGTGCAGATTTATCACAAGGTGTTTCTGGATGTCAGAACTGTGGGATAATATTGGACTGGACCAATTCTCTGTGCACTCACAGACACATTTTGATTGCTGCTCTGGATTGCAACCATACATATTTTCATATTTACCCACTTTTATTTGGAAATTCAAATAGATTTGCACTGCATCTCTTCTCTACATTTTGTTATACTTTTAAAACTTTATCATATGATGTAATTTATAACATTAAGGGATAAACATGCGTTTGCTGTTTTAATCAATCACATAAAAAAAACCCACCAAAATATGGTCTTTTCGGTATCAAAAATTGACAACCAACGACATTTTGGTGATGGTGAAACTAAAATCAAATTAAATATGAGTTATTTATGGTTACCCTACCTGCTGAAACATAAGTTGCCAGGCCCTAAAAAAAATGCAGTTTGTTAAATGTTTTTTTTTATAGAAATTATTTACAGAATAAACTTGTATTAGTTTACACAGCTTTTTTAGAAGACATTGATGTAGATTAGTTGAATGCGGTCATGTTGTTTGAATTTAGACTATGACAGACATTTTTGTTCTCTAAATCAGTGGTCTCCAATGCTTTTCAAGCCAGTTTAAAGTCAGAAAATATTTTTAAAGATTGGTCTGTAAGAGGTTTAAGTGGGCATTCAATATATTTTTTACTATTATTATTATTTTAGCTTCCAATTTAGCATTTAACATTTATTGGTAAAGTATATCCTCATCCTCTGTAAAATATCTGCAGATGGTTTAAACTTGTTCTCTAGATTTCATGTAGGAACCATTAGAATGTGATGTAGATTTTCCCTTAAGCCATAACTGTCAAAGTGGGAGCTACAAAATCAGCGTCCAACTTCAGCCTCGTCTGACATTTAAAATTAAATGGATACATTGAAAAAAAAAAAGGTCACTAACACTGGTATTTTCTAAATATAAATAAATCACAATAAATCTACATTTGGAGTAAAGACTGTCTGTTAAATGAAGATTTCTTCTGTTTTGAAGTCAAAAGCTCTTCCTTCTTTTTCCTCACTGGCTATTTTCTATCAACAACAACTTTCCAAATATATTTGTTTTCATTAACTAGCTAGCTTGGAGGTTTCAATTTAGCGGTCGGTGTAGCCGCTTTAAGAAAGTAGCGAAGGGATTTTTGCCATGTGATCGAGCGACTTGACATGCATCAGGAATGTGTCGGATGCATTGAAGGAAATCCAGTAGATATTAAAAATAAAACTTCCTTCAGAATCACATTATAAATTAAACGAAAAAAAAATGTAGGTCTTTTTTTTTTTTTTTTTTACTCTGCGATCTGGTACCAAGTGTTCCACACAACAGAACCTGTTCGTGGCCTGAGGATTGGGGACTGCTGCTTTAAAACATTCAGTTTTGCGGTGTAGAGCTCAAAGCGTTTGGAATTGTTAAGCTTTTCTGGATTCCATGGGAAAAATAACTCAAATGTTACAAACATCCTGCAGTTTTGTAAAAGTGGATCTCATAGAACTGTCAGCCAATCTATTTTTTTCAGCCAGCGATATTTTAAGTCAATGCTGAGATTGCAAAATACTGTAATTAGAGTAAATTAAGGCCAAAGCCAATGGCTCACCTCAAGCATATAACCACAGATACACCAACCATTACATTAGGTATTTAGCTCTGATTATCTCAAGTGGCTCTGTCACTGAACTTCAAAATTACCCTGAAAAATAGCACTCATTAGTTATGATACACCTAAAGCAGACTGGCCCTGACTATCTACCCCCCAAAAATCCCTGCAGAAAATAGTTTCCGGATCAGTAAGAGCTTCTTCATATGGCAGTAGATTGCTTTTAGTCTATACGTAGAAATCATTTGGCTGAAGGAGCTCAGAACTGAGCAGGTTTTCCAGGAAACTCTGCAGGCAGTAGACATGTTCTTTTCATTCAGCCTTTCAGATCTCACTATTCTCTCATAAAAGTACCAGTTTTTGTTGTTCTATGACAGCATCTATGAGGATGCTGGAGAAAACCCCATTTAAAATCAAATCCAGGCTTTCAGTTCAGAGAAAAAGTCTGAACAGCAGATTCGTGCTATTTCTGCAGATCAGAACGTGACATGTCTTGAAGCTTTTGTTATAAAGGGGAAACAGAGTTGTGATTTTATACATTTAGATCGAATACAATCAATTCATATTTATCTAGCTTTTTTTAATGCTTTTAACATTCTCAAGGGAAGAATTAAGTTCCCCTTACAATGACAGAAAATGTGGGAAAACATAAATCCATAAAAAAAATCTTGCATGCTTTTGGAGAAATCCAGGAAAAAAATGCAGAGAATCTGCAAAGGGAAAAAGCAATCTCCGTTGAAATTCAAACAGAGAAATGTCTTGCTGTGGAGCAACAGCCATCACGCCACTCTGAAGCACTTTTTCACCAATTGAACACTATGAATTACTCCTACTTGCTGTTTAACATTGAATGTGCCATCAGTGAGATTTGCTGAGAAAAAGTGGATAAACAAAACACAAGAGGTTTGAAAACCAAGAGCTAATGGAGCACATTTGTACACTTTTAAAAACTAAAAATGTAAAAACTTTGAACTTCTAGCTGGATGCTGCCTACGGGTTTCTTTCTATACCCATGTTTGTAATGTGTGAATTTCTAAAACTTTAGGGGCTTTTAGGTTTGTTATGAAGTCTGCTCTTGTGTTTGTATGAGTTTTGATATTCTTCAGCAGGTTCACCTGTTTTGCCTTTTGCAGAGCAATTTTGTGGTTTCTTCCTTCAACAATCAGCGAGTTGGGATGGAGGTTTAAAAGTTTAAAGAAACCCCTGCTCCAGTGGCGCCTGAATTCCTTGGGTGATACTGTTCCACCTGTCTGGTTGACACCTGATGACCCCTGTTGATGCCTTTTAAGCCTGTTTACTTCTGTCGGTGCCTGTTAAAGCATGTCGATGCCTGTCAAAACCTGTTGACACCTGTCAATGCCTGTTGAATCCTGCCGAAGCCTATTGGTGCCTGTTGAACGTGTCGATGCCTGTCAAAACCTGTTGACACCTGTCAAAGCCTGTTGAATCCTGTCGAATCTTGATAAAGCCTGTTGATGCCTATAGATGCCTGTTGAACCCTGTTGAAAACTGCTGAAGCCTGTCGATGCCTGTTGAAGCCTATCGATGCCTGTCAATGCCTGTTGAAGCCTGTTGAAGCGTGTCAATCCCTGTCAAAGCCTGTTGACGCCTGTCGAATCTTGATAAAACCTGTTGATGCCTTTCGAAGCCTGTCAATGCCTGTTGAATCCTGCCGGTGCCTGTTGATGCCTGTTGAACCCTGTCGATGCCTGTTGATGCCTATTGATACCTGTTGATGCCTATTGATACCTGTTGAATTCTGATAAAGCCTGTTGATGCCTTTCGAAGCCTGTCAATGCCTGTTGAATCCTGCCGAAGCCTGTCGATGCCTGTCAAAACCTGTTGATGCCTGTTGAACCCTGTCGATACTAGTCAAAGCCTGTTGATGCCTGTTGAACCCTGTCGATACTAGTCAAAGCCTGTTGATGCCTGTTGAACCCTGTCGATGCTAGTCAAAGCCTGTTGAAGCCTGTAGATGCCTGTCTAAGTCTGGCAACGCCTGTTGAAGTCTGTCGAAGCATGTCGCATGTTGAGGCCTGTTGAGGCTTACTGAAGCCTGTATAATGTTGTATTGCATTTCTTAAATGTGTGGCTTGGTTTTCTGTTTTCTTTTTTACTCCTTGACTGGTATGTCATACTTTTCTCTTTGATTAGCTGTTGTATTTCTTGGTTGTATTTCTGTTAAAATTTGTTTAATGCTGCTGTAAAAACTTTTGTTCACAGACATTGGTACACTTTGTTTTGTCCCAGTCATTTTTGTGGTCACTAAAATTGTATTTGTGGTGTGTTACAGTCTCCACCGGTCACTGAAAACAAGGGCTGTGCTGCCATTATCTCTCCTGGTTTTGAAATGTTCTTGAAGTTATACATTTATAGTTTCAGGGAAAAAACAAAGTCAATGATAGCTAAAAGAAAAAAAAAAAAAACAAGTCATATCCAGAGGAGTCAACTTCCATCCATCTGCTCTTCCCACTTAATCGTTTGCAGGATCAAAAAGATCAGGATTGTGTTTCTGGAGATATTTAAAAGAAAAAACAGCTCTTATTTTTTTTTAGTTTCTCCGACTAAAGCTGACAGCCTCATTTAGTTTAAATTAGTTACAGAGGTAAAATTCAATAACTGTGTGGAAGACTTGGTGTTTACTCATGAAAGCTGTGGGTCACTGAAAAAAAAAAATGTGTAAATGTTACCTGAATATTTCCTGTAGCACTTTTTCTTTTCTAATTAAAAGCAGCAGTAAGAGATACGGATTCCACAGAAAAAAAAAGAAAAACATGTATTGCTGGAAAAGAAACCAACTTTAATCTTCACTTTTATGTTTAACTCAGCAACAGTTTGACTTTGATTCCCTTTCATTTATAAAAAGAAACGCTTGCTCTTATGGTTTCAAATGTTATATCTTTCTGTTCAATAGTGTTCTGAAGGACAATTTTGATTTTTCTTTTCTTCAGAAAATCTTTTGACATGATTCAAAACAGAGATTTTGTTGAAGAATAAATGGTGAATATGATGTCTTGGGTGTTTTTGTAACATGTTCTTGTAGCATTTTTCTGATGATGGAGGGCATATATATAAAGAAAACAAAGCTTAAAATTTATTTTCTCAGTATTTCTTTGTTCAATTCATTGTGATTCAGAAGCAGATGAAAATATGTCATGTGAAAAAGGGTCTCAAGCTTCCGTCTCCACTCCATTCTGATGCATCCACTTGTAGACCACTAGATCCATGTACATCTTTGTTGTCCCCATTTGAGCTGGCATTGACAGGGTACACCCTGAACAAGTCATCAAAAAATGTAAGTATTTATATTTTTTTAAACAATAAATAATTTGACAGTTTGGTTAAAAAATCATTTAAACAATGACTAACTTAAAAGTTTACAAGGGCAACTAGTTTCTGAAGCTACATGGTGGATGGCTTTCCATGGTGTCGTCGACAGGCTGTTTGATGACTCTCAGTTTTTGTGCATGCTTCTTTTTGTTTGGAAATCCATTTTTTCAAAGCTTTTCACCACTGAATCACTCCCACAGAAAACACAACGCAGCTGTTTTAATTCAAAGACGCGGCTGCCGTGCGCCCTCCACACAGTGAACTTGGTCTGATCTGTAAGAAAAAGGGAGAACATAAAGAAGAGAGGGCCCGTGACACAACAAAGAGGAGAAGATAATGGGATTTTCTCTGGGTGAAAAATTAGATCTCGAGGGTTTGCTTCTGGCCTTGATATGTTTGTACTACTGTGTGATCGTCTGACCTCAGAGCGGATGCTGGGTTGCCTGACCGGAAAAACATCACCAAAGACCTGATTAGCTTTTGGAAGATTGAAATTTAAGAGATTACTTTTATCTCTAAAGTGAACAAACCTGAGGAATTAGTTTAATTTCTTAAAACAGTGTTCTTCAACCTTTTAAGAGACATGTATCACTTTAAGGTAAGACAATAGTTTCACAGACCCGCCAGTATGAAGCTGAAAGGTGCATCAGATTTTTTTTGTTCTTTCAGTTTCACTTAATTTTTGAGGAAAACATTTATCTTCATCCTCTATAAAATATCTGCAGCTGCTTGAAACTTTACTTTTTCAGTAGATTTTGTGTAGAAAGCAAAACAACATGATACAAATTCTCCCTTAACCCATAACTTCAGCCTCATCCAACTTTCAACCTTTCTTTTGTTTTAGCTTTCTGTTCTCATGCTTTTTGATGATTGCTTATTTCCCTCATCAGCTAAATACACTAAAACCAATATTTATTGTCCCCATTTTTTTCATCTTTTGATTTTCTTATTAGGTCTCCTTGTCCATGAAATCGTTGGTTTTAAGGTTTTTAAACCCCTCAATTTGAATATTAGAGAAGAAAAGTACAATATACCACAAAAAACATTCACATTAATAAATAAAAGATCACTGTGTTATATTACTATCACAAAACGCCTCTTTCTTAGTCTTATTTATTTATTCGAGAAGCACTGTCCTAGAAAATGTATCCTTAAAATAATTTTTTTTGTGGATGTATTATTGAGACATTAGTAAAACTGAAAACTCAACGCCAGACTCAGATTTCACAGCTTTTTCACTGCGAGTAAACTTTTTAAAGGGATTTTTTTATCTCAACGGGGCGAAGCTTGGTGACATATCAACAAACTTGACTAACACAAGCTGCATGTTTTTCTGTCTTGAAACTCAAATAAAAATAATTTTCCAAAATAAACGCAGAGCAAACAATAGAACCAGATAATGATGATGCTCAAAACTGAAGAACGCTGCTGATTACTGGCTGCAAAAGAAGCTCTAACTAACCCTGATTGAAATGCATTTGCACATGCTGCTTTTCTAATGCTGAAAGAAACTAATAAAGACTAAACTAGTGAAAAAGTTGAAGTAAATATTTAACTTTATAAAAAATGCTCTTTGACGAAAACTAAGGAACAACATTATAAATTCCATTCCTGATTCTGCTCTTTTTGTTTTAGATATTTACAGTCTGGTTTTATGCGTTAAATATCTTGACATCTTGCAGGACTGTCAAAACTTGTTCACTGCATTTAATGGTTGTGTTAGATTAAGAAAAGCAGCTCAAATGTTTGAAACTGATGGATCTCTGGAGAAATAAAGTGATTGATCTGCTTAAGTCTGAACAGAGTAACAAAGCTTCAGCTTTGAGATTCAAGCACAATGAGAGTTTCTGTCTTGCAGAAACACCTCTTGTTACCTCACGGTCGTGTTTCTGGAGGAAATAAAAAAAGAAACTGTTTTTTTTTTCCCTTGAACTTTCACTAAAGCTGACAGCCTCATTTAGTTTAAATTAGTTACAGAGGTAAAATTCATTAGCTGTGTGCGGAGTTGGTGTTTATTCATGAAAGCTGTGGGTCACTGAGTGAAAAAATGTGTAAATGTTACCTGAATATTTCCTGTAGCACTTTTTCTTTACTAATTAAAAGCAGCAGTAAGAGATACGGATTCCACAGAAAACCATGACTTTGGTGCTGGAACAGAAACCGACTTTAAGCTCCACTTTTGTGTTTAACTCTGCAGCAGTTTTACTGTGATTCTGTTTTGTTTAGAAAAAGAAACATTTGCTTAAATATCTTCTGGTTTGAAATGTTCTATTTTTCTGCTCAATATTGCTCAATATTGATTTTACATTTTTCATTAACATTTTTGTGCATTTTGTTCATTAAAATTGCTATGAATTAGAAGCAGACAAAAAAAAAAACTACCGTTTTAAATAGGGCATCTTTGTTTCACAGAAAATAAGTTGAGTGGGCAACAAACTTCATGCTTATCCTCCTTCTGATGCTTGCAGATATATTCATATATGTCTATTTTTTCCTCGTCTGAGCTGGAATCTGCAACAAAACTGTATTGCTGGACAACTACATTATTGCTTGCAATTTTGTTGCACCAGTAAAGTTAGGTTGGGAGTGTGGGGGCTTGTAAGCTAGCAGGGGAGCTTATAAACAGATGGATAAAGGGAGGTGGGGATGAGCTTACTCTGCACCAAATTTTAGAGACAAAATTCTGATAAAATCCTTGGCACTCTGCAAAAACTATGTCCTAGAAAATGACAGTTTTTTTTTTTTTTTTTTTTTACTTTTTCATAATTATGATAAAAAGACTGGGAATGATTTGAAAATCGTTCAAAGACGATTAAAATGGGACTTTAATAAAGTTGAAAAATATGTTAATTTATTATTCACATTTGTTTATATTTATTGAATTAAATGTGGAAAAGAAAACAGCAGGATATCTATAAATTAAAAAAAAAACATGAGCACCTCACACTCCTCTATGGTTTGTTGAAAATATTTTATGTTTGACTTACAAATTATTGTTTTTTTTAAAGGAGAAGTGAGTTGCAACAGGTTTAAACACGTTCCACAAAAATTGCATTCACACTTTTCACTTTTTTCACTTTACATCAGCAAATTGAATATGTAAATATACCTACATTGGGATTTTTTTTCTTCCAGGTATGTTTTTATCTTTTTTTGCACTTGTGTATCAATTATTTTAGACATCTTATAATTTGCATTGTTGCTCAGTATATAGTAAGCCCAGGAATGCTTCTCTTTATTTTGTTTATTTAAAAACTGAATTTCACCAGATGTCTCTTCTTGTGTTGGTAATTTCAAATATTTCAACTGTGAATTAGAGATTTATAATAATCAAACTTGAAATATTTGATTTCCACTTCCAACAGCTACTTCAGTAGGTGAAAGTGGCAGAGAGAAGTTACTTTGAATATGTATTTTTTGCTATATTTTGGCCAATCTACCTTGATATCTGATCATTAGAATAGTAATAAGTAGTAATAAGTAATAAGTTAAACAAAGGTTATTATATTATATTATATTATATTATATTATATTATATTATATTATATTATATTATATTATATTATATTATATTATATTATATTATATTATATTATATTATATTATATTATATTATATTATATTTCTCTGTGTATATTGTTTTGTAATTATGTGTGTAATTGGGTTCTAAAACTGTAAGTGTTATTATTGGAAAGTTTTATATATATATAAA
The DNA here is from genome assembly GCA_014656515.1 of Oryzias celebensis. Taxonomy (NCBI): domain Eukaryota; kingdom Metazoa; phylum Chordata; class Actinopteri; order Beloniformes; family Adrianichthyidae; genus Oryzias; species Oryzias celebensis. The sequence goes on along the minus strand of BNCR01000012.1, from coordinate 28,243,483 downwards.
ACCTAAAATATTCTTAGCTTGACTTACATTTTGGTCACATGAAATTTAAGTCTCATAAATAACTTTTTCCAAGAGTTTGTAGATCTTGAATTTAAATATGACCTGAGAGGACATTCACAAGCAACACATGTTTATATTTTTTACTTTCTTCAGATCGTATGCCACTCACCACCCATTGATCCAGAAATTAATTTTTCATAACTTTGAGCAAACCAAACGCAAAATAAAAATGTTTCTGTATAGATGGAAATAATATCAGGCATCAAGGGGCCCCAAAGTAGGTTTTGTTCTTGGCCTTAAAAGCCTTGAAAGCTCCTCTGAGTTTAAATATAACAGTTATTTATGTTGATTAGCTGTTATTGACTAAATGCTGAAGTAATATATCATAAAACTCATTAAAGATCAATCAAATGTACTTCTGGGACTCTTGGTGTCAAATCTTTTCTTAAAATTTGCAAAACAATCTTTCACTAAAAGTGTTTACTGTTAACCTGTAACACCAATTTGTATTCCTACATTTGAAAGGAATACTACAGAAAAGAAAGGAATAAATAGTTGCGTTTGAGAGAAGGAAGTAAATAATATCTGGATGGACAGAAAGGATAAAAAAATCTCTGGAATTATTTTGCAGACAGTTTTTGTTTTCCATCTAGATGTACATTCAGAGCGTTTGTCCTTCTTGCAGGTCAGAGGGCTGACAATTTGAGGTTGTTAAAATCTATTGATGTCTCATTAAACCTTGACAAGGCAAAGTGAATAGAATGTTCTCTGCTTTCAGCATTTCTGGAAATTATGCAGTAAGACTGCAGTCAGGACCACACCGTACCCATTAGCATTCAGAGTGGCACGCAGTGCAGTCTCATCAGCTTGTCAAACTAAATTACAGGTGCAGAATACACAGTGAATCATTCATCACTTCGCACTGTCCTCCCCAGTCTCCAACTGCTTCCTCTTTGTTTAGCCGCGGTACTCCAATGGAGATGCATCCAATCAATGTAATTGAGGGTGATTGTGTGACTCGATCCAGCGACTCTGTGCAATCACTGCTACGATCAATGGCCACTGCTTCCATCCTCCTGCTGTCACAGTAAAGGATTGTTCGTGGATGCAACAAGATGAATTATTTTATGTGAAGATGTATCTGATGATTTCTGAAGTGTTTTCTGTTCCATCAAACAGAAGCACTTAGCTGCAAATGTGCTTCTGACGTGCATCATGAAACAACAATTAAATAGCCGTTCACCGCAAGAACTTCTGAGATTAAAACTTTGTCCTCTTGAACCAGGGACTATAAAAATGATGCTCTTGGAGCAACACTTGACCTGGAAGAAACTTCTGAGTGTTTTTGAGAAATTTTCCTCAGAACAAATAGTCTATATTTTTTTCTGAATTCACATTTGGAGTTCTCTAAAATGCTAACAAAAAAATGCAATTGTTGATGAATTTCTGAAATGTTTTTAGTTGACAAATGCAGCATGTTGTCTATTTAGTTATTATGAAAAGAAACAAGTAAAACAATTGTACAAAACTTTGTTTTTATAGTCTGGAAACATTCACTAAGTAACCCACAAAGACAAGGCAAAAGCATTTCCCTTTTTGGCCTTCAAAATAAAAGAGGGATAAAACCATATTGTCCAGAATTTTGCATGAGAACCACAACACCACCATTAGATTATTATTGTGCCAATTGACAAAGACGTTATTAGACCACACACTAAGAACTAGAGCTTATTTTCTCAGATAAACCCCCTTAATTGGAGTACGATGAAAGCAAATGAAAAAAAATGGATTTGGAGAGAACGAGTAAACCACCTAAAAGCTCATATTTGTGTAGAGTAAATGTTTATTTGCTTGCAGCAACAATCCAAAGAAACACACAGTAAAGGTAGCGAATATCTCATCAAGACATAAGAACATACATACATTGCTTTGATACGGTTAAAAGGATTAAATCGCAGTAATATGTACTTGCTTGACTTCTCTTTTTATTTTATTTTTTTGTTTTTTATTGGTCAGAGCTCATTCCAACAATGTCACCCCAAACAAGCAGATGTATATGCATGATGTCCTGCAGGCAGTTTCATCCTCCCTCAAAAGTGTGATATAAAGGAAAACAAAACAACAGTTTTCAATCATTTTACATTCTTTGCCCAACTGAACCAAATCTGCCACTCATTTGGGATTAATTTAATCTTCAAAGACTCCGACAATAAACTATTTTTGTCTTAAAACAGAATCATACTTAAATCTTTACAAAGCAGTCAGCTCCATGTGAACAGATTACAATAATCTAAATTCATACATATATGGAGTTGGAGATTTCTGACTTAAAGCCTCATTTGTTGAAGGAAGTGGGGTGGGGCTCCATATCTGCTACACTGATCTTGTGCGATGTATTAGATGGTGTATTTGCAAATCCCCTCATTAAATGCTTTAATAAAGACGCACTTTGATGGCACAGACAGCAGCGTGGGGCTCTGCCTGGATCCTCCTCCAGCAGGCTGACAGTCTGTTAATCCGCTCTCTCATGTCAGCCTCTTCTCAAATCGCAGATTACGTTTCATCAAGCCGGCCCAGTAATGAGCTTGGCACTTTCTGAACTACAGACGCTGATTTAAGACTCCAACTTTTTTTTTTTATTGTTTTGCCTAATATTTCAATATGTGGGGTGACACATTGGAATTTACCAGCAGACAGTGTATTAAGGAAGCAGCTGTAAAATAATCGATTAATCTAAGAAGGGAGCATTCTGTAAAGTAAAGCTTTGTTTGTGCCTCACGTTTGCTCTGCTTTTTGCTCTTGCTGTTCTTCGACAAGTTCTTCATAAGTACAATTTGTCTCTGTATTTTCCTGCGTGGCCCATGCTCCTGCCACGGTACTGAGCAGTGACGATGGCCTAAGCTGCGCTGATAGATGGTTTGGCTGCAGGCTGCCAGGGGGCTGGTGCTCGCCTCAGCTCCCACCGACGCAGCGTGACCCCTTAGCCCTGGGGTATGGCTTAGAACGCAGCCATTAGTGCAGTCCTGAAGATTTCCCAAGCTCATTATTGTGAAGTATTGGGGAGTGCATGCACACAGACAAACACAGACAGCTCCGCATAAGTCCAAAGCAGCACTGAAAGGCTCAGGACGCAGCTCCTTGTGCAGTGAAAGCCATGGAAGCTGCAATGTTTTTGCAGCAGAAACTGCTCCCATTTTTCACAAAAATGAGAACATTTTACACATTTGAAGTGGTCACATTATTAAAGGTGAAAGCAGACCTGCAACAGATGAACACCTCAGGCAGGATGGGATTTCAGGACTCTAACAGGTGTGCTGTCAGACTCTCCACCTGTTAATTATATTTGTGCGTCTGGGTAACACTTGTGATTTGCTCACTTTATCAATGACATTTGGAGCTTCTCTAGCACTCGCTTAATGAAAGAAATTGAGTTTTATCAGATGAGACAAGGGAGACATTGTTTGATGAGATTGGATGGTTGAATCTATGAAAGACTGCAGCACTAAACTGCTAAACAGACAAAAAATAGTCTGTGGAAAAACACAAAGAATCACCAGTTATTTTTGTCTAGTGTCTAGCTTAAATATGTTATTGACCTTAAATAAGACAAAACTTACTGACTAGTAGCTTTTCAATGAGATGCAACAACGTGTTTAACCATCAGCAGTTTCTTCACTCAGCCATGTCTTTGCAACTCCCATCGGTTTGTACGATAACCTCAGGAAGAGTCGACATCTTGACACACGCACACGCACACGCACACACACACACACACACACAAAACCTTTTTGTACCTTATAAAAAAGCATGATTGGGAAGGTCCCCTCTGTTTTAGAGTTTGTAGATTTTTGGATGTTAGTTAGTATGGCGAGCTTGTAAAAGTGGCATTCATCCATTGCTCACACGTTTTATATTGAATTTTGGTAAAAAATTAATACATGAATTGTTGGTTTAAAGTGAACGAAAATATAGCATACGCCATTTATTAGGAATGAGGCATCGCTAACAAAAACCCTCCGTTGCCAAGGAAATCCAAAAATGAACTTTTTCTAATTTTTCTAATTCTAAAATTACAAGTGTTCATCACCCCCAGGTGACCAAAACATAAAATGGCTGCTATAGATATAAAACAAACAGAAAAGCTGTCATTAAAAAAAAAAAAAAAATGAGGGGGTTGTTAAATGTATCAGCTATGCAACTCTGACCAGGGTGGCAGGGGTAAAAGGAGAGAGAGTGAGGGGCAGTAGGCAGCTGCTCAGTCAGTGAGGGTGGGCCAAAAGGGAGTGGCGAGGACGGGTAGCACCTTTGGGCCACACTATGCTGCTTTCATGTTTTTCTATGCATTTTTTAGCAACATATATGAATGTATACATTAATTTATTTTTTATACAATTGGCTTAAAAATGTGTGTCAAGAATTTAATATCCGTAAATGTGTTTTTCAACCTTTTAAACTGTATTCAGAATAAAGTTCAATTAAAGGGCTTTGGCAACAGCTGTTTGTAGGCTTCAGAATGATGAACTTGTATGTTTTTTTTTTTTTTTTACAGGTAAAGAATGATTCACATCTCTAAAATCAAAAGCTGAAAAGAGTATGAATAAAGATCTTGGTAAATCAAAAACCTGAAAGAGGAACATTTTTCTCAAAGTTCAATGTATTAATGATTACTGTGAGGCAAGGATAACATTTACTTAATTCTTTTCTTTCTTTTGATTGGAAAAATTTTGTTTTCTTTACTTAATGTGATCATTTCTTTAAAAAAAAAGGACTAAAAATAAAGCTTTCAAAACCCTACTCTTAAGTGTGCCACCTGTCAAACAAGTATAAAAAAAATCCCCTTTATAACATGTCAACATAAATATTGTGGTAGAAAGCAAAAAATTATAATAAGAACAACTGTCTCTTTTTTGTACAAAATCCAGGTAGGATGTAGGTAATGTGCACAAGATGCAAAACATAGGACGAAATTCAGTGTTACAAGTGAAATAACTTGTATGAGACATGTATTTAGCTAAAGCTTCCCTTTTAATAATGTATTGGCAGAAAACGTTTAAAGGACTGTTGAAGTGATTCCTCAGACTATAGTCAGATTTCTAAATGCATTCTGTGCTCAAACAGAACTGAGTGGTTTTTGTGACGTTCCATTCAATTCAGGTTCCAAAATGAAGGTATTTTCTTTGAAGGTTTTTGTCTTTTGGATTCAAGTCAGGATTAAACAAACAACAGAAGCCAAAAAAAAACAGTTTTTTTAACAGAAGTGTGGGAAGATTATTCTCTGGTCCGTCTCCAGACTGTCACTCAGGTCTTTGTTGACTCATGAAGGCTTGATGATAATCACTCAGCCAAAGCCTGGTCTATGAGTCCAGTTAGCTTTTTGATTTATTGAAGTCTGATGCTGGTTGGTGCTGAGTCACCAGCTCTGCAGTGAAATCTAGACTGATACTTCACTGTTCTTGTCACAGCTTTCATTCTATTTAATATATAGCTGGTTTTTCTTGGGCTTTCATACAGAACGCAAAACCACGACTGACAAGAAGCACTTTAGAGGTGAGGATCATTAATAAGTCCTGAGATTATGCATTTAAATGTGAACAAAGCATAAAAAGAAAGGATTTTTCACATTTCCTAAAGAGGCAGTATTAGGATTCTTTAATCTTAATTCTTATTCATTTTCAGCAGAATTAAATGAAGTGTTTGTTAAAAAAAGCACACTTTATCCTCGTTTGCGTTATTTTTTCTAACAACAATTGCATGCATTATTGCTCAGTCCCTTCTGATTTGTATATTTAACCTGCCATTCTGACTTGGTGCTGGCTGTCTTTTAATTGGCTTCATATCCAGAGTTGAGTAATGTGAAACTTGTAAACAGACTATACTCTGAAATGTGATGCAACATCAAGTACATCATCCCAGAGTTGTGAAGACTGTGTTTACAGATAAACTACTCAACACAATGTAAAGAAAATTTCAATTAGTCACCATGGAGATGTTTGTTTTAATACTGCTTTCACACCAAAAGTGATTCATGCATCAAAGTTCAACGCTTTGAGCTACGGTCAAAATGTTTTGTTTCGGCTCTACATCATGGAAGACCCAGACGATGTTGAGAGATCATATGAACATGGGTAACAACAAAAACATTAGCAATCTTGTGTCTATTTTTCTGGGTTCATGGGATCTTTCAGTCTCTCCCAGTACAGTAAGGTTCACCGTCTTCTGACGGACCTGCATCTGAATGATGGCGCTTTCAGCGGTACTGCCCCTCCTGTAGCAGTATGACACTCCTCCATATTGGACTCCACCCACATCATCATGTCACGGATCAAAGCTGGGTCCCTGATTGGTTGACATTGTCTCCAAACGACTTGCTGACTATTTACATAATTGTTTCTCTGATGTTTGGTCTTCTGAGATGTAAAAACAGACTGAACCAAATACTTATAGTTTATTTATTTGATATTTATCAAATGATAATTTTCTTCATTTTTCAACTATCTTTATGAAGTCCACAGGTCTATCCAGGTGTGACAGCAGCCTTAATGTGTTATCCGCTCTTCTTCATGAAGTAGACGTGTTTCTGTTAACAAACCAAACAGTCCTCTTCCTGCAGACTGCACAATCTTGGCAGTCCTTTTCAACCCGGCAGCAATTCAGGGCCACTGTATCCAGTCTTTGTGACGATGCTGGCAACGACACTGGCAGCAGCACTGGCAGTTATGCTGACTATACCTGACACTTTTATCTTTACTGTCTGTCTCACCGTGGCCGACATCCTCACTGGCTTCTCTGCTGCTGGCAGAGCTATCAGCAACACCAACGAGGCACACATTAGAATGACAACATTCAGCCTATTGTGACTTGATGTGAGTCATGACTGCTGTCTAGAAAGATCAGGTTGGCTCCTGCAGCTTCTGTCCTTTGGCTGCACCTACTGTGAGCACCATTGTAGCAGCAAAAAATGCTCTGATGGTTGAATATTTTTACTAACATCAGTGAGTAGATGTACATGGACATGCATTTTGTAAAATGACAATGATTTGCGCCAGACCAGACATAAGATGTGACTCCAGTTACATTTTTTGTCAAGTTTGTGGTTTTAACTAAAACAGAAAACAATTTTAAGAAGAGTGGATCTGTTGTTAGAAGAGTAATTTTATACCTTTTATAGCATGCTGGCATATTTTTGACCCTCGCATTTTTTGCAATCAGTCAAAGTAGCATGTGAATGCACCTAATCTGGCGCAGACATGAGAAGTGGGCAATCAACTGATTAAAGACTCAAAAGACACGAGTGGGAGCTGAATCCACTTGGAGCAGCAAACCCAAAATATTTGTACATTTATTTCTTCCACTTATTTAGTATCTCCAGTGAAGTCTCGTGTTGGAAAGAGTCATATGTAGCATACTGCGAGGATCCTGTACTTAGGTTTTGGGATGCTTTGGTCATGCACCGTTTTCACTGCCAGTCTCACTAGGTTCAGGTTAACCATCCACAGCTGTTTTCATTTAGTTAATCAACTTCAGTAGATTTAAATGTCTTGTTGTCAGGTCATCTGCTCTGCTCTGTCACCTGTTTGTTTCTTTGTGGTTTTTGGCACGTTTCAGTTCATTAATTTTTTGTTTTAGTTTCTGTCACTAACCCCTGTCTCCTGCATTTTGGGTCCTCCTGACACATGTATTACAAGAAATTTAGAATTAAAAAAATTTAAGTTAAAAGAACAGCCACCCAGAAGATAAATTGGAGTTGTTCTGTGCAAGTAATCTTTTAGAACATTTTTAGACTCTGCAAACACTTACAAAAGTGCTGTCATGTGGTCATTTTATTGAGCGATTACTTAATTATGAACTGTAATTAATTGATACATCTATTTTTAATCAAACCTAATTATTGCTGTGAAACACCTCGTTCTGAGGTATTTTCAGTAAAATGTGTGTCACCGAGTGCAGTAAAAATTCTTATATAGCTTTTTTTTTATAACAGACTTTCAACTTGTACTTTTACACAAAAGGTGAGTTTTTTTAATCACCAACAATCAAGAAAAAACAAGAAATACAAATTCTCAAGGTAAATACAGCTTTGCACAAACAAGAACTTTTTGTCTTTTATTTAACAGGGCTTCTTTGAAAAATCGATTTTTTTATCTTCATAGGACTTATCTGGTTAAACAAAGGTACATAAATAAAATAAAATAAAAATAAATTACAAAATACTACATTTTTAAGGCAATAACCTTGTGCAAGGTAAGAACATGGTTCAAGACATAAGCTGGCTTCATTTGTATTCAGACAACAGTGTGAAAAATGACACAAACTAAGTTACAACATATGTGGTCTATGCTACAGTTCAAAGTAAGATGTGGAAAATACTGTTACGTCATATTCATCTCTATCAAATCTGCAACCAAGCCAGTTTTTAAAAAGCACAAAGAACTATTAAATAGCTCCATGTTCATTCTGGACAAACTTATGTATTCCATTAGAATGAGTTGCAACCAAAGCATCAGTCTCTCTCTCACTCTCTCTCTATCTCTTCTCTATCTGACATTTGTGCACAGTTCTGCACGGCTGCAGGTCTACCAAACTATACACCCCCAACCCGCCCCGCAGAGCGCAAACTCATATTGATCAGTCGCGTGCAGCTTAGAGAGAAAAGGAAAGAAATCGTGAACTAATGTAGAAATAATCATCTTCGAGTCCCAGGAAGGAGCAGACTCTTGTCTTTCACACCAAGAGTGGCTTTAGAGTCGTTTCATCCGTAACAGACACATCAGTACACGAGGCGGATCTCTGCTCTGCAGCTCACCTGCTGCTCTGCAGAGAAGTCAGGACTCCTTTCAGGACAGCGCCTCTTTTTGTCTCATCTTTGAGCCAGTTTGGAAAGCACCTTGACAGCAGCAAAGAGTGCATGTCTGTACTTTGACCAATCCCCAAATCTGTGCGCACATGCTTGCACGTATGCTCCAATTACTCCATTTTGTTTAAGATTAATTGCGTATACTTTTCATCTAAGCGACGTTAGATGATAAAAGGTCAGAGCCTACATAACCTAAATAACGAGAGTTTCTATAGTCCAGTAACTGTTATTATTTACTGAAATTTGAACTGTAATTCGTTACTCACAAAAGTAATTAAATGAAAGTAATTCGTGACTGACAAAAGTAATTAAATTACAGTAATTCGTTACTTTGTAATCCGTTACCCCCAACACTGGGTAAAAGTTGCATACTGTCTTTTGACGTTTCCGTCATAAAAAATTAATGAAATGTACCATCTGACGCGATCAGGCTACCGCATTGTCATTTGAATTCTGATAACGAACCACGTCAGTAATTGTGCCTTACATTACTGCTAATAGTTGATTAAAAATGAGAATAACATTTTTTTTCTTTAAAAAGCGCTAATTAATCACAATTGACGCAATGAATTGATCCATAACTTACAAAGATTTCAAACCTTGTTTTCAGACATGCAATTATTTGACCAGGATTGAAGTTTAATTTTTCTTTCTTCTACACTTTTTTAAGATTTTTTCAAAATCAGCAAAGTCCAGAATGTTATGTCTCATTAAGAGCTAATATCTAAAAAAGAAGGACATTTACCGGTATAAAGGTCATTCAAAGTCCTTTTGGTTGATTCTTTTGACAAAAGAAAAACTTTATTTATCATGAGGATTTATTAAGGGTGGACCAACTTGCACTAAGACTCTCATTCTGTTCAAATTTAGTTCTAAAATAAATCATGTCCACTGACTACACTAGGTTTTTGTCACTGTAATACAAATAAACAATAATAAGGTAATTCAAAACTCAAAAACTACAAACCATTTGCTGATAATTGGTAAAAAAATAAATAATAAAACAAAAAATAAATTAATATTGATGACATTCAAATTGAATGAGTTATGTCCAACTGTTGGATTTCTTTCGTTTCTTTTTTTTCCTTTTTGAACGTTTGTATGGAACTCCTTGTTCAAATTTAAATATCTTATTATAAGATGTCCTACGTAGAAATGACTTGCTGCAAAGGACAAATAGCTTTACTGCTTTTTAGTGATTTTCTTTTGAAGATTGTTTGGTTTTCTATTTTTAGGTGACCTCTTTTTGCATAACACTGAAATACACATTTGTCTTCGTACAGTAATCAATTCATCCAATAGCAATATGTATTTCCTAATTGAACTTTTATAGACTGTGATTGTTTTTTATGAAGTTTCAAGTCCTAATAGCCACAGTGATGTGCCGTCATGCTGCTGCAGCAAGAATAAAAGCACAGTTTTTTTTTTCTTCTTAGCTTATCTTTTCTTGTCTGTTATGATTCAATTTTCTCCACAGCACAAGTCTTGGCAAAGACTTATGCGCTTACAAGCCTTATCAGAGCTTCCCTTCAGTCTTTCAAGGCCTTTGTAGCTGGATCTCTCGTCACTTGCTTCTTTCAAAGAGCCCATCTTCTTTTCGCTGCATCTGTGCAACAATCTTGGTATTCGCTGAAACCTTAATGCAATTTGTATGGTTTCAATCTATCCTTTTTTTTATTCATGATGACCACAAACAGCTCTATGTTGCAATTGTCCGTTTAATTCTGATTAAAATAGAGATAGAAAAGGGAAAGATTATTTTTTTTGTTTTAAAAAATATAAAGTAACTTCTGATTTGTGGGCAGTACCATCAGTGTGGAGCAACCCACCGCAATTGTGGAGTGAATATCCTCTTTTTGTAGACAGCATTTTTGCGTATTGCTCCTGATTAACAAAAATGTGAATAAATAAATACTCAGAATTGCAAAATTAGCTTATTTTCTATGTCCTCCATGACATGTGCAAAAATGACACAATTTTCATTGGCATAGGACTTTGATATTTGAGAAATGTTTTTCAAAAAGGCAAAAAATGCTAATGGAGTAAGAACCATGATGTAATCATTATATTTTATTTTAAGAAAACAATTTTATTGATCAGGACATATTTTCTCATACTGAAAATATTTAGCTTTTGAAAAATGATCATTTTTCTTGCAAGAAAGATAATATTTTGTCTTCAAACAAGGGTGTAATAACTTTCCTAAGACTTGTTTTAGAGGCTACAAAATGCTGGTCGCAGATGGTTGGACGAGAGTCCTCAGGTTTCATTTGAAGGCTGTTCAGGGGAAGGAAAGAGCTTGGATCAGTCTGAAAGTCCCAAAAAAGTAAGAAAGAGATCAGTAAAAAAAGGGTGGTGCCATAAGAAATGAGAGCGAACTGACAGTGTGGGAGAAAACGTGGTGAGGGTCAACAAAAAAGCAAATAAAAAAGCAGGTGACATGGCACAGATTTTCCTTTTTGGACTCTTTTCAAATAAAGAAATAAAGACATTCTGACACAACCTCCTCAAAATGATGCACAGCACTACTTATTTTTTTAGAAGGGAATATTAGCGGCTTGTAATCAATCAACTTTCCCTGATTTTCAGCAGTGATTTCTGCCCTGCAGACAACTCAAGCTCAACTGCCTTGCTGTGATATCAGCTGAAGGTCAATGGACTTGACAGACAAAGTCTGCAGTCTCCACAACGAGGAGAACCTTATAAACTCTTTTCTAACCAGAAGGACGGCTGTTAATCAGACAGCAGAACGCAGGAATATCGTCTTGGACAAAGGCGCTAATCAAATCACCTGACTTGGTTCCCTAAAGTGTGATTCATGACAAAGGATCTTCTAATGAAAACAAACCTGAACTTATTGATTCTTTATATCTGATTTAAGTAAATGGTCTTTCGGACAAAATTTTTTTTTTTTTTTGTCTCTTTTTATACTTGATTTGAGGAAATGACTTTTCTGATGAATATAATCTGCATTTATTTTTTAGACGTATTCCCATAACTGATTCTTTTGATGAAACTAATCTCTAAAAATGTGTTCTCTTTACTGACTTATTTTGGAGACTTATTCCCATCACTGATTATTTTTTTTCTCTGCATATGCTACAATCAAGTTTAAAATAGTGTTGTACTTACATACAAAGCAGTCTGACTTATTGTTACTTGAGGATGTTTAATTACCTGAATTACTGTCAGTATGCTATAAATACCTGATTATTAGTTATGAACTGGTTGATATCCAATGTAAAGTTAATGGTGTGATCGAGTTGAGGTGGGATTATATAAATTCGCTTTCTCCCACTTCCTTTCAAGCAGTCTGTAAGGTCAAAACTTGCATACAAATGAGAAAATAAATAGATTATGAAAAATGCATAAATAACTGGAGAATATAAAATCAAGAAAAAAAAGGAATAGTTATAATGAATCTTAGAGTTTTAGAGTAAGAATAGGGTTCCCAATTACGGAAGTGGGTCAATCGCCACAGGTAAATTAATTGAGACCGCGATGGCGCACGTGTGCGCACAGGGGATTTGGGTGTCGTCAGAAAGGTGAGCGTTGTTTTGACACACCAGCAGAAAGGAGCAGACGCTGCGGCAGTTGATCTGACAGCCTTTGTCTAAAAAAGCGGAGAGGCAGCCGGTAAGATACGGAAATAAGCGGGGGCTGTTAAACGTTTGTCGTATTTTCACGGGCTTTAAATGACTTGTCTGTAAATCCGTACTGCTTAATTTACTTTGTATTTCTTATATTTGATCATGGAGCATTGCTGTTATTTGGAATTTAACCCTTTATGTTTACCGAAATGTAGTCATTTATTGTTGTTTGTAATTTAGAATTAGATGTACAAACGGCGCCCCATTTAGACGGAATATATTTTTATAAGATTTATCTCTGCACAGGTTTTTCACCTTGCGTGGTTACTCACAACTCGAAAACTAATTGCTGTTCTGGGATCAATATCCAAATAAAGGAACAGAAAACAAGAAGTTTGAGTCATGAGTCATGAGTGGAGTCCTGCTGACGTTTTCTTTAGTTTGATGCCTTCCCCTTCAAGTGAGGCAAAATGAACTTGACACAGTCTATCTTCTGATGCCTAGTTATCCTGTGTTTGACATGTTCACGGATGTGAATCTTTGTTGATTGATTGTGTTACAGATGTGTTATTCTTGTCTGCTTGAAATAAACCAAATCCAAATCCAAGCATCTTGAAATGTGTGGATGTCCAGAAGAGAAAGTATGAAATAAATATATACATGCCGTTAAATCATGAAATAAATCTCCATAGAATAAATCTCCATAGACCTCTAGAAATGAATGAACTCTTTGATAGTGACTTGTCATTAATGGAAAAATAATAAAGCTTCAGAGTGTCAAAGGATTGTGTGACTGGCACTAGCAATCAGAAAATGTTAATACATTAAAGATCTTTTCAGTTAAAAACTGTCTGTAGACCACACTGCCTCTGTTCTCTCATGCTAAGCATCTCCTTGTGTCCTTGGAAAAGTTTCCTTCTCAAGTTCTACCACCAATTGTGAATTTAACCTTTGATGACAAACGAGAAATAATTCATGTCTGTAAATGGAGCATGAACTCTTATGAGGTGCAATAGAGAGGTAATTCTATGTATTTATGTCACAATTGTGATTTAAAGTCTCACTCCAACTATGTATTTTTTTTATTTTCAAAACAATCTGAGTTGTGAGCGGGACTGATGGCTTGTATTGATGGTTTCTGAATTGTTGTCAAAAACTATACAAATATGGACTCATAAAATTATGGGGGGGTAGCCACACACAGACAAACACACACCCCGTAGCTTCGCCTTTGGCACAATCCTACAGGTAAACAAAAACTTCACATTGTGTAAAATTCTGATATTTTTAACGATCCTCCTTTTTAGTCAATATGAGCTATCCAGTTGATCCATTTTGACACCAGGGAATAACCAAGAACATCTTGACCAAATAGAGCAATTTTTGTTTTGTCACATCAGAAGGTTTTGACTCATTACTGTTAGTTAATTTCAATCTAGTAGCTATGTGTTACTTGCAAAACAAAAAAGGCTTGCTTCATGATTACAGTTGCACTTCACTAATGGCGATCTGCATAACATGTTCTACAAAACAACCTGCAGCTTATTCAAAGTTCAGTCCAAACAGATTTGTTGGTTACCTGAGCAACTGCATCCCAAAATCTAATATTTGTAGAGCAGATTAAGGAGAGTCATTTTTGAGCAGTCCAGAACAATTTACACTGTTGACTTGCAAACAAACTCTCAGGGCAGTCAAGAAGTTTTCATGAGAAGAAAATTAGAAGCAGTGTTTTAAGGCTCAGTGTATTTAAACAAAGCACTTTTCTGCTATTTTAATTGTCTTTAGTTGTTCGGAACTATGCTGTTTAATTGTTTGTTTGAAAGAGAGAAAATATCACTTGATCAACTTATCGGTGTACATTTAAACTGGGCCTTCGACACACAAGAGCAAGCAAGGTAATCGCCATACTCTGTCTAAAATTTCTGCATCCATCTATCAATTTATCCTCTACAATTTATCAAGTACCACATCGTGGGAGGCGCACAGTGATTCATAAATCTCTCCTGCTCAGCCTTCAGTTGGGTAGTTGCCTTTTGGCCAGCAAAGAAATATAACTCCCCAACAAACCCTGGTCTACCCTGATGCCTATTTGTGCAGGAAAATGTCTGTAATATATCCTCTAAAAGATGTCTGGGATGCAACACAGTTCCAGTGAACTTAAATGTAGAAGTTTTCTCTGGAATACAGAACGTCTCTGGCTGTTGATTTATGGAGATGGATTACTGAGACAATGTGACTTTGTTTTATTGTTGGACAGTCAATGTAAATGAAGCCGTGGTGTAACAGGCGCCTCTGTAGATTTGTTACAAAACATTCCTTCTGACAGCCACATTTCAGGGAAAAAAAAAAAAAAAAAAACATAGTTTGGTTGCTCTTATTCACTCATTCTTGCATGATTACAACCAGTTCGATATTTCATGGTAAGAACATTTATCGACTGATAAATCCATAGCTCTCCTCTTGGCTCTGCCGCCATCAACTAAAGTTATGAACGGAGTCTGAAGCCAGAGGCGGAGAGATCCAACACCCACTGGAAGCAGTTAGATTTAATCTTGGCAATGCAAAACTACATTTCATTCCTGAAAAATACCATTAGGGTTGAGCCAAGACCTCTCTTCTCAAAGCGTCTTTGAACAGACCAATAGACAAATTGCATCATTCTTCCTGAAATTATTGTTCAAGCAATGCTTGAGAACCCACATGGTTTCTCTTCAGGTTGAAAGAGGTGAAAGCTGGAACACAGCTTCTGGCCTGCTTGGCAGAAAAGTAGACTACCAGAGAACGTGACCCTGACCTCTGCGCACTTTTGCAAAGGCACATCTGCCAAGCAAGCTCCACGATGTCCAGTGCCTTAATGAACACAGGGCAAACCTCATCCATCCCCACAGCCCCCGGAGGGTTTTTACACTTTTCACAGCCACTTCGACAGCCTCAGCCACTGTAATGGATGAAACCCAACCACCCAGCATAGCCTCCACTTCCATTATAGAGGGTTTTTTTCTCCCCTTAACCTGTGTTTGAAACACGTAGTCACAAATTTGAGTTAAACTTCTTGTCTGATGTGACCACACATTTGCTTTTCTGATTCTGGTGTTTCTATGCATGTTTAGTGTATATAATAGAATGTGTAATTTTATTTTATTAATACTATTCCCCTTAATATTTTTGTACATTTTATTTTCCTTTCTTTGCTCATTGATGGTAGCTCAGGGGTGCCCAAATCCAGGTCAAGGGCCAGTGTCTATGTGTTTTCTGTAACAAAGAGGTAGAGGTTTTTGGATCCATGTGAAACTGGTTTATTAGCAAGAGGACACAGACAAGGGTGAGGCAGGACAATGTCAAAAAACCAAACAGGAGCCAATCTACAAAGAGCAAGACCGTCCATAATACTCTGCTAAATATTGTTTGTGGTAATTGCATGATGTGGAACAGCTAGTGAGACCTGGGAGCAGGGATTAGTTCAAGTCGGTCTGAGTCAGCGTTTTAATGGCAACTACTGTCCCCAGTCAGGAGTGAGCTTTATCAAAGACCACACCCCTTCCATTGAAAGCAGGCTCGGGAGAATCTGTCAATCAAACCTTCGAGGTGAGGGTCACCTTTCACATGCATTCACTGATGCATTTGATTGGTCATATCACTACTTAAA
This sequence comes from Oryzias celebensis, assembly GCA_014656515.1. Classification (NCBI taxonomy): domain Eukaryota; kingdom Metazoa; phylum Chordata; class Actinopteri; order Beloniformes; family Adrianichthyidae; genus Oryzias; species Oryzias celebensis. The sequence continues at coordinate 28,227,393 of BNCR01000012.1, read as the reverse complement.
TAACTTGAAATAAAGAACTATAATGAAAAAAAAATTGATAAGCAAGAACATGTTGAGATAAAGGTATCAGAGCAAGTACAACGATTATTCTGACCAATAGAATGACAGAGTGATAGCTCTCTTTGAGCCAGTTGCTGATTCCTGTTTGGGTGTACTGGAGGGTCACTCAGTCCAGTTCCTATACAGCAGCCTCCTGACACGATTAGCTTTGCAACTTAGAATTTTTGGTCACAACCCAGAATAAGGAAATTACTCCATCAACACGGAAGCCAATGGACTGAACTGAGGAAAACAAGCAAGTTCCCTGTGAGAAGAAACCTTCATCTTTCAGATCTCGGCGCCAAGCCTTCTAGAAGCATCCTTCCATTAACAAGACTTTGCACCCATTCTTGACGGATCAAACGGAACCAGATATCCAGACGGCTTGGTAAGGAGTACAGCTTCACTCATTCAGTCACTGCTGGTGGTCAGAGTAATGATTAACTATATTTCGGCAAACGTAACATCTTTGCCCAAGTTTAATCTCCTTTTGAGAATCTCTCAAACACATCTAAACACATTTCCCTTCACACCACACACTCAATACCATATTCTTTAGTTTGCTTTTCTTTTCATTTTTCTTTTTCTAGGTAATAGTTGAAAGCTCGTGACTATGTTTCGCATAGGCTAATTGCTTCTCAATAATCTCCTTTTACGTCCAGTGTTTCATGCATGTTTGACCTCATTTTATTCAATACACATTCAAAGGAAATTTTTTGTTTTGATTTCATATTTTCTTGTTTGCGGTGAAGTCCCTTCAAAGGATAAAAATGATCTAAAGTTTGATAGACTGATAAATTGATTGTTACTTTAATGAATAGAGGTAACAGCAGTTAATAAGTATTATTTTATTTTCATTACAAAGGTGGTTTTCCTGAGGATAATTTTATTAAATTTCCAGTTTAATAAAACTAATCATTTCCAACCAACCTTGAGAAAGAATATTTCAAATTCAACCCTTTCAAGCTACACATATGTAACAATGTTGACATGTCTGTTTCGTTTCAATTCCATGCCAAGTTTTGCATAATTTTAAGTGTGTTGGTAGTACAGTCTACTCAGTTCTTGATTTAAAAGAATATGCTGATTGGCCCAGAGCAGTTCTTCTTTCATGTACACAACACTGCCCTTTAGATGTGGACCTTGTTGTCATTTGCTCATTTGTTCTGAAAGCTTAGCAAATTTTTTGAGTGGTGAAGCAGCCATACTATTTAACATCTTAAACAACAGCCGCAAATTTACAGTTTGGATGATGTTTTCAAAGCTGAACATTTGATGTGTGGTGAAATTTTGCAATAATTATGTTGTCGTGATTTTCTATCAAGAATCCTTTTTGCTTGTTTATAGACAGATTCGAGAGGCTTAATAGTTTTTTTATTTGCATGTGACCAACATGAAATACCAATTATTAAAAGAGACATGATCATTGCATTCATGTAGGTATTGGGTCCATGGGTTGTTAATAAGCTTCGTGTGGACCTAAAATTTGACAGGTGTTATTTTGATGTGTGACAGACCTTTTTTTTTTAATACGGCTCTTGAAAGTTAATGTTGAATCCAAGATAATGCCGTGGTATCTGTTTTCATTTAAACTTCTGATAATTTCCCACTAAATCTTTAGTGGAGGGCAGGTTTTATGATTTTGTCTTCTTGAGAAAAACATTATTGATGTTTTTTTTCCACATTTGGTGTCAAATGGCACTCGTGCAAACAAATAGCAATTTTGTCCACGGCCACCAATAAATTGGCTGCCATTTGTTTGATCCTTCGCATCCATGGAGATTACTATGTCATCTGCGTACATCTGAATACCACATCATCACACACAGATGGGAGATCAATAAAATGTTCTGAACAAAAGTGACCCTGAGACAGAACCTTGAGGTACTCCCATTGTGCAGGCTCTCATTTAGACACTGTACCATTTACATGAACATACTACGAGTGCCCACTAAGTTAAGATTGTGTCCAACTAAGGGTATCCAAGGAAAGTTTATAATGTGTTAACTTTGCTAATAGCACCATGTGATTCACTATGTTGAAAGCCTTGCTCAGGTCTAAAAGTACAGCTCCCACTATCTTTCCTGTGTCTTGACTTGGTTTAAATGATTCTAGAAGATAACAACATGCAATCTCGGAAGAATTATTCTTTCTGAAACCGAAGTGCATAGGATATAGATAGGTTTTCTTTTTCTAGATTAGTTGGCAACTGTTTTTTTGTAACACAGCAGCATTTGATCTTCTGTAGTCCAACTTTACTTGTACTGAAGAAGAACTGGTTTAATAAAACTAAACAAGAAAACATCATTTGTTTGCATTGTCTTCTCCACAGTAGACAATGCTAGCCTGAATGAAATACATGTCCTGCAGCTTAAAGTCTTTGATCTTTTGAATCCAGTGGTTCTCCTGCCAGAAATCCAATCACAATCCCCTAACTTCTGAAAGAAGTCAGGTTTTTGCCAGATAACTGTGGAATTATTGCAGGTTTACTTGGAGATAAGTACTTTAGTGGTAACTTGGCAAACCCCAGAGACACAGCAGGGGGTAAAGAAAATTAAAAAAAATAGAAACTGATGCCAGCAGGAAACACCATGAGAAAAAAGTCTAAAAACAAAAATCCCAGAAAAGAAAAAAGGAGATTCGCTTTAATTAGCCTGAGAAAGGTCAACTGTTGTGATGGAAGACACTTAAAGATAATAAAGGCACATTAATCCATAAACTGACTATCTAAAAAAATCACAAACACTTTGTTTTTAGTAGAAAAACATATTATTCTTTGTATATATCTTTGTCTATATTCTTTGCTGGACTGGTTGAACATTTTTATTTTTTTTGTGCTTTTTTGCCTTTTCTGGCTTTTTAATTTTTAGCTAGGTCTAGTTAAACTGTTGTAACAATAAAAAGAGTTCATAAACTGGAGAATATTGGGTTAAAACCATCCACCAAGCATTGTCCATATATCTATCAAACTGTCGAAAAGAACTCTGACCTGACAGAAGAGAATTCTCCAGATATCAGCTGGGATGGGAATGAAAATAAACTGCAGCATTTCACTGTCTTTGCAAAATAGCAACATCATCCTAAGATAAAATTAAAAAAAAAAAAAAAAAATTAAAGTTGTTAAGGAGAGATGTCCCAGAACCAAACTAATTAACAAAACTGAAGATAGTTTGCAGCCCCCAGAGCGGCAAAAATATGACATATGGGACTAATTAATTAGCAGCTTAGTGGGATAAGACCTCAACTGATCGCATTTATCTGCTGAACTAATCTCAGCTGGAAAATTGATTCTGCTTTTGTCTTAAACCCATACAATCAATAAAAGGTGGAGGAAAGGACATAAACTCATGCAGATTTTACTGGCTATAAATGTGGATGTTTACATTATTATGACATGATGGTCACGTGGATAGTCAAAAGATCCCAAAACTTTCACAATTTGAGCTGAAAATGTAACAAGGATCTCTAAAAATATCAGCGCAAGAAGAAATGTGAACCCTTTTGCTTAAAATATTTTGTTTTTCACAGTTTATTTCATAAATATGATCAGTGTGACAGCGTGGAAAGTCAAGTCAGTGTCAAACGTCTTCATTTCCTGTGGAGTCTGTTACTGAAAAAATATGAGGAAAGAACTTGAAGATCTTTTTATTAGACCTTCATTTTTATTTATATGAAACTCATCTTTTAAATTTTGCTTTTAAGTAATTTTGACATTTCCTCATGTTTTAATTTGATTTTATTCTCCACTTTTCCCTCGTTGTTTTTGTGTAATGTGTGAGGTGAGGATGTGCGTTGGCGAGCTTTTATTATTATTTTATTTCTAATTGTATTATTCTTTTTACTTGTATTTATCTATTTATTTGATGTTAGTCTTGATGTAAGACTTGAGGTGTTCTGGATAAGTGCTCCATAAATAACCTCAAATGTTCTGACTGTAAAAATGCTTTTTTTTCAAAACTTTTTTTCAGTTAAGTTTTTTTTTGGCGTTGGACTTCAGTTCAGTTTCAGTTTTAGTTTTTTTTTTCAATTCACATGAGGTTGATGGTTTAATCATTAACAGCTGTTTCTGTTAATTGTCGTTCAGTCCAACTAGATTTCCTTTTTTAGCTGTCTTTTCTGCCTTTTTTGTGTTTTATAGAGTCCTCATGGACCAGTATTTAGTTCTTTCAAATTCTTTGTTGTTATCCTTTCATATTGAAGTTAGTTTGGTAAGTATTTTAAGTTTGGAATTGAACTTTGTAGCATTTGAAGTTTATGACGTTCAAATATCATCTGTTTCATTAATATCCTGCTCTGAACGGTTTTTAATATTCAACTGAACAGTGAATATTTGAAGGCAATGAATTTAGGACACACAAAAAACACATTAGCTTCATTAATGTCAAGATTCTTTCAAAAAATACATTTAAAAAATTGCACTGTGATTAATTTAAGTCTTTTTATTAAAGACAGACTCCAATGAATATGGGGATTTTGGTGCTTTCAAAATGATGTGTATATAAAATGTTTATTGTTAAAAGTGTAAAAAGAGAGCTTTCAGGAACAGGGAGGTGAAAGGGTATGTGGTTGCTCACCTCCAATGGTCCTGCCAACTACTATGATGTGAATTTCTAATGAACTCCGATCGCTCTGCAGAAACTGTCCTGGAAAACAACTCAAGTTTTTTTTTTTTTTTTTTTTTTTCAATAATCTAATGAAAAGACCACTGGAAACGCTTTGAAAATAAATCAGAAGATGATTGGAGTTGGACCTTTAGTATCTTAAATTATTTAGCTGTTTAACAGAAAACACTGCAGTCAAGAAAAAAAAAACCCCAAAAACAAAAAACAAAGCCATCATCAAATCTAAGATGAACAAGAACAGTCAGCTTAAGGCGAAGACTGACAGTGATAACACAGAATCTGCTTCTATTTGTTGTTGTTTTATTTTATTTTTTGCATGTAAGGCCCAAAAAAAAATCTACTAATGATGTTTAGGAAGAACACAAGCAAAATAATAAAAGCTCCTTGTTTTTATGTGCATTACATTCTGTTCTTGTTTATGCTTAATCCTGCTGGATTAGTTCTTAGACTGGAAAATTATTGTTCTATTTTTAATACAAATAAAGAATACAATGGCTAGAATCATTTTCTTTTTTATATAAGAACCTTTCTTTACTTGTCTCAATCATCCTATTTGAAAAGTTTCAGTCTTAATTTTAAAAACAAAACAAATTCCTTCTCAGTGTTGTGTAAATTCAACTGAAAATGTTAATGAGATCCAGACGAAGCCCCTTGTGTAAGGCATAGAGTTTGGCAACAAAATTAATATTCATGTTGGCATATAAGCTACAATTCCCAGCTGACTAAATGCAGTATTCTTGTCGCAAGCAGCTGTTTGCAAGAAGAATAAAAAAGAGACAGTCAGCATTATTCACTTTCTTCATGTGCTTAGAAAAAATACAGCAAATTATATAAGGAAACATCATGGACATTTTTATCAAATAATAAAAAAAAAGATTAAGGATTTTTTTTCTTTATTGAAAATGTCATAAAAATATAAAATTAGCTAGAATTTTTATTATAGATGTTTTCCTTTCTTTTTTATACTTTCTTTTTGAGAGTTGGGTATGATCAATGAAGAACCTGGAAACATCAGCCTTAAATTGCACGTGATCCTGCATAAATGGGTTTAAACGCCAAGGCGTTAGTGGCAGACAGCTGTAGCTGGAGCTGCTGGGTTTGCTGCAGGCCTTACATGCCAAAAACACCAGAAAAGACGTCGGCTTCCACCATGACACTCAATAGGGGGAAACAATAGTGGGCAGACACCCTTGGACTTTCTTGCCCTCTGCTTTCAGCAGGTTGCCAAATTGCTTCTGGCCACAAGAAAGCTTTTCGTTCACTATCGGGTTCTGCAGAATCTGATTAACAGGGATTTCTGCCACAACCACCGGGAGCTCCTTCCCAGACTCACCTGTTTCATGAAACCAGGGAGCTTGTGCTTTTCAAAGAAAAAAATCAGAGAGATTCTCAAAGGAAGGTGAAATACTTTCATTCCATCTCTTTTGTTCTGTGCAACTCTATTTTAGGACCAAACTAACTTGTTATCTTCTACCTGAATTAGGGTTAGGGTTTTCCACTGTTCAGCTCAACCTGTTCAAGTACACAATTTACTATTTGTGTGTTGAGGGTCGCTAACCGCTGAATAAAATAAAGTACAGTTGTACATTTTTCTTCAAAAACAAGATTTTTTTTCTCTGTTTTTGTATATATGAATGATTGTTTCTTGAAAAACTAGGAAAAAACAAAAACACATTACTCACAAAAAATGTTTTTTATCTCACTTGAGACAGACATAAAGTTAGATTTTAACCCTTCAGCACTGGAGATGTCACTGGTGACAAATGACTTTCCGACCTACCGCAACTCCTTGACCAACCCTGCGATCAACGTGAATCAGCTGATTCTGACACAGAGAAAAGCAGCTTTTCATATCAGCTTTAGGCCGTTGCGGAACACATTACTAATGTAAAATGGCTCAAAGCCGCTTTCCTTGACTTCAAAATGTGATGGAATTATGTTAACAGCGTAAATGGTTGAAGAATGACAAGAGTCAAGAGCCTTTAAATGACTCAGTCGTCTTGTCCCCTTTGCAGACAAACATCCCTAAACCACCATGGAGGTTCCCACCCTCATGCTTTACATGGTGTTTCTGGGAACTGCAGCATTCCATTTTGGTTCCATTTTGGTTTCATTTGACCACATGACCTCCTCCCAATCCGGGATTGGGAGGAGCTCGGGATTACCCTGTCTCTAGAGAACTTTGGTAAGCGGTAAATGGTGTATACTTGTATAGCGCTTTTCTACCTTCCTTAAAGACCCAAAGAGCTTTACAGTCACAATCCCATTAACCCATTCACACACATTCACACACTGATTTAGACTTCAGATGGGTCTGGACATGTGCTGGTTTAAGCAAGAACCTTTAAAAGGTTACCTTTATAGTTCTGCAGGATTTAAACACGATACTAACCTTTTTTTTTTCCTGCAGTACAATGTCATCGACCAATTCCCCCATGAAGGCATGAGTCGTTTTCTATGGAAGCAACTTTGATTCATATATTAAAATAAAAGCCTATACCGGAAATGCTTTTTCATTTTCAAAATACAGCTGCCTCTGTTGACTCAAAAATAAAATGAAAACTCAATCCGCCAAATGGCTTTTTCTTCTTCAACACAGCTCATTCTGTCACCTAATGAAAATAATAAAGAAAAGGACATTTGACATTTCATTTTCAAAAACTTCTTTAGCAAATGTGTACCAAAATTCAATCAGAAATATCTAATTTGAAAATTTAAATGGATTAGAGAAATGCTTTTTCATTTTCACAATGTAACTGCATCAACTGACTCATAAATAAAATAAAAATAAATTCTCCAAAATGCTTTTTCATTTTCTACTTCAACACCGCCCATTCTGTGACGTAATCAAAGCGATAATACAAAGGGGGATTGCTATTTCGTTTTCACATTAACCACGCACAATGTGTCTCATTTGAGTTCCAGCTGGCAGTTCCAGAAGAGGGGAAATACCTTTTTTTTTCCACTGCAAACAAGCACAGAGTGGCATTTGTCATGTGGAGAAAAACGTGTGAAGAAGTGAGTATAGTGCTTTTAAAGGGCTTCTCATCAAATAGGAACAGGTTATTTAAGGTTCTAATTGTTTTAGTTAGTAAAAAGAAATGTTTTGGTCTGTTATGTTATGTACGGCATGTGATGTACAGTTCTTAAACGCACTTTTAGCACCCGGTGTTCACACTAGACTGTCGCTACCTGTATCGGTACTTTCAATGTGCTTTTAGTAGAGCCAGAAAACGAATCTAAAAGATTGAGTAGCGATGCATGAACGCAAGAGTTTTGAACACAGAAACCCAACATGCACATTTACTTGTGTTTTAAATAGACTTGAAGTAGAAGTGGTCGCCTGAATGTGGATTTTCAAGCCTAGTGTGAATGTAGCATCAGGGTGAGTTTCCAATTTTTATTCATTTGTTTTCTCCAAATGTACATCGTTGTATTTTGTTTAACAACAAAGCACCTTCTGCAAAAACGTATTCTAATGTCACAAATGCTTTTCTTTTTTTTGATAGATAATCAAAGACATCCAATGCAGGCTGGAAAGCAGACATGGCCTCTGAATAGAAAACAAGCTGAGACTGTAAACATATCATCAGAACATTGCAGAAATGGCTGAGGAAACTCTGGAGACAAATTGACAATTTTTGGAGAAATTTTCTTCCCTGACATTTATGGACAAAAAAACATGGTTATAAGAGCCGGTCTCACTTTGCTGAATTTTCCAGGTTTTCGTGTGCTTTTAAAAGCACTCAGAGGAACAAATGGTGAAAAGCGCAGCAATTATATTTCTCCAAATACAACATTAACCTCCTTTTAGATTAATAGGATCTGTTAAAACCAAAAATCTCAAAAATTTAAATCATTATTGATCATTTGCTTCCATGAATTTGCTTGATCCAGTTTTCTTTCAAGGTGTCTGAGTTGAACAACTTTACATTCATTTAACATGAATTACACTTCAACTTATTCAAATATATGGCTTCTGCATTTGGACCTTAACACTTGTTCTGTATTTATTTATTTTTTTTATTACTTTTTTAAAAAAATATTACATTTTAATTACACAATAATTTACATTTTTTTCAAGTAGAAACAATCTGATAATGTCCAGATTAACAGTTTAAATAACAGTTTAATATGCCAGGAAAGTGACCTGGTGTTATAACTTGACATAGATCTTTAAACAAGGTCCAGCTTGTTTTTTTTTTTTTTTTTTTTTTTTTTTTTTTTTTTTTTTTTTTAATCAAAGATACATTTGATGGATGAAACAAAACAGGACTCTTCAGACCATCAATGCTTTTTAAATGCAAAACAATACATTGCACATATTCAACAGAACTCATAAGTCAAGGCACCAGTCACCAGAATGGAGCAGCTGCAAAAGGGTAACTTCCTGTCAGGTCTGAAGTCACTGCAGGTTGAAAAAGTGAAACTTTGGTTCCAGTCATGAGTCCAGAAGCCTGAAGAGACAGAATGTGCTCCAGCATCAGCACTGAAAAAGTTCTTTTGGTATGTTTTTTAAAAAGAAAGTCAAGCTCCACCATGCACAGTTTAGAAGTCCTGCAGATCCAAAAAGCAACATTTGGCAAAACTTGAGATTTTCTTCTTGGAAAACTTTACATTTAAAATAAACATGTTTTGTCACTTTTGCTGCAGTTTCTAATGTTCACAAATCAAAAATAAGTCTGTCATAAATATATTTGTCTTAACTCTTTAACACTCTAGCAAGTTCTAGCACCAGTACCCAAATGTGGCCCATTAAAGGATTTAATCTGGTCCACCAAAGTGGAATCAAATATATTGAAATATTGATTGTTTTCCATGTAATTCTGTTATCTCCCCATAGATTGTGCACTACAAATACATTGACATTTGCTTTGGTGTTGAAAGTTATTCTATGTTTATGTAGTGTTGGAATATTTGTTAATTTTTAAACATTGATGTGTGTTTTCTGAGTCAGACAGTCATTTTTCCAATCCTTCTAACACCATTCGAACCCAGCATTTCTTCACGTTTGGGTTTTTCCCTTTAGGGCAGGGGTCACCAACCCTGTTCCTCGAGGGCTACCGTCCTGCTTGTTTTGCAGCTAACCTTGCTTCAGTAGATGCTGATTATCTGGATCGAATCAGCCCAGTTTCTGATTGACTGAACACACCTGATCCAGGTGAGCTGCAATTAGTGAAGCAGGGTTAGCAGCAAAACAAGCAGGGCGGTAGCCTCGAAGAACAGGGTTAGTGACCCCTGCTATAGGGAATAAACCCATTGGTGCAATTAGCACTGAAATGAGAACAAAAGCAACAGAACTGACATAAAAACTCTCCTAATTTCAAATATATATTATATATATTTTTTTTTCGATCAAAATTAAAGCATGGTGTTGTTTAGTTTTCATGTTATTTCTTTCTCTAACAAGTTGGATTATTAAAACTGTCTTTAAATCTGCTCCTAACCCTAAACCCTAACCCTTCTGTAAAATTTTGGTTGACGTTTAATTTTAGATTTCTCCTAAAATCTTTGCGACGTGAAAAATGCGACCTGCAGAATTTGCTGGAAATATTTTGAAATATGTGACAGTAGCCTTGGCAATGTGTTGCATATCTGTGAGAGCCGATACTAAAAGCCGCTTTTCTCCACATTAGAATCAGCTAATTCACATTCATCGTGTAAATGATCAAAGAGTTTGTTATCCAGGTGTAGGCGGAAACATCTCTGGTTTTAAAGGGTTAAAAAGTACGTTACTCTTTGCAACTGACAAAAACTGAGTCTATTTATCTTTATACAATGTATATGTCACATGTTAACCAATGAAACCGTGCGGTGATTAACCAAAGCTGTAAAATGTTTTTTTACCTGCAAAATAAAAAAAAAAATAAAACAAATTCTGTTTAAATGAAGAAAAAGTCTAATTGAATCTTGTCACAGATTACATGGGAGCAGCAGATGATAACAAATGATCTGCCATGTTCTCATGCAAGTTGGTAACTGTATTAATGATCATCATCATTAACTGTCGTGCTGATACAAACAGAACATGGCACCATCAACCTGTCTCAGTCACACAATGCTCCTGTCCACGCTGTGGCCTCAAGTCTCCCGCCACTTTGTTCTCATAAGGTCACGGTGCCTCGGTCCCCGCTGGCGCCTTCCACATTCATGCTGAAAAGAAACGTCCCTGTGTGAAATCACAATTACCCTGGCAGCTGTTAACAAACCAAGTACATAATTTGTGTTTCCATCCTTTCAGAGGAACCTCTCGTCTTCATAGACTTTCTCTTTCCCTCCTTCACATCTGACAGATCCGAACGCCGTTTACGTCTCTTTTTGACAGCAATTATGTTGTTTTTCAGAATAACGGAGTGAGATGTTGTTTCCAGCTCCTTGACACAAACCGAGTGTGTTTAATTCAGAGACAAACATTGAGCTGAGGAAGTCTGTTACCTGCAGTGATTGGAATGCTTTGTATGATGGCAGCTCGCTGTCAGGAACCTGGTGAGGTGAGCATTCTTGTTTCCTTGACAGTTTATGAGTGTCTGAACCTTTTGACCTTTGAATTTCTGCTTCTCTTTTCCTTTTTCTGACAAAACCTCTAACAGTGTAGTACACGAACTCGCAGAGAAACAAACTGAATCATTTTGCCGCATCTGACCGCCAGATCATTTAAAGTGCTGCCTTTCAATTTGTTTAATACCAATATAAACTATTTAACAAACCACTGATCAAAGGAACAAACAAGTAAATCCATCATTAGAGCAAATGAAACAAGATTTGAAATAATTGAAATAAAAATAATCAAGTGCAGCTGACTAACATGCAATATTTTTTGTTGTTTTGTTTATTTTCTTTGGGAATTTCAATTTTTTTGTCTAAATGTGCATTCACACCAAACATGATTCGCACGGCCAATTCGCATGTCTGGCCCCCCTTTTGCCACAAGGAGAATTCTATCCACCATATTGGATGTTTTCTTCCTCCTGTCACTGTAAAAGTCGTGTGCCCGAAGTTGAGTCCCTGAGTGGTTGAGGAGACACAGCCACCTCCCCATAGTTCCAATTTTTTTTTAAACTCTGGCCAGCTGTGGTGGGCGCTCAATTCACAGTTTTTAGATGTTTGCGCCGTAGAAAGAACCTCAATTCGCGTCTAAACCAGTGACTTTACATTGAAATTTGCCGCCTCTGCTGCGCAAATCGCGTTCGGTGTGGAAGCACCTTTCCTTTTTTGCAGTTTAGCTCTGCAGGGAAATGAAATGGAGCTAATAAATGTCGAGTGGAAATCAGGTCAACGTGACCTTGAGAAAGAAGCTGAATCTTTCTTCTGAGTTCTCTTTGGGAAATATTACTAATTAATGGAAGGAAATTTGACTTTTCTGTGTTTGTGCTTAAAAATTCAGTTTCCATTTGTGTCGATTGCAGCATCAGGCTACTTTGGTTCATAGGGAATTGGAGAGAAACCCACACTAATGGTGGTAATGTCTGAGAAACCTTTTAAAGTCAAAAACACACACTGAAAACAAATCAGATGTTTACATCACAATAAATACAGTTTTGTCAACTTTCATTAATATTTTTAAGCAAATCCCAAATGAATCGTGAGATCCAATGACATTGTCAAACAATTTTCAACCTTTCAAGCACTCAGAACAGATAAGTAGTGAAAACCTTTTTAGTTAAGGTTTAGCCGAAACTACAGGACGGGTTTCTGCAAGTCTGCCTGTGGTTCTTATAAAGGTTTTATATTGTGAATTAAATACTGGAGAGGAGTTACCAGCAGCGCAGCTGCTTGTTTAGAAAAGGCATGCTTTACTTTAGGAATCTACAAAAACCTTCTAGAAAAAGAGAGACACGTATTGATTACTTGATAAGTTGTTTGATTGATTTCAAGTAACTTAAAAAAGAAACAAAAATAAATAAAAATGATTAGCAATATCAAAGGTATTCATGTTATTTCATACATTGATTTCATCATAAATAAAAGAAAACATTTCTATCTTCTTGACATTATTGCTCCTAATCATAAATAGTCAGATTTTCCTCTACACATACGGAACACCAACCATGTCACATTTAATCCAATTAACACGATTGTCATCTAGAGTTTGAGAAATCACATCAAGTTTGATTGGTCAACTGACTTGATTAAATAAAAAAAATGTGTTTTCAACACACAAAAATAGAGCCAAACAAGACTGGGAGCTTGTTAATGTAAATATCTCCAGTAAGATTTGCTGAATTAAGAGATGAGATGACAGATGACAACATAAAATTGAGTCATGAACTCTTGACTTCTGGACGTCACTTCATAACTCACTCATGTGAATTCATCAGTCTGAGTGGTTCAAGTCCAGATGCCATAACCCAACTTCAAGGAAGCGCCACCTTGATGGATGAGAACCATCATTGACATAGTACATTAAATGGATTCAGGAAGAAAAAAGAAGTCAAACGTTTTCTAAATGAAGAGGTAAACTTCTGTTCTGGCTGCAGCTAGATAAGACTTTTCTGCCAATGAGTTTTTATATGCTTTGGGATGTGGGAGAGATTAATAGTATTTGGGGAAAATAGCCTACTTCAAGTTACCATATTTGAAATATTTCCAAAAAAATAAGATGTTCAACGAGTTGTTAGTTTCTGAAAACCCAACAATTTGTGTCTAAAACAGCAAACTTTTACAAGTACAAATAAAGTTTCTGCTTTTCAAAAACATCTTTTGGTATGGAACAAGAATTATGAGTTGACTGAAGTTAATTCAGAATGTTTATGCATCCAGAGAAGGTGAATGGAGTCAGTGGGTAGTCTGAAGGTTGAATGGATTTGTGAATTAAGAAGCTGGACTGTGTTTAATGATTGGTTCACATTGTTTTAGAGTCAATTTAGTCTTCTGCCAATGAAGTGGTTTTCATAGTTTACACACATGATCGGTCTAAATAAAAGGGAAAAAAAGTTTTCCTTCAGACCTTCGCCTCACATCTGTAGCATCATTAGCGATATTAAGAGAATTGTTTGCATCTGTTTTTGCCTCCTTAAATTTATTGTAAAGACAAAGGCAAACCTTGCCTTAACTTAGCAACAGTCTCCATGCATTTGCTGAGGCTTTGAAAAATCGCATCACCTAAAGCGCTTTGTTTTTTTCCAACTATGTCATGAGATCAATTTGAGGAGTGCAAGGCCAGCAGAGACATTTGCCTGTCACTAAACGAGACAAACAATTCTGCAGCATAATTAGCTCTCAGTGAATAATGTGCGCGGCAGGTCACATGTTTCTGCAAAGCAGCAGCACAGCTCCAGCTGCCAGCTTGAATTAGGTTGTACAAGTTGTTTCACCCAGAAAAGTCTTCTTTTAGTCAGAATTATATAACATGTAATGAGACAAATATAGTTCACCAGACTCATAAATGCTTAGATAGTTTGCATTTGATATCTAGATTATCACTGTGACGATAGTTCTGTATTTTTACACATATATATTCTGTATCCAAATAATTAGAGTTTTCTTAAATGGGGATCCTTTGCTGATGTATTATTTTCAGTGTTTTCATGCTGTGTAGATGTGAGCTACAGCCTCACATGTCATTCTTCTGAAGCTTTTGATCGCAGACTGTTGTGAGCTGAAGGCTGAACAAAACACAAATATGAAAACAAGTTCTAACAAGGAGACGGATCCAATTTAAAAGAGCAAAAACAAGGTTTTCACAGGGAAAAATAAAATATTTGTATTTTTTATTGGTTTAATTTATTTGAATTAAAATAATTTTGTTTTATTTTATTTATTACATTTCTATTTATTTGTTGGTAACTTGGGGGCCACACACAGGCTTATGTAATTTTTAGAAGAATTGGCTAAAGTAAACTTTTGGATTTCCTTGGGAACAGAGGTTTTTGGTAACCACACCCACATTCCTAATACGTTCATATCGTATGTCATATCACTCCGTTCAGCTTGAGCCAACAATTTATGTATTAGAGGACCTGTATCATGAGAAATCTATTTTTTTAGCTTTTACGGGTATTATAATGTTAATTTCTCATGAAAATGCATGAACATTCCTCAAAAATCATACTGACTGAGCACCAGCTCCTCCCGATTCCGAGAATAACTGGATCGATCGCCGTGTTCAAACGTATGAATATGGGGGAACAGCCCCTTCCAGGTAGAGTGCGCTGCCAGATACTCTGGCTAACACACACACCTACTTTCTCCAAGAAGCTAGTGGTGATCTGCAAAATGTTTACATTTCAGCTTCAACTCTAAGAAGGTATGACGATTCTTAGTTAAATGCAACAGTACGAAAGAGACTTCTCTTAGCTTTGTATTTTCCTGTCAGAAACTTCCTTTAGACGACTTGGGGGTCGCTGTGATACCTTGGGCTCTTCAAATTCTGGATTGGACTCTGGGTCAAGAGTGTAAGGCTCCACAATATTCACATCCATCTTTTGAAAAGGTTAGAATGTTTGCTTTCGTTGGTGAAACGCAAACATGCTGCCAAGGATGGCTCATGAAATGGACAGAACACACAAGGACCAAAAGGCAATGCATCAGAGATCGAGTCGTCTTACTTCTAAAAGAAGCTCGCAAAAATAACTCATATTTCATTAAAAAAAAATCTTTAGTGTACCAAAGGTAAAATATTATCATATGTATGGATATAGTTTACTCCGAAAGGCTTAACATGATGTAGGTTCTTTAAATTTTCATTAAAACCTGGTTAAAATGTTCAAACAACAGGGTAGCGCAACTTTTGCGAGCTCTCAACGCTATAAGGCCATTAAAAATTGACATTTCTAATTCTAACTTTTCTTTTTTTACGAGTAACACTTGGAACACTTCCCCACAATATGGATGCCAAGTTGTAAGTCCTGTTCGCTTTGTCAAAAACTCAGTTTTGGTTACTAGGTGGGTGCACATTCTGATGAGTTTTTGAGTACTGGCGGTAGTGAAAGTTTCACTTTAATGAGCCAAAAAAAAGCAGAATTGCTTAAACAAAACAGTCCTTGCAGATGAGGACTGCTGCTGGACAGAATAAAATCTTTAGAGTATATTTAAAAAAAACCCTGTTTTACCAAATCTCATTTTGATCTATACATTTATAAGAAAATGATATTTTTCTCAAATTTTTTTTTATCTAGTTTCAGAAACAACAAAGTCTGAAACATATTTTCTCATTGTTTTTTGCAACCACCATTCAGAATGTCCTGCAATTAAAAAAAACTTTGTTTCAGCTCAGTATTGTCATACACATAACAACTCTGACTGTGGTCATTCCTGATGTCCATGGTTACCCTGGTAACAGCATGCACTCTTTGACACTGCAGCAAAGTCAGTGACATTTAATTTGTCAAAAAAATGTGTTGGAGCAGCATGTGAATGTATTTACAGTTTGCTCAAGCAAATACACGTTCCTCAAGTTGTTGCCCACCTCCCGCAGCAGGACGTGGGGGAGCTGCCACAGAGATGAAAGTGGCGGTTTTAGCTCCTCATCCAACCACTCAACAGGCTGCTCCTTCTTCTTTCAATGCCTCAGAGAATGGCTCGATGGTTCAGTGGATAACATCAAGTTTCTTCTTCTGGCATCTACTTTTATAGTGACAGTTCTCAGGCATATAGCTGGAGGTATTGGTCTTTGTCTGGCGGTCTCATGTGACTCAGGTATGGAGGCAGGTTTTGTATTTCTACCTCTCTGTTCTTTAATAGCTGCCTACCTTCCAGTCCTGTTTCCTTGATCCTCCCAATCTTTTTCACCTTTGGGGAGAAAGCTCCATATGTGTTGAAATCCCATCTTTTATGGCCAAACATATAATGGATGACTGCTGCAGTGGTCACTCTAGTTGGATTAGTGGCTGTGTGTTCACGCTAAGAGCTGAAGATCTGCTGTTTCAATCTCACTTAGACATCCAGTCCCTTATGTGGAGACATGACAGGAAGAAATACAGTCATACTGGCAGGAACGTTGCCTGGGTAACTAATTCAGTGCCAGATTCTGAGTTTCATAAATACTTTTTAAAATTGTGTTTTGTGTATTTGTTTTAAATCTAAAGCTTTACAGAGAGAATGTCAGATTACAAAGAGTTCCTTTTTATTCGGCTTCTGTCATGGGATACATTTTTTGAGCGTTTAATTATCTAATGATCTATTTTTGATCTAACCTAATTATTGCTAAAAAAAAACTCATTTTGAGAAAATGTCATTAAAATCCGTGAGACTGTGACACGGTAAAATATAAAAATACAGCCAAAAAAAAGTGGAAAAAGTTGGTTTATTTAAAAAAAAAAGTGACAACATTCTAATGAAACAGATCAAAATAACAGTAGGAACACTTTTCTTGGCAACAAAAAAATATAGCAGCCGGGATGCATCAGAAGACAAAGAAGAGAAATATATGGAGATGGAGGAGAAGAGACGTGAAGATGTGACACCAGAAGAATTGATCAACTTAAACTTTGGACTATGTTTCTCTGAAACATACTTTAGCTTCATCATCTGGACAAAAACAAATTGTAAGAGATTAACTTTTCCTCTGAATGATGCTTTGTTTCACTCATCTTGATGTTTAGCACAGGCTTATATACCACTTTCCTCCACTTTTGCAGAGCGAGGTGCAGTGTCTGTAGCCCATTACCATGACAATTTTTCGCACTGAATATCAAATAGCCAGTATTTTGTAAAAATAACAATTTAAGCTTAAAAGTAAATAGATTAAAGTACTAATATTTGATTGAAAAGTTTCTTTGGTAAGAGTCCATGCTATAAGCAGGACAATGCCCTTTGAGGTGTCCGTCATCAGAAATTAATGGACTCTGTGGAAGCAACCGTCCAACGCAATCAGACCTCTACTTCATCCTTTAATTTATGATTGAGAAAAACTTGTTAGGATTTGTCCCTTACAATATAAAATAGATTTCAATCAAATCAAATTAAATAATAGATAACAGCTACAGATTACAAATGATATTGATGCAATAAAAAGCATGTTAATTTGACACCCCTACCTAAAATATATGTGTAAAATCAAACCTTGAAGTCCCACTCCAATCATCATCCAATCATCAGAATTCATAAAATGCTCCCTGCCCTTTAGAAAAGCTGAGACTTGACAGTGTCATGGATTGTTCATGATTTGCAAAGACCAGGTGATTTCAATCTCAAAGATTTGAAACAGTCGGATTCATCTGACTTTGACTCAACACGGGGGCAGTACAAGGTACTAACTTTGCAAGGTGTCCAAACTTTTGCTTGCACACACCATTATTTTGTTTTCTGTTATTTTGAAAGGGTAAATGATAGAAATAAAGCATCTTTTTCACATATTAAAAGTATGTCTCATCTTTAAATTGATGTCTTTAGAAGATTTTTCAATCTTTCTTTGGGTTCTTTATGCACAATAATGTAACATTTTGCCTGAGGTGCCCAAACTTTCAATCCCGTCTGTATGTCCTCCATAATCAGAGAAATGCCACGAGAACATGTCCACAAAAAAAAAACCCACAATTTTCATCAAAGTTGGTCTTTAAACAGTGTAAGGTCATGGTAATTGCTGCACTGCACTACATGCATTCATAGCTTTCTTTCCACCCTATGTTGAGTTTTTCTTCGCTGACTGGGTCAGATCCACCTGAACCTGTGAAAGCTATATTTAAAAGTTGAGAGACCATAAAATTCAAGCTCAGGGTAAATGAAAAGTTTTTCTCTCCACATTAACAGATGAAAACTTTACATACAGGGTTATAAAACACAAATGGCTCATTTCAGAAGATATGAAAGGTGTTAACAGAAGTTCAGCTTCTGCTGAGAGACAAAAGCCTGACTTCAGCCTCACCTTGGAATGAGCAACAGACATGCAAATACAATCCGGCTACCACTGAAACTGAAACTGATTTAAATGGTTTCCCTTTTGAGACTCCATAGTTTCATCCTGTTGCACAATTCAGTTTTTATTTTGCTTATTGTAATAACAGATGCACATGTCCTCCTCCAACCCACAGAGGGAACACTCATCTGAGTATTGATTGTCAGTCTGATTGCACTGCTTCCGGTCCATGGTTCACCCAGGTGGCTCTCGTTTTGTCACTAAGCACCTTCCATATACGCTTCGCTGTGTCACTCAGTCCATGTGTAGTCTTGTATTTGCATTCCTGCTGTACAGGCTAAGCGGTTAGTTGTCTTCTTGTCTTTGGTAACCGACTCTCGCCTGGTTATTCGTCTCCTGCCTTCTCCTGTGGTCTGACCTTTGCCTGTTGTACGACTTTGCTCTCTGCCTGCTCCTTGTTCTCATTAAACCTGGTTGTTTATGGATACACGTCTTCTTCACAGCACATGTCTCAAAGTAAAATTTCTCACTGACAACAAGTTTGAATATGACAGGGATGGAGGCTTTTGTGTCAACACACAATCAGGTTAAGCCCCATTCAACATGTTTGTCATTCATCATTGTAATACAAATAAATTGCAGAGCTCCTAAAAAAATGTAAAGAAAAGAGTCATACAACAGTTGTCAAGGCTGTGACAAGTCTCACCTTTTTCCCTGAACCAAAAATCAGGAATGGATCACAGAAATGGATACGCTTGTTAATCTGAGCGACACATTCAGAAGAAAATACTTATTTATGACGAAACATGTAATATAAAAAAAACCCATTAAACCCATTTTAATGAGGATATGAACGTCCTCTGCCTTAGCTGCAGCCGGAGGGCCTGCTGTCACTGTCTGTGGATCTTATTATTGGTCTTTGCTGTAATTGCTTTGGGATGTGCAAGGGGCCTACAGCAGTACCCAATGCTTGTTGAAGAGAAAAAGAACCATTTGTGCTTCAAGCCAGAATCACTAAATATTTCCAATAATTCACAAAAAGTTCATTTTTTAAATAAACTTTTTATAGGTACCAAAGCTTTAGTCAGAGCACCCCTTATCGGTGGATGCAGGCTGCTGTAAAAAAAAATGATCAAACCTGTTTGGGGATGCACGAAATATCAAGGTCTTAGACCACTCTGTGAACCCGTAGTGGAAAAATGTGCATCCACTTTTTTCCTCTGCGGGAATTTGTTGCAGACAACAGGTCGTAGCAAACACTTAAAAGATAACACAACAGGACAGTCAGAGGCTGACTCCACTCAGCCCATTTTGAAAATGCAAAAAAAGAGGCGCCAAGAAGGTGGTTTAGCAAGCAAGCTAAAGCAAGGCGAGTTCCACCACATCTGGCGTCACACTCTCAGCATCGCAGGGCAAACTCCACTGTTCTTGGCGTCCTGGAGCTAGCGCCACTTTTTCTTCTTGTGGTTTAAGTCGCGGAGGCACCAATTGTCGATGTGCAGTTTCGCCACCTACTGTGTAGGAGTGTGGGTCAGAGTGGAGGAACTACCTAACTAGGTCACGGAAAGAAAAAAAAAAAACACCACTCAAATTCACCTCTGAAACCCAGTCCTTCTAAAAGAACAAGAAACACTCCAAAGAAACTCCCTTCCTCTCCCCAAAAGCCTCCTCAAATTGAACCCTCACCCTCTGATAACCCTACTACATCCTCCAGCCTTTGTCTTTCTTCCTCATTCACAAAACAGCGACACAAAACATGAACCACTGATCCTTCCTCTTCTCCGCACTCGCACAATCCAGAGCGCCACAGTTCCAAGATAGGAGGTGCTTTTATACTGGAGCTGAAGCGCATGATGACGTGCAACTTCTAAAATGACAGGCGACTTACACCAGTTGACCAATCACAAAATTCAACTTCCCTACCTCCTTTCAACCTCTTGAGGGCAAAAACACAAAAACAGTTTTAGACTATATTTTCAGAAATTAATCAAGTTTAATTTAAATTTCAAAAATTTGGCAAAGGACTAACAGAAAACAAATGCTGAACACTAACAGTAAGAACATTCAATCTTGACCTATAGAATGGGGTTAAATATTATCGTCAACATTTACAAAACAACAAACACATGTGTAACTAACTCACAATGTGTGTGCTTTTGTGTCTTTTTTGTGAGAATCCGAAGCTGCTAAACATATTGTTTGTCCCAACAGTCCAAGAGGGGGTGAGTCAGCCAGCTCAGAGTGAGGCCATTGACGGAGATGAATGCAAATGAAGAAGCAACATAAACATGTGGGAGAAGCTTTCATTTCAGAATAAAAAATAAAACCCATTGGATGACATTTTACAGACTGACCCAGCCTACACAGGCATATTTTCAGCCTTTAAATATTCACAGTGCTGAAAAACAAAAAGCTTTTTATGCCATGATTTTTGCTAAAACCATAAACAGTCAATGCAAAAATGCCTTTAGAGCTTGTTCTCATTTAGAATTATTTGATATAATCTGTCTACTTGAAGCTTTGGGTTCATAATGTATCCAATTTATTGTAATGAGCATTAAATCCCCTTACAGTTATATGCGCTCACTCCAATTATTTTTGATTGAAAATATCCTACACATTTTCTGCAGACTCTTTGACAAATGGTAATTAATGAATACTAATAAACATGTTGGTTCGATTACAGAAAGTAATTCAGTTTTGTGATGTGTGTATTAGTGACAGAATTTAGAGACCAAAACCTCATTCTATTTTATTTAAATGAAACACCAGACAAGGAAAAAAAAAAAAAAACATTTGTTTTATTCATATGAAAAATTAATAGGTCTACTTTCATCCACCCAACCATCCGTCCTCTGTTACTTGTCTGGATCTTCCTCTTCACTGTAACTTCCTGTAGCCCTACCAATGAGGCCATAAGGCATTTTTGGAGGGAAATCTGGCTG
Organism: Oryzias celebensis; assembly: GCA_014656515.1. Lineage (NCBI taxonomy): Eukaryota > Metazoa > Chordata > Actinopteri > Beloniformes > Adrianichthyidae > Oryzias > Oryzias celebensis. The sequence continues at coordinate 28,205,992 of BNCR01000012.1, read as the reverse complement.
CAGACAAGATGGCATTCAAATGTAATTACCCAGAAGCGGAAATTCCAGAAGATTCCAGAGTTGTAGTGCCTTTTATTCAAACTTTTTAAAGTGAATAATCAATTTAGTGTGCAGATGAGCTTATAATGGGGAAAAAACACTTAGTGTTGTATATCTTTCGAAAAGGATATTACCAAAAGTGTTCAGAAATGTAAACTTTTATCATTTTCATACCAGAGATTTAGTACCAGTGTTTACATTCAACTTCTGGAACTTTCCAACCCTTGATGCGATCAACAAAATCTTAAATGCTTACTGGCGCAAAACCGCTTTTCTCCGCTGATCAGGTGATTCACGTTGAGGAGTTATGGTTTGTCAAAGTCTACACTGAAATGAAAAAAAACAACGACATCATTGTTAGGAACAGCAGTTAAGTTAGTCTTTTTCAACCCAAAAAGCATGTTTTTGGACCAAAATAGGGGAGGGATGGAACATGACATGAGCTTCCAGTTCTGGCTAATGATGCCTGGGTGCCATCTTGTTGTCTGCAGCCAGGTTGTCTTGCATTTTTGAGTCCTCCCCAATGAAACCCCTCCCCAAGGGGGCATGAGCAGCAATTCTACCCCAAGTTCATTTCTGTCAGTTCTGTCCATGATGTGCTGTTTCAGTCTTAAGTCAAAGCCAATGGCCACAAATGAAGGTAGGAACATAGAGGGACCAGTACCAGTATATTTGGAGTGTTACCTCTTTTTTTTTTGTCTTCTTTCTCATCAGAACATCCGTGCAGCTACTGGACCTAGCTGACTGTCAGTCTCACCCCCATGACAAAAACCCTGAAATAGGCTACTTTTTGATGTAAAGTTCAGTAACTAGCAAACAAAACAACATTACAAAACAACAACATGTTTTGCATTATGTACACCACTCTGAAGATTCCAAATTCCCATTCCCTGGTTTTTCTTTGGTTCGAAGACTGCCTGAGACCACCTGATGTTCTTAGTACCTCCCTAAAGAAAGCAGATGAAAGGAAAAATAAAACCTCAGCTTTTGCATGAACACCAGATGGCCTGAAAAACATTGACTGTAAAACTCAAAATCAAAAGACTATTTTTTTGTCCATTTGATCCATTCTGGTCATTTCCTGACTGACATGAAGAACCCAAATCTTTTTGGGGCCTGTGCCCATAATAACGGCAAACCTCAAATAGATTTCATGATTGACTCTGTACCTAGCATGATCTTTTGCTGAGACGTTTCAAAAGCCAAAGTGAAGAGCAGTGATCTGTGTGCCAGTGAGAAACTAAAGCAGGATAAGGAAGGAAATGACAGTGAGTTCTGCAGATATTAAGTGTGTCTTGTTTAGCCTGCTCTGCTGGTCCTGATGGGGCCAAGCTTACTAGTCTGCTGTTGCAGGGAGAGCTCTGGCAATCCTCAGACTTTGCTCAGCAGGCTGAATACAAATAACTAACTTGGGGCAGCGCTTGTTATATTACTCTCCAAGCACACACAGACACAAGTGCTCTTTTTTTTTCTTCGAGCACTGCTTTACTGGAAGCTTCTCTAAGTCTACTGTAAACACAGTCTCAATGCAGAAAAGAAATAAAACATAAAAGTATTCTCCTTTAGGTCACCAGTAATGCAAAAAACTCATGCTCGAGTCGTAAACATTTCCATGTTCCTGAGATTTAAAATATGCCCAAAGGTGGTGAAGATCTGATGCAAAGTCTATAAAATCAAAAGCTGTAAAACAAAATCACTTCCTGTATAACGTGTTCACCTTAAATCAATCTAAAATCAATTTAGAATCCTTAAAAAAAAAAAAAAAAATCACAAATATCTTGGGTGTTTTGGTGTTGGTTGTTGCAGGCTACTCTACTACAGATTGGGTGTAGTTGCTTTCTTTTGGTTAATTGTGTCCCAAATATTTATTGAGCTTTTACAATGTCATCAGTGTTGGAATGTTCTGTTGGTTTTCTGTTTGTCATGCATCAAATTTCCATGAGTAAAGCATCTTGTAGAAACTTACAGTCCTGCATTTGGGTTCTTGGTATTGGCTGTCACATATGCAGGTGGCCCGCAGGAAATATCAAGGTCTTAGACCATTAGATGAGCACGTAGTGAAAATGTTCGTGCACATTTTCTTCTATGAGCTTGCTGCAGGAGACAAGTTGTAGCGAACATTTAAATAACATGCAAGAGTAAGTAAGGGTGAAGTAGGTGATTCTTTCAACTCCCCATATCCTGCACAAGGAGCCCATTATTGCTGTTCACATGATATGTGTAAGCTCCTAAACATTAGTTTTTAATGGGGCGAGCTTTAAATAGCTAAGCATCTTTTCAAACATGTTATGCATTGGTTCTGTTATTATTATAGTTGTTATTGTCATCATTATTATCTATAAGTTTGTATCATATAAATTGCATGAAACATGTTTGAATCAAATTTAATTGAATACAATGCATGCTGGCTGCAGGGAACATTCGTACATTAGCAATGCTCTTTTATCAGTTTTTGCAGTTTCTTTCATTTCTCAATGCTTGATCTGTAGAGGGTTATGGTCAAAGAACATGTTTTAAAACTAGATTAAAACTCCCAAACTCAAATATTTACTTACTTTTTCAGTTATTGTAACAACAACTGTTGATCCATGTATCAACAAATAAAAAACAAAAACCTCAAAAGCTCCAGAATTTGGAGCTGCTCTTCTGATTGAATATATATAACAAAAGGCAAATGTGGTCCTTCCATACACTATGATTCTGGCTTTTTCTCTGGGTGATGAATTATTATGATTCCTTTCAGCCTCATCTCTTATTTAATGTTGGGAGTGAGCACAGCCACGTTGACAGAGGCTGAATCCAGTGATGACTGGAGGGTGTGGAGAACGTGTGCTTTTGTTGTTTTTATTGGCAGCACTTGTGGGCTTCTGGCAATCCAGCCATGTCAAAAGGTTTAGATGACTGATATGTCTTCCTTCAGATATTCATGAAAGTCATCAACCTTGCAGATCTCATTGCGATGCTCGAGTAGGGCTGATAACAGGAAGGACCGGAGAGCAGAGGGCCTCAGAATTAACTCCTCTCCAGTTTTTCTGCTGTTATGTCGGGCAAGACTCATATTCTTTTTTTTTTATCTGTATGTACTCCACAGTGGCCAATGAAAGTTGAAAATTAAACTGGAAAAAAGTCTAGTTGTAAAGACTTTACGCATTGTAGAGTTGTTTTTGATCAGAGGAAGCAATAACTGTGTGTGTAAACCGCCTCCTTCTCTTCTTCTTCCTGCATTTGATACAGCATTTTGAGTTTACTGTACAGCCGCTGCATTCTGAACATCCCATCTTCTATGACATTGTGTGCTGTTTCTGAACAAAGAACCACTGGAAGAAAACACGAGGAATATTTGATTACTGTTATTGGATGGTAAGCATTAGTTATTCTTCAGGGAGTAAGGATTTCATTTTGTGTCTCCTAAAAGGCTTGGATGTGATTTGAAAAGTGAATTTAATTAGTCAGGGCTTAAGGTGGAAGCAATGCACCAACTACAGTCCTGACAAATGAATGGTGACAGTTGTCTACAACATTGCGTGTAACACAGATTTGTTTTGAATTCTCTCTGACAACCACAGTCAGGCAGGAAGGCATCAATCGCACATTATTTGTTTCATGCCCTGCACAATCAGCAATAACCTACATTTGTCAGGTGTCTTTATTTAACATATGAGGGAGAAGGTAACAGACTGGGTATTTAAAGTTAAGTAGTTGCTAGGAAACCAAAATGACATAAAGATCCATCACACTAGCAACTAGTTTGCTCTTTTAGTTTAAGAAAACAGAAGAAAGAAGATAAACAGATTAATAAATTCTTATTATTAATAAATCTAATAATGTTCAATCATTATTTAAATATATATCATTGCTGTGCTTTTTTCCCCTGTTTTTTCCTTATTTTCAAGTTTTACTATTTTTCTCAATCTAAAGTCTTTTTTTCCTTTACTTGACACACAATGAATAGACTTCAGCTTCAGAGACCCAAAATAATTTAATTTGCTCTTTTTTAAATGTGCAGTGTACATTTTTTTATCATAAAAATGTATATACTCCAATTCTACAGTAGGGATGCAGCAATTCTTTGTGTAAAGATAAACTGTATGTTTACATTGAAAGTCAAGCAACAGTTCAATTTATTTAAATAGCTAAATTCAAGAAGAATGTTTTATTTTTGTTTAATTACATTACATCAAGCTTGGGAAAAGTCACCTGTGGTGGTTTGCTTCATTGTTACTTACTTATTAGCCAATAGAATAAAGTATTTTTCTGATTAATTTATTTTTGTTGTTTTGTAAACACAAATCATAAAATTGAATCAAAACAAAACCGTGACCCAATTATCATGCTTTGAACCAAATCAGGGGGAAATAGAATTGGTGAATCTACAGTGAGTTACATGACATCACAGCAATGTAAACAATGTTGGGAAATACATGTTTTCCCAGGCGATAATCTAAACTTATCACTCTCCAACAGTGCACAAAGTAAAGAAAAAGCTAAAATCACATGGATTATTGGGAAATTAATCCACAGAAAGTTGTTTTAGGTTTTACTATCAGCATCTGAAAAAGGAAATGTCTTCACTTTGATCGTCTTTTGATCTATTTTAAAATCTTTCCCAATGATCTTTTAATTATGATTTTGTTGTTTTTATACTAATAAAAACAACAAAAACACTTTTTTTTGTTTTTAGCTTTAAATATCTTCTTTAGAGGCATATTCTTCTCCAGTCTTCAGGTATGTTTCCATGTTAAAAGGTTCAGCTCATCATTAAGAAGCCTAATAACGACTGTTATTGAAGTCAGGTGTGTTTGAGCAGGGACGCTATGATGGATCCTTGGAGCAGAGGGGAGAAACCCTCATGGTCTATCTTAATAATTAGTTCATTACTAAATGATAAAACCAAAACAACCTCAAACACTAAAATTAACAAAAATAACACTCTTCAGTTTCCTTTTGTTCTGAACATTTTCGGGCAGTAGCAGCAGCATTCATGTGCTTCTATAACCAACCATGTCTGCCTGTTTCATCTTCATAAACGGAGATGTGTGGTCTGGTCTGAGTTTACACAGAACCAAAGATGAAAGCAAGGAGAAGCCACCGTCAAAGCTCATCAGAGCAGGAAATGTTATAATGTTGCTTTTCAACAATTTAAAGTATTTTATTTAAGACAATATATCAACACATCAATATATTAAATTGAAAGCTCTCGATTTGTGCATTGAAAATTAAGACAGCCCTCAAAAATGTCAAACGCATTATAAAGGGCACTAAGTAGGAAGGAATTTGGACACAACCTTAGATAAAATCGCAACCAAACAATAAATATCTGCACTAAACTCAACAGAATTGTAGCGCACAGTGGTGGAGGGATGATCATCTGGGTTGATTTTGCAGCCACGGGTTGTGAACACCTATAATGAGTCAGCTGTGATCTCATATGTATGTTTCAGAGTAAAAATTAAGCCTTTTTCTCATAGCAGATCTCCAGTCTAAAAAAAACAGACTCATTTCTGTGGTGCCCAGACCCTATTTAAAGAATTGCTATCATGAAGGCCGAGCATAAACAAACACCCATAAACCGCAACCAACCAAGAAGACATTGTAAAGAATAGTGAGCCGAAAAATCTTCCTCTACAATATAAATGATAATGTCATGCTGAAAATGATGCCTTTGTTATTTTAGCAAAAAGTGATTACATACGCAACTGAATCATCTTTGTTTTTAACATTCTGCTCTCACACTTATGCAAAGCTTTTAAGTACATAATTACAAGGTGTGATACGCTAGAAAGTTCTAAGAAGATTTTTTTTTGTCAATTTTTTAAATGGAATGAAGAGACTTTGCCTAATGTTGTTGAAAAAGGTGCAGTATGTTTTATGCAGCCGCGTGTGAAGCATGATATCTCCACAGCACACCTTTTCAGAGCCGTGGTCACTTTTGGAGGACAGTCGATTCAAAGGGGAAGCCACATAATACAGTTTCTACCTCTGTATTTACTGTGGCCTAAACATTCAACGCAAAACACTGAAGCCATTCATCAGCCTAAAGTGCTGTTTTAGTCACTGTTTCAAACCTAATGTCCTTTTCTCCAGATTTACTTTATAAATCAATAAGTAGTAAGAATAAATTAGGACTGTTTTGGGCAAAATCAGTCGTGTTTAATTGCTGTGCAATGATTGAAAGCTTTCAATATTTTGACTGTTTTGATCATTTAAATGAATCTTGCAGATAATCCAGATGTTGGGCAGCATGGTGATGTAGTGTTTAGCATTCTTGCCTCGCAGTGAGAAGGGCCTGGTTTGAATATCATCAGCGTCCTTTCTGTGTAGAGTTTGCATGTTTTCCTTGTTCATGTGTGGGTTCCCTCCGGGCAGTCCAACTTCCTCCAACAGTCCTAAAACATGGCTTAAAGGTCAAATGGTGTATCTAAATTGTCCCGAGTTCAGCTTTTGATAATATGGCCCTGCAACTAACTGGTAACCTGTCATTGTTTACCCTAGACAGCTTCTGTCTTCACCTAGCAGTTCATGGGATAAGCTCCAGCAACCCCATGAACTCAAAAAGGTTTCAACGGCTTCAGAAGATGGATAGATAATCCTAATTTTTTCCTTTGGATGTACTTTGCTTCCGTTTAGTTAGAATGTTACAATTTGGTCATTTTTTTAATTTAACAAAAAACAGATTTACACCCAATAAAATATTCTACAATCTGGTGTGAATAATTGGTAAACCATTGCTGTTGGAATGTTGTTTATTTAAAAAAAAAAAAAAGAAAAAGATATTGGAGGCGTAACTTTCACACATAATGTTACAATATTCAAAAGTTGTCAATGAAATGGCTCTGAAGCTGTAAGCAGCATAAAATGTCTCTTATTTTTGATGTTATCTACAAACACGCATCATCCTGCAGCTTATAGACAACCACACTAAGAAACTGAAGCCATTAATCACATCCTTCAACAGGAAGACGTTATAACTGTCAGTACTTCCGGAAAATCTAAGAGTGAGATGTAAACGCTTATTTTAAAACAGCAAGAACATTGTTGATGTGGGCGGCACACAACAATGAAATTATTCAATGGACAATTTTCAGTATCTGATAATGACCCAGGACTGCACAATATTAGAGTAGTTAGCACTTTAACCTCACAGCAAGAAGGCCCTGGTTCAAATCCCAGCAGGGTTCTTTCTGCGTGAAGTTTATATGTTCTCTTTGATCATGTTTGGGTTTTCTACAGACACTGGCTTTTTTTTTAGTTTTTTTTTTTAGTTTGAGTCTAAATTGTCCTTATGCATGCTTGTGAGTGTATGAAACTGCAATAGACTGGCAACTTCTTCAGGGTGTATCCTGCCCTCTTCCAACAGTAGTTGGGTTGGGTCCAGCAGCTCCGTGACCCTGAAAGGGACTCGGCAGGTTATGAAAATGGATGGATGGATGATGATGCCCCCTGTTTGCCATGCATCTTAAAACCAATCAGAAATTTGTAGAGTTAACTTCTAAATGTAATTGTTCAATTTGCGTGTTTTACCTGTTGCAAGTGTCAGATCTTTTTTTTTTTTTTGTTGACCCTAAAGGTTTCTCAGGTGTTCTTATAAAATGATGTAGAACAAAGTTTTTTTTTTCTTTTTTTAAATTTATTTATTTATTTGCATCTGGACGTTTAAATCTGTTTTTATAGTAGTTCATGGTGATGTTTAATAACTTGAAGATGTATATAGATATATGTGTGAAAGCGTCTGTGAAAATGGGCTAAAACACTCGTTTTGTGACCATTATCTTTGATTAAGTATGTGTGGTGTTTCTTAATGCAAACCTTCAGTTCCAGCAGTTTGTCCTGAGTGCATTCTCACACAGATTTCAGCACCACGGACAGAGCCTTGCATGTCATTCAGCCCCACAGAGCCTTTCGTGTAATACGCCACCACGGACAGAGACTTTCATGTCATTCAGCACCACGGACAGAGCCGTTCATGGCGGTGTCTTTCAGCACCACGGACAGAGCTTACAGCCTCGTGCTTACCTCCTGTTCACAGAGCAGAGAAGAGGCACGCGGAGCCCACGGTCCCCGCTAACGAGGCGAGAGTCCGAGTGGACCGTGAGTCCGTGAGAGAGCTGCATCTTTAAAACGGCGGCAGAAGGCGTCAGAAGAGCCCACAGCCGGCTCAGTCGGAACCGCGGCTCGTGAAGGACTACCTACTTGTAAGGAGAGCGCTGATCATCAGCTGGACTCTCATTGCTGGAAGTCGGGGCTGAATCAGTCACATGACAGAACTGGAGGCAGAGCGCTAGAGAAAAGGCACAGCATTTGGGCTCGCACCGCCATACTGTATTTTGAGCCATTTCACATTTTTATTGCAACATTTTACTCCCGCTCGGTGAGTACATTTCCACTGGCCTTTTTTTTCTAAAACGTTTTTTTGTCTTTTGAATTGCTCCCCCATTTTTGTTATTTTTCCTCCTTTTGCTGGTGTTTGAATCGGGCTTTGACGTGGTGGTTTTGAGCGTTTTTCACATCAAGTTTTGAGCATGCAGTCGTTCCGATCCTGAGTGCCAGCAGGGTAAACGGGTGCGTAATCGGTCAGGAGACAGCCTTGACTCGCTTGCAGTTTTGTTTTTAAGCATCAGGAGCCAAACAGGTTTGATCGGTAATGAGATTTTTCCAAACGTTGCTGGTTTTGGAACCTTTTGATTTTTTTTGTTTCTGTCGACTTTTGCAGTTGCTGTGCCTGGGTTTGCATTTTGCAGTGTTGTTTGTTGCCTTCGAGTTTTGTGATTTTGCTGTCTCGGGGGAGTATCAGCGATCCAGCCCCTTTGCTTTTACTTTGCTCCTCTTTTCTTTCTAAAAGGGAAACATTTTTAAGCCCCCGTGACGTTTTAACCTGATACTTTTCTTGCAGCTGAGCTCAAAGGTTTGTGTTTTTCCTCTTTTTTTGTGTTTCTCTCATTTTTTCCGTTATACTTTTGCTGGTGGCTGTGTCAAGTATTTTTTGGATATGTTTTTATTTTTCTAAATAGATGATTCTGGGTGGACGAGGGGAGTTTTGATTCTTGGGAAGAGTTCAATGCGTTTTTGTTACCAATATCAACGAGGATGAACAGACACTTTCCCTCTTGCAGGTATATATCTACAAATGTGAAAATGCGTGGACAACCTGTGTGTGTTTGCAATAAAGAATGAGGTGACAGAAATATGCACCTGTGGCTGACGTGTTATTTTGCAGGGCTGGCCAAAGCGTTCACCAGAGAAGACACCTAAAGGTGCCATGATCGATCTGAACTTATAGTGCGTTTTAAATCATGTGCTGTTGGTCAAAGAGACTGAAAATCACAGCAGATCTTTGCATTTCAGCAAATACAAAGCAGCTAAAGATGCAAAAAAGAAGAAAAAACCTACAAGGATATTTTAAATATAGATTTAGCAGAGATGCTCTATGCATAACATAAACAAGCAAAACTTCATGATGTGCAAATATCTTGTAAAACTTAAATACCCTCTTCATGCACACATTCAAATCAGCTTTTGCATGTAGCCTAAATACATAAAAACTCCTAGATTTAGCTAAATCTGATTTTGCATGAAAGAATAGAGCTACTGATGGGTCTAAAAAGGAATTAATGTGAATTAATCTCTCAAGAGGCAGCTTTACTTCAGATTACTGGTGTGCTGCAGAAAATGCAAAAACAACCTAATAGATGTGATGTAGTCATAGAATAAAAAAAAAAATAGAAACACTTGCAAAGAACAGCTGGATTCACTTGCTTTGGCTTTTGAGTCACATCTGTGCAGGACAATTTCCTAAGTTTGGCGCTGACCAGTAAACGTTTAGAGATCAGACGTCATCAATTAGCTTTCCTGGGATCCACATGTTGTCATCTTCACAGAACAGAATGCAGCCTCTGTCAGTGTAATATCACAGGCTCGTAAAACACACAAGAGCAGGACCATTAGGTCTAAGTATAGACTGTTAAGTTTCAGTGTCATTAAACAGGCTGCCACAGTAGATCACAGTCAGGTCAACTTTAATGTGCTGAAATGGGATAATGTTAGACATCGACTGCAGAGCTCAGAGGGGGAAGCTCCATTTTTAATAAGGCTGAATGATTACAGCAATTAAGAAGAAACATTTGATCAGATGCTGAAGGCTTTATCAGGGATCGATTTCCCTGTTCAGTCAGCGCGGGCCATAAAGTAGAAAGATGAAGAGATACAGGGATGTTTCCACGCGTTTCTAATTTGTGAGACAATTTGGAAACAATGTGTGGGCATCAGTCGGTGTTTGCTTTTACTGCGAGATCATTCAAGCGTACATTTTTCTCTTACTTATTGATAATGGGGTGACACAGTTTGATAAGACTTCTTTGCTTATCGACTTTTTTTTCCCAAAGAGACTATTTGTGAAAAAAAAGCAGCCAAACTCTCATTCATATGGTGTTGTCTACGATGAAAGACATTAAAGTGGTTCACTAATAATTAACAGAATCTCTCTTTCATTTTCAAGGTTTTTAGTTTTTTGGCTGGAATCCACTTCAATTCATCCAGATGTTTTTTCATTTTCATTTTTCACAACAACACTTTTAGTTTTCTGCAAAATTAGCTAAAGATCATTTCATCTGTCAGCTTTCCCTGGTCACTGCATCCAGACACATTTGGACGTCTTCACGGGACGGTGTTTCTGCAGCGCCACACCGCCACGAGTCCCCCGTTCATCTCTCCTGCTAAGCATTATGATAGAGTCCATTACGTCCTGCAGTGCTGTGTCTCCCCTCAGGCAGGTTCTCTGTTATCTGGGCCAAGCCAAAGCTGCACCGGAGACTTACAGAGAGGTGTGATAGCTCATGTGTGCCTATACCTCTGCTGGCATGAATAAAACATCAGATGGGAGCCAGCTGTATGCATCAAGCATGTGCAGACCATGAGCCTGTGACAGCATGCTTGTAGGTGTGAGTGGACTTTCAGCTTAATATACTCGGAAAGATGCAGGTTACGTGTAAAAAGCGGGCAACTGTCGATCATCTACAGGTGCAAACAGGACAAACTAGTTTGGTTTTGATGCCATTTCTCATAAAACCACTAAAATGTTTAATAAAGAGTTATGGTTTGAGTTTTCATCAGTAATTTAAAGGAAATTCACAATTCTATTCATTTGATCCAGTGATTCTGTGCAGAGCAGAACTTTCTCACTAAACACCTGTTGAATCCATTACAGGACAGAGTTCATGCGTTCAAGTCTCGCAGACCTCCACTAAAAGGGGAAAAAAATGATAATTTTGCTAACTCTTTGACATAAATGCTTCTCCATGTTTGAGCTGAAAAACTTTGACCAATCAAACGCTGCAGCAGGACAACATAACACGCATTCAAATCAAAAGTACCTCAATGGTCTCTGAAGAGTTTGAGACCATTGACTATGAGAATTTGACAGAGTGTGACATCACCCATAAAAAATGGTTTACTTCCAACTCCAACCAAAAGAAGTCAAGTCAGTCCCCATTTTTTACAATACAGACGCTCATGTTGGAGCTATACAATGTTCGAAAGCAGTGATTTTTCCAAGTCTGAGTTTCTATGGAAACCACTCTCACCAATCGAGATTAAGGTTGCTGGAAGGCCACACCCCTACCACTTGAAAGTGGGCTACACAATAAAACATTTTGATGCTTGGACGTGGGGGTTGGCAGGCTCCACCTACTTTTATTGAGGCGTCTGATTGGACAGTTTATAATTTGAATAACTTGAACTACAGAAAAGAAAAATATGATTGAAAAGTGAGGATTATCAAGAACGTGTTAAAAAAATAAAATAGCAGCCATTTGGCTTCCTGGAGCCAGCAGGCACTTCCTGTTTGGAATGCCAGAGGGAGGGGCCACCCAATCTAATTTTCAGATACAGTCAATGTTTCAGGCCATAAAATTCCATAAAAGTGAAACAAACTGATAAAGCAGTTTCACAGCCTGTAACCGTACTTGTGCCATCCAAGGCATGTCGACGTAGGGAGTGGGGTCATCTGGAATTCACAATACAATGCGCTGAACTTCTTTTTTGTATGTTTTTTTTATTTTCACTGATGTCCATGGGAGACATGAAATCCTGTCCACCTTTGTCCACCTCTGTCATGGGAGGAATAACAAGTCAATGCAAGGGTGGGGTAATCTGGACCCCACAAGACAGCACAAGGGATAACTCAATTTAAAATGATAGAAACTGGTGTATAAAAAAGTACAGCAGTCGTGGATTTTACTATAAAATATTTCATTTAAAATTTTGACAAATAAAATATTATTTCATAACAACTCAGCTTCAACCACAAATGTGTTAAAAAGCTGGTGTTTTCACTGGAGTTATTTCTATAACAGCTTAGCAACAGAGAAAAAAAGTTATTTCATTTATTTTGTCTTATAAAATTATTAAAAAGCACTTAATGTCTGCTAATAAAATCAAAGATCATGCTAGAAGATAATATCATCTGAGGAAGAGGAAAATGGAAGCAAGGAAAACACAGGAAAGAAAACTGCTAAAATTTAGTTGAACTCTCAGGTTATTCAGGTAGGAGATGTTTGCTGCTGCAGCCTTGAAACCACTGCTATTCAGATCTTCATTTTAGCCTCAAAAATGAAAGTCAAAGCAGATGATAACAACAATAACTGCAACTATTTTTAAAAAAATAAAGGGATGATTGCTTTACAACCAAAAAACAGATTTTATCTGCTTTAGTCATATTAATGTTTATACTCTGTTAGGATTTCTCAGAGATTTGTCCTTCAGAAAATAGGTGTTAAACACTTGTTTTCATGTGTGAGGGGATGTCACACTTTACATTCAAGGCAATTAAAATCCTATGTGAAGAAGGAGATCAGGCTGAGCATTCACTACATTTTTGCAATGATTTAATGAGACATGGTAGCAAATTTAAAATCTAAAAATAATGCTTTTTTTTATTCTGAGGTAACACATGTCACTGTAAAGCTGCAGGAGAATAGACAGAAAATATTGTTTTCTTGGCACAATCTCTCTTGACCTTGAATTAAATGCAGCAAAACAAGACACACTGAGAGCTGCTGAACTCACAGGCGTGTTTCTCCATGAGAAATGGCTCCAAGCTGTATTGGTGCTGTTAAATTGGGGCCAGTTAGGCTGCAATTATGTTTTCCTTTATGGCAAGTGAGCTAATTTGAAGAGAAATTACTTTCTTTTCTTCGGAGGGGAAAAAAGGTTTGTTCTGTCTGATTAGGAGTAACATATATTCACAAACAAAGCTTTACACGTCACTTAACAACGTCCTATTAGAAAGGCAGATCGGGATTCATTCTGTTGTCGGCTCAGTGGTATTGATCCAACTAACCTGATGGCTTGGAGGCCACACGTGTCAGACTGAGTTAACATTTACAGCACAATTTTCTAATCAAGTTCTTATCAAACTACGTTGAGCAGCAGAATCACATGGGATCATGGAAAATTAGGTTTTAGATTACATATTGATTCACCATTTCTACCATGTTACACATACAATATGCTTTGTTTTTTTAGAGTTCAACATTAATATCTGAGGTTTTCTGCTGAAAAATCCACTTTCCGAAGGGACCGCAATTAATGTGCAGTTTGTAAAATGGGATTTCAGTGGAGGTGCACAAGCTTTATGCAGCATCACACTAAACTTATTGGGATATTAATGCATGTCTCCCCATCAGTCTGCCAACCACCATCATTAAATTTTAACCCTCAGGCAGGAAAAAGCCTAGCTTTTCTTCTCAGACCTGTCTTCTTTATTGAAGAAAAAAAAATGAAGTGATGCCTCATACATATAAATCTGTGGCGTTATATTTGAAATGTCGTGGCAGAGTGCCCAAAAGTAGCACCAATGTGCAGAGGAAGGGAGTCATGTCTGGATTTTGCATTTGTTGACCTTTACATTCATATTCAATGGGAACTTTTTATTTTTATTTGCCATTTTCACAAATCTGTAATGCAGCCTTTAAACTCCCACTCCGGTTATGTTTTGATCTGCCGTAAAAGTGTTCTCAGTGGCCTTTTAATTATCATTACACCGTTTTTAGCCAAAAAAGCTGTTGTTTTCAAGAACATAGTTTCTGCAAGGTGGCAGTAGTACATCAAAAAATTACCTTTGAATTATGAACGGGACTGTTGACGTTGGGTACGCTTGTGCTAATTTTTTTTCCGCCCTTTGTTTACACATTCTCCCGCTAGCTCACAGCCCCTCACAACCCCAAGCTAACACTGGTGGTACAACAAAAATGATTGCTCGTCATTTTTGTCAGAGCTATCCAGCCGTTAAGTATTGATCTAGATTCCAGCTCAGACGAGGAAAACAAAAACGTACATGGATCTATTTGTCTGCAGTGGATGGAGCGGAGCAGGGAACTTGGAAATCGTGGTTTGTTTGTAACAATTGTATTTTTTCATATGCTCCTGATTCACCATGGTTTGAACAAAAACATACTCAGAAACACAGTCATATAAGTCCTTTATTATCAGAAAAATGCCACGAGAACATGTTAGACGCCAAAACACAATTTTCATTGGAGTGAGTGTTTAACACTGTTAGAGGGGAAGGAAAACAAAAAATGTTGAAAAGTGTTGAAACTTTCTGTTTAAACTAAAAACTGTAATTTTCAATTGAAGCTGCATTAAAGACCCACTGATGAAAATTATATTTTGGGTCAATTTTAATATGTTCCTGTTGCATGATTCTTAAAATTAAAGCTTAAAATTAAACTTAAAATTGTATTTCTGAGTATATCTTTATTCAAATCATTATGAATCAGGAGCTGGTGAAAAAAGGCCATTTTGAAAAAGATATTTGTGACAAACTAGCTCCCTGCTTCACTCCATTCTGAGGCATCCACATACAGACAAACTGATTCATGAACGTCTTTGTTTTCCTCATCCAATCTGGCATGTGGATCAAAACTTTATGACTGGAAAGCTTAGATTTTGCTCGCCCTTTTTGTTTGACCTTTGAACTTAAGTTGGGTTGTGAGGGGCTGCAAGCTAGAGGGAGAGAAAGAGCTGATGAGAAATGTTTTAACAAGTTATTAAAAAATACATATTTTTTTATAATTAAATACTAAATTATTGCGGATTTTTGAAGGAATTATGATCTAAAATAATCTGCCACAACCCCATGCCTAAAAAATATTTAAAGTTTAGCATTTTGTAATTTATTTGATCGAGACTGTGAGTGGGTTTTTTTTTTCTTTTGACTTTGTCTGTGTAAGGCTTGCTCCCACAGCAGCATTTTTAGAATTGAGATGAACAAAATTGACAGATTGAGCTGTGCTTTTTCAGGCTCACATTGTGTGTTTAAGTAGATGAGAGAAGTTAGCTGAAAAAAAGAGAGGCTGAGAAGTGGTGGAGAGCCTTCTGAGCAGGTGGCGGAGCCCTCCAGATGCCACAGAGAAGCAGCGAAGCAGATAATGTCCTGCCTAGATTACCTCAGGGACCTTGATTACGGTGGAGAGTCCCCCTCCAGGTCAGCTCCAAGCTGGTTCTGCAGCGATCAGCTGTTCTCACTGTCGTCCTGCAGGCCTCAGCTGTCTCTCACCTGCCCCAGACTCGTTTCAGCCGTACGAACCCCATTACACCAAAGCTTACCTCCCTGTATCATGACACATTTGAAAGTTTAACTATGCTTGAATGTTTGCTGTAGTGGCTTTGAGGCAGAGATTTCTAGGGCTGAAGCTCAGTCTGACCCCAGGATTCTCCAAAAGGTGGCACGATGATGCACAAAAAGACTTCAGTCACACAAACTCACTGGTAAAAGGCGTGTAATGACAAGCATTGACTGTAGAAAGAAAAACAACCAAAAGCTACAACAAAGCCAGTTAAAAGAGATAAATTCTGAATACAACAAGACACAGAGGATTCAAAAGACAGAAAGATTTCAAGGTTTTCAGCCTGAAAACAAAACAGAAATGACATAAAAGACGCAAAGAAAGGGACGAAATGACCACAGAGACAAACTGACAGGATGTAAAAAAACAAAGCGGCAAAACAACAGGGGAAAATGCAGCAGAAAACACAGAAGAAATAAATAAAACATTCAACAATCTCTGACAAAAAACAAACAAAAAACATTTTAATTAAAGATGACACCACAAAAACATTGTAAAATGCTGCATCAAACAACTCAGAATCAACTGTTATTCATTTAACTTTTACTTCACTGAGAAAAGGTTAATTGTTTGTTATGACGTTATTTTTGTGATGCCACATCAAGAAAAAAAGTCACAGTTTTGAGATCCAAATTTCATAAATTGAAAAAAAAAATGTTACATTTGAGAAAAAAACATTCTAATTTGGAAGAAAAAATATAATGTTTGCTTTCAAAATCTTTCTTTGCTTTTAAAACATTTTTTAGACACAAACGTTTTCAGATGCGTTGTCTCTCTCTGTCCTATCTTTGATTTTCTGTTCATAACTTTCAGTTCGGCGTAATATGTGTGCCACCAAACAGCCAATAAGAGACAAGAGGGTTCATGCTGTTTGGTCTAGATTCTGTCCAATCAAGTGTCTTAGACTCGCATTGAGACAAACAGAAAGAGATTTTGTATCAGTTCTGTTTGAGCAGCACTCTGCAGTTTTTAACCATTCTGGCCCGTTTCACTTTGAGTAGAACCCAGAAGGAGCAGCAAAGTCAAAATAAATCAGGGTTCTGTATTTATTTATGTCAGTGTATCAGAGTGTTTCAAATGTCTGCAACAGAAAAAAACGTCTTAGCTCCGACTCTGTCCAGCCAGATGTTATGTAATGTTTGGACTGTCAACGTTAACGCACGCAATTAATGAAGAAAAAAAAAATAATACTCTAGTATTTATTAATGCAGATCAATTACTCTTTAGAAGCAACAGTCTGTCGCTTTGCATCGGACAGCTCAGGCTTCCATGGTGTGCGTTAATTTCTAAAGATACACACTTGTCAGTCATTATCCCGCTTATAACAGGTCACCCTACAAAATAAATAATTTTTCAATCAATTTGTAGTACTTTATTATTGTTATGTTTATGGTTTAGATTGCTTTTTCACAAAAAGCAGACTATTTAAATGGTTTTATGGCCCGTTGTCACGGTAACACAATAATGCATCGGTGGGCCTGTAGACTTAGATTGATGCGGCAAAGGAAAGCGAAATATGCTATATGATAGGTTTAATAAATCATCAGTTCAGAGAGAAAGTTCACTTCTTACCACATGTTTTTGTCCAAAAGATGAAGGAAAAGTTTGTTTTTAAAAAGCCTGCACAGTGATATAGAACAGTTGTGCTATGTGCCTGGAACTACTTTTTTAGGTGCAAATACACACCAGTTAGCCAATCAGAAATGAGTATTCACCCGAACCATTTAAAGTGCGGGATGACAATGTTTGCTTCTTACAGCTGAATATCAGGATATTTGTTTTGTTGGAGTAATACTGCAGACATAAAAGAGTTCTGCTTATCTTACTGTTGATGTGTTTTGTGCACACACATTCCGTTTCTGGGATATATGAACCAACACTTTTTAGCAGCTAAGGAAGATTTTGCAGAGCTAATCCACTCACAAAGCACAACTTAGCACAAATTAAAAACACTTCAGACAATAAAAATGAAGGTCAAATGTTCTCTCTGGCCTTTTTTTTTTTGTTCGAAAGCCACATATTGTCATAAAAAATGCAACTAGTAAAACATTGTGATTACTCGTGATTAATTACAAGACAATTAATCTGATTAATTTTTTAAATTGAATTACAGCACTAATTATGTTACAATTGGTATTTGTATAAATGAACTATATTTTTGTAATAAATAAAATAAATAAATAAATAAATAAAATAAAAAATGTTTTTTTTTCCATGAATAATTTGTTTTTTTTACTTTAGACAAAAGCATACATGAGTTCTTAAAAAGAAAACTTGGCAACACAGGATGATCTGCCAAAGAAAATTACTCAAAAGATAAAAATAAACATTAAAAGTCAAAAATGCCATTTTTTTTCCACAAAAACGTTAGGTCTAATGGGTGAGCCGTTATTCTTTTTAATACTAACTACTGCTGTTAATCTAATCCAAAACACGTTTGTGCAGCACAAGAAAATATATGCTTTAAATCGTTTTTTCAATAACAAACAGATCTTAAAGAAAATCAGACTTGTTACTAAGATTTTGCTCCGGAGGATTTATAGACACACAGGCCTGTTTTGGTGTAATCTCAGCAGAAAAACACAGTTAATGTTACGCTTTCAGGAGATTCTCAGCCATAAATTCATAAATTTGATTAAATAAAAATTTTATCAGTGCTAAAATAAAGTGAGGGTTTTTTCTTTTAAATGTATTTTTCTTCAGCCAAAGAGGCAAAATGGAGGGTAAAAGAGCCTGTTTGGCTTCTAAGCCGTGGTAGCAAATATCACGTTCATAGCAATTAGATTGGATAGAATCTAGACCAATCAGCATAAACTGTCTTGTCTGTGATTGGCTGGTTGGTGGCATAAATATTATGCTGTGCTCAGAGTTGTGAACGCAAAATCAAAGATGGAAAGAAAGCATGATGCATCTGTAAACATTGCTATTACAAATGCAAAAGTGTATTTTGAAAACAGAAAAAATATTTTAAAAGCAAAAATTATGTTTTTCGTGAGGAATTATAACTATACATTGTGTGATATTGGCCCTTTTAAAGAGTTTTCTTTGAAATGCATTAAACTAATGATGCATTGGGTTAAGGTTAATCAATCAATCACATATTTTTTCTATAGCACCTTTTGTCATATTTACGTATAGCACAACATGCTTTAACAGAAAATGCAATCCCCTCACAAGACAATCTTATTTTACAATAATTTAGTACAAAGTCTGATAAGGAATTCTTCTGCAAGGGATTACTATATATAATCCAATATATATAAATTGATTTTAGGATTATTCTGTTTCATTTTAAAAACATCTTTTGATATTTTCAGGTCTTTCCCAGTGGTCTTTTAATTATGATTATGCCATTTTTAGTCAAAATCAAGAAACCTGTCTCGTTATCTAGGATATAGTTTCTTCAGAGCAATAGGAGTTGATCAGAAATTCACCTCTGAATTGCTGTTGTTTGGTTTTACTGCTCTATCCCTGCCTTTTGCTGAGAGCTCTCTGTTTACACACTTTCCCACAAGTCTATAGCACCTTACACTCCCAACTTGAAACAGGCAGGGCTTCATTTTGATGCAAGCAGATGCATAAGATGGAGTAGAACAGGGAGCTTGTTGCCTGCTCCTTGTTCGTCTGCTCCTAATTCACAAAGATTTGAATAAAGAAATGCTTGATTTTCTTCATGTATGTCCTCCATCATCAGAAGAACGTTACAAGAACTTGTTAAAACCACCAAAAACACAATTTTCTTTGGAGTGGGTCTTTAAATGATTCATACAAATTCCTAAATTCTGATAATTTTGTTTGCCAATATAATGCTGTAATTTAAAACTTATCAAATGCATGCTCATATTTGTGGAAAGAACCCTCAGTTGTATCAGCAGAAAGATGCTCAGTAACCAACAAGCTCTCTGAAAGATTCCTGAGTAGATATTTGGAGGAGGTATGAAGTGAAACGGAGAATAAAGAGATATTTCCACATAGAGGCGTCTTGACTGAGAGACTCATGGAGAGCATGACCTCAATTTTCAGTGTCTGCCACCGGGAAAGCACAGGAGCACTCCATGAGCAATGCTAGCAGGCTAGCCGGCTAGCTGTGTGTGTGTGCTCCCAGGGGCAAATTGCTGTCCATGGAGCAAATCTTTTGTGTTTCTTTCAACAGTTACTGCTTTTGAGAAAGCAGCGACCGTGCAAAGATTTTTCTAACATTAAAAGTTTGATTTAAAGACAAAATTTAGGAGAACTTTGTCCAAATTTGCTTTGTACAAAAAAACAAAGTGAGCTTCTGTTGTGTGTCTTTTTTTTTTATCATTCTGTATGTTCTTTTGTTTGTCCTCACATTTAGGTCAGGGACAGGATGAGAGTCAGATAGGAGGCCATCTGAGCTTAATCTAAGTTCTAAAACAAACAAATAATCTCCTTTTCCTTAAGTACAGCCCCACACTCTAACACGTTTATGAGTTCCAGCTGAACACCACTCATTTCACTTCCCTCCTTAGCAACAAAAAAGCAATCACCTCCTGAAACGTTAACAGCTTGTTGACATCTTGCAGTGAGGCGCAGTCTATCAGGTGTGTGTAAATAAGGCTTCATTCTTCATATTGATTTTTTTTCTGGATTTTGACATTTGAGGGAATCGAACACGCTGTGGCGTGTTTGCAGGATTACCGACAACCTTAAGTTCTGTTTCCAATTTTTGGGGTTTTATAAACCACAAGATGGAACTGATCCTGCAGAAAAAATATCTTCAGAATATTTAACATTGTATCACTTAAAAGGTAAATAAAAGTCATGTCGTGTTGATTATTTTAAGGTAAAATAAATGGTTTACAGATGTATGTACAGACCTGCATAAAACATTTATTTTCCTTTAGTTAATTAATCTCTAATGAAAATAATTTTTAGGTGAGACTATGTGACCATAGTTATTATTTATTACTTTACCTCCAGCTGAAAGTTTTCTGAATTGACAAACTGTCATGACAGTAAAATGAACTAAATTAGGATTTTTTGGCCAAATGTCAGAAGTACGCAAATAATCACTGCAGCTTTAGTTTATTAATTTAAATAAAAATATGTCACTTCAGGGAATGAGTAGACATATCAACCTTTGCTTTTATTGGCCTCTTTAAAAAAAACAAGCAAAAAAGAAAAACAGATAAGATTCATAGAGATTCATTTGCTGAGAAAGAGTCAAGATTCAGAGACTATTGTATTTCAGGGGCAATTAAATTGCAGGTGATCCACCAGCAGCACTGCACAGGGCAATAAATACCAGGACATGCAATAGTATATAAAAAAAGATAAATATAATAATAAAAAAAGATAAAGTGTAGCATCTTCTTCAGGGCAGCAGGTCAAACAGGTATTGGGCTAGTAGGTGGGGTCGCAGAGGATAGCGAAAGTTCTTTTTTTATATTTATGTTGAGATGGTCTCGCCAGAGGGGCTGGAGCCAATAATTGTCTGGACTGTGTTAACGACCCTTTACACAACCCCACTGTAAATCATCACAGAGCCTGGATACCCTACACTCAGTAAGGCGTTTAGGATTGTAGAATTACATATGTAAAAAAAGTGAGTACAACAGTCATGAACACTGACTGTATAAGAGAACTGGACTGAAGTACCAAACAGGAAGTACCTGCTGGCTCCAAGAAGCCACAATAAAAAATAAACAGCTATTACTCCGTCAGTCAATTTTTCAGAATAACCATTATTGCTCTGACACTTTGTTTAATCCTAAGCCTATTTTATTCATGATGTTTTTTCGGTAGTGTAAGTTATTTAAGTTATAAACTAGCTAATCACATGCTGAAATACAAATATGTGGTCTTCCTTCAAATGTTTGAAACATTTGTTTGACAGGAGTGTGGTCTTCCAACAAGCTCATTCTGATTGGCAAGAGTGGTTGCCATGGAAATGTAGACTCGGACCAATCACTGCTTGCTTACTGACGATTTCTGGTTCCAACATGGCGAAGGTCGTGTAAAAAAAAAAATGGTGACAGAACTGACTTCATTACATTGGTACTAGGTGATGTCACACTCACTCAATCCAGTTCTCTTATACATTCAATGGTCATTAATAAAGAGTCTAATTGTTTTATGATGTAAAACAAATAGATGTGCTAGTGGATGTTTGACAAACTGTGTGTGACTCCAAATAGTTTCATTTTCAAACAAGCTTCAACCTGGAAGTCACAGCGTCAACACTTTGTAGTCTCAGTCGGTATCTGCTGCCTGGTAAAGGACGTGTCTAGATCTTCTAATATACTGAAGGCCCTCAGAGGTCAGAAAACTCCTCTCTACAGAAGAAAGTTTAATCACTAGAATGTGGTTGACTTTTTTCTTTCTGCCATTTCATTACAGCCAATCTCAATAACTGTTAAATTTATTACCGTGAGTAGAGCTTTGACTTTATTAATGTTGAAGTGGTATGAAGGCTATAACTGTCTTATGTAAACAATTTGCCAAATTCAAAATTTAAGGTTTGGTCAAACTCCTGTGAGGTTTTTACATATTCTCTTAATTTGTTTAAATTGATCTTTCATTATAAGTGATAGCAACATAATCTAGTGATAAAATGATCTGTCAGAACTTTTTTTTGCATACATTATTATACTAATAAAAGTGAAAAATAGTTATAAATATTTTGTCACAAACATCCTTTCTTGGGGTATTCTCTTAATTTTGGTCAGACTGGAAGGATTTTTTTCCTCCCTCCACTCTTTAGTTCTGGCTTCTCTATCTTTGTCAAATGAAATCTAGAAATAATAAGAAAAATCAGAGCTCCAGTTGAAAAGAAAGAGCTGAGTACAGGACTGAGGCAGGTGTGAGACATTGGTCTCGTGGTTCCCATAAGAACACGTGTCAGGTGGAATTGCAGCATATTGTTCCTGGAAGGGGTTTGCAGTGGAAATAAGAAGTGAGGGTCGGAGGTCACGGAGCAGCTGAATGCTTTGCCTAGTTTGTGATCTACTCATCCATCTACGTGGGAGAATCAAAGGGATAGCTGGATGATTTGGATCATCTCTGAGCATTGTGAATGCTGCTTCTTCTTTCATTTAGTCGCTTCAGCATGGAAAAAAATCATCACATCTTCTTTATTAGAGGTGGTAGTTTGTAGTTTTTCTGAATTTCTCTTGACAGACTCAAACTGATGGGCCTCAACTTGGAGTTTTAAGCATTATGAAATGGCCAAAAATAATTATGTTAAATAAAATAACCTCCTTATTTATTTGACATTGTATGCTTGAACTTTTTACGTTTTTCTTGACCATTATCTGTAAATCCCATTTATGGTGCTTCTAGTTATCATTGTTCTAAAGGATGCAGTAAAACACTTGCGTGAATTTTTGGCATGTTCACTCAAAAACACCTGCCCCTGCCAACATTACGGAATGCAAACATAATTAAGTGATCAAGCAGACACATTACCAGTTTAAATGGCATTAATTGCAGACATGGGTTTGAAATATTCATTCAAATTAGTCTCATAATTTAGGCACGGATCTCATCCGAGCGAGTGCAATCATGGCACTAATTAGGTCAGTCAATGCTAGTTGAAATAATCTCAAAAGCAATTTCACTTTCCAATTACTTATAAGCAAAGAGAATGAAAGCAATATAGACTGAAAATGTGTGAAGGAACAGGAAGGGCAGAGCGATGAGCTCATACAGAAAAAAATAAGCAAATTTTAATCTTTACTTTTATTTTGAGTTACGGGTGTTTGGATTAGATGCTGTCGGATCACTGGTCAGCGCTTCCTTCAAGTGGTTTTCCTTCTCTGAGAATAAAATAAAAGTAATATGGTTCTTTAAGACATTCAAAGTATTTATCTTGTTTTCCTAAAACATTCATGACTTAGTTTCTGTATATGAGCCTTCAGAGATGTGTGTTCAAACAGTGTAAAGCATGTAAGGAAACATGAAGTTACGTTAAGATCTTAACTTTGTGAGGTTACCATGACAACCTTATGCAAAAGTACCGCTTAAGCAAAGATGTGTGTGGATTCAGATGAGTTTTCTGGCATGCTGAGAATTAAAAAATATTGTTGGATAAACCAATATGAGGAGATTTAGTCTTTTTTGGCCTCATTCTGAGATTAGTTTTCCTGCTGTACTGTCAAATAAAATAATGTGTGGGCTTTATTTGCATTCAAGGATAGCCTATAAAAGTCGAATATTCAGAAATGTTTTTTTCTGACATGCAGCACCAACCACTGCAGTTCAGATGAGTCAAAACAGAAGCTGCTTTTCATGCTCTTTATGGCATGGAGTGGTAGGATTTAGTTTATTTACCTCATTTTCTTAAAATAAAGTCAGTTTAAAAAAAAATTATTAAAAATGAATATGTTTGATAAAAAAAGAGAAGGAAATGTTCATGTGTGTCATCATGGTCCATAGTTAGCTTGTTTTTTGGGTGGTTTCATCAATAGAATGCTCTGTTTGAGTTTAAGCTTATAGTTAAATAACCTATTAATAAGTATTATAAGTAATTATAAATTAATTATAAGTAATCATGTGTCAATTTCTAGGACAAAATTTATGCAGTTCATTAAAAATTCACTTCAGAGTATTTCTGCTCACCTTCCTCTGGCAGTTGCTTAAGAGCAGAAAGTTTGTGCCCCACCCAGCATAATTTCTACCTCACAAATAGGATCTTTTTCCGACTACAAAACTCAGAATGCATTTTTAATCTTATCATTTGCTGTCCATCATGAGGAAAATGCCATCGAACATGTCAAAAACACCAAAAACGTGTGTTTTATTGGAGTGGGGCTTTAAGTTGGTTAAGACACGTTTTGTTCCTCCTACACGATTTAACAAACATAATGCAGCAAGTTATGAATATTGTTGTTTGTCTAAATTTATAATTTTGTGAAAAAAAAAGAAAAATAGATCAAATAATTGTTTTATCTTGTAGTAATATTTTTTTATCCTTTTTGCTCTTTTCGTAAATACAACATATTTAGCATCAGTTTGTCTCCTTCTTGACCCAAACTAGGATCTGGAGATTTGGTTCAATGGAGAAACAGACTAAAAACTAAAATGTGGTTAAAAAGGGATGAGACTCGGACCGTCAGAGTTCCTTGGCTATTTCCTAGTCCCAAAAGATTATATAGTGAAAGACTATTTAGAATCCTAGATTTTAATGCAATTCAGACACAACTTTTATTTAATGTCAATAAATGCTCATTTTCTGAAGTGAAAACATAATAAATATGACAATTAAAAAGAAAAGCTTAAATCTACTGTGTTCTGATGATGACAACTTTAGAGATTTAAGGAAAAAAAGAGATTTTCATTTTTCCAAATGACAAATTGTTCAAACACAATGCATTGTGGTCGATGTTTGCCAATCTAGTGAGCATTGATGCACACTATTTTTTTGCAGAGACTTCTGGGAGATTTCCAAGATAAATCATTTTAAAACTGTAGATTGGAAAAAAAGGTTAAAAAAAGGGGGAACGGCACTAAAAAGTAAGTAAAAATTTCCCAGAATCTCTGGGAAAAACAAGTGTGCATTGTGCATCAATGCTCACTAGATTGGCAAACAATTTGTCAATTTAAAAATGTATTTAAATGTGTGTTGTGTTTTTTTTCATAAATCATCCAATTTTCATGACCAAAACACAGTGGATTCATAAATAGTCTTAGTAAAATGTTCTTATTTATTAGGTTTTTCACTGTGGGAAATTGGTGATGTCAAATTCGCCATAAAAGATAAAAAGGGGTGAGAGTGTGTCTGAATTGAGTTAAAATCCAGGGCACTGGATAGTCTTTAAGGGGTTTGGGACTAGTGAGGAAATTAGGACAGAGCTTAAGACATACAAAGAGGAAGAAAATGAACTATGGCTGGAGAAATGAAGTCAGGTGAAAGAAAACTTCTATTTTTTTCCTAATTCAGTTCTTTTTGAAATCTGGATATATTTTTCTTGACCTATTAAAAAAGCTTTAAAAAAATACCACTTTTTATTTGGCTTTAACAGACATGAGTCTTTAGGATTTAAGGAGACATTTAAGCTGAATCACAATGAAGAGAGGTGGAGTTAGAACTTAAGTTTCTCCAAACAAAACATTAAAAAAATGCTGAACATCAAGGTTCACATTCCCTATTAAAACTAAGTACATTTTTAGCCTGACAACCTTTTATCAAAAGAAATAACAGTACACCTAGCCCAAGGAAAATTCAGCCAAAAACAACCTTCAACAAAAACCACAGATTGTTGGACATCTTTCTTTTTTTCTGTCAGCTGTCTCCTCTGAATGTTACCATGGAAACACAAGTCTGATTTCAGTTTGCCTGTGGGTTTGTGGATAAACACTGACAAAATATGTCAGTATTTATTTTTATAAGTCTGTCAAACTCCTTTGACTTTCCCATTGGTCCAGGAAGCAGAAACCAGGCCGGTCCGAGACCGCAGAGCAGTCCTCCTGTGTGCTTTCACAAGCAGGCAGCCAGTTATATTGACTTCTGCTGGCCAGAAATGAGGAGCAAACTCCTGTTATGTCTGAGTGGAGCTAAAGAATGGCTGCAACTGTGCTGCCGTGTTACAAACCAAAGATGAAACATCTGTGCTCACAATGCGATCAGAGGTCTCCTGCACTTCTTTTGCCCTCTGCTTCCACACCTCTCCAGTCACATTATCCTCATTATCACTTTCCTCCTTCCCAGAGCACTTCCTCACTTCTCCTCCCTCACAGATCTCTCCACAAGCCTCCAGAAAGACAGCTGCTTCGTCCGTTCATTCAGTAATTACATTCCTCTGCCAGCTCTTTTGCGGGATGATTATTTGGCTGTCTGCTGCCTTCTCTTTATCCTCTGCCAAACCACTTCTTCCATGCTGACTCGGAAATGCGAATGCGGGGCAGATGAGGCTCCTGAACATCGTCCTGTCTCTGTTCAACAAAACCAACCTGAAAATTAACAATTGATTGATAACAAACGGAAGCAACATCAGTACATGACTTCAAATAGGAACATCTGGGTAACACAAGCTGCTCCAAATAATTAGTTGAAGCTTCCGGAGTCACATTTTAAAGTTGGTTTGAGAGTTTGCAGAGAAACGGGAACGCTCAGCTTTGGGCTTTAATTCTCAGCTTTTTTTTCATCTATCTCCTTTTAAGTTGGGGCATCACCAGCTGTTATGGCAGATGGTCAAAGCTAGCAACCAATTTAACTCCTTCCATTTCACTTCAAGCACAAAAGAAAGAAGCCTTCTGTCTCTGCCTGTCTGCCTCACCCTCTGGCTCTGCCTTCATCTGAGCAGACTCCCTCCTCCTCTTCACTGAGGATGCAGCTTCGCATCTTTGATTTCTACTCACAGATTTGGCCAGCATCAAATAAAAAGACCCATATCTCTACTATATATTATGCAGTTAAACTCTATATACTATCCCCAGAAGAACACAATGGAAAAGTGCATTGAAACACAATAAAAAAAAAGTTTGGAAAGAAAGGAAAGTTATGTTGTCTTACATGATTAACCTATGAGATAAATCCATCTCTTGGACCTCAGTTCTTGATTTAATCAGGAAACATGTTTATTTCCATCGATTTACTGACATAATCACAGGAGGAACAGCCTCCCTTTGCTTGCATGTTAATACTTTTTATGGGGTCGAATTAGGATAAACTTATGATGAATGATAAACTAGATTAACCAGATATATTTTAGTTTTAAGAAATACAAAACTTCAATGAAAAAAAATTTATCCGTAACAGCTATTGTTTTTGTATTTTCAACTTGTGTTTTTTCATTTTGTTTCTTCTTTTTCAGTCCTTAATTTACAGTTTCAATTCAAACATTTCATCTTCGAAGTGGTCCCCGCGTGGGGGCGGGGCTTAAAGTCCATCAGCTACTGGGACATGATTGACATCGTGTGGTAAAAGTTGGCTCAAGAACGACGTCTGTTGTTG
Source organism: Oryzias celebensis (assembly GCA_014656515.1). Taxonomy (NCBI): domain Eukaryota; kingdom Metazoa; phylum Chordata; class Actinopteri; order Beloniformes; family Adrianichthyidae; genus Oryzias; species Oryzias celebensis. The sequence continues at coordinate 28,178,416 of BNCR01000012.1, read as the reverse complement.
GTGCCGCCTGTGTCATCCTTCCTTTGATGTGGCGCACAGTGGTGATAATTTGGTACGTTAATGGTGGGATGGTGCAGGCAGCACCAACAACTGACGAGCACAGCTGATGTCATCATAACCAGTGGGCTCAAAGCCCATTAAAGATACCCAAAAAGACAATCCTGAAAAGAAACTGTAAATGGAGGACTAAAAGCAAAGAGGAAGGGAAACAAAACTGAAAAGACAAAATGGCAGTTGTTACAAATAATTCTTTTTCATTTTGTAACAGCTGTAAGTTTCTGGTTTTTTTTAATTGGGTTTTATCTCAAAATGTAATTTGTTTTTCAAATCTTCAATTCTTTTGTCAAGATTACATGCTTAGTTTAAAACTTTGTTTCCATTCTGTTTTAAGTGGAGAAAACGCCATAACACTAAAAAAAAAGAAAAAGAAAAGTCTTAGAAATGACTCACATATTTAACTTCAGACCACAAAGATAGTTGCTAAATTTGGCAATTTTGGGTAAAGCTACTGCTACCATAGTTGGAAAAACAAACAATAATGTTGACATTTATTGCAAATATGTAAGCATATTTTGATGTAAACATCTGAAAGCAAAAATGAGTGCTCACTGCTAGGACTATCTGAGGTTTTTTTTTTTTTTGTTAACTAATTAAAACAAAGTTTTAGAACCAGTTTGAATAAAGATTGAATCAGTAGGAAGGTGTGGAAAGTGAGAAGAAAGATCTATAAAAGCAAATCATGTTTTAAAACAAATGAGGTTTGAAAAATGCATAGATGTCAAACATGAAAGGAGCTTCTTTCTAGGTAGTATTTTTTTTTTTCATTTCTTAAGATTTACTTGAAAGTGGATATTGGTGATACTTTGAATGGATTCAAAGGGAGAGCAAAATGCACAGCACTGAGAGGAGATGGGATCCAAAGATTTTCCTTTTACATCTTCAACCAAAGAAAAGGTGAAACATCCAGCTGGTAAAGCAAAACTCACCAAACACAATGCATCACACTCTTTCACTGTTCAAAAAAGGGAAGGCGGTGATGAATCAGACACAGTGTGAGTGTTTGCACACCTGCACACCTTTATTAACACAGTCTCTGTTTGCCATGAACACCGGCTTCGTCCTTGGTGACTCGGATTCCACAAAAGCTTTGATACATTCCTCTGAGATTCAGCTGCACTTGATTTGCTCACAGTCACTGAGCACTGAGCTTATATCCCATCGCATCCCAGAGGAGCGCAGCTCCATTTAGTCGTCTGCATCAAAATGCAGAACGCAGATCACACGTGCAGCCGTGAAAGGATCCACGTTGGCTTCAATACGTATCGTTTGCTGCAAATGGGGGTCACTGTGCTGCGGTATCAGAAGATATGTTAGATGCAATAAGTCCTGCTGTTGAACTCAGATTCCTCAACTCATGCCATGTGTTTTCTAACCACTCACTTTTCTGAGCTGGAGCTGCCCGCCGGCTGGCTGTTGGACGGGGAGCCCAGCAGGCTCCTCAGCTGTTGCAGTTCACTGGACATTTTCATTCTGAGATACTGAGATACTACTCATTACTATGGTGAAAAAGTGGTTATCTGCTGCTCTCAGACCACAGTCCCAGCTGCTCTCTGGACTCTGGTTCTGCAGGAAATGGCTTTGAGTGCTGCAGAGGGAATTTCAGCAGAGTTTAAACCACTTTGATTTAAACATTAATTTCCCATCTTTACCTGCAAGTTCATCTCGGACAAGATTAAGTAGCTGAAAGCTACAGCAGAGTATAAGAGCCAACAAAAAAAAAAAAGAGAGAAAGTTGTAAATCTTTGTAAAACAAAGTCCTAAATTTATGAGACAAAAGTTGTAAGTTTATGAGTATGAAAAAACTCAAAAATAAACAAAAAATAAAAATAAACTCATGAAATGATGAGTCTTAATTTTGCAAGGAAAATTCCATCTTTTTTTAAATTCTTTAAATTTTGAAACATTAAAAGACACTAAAAGACGTTTTCTTTTTTGGGGAAACCACTGAATTAGTGGCTTACAATGAGCTCTATGTCTGTCATACTGAGACACTATATATATATATATACATAAATATTTTTCAGAAACATGTAAAAAAACAATTTGCATTGGAATGGGTCTTCAAAGGCAAGAATTGTAGATTTTTGTTTTTTCTTTTTTTTACCTATTCAGTGAAGTGGGAATTACATGAATTATGTTAAAATATGAAAAATAAATTCGTCAGAATCTCCAAACTATTTTATTTGGAGAAAATAGTTTATATTGGAGTGCCCACACTGGGGTCCCATCTCTTTTTGATGCCTATTTCCAATATCCTTCAGGTCTAACAGGTGTTTGTTACTGTTAGACGCTGGTCTCCAATAGTGGCTGGACTTTTTTAAGATCCATCCAACCCCCCATGGGTCATGCTCAGTCATGCAAATGCAAAGTGCAGTGCAGTTTGGTATTTGAATGAGTCAGTGTAGTGATGGCCAAAAAACACTCATTTGATTTAATGTTAATGTATGGGGCTGCACGGTGGGGCAGTGGTTAGCGCCCTTGCCTCACAGCAAGAAGGTTCCCAGTTCAAGTCCTGACACTTGAAACAGTGTCACCTATAGGGAGACCTTTCTGTGTGGAGTTTGCATGTTCTCCGTGCATGCGCCGGTTTTCTCCGGGGACTCTGGCTTCAACCTTCCAAAAACATGCTTCAGGTTAATTGGTTACTCTAAATTGGCCCTAGATGTGAGTGTGCATGAGTGTGTGACTGTGTGACCTGCAACAGACTGGTGACCAGTCCAGGGGCGTCCCCTGCGGTTCAGAGATTATATGAGAATTATAAGGTGATGCTGTGAAATAAAGTGGTCCATATTCTGTTACTTGTGATCTACCCCGAATGTATTATTGGATGTATTGTATTATTAGATAAATGAAGAGATTTGTATTCACTCTGATCAGAACAAGAATGTTCTGTTCTCTAATCAGAACAACAAAAGCAGGCAGGGGGCGCTGTGCTCAGTTTACTCGACAGACAAATCTGAGCAAAAAAAATAAATAAATAGGAATTGAATGTGCATTGCTACATTTTTACCATTAAAAAAATCTATATCAATTCTTGAATGAATGCCATGTACTGTATGTAGTTGCATTAATATTAGGTTGTGTGGTGGTGTTGTGATGCAAAAAAAGACCTGCGGAAGCATAAACATGGAATTTTCTGATCTTATAGGCAGAAGTTGGAAGTATTTTTTAGTTAATATTTTTAAATACAAATGTTGGAAATTGGGTTTCTATTTAAAGTTACATTGACTTTTTGGGTTTCTTGCTTGTGTGAGTCTGTTGCCATCAGTAGTGATTACAAAGGGTGGCTGGATGCAGTTAAAATCCAGGAACATCATAGTTAAAAAGGAAACAATCAGATGTTTGTGGTAGAATTTGCCTCGGCTGGGTGAACACATGCATATAAATGAAGGCAAACTTTGCCTTTTTTGCAGGCCGGACTTTATTGCGAGTCAGCATGCACAGAAACAGTTCAGCAAATTGATCTACTCCTTTAGCACCGAAAGCAGAAAAAAAGCACAAAAGGTAATGTTTCTTCTGGAAAAAGGACAGAAATGGTATATAAACTAATTACAGATGGGATTTGAACCCCCCCCCCCCCCCCCCCCCTTGCAGAAATTTGCACTTGAAAACATGTAAAAACATGTAGAAGTCTGAAGTGTGCTCGTATGCTGCACAGACATTTTTAACCCATGTGAAGTATCATTTAGCTTTTTTTAAATAAATAAATAAGCCTTTTCTTTTATGCACCATGAAGCTTTTTGTGATCAAAAATTGCAATTCCACATCCCATGTTTGTAACCGCAGTGGAATGTCATTTCCTCAACAAAGTGCCTACTTAGTGAGCCAAAAATGCGGAACATTTTCAAGCAGCTCTGCATCATGTGCTCTCATGTGAGAAATCAACACATCAGAAGCGACAGAAAACCCAGCATAAACTCTCTAGATGGGTTTTGTTGGCCTTGTTGTGCTTTCAAGTCTCGCCTTCCGTCTTTGGATGCCGGCGTCACGGTAACATGTCGGGATGTGTCGTCGTCTTATCTAGGCAGCACTCTTAGATGTCGAGGGTTGGCTTCTTTTGTGGATCTGTGGGAGTGCTGCTCACAGCCTGCTTATTTTTAGACAGCCTCTTTCTTTGCTGTTGATTGTGTTTTGAGCGATTCAATAAGTGTCTGGATTTTTGGAATAAACTTTTCAGGGTTGCAGACAACAACCTGGAAAGGTCAGCAGAGATTAGTGAAGTAGGATGGAAACGTAACCTTTCCCTGTATGGGCTGACTGACAAACAGACAGAAGTGACTTGATTGCAGCTATTGTGTACTTTTGTGTTTGATGATAATTACAGATGCTGTTGTTTTCTGGGATTCATAAATATTTCATAAGCTTTCATCATAGATTTTCAAAAGAATAGAATATTTCCACAATCCTACAATAGAAAATTGGGATAATGGATATTCAAAGGAGCCCTCCTGTGTTTTTTTCTGCTGCTAATGACTTCTCTAAGTGCAAGCATTTCTGGCCTCCTGCCCTCAATCTTTCCAATTTTTAAATCTTCGCTTCATATGAACCATATTGCAATTTCTTTTCACTCTTTAAGCCACTGATTTGTGTGTCATGAAAATGTGATTAAAGGCAAGCATTTCCTGAAAAGAGTAAAATTATCTTCTTCTTTTTTCTGGATTTTTAAAAGGCTTCCTTTGTTGCATAACACCTTTGCATTCTAAATGTAGAGCTGGAGTCAGAGGGTTTTTCAAATCTTTCTTAAAGACCCACTCCGATCATATTTTGAGCTGTTTTCAAATCGTTCTCTTAATTATGATACCATTTTTAGCAAGGTTAAAAAAATCTGTTGTTTTCTAGGAAATAATTTCTGCAGAGCGGCAAGAGTTGATTAGAAATTAGCTCTCCCTGTTGCTGAGAGCTCTCTGTTTACAAGCTTTCCCGCTTCCACCCTCTCACACCCCCAATCTAACATTAACGGTGCAACAAAACTGGGTGAGCATTACTGGAGCTATTCAGATGTACTGTTTTGATTCAGATTCCAGCTAAGACAAGGAAAACAAAGACAAACATGGATCTATTTGTCTGCAAATAAATGCATAAGAATGGAGCAGAAATGTGGAGATTTTTTTTTTTTTGCTCCTAATTCACAACAATTTAAATAACGAAATACTCAGAAAGGCAATACTGAGCTTAGTTTTCTTCATATATGTCCTCCATCATCAGAAAAATGCCACAAGAACATGTTAAAGCACCATTTTCATTGGAGTAGGTCTTTAATCAGTACAAGGTAAAAATGTAAGGAAAAAGTTGTGCAACATGAAGCCTCTTGATAAACAGCTGTTCGGTTGATTTCATAAATCAATGGTTTGGCGAAAGTCCAGGATGTGGAAGGATCGTTGCTGCTGCTCCTTCTTCTCTGCTGTGTCAAGTTTACAGTTTGGTCTGAGAACAAATTTGACAAATGAGTTAATTAGTGCGTTTTGGAGACCAGCTGTACCCACATGCATTTAGTCTTTAAACTAATTAGCCGTGTTGTCACGGTGAGTACACAGATGTTGACTTTGTCCTTCCAAATGTGCGGCTGGTCTTTCAGGATCCTGCATATGTGCAGCTCCAATTTAAATTTACTGTCAAAGAGGAAGTTCCCAATATGTCTAATTTAGATTAGATGTTTTCCATTTAGGAAACTCAAGTGTTGACAAGAAAAGTCTTTCATGTATTTTTATACGTTTTTTTTTTCATTTGCTGAGAATTAACTTATAATTAGTGTGACTAATACACCACAAATTTAATGCATTTTTAAAAACTGAAAATATAATTTCTAAAAGTATATGAAAGTCCTGTGAATATTGAGTAAAGCTCTATCATAAGGTATTAGAGGTTTCCAAAATGTTTTTTACTTCTCTCACCTGCAGCCATAAATTCATTTTAAAACTATTTCATACAAGACAACAAAACAACTGAATAACACCTAAAATCAGAAAGGAAAAAAGTACGTCACAATAATGATTCAGCTGAAAAGTCCAACATGTAGAAATGTGAAAAAGGTGAACTACAAGAAGGTTATGATATACATGAACATAAAACAAACTGCTACAAAACTCAGAACTTATAATACTGATGCAATGTTGTGTGTCAAGTAGTCAAACCAGCAGCAGACATAGAGATTCAGATTAACAACAGGAACCAAAGGAACAAAAAACAGTGATTTATTTTCATTTATCTCATGTGACTAAGCTGATTTATCCTACAAATGTACTTTCATTCAATCATTGATAGAATATATGAGTAAAATGGGAAGCTTTATTTTTGTAGCATAAGACTGCGCTTCTTCTTCTTCTGCTTTGCTGTCAGTAGCTGATGAGGGTCTAATCACCTATTAGTTGCACCTGGGTAACATTTTCACCACTGGCTAAACTATGTAAAAAACAGCATTTTTATTTATTTTTTTTTTAAATGGTAATTGCTGCAAACTGAAACGAACAAACAACAAAAAAAAGTCAGAATCAACCTTAAAATTACAGAAGAGATTTGTTTGTGGTTTTTCGGGCTTTAAAATTAATAAAAACAACATAAATATGAGTTTTTCTGACCATAATTAGTGACTTTTTCCTATTTTCCATAATGGAGATGTGAAGAAGTTTTAGTCAAACAGCTGCTTAAGAGCATTTTCACAAAACAAAATTTTTCAATTTGCTAGTTTTTTTTTTTTTTAACAGAAATTTACTTTCAGTTATGTTGACCATTCAGCTGAAGGTCACCAGTTAAATGAAAGTTACTGACAAGGCAGAAGTTGAAACATAAAAGAAAAAACTGATAAAAAGGAAATTTAAAGAGAATTTTGCCCAGTTCAGTAAAAAGAAGCCATCTTAAGTCTGGTAATACACACATTCTATGCATAAAACCCACAGACAATGAGTACAAGGACTGTTTTTTTTTCTTTTTGCTTTGTTGATGTAATGTCATGAATTCCCTTAGCACGTGTTACTGAATGATTATCACATGAGCATAAGAGAACTGCTGCAGACCGGCAGCTGTCTGCTTCCTCGTTCTCCGTTCAGTGTCCAGAGACTTATTTCCTCTGTACGCACTTCACTGTAAACACAACCTCGACGCAAATACCACCATATTCCTTCACTTGTACTGATCAGCAGCATAAGGATCGGGAATATGGCAACTGGAGGCACACTTGGATGTTGATGAAAGAATCCCTGTTGGACATCAGAGAGGGATTCCAGCCAAATGCTGCGTTTTGTTCTGAGCAAAACAACAGAGAATTTTTTTTTCTAAACTCCACTGCGATGAAGGATTTTCAGTGTAATCCCATTTAAATTTAAAACTACAGCCCCAGATTCATGTGCACTTCTGTTTTAAATATATTTGCTGTTACTATGGTTTTAGAGGTTATTTAATCAACTAAGTTAATTCATTTTATCCTTTTTTTATTGTTTTAACTTTGTTGTGTGTGGGATCTATCTATCTATCTATCTATCTATCTATCTATCTATCTATCTATCTATCTATCTATCTATCTATCTATCTATCTATCTATCTATCTATCTATCCATCCATCCATCCATCCATCCATCCATCCATCCATCCATCCATCCATCCATCCATCCATCCATCCATCCATCCAACCTTGCATCCATCCATAGTATTAACATTTAAGTTGTAACAACCAAAAAATGCTGACATGACTTTCAAATCTAAATCAGAATGAGGCGCCAGTACTTTGGTTAAACAACTTATTTTAATTCAGTACAACAAAAGGTTATGTCAACGCAACACATCGTGTTTTATATCTTGCTTAAAAATTTTGAGGCAGTTTTAAGGCAGCCCTTTAACTTGTGTTTTTACGTTGAGACATTGTGGTTTTTTTTACAGTGTAAGGTTATCTATTCAGCTCCACTGGAAATATTTTTCTTAAATGTCTATTATATTCACATTCATTAAACTTATGTTCCAATGTCTATTTATACAACATATACTTTTTTTTTTTTGTTTGAATGATTTTTGCTCTTGAGTCACTCAGTTTTCTATCAGCACTTCAATCAATCAGCATTAGAACGTTCATTGAAGGACTCCATTAATCAGGGCTTGTTTCAGCAGTACTCCAGGGTAAATGGAGCATTTTTTGTTAGCATTAACGTCACTAAACTAAAAGGTACAGAACATCATCTAGAAAATTAGATGAAAAATGGTGACCTCTCATCTCAGCTGCGAGCAGCAAAGATTTTTAAAACCTCTCGGCAAAGATGATTGCTGCCAAACTATCAGCTGTTATCCTGGGTTTGATGTTTTACTGAAGAATCTTGCAGGTTTTCATTGTTTCCATCTTTAAGATCACGACCTTAAGAAAATCTTTAGTTTCCCACATAATGCATTATGAGATTAAAGTGTATCTTTTGATGTACTGAAGTCACAGATCGAGGGCGTTTCTTCTGTTTGGTAAAATAAGTTTCCCCTTTGGCCCACAGAGAAGCTTCCACAATGAAAAATGGAGCTGCAGCTCAGTTCTGCAGGGGGTTTTTATGCTTTGCTAAGAAAGATTTATGTTTGATTTAGATTTTTAAACAAAACATGTTTTTGTTTAAATTTAGGTAATAATACACAACAACACACAACATAAAACTGCTGAGTCTTCTAGAGAAACAATGGCTGTTCATACATGTGTGTAATCTTCCTGAAAAATACTGGAGTAAAATCATTTTCGGAAATATCTTTTCCCAGTGCTTGTGCTTTTCTGTATTCCTGTTTTAAAATTCGTTAACGTTAACATTAACGTTGCAACAAAAATGGCGAGCAATATTGGAAGTTTTGAGCAAGATACCGGCTCAGATAAGGAACGGAGACGTCCATGTCGTCCGCAAGTGGGTGCATGAGGAGTGGAGCAGGGAAAGAAAGCAGTTCAGTTTCTGTTCGATTTCCTAAACATTTAGTATTTGTGACCCCAATTTCCCAATAAAACATTTTATTTTTGTCTACTGAAGGTTGTTTAGATGTTACTTACAAAATGATGTGCTTATTAATTTAGATTCAGTATATTTACACACAATGTTCACTCTGAGCCGTACTGTACGGTGGCCCTGAAGGGAGGGCTTCTTTATCTATGACATATGGAAGCGATTCATACGTCTCTACCAAATCTGAGTCCCTAATTGTTAAAAGTTTGACTTGGTTTAACTTTTAACACGCGTTTAACAGAAAGGAGTTATGTGCGTAGAGCTTGAAAACAGTTGTAGAAACTTGTGTAGCAACCCGTAGGAGTTTTGAACGTGGAAACCCGAAACGCGCCTTTGTGAACATTTACATAGACCTTTCATTGGAAGCGGTCACGTGAACACGTGTTGCCGAGGGTGGTGTGCGAACACAACTTTATATAGAAAACATTTTAGAGAAGAAACTAACACCACAAGAGGCTGTTCAGTGAGCTCTATATCCAGCCCACAAGGGAAATTGGTGCAGTAACATCAGTCTGCTACCTACACATCTGTTACAACTCCTATAACTGTCCAAAAATCAATAGTTTGGCAATTTTTCCATAAAACCTGCCAGTCTCATTCAGTGACAAAAATGCGACAGGGAACCGAGGGATCGTGTGACGAATAAAAACTCAGTCCTGAATCCTAATCATGGAGGATTTCCTTTGGCTTCCAGTTCATAACAACAAAATCAAGAGACTTTTTATTGTGAATATCTGTAAAATCGTCTGCTGTTACATACAAATGTGGTTTAAATGGCTAATTTAGGTTTTATTTTAAAAACAATTTGTGTAACATTGATACAGAACCAGCAGATAGATGTGCCTGAAGAGAAGCATTAAGGAGGATCGGTTGACAGGAATTCTCATTACGATGAGCTCCGTTCAACTCCCACTGAACCCACCAACTGGGACTTGAATTAACTGGGTTATGAGCAACTTGGACGGATCGATAGATATTTTCACAATGAAGAATCTGAAAAGCCCTTATCTATCTACAGATTACATACAGGATTCTCGTGTGAGAGTTTAGTTGACTTGTTAGCATACAGCAATTCTCATCTCCTTCTGTGCTGCAACATCACAGCAGAACCCCAAAAATAGACCGCACACTGTTTTTAGAAAAGGCCTTTAATTATTAGTGACAGTAGTTTCTCCTGCGTGCTTGAAAGGAAAAAGAGGCAGACATTGGTTTTTACTGTTCCGCTGCGTATCATCACAAACACTTAGGCCTCTCTGTTTTCATTGCACAGGAGAACACTCTTGATAGAAGCAAATGCAAATCTCTTCTCCTCTTCTCTCTTCATCATGTTATCCTTCATCACCTGACCTCCACAGAAAACATGCTTTCAATGAAATGCGTCTGTTTGAATCATTGTGAGGTGTAACATGTCTTTTATGCGTCTGGTTTGCTTTTAATGAAAGAAAATTTGATCTAAAACATTTTCTGTCTCCATGTTGTCCATCATCAGACAGCGTTCACCCATTCATGACAGAAACACACTAAAATATTCAAATTATAAGGATAGGAGGTGGAGGGGGTTCCATACCTTCAAACAGAACTGCTGCTCTTACTTGTGTTGCATCGTCATTGTCTGAGATTTTATTCAAACTGACATCTGTGTGTCAAAAAGACATACAGATAATCAACAGCAGCGACACATCTTCAAATCCTCACCACATCTTGTACTGACATGTGAGGAAGATGGTAAAGCCTTCGTCACGTGGCTTGACCTGTAAGGGGGCTGCATGTTTTTGGGTTTCTCGGATGCGAGCGCAAGTGTGTCTTCCGACCTCCTCAAGGGATGTCAAAAAAATGGAACGTTCCATTATTGTCCGTGTGGTAAGTGTATCGTGAAGTATTTATAGGCTAATGGGAATTCCACTCACTTTTGACATACGGGTGATGCTGTTGTACCAGGTCCTTATGAGTTTTGACCAAACGGCCGTTTTCACAGGTTTACATTAGGGCTGTCAACGTTAACGCACTCAATTAATTAAAAGAAAAATCTACACATTAACATATATTAACGCTGATTAATTACACTCCATCATGCAACCATTTTCTGCCTGTTCAGGCTTCCATGGTGTGTGTCAAATTCTGAACCCACACAGCATCGGGCACAATCTTGCTTATAACAAGGTCACCTTCGAAAGAAAAAAACATTCAATTGATTTTTAGAACTTTGTTGCTATTTTTTTTTAGGTCAGATCACTTTTTCACAAAAGGCGGACTATTTGAAACATAATGTGGCCCATTGTCATGGTAAACACATTGCATATACTGCAGACACAAAAGTCTTTAGCGTTCTGCTTATCTTATCATTGATGTGTTCGGTGCACACAAACTACACTTCTGGGATATCTGAGTTAACTTTAACTTTATAAATTTAAACATTTCAGACAATAAAAATGAAGGAAAAATTATCTCTGGCTTTTTTTTTTAAGTTCGAAAGCCACATATTTTGGTATAAAATTTAACTTGTAAAACATTGTGATTAATTGTGATCAATCCCAACCCAAAATTGTGATTAATCTGATCATTTTTTTAATTGGTTGACAGCACTAGTTTACATAGACTTTTCATCAAAAGTGGTTGCTGGAGAGCATGTTTGCAAGCCCGCTGTGATTGTAGCACTACGTGTTGTTTTAGTGTTTCCCATAGAAAAAAATTGTGCATGAACATTTTCTCTTTTTAAGCTTACTGGGCGGTCTACAATCTTGATATTTCCACTTGCATGTGTCATGCAGGTCAATCCATTTTTCACCTGCAGACAGACGTATCCACTTTATAATGACAGAGTTTGACGTAAAACTTTTACAAAATTGCAAAAACTTTGTCAAGACTCTGTGTTGCAAGAGAAGAAGAATCGCAGCAGCACTTTGTGTCAGTGTGTGACCTTCTTAAGTGATTGGCTTATGTCATGAAGACCAAGGACTTCTGCTGACTTATGGAAGACAGACAGCTCTTTAAATGCTTCCTAAGTCAGTAAGCGATGACAGATGAGCCGGTATATCAAACTATGTCAAGGCTGTTGAGTTGAGCTTCACACTTGATTTATTAAACGTCATACCTGAGTTAGAGTTGAAGTCGTGTCATTTCATTAATGTTTGATCACAGCAAAAACTGTCTGTGATGCAGGTAAAAAGGCAAAATCATGGCTTGATATTTGGATATAAGTAAATAACAGATAAAAGCTGCAACAGGGACGGCAGCAGAGGGTTTAAGCATCAACTTTCCAGGCAAACATGTATCCTAAGAGGTTAAATGAGAGTAAATGTTGAATGTAGGTCTATCCAGTCGTGAATTTTGATGACTGTTAGTGTGACTCCATGTCCAGCACAGCAACTTACTTCACAGTGTTTGCCGAAAGAACAGAAACTACTATTCATTTTCTTTTCAAAGGCTTGTTGTTCCCTCTAAGACCTTCGGCTGGTTGTGTTCTAAATGTGAGGTATTGCATTTTCATCTTCACTGCACTCATGTGTTGCCAGCTTACAGACTTTGGTGGTGCATTTGCACTTTTTTTTCTCCTAAAACTGTCAGTCAGACGAAACTTCAGGAACTACCTTTAGGTCTATTAAGTCTAAAAATAAGAAATAATATTTGCATTGTTTTGGAGCAAAAGTAATGGATTTTGAATTTATTCTTGTTGTTTTAGATTTTTGTTTTGTGCGTTCTTCTAAGCAAAAAGCAAAAATAACTGACAGACGCTCTGACTTTAGAGGAGACTCATCAGTGCTGTAAACAAAAGGACATCATGCATGCTTTGTGTGTGATTTGTCAGCATTGTTAGATGCATAAAGGGGTGTAGCATTTTACAAAATGAAATGTATGCATTTAAAGGTATTTCATCAAAAAACAACCTCATACTATTGTCCCTTCAACATGTAAGCTGAGTCCAACCCAGAAGTTCCCCTCTGACGCCACAGAAATCCACAGAACATGTTTCCTATTCTCCACAGTCCAGTGATTGTGTTCTTCACATGGTTTAATCTGGTGTTGGACATTGGGCTTAGTGATGTGAGGTTTTAGCTCACTGACCCATACCATACACCTCCTACCGCAATACTTTAATTATTGTTTTCCTGAAAGTTGCAGTTGAAACTCTTTAAGACTTTGTCCCAACTTCCCTTAAGGGTAGACACACGGTGTCTGCAGGTGAAAAATGGGCATGAAGGAGACTCTTACAAATTATCAAAGACGAAGAACACTTTATGAATCTATAAAGCCAAAATGTTCATGTAATTTTTTTTTCTACGGGCATGGAGGATTGTGCAGGATTTAAGAACGGTTAGTAAGGGGCCAATACTTACATCTTACTAGCAATTAGGGTAGGGCCCTGCAACAAACTTAAACACCAAAACAGTTTCTTACCAACCATAACCCAGTGAGAGCTGCAAAATCCCACCTCACTGTTCAGAAAAATAAACTATTTGTGTTTTTGTAGTCATCAAGCCATTTATTTAGCTTATACATTTGTAGCTTATAAACATTAACAATAATTGATTTACTATATTGATGTACAAATGAATTATAATCATATTATATTTTCTTTATTTCTATTGAGTGTCATATTTCTATAATATTACTTTTGACAACAGCACATATAAGTTCCTTTCAAAATAAAATACATCCCATGTCAAAAAAGATCCCACGGCTGATTTGAAACTATGCTTTAGGAGCTTTATATCTGAACACCAATCCCTTGAGGTAGCCACACGAGTATCAATGGAACTGCAAAAAACACTTTAAGATGCTTTCGCTATTCTGTCTGAAAAACCCAAAAACCTGCATCATGAGTGCGAGTCAACCCCCATACAGGTGCATGTGACTGAGGCTTTAATCAAGGTATCTACAGTTCTTTGGATTTAAATTACCATCTAAAAACAGCAATATCTGATTTTGCTTCTTCTTGGTGGTTCCTTTCCATCAATTTGTTTCTGAAAAATGAACTATTTCTGCTAGAGGCCATCTTGGGCCTCTATATATGGGCGATATCTGACATTCCAACATTTGACTTTGGCGCAGCTGAAAAACAGACCCAGTGGTGTTTGCTTTTAAATGTGGCCCATCGACCCGAAAGCGGTGACCAACTCAAGCCATCTGAGAGTTTGAGTTCATGTGTTGCCCTTAAGAGGATGTGAGCATTCATCCACAGCTAGCCTTTCATTTTGATTCCTGGCTCCAGCACAGAGCTTTAAGGCTCACACGTTGAGCTCATGCTAGAAAGATCTGAAAGCTCTCAGTCATTTCAAGGGCTTCAGATCCCATTTTAGATTTAAATACCACTTATAAAACAGAAACAATACATTGAAGAGAGTAAAAATACATTATTTTTAAGGATATTTTCTGCATTTTTTTTATTTTTCTGTGACGATAATCACTCTGAGAGAAAAGGTGGCATCCGTTTCTGCAAGATTGATGTCTAACTTTGAAGAGACCCACTTCAAGTGAAAATAAAAATGTCCCTTTCTAAAAAGAAAAATGACAGCCAGTGTTTGTTTGATATCCTGAAAGTGAAACTCCTCAGGCTTATTGGTGTAAACCATTTGGTGCATTGATTTTATTCTGTTATTGAAGAGGAGAAGAAGTGCAGAGGGCAACAGCAAAAAAAGAAACACCCAGTCTTTATAAGCTTTTTTTGCTACATAGAAAAGAAGCACGTGCTGTCAAACTGTCAGAACTTGGACTTCAAGTCTTGTGATCAGCTTGCCGTGTGAGACTTTTTTATCTGAGATTGGCTGCGCTGTTTGTCGGAGACTGCGTTCATGGCGTTCTGCCTTTATGTCATTCTGTACCAGTGGCTGCACGACTGACCTGGTGGTTTCTGAGTGGGCCTAAGCTAGATTTGCATGCTTGTATGTGTATATGTGTATATATTTAATCAAATCTGGCTCTTTTGAACAGACCTCCTTCTCTTATCCCTTCAACTCAATTTGGTGCATTCACTTCTTTTCAGTTTGGGTCAATAATCCCGGCTGGAGGTCGAACCAGAGAGATCATGCAGAATTTGTGCTTGCACCGTCCATTTGGAGGTAGCATTAAAAAGAAATGTGTCTCAGCCTCTTCACTGAACTTTTTCTTGTTGTCTCTTGAGTTCCTAAATTATTAAATACATAGACATTTCAAGTAAAGACTTTTGCTGTCAGCAATTATAATGACTCCTTTAATTGCACTTTGCTGTTACACTACAATGACTGTGCAGCTGAAGGGAATTGAAATGAGGGGTGTGAGAAAGTATTTACAAATAGAGTGGGTGGGAGCTGCATGCAGTTTGCTAATTAAATATACATAATGTAGATTAAATTTTCTGTTCATCTGGTGTCTGTTTTTTCTTCTGCAGGAGTCTGATATTTATAGCAGTTAGTATTCAGGGTGAGAGGATGAAATGTGTCATCGTTTGCAATAACAGGGATGTAGCCCTTTTGGGACTCTTGCGTTATTGAAATTCTACTCTTAAACACAGTCTTTCTGAGGCCTCTTTGATTTGGGGAGAACTCTGCCCTTCACCACAGGGGGTTGCTCTGATATGCACATTTTTAAAGGAGGGAAATCAATTGAATTAAACTCCCAGTGAGCCCAGCTTTTGTCTTGATTTCTTTGCAGCTTGCAAAAAAGGTTTTGATTTGCTCACCTCTACACATATCACTTCAGCTTACACATGGAGGCAGGGGGATGAAGCCGCTGCATGTCTAATTCTTAGCTTTGACTTGCTGTAGAGCACAGATGTAGAGCACTTTTATCGACTGAGGAAACTCAACATCTTATATGAATTATAAATTGTTTCAGTCATGGATTCAGAAAAATTAAAACATTCTTAAATTAATAAAACAAGTATAAGATTTTGCATGAGGAATGATTCAAACTACTAGATGTTTAGAACAATATTTTTGAGATTAACAACCAAACCAAAACCTGAATGAAATAGAACGGCATCAGAAAATAAATTAAAAACTCATCTTTCAGCAACAAAACTCCTTGTCACCTGTCAAGCACAGAGGTGGAAATATCATAATTTGAGTTGTGCAGTTCTTTAAAACTTAAACCAATTTCCCCAAGTATGTAATTTAAGTCAATTTACTTAAAAACTAAAATTGAGTCATGGAATTGGATTTAACCCTGAAACACCAGACATTTAGCTCCAAGATTGAAGTTTTTTGAATTGCCATAACTACTAATTCCGCAATTAACGTAATTACAAAATATTCTGTAAATTCTGAGAAAAGTGGCTTTGTGCTGATATGCAACACAGTCTTTAGTTCGATCTACTAGCTGATTCTTAAGCAGAGAACTGCAGTTTTGTGCCAGAATTACTGCTCTCCACTACAAAACACAGCATGTTGGAATTTTGTTAATTGCATAAATGATTGAAGATTTCTGAATCAAATTTATGCCCACCTCTTTTCTTTTTCATTCGCATCAAATTAGCTGCTGGATGCTTGTCCAAAGATGGGTTCCTAAACTTGATGCTGCAGACGTGTTTGGGAGGAACTTTTGTCCAAAGTTTTTAAGCCTCATCGCTACATGAAAGAGAAATACAGTCAACACATGGAAGACACTCATGATGAGGTTTACCAATTTTGAAGAGCTCTACAAAAGAGTTCATAGTCACGTCTTCCTTTCTGGGTTCATTAAATCATTCAGAGACTCTTCCAGTACGGTGAGCATCACCATCTACTGCAGGAAGGGGCTGTGTATGAAGGACAGCGCTCTCTGCTTTTGTCTCTCAGTGACCCAGTTTGATGACTTTCTGTCCTGTATTAGTCAGGAAAGGAAGGAAAAATAAGAATACAATTAAATGAACTTTTTATCATTGTCGTCATAAAAATACCAAAAAAGATTATAAAATTCAGGAGGAGAAAGATCAACTTCCCCTGCATGTTGGTATAGTCATCCACAGCTAGCCCTTAATCATGTCATCAACACGTCGTGAGCATATGATTGGTTGATGCAATGTTAATTCTTTACCAAAAGTTCAGATATTTTAATGTTCAATGCTCCACAACTCTGAAGGGTGCTGCTGCCAGATTGCTGCGCCTGTTGCACAAAACACGCCACAGGATCCCTTCTCATGTGTGTATATTGACGCAACATTAAAATTTGACACAGCTGACGCGTAGGTCACGTTGGTGTGAACGCAGCTTTATGGTAGTTCAAAGAGCGTGTTATTTCCTGTCCTCCTGACAGTTCCAGTGTTAAAAATCCACTGTGCAGCAAAAAACTGAGAATAGAAAGGAATTTAGTCTTTCAATATACTCAAATCAAGACCTGAGTCTAAAACTGCTGCAAAAGAGGTACTTAAGTCCCAGACACATTGGAAAGAAAATTTCCTTCACACAATTGAGATTCAAAAGATGTTTGCTGTGGTTTTCATCTAAGTTTTTGTTCACTGTTTCCCGAATAAGTTATATTTTAAAGTTATCTTTAAGTCATTTTATTTAGAAAGATCTATTCAGTCAAAAACCTGTGTGATGACCAAAGCTGCAGAAAATAAAAAAAAAAAAAAAAGTTCTGTGACGGAGATGAACCTCCAAGATCAGCGATAATTCACAGGTTTACTTTCATGTTTGACTCCCTTTTCTAACAGCAAATTCCTTTCTCTGATTGGTTCTGTGCTGGCTGTAATTACCTGGCTTACTGTTTCCCCACAGCGTGGGACGGCCTTTGTCTCAATTAGCTTTCTGCGTTATCTCCTCTCCCTTCCCGACACCTCCGCTGCAACAATGAGGATGTTTGTGTGCTGCTTTACACGCTGGCGCTATCAGTTCAATCCTGGGCACGACTTTGAAGATTAGTCACTGAACCGTGAAGAAGTGTTTGAAATGTTGGGGTTCCTTTGAAGTTTGAGATGAGGCGCCTTTATTTATTTATTTATTTTTATTTAACCCCCAACCTTGTCAAAGTGTTGCAGAAAAGTTTTTTGCTAGCTTTGAACATTTAAGCAGGAAGTGGAAGCAGCAGTCAGAAGCAGGAACGTGACACAGGAGAGATTTGTATCATCAGCGTTCATCTTCCAGATCCTTTAACACTCACCTTCTAGATGCTGCCGTCTGCCATAACTTCTGTAGAAATGTGACATTGACTGTATTTAATAGAGTTTGTACCTCGGATACTTTGTATTACAAAAACTAGCATTAAAAAAGACACAAACAGGGAACATGACGAGGTGAAACAAATGTTTCAGACAAAGCACTTCAATTATTTTAAAACAGTCCAGCCATTTAAGCCTTAGTCACATGTACCCAAACGAGGGTTGACATGGACGGCTACTTCGGGTTATTAGGCTGTCCAGGTCCATGGAGGGGCATAGAGAGGTGGCATTTAAAGGGGACCTCAGGTGTGTCTTGAAGTTCCCTTAAGGTTTGTACGGCCACCTCAAGGGACGTCATGAAAAAAACTTACTATTATCATGCATGGGGTAATCTTGAAGGATCTTGAAGTATTTGTAAGATGAATGAAATTCACACTTACAGGTGATGCTGTCATACTTTGTTTTTACGGCACACTCTAGTTGTTAGTACAGTGCGAGTACTGACTGCACATGCACAGAGGGTGCACGTGATGGGTAAGTTCTCATGAGACTCCTGTAGAGTGTCCACACAAACTGCTCCCTGAATGTCTAATTTCCTAATTTCCATCAGTCAGGCTGCACACAGGGAACTGATCACGCAAGGAACTCCTTACACCGTTTGCAGGTTCTGTGGGGTGTCCAAAAATGAAAAATCAGTGTAGTATGCCTTGCCTGCGTCTCACCTACTTTACCCTTACTTGTTCCTTAAGAGTTCACTACAGCCTGTCACCAGCATAATTGAACATTAACATTTTCTCTCTACAGGTTCACTCAGCGGTCTAATACTATGATATTTTGTGTGAGTGAACTGCGTGGTCCTGCAGGTGTGACCATTTTTGCTTGCATTCTACCAGTTAGGCAGTTAAGATTCAGGCTTTGGATGAAGGTGTTTAGAAATCAGACATTTTAAAAGACGTATTACAACGGAACTGTAAAAAAAAACTTATAAAAGGTAGTTTACAAAGAAAAAAAAATCAATAAACAATCACATAACTATTGTGAGGGGTTGTTCTGTTGCCCAATTTTTAGATTTTGAAGACCCACTCAGATAAAAATGGTGGTTTTGGTGTTTTTAACATGTTCTTGTGGCTTTTTTTGTGGGGGGTGGGGACATATATAAATAAAATTACGTTTAAAACTGAATTTCTAAGTATTTCTTAATTCAAACTGTTGAGAACCAGGAAAAAACAAAAAAAAAAAACAAAAAATACAGTTAAAACTGCTTGTGTTTTTTTACGTAAAATCTCCAATCAGCGGCCACAAACTCCCTGCTCTGCTTGTCGTCATTTTCCTCATCTGAGCTGGTATCTGGCTCAGAGATATACGGCCAGATAGCTCCAATACTGCTCACCATTTTTGTTGCAGCGGTAATGTTGGATTGGGGTTCTGAGGGGTTGTAAGCTAGTAGGAGAAAGTGTAAACACAGGGATGATGGGAAATAAAAACAGGCTCACTCTGCACCAACAGTCCCACCCACAACTCAGAGGTAAATTTCCAATGAACTCCTGCCTCTCTGCAGAAACAGTGTGCTAGAAAATGACAGTTTCTTTTCGCTTTTTGGGGTAAAATAGCAAAATCATAAACAAAAGACCACTGGGAATGCTTCGAAAATAGATCAAAAGATGATTGGATTGAGATTTTTTTTTTCTCTCTTGGTGACTTTCAGATCATTATAAACACAAAAGCTCTTTAATATTTGTTCTTCCTGTGGGAAGCAATAACTGACCAAAATAAACTTTGCCCCTATTTTTCACTTGGCAGTCAAAGTGATTATGAATAAAAATGAAATTGACTTTGGAAACATTTACGAAGGACAACCTGCCAACCGAAACCTGATGGTCACAAAAACAAACTCCAAGGCCAAAATTTCTTTGCCAACTCTTGACATCTCTGCTGAGTTTCCCTGGCTGCTTATGTCCAATTTGAAACTGATGAATTTCCTGTGACTGGATTGATTGTGTTACTCGCGGTGTGTGAACGCATGACTGGCCCAGCTACATTTCTCAACAGATGGACAACTTCAAAGTGCATTGGAGGCCTCACTCGCAGATACTCAATCAGCAGAAACTTGCGTGCAGATTCTTTAGACACTTACTACAAAACTGTTTCTCCATCAGCCGCCTCTAAAGGCAGGGGCAACAGCTGTCGAACATGGCCTCTGCCGACACTCAGGTCACAGCAGCGCTGCATATGGCCGACAGGTCAAGCCAGAGAAACCACCAGAGAACGGGCAAAGCTAACAATGCATTTTCCATTTCATCTGGAACTGGTACAAGGGTGATGCTGCTCGGTCTGTAATGAGAACAAACTGCATAAAAAGGAGAAAATGTGCTTATACTGGTGACATTATAGAGATATAATTCCTCCTTTTTGCTTGGTAATTCTATAAACAAACCCTTTAATTTGAAGGTCATTTAAATTCCTCTGAGCTGCTGCCAAGCCTTTGAAGCCCAAAAATTGCCTGTCACTCTCTTACAATGAGGGTTATTGAACAGAGCGGCGCTCACCGGGGTGCCCACAAATGAGAAATATCCTTCCTAAAACTGTTAATTGTTGGCGAACTCAGAACCAGATGAAGTAAAATAACCCCCCACCCCCAGCTGCGTGGCTGTTGCTCATGCTAACGTCCAGGTTGCAGTTTGTGCTTTCATTTTGTAGCAGCAGAAATTCACCAAAAAAAAACCCACATGCACAGCCTCAAATGACTGACACTTACTGAGCTGTAAAGGGGGTGGGGCTTCAAGTACTCAAGTGCACTGTTATGCGATGGCTGTCTGCTGGTGCGGGCAGCCATCAGCCCACATGGTCGCTTTGGTTGGGCATTGCGGTTTTTAACATAATTTAACATAATTAACATAATTCCAGTAAATTCTGAAGCAGAGAAAAGCTGCCATGCAACACTGTACATTAGCAATGTGTTGCATATCTGTGTAAAGCTGAAATGAAGAGACACTTTTCTTTGTTTCCGAATCAGATGATTCATGTCAATGGTGTGAATGGTAGAGGAGTTATGGTATGTCACAGAGCATGCATTTCTTAGGTGTTGCCACTAACACTAACTGTGTTAAAGTCCCACTCAAAACATATTTTGATCTATTTTCAAAGTGTTCCCAGTGGTATTTACATTATGATTATGCTGATTTTAGCCAAAACCAAAAAAAAAAAAAAAAAAAAAACCTGTGCAAAAAACCTTTGCAGAGCATCAGGAGTTCATCAGAAACTCACATCTGAACTATGAGCAGGACTGTTGGCGCAGAAGTAAGTTTTTTGCCATGATCCTTGTTTACACTCTCTCCCACTATATTACAGCCCCTCACAACCTCAAGTTAACAATTTAAGCGCAAGAAACAAACAAAAGAAAAGGTGAGGAAAATTGGGGCCATTCAGCAGTACGGTTTAGTGGAGCGGAGCAGGGAGCTTTGGCCTGTCCATCGCAGTTTCTACATCCAACTGAGAGCTTTTTCCAGAGGCATTTATGCATTTTTTGAAAGAAAGACTCAGAAATACAGCTTTAAGCTTAAATTCTTTTGCATATGTCCTCTAACAGGAGAAAAAATACTACAAGAATATGATAAAAATGGCAACAACACGATTTTAATCAGTGTGGCTTTTTAAAGGGTTAACCCTTTAACACCTAAGTTTTAGCTTCAGTGTTTACATTCTTTCGACTACAGTGCTCTCAACCGTAATCACAATAAATGTAATACCAGCAGATTCTGAAGCAGAGAAAAGCAGCTTTGCACTGATATGCAACACTATATTGATGTGAAGTGCTTGTGCAATCAGTGCAAACCAGCTGACTCTGTCGCAGAGACAAGCTGCGTTACACCATTATTCAACACTTAAAGGTGTTGCATTTGCATGCAAAGCCACCTTGCTCCATGCAATAATCAGCTAATTCATTAGTTACGGTAAGTCAACGAGCATGTGACATCTCTGGTATTAAAGAATTAAAACAAGGTAGAAGAGTGCTATATAAGAATATTCCATTTACCATTTCCAGGTCAGGTCCACCCATTCCTCACACTACACCTGCAGGGTACCATTGTCACTTGACATGTTCCAGTTATCTACCCACTGATGTTTCTTCCTGCTCTGGTTTTAGCGGGTGTATGTTATTAATTTTAAAATGTCCATCAAGCACCCTATGTTTCCTTGAAGATTGCCAGTAATTAACGGAAGTGGAGCTGTTTCAGGTTATGTTGGCATTGGGGTGCGGATTGGACTTAGCCTCCCATGCATCATTGAGGACTCTTGGACTGCTATCATGGCAGCAAGAGCCACATTAGCTGTGGTTTGGGCTTGAGTTGCAGTTGGTTGCTTAGAACAAGTGAATATAAATGTTAATCTGGACTGCACCTGTCTCTTGACTCCAGATCTAAATGAGCTTATGTGAATTTGTTAGCAGTGCGTAGATCGAGTGTGGGCGGTTTGGCCATCTGCAGCGGTCACCATCTCTGCCCTTTTTCAACACGCTCCTCCTCGTATTGTTTCAATCGCACTGCTAAAAAAGTCTAATAATGTTGTAATGACAAACGAGGACTTTGCTTTACCTTTACTGCCACTTAGGTGTTAACGAATGCTAATTTGTTCTCATTAAAATGTGTTCCAGTAGCAGCTGTGGGATGCTAATGATGACACATCCGATTTAATGAGTAAAAGAGTCGTGAACAATTGTGCAAACTTTGTTAGAATGGACTAAATCAACTACTTGTTTTGGTGTTATTTCACATGTTTTTAGACTGCAGCCCATTAATAAGTGACAGGCTCTTCTCACAAATTACAATGCCAATGAAAAAGTGGTCAAATCATCTGCAGTCTAGTTTGATAAATCAATGTATGATTTTTTTATTGTATGCAGTGGAATTCTGTTCTCAGACTGCTGCTTTTATCTGTTGCATTTGGAAACTTTTGTTTGTTTTTGTTATTAGCAGCTTTGGCCAACATTTTTGTAATAACCGTGGAAGTTAGTATGTCACAGCTGGGTTTTATTCCATCACTCGGTTGAAAATAATGTCTCATTCTGGTCTCAGCTTTGATATTTATATAAAGTAACCATTTTTGAGAAACATTTTAACCCATATTTATAGAAAGGATATGAATATTCAAACGTTTCTAAGGCACCTCAGGTTCATAACAATCACCTGGAGTGTCTTCAAACGCGTAGATTCTAGTCCTATCAATCAAAGTGGATTAAGAACAGATAGGCTGATCTCCCTGTGCCTGACAGTTGATTGTGTTTGACAAGATTACTTTCATCTCTGCAGATCCAACTGCAGAAAGAAAAAGGTTCTTCCATCATCTTTGAAGAGTTACTTAATGTCACAACCAACAAACTTCCTCTAGACAAAAAGAAACGCGATTTATTATCCAATTTCTGCTTAATCTCGGCACAAACAACTTTTTGTCTTTTACGTATTACACATCTCCCCTGAGCAGGTAGATGTGAACTAGCAGAGGAACGGCACCAATTGGAAGCTGGCTAATTGTGTCATTGCTCCAGGCATCCTAATAGTCAATGATTTTTCAAAGAAGGGTAGTTGGGAGGGAATAAAAATAATCTAAACTGTAAACCATGTAGCCCCTATTTGTTGTAAAATGAGGTTTGCTGTAGGTAAAAGAGAAAAGAACTAGCTGTCTATGACTGTGGTATTAAAGCTGGAAAAGATAAATGAGGCAGAAAGAGAGCAGTCCTTATCCCGGGACTATAACCACCCAAGTAAAAAAGGGAAATATTAGACCAAAAGAAAAGAAACAAACAAACAAAAAAAAAAAAAAACAAATACAGAGCAACTATTTTTAATGAAGCAGGAATACTCACATTATGATTTCTTTTTGGTCAGAAATTACAGCTCAGTTTGTTGCTAAACAGTTTTCTACTTGTGTAAAGCCTTTAAAGCTTTAACTTAAACCAATATAGAAACATGTATCCTTAATAGAGCCACAAGGGGGCCCAAGCCAGAGTCTCACTGTGCCAAGCCAGGATAAATACAGAGGGGTGGAGGGGTATGTCAGGAGGGAATTTGACATCAAATCTGTGCTCATAGTTCTAGAATTTTTGGGGCTCTGTGCCAACCTCTTTTTGGAAACTCTTATCCCAGGTAAATATTTGGGCAGCCCTGGATACTGGCATGAATATTTTGCATGTTGAATGTTGCTGGAGGTTTCACTCCTGTGCAGATTTACAGTAGTCTTGAATGTTTTGTATTTCTCATTGTAAAATGGTGAGTTTAGGCTGAGGATTGGCCACTTCTATCAGTTTTTCATTGGTATTTCTTGGTTTTGGTCATGTTCTGTCATGAGTTTTTCTTCTCTCAGTCACATAATCATTCACAGCTGTCTTCATTTTTGTTAATGACCCTCTGTCTACTTAAGTGTCTGGTTTCTTTGTTTTTTTTTTTTTTTTTCCTGATGTCATCTTAGTTCATAAATTTGGCGTGTGTCAGTTTGTCTTTTAAAAGTTTGCTCCACCAAGCCTGATGTTATACATTTTGGGTCCTCACCACTTCCTGACATTGAGAAATACAATTTTCTACCAGTGATTAGGTGCAATCACTCCTCAACAGATCATTAGCACTTTGAAAAAAAGTCCATGACTACCATTGACCCTTCGATATTTTTTTATTTGGGATAAATAGAAATCTTTGTTGCTCGCTTGGTTTCAGCCTTCATTCGTTTAAATAATCGAAGAAAACATTATTTCATGTTGGCTATTTTTTAAGTTTGAGTTTGATTTTCTTTGTAAAATTTGTAGAAAATTATTTAAAAATCCACTTTTGAAACGAAAAAAATCCTACATCAATTCGTACCTAAATCCATCAAACATTAAGCTCTGATGTAATACAACTGTATTTTATAAGAAATGTAGAATGAAAGGTCATTATGAAATCTTCTGGACCACATTGGGTGAACGGAAATGAAAGTGGTCCCTCTTTGATGGTCTCTTTTTGATATTTTAACCGGAAAGCAGAACTCTGCAATGTAGCTTGACTCGTAAAGCCAAAGGGCAGAAGCTGATTGAAAATGGGAAGAAAATGAGTTTTATGTCTCTCCATCTTCTGGACGGGATTAATTTTTAGGATGCCTGTGGAAATAAATGTTTTCAATGACACTTTATTCGTTTATGGCCTTCATTTTGTTCATATTAGTTTTAATTTAGAGACTTTTCCTTTTCTGTCGAGAAAGACAAAATGTTGTGACTGCAGTTTGTCTTTTCTGGGGCTGAGTCGTTTCAGCCATGATCTGCAGAAGCGTGCAGATTTATGGTGCTCTACATGGCCGAGATGCTCTGCAAACTCCAATAAAAATAGAGGCATTGATTCGCAAATAGAGGGAACCTTTTTCACAGTCGTTGCTGCTGCTTTCCCCGCAGAAAGACACTCAGACGGACAAGGTGTTAATGGACAGAACCCATGAAGCAATTATTTCAGCTCTGCACTCCATGGCAGCAGCGCCAATGGAAAAGGTGTATCAGGTTACCACTCAGTGTTCTGTTTCAGCGAGCAGCTCCTCTACTCCTTCCTCAGCCTGTCAAGCTGCCTTGGCAACAGTCAGAGCAGAAGAGGTTGAGACATGGTGGAGGGAAACGCACAGCGGTGAGGGGGTAGGACATCACAAAAGGAATCCTTTCACTGAGCTCCTTTTCTTCATGAAAAACAGAAATCAGGCAGCTGGTCAGACCCAAGTAATCTTTTAAGGTTCTGTTTTCTCAGACACAATGCACTTAGGAAGGACTGCTTTTTCACTTTCTGCTTTTGACAAGCGCCTTCTCCAAACAGTTAAAGAAACCTCCATTCTTCTTTGCTTCCTTTTTGCTCGTCAGCTGCCCCCAAACACCTTGGGCGCCTTGAACTGAATAATTAACAAAAATGTCTAAAATAGTTTCCATGCCGACCTGTGTCACAAAAACCCAAATTACTGAAAGGGCATTAAACAGCTCAGGTGTTTCGTCCTCCCCCTGCCCTGCTGCAGCAATGGAATATTTCGTTAACAGCAAGTTAGCAAGCCGACAGACTTTTTTGAAAGGATAAGAACAAAACAAAAAAGAAGTGTTAAGATCATGTGAAAAAGGAAAAACTTTCATATGATGTTGCAGAAATTTCAGAAAGATGGGATAGACAAGGCAATGCTCAAGAATCTCCCTTAACTTTAGTGTAAATGTACAACTTTACTTTCAATAAATTAAAACTTTACTTTGAAAAAGAAATGGCATGTAACATTACAACTTTTAAGTCATAGATGTATGGTTTTGTTCTTGTGAAAGGTTGACTTTTTCTCATAATTTTACATTATTCTTATATATGTTATATTTATATTTTTTTCTTCCATGGTGTCCCTTATACTCGGTCATAAGAAAGGAGAGAGAAAAGGCAAAGGGGACTGCAAAATTTTTAAGAATTTTTTTTTTTGAATTGATGCCACTCCACAGTGAGCTGTTTTGCTCCATATTTTTTTCCTTCTTTAAACCTGACTAAAAATATTAATACATTCCCTGCAGAAGACCCTATGTTACTGTTTGCCTGGGGCCCCCAAACTGCAAGGTCCGCCACTGACTGATGCTCATTATCCTTATTTTCTAATCCTTTTTCTTGAAATCCCAAAACTGCATAGTCCAAAAAGAAGACACCCACCTTTTAAGAAAATTCTAGCACCTTTTCTGACACAACCACGTAGCCATGAAAATAAAGTCGAACAGTCTTCTGCTCTTCTGACGAAATGCAGTGCAGTGCGAGGTGTAATTATTTTGTAAGGTCATCATTCTCCTCTAAAAGCAAGAACATTTCTGGAGATGCAGCTCATATGCCCTTCTGTGTCCCTTCCTGCGCTTTTCCCACAGGCTTTTTCCCATGATGCCATCACCTAAGCAGATGAGGGGATTGATGGAGATTATAAATCCCCCAAAAAAGCAAGGTCAGCAGAGAACCATTCAGGGGATAAATTAGTGTAAAGAAAACAAGCAAGACGGCAGCATGAAATATTCCAGTGTGTAGCTGTAAAATAGCTCCATGAACCCCCCCTGGTGATTTATCTGACAAGAGAAGCAATCTTACGCTTCTCCCCTGATTTGTCATGTTCTTGTGACCTGTCCACCAACATCAGTATGGGATTTGTGTCAGACCGTAACTTTAAAGTACTGTCAGATGTGGGGAGTGCACGCATGTCTGCGTACCTGCACTATATAAATTCTCAGTAGCGGCTGCAGCTGATAAATATCAAGGCCGCCTGATGGATTGCAGGTGGCAGCTGATACCACACCAACCCGCACAAAGAAACACACTCTAAAGCAGCACTACACACACTCACTGTCAAAGCAGTCTCAAGAAGTTTGTTTTGCTGTTTGACTCCAAAATTTATCTTTTTGTGACATTAATGCATTTCTTCTTCTTCTTAGCTTCACCTTTTAGGCGCTTCCTCTTCAGTCACCCCAACCTCCATGTTCTTTTACTGTGACCTCCTGTTTGGTCTCCATCTTCTCCTCCTGGAGCTCTAGTGGTGCCATCTATTTTCCACTCAGATCATTTGGGGTCAATGCTTTGCACATTAACTCAAGTATTGGCTCGTACTTGGTTTCGAAGCTCAAGAATTTCAAGAATTGTCATTGTCATTTCACCAAAGGAAAAAAACAATGTGTTTCTTAGGTGCCAGGCCAGCCAATAACAGAGCAGAAAAATATTAACAGGGTAAGAATTGAATCAAAGCTTAACTGTCCTAACATGTGAATTAAATGCAAATAAAATCCATATTCCCAATGCAATTCAAAAATACATTTGATGTTTTTAGATTAACTTAGCCAGAATATATGGAGATATTGGCACAACAGTGTTGCTTACCATATGATACATTTTTAACCTTTCTGCAGCTCAACTTTAAGTCCCAAAATAAAAGCTTAGCGTTGGGACACGGTCGCATATTGCAAAATGCCACCATGCAGCGACCTACATGCAAAATTTTTCCACAAAATCTGCAGATGGCCACACGGCTGCATTTGTAATCAGGAGGTGGCAGTCTCGTTTTTACACGCCGTGCAATGGCTGTGGAGGTTTAAGAAAAAGTTCAAATTTAACACTGACCAGACGATTTTTCTCTAAAAGTCGACAGCATCTGTGGGACATCCTACAGGCCCTTACATATCATGTGCCCACCACGTCCATGCAGTGTGCGCTCCTCACCAACATCTAGAGTATAGAGTAATGCTAAGGGTCACAAATACAACTGCCACTACATGATGGGGACACATCGGTAGAATCATCAATATTTCATGCCGCCGCCCAATCTTTTTGGAAATCATTGGCATTGTTATGGATGTGGACGGCGGTCTCAGGTGTGGAGAATGATCTAATTTTTATATATCCCCCAGGGCTAGTGGATGGCCAGTGGCATTTCATTTGGAGACATCATCTAGTCAGAGCTGCTGCCGGCCAGTGATTCCGACTGCCACTGACCTGTAGCTGCCCAGCTGTTGCCTGATTTTGTAATGGCATCATCATCACCGGTCACTGGACTACCACCGCACGACCTCGAAGTGTGCCCAGGCAGCCACTGACTGACACCAACTTTTAGAGAAAAACCGTGTGGTTGCTGTAAAATGTTAACGTTTTCGTAAAACCTCTGCAGCGATCGTGCGTCACGTAAAAATGCGATTGCTACCTCCTGACTATAAATGCTACCGCGAGGCCACCTGCTGAATTTGCTGAAAAACTTGCTTTTAGATTGCCCACGCAGTGGCATTTTGGGATATGTGACTGTAGTCTGAGGGCACCGTACAACAGCATCACCCGTACGTCATAAGTGACTTCCATTGCGCTCATAAATACTTCACAATACACTTACCACACCCACAACAATGGTACGTTCCATTTTCATGTCCCTTGAGGCCCCAATATCCCTTGAGGTGAAAGCACCAGTCTCAAAGGAACTGCAAGACACACCTGCACTTCTCTTAAGATGTAACTGCTGCTTTCTGCCACTCTCCACAGGCCAGACAACCTAAAAACCCACAGCATTCGAACGGGTCAATCCGCCCATACTGGTGGATGTGACTGAGGCTTGAACATGTTCTGTCTATTTACTCTTCTCAGCTGCCATGTTTGCACATCCTGTAACGTTCTGTCTCCAGCAGGTCCGGGCACAAAGTTACACAAAGACCTGATTAAACCAACCTAAAACCACTGTTGGTGACAGTTCCTTTAAGATGTGATTTCTTTGCATCCAACCGGAGTCTTGCACTTATGTCTTCTTTCAAAATACACTATAATGGGCTCGTTTTAGTGCTTCTCATACAAATGACAGGTAAATTATACATTCCACCCACAGTAATAAGGAAAAAAAAGTTCAGGGCCACTACAACAGCAGAAATAAGTGTGCAAAGGTAACTGGGTAGAGTTGGAGCTGTGAGTTTAGCATGTGCCATATGACACTCCGCTAAACCAACTGTCCTTGTTTATATGTGACAAGGAGAATGAATGGATGAGAAGCAGGCTGATCTCAGGCTCGGGTGTAATGAATTCCTGAAAAGTCATCTTTGGTTAAAATTGAGAAGTGGCTTCTCTGGTTTCCTGGATGACTGGCCAACTTCATTCTCCCTCTAGTGGGTTTTATATAAAGCCTCTTTTCTGTACAATCCAGTTATCTTTGGGTTTTTGAATTACATGTCCTCACAGGTTTTTTTTTTTTTTTTTCTTTTTTCTGCATAATCTTATACCACAAAAAAACAGCATAGTTGCAGAAAAAAGCAGGAAATGTAACAGTTAACAATGTTTAAACTTGTAAGAGCAAAAAAATGTTTGTTCAAGATCGATTGGAATACTAATAAGAACAAATTCAAGATGTGAGTTCATTGGTGTGCATACACACAATGGTCAAACAAGTGTTACCTTGGTAACTAATCCTATTTACTGAAGACTGAATCAATTTTTTTGGTTCTCCTCTTAAAGCTGAATAATTCTTATGATGGCACGCCAGGGACAGAGATATTGAATATTTAGTGTTTTCCCAACAATATTTCAGACTAATTAATGCTCTAATTGAAATCTATTTGAGAACATTAACAGGATTAAATATGTGAATATCCATAGTGATAAAACACACACGTTTGTTTGCAATGAAGGGGGCAATAAAAACAGAGAAATATGCCAAATTGCTCTATTTCTTTTGATCTGCCGCTCTGATTTATGAGAATTATGGTCAAACACATGGTGTGGTCAAAATTTTTATAAGCAGAAATACATCATCAAAAGGTATTTAGTAATAAAAACATCTAAATTTAAACCAGTCAAAAAGAGGCAAGGTGTGATTTGAGAATTTGGCAGTCATTGAATAAAAAAAGCACTCCAACCTTCAGATATTGCTGTTTCTTCTTAAGCTGCCTTCAGCTATTCAGTGGCAGCATTTCAACCATGCAAAATGTTACTTGGATGAACAGTTGACTGGCCAGTGACCCTGTGTGTCACATCCCATTTGCTGTGGAATCTAAATTCCAACCATAACAGCCTACAAAAAGTGCACATAAATTTATTTTAATTATTGTTATTTCTTTTTTAGCTATGGTGTGTCAAGATACATTCTTTATAAAGATGAAATTTCATGACTGTTCTCTGACAGTTTCTTTTAGCTTATACCTTTTTGTTTCTCCAACTGTTGCTAAAACGCAACTTGAAAAACTTCTGAGCTCTTCAAATTCAAAGCATCTCTAATGTTTTTTAATGCGTTTATCAACCTTAAAAGTAAATGTGAGCGTTGAATGTAAGACATTGTATGCTCTGACATAAATGTTGCTTTTTTACCAGCATTGATGAGAATAACTTATTACAAAAGAAACATTATCCTACAACAATGTTCTACTTTTAGTAGGATACGGCTTTCACAAACAAGAAGACAGCTGGTTCCACTTGCAGCAGGTTCATTCATACAGACAGACAGGAGCAAAGCTCAGCTAAAAATCCACTAAACTAAATCAGAGTAATAATCCAGGCAAAAGGTCAGGGCAGGTGGCAAAGAGGCAGAGTCGGGTATAAAGCAGGATCTGGTGAACAGGTGATCACAAAGAAATGCTCAGAATGCAGACAGAAAGGCACAAACAAGCTAGCAATGATAAAAAAATAAATAAATAGTAATAAAAAAAACATATTTGACAAGTTTCTTATTGCAGAAAAGAACCAGAGAGGAAATCAGAGGAAAAAAAGCAGCATTAACAGAAAAAAACAGGAGTTTTTATTCCAAATATGGATTTATTGTGACAGTTTTCCCACAGATCATAATAATAATGCAGATTATTTGTCAACCAGCTGTCCAATGTAACAAGAATGCAGCTAATAAAGTTTCTCAAATGTGGGATTCACATTTATTATTATATATTATTATAATTGGAAAATATCAGTTTTAGAGACTGCGATCTTTTTTTTTTTTTTTTTTGTATGTCCTTAAAGGTTAGTTTTATTGCTTCTTACAACAAATCTAGTGTATAAATAAAGTTAAAACCAGCTGCAGATATTTTACAAAGAATGAAAATAAACTTTAACTTTAAAAGTTTAGAGAATCCCCACTTCAGGTCAGTCTGTGCAAATATTGCCCAACGTTAAACTGGCCTTTGACCTGAAAAAGGTTGGAGACCACCGGTCTCTAAAGAATTTACTAAAGAATTTTGACTCCTTGACCTCCTCCAATGTTTGGAAACTTGTGTATTACAACAAACAATCCACCCAAAACTTAAAGCATTCGAAGAAAAAAACCACTAAGTGTTTGAGGATCAAAAAAATTCAACAAACTTTTTTCCTGCCTGTAGCCAGTCTTTTTAAGCTTTTGATTGATTCCTGTGAAATGATATTACTGTGTACTGTGAAATTCCAGTTAGCTTTCATAGACCAAAACACTTCCATTTTAGTGTTCCTTAAAAGAGTTTTTTGTCCTGCTCTTCCACAGAGCATTCTGTCTTCCTGTAAGTTTGTTGCAGTCATTCCAACCTGCTTTTATTTGGTAGAATTGTCTTTTATTCTGTTTTTTTTCCTGAGGTATAAAGGTTCTTTAGGTTCTGTTAGGTCTCTTTTTCCTTTTTTTTTTTTTTAATTGGTTTGCTTATATTTTTATTTTTTATGAACTCCAACTGACAGCTGGTCCTCCCAAAGTACTTTGAAGACTTTGCACTAAAATGTATAAATATCAAAAGTAACACATGACTCATTTAATGCATTTTTGAGAGAGTAACACTGTATTGTAATAGATTACTGTTGAACATCAACAATAAGGAACTTGTGATGTATATTTTAGAAGTTACCTGCACAGGATACCAGATATATCAGACACAGCAAAGTGGCTGTATCTATAATCACAATCTTCACACATCTGAATGCCTAATAGTGGTATTACAGGGAAAATCCCACAAATTGACCATAATCCAATTTAGTCCTAATCACCAATCGAATACAAAGAGTACTGTTTTATACACAACTGTCTACTCTAATTTATAATGTAGAAGAAAATGTGCTTTTTAACTTTAAGTTGTTTTAAAAGCAGCATCAAAATAAAATCACATTTCAAATATTTTTCATTAAATTAAACTGGTATAGTTTGTAGCATTAGTGTATATAGTTTAAAGGATTTTTTAAACACATTTAAGAAGTAAAAAAAAAAAAAAAAAATCTTTCAGTAGAGTCTAAGATCAAATGCATGTGAGGGAATCTCTGAAGTTTTCTTGGAAATGTATTAAAAATAAATTCAGCTGTGAGTCAGTTCAAAATGAGTCAACAGAACTACGGAGGAAAAAAATGAAGAACTTTTTCTCATTTTTATCTGCTGTTGATATTTGGGCAAATTGGATCATGAATGCAATCATTTACTTATTCACTAAAAAAAAAAAACAAAAAAAAAATGGTGCATCCAACCTCTAAAGTTTCCGCCTCTTTTTTGCTCCCCAGGAGGGCAACTGGAGGAGAATGACTGGTAAGACCCAGACCAGCAACGTGACCAATAAG
Source organism: Oryzias celebensis (assembly GCA_014656515.1). Classification (NCBI taxonomy): domain Eukaryota; kingdom Metazoa; phylum Chordata; class Actinopteri; order Beloniformes; family Adrianichthyidae; genus Oryzias; species Oryzias celebensis. The sequence goes on along the minus strand of BNCR01000012.1, from coordinate 28,145,351 downwards.
AATGACCCTCGTTCCATCAATTCCAGAGTCTTTATCGGAAACCTCAACACAGCTATTGTCAAGAAGACAGACATAGAGGTCATTTTCGCCAAATATGGCAAAATAGTGGGCTGCTCTGTGCATAAGGGTTACGCCTTTGTTCAGTACATAAACGAAAGGAACGCGCGTGCAGCTGTGGCAGGAGAAAACGCCAGAATCATCGCTGGACAGCCTCTCGGTGAGTGTTCTTGAATATTTTTCTGTGTTTGCCGATCTCATGAAAGACACTTTTTTTGTACGTTTGCTTGATGATTCCTGGACAGCGTCTCTGGGGAATGCCCCAGGAATGCCCCTGACTTTCAGCTGGGAACCTCTTTTTGCTGTAAATGCTCAAGCATCTGGACTGTTGAGCTGTTTTGGAGAAAACCATGCAGAATCTGTTAAATGATCCACTTGCAGATGGAAGCAGAGCTTGATTTTAACATTTTAAACTGGCTAAAAGCATGCGGCAAACCATTTAGCACAAAGTATGATAAGTTAAGCGGCATGGGATGGTGCTGCATTAAGCTGTGCAGGCATCTACTTCCTGCACTCTGCAGAGGGCTTTGCAGTGGATGCTGAGTGACTGTGAAATTGTTTATTTTCAGATTTATTTTGTCTCATGGATGAGAGGCAAAACATTTCATACTTGTCGAAGTAAGAAAAACCTCAAGACAATTCAAGGGATTTTTTTGTAAAAGGGGTTGAAAAATTCAGGTTATTCAGTCGTGCTGCTCTGATTTTCTCCTTTGAGACCAACAGAGGTGTCATTCAAGTTTGAATTCGGGATTATCTTAGGCTTTACGCACCCTCATGAGGGCTGATGAAAATTACAAAGGTTCATCACATCATGTTCTTGGATATTTAATTATTTGTTTGAATGGTTCTTAATCTGTAGCAGGGAAAAAGTGCGGAGTCAATGAGAGTTCATGCCTGCATGATAGATGGGCAGATTAAAAACCATTAAAGGAATCTATAAATGAGTGGCCGATTCTATACATCCCAGCACACAGTAAATATCTGTATCCTGATTGTATTGCTCCTTACATAAATGGATGGACACACTGACTTGGGAATAGAAGGTAGCAATAATAATTTTTCCCACGACAGTGTGGGTTCAATTTTGTCTGAAGAAGTGCAGCCCACCACCATGCATTCTTCTTTGGCACTAAACATGGGGTCACCGCCTCAGCGAGGTGCAGGAGATGCTCAGTGGATATCCCCATTTTCATTACTCATCTAAGCAAGGAGAGGAATCTGAGGATACAATTTCTTCCAAGTGAGCACAGATTTGAAGCCACAAACCATATTTTGGAAGACAATGAGGTGGAGGTGCATCATACTCTGCTCTGTGCTTCAAGGAGAGAGCAGGGCAAATCCCTTCAAGGCAAAACTATATTTCACAGTCAGAGATTTGGTATTCAGTGATATAAGACCAATGTGTTTGATGTAAAATGAATCAGGTGTGCGGATTGATTATTTTAGAGATACAAAGTAGAAGTGAAAAAGAGAGCGGACTACAAATTAGCCACGAGTCAATGCCTGGCAGCTCAAGGTCAAGCCTGCTGAGCAAAGTTTGGGTTTGCGATGATAATGATATTGGATTAAAGGAATCTATACAATGTAAAGGAGGAGTGGAGCAGAGGAGTTTGTCTGCAGCTCTAACCTTTAAGAACGACATGTCATCAACTTGAATAATGCAAATATTTAGTCTTATTACTTTAAGTTTTATTAAGTATTTTTTGTTTAAAAAAACAGTAATACTTTTTTTTTATAAAAGACAGAATAATTATAATAATAAAGCTCAGAGCAGCCTTGCCCTCTCTTTTGACTGCTACACGCCCTTCACTCCCCTTCTGGCTCTGCCAGTCTGTTCAGCTAACAAATTCAGGAAAAACTACTTTTTGTTTTTTAATTGCAACTTTTCTGTTGATTAATATCTTCATTTGCCAGGAGGTGACAAACGGATCTATGTAATTTTAGGAATAATAGGCAAAAGAAAACTTTGGATTTCCTTGGCAACGCCCACATTGCAAATATGTTTTTGTTTTCTGCTGTATAGTTTTGTTTAGCTTGAGCCAACAAATAATTCATTACATTTTCACACTCTTCCAATAAAAAAATCTGGATCTTAAGTTTACACATTTTCACATTATTAAAGAAACTACAGTTTACCCATCAGACCTCCAAATTAAAATAAAAAGTGACCACTGGCACGTGCTTTTCTAAATGCGTGCAGCCAGTGCTGAACTTCTTTTGGCAGCACAGAACTGGAGGAATGGTTAGGGTTATTCATGCAACCAACAAGAACATTTAGCCTTGGATGCACTTAAAACACATGCAGGCAATGCAGCACGTGGCCGCGCTTAAATTATGTGCTATTAACATCTGCCTTAAATTAAAATATCTGTGACCCAACTCTCCTAAACATTTGCTTTGGTGCTGTGCAAAAGTCCCTTCTGAAAACATTCAGTAAAACTGATCAGTATTTACTTGAGCATTTGACTTTAGGGAGTCGTGGGTTCATGCGGTTGACCAACCACTCATCAAAGGAGGGGGTCATTTAAGAGCATGTCATGGTTTTAAATGACTTCAATTGTTCTAGTCTGCTCTTGATGTGTAATTCAGATGTTAAAAGTTCATTTTATACATTAAGTACTTTAATGCTATTTGAGTTCTTAAAATCAAAGGGCTAAAGTGCAAAATGAAAGGAAAGGTTTTCAAATCATTTGTAGCTCTCTGACAAATGTTTAAATTCCTCTCTTTCCACTTTTCTACATAATGTAATTGAAGTTCCTTTCTGGTAAAATGTTGCAAAAACAGAAAGATAAAAACATGTCATAAGAGTTTGAGCCTTCAGATTTATTTGTGACCTTTGATAAATCACTTGACTTGAATGAAAAGAAGTTCTTTTTTTTTATGCCAACACAGCTCTCAAGCTTTCATTCAGTCTACAGCCAATGTGTTTGTGGGTGGTGGTGTGTGTGTGTGTGTGTGTGTGGGGGGGGGGGGGGGGGGGGGGGGGGGTTCTAATTAACAAATAAAGCCACACTCAGGCTGATTCTCTCAAGATGAAGCTTTTAATTTGAAAGTGGAAGAGAAACAAAACAGCGTTGTACTGATTCAGGTATGAGAAGTGACCTTTACAAAGGAGCTGACTTAACTTTGGAAAATACTCTAGCTCTGTTGTTCAAAAGTGTGATGTGAGAAAACTTAACATTGTAATGTTTTAGATTGAATAGTGTTCCCATGTTTTGACATGATGGGTAAATATTTGAAGGTTGTCTTGGGGAAAATAATGTAGTTTTTAAAAATAGTCATGGGAGAACAGTTCAAATACTTTATAGAAGGACAACTTATACAATTGTAGAAAATCTATCGTTTGTGTGACAAAATTAAAACACAGCCGCCTGCAGGAATTGCTGGTTGCCAAAAAAAAATGCTGTTCAAGGCAGTAATAACATCAAGTAACACAACACCTGGTTAAGACATTTAGTTCCATTTTGCCTTTTTTAAGCTCCCCACTGAATTATCTCTGGGGGTTTGGACTTGACTTTATCTGTGAACTGGAGCGAGTGAATGTGACGTCATTCACAGAGAACAGCTAATGCTGCTTTCAAGTAACTACTTCCAAAGAAAACGCTGTGTAAACATGTGTATATGCGCATTTTGGGTTAAGTTCATGTTAACCTTAATCCAGTTTTCAGGCTTTATGAACAAAATGTGACTTCTGATTGAACACACGTTAAAAATTTCAATCAGTTAAACTTTGACCAATCACGAACTCAGATTTGGTAGTGACATATGGGTAGCATCCTTTTTAATTCACAGATGTGCCAACTGTTTGTAAATTGATCATGGAAGAAGAATTGATTATTGTGATTTGTTCCAAGCCAAATTTAGTTTAAATGACACAAAGTCTTCCATAGATAGGAAAGAGCTGTAAAAGACAAAGCCTAGCGCAAGATTCACCAGATTTGCACCACTTCAACAGTTTATACCAAGCCTCTTCCTTTTATTTATGTATTTATTTATTTATTTTAATTTGTCCTGTCCAACAGCTGAGCAACCAGATATGAGCTGAGAACCTTTTGTTTTTGACAGATTTTATTGATACAATCAGGGGTTATAAATCTTTGGACACACCAGGTGTATATTTGTTAAACCCCTTTTTGTAATTTAAACTAAACTTTATTTATATTGATTATGTTTGTATCTTTTTTTTTTGTTGGACCCGACAGAAAAGAAGAAGGTGGAAGAAAAGAGAAGTCATTGTTTTTATGGCAACCAATCTTACTAATCAGGAGTGAGCTTGCTGGACAGCCACACCCCTACCACTTGAAAACAGGCTACGTGAAATCTGTCAAAGAAACGCGGGGCGAGCAGGCTCCACCTACTTTTATTGAGACATCTAATTGGTCAGTTTATAACAAATAACTTGTACTACAGACAAAAATGTAATTAAAAAAAATAGGATTAACAAGAACAAGTTAATAAAAAGTAGAAGAGCAAGAATTGTTATTCTGACAAATAGAACGACTGACTAAGTAATAGCTATTTATTTCTCTATAGAAGTTTATGGGATTTTTGCTTCATAGAGTCAGTGGGTACTTCTTGTACCCACTGGAGTCACACAGGAGTCACACAGTTTAGTTCTCATATACAGTCCATGGTTTGGGATTGATAAAGCGCAAAAAAAGAGGTAGTGGCGAAACTGTTTGTCACAACTATTTGGATTTAATTTAAATATATATATATATTTTTTAAATTTTCTTTTTTGCTGTTTTTATACACAGGTGTTAGAGGCAAGGAGGGTTTTTGTGTTTGTGAAGACACACACATACACACACACACCAGTGGCATGAAACCTGCATCAAAACCTTGTTTGTCGTGCTTTGGTTTTGTCCAGGCTCATTAGAGGAAATTGAAGTTTTCAGCTGTTTCAGTGACTGTTGTCTTTTCTTTTCCCAACAAACATGTCTGTGTGAATAAAGTCCAACTCTAAATTTGTTACTCTCTTGTGTTTAGAGCTTCTAAGGCCCTTAAATGGTCCAGGCACCACTCACACTTACCCCATCCCCACAATCAACCAACTCTCCAAATAGAAAAAGACCCACAGCCCCCCCGGGCTGCCATGGCAGCAGCAGCCTAGCCACAAGCCCACACTAAGTCAACGAATAAATGCATGAAGAACAGTTTAGCTGAGTCTGTTTAGTTTAGTTTAACATTCAGCTATCGTTTATATTTCATGACAGACTTTATATTATTTTGTGAAGGTGTGAAGCCCACTGAGAAATCTGCACTATGTGATTTTGGACTGTATTAACTGAATTGAATTGAGAAATCCAAACGTTTGTACTATTTTAAGGAATCCCATTTTTGCTAATTGTAGACTTTCGTTTTTTGTTTTTTTTTTTTTTTAATCTGCACAACGATCATTCTTTAGACTCAGTCATGATGGCAAAGCTCCATTGGCTGCACTCTGCATGCAGCCGTGTTCCTTTCTGTCTCCTTTTTTGTTCACAACGTTAAGTTGTTTTCACAGGATCGTTAATTTTATTACATTTCCAGATGATTGTGAAAATTTCTTGGTTAGTTCTGACAGGCAACTGAGGTTGGATACTTTGTAAGAATTTAGGTCTTAATCTCATGCCTTGTATGGGGAGTTGACCTATTCAGATGCTGCTGTTTTTTTGGGGTCCGTGGAGGGTCAAAGAGAGCAGCGGCTGCATCTTAAGGCGAGGGCAGGTGTGCCTTGAGGTTCGTACGGCCACCTCAAAGGACTGATGATTATAGAACTTGCAGTCCATTGTCGTGTGTGTGTGTGTGTGTGTGTGTGTGTGTGTGTGTGTGTATCCTGAAGTACTTATGAGGCCAAAGGAAGTATTACTGATATACAGGTGATGCTGTTGTGCAATGTCCTTTTCTCTCTATGGGTTTATCGAGCGGTCTACAACCTATAAATTGCGGACCACCTGTGTGATATGAACAGCTTTGCTCATCTTTCACCAGCAGTTTTGACGAAAAGTGTAGAAATATCTGTTGCATCTTAATATGTCTTTGCTCAACAACATCTTTCACGTTGCCTTCAGTTGAAGAGGCTAAAGAGAGTGACGATCATCTTAGAACTGCTTTTTCCAATCTCCAATAGTCACATTTACCATTTTCTTACCTACAAATCAGCCCGTCATTTTTTTCACAAATGATTTCATGAGCAGAGCTCCGGGGGGCTGCTGCCCACCCCAGCAAAAAGCTTGACGTGTCAAAATTAGTGTCAATATTGACAAGAATTAAGAAATCCTGAATACAAGCTTATTTGAGCTGTTTAGGAAATATTTGGTTGAATCCTGTTTCAGATGTGCATATTTATCTTTCAAGATTTTCTTCACATTTATTTATTTATTTTTTGTGCTGCTTTACATTAGTAATAGCGCTTCAGCTAACAGAACTGCTAATTAAGATTATTAATACTAACACTACTAAAACTGTTTGCAATATTTTAGATCCTTCCTTTTGTAATGGCCTTCCACTCTCCTGTTCTCATGTGTCTCCCTTGTAAAGTCCTCTGCCAACCCTCTTGCATTCCCATTTAAAATGTTGTAACTCTGTTACTGATTCTTTCATGTTATATAGGAAAGTTAGGCTACTGTTTGTCATGTTTTTCTGTGTGTTTTTGGCAGAATGAGTCCCAGTCTTATTTTTCTCTAATTTATGGAGGAGGTTGTTTGAACTCTGCCCTGATGCGGCTCGAGGTGCTTCAGCATGTCTGCCTGCTGGCAGCAGAGGAGAGTGATTGGCAGGTGGTGATTGAAGCCCTGATGGCAAAGGACAAAGAAACACTAACATCCCATATATATATATATATATATATATATATATATATATATATATATATATATATATGGGATGTTTTTTTTCTATGTGAGCCCCACATATCTGAGCTGCTGTGCAAACCGGAGGAAAAGCGGAGAGCAGCACACACAGCAAACTAACAGCATCTCTGGAGGGTTTTGTGGTTACAGGTACGCACAGCTTATTTTGAGTGGCCTGAACCTCCCTGAGGAGATCCACATTCCCTTCACCTGGAAGTTTCATGGTGAAGGTCCATCCCATTACAATATTAATGACCACAGTGAAGGATAATGTGTGATGGATCACCAATCATCCTGCTTCCAAATGGCATTGGCAAGAGTTAGGCACATAAATAATAAAGTGATTTAGATGCAAAATCCATCCTAAGCGGATTACAAAAGCAGTGGCACTGCAATCAATCGTCATTTTGGTCCAGCATGATGCATAGCAAGCAGCATAGGACACGGAGAGTAAACTATTTAAGGGGAGGGGGAGGGGATGAGAAGGGACAGGTAAAAAAAAAAAAAAGAAAAACTTCATTTCAAAAATGGCCATCAAACTGCTCTGGTGGTGATTCATAATCACCAATCACGAGTTTGTCTGTGCTGGCCCAAATCATGACGCTCAGCTTTTTAGAGGCTATTTTGGAAAATCAAAGGGATGATGGCACAGAAAACGCAGGTCTCTGTGTTTGTGTTGACATTCAAAGTTTGAGGGTCATCCTGAGACTTCCACAGATGTTCACTGGATCGAGTCTGGTCCCAAATCCCAAACTGCTAAATACGGCTATTTATCTTTCTCTTGTCTCCGCCTCAGTTCATCATAAAACCTTCATCCTGTTTTTTATTTTCTCCTAAAGTCTTGATGAAAAGACAAAAAAAAGCTTGAAGTTTAAATAAGTAAAGGTGCCCCTCTTTTACTTTTGATACACTTTGCTTTTTTTCTAACACACCTGAGCCAAAACCACCCGTTTTTATCAGGTGTCTGCAGAGCTGATGAAGACGATCTGGTGTGTCAGAGTAAAGCACGCCAAGCCGGGATGCTTAAGGATTTAGGAGCGTGAGTCCATTCCAATGAGGATTTGAAGAGCACAACGGCAGGGAGCAGATACTACAAAACAAGTCAAACACTGAAAAAAACACTACACATCCCATCTATTGGGAGAACTATAATCTTGTCACACGAGTATGAAGTCACTGAAGATTAATCTCTTTCATCAAAAGTTAGGGTGTTTTCTTCAAAAAATTCAAGGCTGTTTTTTTTCTTTAGCTTTATCGTAAATGGATAACTTTGATTCAGACGTTACAGAAACAGCTTTAGCACTTTTGCCATGAATTACTTCAGGTTCATTTGACTTGGCTTAAAAGGGAAACGTTTTTTTTTTTTGTTTTTTACTTCTGAAAGAACAAACATGCTTTATATTTTCTCTGAAATGTAAAAACAGAATTGTGACAAAAGAAAATCCACAGTAATTCACTGGGATTTAGACTAAAAAATTCCCTTTTTTCAGGCCAGAGTTTTGACATTAAACGTAGCTTCATAAATTAACTGTGGAAAATCAATATCTAAGCATCTCGGGTTTTAATTTAATTAAGTAAAATAAAAAATGCTTATTAATTCACCAATGGATGATAGAAAAAACAACAGAAAATAAAAATGTTGTTTTTTTTTTTATGTCCTGTGCTTAAGTAATCTGTGTACTGATGATGTTACGCTATATCCACACTGAAGGCAGTTCGCGCCTCAGTGGCGTCAGGTTTCAATGTTAAGTCAATGTACAGGTGTGTTGAGAGGTCTTGCGGCATAGTTTTAATATCAGGCACAGCTTGTTTTGAACATGCAGGATGAACCGCACAACATCGAGCATGGCAGTCCAGCATCACCACACTTTCAGCGCAGGGATGGGCAACTCCATGCCTTGAGGGCTGCATTTCTGCATGTTTTCCAACATACCTTCCTCTGGCATGTTCTTATTGGTTGGTTGGATACACCTGAATAAGGTAATCAGTCATGAGTACAGCGTAGACAACAAGTTATATATAGGCTTGAGATAGCTAGCTGGCTTGTTGCATACGCGAAGTTGGATAGCGTAATGGAATGGGAAAGATGCCGGTTAACTTCTGTGCTACAACTGTACAAACAGAGCTGGAAAAACAACAATGTGACTTTCACAAGTAAATTATTACTTTCAGCCACTAAAGGAGAACTTCTAGAAAACATTTTAGGAAGATCTGAATGAGTTTACTTAGAACAGTGAACTTTTAGACTGATCTTGTAGCCTATTCAAAGTCAATGGTAGCCTTAGACTTTGCACTATTTCCATGTTTTCCGCTGCATGCTTTAAAGCGAATGCCGCCTGGATCTTGCTGCTCCGGGGCTGTGAGGAAAGTGCTCACTGTGCCCTCTCTCATGTCCACAGGCTCCTCTGACCGGCACGACTATCGACCGGGCTGCACTGTTTTCAGTCCGTTTTAACCAGGCGGAGACCAGCCCATAGCTTATACCACAGCCGCAAGCAGTCTGTCGCAATGTCGGACAAGTTTAACTGTTCGTGTAAATCTTAGTCTTAATGCGTTTACTATATAATGACATCTTTATTCATGGAAACTTTTGAAATATCATTGATCTGTTGCACTTTGTACAAAAATATTAATACAAGCCTGGGTCTTATTTTTGTGCTGATTATATATTTTTTTCTTTTAAAACCGGACCAAAACTAAGCATTTTATGCTCATTTTACTCTATATGCTAAACCGTGTCTCATAGTTTTTATATCATTCCAGTATGATTTACGTATCTCGGTCAATGGAAAAAGGCTTGAGTGCCATCTCTAGCAATATCTAACTCATTGGGTGTAGATATCTAGAAATCATGCTGACACACCCTTGAGCCCCAGAGTTGCCCATCCCTGGTCTAGCATCAATGCATTTTGAGCGTCTGGCGTGGTGCAGTGATCTGGCATCAGCAGGTCTTGAACTTCAGACGTGGTGGTCTTGCATCAGCGCGTTGTGAGCATCAAGCGGCGCAGTCTGGCTTCTGTGTGTTTTGATCATTGTGGCATGACATATCCATAGTTTAGATATCTGAACTTTTGGAAAATAATTGACGTCGCAACCAATCAGGAGCTCAGATGAAGCAGTGAGCAGTTAATCAGCTGGTGGGGTCCCAAACCAACATGGAGGAGAATACAATTGTTTTCCTTCGGAAATGTTATGTTTTTCCTATTTGTGTGAAGACAATAATAAAAAGGTTCTTTAATTTAATTCTTGCTTTCATTTTTTCCTTTCTCGGAATAATGCGGGACAGCAAGCTGCCAAACTGGGTCACAGAGAGACGGAAGTACCACTGAAAGTGTCTGTCATTTATGTAGTGGGAGAGTCTCTGAATGATCTCATGAACCCAGACATGGAGACGTGATCACCAGTGCTTTTGTTGAACTCTTTAAAATAAATAAACCCGATCAGCATCATCCGTGCCTTCCAAGCTGCAGCAATGAGGCTCAAAACTTTGGACTGTAGCTATCCCACATGGGGCAGGAACATCAAGTTTACGAACACATTTCTGGACAAGCAATCAGCTTCAAATTTGATGTGAACGTATCATTCGACTCTGCATTGCTGCCTTCGGTTTACTTAATTGGTTTTCGTTACTCACATCACCGATTTACACAGATTTACGTGTTTGAGTTTTGTCGTCATTCATTCATTTTGTCTTCATATCACTTTATGATTTAGTTTAGGCTTCAGCCATTTTTCTGCGTCTTTCCTGTTCTTCCGTTTCACCACAATTATCATTTTAGTCACATCTCTAAACCTGAGCTCTGCAGACTTCTATAAACTTCCATCAGAGTCCGCAGCAGCTGTGCCATTTGTGCAAACTTTCAATTTGAGATCCGGGCTTACAGGTATGAAACATGAGGAAGTGTTGCTGCTGGATGAGCCAATTTCTCCTGATCCACAGGACAGAGCTTTGCCAAATCTAACCCCATAAGGTCCTCTGTGCATCTTTCATGTCCCTGCCTGTGAAGCTGTAAGTATGTTTAGTGTGTCGGAGCCCGTCTGGATGTGGAATTTGAGGAAGAGAAACTTTAGATCCATGCTCCATTTGATTACTGGTTCCAGTATGAACAAAAAAAATCCACAAATTACAATATCAGTATGCACGCTCCTTCTCTCTGCTTCGTCCGTCCAGCCTTCCGTATCGCTGCGTGTCCTTGTGGGTGATTAGGATGCACCATATCCGTCCGTCTCCTTACTCATTAATCATGCTCCCTGAGATGGGGCTGGACATTCAAAACACAGTGATCCGGACCCGGCACTCCACCAAACCATTGATAAGAGCAGGTACTAAACAGCACACATGCTCACAGTCATGTCTAACAGAGAATTAATCTGAGCTGCAGTGTCTTCAGGAGAAGCAAGAACAAGGGTCTTTTGTGGTGACAATACTGGAGAAATGTTAAGTTTGTCATTGTGAACCTAATAGGCTTTAATAAAGCCACCCAGGAACAGAGGAAATCACATTTCCCTGCAGGATCTCACACTGTCTGTGTGTCTGTGGCTGCTCTTTTTTTTCTCTCTTTCATACAAACTGACGAACGCTTCAGAGGAGCTGGAGCCACAGTGTGGACAAAGTGAGATGGATTACTGTGTGGATTTTGGCAGAGGAAACCACAGCTAATTCTCTGATTAGAAACCTGGGTTCAGAAGGCAGAGAACACTGAGCAGGTCTCTGCGGGCCTCAGCCAACCGTGTGACTGTGTGTGTGGACATGTTCGGTCGGTAGGCGTCTCCAGAAATTGATTATGTCTATAATATACCTAAAATTTAACTCTAATTTACCCTGCCACTCTCAATAATTAAAGTGAAATTTATCTTCACCTGACTTTTGCTGGGTTTTATTAAAACCACAGTCGTGGAGGAGGATTTAAGTGACAGAGTGGACTTTACTAGAACAAATTATCTTGGAACGGCGTGTTCCCAGACCATAGGCTGTGCCAAAACTTTTCAAAAAAACACTCAAATGCACAAAAAAAGGAGTATTTGCTTGTAGTTAAAACTTTCAAATAATTCTACTCATTTTGCTTGATTCTGTGCTGGTGAGTTGACAATTGTGTCTGCTGTTTTATCAAATTTGGCTTTTTCCATTTTTTGGCTCTGACTTTTTCTCACATTCTATTACACTTTATGTACTTTTTCCATGTCTGTTTATGATCACCTCTTAATACAGTACTGCTATATTAAAAACAACACACATCTTTTGAAGAAAATTTTTTAAAAACGTAAATAGTTTAGTCAGAATAAGATCAAACTTGCAAAAAAAATAGGTGGCATGTTCTTATTTTACATGAAATATCAAAGCATGTGAACAATTTTATTCAGAAGAAACATGATTTACAGACATGGATGGAAATCTTGGCACCTCACCCCAATGGGGGGATAATTATGTGGAGGACAAGAGTCTTCTTGAGGACTTCCATGTAAAATGAGAGCTTCAGGAGAACTGATGATGACGTGAAAGTGAAGGATTGTCTGGATGTGATGGAGCAGAGATTGATTGGAGATGAAAACAGTAGCTAGGTAATCAGTCCTCTTGTTTGTAATAACATTGTGCCTCAGAAAATGCGCTCAGAGCTTTTCTGACAGTTTCATGACTCTTTCCATCAGCAGAGGGACTTTGCTGAATGAAACTACAGTGGGTGTTTGTGAACCCAGTGAACTTTTGTCTGAGCTCTCTGGTGTAATCTGGCGAGATGACAAGCTTTGAGTGGACAAAAACAAACTTTGGTCTTAAAGACCCACTCCAATCAACTTTTGATTTATTTAAAAAAAAACCTTCCCAGTGGTCTTTTTATTATGATTGTGTCGTTTTTAACCAAATTCTAAAAACTTGTGTTGTTTTCTAGAACAAACTTTCTGCAAAACGGCAAGATCTCATCAGAAAATTACCGCTGAGTTTTAGGCAGAACTGTTAGCGCAGAAATAAACTCTCTGTTTACACTCTCTCCCATTAGTTTACAACCCCTCCCACCCTCAGCCTATAATTATCAGCAATGGCGGCGAGCAACATTGGAGGTATTCAGATTCAGGTATTGAACCAGATTCCAGCTCAGACGAGGAAAACAAAGACTTACATGGATCTATTGGTCTGCAAATGGATGCATCTGCATTGGGCAAAGCTTGCGGCTCGCCCGGCATATTTTCTATTTCACAAATACAGTCTTTTTCAAAAGCAATAGAAGAAATAGGTAAGTCAAGCTTTATGTTACACTTTTGATCCTTAATAAAAGCTAAAAATCATCATAAGCATTATTTAAGCATTATTTGATTTTTTTTTTTACCCTCAGTTCTATATAATTTGATAATTGGAACCAAACATCTGCTTTTCTTTATGGATTGGATTGTGGAAGGACAGCAAGGCATGTCCTCATGAGAGGATCTGATGTAGATCCCGGATTCTCTTGGAGATGTTTCACTTTTCCTTCCCGTCTTCCTTTTTTCCAGCCAAGTAGTCAGCCACAAAAGATTTTCCAGAAATCCTTCTTTCCTTAAACTGTTGCGATTATGAAAACAGTTTTTCTCCCTTTCTTTTCAGTGGTGGCAGTCTCTTAATGTGTTTGTAAGGCAGGGGTTGGAGATAAGCAGAATGGTGGACAGTAAGAAACAGGATTAACGTCAGTCCTTACAAGCATCCTGCAAGTGTTCATTAATGTTGTATCTGTGTACGGATAAAAGGGGAAGAAGGAAGAGGAGATTTGAGCCGATGAGCCGCTTCGCAGTTCTTGCATAATCAAAGATGCTGTTGCACTGTGGAGAGTTACCCTCACACTGAGCGCATTCCTATACAGTCTGGATGAGCTCAGACGATCACAGACACAAGTTGGACTTCCAGCTGAAAATCTACATTCTGGTTTGGGATGAGTTGAATAAGAGCAGTTGGATCTTGGACTTATTTTGATGGATTATGGCTCCAACAGGAGCAGGACGACTGCAACACTGACCCTCCAGTGCATAACCTGCCCCAAATAATTCCTGGTTATCGATCTGATTAGCCTTGTCTGTCCTTTAATTCACGCCGCAGATGCTGATGTGCTCCTCAGGCTAAACGACTGAAAAGAAATTCTAGCATTGAAAGTGGGGTGTACGGCGTGAGTAATGGCTTGTGACTCATGATTACACATGCAGCGATAATTGCTGTGACCCTGGAGCCTTTTCGGAGGGTCTGCACAGAAGGGTCCGCAGCATAAATCCCTCCCAACTCCCCCTGCATGAGCTCAGAATCACTCTGACAGAACTGCCGAGTCTTCTCTGCAGATAGACAGTACACCAGATAAAATTAAAACAGCCCACAACCTCGCCGCAAGCCATATCTTGCTCTTGCATGTGTTTACTTGTCACATTTCCTATCTTGACTTTGCATTTATTCTCTCTCTGTCTTACCCCTGTTTTTGGCTCCCACCCTTCCTGATTTCTTCATACTAATTACACTGCAGAGCTGAGGGCTGGTGACTCATGCATCCAGCTTTGAATCCCCATAGCTGGAGATTCTGACCCGGCCGCAGGCACAGCTGCTCCATAAAGGTCGTCCCAGGCAAGACGGTGGCCACCCACCTGGAGTTTATTGCCATTTCCATCAGGTGCAGTCAGGAGTGACCCCCCTGACATCTTCTAGTCACAGTTTATAGTCAGGCCATAACCACACAAAGGTGCTTGCAGCACCTTGGTGCGTGACAGAATCATCTTCTTTGTTGGTCTTTGCAGAATTGATCATTTTCTGGGGTTTTTTTCTGCAAAAAGGACATTTGTTCTTAAAAAAAGAACAGCATTTGTCTAATTTTCTGATTAATTAAGACCTGATATAGCCTCCAGCAGGATATCTTAACTCCAAGCTATAAAGCATTTCCTCAAACTCAGCTTTTCTCTCCTTTATCAGCGCCTTTTCCTTTGTGACCGCGCAGATTTAATTAGTGACATCAGCAGGGGGAGAATAACTTCCACCTAAATCAATCTCTTTGCAAAAGAAAAGGTCCAGAATATTTTGCATAATCAGAATAAATTGGATTAAGACACCAAACTGCCTGCTTGTGTGGTGAACCTCACTTAAGATAAGAGTTAGGCTGTTAGGAGCCAAAGACATTTTCATTAATAAGTGCACACTGGACTGAGCTGAGAGGGGGCATAACTCACAGATGCTCCGCCTGGGTCTCTGAGGAAAAGACCAGCAAACTGAAGCTTTATGCGCTCTGGTGGAATGGAGCTGTTTTCAATAGATAGCAGTTGGTTTGAAGAGCAAACTTGACCTTGACGACTCCTTGTGGCTTGCTGTCCCTGTTACCTCGGAGAGGAGCTGGATGCTGGAAACAGGTTGGAAAACTGACTTTTTTGCAAACACAGGAGAATCTATTGAAATGAAACCAGGAATTTTATGTAAAAATGTCTTAAATCAGATCAGATTAGACAAAAAAAGTTGAATTCTTTTCCAAAAATATTAACCAATGACCCCCAAAACTTAGTTTTCAGAGGAAAATCTCTGCTCTCACAATCAGGGAGTTGTGAGTCTTGGCCCATAAAGTCTTTCATGAGGTTGTCAGGGGCTTTTCTGTGTGACAGAACTATTAATGAGCTGTGTCTGTATTTATGCACCTCATCTAACAGGGGGAGATGGGCCGCCTTTGCAGGACACATCCTGTCAAATGGAATTTCAGTCACGGCGAAGATGCTGTCATAAGAAAAAGCAAATTAATTCAGCATTCATCTGCTTTGAAACGAGGGGTCAAGACAGCTTCAGTCTCATCTCCTCATCTGTGCGGTTCAGGAACTGCACAGAGCAGCGTTGTGTTTGTGGTCATGCAGCTCCACATTGTGGTAGTCAACTGCTATTACATCAGGCTGAATAAATAAGCCATCAGTGGCTATTATGCTTTTCTCACTACAGTTTTATAGTTTGCACCACTGCTAAGGCGTTTCTCAAAACAACTAGTGCAAACTTCAAAACATGCAAAAGTGAGTTCCTTTCTCAAAATGGAAAGTCAATTACACAAAAGAGATTCAGCAGCTCAAAATTAAGTTTGTGTTTCAAATGCAAGACCCTCAATCAAATTGGATAAGTTGATATTCAGAAGTAATTTTTTGTAAATGAAAGTGTTGTCAAAATGACTCCAGAATCTTTGAACAATCAATTCATTGTGACAGAGTGGGGATTGAAAGTTTGAGCGGCACACGTAAAATGTTAGTTATATTATTGTTTATAAAAAACCCAAGGAAAGATTGAAAAATCTTCTAAAGATATCAGTTTACAGATGAAACCTTCTTTAAATATGTCAAAAAATGTATTCTTTATTTCCATCATTTCCCCTTCTAAAAAACAGAAAAAAATGATGGTGTGCACAAAAGTTTGGGCACCCTGCATAGTTAGTACCTTGTACTAGGCGAGCAAGTGTCACTGACTTATAATTAGTGTCTGTTTTGTTTATTTAACCAAGAGACAATGTCAGAACCAACTGCTTAAACAAATGTATTTGTTTATTAGTCACCTCAATACATCAAAATGTGAGTAATTAAGTTATGAGGGTTTCTGTTTTCTAGTACTTATAATTTTATTCCAAAGATGTTTACTATCATTTGTTACGTTAGTTCGTTACTGACAAAAGTAATTAAATTACAGTAACTTGTTACTTTTTAATTCATTATCCCCAACACTGGTAATACAATACCCTTTTTTAAAACGTTTCTCCTACAGCAGATTATGCGACAACAAACCTAAGTTACATTTAGAGGAAATTGTAAGTCAACATGTGAAAGGTTACGAGGTCATGTCCAAACATCCCCTTGTATGACTGTGATAGTGCAGAGCAAATGAGTTTGTACTGAGTATTGGTGAAGGTTCTCATTCATCCAGGTGTTGTCTTGAAGTTGAGTCATAGCATCTTTACTTAAAATCTTCCTTGAAATGTTTTGCCGCTCATCTAAGTGGTTTCACTGTTTATGGTGGTGCAGGATTCAGTCCACATTTGCATCCTCTGGGTAGGACACTCATGTTCTTGCAATTGAATGATTCATTTAGAAACTGCAGAATGCAACCAGACTATACACCTCTCCACTTGTGATCCCCCCAGCCCCATCAAAGGGTCATTGGGTGTGGTTGCACTGGAGTTTTGGTCTTCTTTGGAACTTCTTTGGATTGCGGCAGCCGTGGTGCAGCGGTAGGGTGGTTATCCTCTAATCAGAAGGTTGCAGGCTCGATTCCCACCTTGCCTGCCCATGTGTCCAAGTGTCCTTGGGCAAAACACTGAACCCCACATTGCCTCCAATGGAAAGTTGGTGCAAGTGTTTAGCAGCAGAGCCACCATCAGTATGTGAGTGGGTGAATGTGACTGTAAAGTGCTTTGGGCTTTCAAGGAAGGTAGAAAAGCACCATATATGTATACACCGTTTACCATTAATGAAAGGGCTGCATGGTAAATTGGAGACAACTGAATTACAGTTTTTTCACCTGTTCTCCCAAAATGTCTGAGTAATGGAACTGACAGTGATTCTTCAAATTTGGGCTGTACCTTTTGACCAGCCACAGCCATTATCACCACATGATCCACCAGTGTTACTTTTCATACCAAAATCTTAAGACTTTATATGTGTTATATATATGCGTTTTACATATATATAGAGAGAGTGAGAGAGAGAGAGAGAGAGAGAGAGAGAGAGAGAGAGAGAGAGAGAGAGAGAGAGAGAGAGAGAGAGAGAGAGATATAGATATATATATATAGATATATATATAAAATCAAAAAATAAATTATTTGGCCATTAAAATAAAAAATTACATCAAAATAACCACAGCAAATGAGGTGAATCTGTCATTAAAATCAAGAATATACTATTAGAAAAAGAGAGTTTGATTCTGAGTTTTGCTGAATTATCTCGGCTCATGAGGAACAATAAACTTTTTCTGTGCTTCTTCAGAAGCTTTTAAGAGAGAACATGGTGTTCAAAGTAGAACTCAGTTCTTAAATAATATGTAGAGCCATGTAGAGTCATATGTATGGGTCTGTATGTAGCCACACACAGTCAGTTGCGATGACAACACTGACTTGGAAACTGAGCAGTTTACCTGATGTAGTTTTCGTAGTGTGCAGTGTCATTATATGTATATATATATATATATATATATATATATATATATATATATAGGTTCAGATTAGTCTCACTCAGATGGAGCTGAACATGCTTGGAATAAATCTCGTGAGGCTAAAGCATGGTGGCAGCAAGTAATTGTATCACAAAAATATAGACTCAGACCTATCTGCCTGTCCAAGATTTGTCAAATAAAATAATCTGTAAATTAAAATTGGTTCCAGGAAGAAAAACTGTGTTCCATCAGGACCAAATGTTGTCTCTGAAGAACTCAAGACATTATGAAAATGATAGTTAACACAAACACTGAGGTTCCAAAACTCACATCACCATCAAACCCTTCAGGATGAAACTTATTTGTGTTAAGAAACACGAAAGGCTGTTTTTGTTTGTTTCAATCCTCAAATTAAACAGAAAAAAATCATGGTTTTACTTAATAATAAATACTGTATCTGAAGAAAAATGTTCAAGTTTAAAATTTTCACTCATTTTCCAAAGGATTTATTTGACATTAAACTTTCACACAATTGTCAACTTTTTAGGACAGTTTCCCCTTTTAATTATATTTTTAAAATACTCAAATTGAGTACTTTGAAGTATGGACTCAAATTTACATCATTCACATTTCCTTAGGAAAATTTGTGCAAAAAATTCATTTATTTAATTTTGTTTTTTTAATTTAAGCTGATAGAGTAAAAATTTAATCTGTTGAATATTTACTACATTTTTATTTGAATATTGAACTCAGTAGATGAAGAGAAAATTGCTTAGATTGTTGACGGATGACGTAGGATCATGATAGTATTTTTTAGTAACGTGATTCTTTCCATGTCAGAGGTTTTGCTGAATTCCCTGCCGGGTAAAATGTTTGATTTCCCTTATTTTTAATGTTGCATTAATGCCAACCTCCTGAATTCTACTTTGTCTCATGAAGGTCTTTTCCTGAAAAGCAAACCTGACAATCTGCCATTAATCTTCCCGCGAGAGTCTCTTCTCCTGTCGAAGGATTTACAGCCTTGTTCATCTCAGAGGGAGAAGAAATGAAAGGAAATTTGTCCCCTTTTCAGGAGACGAGACTTCACTTCAGTTGTGGCTCTATTACATCCAGGAGACATTATTGTCTGTGTATTGGATTGTTCTAGCCCCTCCAACCACCCCCTCATGGTTGACATTATCACTGCTGATGGGATGAATAGATGTGGCGTTGATGGCGTCGGCGCTGAATTAGATCTGGCAGCCTATAATGCTTGCATGAATACCAATTGTGGGGAGTTCAACAGTTGAATGTGATTCTCTGGACTTTGTGAACTCTGACAGATGGAGAAAAAGAGGACAGATGTGAAAGACTGTTAGTGTTTTTATTTTCTACCTAAAGATTTTTTTATCATGCTTTTTTTTTAGAATAAATTAAAATGAAGGTATTTTTTTCTATTTTTAAAGAGGTTCTTTTTCCTCTTGTTTTGTTCTGATCTCTTCAATCTTTCAATTTTAATAACCTCTGTAATGTTTTCATTTTTGTGGGATCAAAAGTTAGCATGAAACCACGTTTATGCTTCAGAATCACCAGTTTTTCTCACCTATATCTGACCAAATCTTTACATTTTTACACATTTGCAACACTGTGACAACATCAGGGGGAAAGTAATCAATTTACCTTTATGAATTGAGTAAATGAACCTTTTTTGTTGCTAAAAATCTTCCACAAATCCTAATTTGACCGTGCCATACTCTGAAGGACAGATGTTTCTGCTCTTTAGGCTGCAGGTCTTTACAGAATCTGTGGAAAGATGGTCCCAACATTTAGTGTGATCACAGAAAATTAAAAAAAAGGCAAAAGATTCTTCTTTTAGTATCAAGGAGTCTTTGGTCATTACTTTGGGATTTTTTTTGCAGAGTAGAAAGAAGGTACTTTTATCTTAAAAGGAAAAAAAGGGTTGAATCTGAAGGTTGCAAATACATTTTAAGAACTTTGCCCTTAATTTGAAACGATTTCCTTTCGTTACTTTCCCAATTTTAAAACGCAAGATTCTTGCTGAACTCTATGACCAAGCACTGATGGAGCTGCATTTGCTCCAAAGAAAATTGATAAAATTATCATTTTATTACCACACTGACAGCTTGAAACCAAGGCTTTGTTTTATCTTTGGCTCAAAGTAGTAAAAAGGGAGGCTTCTATGACCCTAAATCAGAAAAAAAGAGAAAGAAAATGTTATTTCATGTCCTGTCCATGAGGACCTCTCTGGAATTGCAGCAAGCATGAGTTAAGTTTCATTTCTAGTGTGCAGAAACAGCAGGTTTTTTTGTTAAACGCAGGACTTATTACAAAAGAATCTACTATTGCATGGAGAAAACTAAGAGGCTTTAGTTTATCTTCATTTCAGTGTGGATTTATAGGATATATTATTCATGCAGTCGTCATGGTTGATGAAGAACTCTGACAATAATCAGGAGGAAGTGTCATTCTTCATCTCTCCACTAGGTGATGTAGTTTTCCTTTCTTGCAAATAGCTTAGAATTAAAAAAAAGAAATCTTTAAAACAATTTTCCTTCAATCGGTTAATAAAAGGAGGCTCCAACTTCACTGTCGGAGCTTGTTTAGGCCTCACAGGAAAATATGTCATTTCCTATAGGATGTTGATCTAAATTTAAAGAATAAAAACTGAGAAAAAGGTCAAACAAAGCCTGACATTGGAATGTCAGGAAGTGTTTTGTCTTTTTCTAGTCCAAAGCATTTTTACTGATTAAATAAACAGGCTCTTCGGGCTTGATGCGAGCAGAGATCTGTTTTCACCTACAGCAGTGATGTGTTGCTAATTACCTGGTGCCAAAAGCGGAGCCTGTCAAATGAGCTAAGAGAGGCTGTGAGTCATCGGTCTATGAGACAGAGATGTTGGAGCAGATTTCTGTCCATCAGGAGGAAGAATCTCTCCCAGGGAGCCTTCCACCGTTTCTGTCTTCTCAAAGACTTTTTGTGAAAACGATGAACACTTCCTTCTAAATGAAGAACACAGACCACTTCATGATGGTCTCAAAGGTTCATCTTCACTGTAGCTCCAAAACGTTTCACCCAGAATTCTGTCCTGTAGCAGTCTTAGCTTGAAGGACTAGATTGTTTTTGCAGTTCTTCTTTCTCACAAAAAAAAAACTTGCATGCACTTAGCACCCGGTAAAAATTAATTGTGATCATAGTAAACTACCCCTCCAAAGAAGTGATGACATCACAGCAAGAGAAAACGTTAAAAAAAGGAATGCCCACAAAATCTCTTATGGGCTCAAAAAAAAAAAAAAAAACTTATTCCACTTACAAAACCAAAACACACGTTTCGGGAAAATGCAAAGGACGGTTTGAAGTAGTTATGGGAAGGCCATAAGAACTGTAGCTTGGCGATTTTTACATTTTCACACAACACGAGAAAAGTCAACTGAACGAAATTTCACACACACGCCGCCAGGTAATTAGTCTACAACCACAGCCCGAGTTTTGTGGACCTTTGTCCACAGAAAGAGGTCACCATCTTTAATTAAACAAAAAATATTCACCTTTAGAATCTCACAAGTTGAAACTCCTCCTATGGCCATCAATTGCCAAACTCCTCCAGCATCGTGGAGAAGCTACAGGGGGAAAAAATGTGTGAACAGCGTGGCGTGCTCACAAAAGTAACGTTTTACTCAAATAAAACAAAAACTCCAGGCATTATGAGCTGAGTAATCAATAAATTGCAAAGAATATGTGGTTTTTAGAGTTTAGTCTTCGAAAAGATGTCACTTTTGACTAAATGTCAAATTACTGAAAGAGCTGCAGTTTTGGACACAATGAACTGCCTTTGATGGGAGGTCAACGCAACTGCAGCACAATTTCACACTTTGTTCCTGTATTTTACATTTTAGTTTGAACCTTTTGCTTGTCTTTTTTTCTGCCTTACTTTTGTAAATGTGTGTATTTTTTAAACTCCATCAGTGCAGTTGGTGCATTAAACCTTTATCAAAGTTAGTCATGACTCAGAAGTACTTATTAAAATGCACGTGCAGAATTATAGAAATTCTGCAAAAAGATTTCTGCTTCTTTTAAAGTGTGTTCATCTTACATTTTTGATTAAAGTTTATTTAAATGTGTTTATTTAATGTGTTTGAAAATTCAAATGATTGGAGTAAAATAATAAATATTGAAAACACTAGAGAAGATGAGCATCATATTTTAATTGGCTGTTTGGGATTCATTAAAATTTAGCTAGAACTGGACTGTTTGCATAAAACCTGAAAGTTTTTTAAATGTTTAATTCTGGAAAAAAAAAAGCTATTTTTAAGTTTTTGAATGACTGATTCTGTATTGCAACTATATACATTGAAGGTGCATCACAGCTGCTGGTTATGTGGATCCGTGGACAGCAGGTGTCTCTGCTACACCATGAAATGCAGCTTCCTGTGGTTCATGCCTGCAGATGAATCCAATTTGTTTTTAATCTTCATTTCTGTTGCTTTCATCCATAAAAATCACAATTTCCAATGTCAGCGGCAAAAGTTTAATAGCAAAGAAAAAAATAAAAATCTGCAACGAATGACTGGAAGTTACAGCACAGGGCACGGACCGGTAACAGTATAGCTCCTCTATTGATTGATTTGCTTCAGTCATTTTCACAAATTCTTCCCAGAGGGGTTTCAGTCTTTCCGGCTTTGAAGATGAAAATGCTAAAGAGGAGCATTTGTCATCAGAGCAGCAGCCAATTCAGACACAACTCCATCCCTGTTCCTTTCATGGTTGGATTTGTTGTTTTTTTTCTTTCCTGCATGTTTGATCTATTAAACCTGTTATTATTTAAATCGCAGTACAAAAATACATTAAAGTGGATTAAAATTGCACAAAATCAGCACCCTTTCCGCTCACTTCCTTTGTCTCCTTAGCAACACAATTCTGTTTGGATAAAAGAGGAGAAATTCTTTTTTTCTGCCCTGAGGTGGGTTAAAATGTGGTTTTATTGCATTGATTTTGTCTGTATGGAGGCGAAATGCTCACAATTAGAGAAAATATTTTTGCCAGTGAGCCAATGGCAAATATTGCTTTTTAATGTCATAATTTTAAAAAAAGTCCTTTTGAATTTTGTTTCTGGTTCTTCTTAAATGTTTGAGATTTTTAAAAAAAAAGATTACCTAATAAATTTGGTTTTAGCAAGAGCTGTGTCTTTTGTATTCTCTCACTTTTGCTGGTTAGTTTTTTTTATTTTTTAAGTTTATTTTTATGCAACAGCACTGACTTTCTTCGACGAATCAGACTCTAAAGAAAACACTTCAAATGAAAGCATCCATGTCTCTCCTGATACCAGAACTTCCATTTCTCCCAAAGGTCATTTTTTTCATCAGCCAACTTCAAAACATTCATCAGTAAACTGCCTGTCTCTCTAAAGCAATGTATGTTAGCTCTTAAGGAAGGACTTTGACCGTTTTAATTTGTATGAACAAACGTAGAACAGCATCTTTTGAAAAATCCTGAAGTAACTCATCAGCCGTCAACTGGCCTTGATTTATCTTTGATAACAGAAGATGTTTGACTTCCGAGAGGCTTTTGCAATTCTCAGAATGAAGAAATCCTGAGGATTCTGAGAATCAGACATGATGTAAATCGTGTGTTTTTTGGATGCATCTGATCTGCCACGAGCAAAGGACACAAAAGAACGACAGCTCAGAGAGCCTGCAATCAGTGAAGTTCAAAAGATTTGGTATCAGGTAAACATTTGAGATCTAACACAAGAAAATCAGAAATTGACAGTAATGATGTTTCTAAATGAAAAGGCTGAACAAAGCAGAATGTAATTCTAACAGTTGCTGTTTAACCTCTTAAGACTCGAGAGCTAATAGTTGAGCTAACCCTGTACGGACATAGTCAAAGTTAAGGAGAATTAACTATATAACCAAAATGTGATGTCCATGCATGTTAAGAGGTTAAAGAAGCAGTTTTGTGCATCTGAGTTTGGATACCAAAGTGGAGGACACAGGAGGCAAAAGGCTCTAAACCCAGAAGGGGGTCAAGGTTGTTTCATTGTGAGATTAAATCAACATCCACTTATTTTTTTTTTTTTACACACTAAAAACTCCATATTGACAAACAAGCCCAACTCTGAGGTTAAAGAGGGACTAATTTTGGGGGGGTTATTTTAACCGAAGGAAAAGAAATATAAAAATTCTCTGAAAAAAGACAATAAATGTAACCACTATGACCCAAAAAAGATGAGTATAACTCCAAAAAGTTGCCCAGAAATATATTCCAACATGAATAAGCCAAGAATTGGGTTAACGAATGAACCCAAGTGTTTTAACGGCATACAAACCAAACCAAATGAATGGATGACTTTTTTTTAATCTAAGCAACATGAAGCAGCAGAGGGAGGCTCCATCATTCTCCTCCAATCTGAGGCCCTCTTAACTTAAAGAGAAGTTACTCTGTTGGCTTCATTCTAAGAAGACAGTGCAAAGATGTTTGCATCTCATTCGTATTCTCTGTGGATTACCAATTGGGAACAGAGTTTAACTGCATTGGAAATCTGTGGGATGTGATAGAGAAGACGTCAAGTAGCGGATCGATTTTTCCGTCATCAATACGGAGCTTGATGAAACATGAATACACCTTGGTCTGTTGTTTGTCCGCCAACATGATTTAAACCATTAGAATGTTATAGTTTAGAGACCCACTCTGATCATGGTTTAATGCATTTTCAAAGCTTTCCCAGAAAGCTGTGTCGTTTTCTATGACATAGTTTCTGCAAAGCAGAAGGAGTTCATCAGAATTCATCTCTAAGCTGCAGAACTGTTGGCGCTAAGCCTGTCCCCACTTCCTGTCCCCTATCTGTTTACACTCTATCATGCTATTACATCCCCTCACACCCCCAACCCAACATTACTGGTGCAACAAAAAAGCAAGAAACATCAGAGCTATCCCAGCCGTAAAAAATTTGATCCAGAGTCCAGTTTAGATAAGGAAACCAAAGATCTATTTGTCTGCATCAGAATGGAGTGGAGCAGAGGGCACCTATAGCCACTACAAGCTTTTTCCAACAGCATTTTTTTCATCTGCTCCTCATTCACAACGATTTAAATGAAGAAATACCAAACGCAATTTTAAGCTTAATTCTTCTTTATTCGTAAAATGCCCCAAGATTTTCCGATTTTTATGGGAGTGGGTCTTAACATGGCAAACTCCTGACTTTCATTCTCTCTGATTTGGATGAATCCTTGTTGGTTTTATTGGAGTTAAAAGCTACTAATGATAGAGAGTTAAAACGAGTCGCTGTTCCTCTGTTCGCTGTGCGTGTGTCGTCTCTCCGGGGGTGTCTGTGGATGAACCGCGCTGAATCCCGCTCCCCCCTCCTGTCTCCACGCATGGTATGCTCCTCGCGCCTCCTGATCTCCGTCTGCGCGCCTCATTTCCAGTATTTCCGCTCCGCGCAGAAGTTCGGACCGTCTCCCGCCATCTCGGTTGTCTGCTCGAGTGCAAAACTGGACCCCTACATAATGACGATGTACAAGGGGAAGCGTCGCAACCATCGCTGTGAGTTTGCGTGGCATCGCTGATGCCCAGAGGGCATCTGTCCTCGTGCGGACGGCGCGCTGCGCTGCGCTGCGCTTTGCCTAAAATCCAAGTTGGAAGGAAAGGCGCGCGTGTCCGAGCGGCGGCTGCGTTCAGGATGAACTTATTTACATTCAATCATGTTCATGCAGTTTTGCTTTTGACTAAGCTGTCATTTTTTTTATCATTTACCCTTTAAATTGTGAAGGACAAAAATCACCTGCTGCGCACAGACAAGATCTGCTTTTCGATCGTTCTCTCCTCTGTGACCTTATAGGCATGATTAAAGTAAATAAATGTTCTAAGCTGTATTTTGAAAGAAGTAACAGTAAATTGATCTGCTTGTGCTTCTTTAGATTCATGCTTCCTGATGACTATCCATTAGTTGAGAAATAGGATCCAGAACCCTGCTCTGGTTATGATATTAGAATAAAAGAGATCAGTTTTTGATGGATACATTGATCAACTTAGCTCATGTTTTCTCATCATCTGGTAATGTTAAATGATTTTTTGTGTTTCTTTGGTATTAATGGTCATAGTTTGAAGCAGATCTGTGACAGCATGCATTTAGCATGGAGGAGAGCATGCGCTGCGGTTCATTTGTGCTCTGATGCTTCACTGTGACAAACTGAAATATGGAAAGGTAAAGTAAAAATCACAGAGTGATTAATCGCCCCCAGTCTGCAGAGTAAAAGATGTTTAAAAAGCTGCTTTATAGTGGTGCCGAGCTTCATGGTAGAACTCTTTTTGAGATGCAATACAAAAACATAGAAACCACAGTGGACAGAGACACATTCTGCTCATCTGAAATGTGTGAGAAAACCCAAATCCAAGCACAGAAGGGTGAGTGTTTACAAAGAAAGCCAGGTGCTTCCAGGCAGAAGAGGGAGAGCGTGAAGAAGGCGCTGAATCTGTGCGAGCTCAGACTGATGAGGAGCTTGTTTAAGAGCTTGTTGTGAACTCTGCCTGACAGCTATTAGGCCAGTGAGAGTCAGTCGGAGGCTGGCAGCAGCTGCAGATACAGGAGGAGATGCGTCCCTCCTCCTCCCCTTCTTCCTCCTTTCCAGTTTGGCATTTTGCAGATGACAAACAGAAAACCTAATGGTCCAAAAATAACAGCCCTCACAGTTATTGTTGCTTCAAGACGAGGAGGATGCAGCTCCAACCTTTTACAGAGACCTTTTACAGGGAAACTGCAAATGAACGGCTCAGCGGGTTGGAAGGTAAGCTGAGTAAGGTGACCAAAAAAAAATAAAAAAATAAAGGGAAGTAATCACTGAAACTTTTCGCCTTTTTCTTCTGACGACTCACTCCACAGATTCAGCTGAAGTTCTGCAGCTTTAGACGCTACATCATTTACAGCATCAGCTTTTGAACATTGGTGAAGCTACACGAAAGCTTGCATTTTTTATTTGGTTTAAAAGAAAACATTTATCATTCAAGGATATTGTTTTATTTGAATGTAAACTCATTACATCGCCTGTTTTGATTACATTGACATGAAAACATTTGTTTCCAGATTTTTGGCCAAACTGGCTGACAAAATTGAAATCAGGATAGTTTATGAAATACTTTATTAATAAAAGAAACAGCAACAGAGTCATTTAATCCCACAGTGTGTCCGATAAAACTCTGAGAATGATGTATAAAGCCTTAGGTCATTGTTTGGAATAATCTCAGGGTTTACAGTCTAGAAAAAAGGCACAGCTGGTCATGACTTGGTCCTGAAAAGGGGGTCAACTTCAGCTGTAAACCATATAACAGTCTGGTGCATTTGGCTGGTGTTTTACTCCCAGTTTTTGCCCTCGCTGTGACAACACTTGGCAGCATGATGGTGCAGTTGACACTGTCGGCTCGTAACAACAAGTTTTCCCTTCTTGCAGCTTGGCAGGGATGTTTTTGTGTTGAGTTTGTTTTCCCTCCATGGTTCTCAGGGCGCTACCAGAGTTGAAAATGAGTAAAATAACTGGAGGGACTGGGATTGGTGTTTTCCTTTGAGTTAAATGGTCTTCATGTTTCAGTGGGATGGGTGAATATCTTGACGAAAACCTTTCTTTTTCCAACCATGACAGCTGAGAACAGCGCCACCTTTTGAGGTGTTTACCAGTTTCAAACCCATCATCTCAGAAAGGGATAAGTTGCTGGAGGTCAACCCCATCCAACCCTTGATGGTGGGTAATGCGAAGAAAAGCATCTTTCTAAATTCACACTTTTTTGGGTCCCAATCTTAATCTTAATCTACCAACTCTCGATTTGGAAACTAAACCAAAATATCGAGATGGTACCAAGAAAAAGATGCTTAATGGAGACGGAATAGTCCATGATGGAAAGAGCCATCATTTCTTTGGATGTTGCTAAAATGGTCAGTATTCTCCACAACTGAGCACATTAAATAATGCAGATAGATAATAACATCTAATACATTAAAAAATAGATATTTAATTAACACAGGTAACCTTAGAACTCTCCCCCAGAATGCATTGCGATCTTTGGTTTTTTCACTGCCTGCTTGCAGAGATTTGCATGTTTTTAATGGGAACGCTCACAGCTCAGCAAACCCCCAGAGCACAGTTGTTTGTATGGGAAACAATGCTGTAATGTCAATCTACTTAAAAGATTATAATGCATTAGTTTCTATTTCCATACTCATTTACAAACATTCAAAGGCATCCATGAGTTATTGTGCTAAACTGGACTATCACGGTTCTCATTTCTTCAAGAATTCAGCCTTGGATCGAATTATAAGTACATTTTTTCAAAGTGGGCAAAATAACTTAATTCAAACAATAGTAGCAGCTACAATTTAAAAGTTTTTGGGTATGTTGTCATGTGGTCACTACATCACATTGTTGTGTATTTAATGCTCAAAATGCATCTGTTTTTTATTGTTTAAACAACTTTCAGATTTAATGTACATGCCGCCAAGTAAAGTCTACTTACTAAGTTTACTTTCAGAGTTTTTTTTTTTATTTGTTTTAAATTTGTATTTTCTTTTAAATGTTTCTGTCTGCATTTACACCTAAAACTACTCAGACTCTTTTTTGATAAATTCGAAGAAGATTGTTGCATTAAACTAGCATTAGAAATAAAGAGGAATAGTTCCACCAACAAATGGTTGACCGCTCCACTATAAAGTCGCACTCCGGTCATCCTTTGATCTATTTTCTAAGGATGTGTTCTTAGAATTATGATAATGCAGTTTTTAAGCCAAAATCAAAAAGCCTGCATAGTTTCCTAGGATATAGTTTCTGCAGTTGGAGTGGAGGAAGCCCGACTCCCGTGTTACTGAGAGCTCTCTGTTTACATGCTCTCCTGCTAGCCTATCACCTCACACCCCCAAGCTAAGGTTAGCAGCAGAACAAAAATGCCCAGCAATTTTGGAGCTCTCCAGCTATACAGTTTTGAGGCGGATGCCAGCTCAGATGAGAAAAACGAAGACTATCATGGATCTATTTGTCTGCAAGTGGATGCAGCAGAATGGAGCAGAGCAGGGAGCTTGTGACCCGCTCAGCATATTTTCTACGTCACAAATACGATGTTTTTCCAATGGGATTTTTATTTTGTCTACTCCTAAATACAAAGATTTGAACAAAGAAATCCTCAGAAACACAGTTTTAATCCTAATTTTCCTTATGTGTCATCATAAAAATACTGCAAGAACATGTTAAAAATGCTAAAAGCACAATTTTAACTGGAGTGGGTCTTTAACATAACGACTCTTAGTAGTTTTGTGTTGGCTTTGTGGTGCTTTGCCTTTCACATTGTGATCATTTTTATATCTTTTCAATTCGTAACTCTTTGAAAAAAAATACAAACCTTAAATGAAAATGCCATTACTTTTTAAATGACTTTTCATAAACATTAAACTCACTGCTCATCTCTGATTCTAATGGTCGTATTTTTGCTGGATTTATCTGTTTTCGTTCATTGTGTTCCTCTTGTTCTGGGTTAGAGACATAAAAAGAGCAGTTGTACCGAGAATACCCACACATCTGTCTCTACAGCTGCTTCTCCAGCTCTTCTGAGATGAGGTGTTCCCAGTCCAGTCAAGAGAAGTCATCTTTCTAGCGCAGCTGGTGTCTCCCACAGGCTTTCCAATAGTTAGAAATGCCTTTGCCGCCTCTGATGAGGTTTTGCCAGATGTCCAAATCAACTCAGCTGTGTCCTCTGGATGTGGAGGAGAGACTTTGCTTCTTGAATTCCTCTAGGCTTCACACCGAATCCATAGGGGAGCCTATCCACCAAAAGGAAAACCTTAAAGTAATCCATTCATTCACAACACAGGTTGTGATCCCAGGTGATAGTGGGAACATTAACTTGCAAATTAAAAGCTCTGCTTTCACTTTAGCAAAGCAGTATAAAGTCTGCTTTCAATCCTTTTGCATTGAAACCTTATTTACCTGATTTCTATGAAAAAACAGCCCTTTCATCTCTCTGCCGCAGCCATTAAATAGAAAGATCTCACGTAAACGAATTACCATAGTAACCATAATCCTGAGCGACCCTGTCATGTGGCTTTTAATTTGACAAGGTGGATGTAGCAGCTCCTAAAAGAGAGACAACTTTAAAAGTATCCAGATGCTCATTCACATACTATAAATAAAAAGCAAAAATATTATTATTTCCTTAAAATAAACTGTAATTTTCCAAGCTCTGCATCATAGTTGTGTTACCTGAACTGGTGACATTATGAAGTCCCACAAGAGAACCATCATTTTTGAGACCCCAATTCAAACATAACACACTGCTGTACTCAACTTAGAGGAGCACCCATGAGCTGTTACCTAGCAACAAGGGGGACCTGCAAGTCTGCCCTGGAGAAACTGAAGGTCTAGTAAAGAGGCTGTTATGAGGCCACATTAGCTCACTTCTTTTTTACCAAGAAATGTACACTGCTCATTGAACTGGCTTCAAAGCCAGCACTGGAGGTGCAGAACATCTGAGCTTCAGCCAAATGTCCTCTGTGCATCTCAAAGCATGTCAAAACAGGAGTGGATGTGAAGAGTTTGTGAAGGTTTGCTGTCTGGTTTCCAGACTTGAAACATTTTCTGCTTGGCTTCATTTTTACCTTTTTTTTTTTTTTTAATATGCTCCCAGGAAGGAATACAAATCATGCTTGACTCAATCCTTGGTGGAGCTGTCAGAGTCTGCCGCTCTTTTTTTAATCCGTTCCACACGCTTTAGCCACCACCTAAGACACCATTTTAACATATCCAAAATTCAGCAGCTCTTCCGAAACTTTTTTCTTCTTTTATGTGAGCAAGAAAAGACATCATGGGGCTTCTATTGGTGATAAAATAACGTGACAGAATTGTCATGAAATGACATTCTCCAAAACTCTTTTATTCCCACTAGCTGCTTGACTGAAACTTTTTTTCAAGTAGGATTCAGGATCTTTATGCAATGAGAAAAAGCTGAACACAAACGAGTAATAACTGACACCCTGCTCTGTATACGTTTCCACATTCATCCAGCCTTGACAGAAAGCAGTTTCATTTCTTGCTTTTGTTATGAAGAAGTAGAATATCCAGTGACAAGGCTTTGCTGAAGGACGATGATGGGATTGGGTCCAATATGCAAAGCTCCAGTCAAGCAGTCTGACAAATAGAAATACAGATGTCAGTCATGCATCAGTGTGAACGTGCCGAAACAATAAGATGAGTGACATCTCGCTTCATTTTTATTGCTTTGGCATTTCTCTTTGCATGCAGGAGGCTCATGAAAAGGATCATGTGTTTTGAAAATCGTATGTTATTGTCACAAATTCCCTGTTTTCTGGTTAAAAAGAAACGCAAGTGTCCAAATGTACATTTTAGAGCAGAAATTAGGCATTTTATGACCCTCTTGCGTTACCCTCCCTCATCTTTGCCACTACCTTTTTTCAAAATGTTGGCTGTTTTGTTGGTTTTATCTCCATAACAATCATTTTATTTTTGAGTCAACTGGGGATGAAAAATAAGTAAATGTAATTTTTTTGAAGAATGGGCAAGTAGGCTACATTTTTGTATTTCCTTAGCAACCTTGGGGTTTAAGTGCTCAAGTGATCTCAGGAGCTATGCTGTCTGGGGCTTCAGCCCTTGGTAGGGTCTCCCATGGCAGACGTGTCCTGGGTGATGAGCAAGACAAAGAGCTGTTCCGAACCCCCTTTATGAGAAGAAAATCACAGATTCAGTTACATCGCCCAGATTGGCGTTACCAGGTCCCCACTCTAGAGCCAGGTCTGAGTTGGAGCTTGCAGGTGAGCGCCTGCTGGCCAGAGCTTCTCTCATTGCCCCCTGTCGGGCAAAGCCCGGAAGAACAACGTGGGATCATTCTCCAGTGGGCCCACCACCTGCAGGAGAGCTCAAACGGGGCTGGTGCAAAGTGATTTGGGTGGCAGTTGGAAGCAAGTGCCTCGGTGGCCTAAAACGACGTCATGGAACTTGGCTTTTGTGTCCTGAAACGGCACCTTTCTGGAAGGGAAGACGCCTGAGCTTGTAGGAGATAATTGAGGTACCAGCTAGATATAGTTGGGTTCACCTCTACGCACTGCCTGGGCTCTGAAACTCAGTCTCTCAAGAGGGGTTAGACTCTACCACTCTAGAGTTGCACATGGTGAGAGGCGGCAGCCTGGTGTGTTCTCACTTGTGAGCCCCAGCTGAGCTGCCAAGTGTTGGAGTTCACCCCAGGGGACGAGAGGGTTGTGTCTCTTTGCCTCCTGGTGGGAGACCTGTCTGGGACTCCCATTGTCCTCATGGGAGATTTCAGTGCTCACAATGGAAACAACAGCACCACCTGGAAGGGCATGATTGGTGGGAACGGCTTCCCTGATCTGAACCCAAGCGGTGTTTTGTAGATGGACTTCTGTGCTCGTCATAGTTTGTCCATAACAAACACCATGTTTGAGCACAAGGGTGTTCATCAATACATTTGGCTTCAGGACACCATCAACAGGAGGTCAATTATCAACTTTGTAGTTGTTTTAGGCAACCTTTGGCCGTGTATCTTGGACACTTGGGTAAAGAGAGGAGCAGAGCTGTCCACTGATCACTACCTGGTGGTGAGTTGGAATTGCTGGCGGGGGAGGAGGCTGGAAAGACTTGGCAGACCCATATGTAATGTGAGTTGTGCTGGGAACATCTGGCTGAGCCATCTGTCAGAGAAGTCTTTAACTCCCACAGTTGGGGAAGCTTCAAACAGGTACTGAGGGAGGCTGGTGACATTGTGTCTGATCGGACTGTGTTCTCCACCTCCAATGTCTCTGCTGCTGTTCGGAGCTGTAGTCGTAAGGCGCCTGGTACCTTTCATGGAGGCGACCAATAAACCTGGTGGTGGACACCAAAGGTAAGGGATGCAGTCAGGCCTGGCTGGCTTGTGGGACTCCAGAGGCAGCTGACAGGTATCGGCAGTCTAAGCAAGCTGCAGCTCGGGCTATGGTGGAGACAAAAACTCGGTCCTGGGAAGTGTTCGATGAGCTCAGAGTAGAGTCACTGTTACTCCACATTGAGAGGAACCAGCTGGGGTTGCTCGGAAATCTGGTTCGAATGTTCTGGGAATGTCCCACTGGGCGGCGGCTCAAAGGAAGACACGCTGGAGAGACTACGTCTCTTGGCTGGCATGGGAACGGTTCGAGACACACACACACACACACACACACACACACACCCGAGGAGCTGGAGGAAGTGGCCGTGGAGAAGTAAGTCTGGGCATCTTTGCTTATCCTGCTTACCCCGCGACACGGTCCCAGATTAGTGGAAAAAAAAGGAATGGATGGATGGCTTCAATTTCTCGGTGGGCCTAAAGGTTGTGTTTTTTGCTAAGTTCAAGATAGGCTCCTCCCAAGGTCAAAGGTCAACAAAACCTTTGTTGTGGTTTTAGACTTAAGCTGGTTCTGTGTGTCAGCTGTGAAAATGTGAAAATCACCAAATTTCATACTTTGACACAAAATGGCCACCGTCCCATAGTAAATTAAAACCTTGCTTTGGATATCCTCTACCCAATTACATGGGTTTTGGTTTCATTTTGAATTTGGTTTCTTTTTGGTTTGAGGTCGATAAGAGATTTTGGCTCCATTCAATTTTTTTTTACCATTTTTCCCGCTGTGATCTCATTGTTTGGGTTTGTTGTTATCAATGTCAAAAATTAATTTCCACAAGGGTAAAAGGTGTATGCAAATTTTGTTGAGTTTTTGATTTTGTTGTATAACCTAATCTTTTGCTCAAAAGTACAGTAGTTTTTCTACTGCACCTACTGCACTAGGAATTGCAAAAACAATTTGGTCCTTTAGTCCAGGACTGCTGGGGGCCACAATTAAAGGTTGTGGATTTTAAAATTACCCTTTTTTTAGAAGCTGGTTTGAAATTCACAACAGTTTCTGTGACTGTGTTCCACAGAAAAAGCTTGTTTTAACTAACGGCTGGGTATTTGTCTTCACGCTCCATCCTTCCCACTGTGTCAAGCTCATCGGTCCAGCAGCTCAAATCATACACCTTTTGAAGTGCATCCTTCCCACGATGCTTGAGGCTGCTGACGGGGTCTGCAGGTCCTGTAAAGGACGTAATCTCAAACCAAGCCTTAATCGGTTCCACCAGAGCCTGAGGCGGTCAGGATTATGAGCTCATCCCACCGGACTTTGGTTTGTGCAGCACCAGGGAGGTGAACCAAGGCAGGGCAGCAAGCTGAAAGTCAAACTGTGAGGCTACAAAGCAAAAGGTGCCCTCATTGCTACTGAGATGTAGCATGGATGGTATAAAAGGATGTTTAGTGAACATTTATCTGAGTCAAGGTGTTAAAGATTGAAACCATCCCAATTTTTTTAAGCATTTCCATTTAAATTAGGCTAAAGTAAAAAAGAAAAATGTTTTAGCGGGTTTAAATCAAAACATGCTAAGTGTTAGCTTGGACATTGTGTTCTTCACAAGGAGCCCATTAGTGCTGTTCACGTGAAACGTGCACACTTCTTGTGTTCAGCCTGGTTGTAAGAAATTAGACAGATTGTAGTTTATGCGGTTGTTTTATGAATGTATAGGGGCACTTAAACATCATTTGCACACCCTGTGCGAGTGGCATTTGCACAGTTACTTTACTAACGACTTGAGTGTGGAAAAAAGACACCGTATGACAACATCACCTGTACATTGCAAGTAACTCCCATTAGACTTATAAAAACCTCACGATACACCTACCTCATGCACAGCAGTGGTAAGTTCCATTTTTATGACGTCCCTTTAGGCAGCCATGACTCCTGCACACCCTTTAAGATGCGGCTGCGGACAACCTAAAAACCCACATCACCTATAGGTCAATCTCCCATACGGGTGCAAGTGACTAAGGCTTTATCCAATTCAGATGTCATTCTCTCTTTCTTTTTTTAAACTAATAATTAAGTAATAATATAAAAAAAAATAATCTCGTCATTCTTCCACACACTGTATATGTTGTATATCTTGCTCACTGGCCTTGGTGTCACAAACTAAGATCTGATTGGCTGTTGCTACTGTCTGCTGTGTTGTGGACTCTGAAGGCCTTTGGTAGATTTAAGTTCACAATACAAAACATCATAAAAATGATTGAATAAAAACTATCATCATCTGTAACAACAGCAGCTGAGCCAAGTGAATATGAAATGAAGAAGCCAAATATGTAGAAGGATGAAAAAAAAACTAATTTAAAATGTTAAGTAACTTCAAATCCACACTTTTGAAAAGCAAAGCAATTTAAGGTATAATCCTGCATTAATTTAGGCCAGCAAAGGATTTAGACACCCCCCAGCTTGAGAAATATTTAGTACTAAGAAAAATTGCAAAAAACTTACATTTAAACTGAGAGCATTTATGTTTGACCTTCCTTAAGATTGAGTCATGTTTCAGAAAATATTAAATTGTCAAAGTAAATATTTTTTGCAAATTTTTAAGAGCACATACTGTCTGTACATTCAAAATGTGATTTATTTTACATAATATAAAAAAATATGTAGATGTCTTATTTACAATCAAACAACTATGTTATGATAGTTTATTGTTATTAGTAACAAGAAAAACATTAAGCTTTTATCATCAAATGTAAATTAAATGGATAATCTTGGCTGTTACCTCTAGATACATTTTCCAGTCAACTTAAAAAAAAAAACCACAAACATAAAAAAAAAATGTTTTATTTTAATTGGTATGCCATGGCAGCTTTCAGTGAAATTTAATTTGTAGTCTGCCTAAACAGGTCCTTTTAAATGTTGCTCTTCAAAGATCACAAGAGGTGCACCTTTGATATGCAGATTGTCCCTCACCTCGCTATTCTATTTCCACATGATTAGAGAACCCCCACTCCACTCTTGTTGAGGTGTCGGTAAACAAGTAGATTTTTTTAAGTAGCTTAAAATGTTTTTCACTGTTTTTGAAAGAAAACAGTTGAGAAACATCCCTGCTATTTGACCTTGACTGCAGCTCCACGAGGACAGACTCATCCTCCTTATGTGAAGAGAATGTAAACACTGAGAAGCTGGAGGACATCATTCGAGCATAAGTGACTTATCCTATTTTATTGCATTTCCTTTGAGATTTTTCAGAAATGTACACCTGCAAGATGGTCTTTTTTATCAGTTCATATCTTTGTGGGTCACAGATGAAAGGAGGATCTGTTAAGGCCCACACAAGGCAGCGTTTTGCCTGCAGCTCCTGGTGGTAAACGGTTCTCACAGACCAGTCCAGCATGTCAGTTCATCACTGGGCTCAGATCAAAGACGTCTGAGCCTAATCCGGCACAGAGATGAAATTCCCCCATCGTGCCCTCGGTGTATGTCCACCACCTCCGTCATGGGTTCCTTTGCTTTCTCATAGGTTTTTTCCTCAAAGGCAATTTGCTGTTACTTGTTCAATTGTTACCATAATTTTTTTTTTTTTTTTTTTTTTGAGAATAAGTCACATTTTTGCGTAGTTTGGATAGTTTTAAACATACATAGGCTCATATAATCAATTTTTTTCCCACTAACAACCAGTTGCAGTTTAGCATTCATTTCTCATTAACAACTACTAATAGGAACTGTAGGTGTGGGTATCAGTGTCTGATACTGACAGCAACGCAGAAGAAGTGCCATCCAAACAAACTTGGAGGAGAATCTGATAGTTTTCCTGCTGAACTTTATGATATTTTTCTTATTTGCATCAAAACATTTTTATTCTTGCTTTTATGTTTTCCCTCCTCTGACTTATGCAGGAAAGCAAGTCCTCAAAGTGGGTCACAGAAAGACGGAAGTACTGCTTGAAACGACATTTGGACATAGCTCCTGTAGTATAGAAGGTGAAGATCACTGTTAAAAAAAAAAAAAAGGGTGAATGATCTCATGAACCCAGACATGGAGACAGGATTACCATATCCTTTGTAGAACTCTTCAAATTAAAAAAAAACCTGACCTCTCAATGTCATACGTATCTTTTGTGCATTGTAAATCAGATGAACTGTGCAGTCAATGCTTCCATGTAGCGATGAGGCTGAAATCTTAACGGTAGCTTCTCCCACACAGGACAGGAGCATCTAGTTTGGACAAGCATTGAGCATCAAACTTGACATGTATCAAAAGAGGCAGCAGATGCAAATTTGTCGTGTGAACACAGCATTATGCTGGGCTTGGCAGTTTGGTTACGAATCCCTGCATTTTTCTACAAAAAGTGCAACTTATACTTAGAAGCGACTTACATGTGTTTTTTTTTTTCTTCTTTATTTTGCATATTTTGGCAACTGTGACTTATACTCCAGAAAATACGGTAGGTGGTTGGAAAGTACATGGCAGTTTTATTTCCTATGGAAGAAAATCAGCAGTTTCCTTCTCCTTTGCATTGTTCAGTCTTCCCTTTCTAACCTCAGTTTTTTTAATGTTTATTTCATCAGACATTTGTCATTTGCTCAAGGAGAAGGAGGAGGTTAAAATGAAGGAATGCACAAAACAAAAAGTGACAAACGAGATGTGAAGCCACCTGTTCTAGTCTGTGGGGAATGTTTTTTTCCCGGCTTTCTGGAAAAGAAAAGAGCACATTAGTCATTCAGTGAAGGGTCTCGTTGATGTGTCTCAAAAAGGGTTTTATTGTAGTCAGTCACCTGTGCGGCATATCTGCAATTTGATATGCAGCACAAGTGACAACAAAGCTTTTGGTGAGAAATTAAATATTTAACGTTTGATGCTTAGGACAGCAGAATACAAAGATGTCATTGTTTTTCTGGATTTATGAAAACTATGGGAATGTAGGACAAAAAAAGATATTTTTTTTGTAAAGTTCACTCTGAGAAACAAAACTATTGCAAACCTTTTCTGCTTTTATGCTACGGTCACAAATACAAATACACCCCAATATGGGGAGGTATCGGCAGAATCCTGAAGATTTCATGCGGCCGCCCCTTTTTTAAAAAATCCTTGGTGTGGTCAGAAATGTAGAGGACGGCAGTCAGGCAGCTGCCAGGTGTGCAGAATGGCCTATTTTTATACACCACTGGGCTACCGGGCAGCTGATGGCCGGTGGCACTTGATATGAGACTATTGCACATCGTCTAATCAGAACATTGAGCTTAATCTAAATTTGCAACTGAAATCAGAGTTGTAGCAAAAAAAAAAAAAAAAAAAAAAAAAAATGACTGAACTCATGCTAACATTATTTTTAACAGAAGATTTTATGATAATTTTAGTCATAGGATGGTTTTGTTTCAGACCGGAGTAAATTAAAAACTCTTAAGCGCTGATAAATGGATTACTATTTAAATGCATGATTCCAACAAAAGGAAGTTTAGTCCATACTGCAAAAACTGAATCTTAAGAAAATATAGACTCTTACTTCAATAAAACTTGTCTTAATTTCTGTCTTGCAAGAAAAAGTATCTTAGCAAGAAAGTTTTTCAATAGCAAAATAATCTTTGTTTCAGAAAACGTGACTAGATCAGTGGGGTGTCAGTGGAGAATAGTAGAGGAGCTGCTGCACCTTAACGGGAGCGCAGGAGTATCTTATAGTTCCCGCGAGGCTCGTGAGGCCATCTCAAGGGATGTCATGAAAATGACCATAGGATTGTTGTGCATGTGGTAGGTATATAAGTGTTTGTGAAGTATTTGTAAGACTATTGGAAGTCGCACGCACTTGTGATGTAGGGGTGATGCACGAACCTCCAGTCATTAGTAGCCTGCAAAACCAGCTAGATGTTGGCTGCTGAGCTTTTTGTGTAAACAAAACTTGGCCTTAGCGTCATAATTCTTGCTTGTTTTCAATTTCTGACCCTCAGTGGATGTAATTCAGATAATCTGACAGTCTCTTTAAGGTTCTTATCTGCTTCCTGGTGAAATTTGGGAGCAGGAAGATTTACTAGAACACACACGCCAGAGAGGTACCACACCATAAATTAACAAGACATGAGTCACTCAAAATGGGTCAAAGGAGCCTTGCAACAAATCTCTGCTGGAGATTCGAGCATCTTTA
This sequence comes from Oryzias celebensis, assembly GCA_014656515.1. Classification (NCBI taxonomy): domain Eukaryota; kingdom Metazoa; phylum Chordata; class Actinopteri; order Beloniformes; family Adrianichthyidae; genus Oryzias; species Oryzias celebensis. The sequence continues at coordinate 28,106,373 of BNCR01000012.1, read as the reverse complement.
TGAATAATACAGCTTCATTGTTGGTTTGTCTTACATGAGATACACTGATCCATCTGTATGTCCCCGTTTTCAAAAATAGCTTGTGTTCATTTTTCTGTTCTGTATGCCGAGTGATGTTATCAGTGTGTCTTTCAGGATGCTGCCTGTGTTCGTTGGCTCACTCAAACCCTCTTTGTCTGTCTCTACTGCTTGGTGACCTAGTGTTAACTCCTAATACCCATTGCCTACTAGCTCTTCTCTAAAGCCTCAGGCTATTTGCTGATTTTTTCCTCTTCCTGTCTGACAGAGGAAGACACAAAACAGCAGAGACAACAATTGTTAGATTTGCTGCTCCTCCTCACGACCAGCAGGTTTTCTCTCTGCTCTAGTATGTCCTCGAGTCCTTTTCCAGGTACATAAGAGTAGTGATTGACAGATTATCTGCCAGGCTAATTATCAGCGCTTTATGTCGACGTCAACCTCTTTTTAAATCGACAGGTGGATTATAAACTGGTAATTTTGGTTCAAGTGCAGCCGTGCTTTTGTCTCCAGCATCCTGCCGCCCACAACGCCATCTGAATGCTTATGTAAACCATAACTTAGTCCTGTGCATGGCTGTCACTTTTAACATAATAATAACACATTAACAGAAATGTTTTTTAATGCTTTTAATTGTGCGTTACAAGTGCCTGAGCACTTGCTTGGATATAACTATAGCACCTTCCTCCTGTGCTTCAAGTAACTTCCAAACATGTATGAAAGTTTCAAGAATGGGGACTGGTAGGTGTGTTCCACCTACCGGGAGAATCACACTCTTCAACTCCCTGGGAAAGTCTTTGCCAGGGTACTGGAGAGGAGAGTCCAACCAATAATCGAACCTCAGATCCAGGAACAACAGTGCAGTTTCTGTCCTGGTCATGGAACTGTGGACAAGCTCTACACTCTCTTTAGGGTACTGGAGGGTTTGTGGGAGTTCACACATCCTGTCCCTATGGGTTTTGTGGATTTTAAGAAGGCGTTCAACTGCATCCCCCATGGTGTCCTATGGAGGGTGCTGTGGGAATATGGGGTCCAGGGAGCCTTACTCAGGGCTGTTCGGTCTCTGTATTACCAGAGCAGGAGCTTGGTTTGCATAGCCAGCGGTAAGTCAGACCTGTTCCCGGTTTATGTTGGACTCCAGCAGGGCTTCCCTTTATCAGCGGTTCTGTTCATAGTTTTTCTGGACAGAATTCCTTGGTGCAGCCCGGGGCCCGGGGGCCCAGGTTAGAGAGTATCATAAATTAAGCTAATGCATAGTTTAACCAGTTGTCAGTTGGTAGACATCATATTTTGTTACTAAGATGACAGACGTGGATCAGTGGCGACCGCAATAACACATCTAAGTAATGGTTGAGTCCGGTGTAAGCTAAAATCTATTAATCTAAGTGCTGAGAGATAAAATGTAAAATGTTCATGGTCTTTTCATTGGTGTAAAGTAGTACAAACAGGGTAAAAGACATTGGCTTGAAATAGATTTTCTTAAGTAGATACAGATTATCAGAGAAATTCCCAAGAGGTGAAGACAATTTTTAATAATTAATCTAAAACAATACAAGACAATATAGCATGGGTGTTGGAGTTCAAGTGTTAATGGAGTGAAATGCATTTTGTAATTTGTCATTTCAGAAAGGTTAAGTCATCTGAAAAACTATGCTAAAGTGTACCAGGGCTAGAACACAATGTGAGGTTTTTGAGAATACTGCACCAGAACTATGATGTATGTGTTTGACCAGCACTAGTTTATTGTATGTGTTGAGGAAGCTTAGTCAGTATGTAATGTGCGAGTCTGCAGAGAACGTGAACAAGTGCTCTCCACTTAATGTTTTCTTGCAAGTTTATAGTGTTTCAAAAAAAGTTGTATTGAGAGTGAGTTGCCCATCCTTCTTAGACGTGTAGCAAATGCAATCTGTCAAAAACACTTATCATCGTATCTTCTTAGCTGTCATCTCCTCAGTAACCGCCTTGCAGCATGCCTCCAATGTAAAAATAGCAGTAAAAAGTCTTGTATCTGACATTAATACAGACATTCAAAATTGTTCAACGAAGTATAAAGTTTGAATAAGTAAGCAATCATGTCATGTGATTTTGTTCACAAGCTTAGGTTCGAAACAGAAATGTCTGGTAGAGGCCAGTCTGTAGACAGATCAAACAGAAGGTTCAGGACTCGACCTGAACCAAATCAAGCGGACTCGGTCAAGACCAACAGACTTTTCCAGTCTGAAAATACTCTAAGATTGTATTTAACTTTGTTTAATTTACTTGATAAAACTTCTGGAACTCTTGTCTTTATTTTTGGTTGACCTTATAGCTACTGTGCCATGGAGCTCCCAGCACTTTTTGTTTTGTTCCACCTTATCACAAAGATAAATAATTTTATTTGTGATGAAGCTGTAAATTATTTACTATGAAAATGTTTACAGAACTTTTTATTTAATTAACTTCAACGAAAAAAAAAAAAAACATGTAAAAGATGCTGCTGAGCCTGTTAATCCCTACACTCCTGGGAGCTGTTTATTTACTTTTTTGATTTACTTGTTTCTTAATTAAAATGTCGATTGTTAGTGCTTGTGTCATTCTTAGCTTTGATGCCATTATGTTAATTTTTCTGCAAATGAAAATTGTCTCCAAATATCAGTTATTGGCCTTTTTGGCTACTAATATTCTGAATCTGTCAGGGTTGACGTGCGGACACAAATGCAGACGGACTCGAAATAAAGAAGAAATAGATTTAATGACTCGAGAGAGGACCATTAAATCAGAGCAAACAAACAAAACCACCCGACAACCCGTGCAAGGGAGACGAGGCCATATAACAGGGAGAGAGGATTGGTTAACCACATACAGGTGTGCCAGGAGGGAGGGAACACACAAGGAGGGAAGTGTCAAATGACCTCGAAAGCAATGGTGAGCACAGGAAATACAACAAAATAAAACAGGAAGTGCCAAACACAACAACAATTAATGTCCTGGGTCCATAACCCCTACAGTACCCCCCCCTCAAGGTGCGCCTCCTGGCGCAGGGGGAAGTCTGTTCCGATGCCGCTGATTGAAGTCCCTGATGAGTTCAGGGTCCAGAATGCGTGAAGCAGGCTCCCAGGACCTCTCCTCAGGCCCGTACCCCTGCCAGTCCACCAGATACTGGAGGCCACGACCCCGTCGCCGAACGTCCAGAAGGCGACGGACAGTGTAGGCCGGTTGGCCATCAATGATGCGGGGAGGGGGTGGCGGAGAGGATGGCCGCTGCAGGGGACTCGTGACATGTGGCTTTAGCTGAGAGATGTGGAAAACCGGGTGGATGCGCAAGGACCTGGGCAAGCGCAGCCTGACTGCCACCGGATTGACGACCTTGATGATCTCGAAAGGACCGATGAACTTGGGGAACCGCTTCTTTGACTCAGTCCGGAGTCTGAGGTGCGAGGTGGACAACATGACGAACTGACCAGGTAGGTAGGATGGTGCTGGCGTGCGGCGACGATCTGGCAACCTGTTGTGGGAAACCCCTGAACACAACAGGGCTCGTGACTCGGAAAACACCGTCAGGTCATGACATTCAGACGGAACCCTGAATGGGTCAGGTGAGGGCGGCCACCCTACTGGGACGGCGGGATCTCCCCCAGGAGGCCGAGCTGAACGCAAACATGTGGTGTGACATTTCTCACTCCAGCCGGAGACACGGCTGGAGGGCCAGTCGATGACTGGGTTGTGAGCATTTAGCCAAGGGCAACCTAATACCAGAGGGTTTTGTGGGGAGGAAAAAAGGAAAAAACGGGTGTGCTCGTGGTGATTGTCTGACACAATCAGATGAACCGGCTCAGTGACTCGTGAGACGGTGGCTAATTCTTGGCCGTTGAGGGAGACCACTCGTAAAGGACGGGGCAAAAACTCAGACTTCAGACCGACCTGTTTGGCTAGCTCGGCGTCCATGAGGTTCTGCTCTGCTCCTGAATCCACCAATGCTCTGACAGAAACTCCCCCTTTCTGGAACATAACCCGAACATCCAAAACACAGGAAGCAGGTCTCGGGATAGTGGGAGCCGGACCACGGCTCTTAAGCGCGCCCACTCTTATTGATGAGTTGGGGCAATCCCTGCAGAAATGACCCCGGCCGCCACAGTAAAGGCACTCACCTGCCGCCATCCGCCGCCGTCGCTCGGAAACTGTCAGTCTGCCCCGGCCGAGCTGCATGGGTTCTTCTGAGACTAAAGACGGGGGTTCTGCGGAAAAAGCAGCAAAGTCAGGTGAGTCCATGATCCTGTCCTTAACAGGACTGCGTCGGGGGCGGGGTGCCACCCTGCCATGCTCCTGCTTGTGGTCCTGCAGGCTATTGTCAATTCTGATGACCAGGGCGATGAGGGGTTCCAAGGAGGAAGGTAACTCGAGAGCGATTAGTCTGTCCTTTAACTCCTCGGAAAGTCCCTCCACGAAAGCGTCCATGAGCGCAGTGGTGTCCCAACCACTAGTGGAGGCCAAGGTCCGGAACTCGATGGCATAGTCAGCTGCCCTTCTGCCCCGTTGCCGAAGTTGCATAAGGGCTCGAGCTGCCTCTCGGCCCGGTTTGGTGTGCTGGAACACCTGCTGAAACGCCTCCAGAAAAGCCGCGAGAGACGCGCAGGTCGGTGCTCCACGCTGCCATTCAGCCGTTGCCCATGCGCCTGCTCTCCCGGTGAGGTGGGATATGATGAAAGCCACCTTAGCTTGGTCCGAAGGATAGTGAGGCGCTTGCAGTTGAAAATGGAGCTCACACTGAGTGATGAATGCTCGGCAGTCCCCGGAGTCCCCGGAAAACCTCTCCGGGCGGGCCAGCTGTGCAGCAGGGGCGACAGGAATCCCATCCTGGACTGGCGTGGGAGGCGAAGGGTGCGGAGAAGGAACGGACAGCGGATGTTGGATCCGCTCCGCCAACTGCTCCAATCGCTCACCCAATGCGGCCAGTTGTCGCTCGTGACGGCTTGACATCTCCAGTAATCCTTGTCTCAAGCATGACATCTGCTCCTCCTGTTGGCGGAGTAATGCCCGTAACGTCTCCGCGTCTGCTGCGTCCATTATACTGGTCGGGTGGTAATGTCAGGGTTGACGTGCGGACACAAATGCAGACGGACTCGAAATAAAGAAGAAATAGATTTAATGACTCGAGAGAGGACCATTAAATCAGAGCAAACAAACAAAACCACCCGACAACCCGTGCAAGGGAGACGAGGCCATATAACAGGGAGAGAGGATTGGTTAACCACATACAGGTGTGCCAGGAGGGAGGGAACACACAAGGAGGGAAGTGTCAAATGACCTCGAAAGCAATGGTGAGCACAGGAAATACAACAAAATAAAACAGGAAGTGCCAAACACAACAACAATTAATGTCCTGGGTCCATAACCCCTACAGAATCAGCCAAAAAACAATAAATTTAAAACACATCTACACAAGAACGTCCTCCTGTTGCCGACTTGCTTACATTTGTGATTTATTCACTCATTTGTAAACTTTTTGCAGCCATAATCTGCTAGATCTATTTGTTTATAGCATGGATTTATTCAAAGTCTGAACCTCCATTGCTCTGTTGTTGCTCCCTTCTTGTTAATAAAGAGAAAAATGAGACTTTCATTAGCAGCTCAGGTGTTACAGTGAAAAGAGCCTATAGGTGTTACTGAGTGATTAACTCCATCATAATGAGCATTCTTTTAGCAAAGAGACTAAGGAAGAATACATGACAGAAAGGAGGGGTTGAAATCAGGCTTAGTTTTCAAGAAAAAGGGAAAGTGATAAAGAGAGGCAGAAGCAGACATTGAGGGATGGGGTAAAGACGAGGGCAGAAAGCGAAGCACAAGGAAGAGCAGTCTGAAGGTGACAAAGATGTAAGGCTGCAAATGAGAGCAATAAAACACACGGGCAGCTTCCTTCAGGGAGTCACGGATCCTTGTTTTCTTGACAGAGAAGCACAGGTCTGTCTGCAGTGATTACTTATCCCTCGCAGCCTATATTCCCCTCTGCAGTTCACCTCCTTGATTTGTTTCCCTGATTTCTCAGTCAGCAACGACGCAGACTTAAATATTTATTCATGCTAATGCTGCGCCGGTATCTGCAGACAGACACAGACTCTCCTTTGGTGAGAGAAAATCTGAGGAAAGACTCAAAGATATGTGAAAAAGGTTGCCTGAGCAGGAAAATACACATTTGATTGTTCCTGCAGCTGCAAGCTGGTGCATGTTTTTGTTTTCTGCCCAGACGGAACATCAACCCAAATAACCATTTGTGACTGGTTTGGCATCGTAGAACCACGGTTCTCAGAGAAATTACCAGCAAACACAGAGACAAACACTCTGGTTAAGTAGTCCGGTGAACCTGATACCTAATAGTTTAGTTTGTCAAAATGATCAATTAAATCACAGGAAAAGAGATTATTCTACATTAATCGTCTAGGATGAGGCATTCTTGGTTCATTTATATAGTAAATATAGTAAAAGTTTTTTTTCACATTTAGTTTGGAAATTGGACTAAAAAAATATACAGAATGTATAAAACTACAGCAGTTTCTTTTAGATTTTAGTGTTCTTTATACCTAGTGTTACATTTTAAAGGTGCTTTACATAAACCCATTTAAAAATGTACATTCACATATAAACATAGACAAATGCATTTTTTAAGTAAAAAAAGGTTTATTACAAGGAAGAAAGGAAAAAAATGCTTTCAGCTTGAAGGAGATGCTGCAGTTTAAAACAAATAAAAGTAAATAAACATAAATTGACAAACTGCCTTCAAAAACAGTGTAAAAATAATAATGATACAATTTGAAAAATAAACTTTTCATCAAATTAATAAATGCATACAAACATTTGTCTAAAAAGGCAAATAAATCAGTTATTATTGGACTTAAATTAGATCTTGTCTTTAACATCTGGTGTTTTCCCAGAACCACTGAAAACAGCTGTAATCAAACCTCTACTAAAAAAGACAGTGTGGACAAAACACAAATGAGCAACTACACACTGATATCAAATCTGATATTTTTAGGTAAGATAATTAAAAAAGCTGTTTTCCATCAGTTAAATTAATTCTTAAAAGGAAACAACTCCTATGATATTCTCCAGTCAGGCTTCAGACAGAACCACACCACTGAGACGGCTCTGACCAAAGTGACTAATGATATACGTTTGAATACAGACAGTGGAAATATGTCAGTGCTAGTTTTATTGGATCTCAGTGCCGCATTTGATGCAGTCCACCACGCTACATTACTCAAATGACTGCAAAACCGAGTGGGTCTCAATGGGCCAGTACTAAAATGGTTCAAAGCATACTTGGAAAACAGGAAATAATTTGTCAATTGGTAACTTCACATAAGAGCAAACAAAAATTACATGTGGAGTTCCCCGAGCCTCCATCCATATGTTTGAAAACATGCAAGAATTCGGCCCTCGAGGCCTGGAGTTGCCGATCCTCACCCTAAATGATATAAAGGGTTTAGCTGACTCTTTAGCATGTTCCTTAGGATATGTTTTATCTGAATAATTGTTCATATGTTGTGCTAACCAGATTCCTCCTACGTTTCATTAAGCTAAATAAGCATCAATGTGTTACGGTAGTGAAGAATTTATAGCTTTAGTCTATTATTATCTCTATCAGTATTATGTCTGTTTTTGTTTATGTACTTTGTTGAATATATTTCTCCCAAAAACGCAATATATATATATGATTTTTTTATGCTTTATGTTTTTTCTGCTACAACTTAGACTTCAGAGAAACTGATGCCCCCCAAAATACAATAAATTATTAAACATTTTGGTAGAAAATATTCCTGCTACTAGAAATGTTAGTTAATCAGCAAAAACTGAGTTTCTTATTGGTTTTCATCATAATCTGTCCTTAACATGTTATGTGAGGTGTGAACTCTCATTTGGTCACACACCTTTTTAATGGAATGTCTGTGTTTAGCATGTTTAAGTTGTACGTGTACGAACAGACCAAGTTTAATCTCACGTCTCACAAGAGCAGTCACTGGAAGAAGGCAAGAGTTTGCCAACAGCTTTTTTTTAGCCCAGTGCAATTCCACTCTTGAGAATTTGGGTGCTTCCTCTTATTTGGCGTTGGCAGGAAGGGCAGACTCATAAATAATGTAAGCAAATGTGTGCCGCTAGAAGGGAAAAAGTGATGGTTGGCGCAGTGTTTGCATGCAAAAACTACAGTATGTCAGAAGGAGCCTTTAATGTGATCCATGTAGCTACAGGCACTTAGCACAGGCTCTTATTTAAAGTGACTTCACAAAAAGCTTGGGGTTTCTTTGCTCAAGTGTACCCTGATGATTGTCAAATATCTGTTGGTACCGAATTCAAAGACTTTTATGAAACAGCCACACGAATACCTCACTGCCCATGAGCAAAACGTGGTGGGACAATATTAAAAATACAAGAATTTGGCCAAACCAGAAATAGATTTTTTTTCTGCTTTTTTGCCTGAAGTGATACATTTCCTGTCACCGTCACATAATTTATTAATCCAATGATAATAATTCATGTTCTCCTATGAGTAGATCATCTATGTGATGATGCATTCTTCTTAGAGGCACTTTTTCACTCACTTTTTTTCTTTCAAATTTCTATTAATTGGACTGATACTAACATGTCAAACATGCTGTGGACATTTATATAATCAGCACTGAGGTGTGTTTGAATGAGATTTAAAATGTGTGCTGATGCGTGGCTCCATCTCAGCACATGGATGTCTCTGACATTTGACAGATGCACTTGAGGACGTAAAGCTCTGAGGCAGATATGGGAGCTACATGTCTGCATCCAGGGAAGCTGCTCAACTCTATTCGTCACCTTTTTCACGGCTTCGCTTTGATTTTGACCAGTTGGCTAAAGGGCAGTCAGGCTGCCTACAAAATGCATGAACTCTGCAACGTGAAAAATGCTGCATGACTGAGCGGTTTTGCTGCAAATCTGGTACAAAAAAAAACTTGTTTCACTGTTTTTTTTTTTTTAAAAGGTTATTTAGGTGGCAGTTGTAAAGTAAAAATGTCTGTTGTAACCATATATGCTCATTTTTATTTTGCTGTTTTTAGGTGGTGAACAGTTTATTTTTTTAATCCTTTTGGTGTACTGTGACTAGGTCAGAAAGATGTAAGCCTTTGTCACATACTACTCTATGGGATGTTGACCCATTAGGGTGCTGCAAGTTTTCGGTTTGTCTGGGCTCATGGAAGGTTGAAGAGAGCAGCGGCCACACCTTAAAGATCCACTCTGATCATCTTTTTTTTTTATCTAAAAAGGGAGCGCAGGTGTGTCATGCAGTTCCCTTGAGGCTTGTGCTGCCAATGACATACTTAAAGAGGTTAACACACTCTCAGATTTATTGAAATCTGCCGGGGTGAGTACACAAGTAGGCACCAATCAGGAATCCCCCGTAGCAACTCCTGAGCGTTTTTGTGGAGACCCTGCTCAATGTCGAGCTTTTATTTCTTGACCTTTACTTCACAGCCATCAAGTTTCCCGTCTGAAGCGGCTTAGGTAGCATTTGCTGTATCATTTCTCATGATACAAAGCGGGGTTGTGTGGAACGGCTAAATGGGGCCGTCACTCCCAAATGTGTTCCTCTTTTCATAGACCTTGAGACAAGTGTTTGATCCAGTTACCCCTGAGATTGAGGCTTGTTACAACTTGCCACGCCTGTATCAACAGAACCGCTCTGTCGATGATTACTCTGTAGAGTTTCGGACCCTGGCCACCGATTGAACAATCCCTCATCTACTTATAAAGACAGGTTTGACTAAGGAAGTAGTTTGGACTTGCTGATCCTCCACTTTTCTTTTTTTAGCTAACGTGAACATGGTTTGATGTTCCAGATAGAGCTGGTCTACCAACGTTTCTCTCATGAATTTGTTTCTGCTCCGTCTTCATTAAGGCAAGAAAAGAGCAAATTCGAGGATGTTGAAAAACATTGCAGATCTGTTTTCTGTATTTTTGGCTATTACATTCATGCTGTCAAATTGCATAATAGAATATACAACACAGTCCCCTGTTTATTTGAGACACAACCAGGGTCATCCCAGCACTGGGAAGATTCTCCAAAACAGACACTTTCTGGAGGCCCATTTCTCTGTGGTATTTGCTTTTATTAAAAAAAAACAAAAAAAACCCCAGACTAATCTTGATCTTCATGGTAATTATAATTAAACGCCCACCCCACCCCACCCCCATCCTCTCTGGCTTGGCTTCAGTTTTCAGATTAAACTCTGACAATAGGAGGACGTTCCTTTCCTTGACATTTTTCTCTTTTGGTTTGGTTTGGTCCATCCCGAGTATTCATGCAGCTGAAAGTGTGACTGGGTTATCTTGTAATGAAGAGTTCAGAGTAGCTCCTACATCCAGGTTGTTGACACAGACAGGAATCAACAGAGGTGATTTGGATAGACAGGATGCTTATTTTGCTCTTTCCTGATATGTTTTGAGAAGAACATTTTATCTGTCCTTAGGTTCTTGGAGAAGCCAACAGGATGTCCAGAAGCATAACATTGTATTGTTAGTATTTCTTGTGGTGTCTTTATGCAGATTTTCTGTCAATCTCAGGGTTTTCAGTTGCTCCTGTGTTGTGCAGTTACAGGAACACAGGACACTTGGTATAAAAAAAAGTAAAAAATGGAAAAACTAGGATAAGGATCAGAAAAAAAAACAAACCTCAAAGACAATCTTTAAGCAACAGCATCAAATTAGGAAAAAAGAATATATTACCAGTGGTGAGATTGACAAACTCTTAAAAATCCATCCATTCATCAAGTTTTGTTCTTTTTTTTTTTCTTGCAGACATAAACATGGCGGGCGAGCCAAAGCCGTACAGGCCTAAGGCAGGCTCCAAACGGCCGCTTTCAGCTGTTTACAGGTAAGATTTGCTCCCCTTTTTAATATGCAAGTTAGTGCTCCTGTTATGAATATTAACCATCTCTCACATCCTGCTGATGTAACTCTCAGTAATCTTTAGATCTCAAGAATTGCTGTTGTGTTCTTTTTTTTCCTAGTGTCAGTGTTTTGTCTTTTTTTTAGGGGCTTAACTTCAGCCTGAATTTTAACTGGAACAAACTGTTGGGTTACCATATGGACCCCGGACATGAAAGTGTACTTGAGAAGAAAGAAACTATAGAGCAGTGGCAACAGACCGCTTTAATATCAGACAATATCTTCACAATCCAGCCTGTACGAGGCTGCAGTGGGCGTCCGATTTCTGTCTTTTCTTTTTTAACTTCCAGTTTTCCTTAACCTTTGAAGGTGAAGTTTATCTTCATCCTTTGTAAATTGTCTGCTGTTGCTTTAAACTTTATTTATACACTAGATTTAATGGAAGAACCAAGAGGCTGCGTTCACACTGAAAGCAATTTGCACGTCTGACTTGAACATGACTTGCTCTTCGAAATTCTGAAAAAAAAAAAAAAAGAGTAAAACTAGAGGAATTTTTATTATTGTCTCTATGAAAATAAGAAAAGCTCTCAGAGTTCAGGAGACCCGAGGTCGTTTGCCTGCCAAATAGCTTCCCGGGGGCCAGCTTATTGAATGTGGTTACTCCAGCCACATGGGCCCTGCAACAGACTGGTGACCTGTCCGGGCTAGCTGAAAACTGGCCACCCCATTGCCCCAAAAGGGATCCAGGGTTAAGAAAATGGATAGAGGGATGGAAGTTCAGGACGAGAATGGTCAGATCGATCCTCCATCTTGGTTTGGTATTCCACACACTGATTGGGTCACATGCCCAAAGCTGAGTCCCTGATTAGTTGACGCCACTCGTTGACCTCACCAAAGTTTAGATTTTCTTAACTCTGGACACACCGAGCAAGATGTCCAAAACGCGCAGTGACATTCAAAAGATGCTGCTGCCGGACTGACCGATGGTCAAATTGTACCACAGGACCTCAGATTGCATTTGTACATTGACTTAGCATGGAAACTCAACTCCCCTAATTCACGAATCGCGTTCAGTGTGAATGCAGCTTTAAAACGTGATACAGCTTTTCCTTTAACCCATAACTGTCAAAGTGCAGGCTAAAAAAATCAGACACTAACTTCAGTTTTGTCCGACTTTTAAGGTGTGACGGATAAATTAAAGAAAAAAAAAGATGACTAAAACTGGTATTTTCTAAAAATAAAAACTGTGAATCCACCTTTTGAATAAATTTATTAGCAGCATCCTTGTAACATTGGACAGCTGTTTGCTGAAGATTCTGCATATGGTCCGTGGGAATAACTGTCACAATAAATCTATATTTGAAGTAAAAACTCCTGGTTTTTGTTTGTTAAATGCAGATTTTTTTATTTTGAAGTCGAAGGCTCTTTTTCTATTTCCTCTCTGGCTCTTTTCTGCCAAAATACATTTTCTAGATACGTTGTTTTTTTTTTTACTTTGCTCACTTGGGGGTTTCAATTTAGCGGTCGGAGCAGCCGCTTTAAGAAAGTAGCAGATGGATAGTCAACACGTGATCGAACAACTTGACATTCGTCAAGAATGAGTTGGATGAGGGGGAAAATCCAGTAGTTTTCCAAAATAAAATTTCCTTCAGAATCAGATCAAAAGAAAAAATTATTAAACGTTTATTTATTTTTCTTTGTGTGCTGTTACTGGACCGCTGCCAGTGTTTGGGACCACTGATATAGACTAAAATTAAGCAAATAAACAAAATAATTGATTTTTAAAGAGTTTTCCTGTTTTTTTTCAGCTTTTGTTTTGGTCACAAACTTTGTTGCCGTCCTTGTGCTTCGCCATCCAACTTGGACGCTTTATTCCAGCTTCTTTATTTGATCCGTTTTATTTCTAGCCTCTTTGTTTTCTTCAGGGTTAACTTGCTGGGTTTTGCATAAAGCCTCATTTGTATTTCCCAGCCACAGCTGTAAAGCATCCAGGATGTGGTACGGTAATTATGGATCAGGAACAGAGGAGGCGAAAACCAACTACACACTTATTTTAGATTGAAATAGTAATGCATTAATCCTTGTTAAGATGCCTGACAAGTGAGAAAAGCAGCTCCTTTGTTGTGCCTCCTGGCTTGATTTTATTTTTGCTCTCTGCATTCTGCATCCATCACCATCGTTCTTCAAACATTGATTTTCCTCTCCAGGGTTGGAGAAAATATCTTGTTTTCTACAGATTCTACCTGCACTTACTCCTAATAATGTTTTATTTTAAAGATAAGCAAGAACAACACTGTTTAGCTTTTGACATGTTCATCAGATTTGAACTAAATGTTGCTCCTCTATGTCTTTCCCAGTGGTTATGAGTTTGATTACGATTACTACAGGGATGATTTTTACAGCAGGTACGTAGCTTTCATCTCACTTTCATTTTGTTCTTTTTTTGTGAAATAATTGTTTTACTGAAACCCGATTTGTTTTTCTTGTAAATTTTGTGAGGAAACAGTTTGATGCATATTTTATTTCACACGACAAAAAGTTGAGTTCACTGAGGCAAAAGAAAGCAGGTAAACAAAGGATGTGAAGGGCAGGATTTGTAAAGATTATTGAAAAAAAACAAAAATCGTTACGACAACAGTAAACACAACCAGAGTTAATCTATAAATAAGATGCTGCGGATTGTATATGAACATTTTTTAAGACAGAGCTGATTATTTAATGAGGGTGTCCTAATTTTTTTCACATGACTGTACGAGAAAAAAAAAATTTTAGGGCAAATTATAGACTTGAGTTCTCTAAAAAGGCAAATGCTAAAACAAACAAAAGAAAAAAGAATGATGTCGCTGATGTGTAACTTTTTTTTAAAAACTGAGAAACAAACAAACCCAACAGATTTAAAGTCCTGCTCCGACCGTCTTTTGATCTATTTTTAAACTGTTCCCAGTGGTCTTTAAATTATGATTATGCCATTTTTAGCCAAAAATCTAAAACCCTGTCCTGTTTTCTAGGACATAGTTTCTGCATAGTAGCAGGAGTTCATCAGAAATTCAACTCTGAGCTGTGAGCAAGCCCGCCCCCACTTCCCCCGTTGCTGAGCACTCGTAACAGGGAACTTCGCCCTGCGTATTTTCAAGCAGATTCTTTCTTTTTTTTTATCTGCTCTTGATACACAACAATGTGAATAAAGAAACATTCAGAACAGGTTTTAGCTACATTTTTTAATATGTCCATCAGCAGAAAAAGACCACAAGAACATGTTAAAAACACACATTTTCATCAAAGTGAGTGCTTAAAGCTATAAAAGATTCCAGACACATTTAAAAAGAAGATCTGGCTTCTTTTAATCGACATACAAAGGAGAGAATTACAAAAAACCCATTAAAACCTGTTTCTGGAGATGTTTTTAGCAGGCATTAGGAGAGGCTCATATTTTTCCGTCTTTCATAATTTTTCTCTGAAATGACATTTTTTAAGGTTTAGGAAAATATCCAAGCCTCCCCTTCCAAAATAAATCATCTAATGATCCCTGTGGTTTGTTCATAAACAAAAACGATCAGTTTAGGGGGAATTTCTGTTCACACATTTATCTCCATTTCTTTTCTTTAGATGCAAAGTTTTTTTCCCAAATTGTCCCGAGTTTGACTTATACTAGAATTTTTCTATTTGCTTTCACAATTTTCCATCTGAGCTTGTTAGCAAGACACGCAAAAGCCTTTAATTTGAGCCACTAAAAGACAGTTTAATCCTCTCCACACACTTCTGCTCGTTTGACTGGGTTTGTGAAAGGCTAAATGAAAGCCTCCCATCTCTGCACACCACTTTAGAGCATACAAATCTAAATATTCAAGGCCAGCATTTCAACAACAACAAAATAATTACACAGCTCTCCCTGTTGCTTGACATCTGTCTTAGGTGGGGGTTTGGCAAATGGTCAATCAAATCATTTTGAGCGACTCGTCCTCATTAAAAGTCTCTCTTGTCAGAAACAGTTCAGCAGCCTTATCGGAGAGGCTTAATGAAGTAGTCATCCTGTCAAAATGGCCGCACTCATCAAGCATGCAATTTCAACATGTCCACGGAAGAACGCTTGTTTTTCTTTCTCATTCATTTGCCAGCAATCAGAGAGCTTTACTGTGGAGACATTTTCTATTTAGTAAATGTCAAACCTATGGAGGGCTGTGACAGTCTTCATTTAACATTCAGCGCCCTCCTTTTGGTTCCTCCTTACACTTTCAGGAGACTCTGGCATCATTTTTTGGAAATACATTTCTGCTCAAAGTTTGATAGCTAAGTTGAGAAAATGTTTCCAGATTTTGTCTATTTGTGGTTTTATAGAAAAATAAGGTAAAAGAAAATCAAAATATGTGAGTAGAAAATAAAAGAGAAGTTTTCTAACATAATAGGAGAAAACCTTTAAGACAGAGTAAAGTATTTCTCTTTAAGCACAGTAAAAAGATGTAACCTAAAAATAGGAAAAGAGCACTAATCTGAAAAAGAAAATCACTAGAAATTAGTGAAATTATTTGTCCATGTAGCAAAAAATTGTACTTAGAATTATTATATAATGTACTTGTTCTGGTATCCTTACATCATATACTAAATAAGGATATTTTGATTTAATATCAAAATAAAAGAAACAAGGATTTGAGCAAGCATTAAAAAAGGGGGAACATAAACTAAAAACTTCCATTTCAATGTTATACAGCCTAAAAATAAGTTGTTGGTTTTTTGTTGTTTTTTTGCCAATTTTAAGTACTTTTTGAGTTTTTATTAACCTAATTGTAGTTGTTTGTTTTGTTTTGTTTTTAGCTTTATTTAGGCAGGTGAAACCCATCAGGATCTTTTTTCTAAAGGTGACCTGGCCAAGATGTCAGCAGCACACGTCTCATAAAAAAACTTACAGTATAAAGCAAGCACTGACTTTGAGATATGTACAATATAACATTTAAAGCTTAAATCTAACAGTGTGACAGTGATTTTATAAGGCAGGATATCTAAACAGTCATTTGGAAGGTTCAAAATGTATGAGTATGTGTATGAGTTATGAGCAGCATGACGTTAGAGTACAGTACTTACTTTATACAGTGCATTGGTTAACCATGTAAGATAGAAACATGGGCAGTGATGGAATCTTTTTCTTCGCTACACAGAAAGGCACAGAATAATCTAAATGAAGCCAGCTCAGACCATTTTAATTGAGTTTGGATAGAGTTCCAGGCAGAGGCAGCAGAAAAACTGAAGGCTTGTTTCCCAAATTCTGTTCGAAAATGGGAAACATGCAGGTGAAAAACATCAGAAGAGCTCAATGCATAATGACTGGTGCTTCTATGAAGAAGAGATCTGAGATTTGAAAGAACCAAACCAAGCAGCGCCTTAAAGACCAGAGTCATCCAGTGCGTGTACCTTCACTGCATATTAATTTTGATTACAGTGACAAAGAACAAGTGGAAATGACTAATTTTAAAACAAATGTGAACAAAACATAAATACGATCTTGGTACAAGTTGCCCCATATAAATAAATCCTCTTAAATCCTCATGAAATCTAAAACTAGCATTTACTTTACAACATAAATCTACATTTTTGTTTGCAAAATACCAATGACTGCCAATCTTTTTTATTATTATTTTAAAATGAAATACTTAATTTAATTCAATTCAATTTTATTTATATAGCCCAATATCACAGCCATAGCTATCTCATTGGACTGACATCAGTTAATAGATTACAATTAGATCAAAAATGTATTTTAGTCTTAATTCTTTTTTTCTAATGTCAAGAATTTAGACCAAAAGGATCTTAAGTCATTTTAATAATAATGTCCTTATTATTCGCTCTTAGTGAGGCCAAACATTTTCTGATTTTGAGAAAAGCTTGGAAAGATGTTGAGCAAAGAGAAGTTAAAACAACTTAAAATCTGATCAAATATTTTGAATGACTGTTTTGAATTAGATTTTAAATATTTGCAAGAATCAAATATTTTTTTCTGTGTTTAGGCTGTGTGTGTAATGTACTTTATTCCAAAAGAAAATAATAAAGTGGCCACATGTAAATAGTCCTAAATAAATAAATAAATTTCTAAATTAAATTAATTCTTGTCCTTAAATCTTGTCTGCAAGCTTATTTTCTTGTTTTGCATGTAAAATGACTTGTTTTTACAAACCACATCCATCCCAAATGTAAGCAAAGTTTCAAAAGATCCTGAGCTAAGTGTTTAGATCTGACTGCATCAACTGGCTGCATTACAGACAAAACGTGTCAAAGCTTGACAAATAAACCACATGGCGAGGGTGTTTACTCTTCTACAAATATAACTGTACCATAAATGTGGGTGAGATATCTCATTCTGATATTTTTTGTTTTAACATAAAATAAAAAAACTCTTTGAGAGTAATTAAGGATACTTAAGCTACAACTAAGCTTTAATGTACCTTTTGCACACAGCTGAGTCATTACAAAGAAAGAAAACGTATTTTTCTCAAAACAAGTTTAAAGATCTTACACAGGCGGTTGTTTGTTTGTCTAAATATCTAAAACCAAGATGACCAGGATTTACTAGTTTTAAGTTTAAAAATTTCCATTGATCGATACAATTTGCAGTGAATATAAAGGGTACACTACTAAAATTGAATCTTAAGAAACTGTCTTTTATTTTTTATTTTTTTGCAAGAAAAAAAAATCGTTAAGGCTTTTTCTCTCATGATCAAAGTTCTTTGCAAGACCATTTTTCTTGCCCATTGGCAATTTTTTCTGCTTATTTAAAGATTTAATGTTTGTTTTGGGTTTTTTGTCTTCTAATTTAAAGATTTTTTACTTGTTTCTAACATTTCAGTTTTTGTCTTCAGGCTTTTTGACTACCACGGCAGAGTGGCTCCTCCACCCAGAGCTGTGATCCCCTTGAAACGCTCCAGGGTGCTTGCTCCTTCGTCTCGCCGTGGGAAGACCTCCTTCTCAATGAAAACCTCCTCCTCTTCCTCCTCTTCATCCTCCAGACCTCCTACATCATCTTCCTCATCGGGCGTCAAACGTAAGTGTTTCTACCCGCCTTTATGTCTGTCAGACTTACTGTCCTTCATCGCAGTCCAATTATGCTAACAGCGTTTTGCCCTTTCTAAAGACTAATGTAAGTGTCTAAACGGTGTCTCTGACAGGAGGAAAAATCAGCTGCATAATTTATCTGTGCATTAGAAAAAGCCAAGATGGCGCCTGTGTATGGCTGTGTGTGGCTTTGCCGCAGCTCGACTGTTACTATACCGACTCCCAGTGTCTATCATATTTATCTATGCTGCCAGATCAGCCCTCTTGTTTTGCGATTGTGTCTCTGCTCTCCGGACTTATGATCACAACTCACTCCCACACATCAAATAATCTATGGAACAACTCTTCAATGACTGGGGAAGCTACAAACAAACTTTCCCTCCACCATTCGTGTTGTCCACTGACTCACCCGAATACTTCAGGCGTATGAAAAGATTCACCAGCTTCCCTCCCTTGGTCAGCAGATCTCGCTACAGGTGACTAAGGCTGGTATTGCTCCAGCAAGAAGATGTGTAGGTGGCAAAGCCTTCATGCTAGCACCTCTATGATCCATCTCTACCAATTGCCCGGAGCTGCTGCGGCCCCGGTGGCAGTATTACCTGAAACTCAGAGCTGCCCTGGCCTGTGGTGGTGGTCTACACCTAATCAGCTATTGACACAAAAGTACAACGATTGCTAAAAAAATATGTGTCACTGATCCTGCAGTGGCCAGCTACAGGATCAGTGGCTCTGCTGCCTTGGCACCACCGTGTCAGACTGGACTGCTGAATGCGCGCTAAATTGTAAATAAGACCTTCCCCCTCAATGAGTTTAACACAAGGAAAAACATGAACTTGTTCCTCACAGAGACCTGGCAGAGAAGGCACGAAGGTGAGTTCATTCACCTGAAGGAACTGTGTCCCACGGGCTGCTCAGCTGTCGGGGTGCCCCCCTTTACTGTGTTTTAATCTACCGCCTGCCTGATTTTTTTTCAACTGATTTTAATTACTTTTGATCATTTATTATAAAACTGGTGAAAGTTTGAATCCTTGGATTTTAACCTTCACATAGATGATGATTTGTCCAACCCAGCAGTGGATTTATTTTTATCAGTGACAGAAACTTGGTATAGCCTGTATCTGGCCCAACTCGCATATAGGACCACACATTGGATTTAGTCTTTTCATTGACTGACTAGTTGTGTTTTATATACTTTTAAAATTGTTGTTGTATTTTATGCTCCTTTTATTTTGGCTGATTAGTCTTGTTTTATCTACTTTTAAAAGTGGTTACATTTTATTCTTTCTTTATTGTGAAGCACTTTGTGACCTATGTCTTTGAAAGGTGCTATATAAATGAACTTTACTTACTTACTATTTTATTCTGACAGTACCACACAGCAGTGCGGCAGAAATTGCAAACACAATTATAAACCCAGCTCTCTGACCGGCAGCCAATAAGCAAATGTATCTGCTCTCGTTACCCAGCATCCATCTGGATCTCATTCAGGCCTCTCATTAACTGGCGATGCATTCAAATAATTTAAATGTAATTATTGTGAGATGGGGGGGAGGTCAGCTGGATTTTCTTCAGCGTTGGCCTGAATCTGTTTTGGGTGAAAGGGTTTGCAGCATTTGTTTCATTGTGAGGGTCCAGCACGGCGTTATCAGCAGGAGCAGCTTGCTGGGTCTGACAGGAGGACCCAACTGCTGGTATCACCACGTTAAAAAACATTTAAAAAAGGGGAGGGGGGCCGTCTTCCAACCAGTTTTTGATAGGAGTCAGTGAATTCTGTGTCAAAGCCAGAGCTGCTGTGTGCTGGGGAGACTAATTTGCTTTTGCCAAGACCATGAAAAATCCCAGTTTGTACTGACTTTGGCTGAGACAGATTGAACAACAAAATGAGGTTAGGTTGTCTAAACAGCATGGTGGGTTGGAGGGGCAGCGGGAACCACTCAGTCTGCACAGAAATGGGTCACTCCAGCAAAAAGGCAGCATTTGCATGACCCACTGCCAGACATTTTGGGGTTTTTATATTTGATTTTTCCTTTTATTTCTCTGTTGTTTGGCTTATGTTCACATAGTTGTGGGATCAGTTTCTTGTCTGGATTCATTCTGCAGAAGCAAATTAAAAATCAGCTATGGAAATTAAATGAATTAAATATTAGTTGGGTTATGATTCCCATTAAGCAGAGGGACATTAATGTGCAAAAATGGAATCTTCAGAAAGTAAAAAGACCCTGTTTTCAAGAAAAATTGATTTATTTCTGTCTCACATTTTTAGTAACCCTTGATAGCTCATGAGTTGAAAATGTACAACTTCCTTGGGGAAAAAAACAGAAAACTACCATATCTTTGTCTTTATGATGTACAAGTCCAAAGTAAAAGCTGCCTCCTTTAAAAACGCTCAAACAGGCAGGTCCTTCCTTGACCCCTTAACATCTGAACTGAGCATTAAAACAGTTCTTGGTAAAGCATTAAATGGATGCTAAAAAGGTATTTTAATGGAGCCGAGTTTGTATGAAACACAGGATTAGAGGCAATGCCAAGTATTTGGGTGGAATCCTTGAAAACATTTGTCACATCTTCTCTTCTTTTTGTCAGTATTGAGTTTTTCTTTGAGCTTCTCCTAAAGTACTAAAGTCAAGGGTTGCCTGTTGTCACTCCTGACTTTCACTCTCTAGATTTGGCCCATTTACTAAGATGGGAATCTTTGAGCAGAAGTCATATCTGTGCTTGGAACCATCTGGTGATTTAACCTCACAATCCTAATGCCAAGCAGGGAAACACTGAGCCAAGATTCACACTGTTAGTGATGGCATACTAAGAAATCAGTAGCCTACTGCATAATTCTAGTAGCTCAAAGCTGACTTAACCTCTTTCTTAACCAGCGGTCCCCAACCTCAGGCCGCAGACTGGTAGGCTTACTGGTCTTTGACGCCTGCATGTTTTCTGTTTTATTTATAATCGGACTCTGAAGGAAATGTTATTTTGGAAAACTACTGGATTCTCTCCACCTCATTGGACTCGTTCTTGACGCATATCAAGTTGCTCAGTCACGTGTCGAAAATCCATCCACTAGTTTCTTAAAGCAGCTGCACCGACTGCGAAATTGAAAGGAACATATTTGGAAAGTTTCTTTTAGCAGAAAAGAACATATGAGCCACAGCCTGAAAAAGAGCTTTTGACATCAAAATAAAATAAATCTGCATTTAACAGAACAAAACAGGAGTCGTTACTCCAAAAATAGATTGATTCTAACAGTTGTTCCCACTGATCATAACAGTAATGCATACGTTTCAGCAACCATCTGTCTAATGTTACGGGGACGTTGCTAATAAAGTTGTTCAAATGGTGCTAGATTATTTTTTTTATTAATAGTCTATTAATAGTTTATTAATAGTTTATTAATAGTATACTTTGGCTGAAGTAGGCTTTTAGCTTCAGTTTTGACAATTATGGGTTAAGCGAAAATATGTCTCATGTAAATGGTTCCTACATGAAATCTAGAGTGCAAATAAAGTTTGAAGCAGATGCAGATATTTTACAGAAGATGAAGATAAACTTTACCCTTCAAATTTAAAGGAAAATGGTGGATGAAAAAAGAAAACCTCAGATGCTCACTTACACGTACAGGCCGGTTTATGACAATATTGTCTGACATTAAATCGGTCCAAGGCCTGAAAAAGATTGGAGACCAGTGACTTAAACCACCCTCTATTTTCAGTTATCACAACTCAACATGCTGCTAATCACCAGGTTCAGGTGTTCAGTCAATCAGAAACTGGAATCACTTGACTCAGTTAATCAGCAGCAAACAGAGAAAGCTGGAAGGCAAACAAAGTGGGAGATCTCACCGTTCTGGCTTGTAAAAGCAGCACTGTTGATGCACAGATTTCCACGCTCTGTGCTTTGGTTTGGAGAGCTTCACCCTGCAGTTGCAGAGCCGCAGTGGAGGAGCAGGTAGCTTTTTATTAGCCCTGGTCATTTCACTCAGCAGTAAAAGCAGGAAGACAAGCTTGCACACCAACAACCCCCCCTTCATTTCAGCAGACCTTTCTCTCCTCGCTTCTAAAGGAGCCTCACCACTCTTAAAGACCCACTCCAATAAAAATTGTGTTTTTAACATTTTCTTGTGGCATTTTTCTGATGATGGAGTACATAAAGAAAATTAAGCTCAAAATGACTGAAGCCATTACTAGCCTGCTTTTATTAATTTCTTTTTTTGCCCGTTATATCGTGATAACAGCATGTACTATCTCATTATCACAAGAAAGCAAGTTTTTTTCTTATGATAAAAGACTAAGTCCCAAGTAACTTGCTGTCCTTCTATCCTGTGTCTCTCATCCATCATTTTGTATGCATCATCCGTGTAAACGGCGAGGTCCTCTCATCTGGTCACTGATGAAACTAACAACCGCAGGCTCACTGAACTGCAGCTGCCTTCACAGTTGTAGCCATGCCAACCTTTTTCTCAAATGACAATGACTGATGTGAGCATTGTTTATGACTGAAAACATCAGCACAATATCTGCCTGAGTTAGACCAAAATGAAATTAATCAATGAGAAATTGAGCTGTTTATCTGGTGTTTGACGTTTCCTCTGACAAACTTTTTTTGTTTTGTTGCAGATTGTAGAAAAGTAGTGTAGCAGACTGAGTTGGGCTTGGTTCCTGTTTGGGTTCAGCTAATGTCCGGAGTCCAGTGAATACACCACGCAGAGATGTTTCCTGGCCCTGGGTTATTGGCTGAATAGAGAAAGAAAGGGAAGGGGGCCTGGTGCATAAGACTGAATGAAGCCATTTGAGGAGTGTAGCTCCACTAATCTATCAAATATTGACAAAAAAAATGTTGGTGATTATTTCTTTTGCTGTGTTCACGTGTTGTCAGTGTAAGATGTACAGTGTTGGTTACGACCTACAGTAACCACAAAATAAAGAGACGTAAAACAAATTATGCAAAAAGCGTCTTTTGAAAAAGATTGTATTTGTGAAGTAGAAAAAACGCTGGCGGGCAACAAACTCTATGCTCCTCTCCATACTGATGCATCCACTTGCATCAAAATCGAGCGCTACTAATTTTAAGTTGGGGGTGTGAGGGGCTGTAAGCTAGCAGGAGATCGTGGAAACGGAGAGCTCTCAGGAACATTGTCAATCAAGAGAAGACCAAAAAGATGCCGTTTGAAAAAGATCGTAGTTGTGATGTGGAGAATGTGCTGGGCAGGCCACAAGCTACCTGTCTGGGAGGGGGAAGAGGGGACGGGGTTGGCCACACCTCAGAGGCAGATTTCTTGTGAACTTCAGCTGCTTTGCAAAAACTATGTCCCAGAAAACAAGGCCTTTTTGGGGCTAAAAACAGCACTGGGAATGCTTTGAAAACAAATCAAAAGATCATTGTCTGATATCATACCATAAATGATTAAAACTGTCACAGATTTAAGTAAAAGAGCTCCAGAAAAAGAGATTTGCATTCTGATTGTCCATAATCCTGAAAATATTGTATTGCTTTTTAAACCTAATATAAGAAAATATTTTTTTTTCCCCTAAGAAACATTTAATAAAATGATTCACTTGAGGAAAATTCCCCCTTTAGTCCAAAAATGTGTTTTAGGAATTAATATTAACATGCGTACCCCTAAAGCCCTCTGTCTAATTTAAAATCCTTAGTGCAGTGAACCACAGATCCTCCTTTTGCTTCTCAGATAAAAAAAAAATCCACAGTTCATCTCCAGGCTCTGAAATTACATCTATTACTCATTCTTTAAGTCTTTTCTAATCCGTATTCAACGACAAGAGGACCGCAGCCCCTTCTTGCTTTGAACCCGGCGTATCATGAGATAGATAAGCTTGTGTATATTTTTTTCTCTTTCGATTTCGTGGTTGATAGCACAAAAGGAAAAAGGCCTGGAGGTCCAGATAAATTAAAAACTGCTTCCCTGCTCTGTCTTATCGTCCAAGAAGGATGAGTGAGCTGCCCGGAGCGAGCTCCGATAATGCAGGACTCAGAAAGTCAGCGGATGTAGTGAAGGGGGTTCACGCATGCTGGTTTAGGAGGCAGGTGATGCTTAGAAGAAGATGGAGGCTCAAAGATATTATTTCTTTAAGAGTTGATAGCAGCTTTTCAAAAAATGAGAATAGCTTTTGAGGTTTCCGAACACGTTTTTCCATCAGCGGACCATTATTTGCTACTTTTCTCTCCCTTTTCTATGGACGCATTAATCATCCTGTGCTGCTATAGAGAAGCGGCGCATTGGAAGACATGGTACAGTGTGCGCTGGATCCTGTTGCGGCAGCTGTTGTTTTTCAGTATGAATTCTGGTGAAAGATTAGGACGTCCTCCAGGGGAATCCACTTCAAGCTAATAAATCAGGTTCCTTTTTTTCCTCTTACTTTAATCATGCTCTCACAACTTCTCTAATGTAAAACGTTATGTTTTATTCATGGTTTAGATGTTGATGCAAATAAACATCAAACGAAATTTACCTAAAGAGCAAACCAAAACATAAATGTGGTTTTGTGTGTTTCTCCTCTCAGCCACCTTCACGTCACCGTAGACTCAACCCGATAGGTGTCAGAGAGAATTTTATGTTTTCCCCTCAACTTCTGGCATGTGCATCCTTCCCCCTCCTCTACAGATGACACTTCTCCTTCGCCGAGTGTAAAGAAATGAGATTATCTCATTACTTTATGGTGTAAAGTCTCTAATCTTGGTTGAAGCTGCAGAGGAGCACGCCCACATTTCAGCTGCCCGGATAAGTACTTTTAATTTCAGCTATTATGAGCTCGTGACAGATCAAGGTTAGGACTGTAACTTTGACTTGATGCAGCTACGCTTCGTTAGGCAGACGTGTATTGTTGAGCGGCTGAAGATAATTATTCATGAGGCAGTAAACAGAAGCTGCGGGAGCTTCTCTGCTGCTGATCAGACATCTGAAATCATCTCCACTGCATCTGTCAGGGGAGAGGTTTCTACCAAAATCAATTTTTGACCATCAACATTTCAAAAATCTGGGTTAGAAAATAAGTATTTAGACAATGATCGAATCCTTGATGGAGTCGT
Source organism: Oryzias celebensis (assembly GCA_014656515.1). Taxonomy (NCBI): domain Eukaryota; kingdom Metazoa; phylum Chordata; class Actinopteri; order Beloniformes; family Adrianichthyidae; genus Oryzias; species Oryzias celebensis. The sequence continues at coordinate 28,081,395 of BNCR01000012.1, read as the reverse complement.
GAAGAGCTCAAGTTTTTTTTAAAGTCAACATCAGAAGGTTTTCACTCATAATTTAGGAAATCCTGCAAAGTAAATAAAGAAACTAATTTATATTTTGTCTTAAGGAAAAATTTGGGGATATTTGACAATCAAAAAAAGCTGCAATGTTTACATCCCACTACGTCATCCAAAGGGCTCTTCCCAGGAAATGTTTGGATTTCTTGTTTCAACAGCCATGTTGATGAAAACTGTGTTTTTAAACATGTTCTTGTGGCATTTTAGTGATGTTGGAGGGCCTATATAATAAGAATTAAGAGGAAAATTGCATTTCTGAGTATCTAAATTGTTGTTATTCAGGAGCAGATTTAAAAAAAAGGCATTTTTTAAAATATTGTACATGTGAGGTAGAAAATATGCCACAAGGTTGACAAACACAACATAATCGTAATTGAAAGACCACTGGGAACACTTTGAAAATAGATTAAAAAAATGATCGGAGTGGGACTTGAAGTTTGCATCTCTTTGTTAAATCTGTTTAAAAATATTCATAAAATAAAACTCCATGTATAAACCTGAGTAGATCACTTTATTTTTTACTCTATTTATTGTTTTTTTTTTCAACCCAGAAATCTTTAAAACTCTGAAAACTTTATAGAAAAGCGTTTAATCTCCAAATTGTTTAGGTTGTAATTTAGTTTAAAGTTTGTTGCCTTCCTTCCAAAGATTTTGGGGATTTGGAAACTTTTTTTTTTTTTGAAAAGACAAAAGTATAAATACCTGGCATCTCCTGAAGGAGATAAAGTGTTTGATATCAGACTGGTTGAAGCATCTCAGAGCCAGATTTTACGGTTTCTCACACCTACAATACAGGTACATTTAAGAAAATTTAAAAAGTGATGTTTTATCATCATAACAATTTTAAAAAAATGTCTAGGTTATATTTTTTGTCATTTTTATAATTAGGACTTAAAAATCTAAAAGTATTGTCTCAGAAAATGTAATCATTGTTAAAGAATCAAATGTTGGAAACTCATGGTGTCACATTCTAATCAGCTTATTACCTAAAAGTACCTGTGAAGGTTTATTGGAGCCTTCAAATCAGAGATCATCAACTTTTTCTCAGCAAAGATGACCTTTAAAGTCACAACAAAAGAAGAAATCCATTGTAAAATTCAAGCTGAATTATGAAAAAATGCTTCATTATTTTATGACAAACATTTTCACCACAAATGTGATGGCTGATGGAAATATACACTAAAATATACATGAATATCGAATCACTGCACTTTATTTCAGCTTCTAACAAAAAATAAAGCATCTTTTCTTACAGGGAATTTTAAACTTAAATGCTCAAAAACAGATTTTTCTAAAGTAAATGCAGAAATGTTGTGTGAATTTTCTAAAAGTGAAAGCATAAGAACAAAGAGAATGACTATGAAAGAATCCTGACAAACTGGAAGCATGCATGTAATGAGATTTAAAAACATTTACAATAGAATAAACTAACACAAAGAAACCAGGACACTGAAAGCTCTTCCCGGGCCACATCTACACTGTATTTTGCACATTCAGGAACACACAGACATTACGATGCTTCTTTGGGAATTACTGAAAACATCTTAACAAACAAGCTGCTCATGAGATCAGAAACATTCCTTGCAGAAAGAAAAGGGACTGAATCGAATGAACGATGCTTAGAGTCCTTTGCTCTGATGGAATTTATTATCCTTCTAACTGGAGTTATTATGTGACCAAAGTCCCACGGTGTAACCAGCAAACACTCGCTAATAGATAGGACAATAATTGTTGAGCTGTGGAAAGTCTGAGTTGTTGTGGCACAGTGGAACCCCATGTGTTTATTCATCTATTGCTACAGCAGCCAAAGCCTTAGTCACACTCGTACAGTAGGTTGGCCTGTGCGGTGGCTGAAGGATTTTGGGTTGACCGGTTCCGTGGAGGGTTGTAGAGAAACGCGCATAATTTTAAAGGGAGTGCAGGTGCTTGTTCTGCTCTAGAACTGCGTTTGATGTGCCGGAGGTGTTCAGTTTTAATGTTAAGTTGGTGTACAGACGCGATCAGAGTTCCTGTGGCGCATTTTGAGTGACTTGTCGGCCTGACAGCAGCACATTCTGGGTGTTGTGTCATGTAGAGTTTATAAATCTGAACTTTGGCAAAGAAGACACATCACATTACCCAGTCAGGGACTCAGCTTTGGTCCATAACGTGTTGATGACATCATTATGGGTGGAGTACAAAACCAACATGGAGGAGAGTCTGATCGTTCTGATTCTGAGAACAGTGCCATCGTAATTAAAATGAAATGTCTGTGCTTTAACAGTGAAGACGGACCAACTGCAGACCATTAAGAGAGAGCTCACTCAGATCAAGATGAAGATTGACTCCTTGCTGGGACGACTGGAGAAGATCGAGAAGCAGCAGAGAGCTGAATCTGGTGAGAAACACACTCAAGTCAGAGGAAGTCAATGTCTGTTATGGAGGGGGCGGGGTTGACTTCTACCAATCACAAGTCCACAGAAAGGTCTCAGCAGGATGCTGACTGACTTAATGAAGATCTTTATAGATGTTCTACACTGTAGCTGACAGCAGCTCTCTGCAGTTCTCGATAAAGTCCAAAGTATTTCTGTAACACACTGTTCTAGAGTAGACAATGGATTTTCTATTATATTTAAGAAACAAAGGAATTAATCAAACGTAAAGCTGTCTCTTTGGAGACTGATGCTGCCAGAAGGGAGAGTAAAATACTTCTAATATACCGTTTATTCTACATCTTTAGTGCTGACATCCCTAGTTATTCTTTTACTTTTCTACATTTTAACAAAACCAGATGTTTTCGTAAGAAAACAGCAGAAGGCAAAGCTGCTGCCAGACAGGATTTGTGAAATTATGATTTTCTGCGTTTCTAAAGCAGAACAGCACACACACATCTTAAGGATCTGATTATTTGATACCACAAGCTGAAACCCTAAAAATGAAAGACTATGGCACAAATAAAGAAGGTCCAACTGTTAAAGAGACATAAAAGCTCTAACAGTGTGACTGTTTGGTTTGCAGACTCCAAAATAAACTGCAGACGGAGCCCAGAGAATGGCAATAATGGGTTTATTATAAAGAAAAATCTGCTAATGAAAACATCTCAGCAATAGTGAGCATGCTGCTGCAGCAAGAGCAGTGAAAAATCTCACCAGCCACGCTGCGCATCAAGTCCTTAACAAACGCTACCAGTCAGAACAATACAGAACACTAATGTTTCCATCTCAGCAGGGAAATGGAGGCAGCTCTCCTGTGGTGTACAGCTCGCTGCTGTGGGCCAGTAAAAAATAAAAAAGTCAAAAATATTCCTCCCTTTAAATGGTATTTTAAGTAAAAAATGTGGCATAGCTGTGCATCCTCTTTGTGAAGCTGGAGGGCTGAAAAGGGGATTAAAAAGCTTTATACTATTATTGTCATTAGAACATTCATATTCTTTTTTTTAATCAAACCAGTTGCTCAACAGCTACTGACAAACGGGCTACCAGGCCTGTGACAGAAATGTGCTCATAAAGCAGCAACTCAAGGTCATCTGCATAAAAATGCAGCATTGATCGAGTCAGAGATGCATTTGCATGAACTTAAAAAGATTTCTAAATAAAATTATAAATGAGAACTGGCAGACTGCAAAGATGCATTGATGATTTTATTAGAATTTTACATAAAGCTCATGTTCTGCATGTAGCAAGAGTTGCATAATCATGTTGAGGCTCATTTTAAAAGTATTTCTTATGACAAATATAATGTGACAATAACTTCTAAAAAAATCACCTTTTTTTAAGCTTTCAGTTAAATGCTGTCATTCTGTGGTAAAACATCTGTCTTCTAAAATTCATCAGAACAATTTCTATCAACTGTCAGCTGCTTTTATGGTGACATTCAGCCTGCAGATGCCAAAAGTGACATTATTTCTGTACAACTGCAGGTGGGGATTTTAATTAATTCACCCCCAAACTCTTCTGCTTACATTTCACTGTGTGATTTTAGAGGCTCAGAGAAAATATGAGGACAACTGTGACTCCCTCCATGAGGAGTCTGTATCAGAAACGGCAGAAAACTCTGGGGAGGAGGCCGGTGAGGGGGCGCTGGATGTGGAGGCAGGAGAGATGACTGATGGCGGCGAGGACGACTACGACGAGGAAGGCAGCCACCATCTGGTGAGTATGGACGTGGACACAGCGAACTCTGGGAGATCTCAAATGATCTGAAAGTCTGCACCAAATAAAAGTTAATGTTCCAGAATTATGCATCGCCACAGATCTGAGAGAGGTGAGCTTCACATGAGTGAGTTGAATGAGTTGAAGGCGGCTGGACTGACAGCGCCTCCCTGTTGATTCTGGCTTTGATGCCCAGGCGCACCACAAACTCTCACTCACCTAGAGATATCTACAGAACAGGCTAGAACCTATAGAACTGTGTAAAAAGCAAGGTCACTAAAGGAAGGAGAAATATAGGAGCAAGAAGCTGTAGTTTTTGGAAAATGAAATGAAAAATGCAAACTTTTTTGTTATTTCAGATAAAATCAACTGAACCGTGTAATGGTGTTAAAAATTAATTGAAAAAATCCTGCAATCCTTACAAGAATGATTTTTTTTACTAATTTTAAATTGAAAAAGAGGAGAAACTTTGTGGTTTAAAAAAGTTTAAAAAGCTATTTAAAAAAGTTCAGGTTTGTGAGGGAGCAACTGAAATGGGCGGACCAAAGTCTCCCTGCTCTGCCACAATTATCTAATACGGCTTATATCTTATATTTTTGATTCATATTCCAGCCCACACAAGGAAAAACAAAGATGTACATGAATCTATGTTGTCTGCAAGTGGATGCATCAGAATGGAGCTAGTGGCTCGCCCAGCAAATTTTCTTTGTAACAAATTAGTAACCTTCCTCCGTACAGCCGCACCCTTGCCCTGGTTTTGTTTATCACGCTGTATTTGTCAGGCTAGAGATCAGCCTCACCATCCCTGCCAAAGTCTTTGTTCTCACTGTGGTTCAAATTATTTTCCAGAAACACATCGGTGAATGCTTGTTTTTCCAAGGTCATGTTTATCAATGTTTATGTTAATGGATCACAATGCCTGTACTTCATGTTGCAGAAGCTCCTTTTCATTCGTCACAAATCAGGACTGACCTTTAAAATGTTTCAATCCAACCTGAAGGCTCACTTCCCACCTTTGTCTCTTTCAGATAGAGAACCACGTGTCGGATATTGACAACTGAGAAGAGGTGAGAGCCGCAGATTTGGTTTTAAAGATTTCCTTATAGCAGTTATAAGACGGTTCTGCAGGTCTCTTGCAGATGTTCCCCGTTTAAACTGCAGCTACTGAACTGTGTCTCGAGTATCTCCAAACATTCGTTAATCATCTCTGAAGTCATAAGCTCCATGACATTTGGACTACCAACTTCACTGAAGGGCAGCTAATACCGAATTTGACAGAGGGAGCGTTAATGGCATTCCAATGGGCCAGAACTGCCCATAAACAACATTCATCTAATTGAATCTGGAGGAAGGGGGTATGAATTGTGAGGCCTAAGGTAAAGAGCTTCCTGCCTCCTACCCCCCCTAGAGTGGGTAATGAGGCAAAACTGACATCATTTGCATGGCGCTGACTAGCTCTTCATAGCCGAGTATTTAAGCATGTTTACGAGATTAAAAGTTTTTGTTGCAGCATTGGAATACCTCCTGTAGTTCTTTGCTGAAAAAACACAAAAAGTCTGACATTTTGATCATTTAGATCAGTGATCCCCAACCTTTTTAAGGCCACAGATCTTGTCCTTTTTTTTTGCTTCCAGTTTCTTTAACTTTTGAGGATAAATAAATAAATGTGAATCCACCATTTGAACAGCTTTATTAGCAGCATAAATGTAGCATTAGACACCCGGTAGCTAATTATTCTGCATTATTATGGTCTGTGGGAACAACTTTCACAATAATCCATATTTGGAGTAAATACTCCTGGTGACAAAGTGACTTTACAAGCATCACAAATGACTCGGATGTGGTGGAGAATCCAGGGGTTTTTCAAAACAAAACCAAAAAAATGTAGGTTGCGTTTTCATACTTCACAGTCCAAAACCAAATGTCCCTTGAACTGGTACCGGTCCACAGCCTGGAGGTTTGGGACCACTTATTTAGACTTGAAATCACTGAGCAGGTATGGTGGCCCTGAAGTGTGAATCACAGCAAACAAATGTCTCATCGCAAAAACATATTAATTTTTTTGCCAAATAACTTCCATTTGGCAAGGTGAACAAATGTCATCACTTAATGATCATTAAGTGTTTAACATTTTCATTTCCAGAAGTTATATTTGTTTCACAAAACATCACTCTTTTATTTTGTTTCAATTATTATTTTGTTTAGATTTCTAAAATGTGATGTTTTTTATTATTTGTTTTCTTTCCTTAATGGTGATCTTTAATGTGTTTTTGCAAATAAATTATGTGTTGATGTGATTTGCCCTTCAGGGCCACCGTAGGCAGGTGATTTCTGTTTTATTTTATTAAAATGGATAGATGGAGGCAGCGATTCCCTCCTATAACTTTAACGGTGGATGTTTGGAGCATCTACTATTGACGAATCATCGTCGCAAAGCATCCTTGGGCTGCATAAAAAAATCACTCAAGGTTATCAGAAGATGTTGCACATGCAGCCCTTAAGATCTCAATGAAAAGAGCCTCAGCTTTTGGCTTCATGTCCACTGAGAATAAAGAGGCAACTCCCGTTTCTGGAAACATTTCTAAAATATTTCCGAGGTTTTTTAAAATGATAGGTCTTAAATCCTCATCAGATTTACAGAAGCACCAACTGTCTGGAGCAGACCCTGTCATACAATGTGCTTTCTTCTTTATCTAGGCAGCGTGAAGAGGCAGACACTCCTGCCTGACAGTATTAGAATTCATCATCACCTTTGAGAGGAGGAGAAGATCTGTGGGGGATCAAGACACCCATTCAGGACAGCGACTTTTGATTCACAACTTTGAGCACGAACCCAGTGCGATCTGCTCTGTGAAGAAAAAAGATTTTTAACTCATTGGCCTGACTTCCCTTAAAGCGCAACCTGAATCTTGTTGGAGGACTGTCTGAGAAAACCAGATGAACGTAAACTAAGTCAAGGGTGTTATTTGTTGTGTAAATGAATTATGGGTAAAAAGAAAAAAATAAAACATTGTTGCTGCTTTCATGAAAACTGCTTGCGCTGTAATTTCAAAAAGTGTTTTTTTATTAAAACCTTTCATTTTGCTGATCTGAACAAATGGTAATAAGACACCGGCTACTGCCGCATGGTTTGCAGAAAATAAATGGAGCATCACTGCCGTCAGGTCTGGACTGGTACACATTAGCTGTGAGCATAACCTAATCCCACTTTATCTGTTTATCACACTAATGCCCCACTGGGCTGTTCCATCATATATACCAACTCCTGCCAAGTTCTGAAAGCAGAAAGGGGCTGGGGAGGTGCCAGGGACCAGTAGCCCCCGAATCCCAGAGCAATCCTCTCTGCTCAGCCAGCTCACCCCAGCATCGACCTCTGCTATGCTGAGCCGTTTTTTTCCACCGTATCCCTGTTTTATGTTGATTCTATCTCATTCAGACAGGAGAAAACTGCTTCTATCAGTTTTAATAAATTGCAACTAAAGCTAATGTGGATTTAAAACAACCCATACATATTTAGATTTTAGATATTTAGATGTTTTTTTTCTGTCAAGGTCACCAACAATTAGACAGTAAAAAAAATGTTTTTCCAATTTGGCAAAGATTTCATGATCAAACACCAAAAAAAAATATTTTTTATTTCAGAAATATCATCAGCCAAATGATTTTAATTAGCAAGACTATAAATAAATTGCAACAAATTAAACCATGTAAGAAAAACTGGATTTCAGCAAGCTGTTCATAATTCAAATCACTCCACCTCTGTTTTGCCAGTTCGATGTTTCTGCTGGAAAGTATTTTATTACTAACTCTGCAAGATGTTGCCAACCAAATTTCTCACCAAACAAATAATAATTTTGATGAAAAAAAATACGAGAGATTGACAAATATTGTGTTTTTTAACCAGCAATTGAAATTAAAAATGTTATTTTTTTAATTTCTTCTCAAATTTATTAGAAAACTATTTCTAATTTTCTTGTCATAAAGCTCCCGTTATGTTGCCCTTATGTGATTTGAAAAGGATCTTGATTAAGAGGAAATTGGACTTGGTAATCTTGCAAAATTGCATTAAAAAAAATCTTTAAATTCTGAAAAAAAAAAAAAAAAAATAGAATAAATAGAAAGAAAAACTGCCTTCAGCTCATTCAAATGAAGTGTCTGGTGAACAATGATAACGTCAAATATTGAAGACTATTTTTGTATTCAAAAACCTGGCAAAAGGAGACAGCGCTCAGCTTCATGTTTACTTTTCTTTGCTGGTATCCTGTTATTTATTGGACAGTCTTGTATGTGTTTCGCAAAGATCATAACAGAATAAAAATAGAAAAACAGCCTTTAATTGTGGTAACCTCTCTGGTCACGTTGAAATATTTCTGGCTCATCACCTCCTTTTATTTTGCTGTGTAAATAATCTTTTTACATATTTGTTTTTAATTACTTTTGTTATAAAACTGTGCTGACGATTGGGTGAAATCATTGCAGGCTTAAGCAAAGAAACATGGGACTTGTAGACATGTGTAACTGACAACTGTTGTATAGAAATGTACATTTTTTGTAAAGATATTTTGATCAAATGGCATGTTTACTGTATGTATTTTTGGTTAAAAGGGTATAACTGTTGTGAGCTTAGAGGACTCATTGTCATTGTAGATAACTATTTGTGTTCTTATCAGTCAATAAAAATGTGTCATATTTACCAAGTCAAACGTTTATTCAGTAAAATAAAGAAAAGAAAAACGTGAAAAAAAAAAACAGCTGCCTGTTCATTTCTCAGTGATTTCAGGTTGTTTTGGCAGCTTTTTGACCACGGCGCTCATGAAGGTGACATTTACTCAACTGGGTTTGATTTTATGTCAAATTATCATCAGTCGTCAGAAAGCTGGACGGCCGGATACTGTGTTGTCATCTCCTGTTAAACTGAAGCCCCCTGTCCAGCTGACAGCCGCTTAATGGTAGCGAGGGGTTTCGAAATGAAGCTCTGAAGATGTGGGTCATGACCTTTGGCTGTATGTGACAACTGGACCTCATGAGTGTGACATCACCCACTGAATATGATTTACTTCCAGCTCCAACCAAATAGTCAATTCAGTCGCAGAGTTTCCATGGTAACCACTCTCCCCAATCAGGAGAGAGCTTGTTGGAAGACCATATCCTTACCAATTGAAAGAGGGCAACAGAAAATCTGTCAAACATTTTGATGTTAAGGAGCAGCAGGCTCTGCCTACTATTGATTGAGGCATCTGATTGGCAAGTTTATAACTTGAATAAGGATTATAAAGAAGACATCAGGGAAAGAACGGTTATTCTGACCAATACAGTGACTGAGTAATAGCTGTTTATTTTTAATAGAAGTCTATGGGATTTTGGCGTCTTGGAGCCAACAGGTTCTACCTGTTTGGAACGACAGGGGGAGGGTTCCCTCAGTCCAGCTCTCAGATACCGTCAATGTTCATGATGGAGCAAGTGTCCACGAGACCTTCTGCAAGTCCAAATGAATGTTAGTTTTGATCTGAAGCTTGATTTTTGTAAAACGGAAACTATAACATGAAACTCTATAAACTTTTAAACTATAAAAGTTTGTCCCCTAAATATGAGTCCAGGTTTTCCAGAACTTACATCTTGAATAACTTGTAATAAAGAAAATTTATCATGAAAAAATGTTTAGGGTTTGCAAGAACATGTTAAAAAGAGATGCCAGAGCAAGAACTGTTGTGAAAATTCAACTGAAACATAAAGATCCACAGACAAATTGTGAAAGTAGAAAAGTACATTTCTTTTCAGTTTTAATATTTTAAGCTCATAAAAAACATGCAGGAAAGGAAAGAAAATCTGACAAATTAAAATCTACTGAACATTATAATAGAGTCCAGTGACACAGCTGTGACATCACTGATAAGAGCTGATGGACGTGACAAACATGCGTCTAATGTTTCAAGAGCGATAAAGACAAACTGTAAAATTATACGGAAAATTTCCATTAAAATGAATCTATTTTTCCGATGCCTTCGGACATGAGTTGTCAGGAAATGGGAACATTGGAAGGCTGGATGTAATTTGAACTTGGCATCCAGATTCTGTGCATCACTGATAAAGACAATCATATAAAGTGTCAGCATCAGCTGAACCATATTGATTACCTGACAGACTCAGGTGTACCCTTGCTGCTCTTCAGACGGTAAAAATCTCTGCCATTTTTTCAGTACGTGTTGTTTTCGTCAACTGCTAGAAATAAAAACACTCAACATCTATAAGGTGGATATAACAGTATTTTAGCATGCTGTGGGTTTCATGAACAGAACAGGTAAGCTCACTGTTAAGATGGAAGTTGAATGTCTTGGAAATCTCTTGGAGTCACTTCCTTCCATGACTGTTACAGTTCAGGCTCAAGATCCCACAGGAGAGCTCTCTCAGAGCTGCTTGTCAGTCACAGTCATGCTGGAGAACCCTTAATCCATGCATATGAGACCTAAATGTACGTTTCAGGGTTCAGTGGAGCTTTCCAAACTCATTAAACTTGCTCTTTTTCCACTGGAGTGGCGCTTCAGATTACTAACTTCATCAGTGTAAGGCTGATTATGAGCTTCACACATTTCACTTTTTTGACACTTTCAGCTGGGTAGTGTAGAAAATGGATATGGAACTTTTTAAGATTACATTCATTAATCACCTTTGCATTGTATCCACTGCTGGATTTTATTTTTAAATCCATGATGAAATTGTTGCACCACTAAAGTTAGGTTGCAGGTATGAGTGGCTAATCTAGTGATAGAGCGTGCAAAGGAAGGCATGATGGGAAATGAGCACAGACTAACCCCAAATATACAGCGGTCCGTCTGTGGTGCATCTCGGTTGTGTTGCATGGGGAGTTCGTCTCACAACCTTCCTTTGTTTTTTATCTTATTATCTACATTGTGTCTCCAGTCAGTCACCCCACCCCCACCACCACGTAGACATTTGTTATAATCGGATATATTTTTTGGGGCTCATGTACACAGTTTAATTCTAATCTTATCTTTGATGATGTACATGCAACTTATGTCCTAAAAAACACTTTGTTTCTTTTTTTTTTTTAGCTAAAGATCACAGAATGCTTTAAAAATAGATCAAAAGGTGATAAGGGTGGGACTATCAATCTTTATGCCATAAAGTAGAGAAGAATCGAGAGCAAAACTCCACCAAGCAGAGCTCTTTTCCTTGTAAGAGGTTGGGATGTGTCACTTCCACTCTGTTACTGTAGATGGGTGATGGGCTTCAGTAGATGGCTGATTTAAAGCCCTCCATTTATGCACAGTAAAAGGTAATGCAGGAAGGTTAATTAGGGCCAAGTTTGGTGCCACACACAATTAGCCCGCCGAATGAAGTCTGCATCTCCAGTGGATGGCATGACAGCACACAGCTGTTCCCTTAAAACTCCACAAAAAGAAACCATTCTCTGTCTGATTAATGAACTGAACTTTATTCATTTATGAAGCCGTGTCTACAGACTGAGGTGTGGAAAAAAGGACAACAACGGAGCCCTCAGGATGAAACCTTCTGCTCCTTTTTAATTTCAAGCTCTTGAAAGCTCTTGGGTTTTGCAAAATTACATTTTGCACATTTGCATTTTTTTCAGTCTCAAGGCCTTCGTAGAAAGGTTTTTACAAAATTTAAATCAATCTAATCCAGCTTCCAGCTGTCAGCTTTCCTGTTTCCAGCTGCTAGTGGACACTTTCTTCTCTTGTTTGGAGACAAATGATCAGATCGCTTCAGCTTTCACTTTGCATGTCGAGACAGACTATCCACACAAACAGCTATATTTACATTGCTGTGATGAAAAACAAACTGAAGCAAAGCCAGCTGAACAATATGTTGGGAAGCATCAAAAAGCCGCATTTGTGTGGCAGCTGCTTCCTCCTCTCAACTGTATGGTTTTCGTTTTATCTAAACCCCCTTTTCTCTGACAAAACTGAGCAAATATTTGTACAGGAAAAGCTTGAAAAGCCCCCACCAGAATGTCATTGGGAAGGAAAGTTCAGAAAGCATTTGCTCTATTGCAAATATTTGTCTGTCTGGCTCACTGCACAAACCGTTAATTAACATTTATATTATATTAGCTCAGAAGAATGAAGTGTTGCAGAGTCATCGGGTTCAGGGAAAAAATCCTCCTTATTCATGGTTGATTTCCATCTTTCCAGCTATTTTGGATTAAACTTTTTTAATCACTACAAAGTGAAAACATTGGCTTACATTCTTCTTCTCAGTATAAGAATATCGATATGTTGCAGTACATATTTCTGATTTCTTTTATGGCACAGCCTGAATCATATTGATCCAGAAGAAAAAGAAGAGTCATCAACTCTCACTGCATGAGACAGGAATGTCATCCGCTTTGTTCCATCGATTCTATTCTGAATAATTTGAAACTGAAAACAGGATCCAGTGATGAATGCTCAAGATGGTAAATATGGTGGAACTCCTGTTCACACAGAGAGTCGGAGGGGTTGGAGAGATTACCTCAACGCATAAGACAAACAAAAAAAAAACATTTTTTCTGGTTGCTTGTGAGGACCCACTCATTCTCATTGATTGGGAGGGGCTGGTGCTTAAGAGCATGGTTTTAGAGGGACCCTTAGAGATGCAAGAATAGATCAAAATTCTGCTTTAGGGTTGTTTTTCCTGCTTAATTAACATTATAATACACTCAAAAGTTTATTTTGCATGTTATGGGTCCTTTAACATAATTTTCCAAATAAAACTCATTTGGTTTTACAGTTTTGTGAACTCAAGGCATAACGTAAAAAAAGAATAAACAAATAAAGTCATAGGTTTTCAAATTGGCAAAACAATAAAGAATAAAGAAAATGAATCACATCTCTGAGCTAGAAATAAAGTGGAGCGTTTTCTATTATCTGTGCAGCTGTTCCTGCCGCTTCTACGCTAATGACATTGAATCAATGAAACTGTTAAATCTAAAGAGGTTCTCCGTCACACAGAGACCCGGAGAACCTGTTTCCTGCAGAAGGAGAGACTTTTATTGATTTTTGTGAATTTCCAAAGGAAAACAGTGAGAATGTATCCTTTTGGATGAGACAGATGGGAAAGTCATTTAGTGATTGCATGACTTCCCTCGTTGTGTGGTGATGTAAAGCCTGAAGAAGACCATGTGAACACTTCTGAGGCCTGCAGGTCATGTTCTCAGTGCTGATTGTACTACATCTGACTCTCTATGGAAGCAGATGCCCATGAAAGCAGGTTATTAGCACAGTGGTTACATCCTTTCACAGTGTGGTCAGAATTGTTTCATTACCATAAAAAACAGTTTGTCCACATAAACCCTTAAAAAGCCACATTGTGCACAGCTCTAAAAAGAGCTACATGTTTCCAATGTCACAACTTTGATTCACAATAAAGAAAAACCTTTATAAGATAAAAACTTTTTAAAGTTTGACGTCTCAGATCAGTATTTACCAGTTAATTTCATTGTTATTTTTCCCAGTGTAAACACACTTATCCACATTTACAGTGCTCAGCATAAATGAGTACACCCTCTTTAAAAAAGTATTAATTTAACCTGCAGTGCGATGAAGAAAAGTAGCATTTCCAAACTTTCCACAAGGATGAGTTTTATTGAACACTTATTTAAGTAAAAAACATGACATGAAGGTGAAAAATGTAACTTAGATCACAAAATCCTCAGTTTTACTCAAATTGGCTGCATCCAAAACTACTACATCTAGTGTTTTATATGAGCACCGTGATTTTTAAGGACAGAACCAAGTCTTCTAAGAATGGAATGAACTAGTTGGTGACGTATTGCAGTATCTATCTTTTTCCATCCTTCCAAAATAACCTGTTTTAGGGTTTGGATGCTGGATGGAGAGTGATGCTCAACTTGCTGATTCAGAATTCCCCACAGATGTTCAATTGGATTCAGATCAGGAGACAAACTTGGCCATTCAATCACCTTCACCCTGTTCTACTTTAGAAATGCAACAGCAGCTTTCAGTGTGTTTTGCATCATGTACCATGCATTTTTCTTTGAAATTCTCAGCCTTGTGATGCCATACAGTTTTAAAACCATTAATTCTAAAAACGGTGATCTTTGTACTCATTTTTGCAATATAGCTTTGAATAATTAGTTGGGGAAATTATTTTGTGTGTTCAAATTAACAAATATTGATTGTTGTGGTGAAACACATTAAAAAACACCAACAGCAGTAATACGTTGACTATGACAAATTCAGGTCACTGATTTGTAGTTTTTTTGTGCTTTTTTTATTAAGCAGATCCTGGATTATCTTGTCGATCTAAACTTTCAGCAGACTCAACTTTATATATGGACCAGATGAACCCATATTCTGAATTTTTTAGAAGATACTCGTCAGAATCCAAATGGCCTCATCTGTTGTTTCTTTACAAGACACATAGGTGGAGCTCTGACAAATAAATGGATGCAGTTCTACATTAAATCTGACAGAAAAACTGTAAACCCAAACACACATGTCTGGGCATTTCCCACAATACGGGAAAAGAAAACTTTTGTTTGAGAAATCTTCAAAACAATTCTCACATACCACCAGGTTAAGTCTACAACCACAATTGAATATTTGTTGATCTTTGACCACGGGAAGAGGCTGGCATCTTCTAATTTTCACAAAAATCCATTCTATTACCCTCTACAAACTCAAACCCCTCCAAGGGAATTCGATCAATCGCCTCCTAACTCCTTGAGCATCATTGAGAAGTTTCTTGAGAGAAAATGTAGGTTTTAAAGTTTGTAGATTTAAATCATTAGCGTGGCCAAGCCTGTAAAAGTGGCATTCCCTTTTTGCTCACAAATCTTTCCTGCAATATTGTGAATATTTTATGCTTTAATCCTTAACTCAAGCTGAACAACAAAATGTGACATAAGATATATACATATTAGGAATGTGGGCGTGGTTCCAAAAAAAAAAAAACCTCTGTTTCCAAGAAAATCCAAAAAATTACTTTAGCAGATTCATCTAGAAATTATATAAACCTGTTCATCACCTCCAGGCGAAAAAAACGTACAATGGTTGCAATGGAGATAAAGTCAACAGAAAAGCCCCCATTTTGAAAGAATTGTCTTTTTATAAATATTAGGCTGATCAGCCAATGAGGCCAGGTCAAAAGAGGCCGGCGAGGATGGGGGTGGGTAGCACTAGCTACCTGCTTTAATTTTGCTGCTTTAATTTTCTACATTTCCGATTGAGCATCTTGATCCCAGATTCAATTCTGCAAATATTTCAGCAAATTAAAAATGTTTTATTTTGACAAGAAGCCAAAATCAACAGCAATCTTAATCTAATTTAGCAATCTTATTCTTTTAAGAAGCAAGTTGTGTTTTTTTTGGTTTGTTTTTTAAATGAAAAAGCTGAATAAGGTGCAATAAAAAGAGGTGTAGGAGGAAGGAAAGAAAGCCAGAGTGACTAAGGAATGTACATCAAAGTTTCTTGGCACCAGCAGTGTTTTTTGGTCTCACTTGAGGACGAAAATAACTTCTAAATTCAAAAAGATGTCAAAGAAATTAGCCAAAATATACATTATGCATTTTAATGCATAATGCAGAAGCCATCGCTCTGTGCCAGTTCTAAAGTCTCTGATCATACAGTAGTAATCTTGCAGCCTTGTCTCCTTTTTTTACAGTTCAGGGAAAAAATGTTCGTCATGCTTTTCCCGACTTCTTATGGATGACAAGGGGAGAGAATAAAACGAATTTTCCTTAATCCATTCCAGCCACAATTCCAAAGCCAAATTGGCTATTGATCTTCATCTCTTTGTCTATTAAGGGAGAGCCTTGAATGCTAAAATTGGTCACCACTGTGACGGTAGCCCATATCTCAATGCTGATTGATTCTGTGAGAGCTGCGGCTGACAGAGCCAGACCAGGATTTATAGGAGAAGGGATGAGGATGATTGTATGAGGTTACGGTCAGCCTGGCACTTGGGTGCACATGATCAGCAGAGCAGCAACACTGCACTCCTGCTTTTTCGGCCCAGTCTTTCCATTTCCCTTTGTGTTCTGGCCAACAGCTGAAGGAAAACGGATACAGAGAGTGCGGCTTTTGCTTTCACCCTTTTGGACAGGCCTAGTGCAATCAAAGATGGCCAAAAGGAATCACCGGGCAGTCGCCTAGGGAAAAGGAATCATTACACTGTTGTGATTTCCCTGTAAAATTTTCAAGAATAAGAAAAAAAGATATATTTTTTTTCTTTTTAGTCTCTTTTTACGGATTTGAAGAAGACTGTATGCACTGTTGCTTTTTGCCCTGACTTTAACTACAACAAACAACTAGTCTAACATTTGTTTGCATAAATTCCTACAGGTGTGGGATCAGAGATTTCTGCATAATGATACTTTCGAATTCATTTTCATCCTATTGCTCATTTAATCTCTTAACTGTCTTTACCTCTAACCCACTATTATATATTTCAGGCGGGCTTTTTTTATAGCTTTAAATTAAACTTTTTTGGATCAATTTAAAATCAAATGGCAATTGTCAAACAATATTTTAACATCAAAGTCTCTGTATACACTTTTCTTCTTTAAGGTTTAAACTTTCAAAGAATTTCTTTTTATTCTTTTGCTTTTTTCAGTGTTTTTTAATTTCTGTTCTGAAGTTAAGCCTCCATCCAGGCTCCCAGCTTTTCATCTTCACACCAGGTTTCACTTTCTAATCACCACAGCTGCTTCTGTTTCACTGATCGCCTCCTCGCTGCAAATGGAAGTCCTTGGTTACTGGTTTTCTCTGCCACAACCTCAAATTTCATTTCTCCTGCTTTAATGTTTATTTTTTGGCTCAGTTTGTCATGAAGCTACTTTAAAAAAAAAAAACGTTTCCATCTTTACTGACTTCATGAAGTATAATTAATTACATCATATGGTCCTGATGTCCTCAAACTTAGGAGAAAGTTGTACCTAATATTCTCCAAAACTGAGCTATATTCACATTCTATACGCAGAGACAAACTGTGCATAAACTAATCTTAGCCATTGCTGGTTTTTCTGTTGGGACTACTGTTGAAGGTTCCATTAAAATTAATTAATATTTATTTTCTCAGGTAGTTTAATTCTGAGACTCTGGGAGTGGTTCTTAAGGAAGCCATGGGCTCAAAGTTCTGAAAAATTGTGAATTTTGGTGAAAAAAAAAAAAATCTAAACCTGGGACAGACTGTCGACCTGTCCGGGGTGTATCCTGCTTTCGCCCACAAGTGGCCTGGTTAGGCTCCAGTAGCCCCTGACTCCGAAAGGGACCAAATGGATTTAGAAAATGGATGGATGAAAATAATCTAAACTACATCCCATTTGTGCACACAGAGCCTCAGGAGGATAATATGAGGTATCAAATGAATGTTTTATTTGCAAGTACTCTAGTTGCTGTCATGGTGCTCCCAGATTCCGGTTGCCTGATTGGACTCAGCCGCCTGCTATCCTACCAACATCTACGGACCACTATTTAAGACGGACTACCTCCAGTATTCACTGCCAGTTCGTTACCTTCTCCGGTGCAGTACTCGGCCACTCCTCAGTTTAAACTTAGCTATCGTGTCTTTTTTTTCCCTGCCACTCACCACCACTCACGAACATGTTTCATGAAGTAAGAAGTTAAACTAACTCGAAATTCCCTCTATTTTACGAGTAAGAAAACAAGAGAGTTACCGATCTGATTAAGCAGTTTATTAACATGAGTAAAGACAAAATCAGAGCTCTAAGAGACATAGCATGAAAGCATCAGCAGCTTCACACAGGAGATCTGGCTCTGCTTCTGTAAACACAAGCTAATACACACCAGGAGTGTTTCCTGAATGCTCACAAACAATCAGTTAATACAAAAAATGCAACTTTCTCAAGATCTTGGTTAGTAAAAAATATTAACCTGCAAAGTTCCCACTTTCTTTTCACACTGCAAAACAACCCTTCCCTTGCATACTTCCCACAGCCTTGTTTCAAACAAAAAACACAATTTGAGATTAAATAAACATCGTGAATAAAATGAAAATGATGAAATAACTGAGTGTTATGAGTGGTCCAAACAGGCGTATCGGGTAAATCAAATAAATCAGCCAACTACTCCTGTTTGGACCACTCATAACAATGGTGTCAGAAGTGGGATTGAGACGGTATGTTTAAGGGGGTTTATGCAAACATTTTGGCTCCATGAGAAGGGGGAGACGTGGCAGAGGTCGTGGAACAGGGACATCATCTTCAGCACGGATGGAGGAAAGTGAAGACGTTTCGCCTTTGCCACTGCCGCTTGAAGGGACAGTCATGGCCGGTGACACACATGATCCTGTGGTGCGACCAAAGCAACGTACAGCAAGTGGTGTGAGTGGAGAACCTTTTGACTCTGACATTCTCGCAGAAATTAAGGAGTTTATGCACCACACCAGGAACACAGAGGAACTGCTTTTTGCACATATTAATGAACTGAGAAAAAGTTCTCCTAGACTGAAACATGAACCCTGTGATGACCATGGTAATCCTGTCCGGAGTGATTTACCCCCTGCAGCCACAGGTGCCTCACAGTCAGCTGCTCGCCAGAGGTCTTCTCCATCCTCAGCAGGACCTATGCATGGTGTTCATGGCAGCGGTTTTGCAGCATCACGGTACCAGCAGGAGAGACGGTACGTGAGACATACAACAGGATTAAAGGTCTCTACAAGCGGTGGATGCGCCAAGAGAGCCGCAGCAAAGAGGACATGGGTGAGACAATAATCTTGGAACAGTATCTACGTGTACTGCCTCCAGATGTTCGAACTTGGATTAAGGAACATAACCCAACATCAGGAGAAGTGGCTGCTGACCTGGCTGAATGCTACTTTGCTGCTCATCGGGACCGTACCAGGCAAAAGGGGTTTGCTCCAAGACCAAGGTATGGGGAAGACATGCCTCATGGTGGGACTGGTGTGGTTAATTGGAGCAGTAAGAAGTCATTGATGCACTCCAACAGCAAGCACAACTTTGTTTGTTATTATTGTCAACAACCAGGACACAAGGCTGCCTTGTGCCCTCTACGAAAACCAAAGTCAGTTGAGTTGTGTGTTATGTCTCCTATTGATGATACCAGTGTGAACTGTAAGGAAATGTTACACAAACATGTGGTTGATGTTGCGGTCAATGGTTTGAATAGAAAGGCATTAATTGACACTGGTAGTTCCCAAACCTTGTTGAAATCTTCTCTACTTAACAACGAATTGCTAAACTACGATCAAAGTGTTATTATTGCTTGTGTACATGGGTGCCAGAAAAAGTATCCAACTGCAGATGTAATTCTTGAGATAGAAGGTGAGGGCGTACATGTTAACAGTTGGAGTTCTTGATTGTTTGGCATATGATGTGATATTGGGAGAGGATTTACCAATTCTGGACAACCTGATCAGTCAGACTTCTGAAGCACACACTTGTGCTGTGGTAACACGTTCAATGGCAAAGGGTTTAGAACCTCTACCCCAAGTGGATGATGATCTGTTTGAAGGGAAGCATAAAATTAGGAAAACTAAACACCAAAAACGTCATGAAAAAAAACAAATGGGAGGAAAAGACGAATAAGCATAACCTTGTTATTTCAGGGATGCCGTTTGAGTCACAATGGCAGATCCCAAGCAACTTTGAAGAAAGTCAGCACAACGATTCATCTCTTAAACCATTGTTTGATAGATGTGTGGTGGATGAAAATAAGAAAACTGACGCGCAGAGTTTCTTGCACGATCCGTTTGTAATGATAAACAACCTTTTGTACATGGCAGACGCTGAGAAACCTAGACTGGTGGTTCCCAAGTTACATCGAGAAAGGATTTTGAATTTAGGACACACCATACCATGGGCAGGACATTTAGGACAAGCTAAAACCTATTATTGCATAGCTCAACATTTTTATTGGCCGGGGCTACATAGAGATGTGGCAGAGTATTGTAAAACATGTCATGAATGTCAAATGATATCCCCAAAGAAGGTTTCAGATAGGGCTTGCTTGCAAACATTGCCTATCATGGATATACCTTATGACCGAATCGCAATGGATGTTATTGGTCCCTTACCAAAAAGCAATGGCGGACACAAATATACATTGGTTGTTTGTGATTATGCGACAAGATATCCTGATGTCTATCCGTTGCGCTCCATTAAGGTTAAACACATTGTCCGATGTTTAGTGGACCTTTTTTCCAGAGTTGGCATACCCAAAGAAATCTTAACAGATCAGGGAACTAATTTCATGTCACATTTGATAAAGGCACTTTACTCCCAACTTGGGGTGAAAGGGAATAGAACTAGCCCATATCACCCTGAAACTGACGGCCTGGTCGAAAGATTCAATGGTACTTTAAAACAAATGTTAAGAAAATTTGTTCATAAAACAGGGAAAGACTGGGATAAATGGTTACCTTTTCTTTTGTTTGCTTATAGAGAAGTGCCACAAGCTTCCACTGGGTTTTCTCCATTTGAATTGCTCTATGGCAGACCAGTTCGAGGTCCATTGGACATGCTGAAGGAGAACTGGGGGGCTGGTCAGGCTGGATCAACAACCACTGTAATCTCTTACATTCTTCAAATGAGAGACAAGTTGGAAACTTTCCGAGAAGAAGCTAAAGCACATCTTCAGGAAGCTCAGCATAAACAGAAGGTATGGTATGACAAACGTGCTCGTGAGAGAGAGCAACAGATTGGACAGAAAGTCTTGTTGTTGCTGCCGACTGGACCAAGTAAGCTGCTCGCCAAATGGCAGGGTCCCTACACTGTATTAAGAAAAGTGGGCCAAGTGACATATGAGATTCTTTGTCCTGATAAATATAAAACCAAGCAAGTGTACCATGTGAACCTTCTGAAGCCATATAAAGAAAGGGGTGTTCCTGAAGCCACTGAAAAGCGTGTCTTGATGGTCAGAGATGTGCAACTTGATGAAATGGATGTCTTGGAAGCTGAAATGAGTCCCTCACGTGATCCAGCTGTGTCTGAGATGCCACCAGAACATCTGACACCAGACCAGTGGCACCAGCTTCGTGAGCTGAAAACATCTTTCACGTCATTATTCTCAGAAGTCCCAGGCAGAACTAATCTAATCAAACATAAGATTGTTTTAAAAGACCCAAAGCCTGTTTGTCTGAAGCCTTACAGAGTTCCAGAAAGAATGAAGGAAGCGTTGAAAAAGGAAGTGAAGAAGATGCTGGAAATGCGAGTGATTGAACCATCAACGAGTGAGTGGTCAAACCCCATAGTACTAGTCCCAAAGAAGAACTCAACTCAGCCTCGATTTTGTTCTGACATGAGGAAGTTGAATAATCAGTCATGTTTTGATTCGTATCCCATGCCGCGCATTGATGAGCTTCTGGAACAATTGGGAACAGCCAAGTACATCACAACATTAGACTTGTGTAAAGGTTATTGGCAGGTTCCGCTTGACTCCTCATGCAAAAAGTACACAGCATTTCAGATTCCAGGAATGGGACTTTTCCAATACACAGTCATGCCGTTTGGTCTTCATGGAGCTCCTGCAACCTTTCAAAGGCTAATGGACATTGTTTTGAAAGACTGCTCCACTTTTGCATCTGCTTATCTGGATGATGTGGTGATTCACAGTGAAACTTGGGAAGATCACTTGAGACATTTGAAAGCTGTTCTAACAGAGATTCAAGAAGCTGGTCTGACTGTGAATGTAAACAAATGTGCATGGGCACAAGAAGAAGTGAAGTATCTTGGATACTTGGTCGGTCACGGAGAAATCAAACCACAAGTAGAAAAGAAAAAAGCTGTTCAGGAAATACCAAGACCTAAAAACAAAAAGCAAGTGAGATCATTTCTTGGATTAGTGGGGTGGTATCGGAGATTGATTCCCCATTTTTCGACAATCGCATCTCCCCTCACGGAACTTACAAAAAACTCAACTTCAAAGATCATGTGGAGTAGGGACTGTGAAAATGCCTTTTTGTCATTGAAGATGGCACTGTCTCAAAGTCCTGTGTTGCAGAGTCCTGACTTCACAAAGAAGTTTGTTGTGCAGGTCGATGCCTCTGGTGTTGGCTTGGGAGCAGTACTAGCCCAAGGAGAGCCTGGAGAGGAGAGGCCGATCCTGTTTCTCAGTAAGAAGTTGTTTGACAGAGAAAAGAGATACTCCACAATAGAGAAGGAGGCATTGGCTATTAAGTGGTCTATTGACTCCTTGAGATATTACCTGCTGGGAAGGGAGTTCACTCTTCAAACAGATCACAGGCCACTAAAATGGATGCAGTCGAAACAATATCAGAATGCCAGAATACTCCGTTGGTGCCTAGCCCTCCAGCCATACCAGTTCACCATTCGGTATTGTCCAGGTAAGAGAAACCTGATTGCAGATTATTTTTCACGTTTACCTGATTGTAATCCAGAAGAGGAGGGTGTGAGAAAAATGTGATGAGGATGCAAAATGTTTTGCATTTTGGTTGTATTTATTTCTTTTTATGACTGCTTGAGTTTCCATGCTTAAATTTAAAGGAATTATTTTGCTGTTCTGGAATGTTCTTTTTCTTCACATATGTGTATTTCCTGTTTTGTTTCTGAGTAAATGACTCCTCATCATTTGCAGGTGTTCTTGCCAAATGCTCTTTCTGATTGGCTGTAGAAATGTTTGCAGGAAGTGTTCCTGATTATATAAGGAAGTTCTGAGAATGGGTCAAAGGGCCTTCCTCTAATCTCTGCATTGCCCAATAAAGAATGGCATTTTTCAGCAAACAGGAGTAGTTGGCTGATTTATTTGATTTACCCGATACGCCTGTTTGGACCACTCATAACACTGAGTTTTAATTTAGCATTGCATTGCAAAACATTATAAAAAGCTTATATGAAAATCTGGGCCTTAATACTCCACAACGGTATGTGATGTCATCAATCCATTTCAAGCTTTTGTCACACTGGCTGTTTGAGTTTCCTTCTTTTTGGATCATTTGGGCCATTTTTTAATTTTGGCCAGAAAAAAATCCATCCATTCAAAATTTGATGTTCCTGTTTTGTAGAATTTGCAGTAAATCTGTGGTACCAATTCCTAGCACACCTTTATTGGGTTCCAAGTTCACCAGAAACACGCCACATTCTGTTCTCATCATGTTTGCTGGCTTGTTGTTAAAAGTGTCCTGTGCATGAAGGTGAAATACATACAAGAATTTAGGTTTGGACAATGGTTTCAAACAGAGCAATGTCAAGTTAGCTACCAAGGTTATATCCACTTTGGAAACTATTAAAAAGATTCTCCAAAATCCAATCTGTCCGTTTCCTTCACCTGCTTCATTGAGTTCAGGGTCGTGAGGTGGAATTGGTGTCTTTTTGAGCTGTCACTGAGTGAGAGGCAACATCCACCTCGGTCAAGGCAGTCTTTATTCTCCAGAGGGTGTTTTTAGGTTTCTGAAGGGACAAAATCCCCAACACAAACACATGCAGCTGTATTTGGAGCACCTGGCTATGGATTATGAAATTAAGTGGGATGTTAAAATTTGCAGGGTGTTGCTACACCCGAGAGGCAGATCAGAGAAGAAAACCCGGCAATCGGCTTCTTATTTTCACTCAAACTAATGCTACATTTGCAGCAACTCATGAGACCTGGAAAAAATTACTCTAGCTCATACTTTACTTACATTTTTAATAGGAACTGAGTAAGTACTACTAAATTGTTTAGGACTAGGACTTTTACCTTCACCTTAAATACGTATCAATGTGAATTCAGCTTTTATTTTCTGAAGAAAACTTTAAAAAAGTCAATCATTTCAAAATTCTCGTGGAGCATATAAAGCTCTAATAATCTAGATCCTATAATGATGATAAAAATCTATTATCTCTCAACCATCAAACTGGAGCTTTTGCTTTTAAGAAGCTGGCTTACTTAAAACTCCCAAAGTGAGCAGAAACAATGTCAAATGTTTCCCCTCTGCAAAAGCTTTGAAAGCTGCTGTTTGCTCATATTAAATCCTTTTAACTAGCCTTTTTTATTTTGAACAAAAAATAAGTAACTTCTTTGAAAAATCGTTTATGTTTAACTTTTCAAATTGAAAGAAATAAAGCCTGCAGGCATTACTCGCCAGCACCCTGGTCAGGGCTGGTGACCCCAGACAAACCAAATAAACTGTAAAAAAAACAAAATGTAAACTGTTATGTTCCTGTGACAACAGTGGCTCATATTATTCAGAAGTTCAAGACCCACGGGACAGTAGCCAACCTCTCTGGACGTGGCCGCAAGAGGAAAATTGATGACAAATTGAAGAGACGGATCGTTCGAATTGTACCCAAAGAGCCCAGAACAACCTCCAAAGAAATTAAAGGGGAACTCCAAGGCCAAGGTACATCAGTGTCAGATCGCATCATTCGTCGTTGTTTGAGCCAAAGTGGACTTCATGGGAGACGACCAAGGAGGACACCACTGCTGACAATCAATCATAAAAAAGCCAGACTGGAATTTGCAAAAATGCATGTTGACAAGCCCCAAAGCTTCTGGGAGAATGTCCTTTGGACAGATGAGACCAAACTGGAGCTTTTTGGTAAGGCACATCAACTCTATGTTCATAGACTCAAAAACCAAGCATACGAAGAAAAGAACACTGTCCCTACGGTGAAACATGGAGGAGGCTCAGTCATGTTTTGGGGCTGCTTTGCTGCATCTGGCACAGGGTGTCTTAATGTGTTCAAGGTCCAATGAAATCTGTAGACTATCAAGGCATTCTGGAGAGAAATGTGCTGCCTTGGTCTCAGTCGCAGGTCATGGGTCTTCCAACAGGACAACGATCCAAAACACACAGCCAAAAACACCCAAGAATGGCTGAGAGAAAAGAGTTGGACTATTCTAAAGTGGCCTTCCATGAGTCCAGATCTGAATCCCATTGAACATCTGTGGAAGGAGCTGAAACATGCCATTTGGAGAAGACACCCATCAAACCTGAGACAACTGGAGCAGTTTGCTCATGAGGAGTGGGCCAAAATACCTGTTGACAGCTGCAGAACGCTCATTGACAAATACAGAAATCGCTTCATTGCAGTGATTGCCTCAAAAGGTTGTGCAACAAAATATTAAGTTATGAGTACCATCATTTTTGTCCAGGCCTGTTTCATTAGTTTGTTTTTTTAAATAATTATGTTAATCAGCAATTCAAAAGTGATGGCTGATTTTGATTATTTAATTTTCAATAAATTTTTATTTATTGTTACTTTTGTAAGTTTCAAGTGATTTTCAGTGAGAATTGTGGGTTTTTCCTTCTTTAACTGAGGGGTACCAACAATTTTGTCCACATGTGTAAAACGAAGGTCAGAGCTGATAAAACAAAACATTTTTAGAGCAAATATCATGTTCCAGAGGTTAGCTCTTAATACAATGCATGTTTTCATGCAGAAAATGCTGCTCAAACTGTTTTATTTGATTGTTTTTCTGATAATTAAAGCTAACTTTCATGTACTGAATCTTTAGAAAAACCCAGACTTATTAGAAGAAGATTTGTCATGCTCTAGTCTCTGAAGTAAGATGCTGTGTTCTATAGTGTCAAAAGCTGCACTAAGATCTAACAGGACCAGAATAGAGATTAGTCCCTTTTTTGAGGCCAGTAGCAAGTCATTAGTGACTCTAACTAGTGCAGTTTCAGTGTTATAGTGAGGTCTGAACCCTGACTGAAAATCTTCAAAGTGGCTATGGTCCTGTAGGTGGCGGTATAGCTGCTTAACTACAACTCTTTCAAAGATCTTTGAAATAATGGGGAGATTTGATATTGGTCTATAGTTGGCCAGAAATCGAGGATCTAAATTAATCTTTTTCAGAAGAGGATTAATAACTGCATATTTAAAAGACTGTGGCACATAACCTTTTTCTAAAGACGTATTTATTATAGGTAAAATTGATTCATTAATAAGGCGGAATGTTTCTTTAAAAAGCTTAGTGGGAATTGGGTCTAAAAGACAAGTTGAGGTTTTGGAGGATGTAATAACTGATGTTAATTCTGCTAGATCTACAGCAGTGAAGCAACCTAATGTTACAGAATTTTCTATAGATGCCTTCGTTTCTACAGCTTCAGCCTGCTGTGGGCTGATAGTAGAGATAACTGTGTTTAACTTGTGTCTAATATTTAAGATTTTACTATCAAAAAATGTAAGAAATTCTTCAGAGCTGAGGCCCAAGCAATTTGCAGCGATGTCAGCTACATTTATAAACATGGACCAAGGAGTCTAATAGTTTGAGTAAATCTTAGTCTGTGTGTGGATTCGAATAATACTGCTATGCATTTTGTTTCCAACATAATGGCATTATGGAAAAGTTTGAAATGCCGTTCATCTGTTACACTTTAAACAAAAAAGCATTAATACCACAACCTGGGTCTTAATTTTGTAAAGATCAGAGTTTTTTCTTTTTAAAATAACCCTAACCCTAACCCTAGGACCAGAATTGAGCATTTTCAGGTCATTTTCCTGTATTTACTAAGCTGTTTCTCATTGTTTACATACCAGTCCAATATGGCGTCTCTCTTTACAATCATTACAATGGCATCAGGCCAGCGTGCCTTCTCTAGCAGTATATGACTCATTGGACTCAACATTTAATACAAGTTGGTTCTTGCAAGATCTTGTTGTTGTTTTGGTGCGGGGTAGAACTGCTCAAAGACGCTCAGTGTGTGGCGCTGCCACCGAGCAGTCGGGGGTTTAAATGGAAAACAAAAGAAAGATGCTGAAGGACGCTCAGAAATAATAAATTCAACATTATCTTGTCAGCATTTTAAATCAATAAAAGTATCGCCTAATGAAATATTGCAATGTATTGCCAAAACAAATTTTCCCCACACTCCAAGTAAGAACTCCCAGAACTACCGGCTGTATTTATGTTTCTTTTACAAATTCAAAGAAGACAGTTTCAATCATTTTAGGCATTCGTCATAAACTCAAAAATTGCAAACCTCCAGAAAAGTTTAAGTCATGGAGGAGAACTTCCACCTCTCTGTGCCGGTGTAGCAAATGAGCTGTTTCTGAAATGTCAAATGAAGCGTTGCGACCTTTAAAAAGGTTAAGCCTAACAAGGGAAGCCCCACTGTACAAACTCCAAATGTCTGAGAATCAAACCTCACCCGCCGCAAGATTAATGAAAACAGAGCAATGAAGATGTTAGCGTGATCATAAACGAAGTCCGATTAGACTTGATCATTACAATGATATAAATGTCCTCAACCAGTGTATCAATAAATCACATGTTATCCTGGGGGTGGTTCCTAGTTTTGATTATACTTCCATCCCTATTGAGATTTTTTTCAAAGCAGCTGCTTGCTGTTATGTTGGAGACTTCCTGAAAGGATGATGGAGTGAATCTGACAAAGGAGGAGGGACTCAGGAGGTGGCGTGCAGCTGGATGAGAGCGGCCAGAATGCTGCTGGGATTTAATTGCTTCTATTAATGAAGAGATGATTGATCCATGGGAGGAGAGGGAAAAAAAAACCCGCTGGAGTTTCAGATTCTTTGGGAGGAAAAACCAGCTATCAAACACACACAACTTTTTTTTTTGCCACCTTCATCTCAGTTAAAAATTAGGTTCATTTTTTAAAATGTCAAGCTTCTGCTTAATAAATCAGGAAAACATTGACAAAGAAAGGATTTTTATTTTATTTTTTTGTTATTGTTTTTCTTCGTAATCCCTTCAGATATGTGTGGCTTGTCAGATGGATAAATTCCATGGTAACGCACAGAGTAGAAAACCTGCCAACGAAGTCAAACGTTTCAAAAAGGGTGAAATATGTGAACAATGTTAAAGATTTTCTGATTGAAATTCTTTTTACTTTAGAGTTACTTGTATTTTATCTGTAACTTCAGAAATTGCTGTCTGTTGAAATGGCACTGATTTTTTTTTACATCATAACCTTTAGGTAAAGAACATATATATATATATGTATATATATATATATATATATATATATATATATTACAATGAAAGAAAATATTTGCATGATTACTTTAGACCCCAAACAAGGAAGATTTGTATTTTCAACAGTTAAAACCGTAGTCATGTTCACCCCGTACAGCGCATGAACATTTTCTCTCTACTGGTTCACAGAGTGGTTTACATATTTTTGTGTCACCTGGAAGGTGAATCCTCACCCTTCCGAACAAAATCAGTTGCCAGACATTTGTTGGATACACTTCTCAATGAGTAAGAATTTACTTTCAGGCTTTTTTTGGATGAATATCATCTTTCTATCTCCTTCACCTTTCATTGTCCCCACCAATAATAAGAGACCAATAAACAGATGGAGTCTCTATTTGAGCCCCCCAGTAATGGAATTTGATTTGTGTTTCTTCTGTTTCTGGAGCATAAATGTTTTAAAAGTATTCCAAAGTATTCAAAAAAGATATTCTGAGGGTGTATTCAGACTGCAAAAGCTTTTTGGTTGAGACTGAGACCACTTAATTTGGTCGGGATCGAGTCCTGAACCTTGAATTTGGTCTCTATTCTGACTGCAGTCAAACGGACATCTCCTGTTTCGAACCAAAGCTTGTAAACAAAACCACGAGATTAAAGATCTCTTCACTCATTGGCCAGGAATTATGAGGGTGGGGCAAAGCAATGAGAGAAAGAATAATAGAAGTCCTAAGCTTTGCACTCCTTGTTGGGATATTACAGTTATTCAAACTTTAAATTTCAATTGTTTCATATTTTCTTCAACAGCAGAATAAAAACCTCTGAACTTTTGCTTTTATGATGCGTTAAGCTTATCTCTTTAATAGAAACAAATAAAGATTAATCAAATGATACAAAAATTGACAAATTGCAGCAGATCTTAAAATAGACTGACAGCAATGGGAAGAGCTGGTCCACCTGGTCAGCTCTACAGATGGAGACAGGACCCTGTCCCCCAGAAGAGATGATGATGATGATGGTTTAATTAAAACAAAAGAAAAAAAATTGTACTAATTTATTTTCATAAAGTTTTTCATTTAATTTGTATAATTGTTATTTTGTATCACTTTCTATTCATTCCTTTATTGATTTTCATTGTTTTTGTTATTTAATTGGTGTAATTGTTCTTTCTTCCTTTGTTTATTCTGCATTCAAACAAAGTGCCGTACATTAAAATCTCTAAACATTAAAAAGCTAAAACAGTTTGAAGTTAAAGTGACACATTCTGCTTGTTATGTTGTTGGTTTTTCTCTGCCTGTTCTGTGCAGGTCTGTTGTGGCCTTCTCTTGCTCCTCCCACTCACTCACCTGTGTCTCCTGATGGAGGTGTTCACAGCTGCATCCTGTTTAGTTGATTGTGTGTTTGCTTATTTAAAGTCTGTGTGTTTCAGTTCCCTGTTTTGTGTCCTTTAGGTCTGACCCTGTCATTGTATGCTGATGCTTCTCCTCAGTTGTTTGAGTTAGTTGCCCCTTTTTCCCCCCCTCTTGTGAGGTGATCTTTTGTTTGTTAGTAAAACCAACTTACCATAAAGTAGGAAAATATTAAAAAACTACCACAATAAAAAAGGAACACAGATGAAAGTAAGAGCAGATAAACAAAGTCTCAGCAGGGCAGTATCATGTCGTGTCAAAAGTTAAAAACAGCTTTTGAAAGTTTTTTTTAATTTATTTTTTTTTTTAAGGGGAATGTGACCATTCCTGCCAAATACTCAGCTGTAAAGTGTTCCAATACAAATTATTGTATTTTTTTTATTATTCAAAAATGTATGTGCAACTTTGATGTGATCATTTATTTGAAAGTGCAGCTGCAGTTTAAAACCGACTCCTCCAGATGAGCTAAGAAGACGTTTTTGGGTTTTTTTTTTTACAGATTTTTCTCAAAGTTCATATTTTCTCCTAAAAACCTCTGTGCTGGGAGTCTGAGCAGCTTAATGACGTTCTTCTCAAAAATCCGCCATGTTTTCAGGCCGAAACCACTGAGCTGCTTGTTAACCAGGAGGGGTTTCCAGCTTTTTCTGGGAGCTTTTCTGCAGCTTCAGCGAGCTTTCATTTCATTTCATTTATTTATTTATTGAGCACCTTCCACCACCAGCCAAGGAAGCCCAAAGTGCTGTACACAGGGAAACATAGAATTAAAATAATTAAACAAAGAGAATAAAAGCATTAAAAGAATAAAACCATTGTAAAACAATGTAAAACTAAAAAACCAGGACAATAAAAGGGCTAGGTTGATGCTAAAATGCTGTAGTGCAGGAATAACTGCTTTTCCCTGCTCTGAAATTCTGTCACTTTCAGATTTTTCCTGTAAATTCCTGCTGCATTTTCTCTTAAAGAGAAATTGTTTGCAGACTTTAAACAGATCATTGTTTATGTCAAACATGTCCAGCTCCTCTAACTGCAGACATGCGTTAATCCTGAGTGATAGACGGGTCTCCTAAAGCCTTATTAATGCTGTGGGGCCGGTATAAAAACATGTTTGCTATAGAAAAGGCTCACATGAGCTGGTCACCAGCTTTACAGAGGCTCCAGAAACAGGCTTTAAACTGTATTTCTTTCTTCTTTCCTTACAAATGCTCCATCAGGAACTGTTTTTCAGCACACTGACTTATCTGAAGCACAGAGCTGTTGGAGCCTTTCAATCGATAGTTCATTGGAAGGAGAATTTATAGTCAATCTTGTGGACTTTATTGTTTGCAAACACTGCTGGGTTTCATATTTTAGAGGCAGACGTGATCAATGTGAACAGTAACTGCTGCGGAAAAAAATCTCCTACTGGGTAAGAGATTTGTAAAATTAACATTTCACTAGCATTATTAAAGCAAAACGCTCTTATATTTTCATGGATTTAACCAACTTTAATAGAAACTCACTAAAGATTTTCAGGACTGCACAATTTGCATCCTTTCTTTCCCTGTGGAGTTTGAATGATCAGTATTATTCCTTGAGGATTTGGATTTTGGCTGTTTTCCTCTCAGTCCTTGAGATAAATCGGCAACAAGTTCTATATTTTCCCGTCCTTCCATTGCATTAGGAGTTCCCAAAACTCCAGGTGATTTTTGACACTTCAACACAATGACTTCCTGTTTGAAGCAAGTGAAAAAACAAAAATTACTTCCATTTGATATCTTGCCAGGTCAACATTATAAACTCTTTTCAACATATCCTCATGGTAAAATAAAGGTTAAAAAATCCCATAGCTCACATTGTTTTCAGTAAAATACTTTAAAACTGTAAGAAAGATCATTGTAACACATAGGCGTGACCTGCTATTTAATGTAGCCTTCAGTCCGTTGTTTTACTGCACCAGCAAGGAAAACAAACAAATGCAAACATCTTTTACTCCAAAGGCTATAAAACTTTTTTAAAGTCTTCTGGTCTATTTGTAAAGCTTTTCCAGTGGTCTTTTCCCTAAAATTATGCAGTTTTGTAAAGATCAACTTCTGTTGTTTTCTAGGACATAGCTTCTGAAGAAAGGCAGGAAGTCATTAGAAACTCAGCTCTGAGTTGTGGGCATGACCTTTGGTGAGTAAGCCTCTGCTCATTTCCCATTATCCTTGTGTTTACACTCTGTCCCAATAGTTTACAGCCCCTCACACCCTCAACCTAACATTACAACAACAAAAATGGTGAGCAAAATTGGAGCCACCCAGCTGTACAGTTTTGATCCAGATTCCAGCTCAGACAAGGAAAACAAAGACGTTCGTGGATCTATTTATCTACCAGAGGTGCATCAGAATGGGCGGAGCAGGGAGCTTGTGGTCCTGTGGCACTACCTGTAGCACTTTGTACGTTACAACCACAAGCTTTTTCAAACTGATTGATTCACAAAGATTTGAATAAATAAATACTCAGAAATTTAATTTTACTCTTAATTTTCTTTATATATTTACTTCCTCATCAGAAAAAAACATAAATTTCATTGGAGTGGGTCTTTCAATGAGATTCTGGACTGTAAGAAGGTAGCTGTATTTTAATAAATATTTATAAAATATTAAATATTTATTTATTTTACATTTCTTCATTTTGCACACACAGTGCACACGTTGTTGCAACTGTCATGTTTTTTTTTTTTTTTTTGTTTATGCTGGAGAACTGCTTTAACTGAATTAACTAATTATTTTACTTATTTAAGTTTATTGTGTGGCTCCATATTTTCTCTTTTGATTAAAATCTAGTTAAACTGTACTGTTTTCCATTTCAAGTGTCAGATGAGATTGATACAAACTACAGAGACATCTTCGACATCTTCATCCATCATCACTCTGAAAAAGATAGAATAGAATAGAATTCAACTTTATTGTCATTGCACCTGCAGTACAGAACAACGAAAATGCAGTTTGCATCCATTTGTCCTTATAGTAGTGCAACAAGGATTGACAGGTATTAAATTAGTTACAGGTGTGAAATGCATCTGATGGTTTGGATTCAAGAGACAGATTTAGGAGACTGAGTTCAGGAGTCTGACATTTGTGGGGAAGAAGCTGTTCAGGAACCTGGTGGTTTTAGTCTGTGTGCTCCTGTATCGCTTCCCAGAAGGCAGGAGGGTGAAGAGTCTGTGTGCTGGGTGACTGGAGTCTTTAATGATTTTCAGAGCTCTCTTCAGACACCGCTTCCTGTAGATGTCCTCTATGCTGGGAAGTAGTGCTCCTCTGATGCGCTGGGCGGCTTTCACCACCCTCTGCAACGCCTTCCGGTCTGCAGCGGAGCAGCTCCCGCACCAGACTGTGATGCAGCTGGTCAGGATGCTCTCAATGGTGCAGCGGTAGAAGTTCACCAGGATGTCTGAGGACAGGTGGTTCTTCCTCAGAGTCCTCAGGAAGAAGAGGCGCTGGTGAGCCTTCTTGACCAGTTTGGAGCAGCCAGTTGTCCAGGTGAGGTCATCGGAGATGTGGATTCCCAGGAACTTGAAGCTATTCACATGCTCCACCGTCATTCCCTTGATGTGGATGGGAGTGTGCGGGTCAGCATTCCTCCTGTAGTCCACAATGAGCTCCTTGGTCTTCCCCGTGTTGAGCAGCAGGTTGTTGGTGTCGCACCACTCAGCCAGGCGGTCCACCTCCTCCCTGTAGGCGGCCTCGTCACCGTCTTTGATTAGGCCAATCACCGTGGTGTCATCTGCAAACTTAATGATGGTGTTGGAGCTGTCAGCAGGTCTGCAGTCGTGGGTGAGGAGGGAGTAGAGGAAGGGACTCATCACACAGCCTTGCGGTACACCTGTGTTTATAGTGATGATAGATGAGCAGTGATTATGCAGACGGACGTGCTGGGGTCAGCTGGTCAGGAAGTCCAGTAGCCAGTTGCACATGAGGGAACTGATGCCTAGGTCTGTGAGTTTTGTGATGAGTTTTGAGGGAATGACTGTGTTAAATGCTGAACTGAAGTCTATGAACAGCAATCTGGCGTCTGTGTTTTTATTGTCCAGGTGTGTGAGGACAGAGTGCAGCGCTATGGAGACTGCATCCTCTGTGCTCCTGTTTTGACGATATGCAAATTGGTGGGGATCCAGGGTGGGGGGAGACAGGATTTGAGGTGTGCTAGGACCAGCCGCTCGAAGCACTTTGTGATGATGGGGGTGAGGGCTACGGGGCGGTAGTCGTTGAGGCTTGATGGTTTCGAGTTCTTGGGTACCGGTATGATGGAAGTGGATTTGAAGCAGGTCGGTACCACAGCATGAGCCAAGGACAGGTTGAATATGCCCGTCAGTACCTCTGCAAGCTCCCCAGAGCACGCTCTGAGGACACGTCCAGGGATGCTTTGTGGACCACGATCCTGCCCAGCGCCGCTCCTACATCGTCAGGGGAGAGAGTCAGTGGTTGGTGGTCTGGAGTCACGGCTGCCTTGGTTGCAGTTGCTGTATTTCCCCTCTCAAAACAGGCATAAAAGTTGTTAAGCTCGTTGAGGAAGGAGACATCAGGGGAGGTGGGGGAGGGGATGGTTGTCTTGTAGTCTGTGATGATCTGGAGTCCTTGCCACATACGTCGGGGGTTGGAGTTGGTGAAGTGTTTCTCTACCTTCCCTTGTGCTTGGGCTTTTTGATGCCCCTCTTCAGCTCAGCCCTGTCTGTGCTGTAGGCCTGTGCATCTCCTGACCTGTTGCGGGCCTTCAGCAGGAGGCGGACGTCCCGGTTCATCCATGGCTTCTGGTTGGGGTACATGGTGATCTGTTTCTGGGTGGTGACACTGTCTATAGTGGTGGAGATGTGGTCCAGTACAGATGAGGCGTACTGGTCCAAGTCTGCGTGGGTGAACATATTCCAGTCTGTATTTTTGAACTGGTCCTGGAGCATGCTGTCTGTCCCCTCCGGCCACACTTTAATTGTCTTCACAGTGGGTTTCACATGTTGGATGACTGGTGAGTACCGAGGTGTGAGGAACGGGGAGAGATGGTCCGATTGTCCAATGTGGGGGAGGGGTGTTGCTTTGTATGCTCCAGCCAGGTTGGAGTAAACATGGTCCAAAGTCTTTTCCCCTCTGGTGTGGCAGGAGACATGTTGGTGGAATCTGGGGAGGACTGTCTTCAAGTTGGAGTGGTTGAAGTCACCAGCAACAATAAAAGCAGCCTCGGGGTGTTTGGTCTGATGTTTGCTAATGGCTGTATAAAGTTCTTTCATAGCCAGCTTAGCATTAGCATTCCAAAAAGATGGGGAAAAAACCCAAATATGAATAGTTTTCATCTTCCCTGAAACAAAAGACAAGAATGATTTGTCTAAAGAAAGTATTTTCGTGT
This sequence comes from Oryzias celebensis, assembly GCA_014656515.1. Taxonomy (NCBI): domain Eukaryota; kingdom Metazoa; phylum Chordata; class Actinopteri; order Beloniformes; family Adrianichthyidae; genus Oryzias; species Oryzias celebensis. The sequence continues at coordinate 28,046,613 of BNCR01000012.1, read as the reverse complement.
CTTTCTTTCATTCAAATCCGATCTTTATTAAAAAAAAAAAAAATCTGAAGTTCACATCAAAATCATTTATTTTAAAAGTCCTGTCAAGGTTACACTTTAAACCTTTCAACTACTTGTGCCGATAAGCTTTCATGAATCTAACAGAGTCCTCCTTGAATCATAAAATAAATTTGACAAAACATTGACAATAAAAAAAAAAAAAAGAATGTTTAACAGTATTCTTTTATTTTCCTTTATCAAAAACCGTCATGGAAAGCCGCGTAATTAAAAAGTGACATAAAATAACTAAATATGATATTGCTTTGTAAATTAAATACACAAAAGTACTATTGAAACCATGTCAAAAATATAATTAAATCTGTCACTATGAATGTGTGACATGAAATAACACACATCCTCTCATTAAAACTGACAAAATAATTATTGTCATTATTAGACAAAGTAAAACTAAGCCTGCTGTATAAGTTCCTGTTTGTATTTCACTTTGTATTTCTTATTTCACGCTTCTCTTCTTCTCACGACATGTATTCTAAAAAAAAAAATGTATATCGTCTTTTTTCTTCATACATTTTATTCTTCAATATTTTATTTATTTATTGACTCATAAATGCATCTGTAGAAAGTTTTTGCTAATGGTTATATTTTGTTCAGGTCATCATTTCTGTTGGTTTCTTACAAAGAACACCAGTGTGGGCTGTAATCATTTGCTTGTGAATCAAGGCTAATTTATTTAATATTAATAAACTTAATGTGCTTTACATTTACACATTACGGTGTAAGTAATTAGAAAAAAATTATGAAAAGACAAAATTAACAAAAGGAAAGGAAATGGGAGCAGAGAGCAGCAAATGAAGAAAAGCTGCAGATAAAAAAGAGAAACTTCAGTTTTAGTTTGAAAGCTCTGATGGATTCCTCTGACCTGCAGCATTCTGGAGTTTGTTTGTCTCCATTAAGAGCACACATAGTAAACATTGCTTTACCTCCTTTCTAACCTTGGAAAAAGGAGAGAAGATGTGACTCTAGGTTTGACAAAAGCCAGTGCTATATTTCCAGTCATTTCCTGCGTAGTAAACAGACGTGCAGACAATCGTGTTGAAGGATGGGAAGTCAGAGAAAATTTCATACATCTGGTGTGATGGCATGTTTTTGGGAAATTGTCACAAAACACACAAAAACTACAAGAAGAATCTCAAACATCAGCCTGACTGTCATATTAGGACTACAGTCACATATCCCAAAATGCCACCACACGGCAACCTAAAGGCAAGTTTTTCAGCAAATTCTGCAAGTGGGTGCGCGGTGGCATTTGCAATCGGGAGGCAGCCGCCACATTTTTACACAGTGAAAGACTTGACATCGGTCAGTGGCCGCCAGTGCACATTTTGAGGTTGCTCTGAGGCAGTCCAGTGACAGGTTGGTGGAGGCTCCAACAATTTAAAAAAAAAAAAAAAAAAAACTGGGCATGAAATCTTGAAGATTCTAGCGATGCCTCCCCATCGCAGAGTGGCATTTGTATCTGTGACTGTAGTATAAATCAGAGAAAAGGAAACATGTAAGAAAGAGCTTCTACACGTGATGCAATGAAATTATAAATTCATAAATCAGTTTAAAATGACTTTTGTGGTCCATCAATGACCATAACCAGCCACACAGGCTGCAGCTTTACTTTTTAAATCTGCAAGGATTTCTCCAACTTGTTTAAAATGAATCTATGAGGGAAAAACATTTAAAAATTAGTCTTTTACTAAAAGCTCAAATTGGAGGCAGCAGCAGTTGAAATGACAGTTTTATGACTGAGATTCAACAGAGCAAACTGGCTCTCATGCAGACTTTGTAAGTGCAGATTTGAAGGACAGTATTCAGTAATAACAATTTAACTTGATTTGTTTTTTTGCCAACAATCTCATTTAATTTCCATATTATCCTTTCCATTCAAATAATATCCATGTGGCATTCCTGGAAGCCTTTTCTCCACAAACCCTTCTGGCTTTCTTTATTTCCCTAGAGGTGTGACGATCTCTTCATCTTCCCTCCATCAGTGCAGCTGGAAACCTCTCTCCCTTATCTCCAGGGTCTAGAAAGGTCCAAACGTTAAGCTGAAAAAAGAAATGTAAATCACTCATGAAGGAGTTTGTAGAGCGGCTCTGTGTTCGAGTGTCTGACTCCATCCAGCACTTCTGAGAAGACGGAAAGATAAGAATGATCTCTTGAATGAAAAAAACTTTAAAAGATGGGAAGTCCTCGTTTTGTGGAGACAGTCTCCACACAGAAGTTTAGGTAGTGATCGAGGGTTCCAAAAAGAACAATGGAAAAAGTCTTCTTTCAACCTTTTTGTTGTTGACATGTTCTTGTGGCATTTTTCTGATGATAGAGAACTAATATATAAAGGAAATAAAGCTGACAATTGCATTCCTGAGTATTTCTTTATTCAAATCATTGGCAATCAAGAGCATGACAATAAAAAGATTGTATGTGTGATGTAGAAATATGCTGGGCAGGCCACAGGGTCCTTCCTCCCTCCATTCTGCTGCATCCACTTGAGGACACATTTCCTCATCTGAACTGGAATCTGGATCAAAACTGTACAGCTGGACAGCTCCAATACTGCTCACCATTTTTGTTGCACAGATATGTTAGGTTGGAGAGAGAGTGAGAGCTCTCAGCAAAAAGAGAGGGGAAAGGGGGGCGGGGTTGCTCTGCGCCAACAGTCAGAGGTGAGTTTCTGAAGAACTCCTGCTGCTCTGCACAAACGATGTCCTGGAAAACAACCCAGATTTTATGATTTTGACTAAAACAGTATAACCATGAAAAAGGACCACTGGGAACACTTTGAAAATATAACAATAGACGATTGGAGTGTTGTTGGAGAATATTGACTTAAAAAAAAATTGAACAATAATTTGTATTCTTATCAAATCTGACTGTTTGCACCGCTTCAGGTAGTATTGAATAGTATAATAATAGTTTCCTTCAATTTTAATATTCTTTACGCAGAAGTAAAACAATCCAGTAAGTAATTTGAGGCTTTCAGCCCGTGCCTCCTTCAGTGACATCACTCCTGCAAATTCAAATGCAAAATTGACACTAAACAACATTTTAAAATCAAACGCAGTTTTCCAGAACAATCCAGATGAGCGTCTGCTTCCCTTCTGCTGCTTTGGGGTCGTCAGCCGACCAGCTCACTGCCACTGGAACAGCACCGTCTCTTCTTCCTCTGAGAGCTGCATGTTTCATCAGCAGGTTTGTCACGTTCGCCTCTCTCCGTCCAAAATCACAGACCTGCCTTCCTCTGCTGGGACTGAAGATGTCTCAGCCCTGCCACAGAAATGCATGAATAACAATTGACTTGTCCGTATCCTCAGAACAACTACTCTATCAAATCACGGCTGTTGGCTGCTAGGAATTGTGGCGTTGCCCATTACTTAAAGAAAACTTTTTCCAAACTTGGAGGAGGTCTTCTATCTAATCCCTTCTGTGTGAAATGTCAGCTAAAACAAGAACTGTGCACAAAAGAAACACAAATCTGCTTACTGCTTTTTCCAGATTTACAAAACCCAAAAGGCCACGTTTCTTTTTTTTTTTTTTAAATGCCACTCAGACTGAAATGGTATGCACATTTCCATCTTCCCCCATCACAAACGCAGAAACTTGTCTACTCTGTCATTAGCATGCTAAAATGCTAGTGATGCCATAATTAACTAAACACAGTGGTGAAAGTAAAAGAGAAAAAATGTAGTTTTATCAAATGCGAAACTCATCACAGAAATGCAGAGAAGGAAATTGGCTTTATGTGTTGGTTTTGGTAATGGAATCACAAACTGCTGAATGGAGGGTAAAAAGGGAGCACTCTGAGTTCACAGCAAAAGATCTTGACGTGAGGAAGCAGAAAGAGGTAGATAAATGTATCAATTTACATAAAACAAGCCTACAGGCACACAGGAGGAAACATCCATTCTGCTCCTGAGTTCACCAGAGGACACAAATCATGGATCAATACATTTCTGATCATCTTTAAACCACAAATTAAACAAGAGCAATTTTACAATAGTTTTTTTTAATTTTCACTTTAAAAAAAGGCTTCATGGTGATATTACTATTAACTTTGTCTCTTTTTATCACTTTTGAAGAAAAACATCCCCACATCATGATGCTGTCACCACCATGCTTGACAATAGGGCCATCAGGGTTTTGTTTTGACCTGTATCACTTAACCCAACTGTATGAAGGCCTCAAAAAAAGGAAACCCAAGATAATTGCAACTGATTCTTTGGTTAAATAAGAAACACATTTTCTTGAATACTTTTTGTATTGTCCAAATTCAATTGTAATTTCAGAAGCATTTAAATTGTGAATGATCCACTAGCAGGAACACACAGGGCACCCTGGTCACATCTGCATGTGACAAACCTATTAAAAAACACTTTTTTTCCAAGTGAACTTTTGGATTTCCTTGGCAACAAAGATTTTTTTAACCACGTCCTCATTTCTAATATGTTTATATTGGTTCTTATATTGTGTCATTTAGCAGGGAATTGTGTATTCAATATTCCGGTGAAAATATGTGCAAGCTACTAATGCCACTTTGTGAGCTCGCCACGCTAATGCCATTCAAAATCTACAAACATTAAAACCAACATTTTTCCCAAGCAGCTTCCCAATGATGCTCCAAGAGTTAGGAAGTGATTGATCAAAATTCAGGGGAGGAGATTTCATCTGTAGCTGGTACTTGCCAGAGCTTGAGGTTCCATCCATCACAGTACTTCTTTTTTTTCTATTTAAGATGGCCGCCTTTTCTTGAGGTTAAAAATCGACAAAACTTCAGTTGTAGTTGTTGATTTAAGCTGGTGGTATGTGTGTGGAAGATCGCCCAAACACACATTTCCTTTTCCAATATTGTACAAAAATGTGAAAATTAATTTCTTTCCTTAACTTTGCTTCCCTTCTCAGATGAACAGTGGCTGCACAAATGCATTGCGACCTTGCATTATGGTCTTGACCCAATCTGAAGGTGAAGGTCTAAAAGATTCTTCGGTCTTCACAGGTTTGCTTTTTATTATTTAGGCCTATGTCCTTAAAGTCAATTGATTACAGGTCCTACTGCAGATTTTTTGTTTGTCCTTTGTGTAGAGTGAATTGCAAAAGAACCAGATTGGAAAATCTAAGAAAAAAGGCTGGAACACTTATGTAAATGTGATATTTTAGCCTTTTATTTTTAATAAATCAACAAGCGTTATAGCAGTTTGTTTTTGCCTTGACATTTCATGCTTTTGTTTGCAGATTAATGAAGGAGATGATGAAGCGGCTGCATTGCGAGACCAGACTAAGGCATGGTAAATTCTTTCTAGACATCAAAAAGATTAAGAAAACAGTTAAGAATTTAACCTACTTTGCATAATGTGATGTGAGTGAATCACCTTTAACATTTCTGTGAAAAGACGTTTTTCAGATAAAAGACAACAAACTTTATTGAGGAAATTCGATCTGTACATTGTTAGCAGAGGATCTGGCACAGTGTGCACCATATCTTAGTCTGTATGTGCACTCATCTGCACAAAAAACAGAGACGGCGTCTATATATAGAAGTAGTGTTTTTAGAAAGCTGGGTTTTTGGATGGTGACATCTACTGAAGAGCCAATGTGTCTGACAGCAGCACCAGAGAGTCCCGTCTTCTCCACTTCTCCTAAAGACGGAGAACGCACCACCCTCCCCTCTAAGTCCTCTCCCTTCATGTCCCCCTGCCTCACACCAGCCTGCCTTCACCTCAGGTGGGGTCCTGAGTGCGATTTCAGCAGCGTTCCCAGGATCCCATTAAAAAAAGCACCTCTGTCCTCTCAAGTGTAAAGCCCATTTCATTCCATGAGCCAAACACCTCTCAGTGGAGTGACGCTCCACTGGTCTGCAGCAGATGGAGAACACAGATTCAGGCTCTTGAGTTTGTTTGTTTGGGCATTTAGTTTTGATGGAGATACAGTTTGACGCCTGCAGTCAGAAATGTGAAAGCTAGGCAGGGAATTTAAACACATATCTACACATTTCCCTTCAAATTGTTTCTCTTTTTGAACTATGCTGTCAATTTTGAAAAGGTTTTCCTGCAAATGTTGGTAGTTTAGACATGGACAAAATATTACCTTGCAGTTCTTCTGGCAAGTATCCTACATGAAGTAATTATTAATTCTGAAAGTGCGTTTTCTTTACATTTCCATTCTATTTTTGTAAAAAAAAAAAAAAAATGCTAGAGAAGAAAGCTAACCCAGACATGTTTTCTAAATGCCAGCGTTTACAGTAACTGGTTTCAATTTTTAAATACTTGACTTTGACTGAGAATGTTTATATATGTCTTTGAAATACATGTGGTATTACCTGTTTGAGTTAGACAAAATAAGAATAAATGTAAGTAAATGCAAAATTACCATTAGCAGAATCAAACGTTCGAATGGTTCTCCAACAGTGGCTTGTACAATTGTCCTGAGCCCGCATTATTAAAGGGAAAGCTGTTTACATCCCACGTTCACGTGGTAGAGGCGTGTGAATTCACAGAAGTGAATTCAGAAGTGGGAATTCACAATAAGCTCACTCCTGATTGATGACAGCACTTTCCATAGATTCAATGACTCAGCTATGACTCAGATCTATCACGTAAAATATGGCGGTATACATATGAGGAAGTGACGGGGAAGGCTCTGGCCTGATTTCACTAAGGCTGGGGGTGAGGCATTTATGTCTGGTTCTTAATTATGCAGCCTGTTGGTCGGGCTTAATGATGTCGAAGTAAGTAAACAAGTAGAAGAAGTAGTAGAGAAGAAGCCGTCACGGCTCTCTGTGAAAATGTTGACTGAGTGTTATTGTAAATACGCCAACGTGGATAACGTGTAGTGGTGTCAGACTGTTTTTTTACGTGTTACTAACAAGGTTTGAAGTTAGCTTAATCATAGGAAAATTTGTTTTAGTGGTATCAGTCTGTTTTATGTTCCAAACAAGGTTGGGCGTTATTGTAGATATGCAAATGCAGCTAACAAGTAGCTGTGTCAGAATGTGTTTTTTTTTTTACATGTTTCTATTATACATTTTGCAGGTCTTCAAACGTCTCACTCGTTCTCTGCGTTGTGTTCAGTCATAAAGGATGAGGTGACCTCGGTTTCATTCTGATTTATTCTGACATGGATGGAAAATAACAAATTCGTGACTGCAGGTCTCCAGAACATTATCACCTTCCTCAACAGACACAGCGCAAACTCACGCACAAGACATCACAGCACATAACTGACAGGGAAGGAAAATAACAAATCTGTGACTGTTGGTTTCAAAGAACATTAATACCTACAGAATCATAAAAACGGCCAAGTTCAACACCCAGAAACACAAATAAAACAAAAAATACGCTGAGAAGAGAATCATCCATACTTTCCGAAACAGAAACAGCACAAATCCAAAGCAAGATGTGAATCACATCTGAGTCCAAGGCGACTCCAGAAGGGTGTAGTAAACCCCATACAAGCAAAAACATACCTCTTTATAACCTGGAAATCAGGATTTTGGTAGAATTGTATTACGAAAAAAGAAACATGCTTTTGGGTCACACTAACAAGGTTTGAAGTTAGCTAATCATTGTAGTATTTATTTTAATGGTATCTGTACTTTTTACATCTTCCAAAAAAGGTTGGATGTTATTGTAAAGATGCCAATGCAGCTAACGTGTAGCAGTGTCAGGCTGTGTTTGTTTACGTGTTACTAACAAGGCTCAGATTTTATCCTACTAATTCAAAATTATTGTTTATGAAGCCCTTGTAGTTGTGTAGATATGTTCAGTTAGAGTTTATCTTGTTTTTAGGCTCCCCCAACAAATTAGCTTTAACACCATTTCTAAAATTATTTGAATGGAATTGAAATGGAAAAAGAAAATAAAGCGCAGTGAACACGGATAACTGGCTCTGCTGTCAATCTCTTCCTGCTCTTACGACATTCATGATTTTGCAAATGACGTAGGCTGCTGATTATCTATTTTAAGCAATGTTTGTTTATGTTTCATCTTAACAACTAAGTCACTGACTTTATTAAGAATTTTCTCTGTCACTGTGTGGGATTGTTTGTTAAACTGCATCAGTTTAACTTAGAGATGACTCAGCAGCCGTTTTTGACCTAGTATGCAAAAATGTTCTTAAGGCTTCAAGACCCTAGTGGATGTAAATTATGATCTTGAAAAACTTTCTCTTCTCTTTGGAACAGAAGTTAAAAAAAAGCCTCAGATACACAGAAGTTTCTGATGGTTTTGTTGAATGGGGGGTGAACATTAAGTTGAATCCTGCTCTTCTGGATAATAACCTTTATGATCTGCTTTTCTTCTGTCGTCTTTTTTGTTCTTGGTTAAGGGTTTCATGTGCACGTTTTATTGACTTTGATTTTGATTGATGTCAGTTTGTCATCCCATTAAAGAACTTTGAGGCTGAGTAATTGGCTTTAACAAAGAAGTTTCCTGTACCTGCACAGTGACGTAACTGTGACATGCCTTCAACAAAAACAGCTGAGTTGGATGGTTGGAAATGAGAAAAGAAGTTTCTTTTTAATTCTGTGATTTGATGAAGATTGTTCTACTACATCATGTTTGTCACTAAGACACTCTAGTCATTTCATTCAGTCTGGAGCCTTTTCTGAGCAACAAAAAGCCTAACTTGGACAAACTCCAAGGATTGACGGGTTATATCTGTTACTGTGGAAGAAAAGAAGGAGGGATCACAACGGAACTGAAAATTCAATTGTGAATTGATGAAGATCAATCGCTCTGCTCCTGTCCAAAAGAAAAGAGGCTGTATGGATTTAACAAAGAGTAATTCCAGGATTTATGAGGCCTCAAACTGTGAGAGTGGATCAGGGAGAATGTTTCATCTATGGAAAAGGCTTTCTGCAGCCATCTTCCACTAGTGTTAGGCTACAATCTTCAATGTAAAAGTCAAAAATAATCAGACATTGTTAACAGAAAAGTGGTGCAGTAAATTCATGGTAGTTGTTCATCCCCAACCCTACTCTTTGCTCTTTCTGAAGAGAAATAATTCCAGAAAAACAACTTTTTTTCTTTTCTGTACATCAAAGAAAAATGAAAGCAGGAATGAATCACCGTTCAGGAGAATCCAGACCATTTCAATCATCACGACTATCCCTCTAATGCTTTCATTAACTCAGCCAGGAGCCCTTCTAATCAGGATTTTCAAATGCTCTCCAGTTGTTAGGAACAGGACCGATGGCCGGAGCAGTAAAATAAATCCAATCTCACTGCGTTTCTTTTTCACCCTCAAACTATCCCTGTAAAGAGGAACAAGCGCCTCAAAAGCTGCCAATTCTTGACTCTGGATCAAATTTGATCTGTTGAAAAAAAGACAAAAACGAAACAAAAAGCAGCCGAAGACTGCACACTACAGCCAGGAGCTTCTTGAATGCACAGTGCTAGTGCCACCGACAGTAACTAAATCTTCAAAATAAAGTCTTGGTGAAGCTTCCAATTTTCAAAGTAAAACTATGGAGAGTTTTTTTGTAGTTGAAAGAATGAGACTGAAGTGTCCCTTACTGACATGAGCTCTGAAAAAAAGGAATTTGGTTTAACACTGCGGCTTTATCTCCAGTGCTTACATTCTTTTGGTTATGGTATGTAACTCCTCTGTTACTGACACAATTAACATAGTTCCAGTGGATTCTGACGCAGAGAAAAGCAGCCTCACCTGATTTGCAGTGCTACACAAAAGTAAAGTGATTACGTAATCACCATTAATCAGCTGATTCTGCAGTGGACAAAAGCGGCTTTTAAAACTCACTTTGCACAAATTTGCAATGCATTACTACGTAAACTGTTGCAGAATTTGCAGAAAAAAATGTGGTAAATGTTTTCAGGATGTGTTCACAACAGCGAAGTTTACGTTTTTTATGTTGTTTATGTTACTGCTGACCTTAACCAGAAGGATAAAAGAAAGTGACGAACATCATTTCTTTCTATCAAATCTTTGTTTTCATCAGTTTTTATGAGTTGATTTTGGTCTCCTGTTCTAACTAAAGGTATACATGATGATTCTTTAATATAAATAATTTTAATTTGCATTCAATCCAGTAACTAGACATACATAAAGCAACTGTAAAAAGATATTATATTAAATAGCAAGAATCATTTGATCCGTGAATCGTTGCTCTAGCTTCGTGAATTGAATCTGATCGCTATCTATGTAGCGATTTAAAGCCCTACTGGCAAACATAAAATCTACAGAAAACCCTGTTTAACCGCAGCTAGTAAAGCTGATTCAAATTTCCTCATGCTTGTTGGAGCACAATGAGCTATTCGTTGATTAATAACTTTAATAACTCATTTTAATTTAAAAATAAGTAAATGATAAATAGCACCACTTATTATTATTTTTAACTGATTGATTGATACTAATAGTGTTTACCTTACTGCCACTTGTATAATTGTGGTGATTTTAAAACATCTAATTTATCATGTTAGCATCTTAGCTTATTTAGTGTCTGTATGTACGGTATGTTTACTAAAACAGACTGGTTCATTTTCTTTACAGACAAGGTCTTAAATTTGGTTTTGAATGGTCTTAAAAAGGACTTAAAACAAGCATTTAAGGTGTAATTTACGTTAAAACATTGCATAGTTTAAAGTAAAAAAAATGTAATCCTTAAAATGTGTGCATGTGTCACATCTTCCAGACCATGACCACCAGACCACAGCATGACCCCCCACCCAGACCACAGCAGGAGCTCCCAGAACTTGTAAAAAAAACAAAAAACGTTTTGACTTTTCATTGTTATTGTTGCAAATACATATATATATATATTATATATATATATTTATAGTAAACATACTTTGATGAAAACTAGTGGTTCAGTTTGATTCATTTCATAAGCTGCATGACTTGTTAAGATCTGAGATTTCAGACAGTTGAAATATAGATGTGACAACAAAATGAACTCCCAGTGTTGCTCACCGTGGTTGAAGGAGCACTCAGTGAGTTTCTGTACTTGCTCAGACACACAAAAACTTAGAGGGAACATTGCCCCCAGCTATACCCACTCTCTCTGACTGCACTGCTGCCCTTACTCTCCCCCTTCTACCTCTGCCACCCAGTCAGAGCTGCAGGTGACAAGTTCATGAAAACTACTTTTTTCACAATACTTCCTTTTCTGTAGGTTTTATCACCATAGCAACCATTTGATTTTTTTTTCGCCACCTGGGGGTGTCGAAAAGGTCTTTGTCATTTTCAGAAGAATCTGCAAAAGTTTGGATTTCCTTGGCAACTGAGGTTTTTTTGTTAACTACACCCACATTTCTAATACGTTCATGTTGTATGTACTGTATATCACTTTGTTCCGCTTGAGCCAACAATTCATGTATTACATTTACACAATACCCCTGTAAAAAATGTGTGACTAAAAGGGAAGTGTCATTTTTGTGAGCTCGCCATTGCTAATGCCATTCTAAATCTACAAGCTTTCAAACCAACAGTTTTTCCCACGTAGTTTTTCAATGATGCTCGAGGAGTTAGGTGTTGGATCAAAATCCCATATGAGGAATTTACATAAGTAGAATGTACTAAAAGGGATTTTTTCTTTTATATCAAGAGGTGGCATCTTTCCAAGATCAAAACTGAAATAAAACTGGCTTGGCTGGTGGTTTTGGAAATATTTTTTAAGCCCTAAATGAGATTTTGGCCTCATTTTGTCATCATTTTTTTTTTTTTTTTTGGGGGGGGGGGGGGGGGGGGGGGTGTCCATGATGCCAAAAAATCATTTTCACCGGGTATTGAGTGTGTGCAAATTGTGATGAGTTTTTGAAAGCGTTTGGCACTAAAAACAATATTACTAATGCATAAAGTTAGAGTATTTTAGACGTATTTAAACGAATATGAGGAGCATAGGGAAGCATGCCTTCATTCTGGAAGAAACAAACAATCCACTAGCACTCATCCATCTTTGCTTTTATTAAATAACACTCTTACAGCATCATTGTATATCACCTGCAGCTTCCTAAATGTTGGCACTTAAATATTTTGGCCAAATATGAGTTGTGTAGAGAGGAGTACAGAATACTTTAAATAAAGATTTAGGAGTTGGACAAAGCCTTTTATGAATTCTAACTACAACTAAAATCTATTTTGAGCTTTTAATACCAAATGTCCTCAATTTTAACATCCAAATTCATTTATTCTGATCCTCGTAGAATGAAGATCTGACTGATCTTGGTTTGTGCTGCTGTGATTTTAAAGAAAAAATCCTGTCTTCTGAACAGAAAGTTTCTCCTTTTTCTGCAGAAAGACAGATTTGTTTTTGTTTCGCGGGGAGAGGTGTGGATGCTCTGACCTTTTCTTGTACTCGTCCTGTCAGAGCAGAAACCCAGCTGTGTGCTGGAACGACAGGCTGCGTGCAGCCCTTCAGCTTCTTATTGGAATTCAGCGAGCCCGCTGCTCCTCTGTCTCCTCCTCAGACCCACTTCCCGACTTGTCACCCTGCATACTGATAGGGCTGTCCAGAGCACCATCTTGTGGATGTTTGTCTTCATCTTATCAGCTTCTAACTGTGCTTTAGATCGTCTGGAATCCTTCAGAAATGTCTGTTAAACCGTGCATGTTTAGAAGCAGGTTTCCTCATCCACTATGTCCTCCTGCTGATCCAAATCCAGTGTGTGCATATGCTTTCTCACTCCCCCCAGGGTGCTGTCCGAGCTCTGGTGCAGCCATCTGGATCTCAGCAGGAAGCACCTGCTCACAGGCTGACACCTGAACGCAGCATCTGCTTTGTTAGCTGATGCTTTCCAGCTTTTCCAGAGAGTCACAAAGAAACGCTTATAGCTGATAGGCACTGTCTCAACACTTCTGTCATTTTTAAAGCTGTCATCAGGGATAAAAAGAGGATTTATCAATAGTTAGTTAGTGGCAGCTACATATTAATATCGTTTTAAATGAAAAAAAATGATCTCACTTTTCTATCTTCTGACATTTGTTGCCAACCAAAAGTCTTTTTTTTTCTACAACCACGTGTTTCAGCCTGCAGGATGTTGTTACTTGGATTTGATGATATTCCTGTTTCTTGTCCTATTTCTTGTTCTTAGACTCATCCTCAGGACTGAGAACAATGACCTCCAACTTTAAGAAAAAAAAACATTTATGATCAAAAATGACCAATTAATCTGGATTGGGAGTATTTTACCAGATTCTTTCTTCTTTAAGTGAAAGGATCACATGTTTCTGCTTCTGGGAAGTACTTTAAAATGGTGTTGGACTCTTCCAGGAGGATCTTGTATCATGAAGGACATCATCTGAAGAAGCTACAGAACCACTGAACCAGCTTTGCTTTCAAAATAAGTGGTTTAACTTTTAAGTTTGAGTTCAATCAAATAAAATTGGAAAGCAGCAAAGTGATGCTGCTTTGAGGAACGCTATGGAAGCCCATTAGGACCTTTTTCACTTAATTTTTGATCTCAACCTATAACATCTCAAGAGGTTAATTAAAGAAAAAAGTCAGAAATCCATCTCTGTGCTCACAGGAACAAAGACAAAAATGAAGAGCAAAAAGTATCTTTGTTCTTAAAAAACCCCAGCCTTCAATAATGCAATTGGCTCAGGAGGAGCCCTAAGGAGCATCTACTGAGCACAGAAGAAACATCATTCAGCCGCAGCGCATTTAGGATGTGAGGGGTGTTATTTTAAACAAATTTTAGAAAAGAAATCCATTCATCCCCAGCTTTCTACTTTAAAGAGAGTAAAGTATGTTTAAAAGTTGTTTCTGCTGCCCCCAAGTGATCAGAAAAGTCAATTCAGACTTATCAGGAGCATCTTCAGTGTGGCGGGTTAACACCATCGCTCCAGAACACATTCCTGCCATGTCATCCTCACCTTGAAAATCTCATCTCTTTGCTTATTTATGGCAGCGCTGGATTGTTTACCAGCCTCACTCCACCTCACAGTAGATTTATCGACCAGGCATTTCTGTCCGAGGTCATCGGGGAGAGAACCAATCAGCAAAATGCTGCTGCACCCCTGACCTCAGACTTGGACTTAGCCCAGCAGAGCGCAGCAGCAGCAGCAGCATACTGATAACAGCTTGCGGCTCACAGGTGAACCACAAAATCTATACTTCATCTGTGAATGCGGTGCAGATAGACATGACAGCATGAGCTGTGGCACTTAAGACTGTGTGGAATTTTTGGAAGGATGTGGAGCAACAGGATCTGTCAGACTGGAAAATCTTGAAGTCCCATTCTGATCATCTTTTAATCTATTTTCAAGGTGTTCCCATTGATCTTTTATGTCTGATTATGTCGTTTTTATGAAGAAAAAAAAAACCTCTGTGGTTTTCTAGGACATCGTTTCTGCAGGAGTCTCTTAGAAATGTATCTCTGAGTTGTGGGCGGGGCCGTTGGTGAGCTTGTGAGCTTGCTACATCTCAAATATGATCTTTTTCCAACATTATTTTATTGTCTGCTCTTGATTCACAATGATTTGAAAAATAAATCCTTAAAAATCCAAGGTTAAGCCTAATTTTCTTGATGTTTGCCCTCCATCACCAAAAAATGCTACAAAAACATGATAAAAACTCTAAAAATATGTATTTACCCTTTCGCCTTTGTTTGAGTTTAAAGAAAAACATGTTTTGTAAAGATATGTGAAACACTTTTTTGCACTTCTTTTATCTGTGTTTTAGCTTTTCAATTTCAGTTTGCTTCTTTGAGAATATTTGAATTTTTAAAAAATGTTTTTTTCATGTATAATTAAACGTTAAGGGTCAGGAGATTGTTAATTTTAAAACAGTATCATTAAAAAAAGATTGTATGATTATGTTAATATTTTTATGTGGCACAAAATATTTCCCTCCTAACCTTCATGGAAAATAAGGACTTACATTTAAAGAATATTTTGTACCTTTACTGCATTTGCTGTTTAAAACATCGCATAATTAGCTAAGTACAGTTGAAAACATTGTAAAAAAACATTATTTTCTACATTTACCTCCAAAAAGGTTTGAATCACAAATGTTTCACATTTTTACTAAACACATTACATAGTGTTTAATGTTCAGTAAACACAGAAGAATACCTAAATATTAAACTAAATGTTAAATATGCACATTGTTCTAAGACTAAAACCAACCAGAGAAAGGAAAGATAGCATTTTAGTATCTTCTCACAACTTCGTCTCAATTTGATGCTCTGGAGATAAAATCTCTAACATGTTGCTTTTAATTTTCTTTACAATTTTAATTGTATTTCATGTCTTAGGCTGTGTAATAATATGCCTTCTGGCCACGAACCCTTAAAAAAGAGATCTGAGAATCTCAATAGAACTTTTCTGGTTAAATAATGGATGAATAAATGTTAAAAATCTTTAAATCTAAACATAAAACTAAATCATCTTAATTCTAAATGTTCATTTTAATGCTTTGCATTCTAAATATTCAGTTTGATATAAAATTGTATTTAAAATAGAAATTATTTGTCTAAATCTCTATGAATATTATTCATGTGTTTTCTGAAAACACTGCATTCAGCTCTATGGTGTTTTTGTTGTTAGAAGTCATTAATGTGAATTAATAATCATTTTTAGTTGAGTTCGTGTTTATTTTGTTTGTGTGTTTTACAAAAGAAGATCTTAAAAGGATTAATTTCTAAGGAGAGTCTTCAAAAATGTTCTTTAATTTCAAACATTTACATAAACTGCTTCCAGTCTTTCAATCATTTTTGAGTTATTAAAATAATAAAAACATCCAGGCATTGAAATAAAAAAGCATCAATAACAAACAATTAAGGACATTTTTCCAATTTTTCTAAGTTGATTTGATATTCCTGAAAAAAAAGTTCCTCTGTATTATCATTAAGTCTGGTTTTTCAAAAAAACCAAAATCAGATTTTTCACTAACATATCTTTTTATGATGAATTAGTAATCCATTTGTACAATAGGAACTGCTGCAAACACATTCATGAGACAAACATCTTCAGGAACCACCATCCTTTGTTGTTGCATCAATAGTTAGCATGAACCAAATTCAAAGGAGGTTTGATGAGGTTTGATAAAAAACATTTTGTTTGTGATGTTTGTTGATTTACAGTTGATGCCAGCTTTAATGAATCAGGAAAACTGTCTTTTTCCTGCGCGTTTTTAAATGAAATCAAAAACCAAACATCCATTGACTGTTTTCATGAATAAAAAATAAACAATTTACCAGTATGAGCATTCTAAAGTCATTTCTGCAGCATCTTTTTTTTTATTACGTAAGAGTCTGAGACAGAGACATTTTTGATGCTTTTGGTCCATTAAAGCTGAGAAAATAGTTGAGCTGCGCTGTCAACATTCACTGGTTCTTTTGGCGGCTCTTTGATCACCTGAAAGGCAAATATTTTTGAAATACATTTAATGAAGTAGAACCAAAAACATGTCGACAATTCCCCCAAATACCAGTGATTTCTTCAGTGGTTGATGTTCGGTCGTCTTGGAAACGCTCTTCAGATCCCTCTGAACTTCAGTGAACATTTGATTAAGGCTCTCCACCTTCTCCTTTTTCACAGTGTTGATCTGTGGAGCCACAAGTTAGCATGAAAGAAACAGACAATATGAGAAAGCATAGAAAGACGGCATATTCATGAGGACCAGCTCACGTGTTTGAGGGAAGTGGTGACCGCTTTGGCTTTGTTTTTGATCTTTCTCGGCTTGTTGGCCACTTGAAAGACATTTTTTGTTTTTTTCCCCTTTTGTTTGTTCTTCCCCATGTTTCCTGTGAGGAGGAAAAACATCTGGATAGAAATCTAATTTAAACAAGTCATTTTTGGACTTTTATTTTGTGGAGTTCTAGAGGTCATGCTGGTGAACCACCCTGAAAAAAATACTGAACTGGTTTGAACTCTTAGATATAAAATAGGTGACGTGGATGTTCAAGACAAACCTTAATGGTCAATAAAGCAAGAGGAGCATTGGCAATAAGATTTAAAAACGTTAAGCGATCTGTTCCAGAGCAGCTGAATCTTTTTTGTACATATTTTGTTAAAAGTCATCATTTAAAATAATTGTTAAAAGTCTAAATATAAATCTAAATGTAGCCTCTTTTGTATTTTGAGATAGTTTTTGTTTTGGAGATCAGTTTTTCTAGGCAGAAATTACACTTGGCGGGGCCAAAAGCTCGACACAGATTTTGCTAAAAACTGCATTACAATAAATAAAAGTTAAAGTAGATTATAATTTTAATGTTCTTTTCTTTTTTAAAAAAAAATTCCCCCGCACTTTTACATACTTTTACTACTTTAAAAGGCACAAAAAATGAAGTTTCCACCATTCTTTCATTAATAATATGCACACATTTGTTTGTATTTGATTATTAAATAGCGCGTTTTTCCTGTAACGTATATAAATATGTAATGTTCAGCATCTTTGGTTCCTGTCTGAATGTGAATGTGAGCATCACCACCATGACCAAGAAACCACGAGACCTGACTAAAGCAAGCAAATCTCAGCTAGACACAACTTCTGCATTTAGATGGATTTAGAATTTAGCTTATTACTACTTTGAGTTTTAGAAAAGGCCAATGAAGCTGCAGTTTTAAAAAATCGATGTTATTTAGTAGATAAAATTTTATTTAAAAATAATAATTGAGATTCGTACATTTAAGATTTTGGAAATAGGAGCTGCAAACACATCTTATGTTGAAACGTTTTGCCTTCTGTTTACCAACATGCATGAAGAACGTGAGTTTAATAAAATTTCATTTCAGACTCCGTGTAATCAGATTAAATAAAAGCATGCTCTCGTCGTGTAATCTATTGTACCATATTCATCAACTACTGTAAAGATTTGGCTTACTTTTGAAATCCAAACCTGTTGGTGAAGCTGTTATGGTTCCCTCATGTATGACCGGCACGTGTCTTTGACGTCATATACATGCGACTCCGCGTTTCATCGTCCTTCAAAATAAAAATGACCCGTATTGTAAAGTCAAGTATTGAATGTTAATAATTCAAAATTTGAAATTTAAATCAAAGAGTAAAACCCTGACCCTGTGTGAGTTTATCTTTATCAATGTAAGATGAAAATAAAGTTAAAACAAACAAATTCACGTGTGAAACTTAGGAGGTACTTTTTTTTTAAAGATTTCTCATGAACAAGAATTTGTACAAAAAAGAAAAAAAAACACTCAAATTGTTTTTAAACAATTTTTCCAATATATCAAAATGATATAATGTCATCAAAATACTTCTTTTTTGTTGTTATTTTAATTCACAATAAAATCAAACTGCCGTAGAAATTCTGGGAATATCTCTGAGCAAAAAGTAATCGATCTAATTATAGGTTTCAACAATTTCATAACAAAAGTGAGACAGTTTGGTTTTTTTTTTTTTTTTGTTTGTTTGTTTTTCTAATGTTTGTTTGTTTGTTTGTTTGTTTGTTTTTTGTTTTGTTGGTTGGTTGGTTGGTTTTTTGCCATCAATACATTATAAACTTAAATTGCTTCTATTTTGTCTGAAGACATATTCAGTTTTCTACAATGCATGTAGCCTGCATGGTCTGAATTGCTACTCATACATATGCTGAAGTATGCTTAAAATAAACTTCAAGAGATTGCTGCTTATTCTTTAAGTGCTTTATTGCTGCAAGATTTATATTTTCTCATTTTATTTTTGTTATAATATCCTTGTTATCTTAATATTATATTTTTGTCTCAATGCTGCAAAAGTTCTCTGAACTGCCCTGAAAATATAATGTGCAACCAATGACAGTGCCTGGTTTGAGGAATATAATTGCTGGAAAACTTTACATCATTTAAGAAAAAAATGTTTACAAACTGATGTGATGAAAAATAAAAGTAAAATAAAAGAATTAAAACGAGATGTGCTAAGAAGGAAATGACAGAATTGCAAACAGAATGTATTTGCACTTTGTCTGCAGTTATTTTTAGACTTTCTTTAGGAAAGAGGAATTTAAACTCAGATTGTGGCATTATTACAATTTTAATTTAGAAAGAATTATAAACTAAACTTCTGTAAGTGAAATGTTGATTCCTAAGGTTTATATCAATTTAACAGAAAATACTACAAAACTTGATGACACTTGTCTCGACTCAAAATGATTTCATTTTTTTGTAGTTCATTTTAAAAGCTGCAGGTGGCGTCATTACACCACCACAGCTGCCGTTTAGGATATTTCTGCAAATGATGAACAAATTCTGTCACTGTGCATTAAGCTAAAGCTAACCAGTAGGCAGAAATTAATCTGTTTTATTTAAATATTATAGTAAATATCTTTTTTTCATATAACTTTGTCCACGTTAAATCTGAAAACAGTCATAATAAACAACAAAAATGTGTAATAAAACAAACAATCCATTTAGGAATGATCATTTTTACTAACATGATATAATTTATTAAATGTTTTATTTGTCTAGAATAAATCCCTCGTTTTGTCCTCATGCGCGCGCTTGTTGCATCACTTGCGGCAGCTGCCAGTTGATGGTTGATGATCAGACCCGCAAGGAGCTCCGCACTGACGCATCCACAGCGCGGCAGCGCGTCGAGACTCCTCCCGGTCTGCGTGGTTATCATGTGGCCAACACCAGCCTGAGAGACACGCGGCGCGCGCGCGGGACCCTATATAAGCTCCGCAGCTGTCAGGTGGAGGACACTGGCTGCTCTGCACCGGGCCACGGCGGGCTTTAGCAGCTTACTCCTCCTCACTGACACCATGTCTCACTCTTGGGGATACGCACCGACTAACGGTGAGGCGCGCGCGGCTCGCACATTTCTGTGACATTGGAGATGCGCATTCTTGGAGTCTACATCAGCCTGGCTGGTGGTTAATGGAAGCATGAAGGTCTCACAGCAGATAACATGACCTGTTTAATTTTGGCTTTCATTTGTTCCCTTTTATGCGCATCCCCAATCGTCCTTCACTTCCACGCGTAAAAACCTGCTCTTGCGCACTCAATGACCCCTCCAATTTCATGATATCCTTTCCAGGACCCGAGAAATGGGAGAAAAGCTTCCCCATCGCAAACGGAGCGCGCCAGTCTCCCATTGACATCGTTACGGCCTCAGCATCCTACGACGCGGGTTTGAAACCGCTGTGCCTGCGGTACGACCCGTCCACCTGCCTGGAGATCCTCAACAACGGACATTCCATCCAAGTGACCTTCATAGATGACAGCGACAAATCCAGTTAGTAATTCAGAAACGAATTTGGGGAATTTAGCAATGAAAAAACTGCAAGATTACAATCATGTAATATGTTTGCATGCATGAGTCATGTGCCAGCTTCCCTTCAAGTCTAAAGGAATTTTTGCATTTAATCACCACATTTTGTGTTTGTTTGGTTTTTTTATATCTAAACGTTTACTTGAAGTTTGCAATTCTCTGAAGTTTTGGAAGATTTAGAAACAGGCTGCTAGAATTCCACTGAAAGGCCTTAATTCAATTGGTAATTTAACCCCCTTCCCCACAGAGACCCTTTATCTTTCATGCTCCTGAGGTCAAACCTGCACAGGAACACCAAGGTTACTCTGCTCATACAGGCTGGTTAACTATTAATCTGCCAATTCTGGGGGAAATCTGAGGCCAAAAAAAGAGGTTTATGGTGATTCTTTTCATTTGTATTTTCACTCAGATTAGATTTTAATCCAAAAGGAAATACAATGAAATGGGACAATGTATAATATTTTAGATTGCCTGTCCTTCAGCTGAGCGGATTCTGGATGAATGTTTCACAGAAACTATGTCATTGAAGCGCTGCTTTTCAGGGCGAACAAAGAAACAGAGCTCAGAATGTGACCCAGATGAGTCGTTGCTCCTCTGCAGCTCAACACTTTACTGGCTCTAAATAAAGGAAGAGCTGCCTGCCTGACATGATCATGAATAATCCTCATGTGGGACTGAGGAACAAAATACAACTAAAATAATCACATCAGGTGCTACATAGCCTCATTTAATAAATAAAAAAAAGGTCTTGTTTGTGTGTGAGAGAAGCTCTTTGGAAGCAAAATGGGACTATTTTTATCACTTTGAAATTTCTAAAAATAAACGGGAAGCAGGCACAGCCCTGGACTGATTGGAGCCGTCTTCAGGAAATTAGCTTGTCTTAATCAAAAGGAAGTCAGCTTTTGTCACATCTGCTCAATCAGTTTGGTATTTCCTTTTGCTAATCTTTTCTCCCCAAAGGTACGACTGGACGGGGGCATCCCAGCGGTTCTGCTAATTTAATTGGATCTTTTGTTCCTCTGCTGCAGCTCTCACAAACGGACCGATCTCAGGGGTCTACAGACTTAAGCAGTTTCATTTCCACTGGGGGGGTGCTGATGACAGGGGCTCTGAACACACAGTGGATGGGACCAAATATCCTTCTGAGGTGAGCTGCATCATCCTCATCCTCACCAGTCCATACACTTTCAACTAAAGACAAGGAAACATGTTTAAAAATAAAAAAAATAGGAATCAGTCCAATGAGACGGCTATGGCTGTGATATTGGGCTATATAAATAAAATCGACTTGAATTGAATTGAATCACCTTCTTTTAGCACTTTTGCTTTTTGTTTCTCAACAGAGCAAAAGTGTTTTTCAGTTATTACCTAGTTTATAACTCTAATTCTTGGAATAAGAAAAATGATATATTTTTTTTAATTGAAGTTTTACATTTTTAATTCCTCTCAGTCCTTTCCACCAGCTCCCACTATAGTCTTATCCTGTTACCATGACAACAGTGCACAATCCTCAGCTCACTTCCCCCACTTGGCATCAGTGCATCAATTTTTCATTATCATAAAACTGTTCATTCTTAAAAAAAACAAAAGATAACTAATTAGGCAGTAAGGAAACATTTCTATCAGACTGAATAATTTTATAAATTATAACATTTGGTGATTAAAACAAGCATCAATGTCTGTTTTCTGGTTTTCTGCTTTGAATATTATTCAAATCCTGCGTCCACCGCTAAAGGATAAAGTTTACAGTTAAATAAATGTTTTATCATTTACTGAATTGAACAAAATCTTTGTAACGAATAAATGTTTTTGCAGCTTCATCTGGTGCACTGGAACACCAAATATGCAAGCTTTGGTGAAGCTGCCAGTAAACCTGATGGGCTTGCCGTTGTGGGAGTTTTCCTGAAGGTGAGCTGGAATCCTTCAAGCATCGCTTCAGCCTGAAATCAAAGAACACAGACGCTCATGAGGTTTTGTCTTTCAGATTGGTAATGCAAATCCTAATCTTCAGACACTTCTGGATGCATTTGACCGCATCAAAGCCAAAGTACGTAACCAAGATAATCATACTTTCCTAAAGTAAGTAGAATTTAATTGATAGGGGTTTTTTGTTTGTTTTTGGTGTTGCTCGCAGGGCATGCAGACTTCGTTTGCCAACTTCGATCCTGCAACGTTGCTGCCTGGTTGTCTGGACTACTGGACATACGATGGCTCCCTGACCACACCCCCTCTGCTGGAGAGCGTTACCTGGATTGTTTGCAAAGAGCCAATCAGCATCAGTTTTGACCAGGTATGAGTAGAGCTCTTTTTCTGAAGCAGAAAGGCTGGCTTTGTTCCTTCACTCTGGAATAACTCTGTGTTGAAGCGTTTGATTGTTGAGATTCGCTATTCAGCCTGAAAGGAAAGAAAACTAAAGAAACAAGTTTACTTTGAAACTGAAAAACGTAAACCTTTATCAAACAAAGAATGAAAGAGATAATGAACAAGAGTTCAGACATAGTTGGTTTACCACAGACTTAACCAGATGCTTTGAAACAGGAAGTATTCAGGCATTCTTGTCAGCAACAAACCTATCATGTAACCTGTTGAACTAAATTTCCACTGAATTTGACTTCTAACCACCATCGCTTACAAGAAAAGGTGATGTCTGCATTTCTGATCTAGCCTTTATCACCATAAGTGGGTAAAAGGCAAACGCATGAGGTGTGTAGATGTAAACTTTAGACTCCTTATCAGACTCACTAACAAAAAATGATGATCTATTAATTATTTATCAGTTAATTCTGACAGAGTAGAGTTCACTGCTGCGTGCTTGTAGGGAAAAGACTCGTCCATTTAGAGTTAATGACAAAAGCCATTGAAAAGATTATCATTTACATTTTTTCTCAAGTATTTTAAAGACCCACTCCAGTGAAAATTGAGTTGTTTTTGTGGAAATTATGCTTAAAACTGCATTGAAAAGTCTTTCTTTATTCAAATCGTTGTGAATCAGGAGCAGATGAAAAAAAAGCTGTTTTGAAAAAGGCTGTAGTTGTGACATAGAAGCTACTACAGCAAGTTTAGGCTACAAGCTTCCTGCTTCGCTCCATTCCGATACATCCACTTGGAAAATGATGAGATCTATGTACGTCTTTGTTTTCCTCAAAACTGTACGGCTACATAGCTCCAATAAGACATTTTTGTTGCCCTGCTAATGTTAGGAAAGGGGCATAAGTTAGTGGGAGAATGCGTAAACAGATACTCTCTCCTGCCGCTCTGCAGAAACGATGTGCTAGAAAACAACAGGTTTTTAATTTAAGCTAAAACCGGCATGATCATAACTCAAAAACCACTGGGAAAGCTTTGAAAATAGACCAAAAGATGATTGGAGTGGGACTTGAAGTAGAATGCACCTTGAAAACAGGTAAAGTTAATTTTACCACACCTGCTTTTCCCTTCTTAAACTCTAGAATTGTCCTTTCATGATTAATTTCAAGCAAATAATGAGGTTTTGACTCTGAATGCAGATCCTGAAGCCTCCAGCGGAGCGGTGAATTGACCGGAGTGGATGAGTGTTATGTGAGTGACAGTCACAGGAGGCGTTCTGGACTCATTTCTGTCCTCTTCTACCGTTTCACAGATGGCCAAATTCCGCAGCCTGCTGTTCTCCGCTCAGGGGGAGGCTGAATGCTGTATGGTGGATAACTACCGTCCTCCCCAGCCGCTCAAGGGTCGCCTTGTCCGAGCTTCCTTCAAGTAGAACCCTCCTCCACCCCCGCCGGTGCCCTTTCTGCCCCGTTGCCCTTTCCCCTCCCTTCCCCCTCTCAAATACCTCTTGCAGGGAATCTCAAAGCACACATAGGAAACTAAAAATCGCTCTTACCCAACATTCACTTGCACGATAGCAGCGGGGCGAGTCATCGTTCATTTTCCAAACCCTCCATGGTTGCTGCAACTCATTAACCAATAATGTCTGTCTGGTGGTTTAGAGACAAGCTAACAGGAAGTATCAGCTTGTTGCAGAGCAGAAAGAAGGATAAGACTTATCTCCATCTGTGAGCGGAGTGAGGTGCCAATGCTGGACATAAAACACACCGGACACCCCCTACCCCCTCTCTGCCAGTCTGTAATCTCTGCATCCCAGCAGCTTAATGAAACTGCTTCCATCGCTGGCGATCGAATCCAAAAATCCCCCTCTGGCACACATGCTGACACCCCCACCCCCCACCCCCCACTGCAGCCACTGACCTGCTTATTGATCCAAATTACAGTTGTGGGGGACAGAATTCGACGACATGGCAGTGGCTCACATATCTGTTTCTGTGTTGGATCTTTACGTTTGTCATACCATCATTTGTTCTGGTCATTTTTGCAGTTTAAAGGATTCCTGCTGGATGTACTGTTACCAAAAGCCCTCCTCACCAAAAACACTCCTCCGACAGAAAAGGCGGTGACCTTTTCCTTCCAAAATTAGCAGAAGTGTGTTAAAATGTGATTGCTTAAGCTTCAGTTGTCGCCTGGGCGTCCATGTAGCAGCTAACGCACAAAGCCATCAGAGAAATTACCCAACCGCAGATGCCAAGAAAAAAACTTGCCAATAGACAAGATTACAGAGTCGGCACAGTGCCAGGCCCTCAAAGGAGAATGCATTACCAACATTTCATGGTAGATGACCTTTGGCAAGGTTGTACTTCAAGTTCTACAGGAAACGAAGCCTATAGTCATTTAAGTTTAGGGGTGCTCCATGTTTGTGTTTTGTTTGTTTGGAAGTGGGCATTTACTAGTTAAATAAATATATTTTATGACTAAACTGCCTTTGAATCTGTTATTGTTTGTCAACTTGCAAAAATCTTTTTAACAATTTTAAAGAAAAAATTTCATGGTAAACGGATGTTTTTTCTGTTTAGCTTTAACGCCAAACGAGCTGTTTGGTCCAGTTTCTTACTGACCAAAACCGAGTGAGAGCCGCTAAGTCACTGTTTATAAAAATACCCTTTATTTATTAATTGTGATCATTAAACGTTTTATTTATAAAATGTACCTTAATTTAATTATTATTATTTTCTTTGTATAACAGTTTCAACTTCTCTTACTTTTGACAGCAGCACATTCAAGTTCAATTCAAAATAAAATACACTCCTGTGTCAAAAGGGCTTTTATATATTTATTTTCGCTTTTTTATTTGAATTAAAAATGAAAGGAAACCAAAGAAATCATGACATTTTCTATCATTATGACTTTGGTGGGCCGTCATCCTTTTTCTAATTTTACAATCAAATTTAAAAATGTAAACACCGGTGTAGAATTTAATATTTTAAATAAATGTATATGTACTTTAAGCTTATTTTAATAGTAAGCTAATCTTACCATCATTTTTCTTAGTTATCTAAAGTTGAAAATGTAAACAATAATCACAAAACTTAATAAACTAAAAGAAATTAACTAAAACCCCCTTTTCTATCTTTATGTGTAGCATTTTTCTTCAAAGAGCCTCAGTGGAGGGATAAAGGAGCGACTTGTGGCTCCAGAGCCTCAGGTTGCAGACCCCTGGTTTAACTTCATAAACTCCTCACTATTTGTTTAATTATCTTTAGCTAAATCAGCTGACAAAACAACAGATTTACTTGATCTTTTTTTTAAAACTGGGTGCAATAATCTGAGCAAATGTCAAAATTGGGGATGATGTTTGCAGCAACCTTTAACCGACTAAACTTGGTGCTTTACGTCCTAAAACTTGAATTCCCACAAAAGCCACCACACTGAGCTTAAACCATACCATTATCTGCAAAAGTGATATTATCACATTCCCGGTAAGCTTTTGCACACATTTTCAGTGGAAATGTTGGTTGTTCTTTCTTGCAGCTATATATGTATGGTGGTTTCTGACATTGTAACCAAGAATTGTTTTAATTATAAAACATTTGGTGGTGCAAGTGCAAGAGATGCTGCTCTATTAATGAATAGTTTTTCATTACAAATAAGCAGTTTCAATCTGAATATTTTAAATTACAAGGATATATGTTGGCTTACTTTTGGTAAAATTGATGAAAATGTGTTAGGTTGTCCATTTTTCATGTTGAAAAATGTTTTTTCTCAACGTAACAATGTGGATTATTTTTTTCTTTATTCAAACTACTGCACATATTTCCTTTCCTCTTTTGTAAAAGTGTAGACCTGCAAGGTGATATTCTCAGTGTGGACGTCATCATATGGTCGCTCTGGAGATTTAATCAGCGCTGGAGTTTCACCTCTGGTGTAAAGATGAGCAGTTTTAGACTTCTCACCTCTGACAGACACATGAGATGTTTTTCAGCTAACTGTGAAATGGTTTGTGCAGTCTTGCATGTCTGTTCTTTGCAGGAAACGACAAACCCTAACCTAAAAAAAGAGTGTCTCTCAGAGTCAAAAGGTAAATTTCAGCCCAAACGAGTTATCGGCTGCTGACTGCATCACTAACTCATCCAGAATCAATAAGGGCCTCAGAGGCTCTAACCATAACACAAACCTGCATGAAAAGGTTTCTGTTTGTGTGTGTGTGTGTGTGTGTGTGTGTGTGTGTGTGTGGGGGGGGGGGGGGGGGGGGGGGGGGGGCTCATAAAGAGTGCTGTTCTGCTGTCCCAAGGTCAGATCTTCAGTGGGTCAAACCAGTGTGCCTGCAGAATAATTGATTTGCCAGGAAATCAATTTACTAAACAAATGAAATCACAATCTACTGTCTATTTAGACGCCTCATGTGTTTTTTTCATATCGATTAATTAAGAATGTATCTATGAATGTAGTTAGGAAAAACATGACGTAGTTGTGCAATAAAGAAGCTATCTAAAGATACCTGCAGCCTGGAATGCAGTCACTGGAAACAGTCATCTGTTTCAATCTGATCACCTGCAAACTTTCTTGAACAGCTTGAACAGGTCAGGCTACCATACAACCGTGTGGCATTTCTGCTGACTTTTACAGTCACTTCACTGCTGAGAAGTCATCCTTTTGGAAGTGTGGGACTGCAAAGGAGCTTAATGATTTCAGGCCTGCTGTTTTTCTCTTTATAGCCAGGAAGTAGTATTTGTGCACATTGTTTACGACAGATTCTGTTCTGTTTGCTTACAGATCCTGCAGAGATAGGGATGTTGCAGCAAGGATGCTTTAAAATATGTTTTTATTAAATGGAGCAGATCCTTCATCTGTCTATTTTTATTGATTTTTGTCTGCTTTCAGCTCCATGCAGCAGGCAGAGCAACGCACATTTATAACATGAACACCATTGTATTGCTGGAATGTTTTGCAGCTTGGTTGCATAGGTTGCAGCATAAAGCAGGTATTTTTGGTCACACAGAACAATCTTAGTAATGTTTAATCATCTAAGAAGAAGAATTATTTATTGTTGTCGGAAACCCATGCAGATGAAGCAATCAAACATCAGAAACCACACCTTCCTCTGTCACACTCTCACCCTACCAGGAACAGTGAGATGGTTCTGAAGCTGTCACAACTCCCAGAACCACCCTGTCAGTTTGAAATATTCCACCCACATGTCTTTCTGTCTGTATCCTCTTGTGAAATCAGTTCCAGGAAAGCTAACGTATTTGTTTGGTTGATGCTTTACTGAGAAAGGCTCGAAAAATTGTTAAAAATTTGAAGTTGACGGCAGTTATTAACACAGAGTAAGCTAAAACAGCTGAGATTCAAAGTTTCTTTGCATGGTAAAAGGAAGGCCCAACTGCTCTCTGTGCAGAAAAAAGAAGAAAACAAGTATTTTCTTTGGACATCTTAATTTTAGTCATTTGTGTCTTGCATTTACAGAGTCTTCCCATAATCTTCAACATGACCTGCTCTAAGAGAACCTTCTAACCTTTTAGTCCGAGTCCTAGAGGCAGTAGCTACTAACAGTCTTCTCCAAGTTACTGTCAAATGCTAATACTTTGCAGGTTACCGGTTAAAGTACTTTAAAAGTAATCCCATACTTTAATTACTACTGCCTTGAACTTTGTCACTGTTTTCAGTTACTTTCTTTGTAAAATCTGAAGAACCAAAATATTATAATACACTTTGTTAGAATAAATAGTACAATCTTACAATAATATGCTACTTTGTTAGAGCAAAAAGTACTACTTTGAAGTAATACTATACTTTGATAAAAATGTAGAAAGCTATTTTACAGGAATACGCTACTTTCTTTGAGCAAAAAATACTATCTTACAGTAATAAACTACTTTGTTGGAGCAAAAAAGTACTATCTTATAGTGATAAACTACTTTGTTACAAAAAGTATTATCTTACAGTAACAGACTACCTTTGAAATGAGGGACTCCCATTACAGAGCTGTTTGCAGAAATGCTCATGAAACAAATTTCTTTGTAAATTAAGATCCACAAACCTTAGCAAATTCACTATTACTATAAAGGTACCATTTCCATGTTTTGCATTCAGTGATGATTTTTACCATACATGAAAATATTCACATTGTAGTCGGTGATACTAACAAAAGACTCTTGTGTTGGTGCCAGTACTCCAGGGTCATCAGGCTTAGTGGACCCTTCATTTCACAGCACGAAACAGAGTCAATTCAGAGGCTTTAACTGAACTGTGTCGCAGCTACAGAGTGACTCAGTTCCAGGAAGTGTCTACAGGCAGCACACTGCTGACGGTACTGAAGCACACAGTAAAGAAAACCACCTTTAAAGATGAATCCTCCACCTGACTGGTTAAGCTTGCCAGTTAAGTTGTGTGTTCAGTCTCCATTCAGATGAAGATTTATTTTCACATTTGGGTTCTAGTATATTTTTTGCTGTTTTATTTGTCAATTTCTTCAAATCACTTTATTTAAATAGTCCACAGACACCTGTACGAGGGTTGACCTCAAACAGTGGTAATGCTTTTTTTTTTTTTTTTTTTTTTTTTGGTTAAAGAAAAGTAAATGTGAAGACAATGAATCATAAACCTGACATTACACATTAACGCCTACTCTTTCTCAGAAGCGCTGATGTCTGAAGCCGTCACACAGCAACCTGTTTGTCTGCATGGATCCATCTCCTGAAGGTTTGTACCAACTTGTGAGATTATTCCTAGAAAGAAAAGCTTTAGGAATTTGGGTGAACAAAACCAGTGACTAAACTGCTGGACCAAGTTTTTTCTTCTCGTTTTAGTTTTATGTTTGGTTATGGTCTATTTACACACTGGAATGTGTGGCTCATTGTGCTGTGGGACACGCCTCCTTTACAGTCAACGACAAAAACACAGCAACGGTTTTTTCTCATTTAAAAGGCCAGTCAGGAAGAAGCCTGATGTAATTTTGAAGTCGCAACACAAAAAAAAATCTTTATTTTATTTCTTTGTACTTTGGGCATTGCTGATTTCTAGCCTCTGGTGCCGTTTAGGTGAATGAGGTTGATAGCTTTTTGTTGTTTCTCTTATTATGTTACAATAAAGTTTCATTTTCATACCAATTTCTATGGACACTTACTCGCAATCCAAACCCACTCACACAGTAAAATCCCTTTTTAAGCACAAATGACAATTTTGTCTTTAAAAGTGAGTGTAAACAAAAGTTAAAACTATAGTTTGTCATAAATAAGGGAAATTGTTAAAAAGTGATGAATTATATTTAAAAGCATGTACATTCATGAAGTGGCTTAATACTCTGTCTGGACTTTATTCTATGACATGATCAGCTCTGTTACATCTACTGTCTTTCTTAGTATCTTCTGATTGAGCAGCATCTCCAGGGCTTGTACCACCAGATGTTTTCCCAGGTTTTAGCTCTATCTAAAATCTATCTAAAATCCATCTAAAGGTGCAATTTTACTGTAATATGTTATTTTGTTGGAGCAAAAAGTACTATCTTAGAGTAATACAGTACTTTGCTTTGGCAAAAATGTGCTCCTTTTATTGGAGCAAAAATTACTAACAGTAATACTCTGCTGCTGGAATAAAAAGTACCATCTTACATTTAGATCCTCATACCATAAAAGACAGCAAATGTCAACAGAGTTTGGGAACACACATAAGAAGTGTCTTTGGCACAAACTGCCGTAGTGTCAGTGATGTGAAGGTCTGAAACACTAACCAAATCGTGAACAAAAATACCCACTTCTCCTATGCAGCTCACTTCTTTTGCTTTGTGTTGCCTGTCATCATGTTGTGACAGCTGGTTAAAAGGAAAGATCCTGCTGGTCCATCATCAGGTCCACCACCAGCCCGCTGCTTCATATTTTGACGAGGCTCTAATGCATCATCAGGTTGTTTAGTCTGCGGCCTCAGTGGGAGTCTGTTTTGGCAAAGTCACTGAAACAGGAGTTTGTCACACTGGAGTAAAAGCTGCAAAAATCCAACATGTTTT
Source organism: Oryzias celebensis (assembly GCA_014656515.1). NCBI lineage: Eukaryota > Metazoa > Chordata > Actinopteri > Beloniformes > Adrianichthyidae > Oryzias > Oryzias celebensis. The sequence continues at coordinate 28,016,089 of BNCR01000012.1, read as the reverse complement.
TGTTTCTAAATGAGGAACAAAAAAATCGTCTTTTTTGCTTTTCGTGATTAGCAGTTAAAATGCTCAGTGCATTACGCACTGTCATCAGATGACATGATGACATTTGTTTCATAATCAAGCTGCAGCCTGATGATATGCATGGAGGAGACAGGAACTGCACAATCATCCGTTTACTCTGAGAGGAGAAAATGCAGAAAGCAGCACTTTGGTCAAAGGATCTGATAATGCAACTTCTGATTAACCGCCACTGTTAAGCTCCAGCAAAACAGGAGTGGTTGAGTTTAGCTGAATATTGAAAACCCACTAAGATAAAAATTGTAACATGTTCTTGTAGCTTTTTTTCTCACAATGGAGGACATTTAGATAGAAAAATTAAGATTAAAATCAAGTTTCTGAGTATTTCTTTATTCAAATTGTTGCAATTGTAGCAGATAAAAAAAGATGCTTGAAAAAGATCGTAGTTATTTTATACGCTGGGCAGGCACAAGCTCCTTGCTTTGCTTCATTCTGATGCATTTGCTTGCAGATAAATAGATCCATGTACCAGATCTTCAAGCATTCCACAGCAGTTGCTCATAACTGATTTTGTGGCAAGTTTTGTGAAAAATTGCCAGAAAAGTTGCAATGTTTTTTTATTCATTTAAAAAAAACACCTAAAAAATGTTGAAATAAAATTATGAAATAAACTTCACATTCTCATATTCCAACTCTTTTTATCGTAACGTGTGCATTAACAAAACTTCACCATCACCATATACATTATTTTGTTTTAATTTAACATAAATTGAACTGTGAAACCCAAAAGAAACTATTGGTCTACTGGTCCTACTCTCAATAATCAAAATAGTTGTGAAAGCGCCACTCACCAATGGTGTTGCAGTGAAGATGCAGTCAAAATATAAAGTTGCAGGGGTTCACTTGAATTTGCATTAATAGTTATGATTGCAACATCACAAATTCATGGAGGGACTGATGCATGTCTTTGTTTTCCCCGTCTGGGCTGGTTTCTGGATCAAAACTGTAAGGCTGGATAGCTCTGATATTGCTCGCCATTGTTGTTGCATCAATATTGCAAGGTTGGGGGTGTGAGGGGCTGTAAACAAGTGGGAAAGCATGTAAACAGAGAGCTCTCAGAGAGTTAACAGTAACAGGTAGTGGAAGGGAAAGCGGGGTTCCACCGCCTTCCACAGCTCAGAGATGAATTTCCAATGAACTCCAGCTGTTCTGTAGAAACTGTGTCCTAGAAATTGACTTTTTTATTTTGGCTAAAAACAGCATCATCATGAATGAAAGTCCACTGGTAACGCTTTGAAAATAGATCAGAAGATGATGGGACGTTGAACTTATTTTGCAGTTAAAGAAGACTTGGTGTACCATGAAGTTGGACGCAGACAACACCAACCAGAACCAATGGACTAAAACTGCTAATCATGCAGTTAATCCCATGAGCAATCAGCTGTTCTTTATTCTGAGAGCAAATGTTATTCTATTCAGAATGAAACAACACAAACATGAACATCACATGAGGAGACACAAAATGAGAGCCTGAAGAAGAAAAACATGGATGAGAATATGAACGCTTATTTTGCAGAGGCAGATGCTTCCTCAGGGATAAATGTTGGTTTCCTCAAATCATTAGAGCCATTTTTACTTTCAGTTTTACAGTATCATTTTGATGTGTGTTGTTCAAACAAAATATTTTCCTATTTGCATTGTTGCAGTTGTAGATGAAACAGTAGTAGATTTCTTACTTAAAGTCCCATCCTTGCATGTTGCTTTACTATTTATGACAATGTTGCACAGATTTAACACCTTCTTTGGTCTTCCTTCTAATGTGTTTATGACAAAATGTGTAAAAGCACAATGTAGAAAACCAGAGAGCCATCCAAACTTCAAACAGCCTCCAAGAATTCTTCCACTTTGTACCGAGCATTTGTCAAGTTTCTGAAACAAGTGACTCCATCTAAACATTTCAGGAGCCAATTTCCTTTGCAATTTCCTGTCCTCAGTTTTCAATGCTGCTTAAAGTAAACATCTTTTTCTTAAGATCTGTTCCACGCTGACATTAGAACAAGCTGAAGTCAAGAATCTCTTATTTTCTCTGGCAGGAGAGCGTCATCTATGAATACGTTTTAACACCTGGGGTCCCTTAAATCAACATAAAAAATAAAGGAGTTTATTTACCCTCTTGCAAGGCTAATTTTCACACGTTTATCGAATATAAAAGAAATGACAAACATTCAAGAAAAAGAAAAGTAAGCAGAAATCATTTCAGCCTCATTTTCTCATCTGAAAATAAATCTTCATAAATCTCTGCCTTTTCCCATCAGAAGCATTAGGTGGAATAATACCTTTGCTAACATGATTTACTCAACAGCAACTCAACAGGAACACAGGAATTTTGTCAGGAAAGAAGACACAACTGTGATTTTAAAACTCAAGTTTGAGGAAAAAAAAGAAAAACCTATAAATCTTCTTGAGACAATTAATGTAAAATGGAAGGATGGCAATTGTAAAACAAAATCAAAATAAACGATGAAGGTCTACTCTGTAGAACTGAACTGTTGAAGATGGGGAAGAATATTAAAGCTAATCCAATTTGATCTCAAACAAGAACATTTGTGAAAAGGAATCAGACTTGTTTTAAAGCTTGCTTGACTGATCAGGTAAAACACTCGTTTGGATGAATTTGTGAAAAATGTGCTTGTAAGAACAACTTTTTGATAAAGAAAATGTGGTTTGAGAAGCTCAAAACCCAAAAGAAAACAGAAAACTCCAAATCAGCCTCTCAAGTCTATGGGAACAGGCCACAACCTAAAAGATCCACTCCAATGAAAACAAAGTTTATAACATGTTCTTGTGACATTTTTATGATGATAAGGACATAAATTGAATTGCCTTTCTGAGTATTTCTTTATTTAAATAGGTAGTTGTGAATCAAATGCAGCCAAAAAAAAAAATATGTTGTTTGGAAAAGATCTTCTTTCTGAGCTCTCAGCAATGGGAAGGGGTTGCTCCAACTCAGAGGTGACTTTCTAATGAACTCTTGCTGCTCTGCAGAAACTATGTCCTAAGAAGACACATGTTTTTGGATTTTGGCTAAAAACAACATAATCAGAATTTTAAAAACTCCTGGTAACGCTTTGTAAATAGATCAAAAGATTATCAGAGTGGGTCTTTAAAGTAAAATAGGTGATTTAAGTCCATCTGATCTGCCTAAACTTGTGCAAATAATGTAGCTTTAATGAGATCATGGGATAATCCATGTTTAAGTCAAAGTCATGCTTCTCTGAACTAAACCTTCTCCTCCAGTTGAACACTGCAATGACTCCATCCGCTGATAGGATAAGCTCAACTTTTGTTATCAGTGTCAGAACTGATAGAGTTGACTGTGAAGTTTGAGCGTGGGCACACTCCAGCTGTCTGAGTGCAGACCTAAAACACGTTTGATCATTTTGGCGTCCAAAATGGACACATTAATTCACAGATTTTAGTTTTATTGCATCGCAAGTTTTGAAATCCTTTTGACTGAAAATCTGAAAAATGCATGAGCAGAATGTAGTACGCAAAAAGGAAATCTGAAAGTCTTGTCTGTGAAAAATGTTCACATTGATTTCAGGGACGACTGGGTTTAATGAGCCAAAACCACAAAATGAATTAAAGTCCCTCTGACAATATGGAACAGTGCTCTTTGCACATTTTATTTTGAAAGGGTGATCAAATCTTTGAAAGTTAACATTTTACTTAATTGTATAAAATTAAGGAAAATTTCACAAAGAGCAGATTGTGTTTTTAGGATAAAAATATAGTTATGAGAAAATCAATTACAATTCTATTGATAAAACATTTTGAAACGACAATTAACATAAATTGCATAGATCACACAAATTTATTAAATTTAATTGTAAACAAATTTGCTGTGTTAAGAGCAAGTTTCTGATGTGTTTTTTAAACTGATTTCACCCTGACTTATGGTCTTTTTCTTGACAGATGAGCTGTAGAACAGTGAACCCTGGTCCTCAGGGCTGACTGTCACACTGTCATTTTTTCAATCCAACCCTGTTCAAACATACCTGCCCTTGATGACTGCCATTGTGAGGCTTTTGCAGAGCCTGATGATGAGCTGAATCAGGTGTGGAGAAGGAGGGCAACATGGAAAACATGCAGGACAATGTGCCCTGAGGACCCGAGTTGGGAAACACTGATGTAGAAGATGTGAGCTGGAGGGCCATGCAGGCTGCAGGAAACACTGATGGATCAGTGTTTCGGTCTGTTAGTGCACTGGAATGCAGATGGAGCCCCAACTGTGAGCCTCCATCCATGATCCTTCCCGCTGATAACCACAGGTTGTTTTTCCTGCTGGACCAACACCGAGGAAGAACCAGACCAATCACCTCTGACAGCTTCAAGACACTTTTGAGGGTTGAAGTGCCAAGACACAGAACTACTGTCCGAGTTTGTGATAGACCCAGGAATGGAGCCCCACCAATGACAGACCACGACCGCCAGGACCTCTGCACTCAGACATGGTTTAGCAAATGCCACACAGCTGTAGTCCCATTTACCAGTTGTGAGGGGTACTAAGGTTTCCAGATAAACCATTCACAAAAGAATCCATCACTTTGACTTGAATGCCAGACGGCCATTGCAGGTGACTCCACTGACACCAAGATATGTTTGCAGTGGGAACAAAACCATGTGACCTGGACAATGCAGCAATGGTCTACCGTCCTGTTCACTGATGAGTGTCAGGTCACCTTGTACAGAATTGATGGTCGGCGGCGTTACTGGTGAAGGCGAGGTGAGCGACATGCTGAGGTCAACATGATCCCCAGGATTTGCTGTGGTGGAGGAGGGGCAACAGTCTGGACAGGTATCACCAGTCAGAGCAAAACCACTTTGGTTATTGCAGATGGACCAGTCTTACTTTAGAGACATCATAGAACCATCATCCCCCTCCAATTTCACCAGAACACCTCCGAGTTTGTTTTCATGGATAATCATGTTCCACTACATGATGCCAGAACTGTCACAGCTGGACTTCAGGAAGTGGGAGTTTCTCATATGGTGTGACCATCAATGACCCCTGACCTGAACCCCATCTCGGGCCATCTGAAGTAAAGACTGGATTGTCACCCCAAGTGACTTGCAGAACTGTATGTAGCACTTGTGGAAGAGTGGAACGCCTCCGAACAACATGAGACTAATAAGGAGCATAAGACGTCCCTGTCAACGTGACGAATTATATTGACTTGGTCAATGTTTCTTATTAGAGGCTGTCTTTATTGCTGTCTTTATTTTTGGGGTAATAAACATCAAACTAATGAAAAATGTTGTTTCTTCTCATTCATTATTAGCAACATCAAAGAGAACTTTAATGTTTTTCATTAAAATTCAGACCAAATATGAATAACACTCATGACAATTTCCCTAATTTTTAGTGAGTAAATTTTAGTCTTAATCTAGATTAGATTTTACAGCTGCTAAACCATCATCTGGAGTCCCTGGTTCAGATAGTGCCACTTCAGCAAAGATGTGCATGTAATAATGCAGACCAGGCTGCAGGCCAACTTTATTATGCAACATCCTGCAGCAGATATAGAAGTTTCCTCACAACACATTCTGCTCTGTCCTGTCCACGTCTGTGTAGATAAGAACATTTGTCACACAGCATCTTCACCAACAGAGTCCCATCACCAAGCACAAATCCTCGTTCTGCCCCACCTTCCTCATATCTCCTTACCAACATGTTTTTCTGCAGATAATGCTGTGAAAACCACTGAAAATAAAAGGCTTGGCCATCTTTGCAGGATGCCACACTCTCCTCAAACAGCAAAGAAATAATCTGATCTAGGTCAGAGAACATCATGTTCTGTTCAAATGGCATGCTAATGAGGGGACCATCATGCTGGAAGCATTTGTTTGTCTAATTGGATGTTTTTTTTAATGGCTGACTTTCCCGGCTCCCTTTTTTTGCACAATGAAGCCACAACTAATTTCTCCAACGGAAGACTAACTCAGCCGTTCAAATCCTTTACCAGAGCTCTCTTTGTTTCTTTCTCTCCTCTTTATCCTCTTTGCATGATTACATTTTTTAGTCTCTATCGTGGTTAGACGAAACCAGGAAGGGGCCAGATTTCTGTTCATGCTCCTCTGCTCTCCATGTTGTGTAGGTTAGCATTACCCAGTGGAGTAAGGTTTCCTGTCAGGCAGCGGGAGGTCATGTCACTCACATTACCAACCCCAACTACCAGACTTATGCCGGGGTGAACGCAGGAAGCTGGTGACTGCTCTTCTGCTTCTTTTTTTACATAAAAAATGTTTAGTTTGAATGTGTTTTTCTGTCAAAAATACTTAACTTAAGACAATAAAAGCTCACTGCTACTCTTTTAAAATTGTTATTTTGTTCTGTTTTTTTATTTATATATATTATAGGGGGAAAAAATGTTACATTTGATTTATTTTCAATAATTTCCAGTGAAAACTTTTTAAAATAAATAAAAATGAAAAGATAAATAAACAAATTACTCCAAAAACAATCTATCACTACATCAGCCTTAAAGTCACAACACCCTGAGAAAAAGCAGGAAAAAAACACAGTTAAAGTACGTCTGGCGTCAATGATATCGTGGCTGCGGAGCAGTGGTTAACCTCTGATCGAAAGATTACAGGTTCGATTCCCACCTTCCCATCCCATGTGTCGCAGTGTTCTTCTGGCAAGACACTGAATTCCTAATCGCCTCTGTATCTCCCAGTGGTCAGCAGCGGAGCCACCATAGGTGTGCAGATGAGTGAATAGGACTGTGACTGTAAAGCTCTTTGGGCTTTCAGGGAAGGTAGAAAAGCGCTACAAGTATACATCATTTATCCAGAAGAATTCCTGAATGTACACCATGATTGTGTCTGTGATACAAACATATTTGAAACAGCAACAATGAGGAAATGAGCATGAGGGCTGGAGCATGGGGTGATGATGTGATAATAAACAACAGCCCTCATCAGCCTTCAAACAGGCAGGACTTCCAAGATGGGCTGTGATAGTTGTGGGTGGCATACGTTAAGGCTACTTTATGCAACAATTAGAAGCAGACCATTTCACAGATTTAGAGATACTTTTATTTTAAAAAATTGTTTTATGTTTGCATCTACTTTCAACCATTTAAAATCCAAAATTTTCTGGGATCATCAAGAAGATGCAGTTTAGCCTTATTACGAGAGAAGTTACGACTGGACATGTGCAATTTCTGCACATGTTGGTATGTTTTGCTCAGTGCGACAGTTTTGCATGCAAGTAGCTGAAAAAAGGAAAGCACATTTATTCTCTTTACCAACCAGAGATGGAAAATATCTTAGAGCCTCATTGAAATACAATTTAAATGAAGCACCAGCAGAGAGAGAAAGCGAGAAAAATTGGAAGTTGTGCATCACAGGAGCTGCTTGTTTGGCTCTAGTTCTGTTTGCACACAGCATGGCTAAAGCAACCATGACAGAGAACCTTCTCACACAGCGTTGATGTCACAACCTTTGAGGAAGTGGAGTGTTTGCCCTCAGACATTTCACGACAGAAGGTTTGACATCAACGTAAATTCTCACGGTTTTCATTTTTACTTGTTCGAAGCAGCATATAGCTTTAGTCACAGCTGTCCTTACCGATGGATACGGGCTGTATGTTGCATGTACAGGTTGCCTGCACGGAATATCAAGATAGAGCACTCAGTGAACCCGTCGAACAAAATATGTTCATGCACATTTTTATCTATGGACATGCTGCGGGTGACAGGTTTTACTGAACACTTATACAACACACAAGGGTAAGTAAGGGTGAAATAGGTGAGACGCACTTCCCCCGAAACCTGCAGACTGCACGTTCCACAGGAAATTAAACAATTATAGTTTGTGTGGGAGCACATCCTGTTGTTCAAATCTGTGTTCAGTGTTAGTATGCTCACATTAATGTTCTACCAGCTCAGAGGAGCCTTAATCCCTAAAGAAAAATTAAAGGGAAATTTTAAAAAATTGTGATGTGATGCTACAGTGAGTGTGGATGATGTTCCAATCAAGATATCTGGCACTGTTTGCTGGGTCCCTGATAACATAAAGTCGCTTTGATAAACATAAAGTCGCTACTCTCTGTTGAGCAGAAAACACCCAAATCCACAGTAATCTATGGATGCAGCAGATGTCTGTTGTGTTGCATAAACACCATCCACACCTTTTCCTTTAAAAAATCAGGAATTTTATTCAAATAAACACAAATGTTCACAATCCAAAGCACTAGTTGTTTTTTTTTTTGTAATCTGTTAAGAAAAAGTGGATTTGGCTGATGGATTCTCACATTAAGATCCACGGTTATTCAAACATCAAGGAGTTTTTTGTTTTTTTTTAAAGGTTTGATCTATATAACCTCAACAGGAAATTTAAAAATATTCAGGTTTTTGAAATAAACTATCAAAACTTATCAGCTGGAGCTGTTTTGTGTTTTCTTAAGTAAAAGTTCTCTATTACAAATCTTATGAAAAGTTTGTTTCTTAAACTTTCTGGTGACTGCAGTGGCACACTCCAATCTTCTTTCATTTTTATTTTTGTCACAAACTGATTTAAGTGTGATTATAAAACTGTAAAAAGTATGATTTTGAAATGTTTTATTGTTAGTATTAGCAGTTAAATAGAAGCTGAAGCTGCAAATGTTTGATAGCATTTCTTTTTGTTGACTTTGGTTGACATGAAAAAAATTCTCATCTCAAATGCAATCAAAATAATTTTCATTAAAGTCAACAAACTTTGTGGTTAAGTTTTTCCAGACCTGAGAGGAGCCCCAGAGTCCCTCAGTGAGTGTATGAGTTCACTTGAAAGAGAGCCAGAAAATGCAAAGTCATGCTGGGAATGTTAGTTTGATGCACCACAGTGTGGGCCTTAAAGCGGACTCAGTCACCCTCTTTGATCCAGCTTGTCAAATTTGTGGTGAAGCTTTGGAGCAGGTCCCGTGAAGACCTGCTTCCATCTTCCATGTTCTGCCTCCAACACGGTTCTTGCCAGAATGTTCACCGTTTGAAAGTAAAGTCTTTGGTAACAAGTTCAACCAAAGTCAAGCAGGAGTAGATCATGTTTAACAGCTGACAGTGAAGATGAAATGAAATTCTACTTGATCATCAATGTGTAGTGGTGATTACTGAATTATGTTTTCTGATGATAATCATTAAGTATTATATATCTATAACACAACATGTCATTGTTTACTGTGATTTTTCAGTGGACCTTTATGTCTTCCACTTCCTAATAATTACTCTAACAGTAGATTTCGTAACACCAAGCTCCTTAGCTGTTTCAAATTCAGTCTTCCCAGCTTGGTACAGGTCAACAATTATCTTTCTGGTGTCCTTGGACAGCTCTTTGGTCTTGGCCACAGTGGAATTTGGAGTGTGACTGTTTGAGGTTATGGACAGGTGTCTTTTATATAGATAATGAGTTCAAACAGGTGCCATTAATACAGGTAAGAAATGGAGGACAGAGGATCTTCAGAAGATGTTCACCAGGAAAAATATTTGTAATAGTAAAAGTTTCATTATGCGCCAAACTATGATCCTTTTGAAAAACATAAAGCATCACACTTATTTCAAACACTTAAATGCGCTCTTTTTCAAACTGCATTTTTTTGTCTGCTACTGATTCACAACAATGTGAATAAAGAAATATTCAGAAATGCAATTTTACGCTTAATTTCTTTATGTATGTACTCCATCATCATGAAAATGCAACAAGAACATGTTAAAAACACAGAAAATATCACCATTTTTTTTGGAGTGGGTCTTTAAATGTTTAAGGAAACATTATTTAGCAAAAGAAAGAAGGTGCTGTTGAAGCATGAACATGTTAGGAAAAAACGAAGAAGGAGCTTCATCACAAGCGCAGCACCTGGAGACAGGGCAGGGGTTCATCAGCAGGACCCCCCCACACACACACTTTTCCATTGAGCTGCTTTCCGGGTCTTTTTGCAGTAAAGTTGTTTACAGGTAATTAGAAGGCGGAGGCCTCGTAGGAGCCTGGCAAGCCCAGGCGTTGTTGTTTGTGCTCTGTCACATGTCAACTGCAGCATAAGCTCATTCACACTAATTGCTGCAAAGACGGATGGAGCTGCAAAAAAAAAAAAAGAAAACAGTGATTGATTTATAGTAATTTGGATTGAGAACACTTTTGTTTATGATTGCAGATGTTTGCCTTTTTATTTTCTTTTAGGTGACTTTTTTGTGACCAGCAGCCCTGATGACACCAGTTATCTGCTCCAGAGTTGGATACTGGCAAAGCAAACATGGAAAACTCACTTAAAGAAATAAACACAGCAGGGAGGCAGTTACACGCCCCATGAAGGTCCTGACACTAAACCTAGACACCATGTAGAGGCAAATTTGGGGATACATGTCAAGCCAAACAAAGAAACAGGTTAATTTAAGCAGAAATGTTCAAAAAATGTCCATTTTTAAAGTTTAATGTCCTGAAAAATATATCTTTCAGTTGTATCTGAAGCAGCAGATTCAGCATCTGCGATGTTTGAGGAAGTCTTCCTGGACCTGCCAGCTCCATCTTTTTTTTGCTCTGCAGCTTGTTTGTCCCAACAGTTGAAATGTTCTGATAAAAAAATGTAATATTTTGGGTGGCAACAATACAGTTCATAGGTTGAAAGAGTTCACAAGGATTACTGTCCTCAAATCACTGGAATTTTCCATGAGATGATTAGAACCAAACAAAGGTCTGCATTTGTCAATAATTAAGACAGCTTTAATTGGGTTAATTCAGAGCCGAATTTTCAACAGCTGAGGCTTAACGGGGAAATTTTGAATCCACTTCAAGAGCTCCTCTGTGATGAACATTTTTTTCAGGAAACAATGAAAACACAGCCGAGTGTCTCACAGCGTGCAGTGTCAAGGTTATAATAATAATAATCCCTCCTTAGAAAGAAGATCTGATTATCTTAATGTGGCACACAGCAGCTTTAACCCCAGCTCCACGATGAGCACGGACAGAAGCTAAAAGATTCTGCATTTGCTGAAAATGTTCATGCTTCAACTCCCAGCGCCACATTCGACTTTGCTTGATTACTTTTCTCCTGATGACTGGCGTGTCCTGAGAGTTTACCTCCCCTCTGAAACAGGATATAGCAGATGGTGGATGAAAATAATGTGCACACACAGAGGTAGTATACTCTGAAAACATCAACACGGGGTCTTTGTCTGTTGACATTTCATAAAGCATTTTTGTTTTCTGTAATTAAAAGTCCAGACATATATGTAGCTCTGCTCTTTTTAATTGCTTGTGTAGTGCTAGTGAAAACATTTTTAAAGGGGATTTAATAAAAGTTTGTGGCTAGAAATTCTGTCCATAAAGACTTTGAACAGAACCAGTGATTCTTAAAGTTACTTTTTGTCCAGGCTTAAAAGGAAAATGTCATTTTTCACACAAAACACTGTTACCTGATCAGGTTGACATTTGCAGCTGTTGCAAGGGACAACACCAAACAGAAAAATGCAAAGAGAGTAAAAAAACTCCAAAAAAGGTTAAGTGTGGAGAAGACCACAATGTAAATGTTTATCTTTCTCAAACTGACCATATCTCTTGTATTTTTTAACTGTTGGAGATTGCAAGTGTAAAACTGTTCCAGTTGCTCTTATGAACAGTTAGAATCCTTGAGGTTCGCAGAATGTGGTGTCATTTGTTTTCCTTGTTTTTACCACCTTTAAGTATTTTTCCTGCTCATTTATGTGTCTTGATTTGTTTTTATTTATTTTTTTAATTATTATTATAAGTAAGTTTTCTTCCTCTGATTCAAGTCTGCTTTTGGAATTTAATTACATGTTGGTATTTTTCACTCCATCCTTGTCTGTTTATTTTTAGTCACATTTTAATTTTCAAATTATTTTTCTTAATGAATTTGTAGCAGATTTTAAAACTTGTTGCTGTTGTTCTAGCCAAGTTGTGAAAAAAATGTGAAAAAATTAAAAAATGGGGGGATTTGTTTGTTTCTGTCTTTGCTTTTTCTCACAAAAGAAAAAAAACAAAAACACTGAATTTGCTGAAGTTTTCTTCTGTTCTCACAATCTCAGAAAGAGCCTGTGCAGAATTAGCAGTCCAGTTTTCTAAACGTGTATCATTACTGTCTGTTGCTCTTAATTAAACAATTGTCAATGAATCTGAACATTCAAGTAATGCAAAGCTCCTTTCATGTTTCAACCCTGCATCGAAGCTTTGCTCAGAAACTCACTCCTCTTTGTGTCGTGGTGTTAGCTTGTTTATTGATGCTTTAGTGCATGATATTTTGTGTAAAGGGGATTAGTGTTCTGAGTCACCGGGCATGACCCGGAATATCCTCAGCAATCAAGGGAATTGCAGTTTCACTGGATAACTAGCATCTATGATTGAAGCTCGATTGGTCTTTGTCGTTCGGCTGATAACTGTATCTAAGCTGCTTCGTTTGTAATCAATCAAATTGGCTCCACATGTGCAGCAGGCTGTCCACACGATCACAATGTCATAATCACAGGCGTTTGCTTAGCAGTTTATTAAAAATTGTACATAAACATTTAAAAAAACGTTTTAAATCAATCTCTATGAAATCCCTGTTTTGTCTTTTAACTCCTGAAATGAGCTGAGACTCTGAAGGCAAAGCTGATATTCTATAACACCGACTCACACCTGCTCCTGTTTGCTCTTCTCAGGCTCTCATCAGTTTATGCAACACGTCTGCTGACCAGCCGCTTCATTCTTTTCTGATCCAGTTCCACCTTTTTCAGAGCTGTCGCTTATTGTTTACATGGAAAATAAGCTGTTTGTATTTGACATCAGATGGAGACGACGCAGCTTTGTGTTTGTAGAAACACTAATAAAGTTATACTACTCCACTAGAAGTAGTCACCTGAATATTTACTTCCAAGCAGCTGGCTAAACGAACTGCTTAAGATGACCAATTTTGAACCAGTCTGGCTTAAATAACAAAAATACAAATTCTGGAATTCGTACTTAATAAAATCTACTTTGTGAATATTGAACAACAAAGAAATGTTCATTAGAAAAAACTGTGCTTTTAGTAGAAATGATTCTTTCACTGAACCAAACAGAAGTAAATCATGAGTTTTCTATTTGCAAACACCTGTGAGCCAAATGTTTTCATTTATTAAATATATTTTATAGACATTTTTGCATTAAATAAATTAATAAAACTTGCCATACATCAGTGTATATTAATAACATTAAAACCAGCAAAGGCTAAACCACCTAAAGGCTTTCAACCTATAGAATTTCAAAATATTGTCTCAGGTTCATTTATTGTGATTTTGAAGATAAAAAAAATCAAGCTTTAACCCATAAAGTGTAATTTTTCATCAATAAATCATAACACACAGATTTATTTTTACTACTCAAACATTTAAATGGGATTTCTTTGTGATTCCTTTTTGAGTTTAAAAAAATCACGGCTTGAAAGACCCCTCAGCCTCAGCCATTCCGCCAAATACGAGTCAATCTATCACCGCTAATTTCACAGGAAGGATCAACTTGCAGATGTTGTAAAGTCTGTGAAGATAAGATCCTGTGCAGAGCAATTAAACCGTGGTACAGATGAGGTCACTACAGCAGTAAAGGCTCACTGTTTGATAAGTAAGAGGAAGCTGGACTATGAGAACAAGCACATTTATTAAAAGGATGATAGTTTATGGTTTAAAAATATAGTTTTGATGACAAAAAAGTAAACTGAAGTGAAAATAGGGCTCTAAAAGTACTTAGTGTCTTAAATTATGGCCCAATCAGATCTGAGTGTGCAATAAACCATAAGAAGTTGTAATTTTTAAAGGGCTGATGGCATAAAACACTAGAGCCCGGTTTAACTGTGGGAAAATCCTCATTATTGATGGCAAATCAGCAAAAAAAAAGGTGAGTGCCATAAGTGTTTTTGGTTTGATTCAACTTTGTCTCCATTTTCTCTGATCTTTGTTGTTCCCTTTAAAGTCAATTTCACTCATAATTTCACTTCTTTTTGATACTTTCTGTTAAAGAAACGTAACAACCTGCAGTGATTTTAGATTGACTTCAAGCCAGACAGAAGAATAAATAGGTAGATGGAAATAGGTTACTCTCCTCACTGGATTTCTCCAAATGACTGACTATGACTTTAAAGTCCTGGAGATCATGCTTACTAGTAACCAAGAGGGCCCAAAGGTCGCTGGAAGCCCTGTAAAGCTGTGGCACACAGTCCATGTGCCAACTTAACCCCCCTCTGCTCTGAACCGATGTGCACTGAAGCGACAGAAAGCACAGAAGTCGCCTGAAGCGCCACATTTCTCTCAGTTTCTCTCCTAAACAATGCAAGAAGATCTAGAAGTGGCACAGAGGAGAGCGGATACTGGTGTGTTCGTGACGTCAGCAACCTTCTCTTTCAAAGCTTCACAACATAAGGGAGGGATTTAAAGGTAACCTTAGCACCTTTGAGCAAAAATTCCACCACCTCCACTTACTCAAAGACTCACCAAAACTTGCATGCACCTTTTACCGGGTGAAAATGAATTTTTGATATGATGGACAACCTTCCCCAAAATATGGGGAGGGGGACTGTTTTCCAGGCGATATTTACGAAATTTCACACAAATGCCACCAGCTTAAGGTTGTGTCCAAATTCCTTCCCTACTCACTACTTAGTCCGAATCTACAGTTCCAAAATCCAGTGCCCAAGAACTTTCTCAAGAGTGGCTGCAATGTTCACTAGATTTATAGACCACAATGCACTGCATTTTCACATTTTTTATGCGAAATTATTTTAAGATATTTTTACAAACCATCCAAGTTTTCATCTTTAGAACAGTTGATTTATGAATAGTCTTTGTAAAATGTTAATATTTCTTATATTAGTGACGTTGTAACCAGGCCCTGGGCTGCATGGCGCCCTATAGGCGAAAAAGGATTTTGATTGATTGATTTTTGTTTTTTGCCCCGTTGGATTTGACTGATTGATTTCGCACTTAAAATAATAATAAAATAATTAAACTAACCTAATATTTCAATAACCAACCCTGCAAATAAAGCTTTTCACTTTCTCATAAATAATCACACAGTTCTTGAACATTTAACAATTAATATTTATCCTTGTTCACCAGTTACACATTAACCTTGTTTCTTTTAAACAAGTTTCAAACAGAACCATAAATACATTAAAAGAAAATGGGCCCCAAAAATACCTGTGCTGGCATTAATTATATCCAAAATAATCAGAAATTCAAATGTACGCACATTACAGGCCTGTTGTCTTGAATTTGGATGCTCACAAAGGTCTTTTCCTTTTAGACTCACTCACAGCATTTTTTTTGTTGTGTACAACAATAAAACACAGTGATAAACTCTGACGGTCCTGTCAGAGCCAAACTAGAATCCTTTAGTATGTGTATCCCTCTCACTTGATTCCTGTCGTCTTCGTGGAGTCCCAATGTTTTCAGTCACTGCGTTAGCGACCCCAACTCCACCCTCCGATCACGGTGTGCTAGGTTGGTTTAGTTGAGCTGACTACCATGCTCAGACCCGCACAATGCTTCATGACTTCTAAAACCACAAACATAAACCATAAACTTTCCGTTCAACCAGGGTTACACGACATGTTTGCCCTTTTTTTAATAAAGTAGTGACCCGTGGTGTCCGGACACCATGGGTCACTAGATAGTCCTGCGCCTTATAGTTTCTTAGTAGTTGAGGAGGAAGGATGGAATTTGGACATAGTCTATGTCTACAACAACAAAAAGTTTTCTTGACCTTTGACCTCAGGAAGAGGCCATCTTGAATTTTCAAAAAATGAAAAATCATCTTTAGTACCAACTACAAATTTAAACTCCTCATAGGATTTCAATCTATTGCCTCATACCTACTTGAGCATCATCAGGAAGCTACTTGGGAAAAAATGTTGGTTTGGAAGTTAGTAGAATTTGAACGGTGTTGGCGTGGCGAGCTCCCGAAAGTTGCGTTCCCCTGTTGCTCGCACATTTTTTTTACCGGAAAATTGTGAAAATGAAATACATAATTCAAGCTGAATGAAGCAATACAACATACAATGTGAACATTTTAGGAATATGGGCGTCGTTAGCAAAAAACATGTTGCCAAGAAAATTTTAAAAATGTACTCTTGCCAATTCTTCTAAAAATTACATACACCTGTTTGTCACCCAAAGCGACTAAAAACTAAAATGGTTGCTATGGAGATAAAACCAACAAAAAAGACACCATTTACTATTTTTTTTTTCTTTATTGTACCAGTCACTCATTCAGTGAGGGCAGGTAAAAAGTCGGTGACAGGAGGGCGGCGAGGTAGGACAGGTAGTGCCTGCAGGCCATAGAAAGTCACTTATGGCTTTAATTTAAACCTTTCTCACTTTTTGGTTTTGCTGCATTTAATTTGTCTATTGTGAAAATGTGGAAACAGCTCTTTAAAGAACCTGTGGGATTCAGTTTCTTCAATTCTGATCCCTGCAGGAGCTTCAATGAGTTCAAATACAATGACTTTACTTTGTGCAGAGCAAAGGAGGAAAATTTGTAAGAAGAGAAGAAAAGGGATTTCCTTTAGCTTTCCATCAGACCCGACATTCCTGGCAGAAAACGCACGGCTGAACTCCAACAGCAAATGAATTGAAGCTGGACCTTTCAGTCCTCTGCATCTCTCAGCAAACATACAAAGAAGCACCAAGAATCCTCATTTGAATTCTTTTTTTTTTTTTTTTCCCTTCATTCACATGCACAGGATCCCTGCCAGCTACCCTCTCAGTTCCCCTCTTTCACTGCAGCTCTGAAGCTTGGTCACTCTGGATGAATATCAAAGAGATCCTCACTGGTTCTGCTGCAAAGAGCCTGAATGCAGAAACCATTGCATGAAAATCCTTGAAAAAAAGGATGTATTTAACATTATTTTCAGAGTTTCGTTGTGATTTTCTGAACATTAGCTGAATAAAATTGTCATTATTTGCTCAAATGCAGCAGTTTTTTGTGCACCAAAAACACCTTTTCAATAAAAGCAAAGTTTTTAGGGAAATTCTAAACTATATTTCTTTAATTCTTTCAAAAGGATGCAAGGTCCAGATTTTATGTTTTTTGTCCAGAATTGCAAAATGTTTAATGTTAAACTTTGTGTTACTTAGCTGCTAAACATTTTAGATGTGGGCACAGCGTTTGCAATAACAATGAAAAGAAATAAAACAGGAGAAAACTCCAAAAAAAACTACACATCCAGCACTTTTAATGTAACCTGTATCATATTTAGAAATATTTATAAATAGAAATATTTAGAAACCAGATCTGTTTCTGAGGCTGCGACTCCCCACAGAGAGACTCAGGTTTTAATCACTCTGATCAGAGCTGGAATCTGGTTTACATACAAACTGAGATTATGCGAGATTTTACGTAATGTAATCCCAGAAAGGAAAACAGACTGAATCTAATCTGCGTCCTGGAAAAGTTTGGGTCTTTAAGCCACATTGGGACTCTCATAAATTTTGAAGACTTCAGCTACGCCGTTTATAAAGTGTGATCAGCCAACAGTGAGTTTGCACTCATCAGATATTATGAATTATGTGTTAGAAATCAATTCAGTCATGTTCACTCACATCCTTTTTGGCATAAATGGTGTTGCAAACCAGGATTTTCAGAATAAAAGCAGATTTGCCTTCTGAGCCCCAAAGTTCCAAACTTTTCCTCCCACTCAGTCGTTCCTTAGGGTCCATTGACTCTGTCCAGCGCAGGAGAAGGTTAAACGAGGTCAGACCGACAAATAGAGTTATTCTGCTATTTTTTCTTGCTGTTCATCCATCCCCGTCTTTGCCTTGAGCCAAAAAGTGCTCTCTGTTTTGTGAGTTTAGGGGCCTGCTCCCTTTCAGCATCTGTGCGCCTTTTCTGCTGCACATTTAATTACACGACTATCTTGAGACTTAATTTGATGGTACATTTTCAAAGGATGAAGCCAAGAATGGAACAACAAAACAGTAACAAAATTTTCATTTGTGCAAAACACACTGAATGTTCTGCAAAAACAGGCTTTTAGAGAGAGGAATGATGAGAGCTGTGAACCTAAACAGAATAAATAACATACATAATGACATTCCTTAGAGCAAAGTATCCAAACATGTCTATAAGAGTCTGTACTGACATGAAGACATGATAAAGTGAGGAAATAAAAAAACTTTTAATAATTACTACCAGATAATTACTGGTAAACTTGTTGCCTTTTTTTAAAATCTTTATGTTTTTTTGAAAGGTCATTGAATTTTTCAGTCTAGACTCAATAACAGTTGAGGTTTTCATGATGGAGTCACTGAGCCTTTACTCTCTTGCTTACAGTTGCTACAGAAAGGTGCAGCTGGACTCTGAGCTGCTATAAAGGGAACCGTGTTGTCAGACTCACATAGACTGTTAGCAAATCCAGAATAAAATGAGAGCTTTCATAGCCTTTAATAACTGTGGGCTTTTTCGCGCGATGTTCTGGTATAATCAATTTTTCTGCATTTGCTAAAACTCAAGCTTCTTTGTATTTGTTTCATGGTCCTTTCTTGTAAAACACTGCCATTGTGTCACTATTTATATTTTACGATTTATAGTTCACTTCTGCATGTTGGTTTGAATACACAATGTTGGCTATAAAACCATTACACCTTCTCTGCTGTGCTTTTCAAAAGGATTTATGTGTTCCTGTTGACTGTAGAGGTTTATGGGTAAAAGTAGGAAACAGATGTAACCATCAGGTTGTAATAATATGTCTTTTAATATTAGCGAGTGGAGCCTCTGCTATCCATCCTCTCACCTTTACTGTAAAATGGACAAAAAATTCCCTTGACAGCTTGTCTTCAGGAGGTGAAAATATCAAAGCAGGTGTTAAGAAGGACTACTTGAGCCTCAATGTCCTCCTTGAGACGGATCTATAAATAATTTTCTGCAGGACACAGCAGAACTGTAATGAGTGTCTGCTCTCCTTCAAAGGTGGTCTGACCCAAACTCATCCCAGAGCCGTCTTTCATCTGCCCAGACTCATCAGATCCAGGCGTTGCTTTGGCTTTACCGATGCAGAGTTCCCTCTTTGTTCCTATTTTTTCAGTTGCGTGGGGACACAGAGCTGACACGAACAGGAAACGGTCACCTTCAGACGGTTGAGATGAAGGAAAGGTGAAACCTCACACATCAAACGGGTGCTGCTCTCCTGGTAAATGTCAGAGAGATCAAGGATCTGAGGGCTGTCTTTGCATTAATCAATGAATGATGGGTTTTAGTAGACTCTTATTTCTTTTTGTTATATTATTTTGTCTACTGGTCAGTTTGTCGTTATAGTTTGCAGTTTATGCATCTTTATGTCAACTGTGGTTATAAAAGAAATGTTTTGAAACTCAACTAGATTTGTTTGTTTTACATTCATTAGAGGACACAGCCGATTTGAAGTAATCAGGATTGAGACAAACATGCATGGTGTCTTACTAATTTCATGAATTTTTCACAAAACAAAAACTATAAACTGGCTTGGTTTTACACACAGACTGTATTTAAGAACTGGACTGCATGACTCCTCCCCCCTGGCATTCCAAAAAGGAAGTACCTGCTGGTTCCAAGAAGCCAAAATCTCATAGACTTCTATAGAGGAATAAATTCAGTCATTCTATTTGAAGAACCATTCTTTCTCTGATATTTGTCATTAAGATGTTTTTGATAATCCTTGTTTTTTTTAATCATGGTTTTTCAAGTTATAAACTGCCCAATCAGATGCCTCAATATAAGTAGGTGGAGCCTGCTGGCCCAAACGTTCAAAATGTTTGACTGATAGATTATCTCAATCTCGCTATCAAGTGGTAGGGATGTGGACTTCCAACAAGCTCAACAAGGCTAATTTACTTAATGTGTGTCCTCCATCATCAGAAAAGCCAGTTTAAAAACATGTTAAAAACACCAAAAATACTGTTTTACTTAGAGTTGGTCATCAAAAAAGCACAAAAACATGTCAACACTTGTGTAACAACTGAGAGAGGTGCGAGTCTGAGGTCAAGCATGGGGGGGTGGAGGTAGAGCAGACAGAAATGAACTTGAACCAAAAAAAAACAACATTTCTGCACAGGGAGGGAGGTGGGAACATTTGAAGATGTTAATCAAATCCCAAAGCTTCAGATAATTTGTGGTTTTGTAGATGAAAGCTCCACTTTCAGGCCAGACTGAGGGTCGCCTGAGGGTGAGCGCGGACACAGAGGGACGCAACCTTGAACGGATGTTATTATGATGTAAACATTTGGGCTGTGCCCACTACACCTACAAACTGTTGAACACACAAGCTGTCTGTTCTCCAGCTTTGCTTCTTTTAGCCGTGCTCAAAATATTTGTGTTTATTCCACTTCACTGTGTTTTTCTACAGTTTAATTATCCATAAAATGTGAACGTTTATCAGGTTTTGACTCAAGATGTTGTTTTTTACACCACCAATTTAGACTTATTTGAACTACTAGGAGAAACTTTACCTTTTTAGTACTTTGTAGTTTTGTCTTTGCACACATTTCACAAATATTTTAAACACAAACAGGTTTCAAAACAAACATCCTCTTTTAGTTTTTATTTAATCAAACTACTACCAGTAAAAGTAAAAAGATAAAAGCAAGTTTTTTATTGTTTTTAATTTGTTTTCTTTTATTACATCCAGAGATAACTGCATTTGCTGTTGTGGTGCATCTTTTTTTACACTTTTTAATCTTTTTTCAGGCAGTGTGGTGAAGCTGTGTTCTATAGTGCCCTCCAATGGATTTTATTTTCAATCACATGAAAAAGTTGTGACTTGATTTTAACACAGTTTTGTGTTAACATTTAAAATTCAAAGTTAGTTTGTATAGAACAGTAATGTAATCCGTTTTCAAAGAGGTTTATCTGATGAAATGCAATACGTTTCATGTTTAAATCTAATATTTGTAATGTCGGCCCCCCTTCTGGACACTCTCATGTTCTACCTGAGCTCACCTTTGCATTTCTTCCTTTTAGTGAATGCTTTGTAATAAAATAAATTAAACTTGACCTTCAAATGTTTGCTAAAATGTGAAATATTCCTTCTATGTGATTTTTTTATGGATAAACACGTCTGTTTTAAATGATTTTTACAAAAATGTTATAAGTGAAAAATGTCGTCAATTGAACTTTTTCAAACCTTATATTTGTGAGTTTCTTTGTTTTAAAATAGAACTGAAAGTATTTTAGTCAAATTTATCTAAAATGGTAATGGGAAATTTACCTTTTTCCCTGGTTTACATCTATGAAAATGGTTCGTGTGTGCTTCTTTTATCCCAGTGAGTTATATTTAGTCAGAACTTCACTCCGGATTCATCCTCACCATCTGGCTTCTCCGCCTCCTCCCAATGTTTATTTATTTGTCTCAAGCATAAAAATAAAAACTGCGTATTCTTCTGCCGCAGTAAAGTTAATAGTCCCATTATAACTAATGGATTGTTCTCATGGTTCATTCAGTGCATCAGCCTGCCGTTCCATTGTCTTCAGCTTCTGGGAAGCTGCTTCTTTGGCACACATAGCATCTTAGGTAAACTGTTATGTCTGATGACATAAACAGTCGGTAAAGAAAAACAGCAAACAAAGAGGCTTGAAGATCTGAGATTTGAAAACAAACTGAAAGTTTGAAGTGGATTCTTGAGAGTTTTATCCCTTTTTGGAACTGCAAAGTTCCCATCTGCACACAGAAATGTTTAGACTTCTATAATCCCTTCTTTCCTAAGCCTGATGACAGGCACCGTGGTTAAACCTTTTCCAGCAAAAACTTCCCTTATATTTTATAATCACACGTTTTTATGCTGACTAGTTTTGCAAAGGAAGGATGTCTTTGCTTTCGCACAATCAGCTGATCATGTGCTTCCTGTTTGGTTGCTGCAACAGTCCTACACCATTCATTATGCTTGGGTCATTTTCTTTTGGAGAATCAAAAGAAACATTTAGGATTTATTTGAATATCTGGGAAAGTGATGAATAACCCAAATGTTAATGTGTTAATCTGTTTGGGACTGTACTGCAGACCTGCTATGAAAGCAGAAACGACCCTGTTTTAAGGATCTAAGTATTGGCTGCCACCTGCTGGTTAAATGTATTTATTACAGAATTGCTTCCAGATTTGTGATCACAATTTTTTTTAGATAAAGTCGTTGGTTGTACACAAATTAGCAGATTGGTTTTCATACATCCTCCTTTAATACTCACACTGGCATGGGCAGAGTCAAAGGGTCAATCCCAGCCTTAACTGTATTACTACATACACACTGGGATTTTCACACGCATTTAAAACGTGCATTAAGTGCATATTTAGTCCATGGTGTTCACACTGAACACCTTTTTCTACTGTTTACTTGTCTGTCTGCAGTTGGAAAAGGCTTGATGCAGAATGTCAAAGCGGTGCCAATTTAGTGAATCTTGCTCCAGGCTTGGTCTTTCACAGCTCTATACTATACATACATGAACAATTTGGTGTCATAGAATTCCAACCGGACACAAACAACAATTATTCATTTGTCCTCCAAGATCAATTTTCAAACGGTTGGCATTTCCAAGAGGGACACCATCCATATGTCACTATCCGAGTCTCTGCTTGGTCAAAGTTCAACTAGTTTAACTTTCAACATTCATTCAATGGCTGCGCATTTTGAAATAAGAGCCCAAAAAATGTAATCTAAACTTGTCTGGCTAGGCGTGAACATTAGTGTTTACAACCTGGAAGCCCACAATGTGCAATTAAGCATGCAACAACAATTAACAACAATTAACAATGAATGTACAATTATATGACATAGACTTTTTCTTTGAAGTGGTTGCTTTAACGCATGTTTGCGAACCCGGTGTGAACATAGCTTCAGGGTGAAAGCAAAGTACATTCTGCAGGTCAGCAGGTCGTCATAGAGCCTCACGCAGAAAAACTCTGTCACTTTTGATGAAGCAAATTACAATTAGCAGTCAACTTTTAAAATTGTGGGGAATGTGGGAGAAAAACTTACCAGATAATGAATCGGGGAGTTAGAGTACAGTCAGAAGACAGTGACAACCACTACACCCAAGTTTACTTCACAATTTTGCTAGTAAACTTGGAAAAGACAAATTTAAGTTGTAGAAGTAAAAATAAAGATTTGAACACATACCTCATTGGTCACCTTATATTAGCTTTTATTGTTTTATTATCTTATTTTTGTTTGTTGTTATTTATTTTCTGCATGTTAGTCTGAGGACAGAATTTTAATCAACATATATTATTTAGTTGACTAGAAATATATCTTGAATCTAATTATCTTTTGTAGCATTTTCTTGTTGCTGTCATGACATATTTTTGCCTCATGCCTCTTCATGTTGTTGTGTGAACAACAACATGTGATAATGAACTGATATAAATGATAGAAACCATAAATTAAATCAAGCTTTAATGCTTCTTCTAACAGTTCAGAATATTGTTATTAGTGTTTGGTCAGAGTGGTTGTTTTGTAACATTCGGGAAAATTCTTTCCTTCAGGAATTCTTAACGTCTCCGCCCCATCGGCACAGCCTGAAACAACAATCGAGCACGTTGTCCACGAAGAAATCCACCCCAAAACACATTTAGGCCAATCAGCGTTACCAAAGCAGAACTGGTGTTATTCTATTGGTTGAAAATGCCGTCAATCAAAGTTAATTACTTATGTTTCGTCCTGGTGCTGCTTTCCAGACGTCAAATGTTTGTTTGGATGCTAAAGTGTCGAAATTTAGTTGTCAAGTTTTTCTGGTTTGGATCCTGACGTCTTAGTATCGACATTCACTCCGCTTTAAACAGATATGCAGTCTATAAGGTAACGTTTTTACCTCGATATCTATCTTCACGTGGTTAGAAAACTCTATATATTTTACCCAAAAAATGTTTTTGTTTAATATTAGTGTGGTTTAGCTTGTCGATCTTTAAGCTAGCAATATATGTTACTTTTAAACTGATATTAAAAACCGTAGATTTTATTACAAGTAACTGCTTTTTTTGTAACTTTTAACAAATTTAGCTGAAATTTCTAATATTTGTAGAAATCTCTTCCGGGCTGCCTGGTCCTCTGACGCAAAGCTTGACGGGAAAACTGTGGTCATCACCGGCGCCAACACTGGGATCGGCAAAGAAACCGCTATCGACCTGGCAAAAAGAGGTGCACCTGACGGATTTGATAGTGTTGAGTCACGGTTACCACTCCCCATCAATCCCCGCTGATATAAAGGAGTATGGCAGAAACCAGAGTCCGGTTCTCGGTGGTTTGCTGCTGCCACTCCTTCATCTGTCAGTTGGGTAATCAGCGGTTACAAGCTGAGCTTCCTCAGGCTGTAGGATTTGAACCAGCACTTTAGTTCTGCTGCACATGTTTCCGCCTCAGTCCACATCAGATGAGAAGCAGCACTATTCTGGGTTCAACCTGAACTGATTTGACAGTCCTGACTTGAAGACTTGGAGGTTTTTTCTCAAAAACACAGAAAATCTGGTTCAAATGTCGATGCAGATTTAATGCTGTCAAATTTAGAGTCTCACAAATGAGATATGGATTTATTTATTTTGAAAGTGTCTAAACAACCTGTAGGTGAAAATCAAAGTTTTGGTTGAAGAAAATACTGGGTTGGTCCATGAACCTTTGAAATACCTTCTTTTTTTCAGTTGATAAAGAATCACAGGTTTTATTTGTAATTATAGTTTTCCAGATTAATTTTTTTACAAAATGAAGGAAACTTTGAATAATCTGCTGTTAAAATAAAAATCAAAGCCTCAAGCAGTATTGTATGGCCTGGAGATGCTACCCGCCCATGCTCTCGCTGCCCCCTTTTGACCCGAGAGGACCTGGCCGCAGATAACATGGCGCCAGAGCATCATTAGCCAAAAGTCCTCGATCAAAGTTCATGCTCTTCCCCTAACTGCACCCACATTCCTAATATGTTCGTATTAAGTATTATATCCACTCGTTCAGCTTGAGCCAAAAGTTCATTTTACATTTTCACAATATTCTGGTAAAATAATGCGCAAGCACAGGAGAACGTCCCTTTTGCAAGCTCGCCACGCTAATGCCGTTCTAAAGCTACAATTTCCAATTCCAGACATTTTTCCCCAAGGAGGTTCCCAATGACCAAGGATTTAGGAGGTGACCGGTCAAAATACCTGAGTTTAAATTTGTGGAGGGTACTAAAGATTTTTTTTGTTTTTTTTTTAGAAAAAGTCAAACTGATGTCCTTTTGTCAAAGAGCAACAAAACTTCATTTGTGTTTGTAGACTTAACCTGACTGCTCAAAGTTTTTTCTTTTCCCCCATATTGTGGGAAAATGTGAAAATTGCTAAATTTCACTCTTTGCCCTAAAATGGCCATAGGTCCTGTGGCCATACTGTGTTGTCATCATTTTTTTGGTGGGGTTGTTTTCTATGCCTATAACTCATTTTCACTGGGTTCTAGGTGTGAACAAATTATGGTGAGTTTGTGGCGGTTGTGAAATTTTTGTTTGAAGGCGCAGTATGACACAAGAATTGTGAAGATAATCTGGTACGTCATTCCAGGACTGTTGCAGGACAGAATTAAAAGATTTATATAGTTAAGTTTCGTGTAAAACACAGTTACAAACTGTTTCTGATATTTTGTAAAAAAAAAAAAAAAGAAAAAAAAACATTGGTAATCAGTCATTTTTGTTGATTTAAAAAACATTGGAGACGGACAGTTTGCTGACTTTTAATTATTTTTATATATAAAGCTGTAAAATGCCAGACTTGCTGTCTTACTGTGCTCTTTAAATTTGTCTTTTTGGTCAAGTTAAATACATTTATCAGTCAGAAGGGGGAGCTATTCTCTAATGTTGTTTTTATTTAGGGGCCAGAGTCATCATCGCCTGCCGGGACATGGAGAAAGCAGAAGCGGCAGTGAAGGAAATTATCGAGAAGTCCAGCAATAAAGACGTCGTGAGCATGAAGCTTGACCTTTCCAACAGTCAGTCCATCAGAGAGTTTGCAGAAGTCATCAACAAAGGTAAAAATCTAGAAACTGTAGCTCAAAAGTATCTCAAACTTTTGATTTCATTTTATGCTCATCTTTTTCCAGACGAGCCAAAACTTAACATTCTCATCAACAACGCTGGCGTGATGGTTTGCCCATACGGGAAAACAGCTGATGGCTTTGAGATGCAGATCGGTGTCAATCACCTGGGTAAACGCAGCCGTTAACACGCAGACTTATTTACCAGGAAGTAATTCTTCTGATATCTTCTCAGCGCTGATGGTTGCTTCTTCCAGCTCCTGCTTTTGTTTACTGTTCTTGCTGTAGCCGATTCTGAGGCGGGACATATTGAGAACTTCAGTTTGTGTTTTCTGAAACTTCAAAATCCAGTTTTAACATGTTTGAACCGTTTTTGTTTTACTAAATGGTCAAAGTAGTTTCAAACATGCAGCTCTCTGTTTGGCATCACATCATCCATATTGCTGCGCGTCAAGGCTTTTCTACACGTCCTGAGAGGAACGCTGAGGTGTTTCCACACTGCATGAGAGATGGATCTGACCTTCATGTTAGATTTCCAAATCCCTTGATCCATTAGAGGTGTGTGGGGGGGGTGCTTCTTCTCAGAGGTCCATCAGAATGGACGAGCTTCTCGCCGCCTCTAACATCTTATGCTCGTGTACGTAGATGAAGCTCTGTTGTCAGACTCTGCTCTCTTTACCACAGCAGATGCCGCACCCACCCATCGGTCACTGACTCCGCCCTTCACTTACTTTTTGCATCAACCGTTTGTAAAATGTTTTCAAAAACTTGAAAACGACAGAAACTGTGCTCTCTGTAACAGTCTTTAACCTTCAGAAATCTCTTAATTTACCTGTGAGTTTGCCAATCACATCAGCTGGATGTAGGAATTAACACCCCAATAAGTAAAGTGTATATTGATTATTTTACCTACAGATTTAAAAAGTTTATATTTTTAAGTTTTTGGTTTAAAACAAACAAGAGGTCTGATACACAATTTTGATACACCTATGGTGGTGTAAATAGTTAGTGATTAGTGTAGCCTGTGTTTTCATTTTTTATTTATTTTGACTTTGGTTTTGCTTTGTTTGTGCTTCGCATTTTTGATTTAAAAAATTGAGGTTTTACTGAAAAGAGAGATCTCAAGCATTACCATAAATAAGTTTTCAAGATAAAAAAAGAAAAAACACACTCCTAAAGAATGAGAGCAATGACATTCTTTTCCAGAAGTATGATGCAACATTTGTCCAACGATGGCGCTCTTGGCATAGTACAATATAAATGAGGAAATGGTGCAAAGTCTGTATTTTTTTTTTCTTCAGGTGAAAATATAGCACGAACCATCTGTTATGAGGAGATTCATCTTCTCTGAGGTCTTTGGGAGGTTTGTTTGTGAAGAAGAGTCACCTGAAATAACATCAGTTTCACCAAAAGTATCATACATTTCAGCTGAATGATTTGCGTCTTATCAGAAAAACATTTTTGTTTTCTAAATGTTTTTAGTTTTAAAGGATTTCTCACTCGTCTTCCTCACCATGTTCTGCTCTGATGTCATCTCATCTTCCTCAGGTCACTTCCTGTTGACGTACTTATTGATTGACCTGATCAAAAAGTCTGCCCCCGCCAGGATCATCAACGTGTCGTCCATGGCTCACGCCTGGGGTTCCATCAACCTGGAAGACCTCAACAGTGAGAAGAGCTACAGCAAGAGCAAAGCCTACGCCCAGAGCAAGCTGGCTAACGTCCTGTTCACGCGCTCGCTTGCCAAACGGCTGGAAGGTCTTACGCTTTTTTTCAGCTGCATCAGTAACTTCAGAGTCTGGTGTTTGATGGTCAGATCTTTCTGACGTCAGGTTTCATGAAGCTCCTTGTTTGCAGGTACCGGCGTGAATGCTTACTCTCTCCATCCCGGCGTCGTTCAGACAGATTTGTGGCGCCATCTGAGCGTTCCTGAACAGTTCTTCATGAAAATAGCCAGACCTTTCACCAAAAACTCCCTGCAGGGCGCTCAGACCACCATCTATTGTGCTGTGGAGCCGTCTTTGGACAAAGAGAGTGGCGAATATTACAGGTACTCTCTTCAAAACCGCTTTTAATAAATCAGAAAGCTTAAATGTGAGCTCAACCCACCTGTCTCTCCCGACAGCGACTGCGCTCCCGCCAGCTGCTCGTCTGCTGGCAAAGACGACGACCTGGCAGAGAAGTTGTGGGATCTTAGCTGCCGGATGCTCAGCATAACGTGGGAATGATCGCACTAAAACCTGAAGGCCTTCCAGTTTGTTTGGAACTCAACTATTGCGTAAAGCGTTTTACTTCACGGAAACTCCTCCTGGTTGATGAAGAAGCTGCAGATCTGTGCAGAAAACATGATGCACAGTTTTCTTTGTTTTTACTTCCTCATGTGTCTAATAAAGTCATGATAGGAGTCAAATATTTTAAATAATTTAAGGTTCTTGTAAACAGTTTAATCTAAATCACAGCTTTTCAGTGAATTTGCTGTTTTGATACATTTTACATGAATTTTAACATTAAATATTCGAATACTAAAAACATTTGTCTGATTTTCTTTGGTTTGTTTTGGTCTGGAATTGTTTCAAAATCCAAAGAGATGTAAACAACATGAAAAAAACCTAGTTTTGATGCTGACCATCTGATTCAATATGCATGCACTGTAGCAGCTTGTTGGATCTTCCAGGAGAGTTTGAATAAAAGCTCTAGTAGTTCAACCTTTTGTGAACTACTAGAGCTTGGATAAAAGTTCTAAAGTATTAGTTCATAAATGTCTATGTCAGACTGATGAGAGAATCTGTAAAACAACTGAAAACCCAGGTTTTCCTTTATCATAGCAGATTACATGTAAGGATTATCTGAAAGAAATCAGAAAATGTCCTCCTCTGTTAATCTGAATATGACTTTAATCTGGTTCAAATGATCTTACCAAAGCTTTTCTGAAGACAAGGACTATTGAGTGTGAAGAAGTGAACACGTTTAAACACACGAAGCCATTTGTCCAACAGAATGGATTCATAAAGGGGCACATGAGAGTTTTGCTGCAAATATACATCAACAATGGAAAAGTAAAGTTTTAGAAAATGAAATGAAAAGAAAACAAGTAAAATGGCTACAATTACAGAATCCATTCAGCTGCGGCAAAAAAATTATTCAACTAATCTGACTGCTTTTTCTGTTGTTGGCCCCCAGTTATGGAACCATTTTCCTCCTGAGTGGTGCGTCATGCACTGATATCATATCAGACCATAACAATTTAAAACAAACAGTTTAGAATGGCTTTTAATACTCAGCAGTTGGTGGCATCTAAGCTCATGTTTTTTTTTTTGTTTTTTTTTTCTAATTTTATTAAAATCTGATCTGTTTTTATGTTCTTTATTTCTTAATCTGCTCAAATGTAATTTTATATATATATTTATTGCAAAGCACTTTGGACCCTGATTCCTGATTTGGATGAATCACTGCTTAGTGACGTCATCTAGTTCCAACATGGAAACTTTATCGCAAAAAAATGGCATCTGAATTTACTTTATTAGGTTGAAGCCGGAAGTAAACCATTTTCTGTGGGTCATATCACAATCACTCGATCCTGTTCGGTTCTCAGATACAGTCGATGGGTAGAAATGACTAACATTTTTTTGGCTGTAAAGCCGACCAAGCATTCACCAGAAAGGATAAAAGTTATGACTTACTAGTATCAAGTTAGACGACTTACTTAATATTAAGAGTATTAGGGCCACCAAAAAACAATGATTAAAAAGTAATATCGCAAGATACAAGTTGTAAATTTATGAGAAAATACTTGTAAATTTACAACAATAAATTTACGACAAAAAAAACGATTTTCTTGTTTGTCAACTGGCCCTAATACTCTGTTGTGAAACATAGTTATTTATCTACACACATTTTAAACTCTGTGTTTTACACTTCCTCCTTAAAACAGCTTAACAGAGTTAAAGTTCAATCTGACTGAAAAACAAAAATAGGATCACATGTTTTATTTGTCCTTTATGTGCATGTTGGTTTAGTTTCGTGCTCTTTGTAACTATAGCCTATTTAAAGTTAATGTTAAAGTAACAAAACAGCTACAAGTCATGATGCTACCTCCACCGTGCATTACAGTTTGGATGAGGTGGAGTTTTTTGTTTTTTTTTGTTTGTTTTGTTTTTTTTATACCTGTTATCCACAGATCAGTATTGCCCCACAGTGAAAACCACATGACAACCTGATAAAAGGAATGATTTTTTCTTCCTTTGTTTTTGCCTCATATGCTCATATTTTATCCATTATCATTTTTCTTCTGGTGTCAGAAGGTCAGAATTGTGATTTTAGAGAGGTTTACAGCTCTCATTACCTCCTACACATTTTGTCTTATCTCTTTTATTGTAAGTCATGACGCTTTCTGATGCTCTTTTACCTTCTGTTTTTCCACAGTCAGTTCAAGAGTCAGTTGCTTCAATGATGACATACCTACTATTTTTTAACTTACTTATTTTCATAACTTTACATTTTGTAATTTTATTTTAAAAATTGTAGTTGTTGAGTAAAATATTTAAAAGAGCTAAATGATGCTGGAGCGTTCACCTTGGTCCTTCAGTTGCTGGGTCGGCTCCACCGACCCTGTGACCCCAAACAGGAATTCAGCGGGCTTAAAAACAGATGGTTTAAAGACATGAAGAACACAGAAATCTGGTGCTCAAACCTAAACAGTTAAAAATAATACAAGCGATTTAAAAACCTTAATGTTTAAGAAAAGAGATCAAAACGTCAAGTCAAAAAGTAGCAGACAGGAAAAGCAAAAAAAAAGTCCTGATGGTTCCTTGTCTCTTACGGTGTTTTACCTCCACCTGCATCTGCTCAGTCTAATAGTCCGTCACACAATGATAGAAAACATCAGTATTTTTTGGCCTTCCTTATCTAGCTGCCATCACTTCACCCAAACTTCCAATCATTCCTTAAACTTGTATTTGGCATCACTGGCTAAACTTCCTGCAAACCCCTGAAAGAAGCAGGTCAAAGTTCAGGTTCGAGCAAGGTTTACAGGATCTGAAGCAGAGACCTTCTCTGAGGATTTATGTAAAAATCTATTTTTTTAATTCCAGTCCTTTCAGTGACACCGTTTATTAATTCTTTACTTTTCTGCTCAGATGTAAATTTTTAGATAAAGATGAACAAAAGCAGCCATAAATAATTGTAAGATTTTAAAGGTTACGGTCAAGATAAATAATAACAAAATGTTTGTAAATGTTCTAAAATGTTGATATTTTGCAATTTTTTGTTTGTATAAGAAGCAGATTTTATGTAAAATCTACTTTTTTATTCATGAAGAAAGTGACAAAAGTCTATTAAAATAAAAGAAACGCTTTAATATCTGTGACCTATCAAAGCAGTAAAACTCCTGTTACATTTTTACCAAACACTAGGCGGAGTCCAGCGAGCTGTAAGTAAAATAACTTCCTTAACTCGTCAGCAAAGGTGTTGAATTTTATTTTCTGCATTTTTCAGTGAAAGTTTTGAATTTTTAATCAGAATTATCTCAACTGGTTGAAGGATGAGAAGCTCCAGTGAAACCAGCCTGAGAGTCAGTATATATTGTATAACACATTGATTAAGCTTTTCCACAGCATCATAAAGGTGTGCACTGAAGTCTTTCATCTCCATGGCCACGCATACGAGAAATGATTAATGTTTGATAAAGAGAAGAAGCTGGCTATAAGACTGGCGTGCAGGGCCGGCAGAGATGCTATCACTGAAGAAGGAGGATGAGAGGTTGCACTGGAGGGACTCAACTTACAGTTTAGAGGTGAATTCAGACAAACGTGGAGGCCAAAGTTTCTTAGTGATCAGTGAGCTGCTGTTTCAGAGAGCTTCTGATCTAACGGATGATCTGATTCTGGGATCATCATACAGCATGGAAGACGCTGAAGATGGCATCGCAGTGGTGGGGATCGGGTGCAATTTCCCAGGAGGTGAGTAGGATTTAAGAAAAGATTTGGTTCTGTCTTCAAATCCCATGAAGTACTGATATTTACTTCTTTTCATTAATTATTATCTGATTTAATTTAATTTATTGATTTAATTTTTAAGTGAAATTGTCTTTTAAGGTCAAATTTAGATTAAATTATCAAACTTAAAAAAAAAAAAATTCTAAATTAATTATATATTTCTCCATTAATCTATTTTCAAGTATTAAATATAAAGTCATTTTTAAATTATGTTTATTAAATAAACACATATTGTTAAAAATAAAATAAAGAAATAAAAAAAGATCAAAATAGTCAAATGTGGTGGAAATATGTGTGGGCCAACCAATCAACCTGGCATTCTTTAAACTATTTTAATATAATTAAATGTAATGAACATTTTATTACAATGGCATACTTTTCATTTCTTACCATAGAACAAACAAATCTAGATATGTTTTAACTTTTTAATTAAACTCCCTGTCATTTTGTCAAGTTTTTATACCGTTTATCCCTTGTTAGCATGTCTCGTCTGCAAGCGCGTCTTCATGGTGAATATGAAAACAAAGTTTAGCCAACCACAATCAAGAAGTATAAACATAGTTTTTAGAAAGTGCTGGGGAGTTATTAATTATATATTAATAAAAAATAATAATATATTATTAATATTATGAAAAGAGCCTGTGGGCCGTTGAAAGTTTGAATTCTTGCCAAATTGTGGACATGCCTGCTTTAACCCTCAACATCTGAATTTATTTCATATATGAAATAAAAATTGCACTAATATTTTTGGCCTTAAATTTAAGGAGCCGAAGTTGTTTGGTGCATATTTGCACCAGTAGGCGTCGAGGGAAAATTCCTCTTAGATTCTCCAAGGTTTGAAACTTTAGAACTTGAAAATTTTCTCTTAAAACCTCTTAACTTGCAGACTCTTTACAAAACCATGTCAGCAAATGCACATTTTCTTTTTCTTGTCTTCTAAGGTGTTTTTTTCAGTAAATTCCTTTATGGTCTCCAAAATGAAAGTCACATTTCAAATAAAAAAAGCTTTAGAAAAACAAGCCTGTTAATCATTTCTGAACTATAAAAATGTTTCCTGTCACACATAAAACTGAGCCGGAACAGTAGCTGCTTTCTTCCTGTTTTCAGGATTTAAGATCCAGATTCATGCTGAATCTTTTAATTTGTCCACCAGGAGAAGGTCTGGAAAATTTCTGGAAGGTTCTGGTAAATGGGAAAAACTGTTCTGTTCCAATTCCCAAAGAGCGCTTTGACATCAAGAGCTGGTACGACCCTGATGACACCAAATCAGGGAAATCCCGAACAGCAAAAGCAGCACTCATGGAAGGGTATGAACTTTAGCCTTTATCACATCAACCACCAACTCATGTTTTACACATATGGACAAATAATCACAAACTGACCAAAAGAATAATAAATCAAAAAGTTACACTGACTCAACCAAAGAAAATAAACATGTTTCAATGTGTAAAAAAAAAAGAAGTACAAATTGGAAATCTTTAAAAGCTAGGATTTTTTACCGTCCAAAAAGATTAATTCTACATTTTTCCTTTTTCCTTCTCTGTTATTCAGTTCAGATGTAATTTCTTTAGGGGAACTCGTAATTTTTCTCACATATTTCTAAATTCAATGAATAAAAGTTAAAAAGTTTCATTATTTTTGGCCATGTCATAAAACAAATCTCCTTTTTCAGACTGAAACTTAAAAACATGTCATTTAAAATGAATCATTGTCACATTAAACTGATAATGATGGACCTTTGGAAGAGGTTCTGAAGATCATCATCAGGCAGCTTCTCTTGAAGTAATTTCCTGATGATGCGTCTTGCAGGGGAATGTAACTCTAAAGCAGAGTTTATTCAGGATTTATGAAAAAAAGCCATAAACGGTATCACCTTTTTTGTAATTCAGTTCGCTTTAGCACTATTAATTGTGAACTTTTTTGTTTTTTTAGACACGTCAGCTACGTGCAGAGTGCTGCTAGCTTTCCTTATAGATGCCACAGTCGCTCACTCGCAAACCCGATTTTAGCCTCTTTAACGTTATAATCTTGTCAATGTACAAACATACACATTTTTAGAGAACACGCCTCTCAAGCCAGCACAGTGTTCTGTCTTCTTTGTATTCTTCTCAGCATCAATCGCAATTTATCAATAGGCATGTCTCTGAGTAGCTGTAGTGCTATCAAAGCCATGATGAGTTTTGTACAGCATCAATACTTTCTCCCCATTTGGACCCACGGGGGCCGGAATCTCCAGTTTGACGTCTGGGTCGTCACCCGAAGTCATGTCAACAGCCCTTGTCAGGTGCCCACGGTGCCACCGTCCGATTTCTAACAATAGTACGGTGGCACTGGGGCAGGGTGGCAGTCTGAAATCGGCTGACCATAAGGCAATTTTGGGGACCTCAGAGACCCTCCTATCAGTCAATTATCGTGCTGTTGCTTTCCTGCCAACCGCCTGTCACTGGACTGCCACCGCACGACCTCCAAAGGTGCCCGGGCGGCCACTGACCGATCGCTGTGCTGCACGGCCATCTGCCAGTGTTGCTTCAATGCTTGCATTTAGGTAACCTCGCAGTGGCACTTAAAGGAATGGGACCGTAGTCTTACTAACTCCCTCCCACTAAAGCAAAATATGACTTTTGACTTTCGATGGCTGAACATTTGGTGAATTCCTACTTCTAATTCTTTTGTGTAATACTCAGAATCCATTTGAACATTTAGATATTCAAAATGTTTGGTATTTTAATTGGGTGTAATGATTCTGATGTCTGCAGGTTTAATGAATTTGACCACAAGTTCTTTGGCATCAGTGACAGTGAGGTGGAGCAGATGGACCCTCAGCAGAAGCAGCTCCTTCAGTGTGTATACAGGGCTTTGGAGAACGCAGGGATTCCCATGGAAAAAGCCAGCGGGACTCGAACCGGAGTCTTTTTTGGTTGGATTATCAAACTCTTTAAATATTTTTGTCAGTGCAAAGACTTCCCAAAATCAAATCTTCTGAGTTTGTGTTGCTTTGATTTTAGGAATAATGAACAGAGATTATGAAACAAATGCCGCACATGTGCATCCCAGTGTGATCAACCACTGGACCGGCACCGGGCTCGCCATGAGCATCGCAGCAAACCGGGTCTCTTATGTCTTCGACCTCACAGGCCCCTCCCTGTCCTTAGACTCCGCCTGCTCTTCGTCCCTCGTGGCCCTTCATCTTGCATGTCAATCCATTAAGCAAGGTCTGCAGAGTTTCTGAATCTCCTCACTGCGCTGCTTAAGGGGCCATCTTCCACAATGATTCCCAAATACGAGCAAAAGCATTTACAACGTGGCGTTAAATTATTAACGAGTGTGCTTTGTCTCATCAGGGGACTGTGACATGGCCTTTTGTGGGGGCGTGAGTTGCATCATTGAGCCAAGAGTGTTCGTAGCGCTCAGTAAAGCCAAGATGATCTCCCCTGAGGGGACCAGCAAGCCTTTCTCCAGCCGAGCAGACGGCTACGGCCGCGGCGAGGGCTGCGGCGTTGTTCTCCTCAAACCACTCAAAAGGGTAAGAACATGCAGAACCAAATGTTTGAAATGGGTTTGTGAATCCAATCAGGTGACCATGATGGAGACAAAGTCAGCACATGCCTGTGGCTTTACCAACAAACATTCACACTGAAGTGTCTGTTTGGTTTACTTTACACACCAAACTATTAGAACATGTTGCCATAATTCAGACAGTTCTTGAGGGTTTTGATGCCATAATAATGACAGAATTTGAACTTACTTTCAAACACACAATTCAAGCCTACCAACAGCAGCTTAAGGTTGGAGAACCTTCAATCAGAAATCAGTGACGAATATTGTAGTGGTCTGCATTTATATTTAGAAAAACACAATTGTTTTTTTTTTTTTTAGTATTAGTTCATCACACGTCTGATGAGGGGGAAATTAGCATCTGATTTTTTTTTAGCTTCCAATTTGACAGCAATGGGTTAGGGTCCAATCTATATCAGATTTTAATGGCTCCTACATAAAAACTAGTGTACGAATAAAGTTTAAACCAGGGTAAGTGGAGGAAAACATTTTAAAAACTATATTTTTTATATTGGATGGTCACATCAGCCTTGTACAAGCCCATTCTGTGAAAATATCGTCTGACATTTAACCGGTCGGTGATCTCAAAAAGGTTGGAGACCATGGTAGTGAACCATTTTCTGCTGAAACAATAATTAAATGTTTTAATATTGTTGTTCAAAATGAAACAGAAAAGTCCTTCATGAGTTTCCTTTGCAGAGTGAATTTCTCATCTCAACAGAGAGATTTCAGCTCATCTGCTGAACTAAACTGTTTGCATTCATGAAATGTGAGAAACTGCTAGTAAATGTTCTTTCATAAAACCCCTGAACCGCTCAACAGATGAAGACTGGTTCTAATTTTAAATGTTTTCTGTACTTTTTTCCTTTCTCTCTGGGAACTTTTGATCATGGATGGTTGTGTTCAGTGCGTGTGTTCTTTGTTTCCTGTGGTTTTGGTGATAGTGCAGTTGTATTCAATTTTGAGTTTGTATTAAGTTCAAAAAGAAAAATCAAAAAGGGCTTGGACTTCATAAGTACTCCATCTTCACCCAAAGCCCTTTTCAAACTTTGAAT
The DNA here is from genome assembly GCA_014656515.1 of Oryzias celebensis. Taxonomy (NCBI): domain Eukaryota; kingdom Metazoa; phylum Chordata; class Actinopteri; order Beloniformes; family Adrianichthyidae; genus Oryzias; species Oryzias celebensis. The sequence continues at coordinate 27,979,462 of BNCR01000012.1, read as the reverse complement.
GTTGTCATTCAATCTGTTAAAAAATAAAAACATTTTTTAAAAGTAAAAGTGTGCTGCTGTAGTCTAAAGCAGTTTGATCCTCCATCGTACCAACAACAGCAGGTGAAGAAGCAGAACCCATTTAAACTCCTATAATCATAAAAAAAAAGGAAAGTGATGTCAGGTATCAACAATCACTCAAATAACCTGTCCTTATTGCTGCTTCATTGTGATGAATTTCCAGGCTCTCCAGGACCGCGACCACATCTGGGGTGTCATCACCAAAACTGCAATTAACCAGGATGGACGCTCAGTTGTTCCCATAACCAAACCCTCAATGAAACAACAAGAGGAGCTGCTGCGCAGGATTTACACAGAGCAGGACATTGCAGCTGTCCAGTTCATTGAAGCTCATGGAACTGGAACCCCAGCTGGAGACCCAACAGAGGCAGAAAGCATCTCAAATGTCATCACAAAAGCCAGGCCTCCTGGTTCTCAGGCACTGTGGATTAGTTCTGTAAAGAGCAACATTGGACATACAGAGTCTGCAGCTGGCATGGCTGGACTCATCAAAGTTCTGCTAATGATGAAGCATGAGACCATTGTTCCTTCGGTTTTCTACTCTGAAGAAGCATCCAGTATTGATGTTGATGCTCTGAACATTAAAATTCCTCAAAAGACAGAAAGATGGGAATGCTCTGGTGCAAGAGTGGCAGGTGTGAACAACTTTGGGTTTGGAGGAACAAATGCACATGCCATTGTCAAACAGTACCTACAACCACATGCTGAGCAGGAGAGCAATGAGATGCCAGCAAAGTATTTTGTTATGTCTGCAATGTCTCAAAAATCCCTCACCATGACGATTGAAGACACCATCCAGCACCTGGAAGCAGATAAAAAAGTTGATCTGGATTCTCTGCTGTTTACGTCAGCTTGCAGAAGAAGTCACCAACGGCACAGATATAGAAAAGTCCTGTTGGTTTCATCTGTAAATCATCTTACTGAGGAGCTCAGGGCTACAGCTGCCAAGAATATCCGCCCAGCACTCTCCGATCCGCGGCTTGTGTTTGTGTTTTGTGGAAATGGTCTCACTTACCACGGCATGTGCAGCCAGCTTCTGAAAACTCAGCCTGTGTTCAGAAATAAGATCACACAGATTTCACACCTTTTCAAAGCTCTGAGCTCTCTTAACATCTTAGAAACACTTGAAAGCAAATCTGAATGTAGTGACTCTAAAAATCCAGACGTTGTTCAACCACTTCTTTTTGCGATCCAGGTTGGAATTACCACTCTTCTTCAACACTGGGGGGTCAAACCTGATGCCGTGCTTGGACACTCGGTTGGTGAAGTCGCAGCTGCTCACTGCTCTGGCCTTTTGTCTCTTGAAGATGCTGTGAAGGTCATATACTTCCGCAGCATCCTCCAGAGTAAGGTCACTGGTGGTAAGATGCTTGTGGTCAGCAACATGGTGGTGTCGAAGGTTGAGTTTTTCCTGTCTCCGTACTCCGAGAATGTGTGCCTTGCTGCCTTGAACAGCCCACAGTCTTGCACTGTCTCAGGTGATACAGATGCAATCCAGGCCCTCCAAGCAGACCTAATGAACTCTGAAAACAGTCAGAACCTTTTCTTACGCGTGCTGGATGTACCTGTCGCATACCACAGCCAAATGATGGATCCGATTCTGCCAGAAATAGAGGAGAAGATTGGTACCTTAACAGAACATGACCTGCAAACGCAATTGTTTTCCACTGTAACTGGAAGGGAAGTCCAGCAAGGAGACTTCTGTAAGGGAAGGTATTGGGCGAGAAACATCAGAGAGCCTGTTTCTTTTGAACAGGCAGTAAGGTCAGCGACAAAAGATAAAAAAAGCACAATTTTTGTAGAGATCGGGCCAAGAAGGGCGCTACAGAGAAACATCAAAGAAACTCTTGGAAACAACACAGAAGTTCTTGCTTCAGTGGAGCCACAGAAAGATCACCAGTCGGTCTTGACTACTGTGTTAAAGCTGTTTGAACTTGGCTTTCAAGTAGACTGGAACGACTTCTACAGAGGTAACAAGGCAACACCGATGCCTTTCCCAACATACCAGTTTGATTGCTCTGATAGAGATGTTATCATTGGAGCAGCACAGAACACCAAAGGAAGTAGTCATCCAGTGCTCTGTCAGAGAGGAAATGAAAGCAACATTTTCAGCTGTGATCTCACGTCTGAGTCTGCCGCCTATCTAAGACACCACAAACACAACAACATTCCAATCGTCCCGGGTGCCTTTTATGCCGAGTTAGGTTTGGCTGCGTTCCTTGCAAGTGCAACTCCAAAAGTTCCCCTCAGCTCACTGCAGCTCAGTGTCCTCTTTCACAGTCCTTTTATTTTAACGCAGAACTCCCCTGAGATGAAGGTTAAACTTGTGAAAACTGGGGAGAAGACAAGCTTCACGGTCCACTCCCCGTCTGCAGTGTATGCATCAGGCACGGTGGTGTCAAAGCCAGATGGAGTTATTGAGGAGCCGCGGATTTCTCTGAGCTCCATCTACAAACGGTGCACCTCTGTGGTCAGCTTTCAGGAATTTTATGGGTTTTTGTCTAAAGGAGGCTTCCAGTATGGAGACGTTTTCCAGAACAAAGCAGAAGTGCACTATGGGAAGGACCTGAAGGAGGCTTTGGCAACTGTTTCTGTCCCAGAAGAGCTGAAATCTCATTTACACGATTACTGCATTCATCCTGTTGTCCTGGATTATATGATGCAGCTTCTGCCTGTCACAGTGGAGCACATCTTTGCTGGTAGGCCGGGGTTCCCTGCTCAAATAGGAAGCATAACTGTTTTTCAGTCCCTGAAAAATGAGATGATAATCTACCTGAGAGCTACTGACGTGGGCTCTGATCACTTTGAGGTTTGTGGCTGCTTTGCAGACAAGGAGGGCAGAGTTCTGGTAGAGGTAAAGCATGTGATGGTCAAATACATTGTTGGTCGGGATCATGTGGTGGAGGAGTACTTCTACCATAACGCTTTCACTGTTACCTCCGAGAAGGTCACTTTGTCTTCTCCGCCAAAGGCTTTGGTCTTCTCTGACCATTTAGGGATCTCAGAAGGTCTACAAAAATTGTTAGACCAAGAATCTAGATATGTTCCCTACACAAGTGCTAAGGATATCTTAACTAACGGATTTTCTTCTCTTCTGGCAAATCTCAAAATCACAAGTATTGAGAAAAACTTTAATGAGGTTTTATTTCTGTGGGGTAAAGAAGATCTCACATCACTAAAGGCAGACACCGTCCTGCAAAATCTAGCAAGCTGCTGTGAGGTTTTCCGCCAAATAGTCCTTAAGCTGAAGCAGATCAAATTCCACAAGTCAATCAGAGCGATCACCTACCGTTCATCAGAGATCACAGTGGATCACGTAAGTGCAGGTTTTGCAATTGCTGGTATGACCAGGTCATTTGCTGCAGAAATACCAGATCTTTCTGTCCAGTTGATTGATATAAGCTCAGTCTCTGCTGAGGACATCGCAGCTCTGTTTCAAGTCCTGAGATTGTACCCTTGCAGTAAGTTTCCTGAGTTGGTGGTAAAGGATGGGCAGATCTTCAAGCCCTCCATTGTTCGGACCCAACTAGAAGTCTCTGATGAAACTGAGGCTAGTTATGATGCTTCAACTTCAGATTTTTGCATTTTTCAAACAGCTGACGCACATAAGATGACTCAACTGACTGCTGTTCCCTTTGTTAAGGATGATGATGCACTTGATGAAAGCTCTGTGGAAATTCATCCCAGCAAGGTTTGCGTTCATACATCAGATTACTTCCCTGTTAGTTCTTCCCACTTATCATTTGGCCAAACTTTGTACTGGAACAAATACTCATCTCAGAAGCACAAGCTGCTGGCTCTTGATTTCTGTGGTACCATTACAGCAGTTGGAAAAAATATAAAGAAACTAAAAGTTGGAGATCATGTTGCTTCTTGTTATCCTGTTGTGGCTGCTAGTAGGGTTACTGTCCCAGAGGCCTTGTGCTACAACACCAAAAGGTTCCCATTCCTCCAGAAAACACCCTGTGTGTCATACTTTGTGCTAGTGTGGGAGATCCTGCATCGAGTCTTGCCCAGAACCAAGCAGAACCTCGGGATTGTGTGCTCTGTACCAGATTCTACCTTTGTAAAAGTATTGGCGCTTGCCTCTTACAAATCAGGCTGGAATGTGACAGTAGATACTCAATGCAACGGGTCCTTTGCAGATGTCAGCCACGTGGAGGCCTTTGTCATCCTGCCACCATTTGATGAATCCCTGACTGCAAAAGTTTTTAACTTTCCAGGAATTAAAAATGCTGTTATTATTTGTGACACCTACATGCAAAGTTCTGTTCTTCAGGACATTCTGCAGAGTGTAAAGGACGGGGTTGATGTACAGACTGTTCAGATGAAAGAGGTCTTGCAAAAGGGACATTTGAGATCACACAAGTCACAGTTTCATCAGTGGTTGAAGTCTTTAAACCTGAGCAGGAAATTTGCTCTCAAGATCTTTACGTTTCAGAAACCTGAAGGATCAGGTTCAGAAAATCCATCTTCATACTTCAGCACCAAAACGCTGCCTGTGGTGGTTTTGGACAATGATGGAACAATGTCTGACATTCCACTTCTGCCAGCTAAAAGGCAGATGTTCAGGAGGAGAGCAGTGTACGTTGTAGCAGGTGGCCTCTCTGGTCTCGGTTTTGAAACAGTCAAGTTCATCTCAAAGAGAGGCGGGAAACACGTTGTCATCCTCTCCAGGAGTAAACCCACATCTGATGTCCAACAGGATATATACAATGTGGAAAAACTGTGTGGAAATCGGATCAGGAGCTTGGAGTGCGACATATCCATCTTTGACCACGTGCAGAAAGCGATCGCAACTATTGGGCAGATGTTTCCTGGCTGCCCAATCAGAGGAGTGTTTCACAGTGCTGTCGTTTTGCATGATGGTTTGATCGAGACTCTTGACATATCACTGTATGAGAAAGTCCTTAAACCCAAAGTGAGCGGTGTGTTGAATTTGCACCACGCTACACAACAGTGTCAGTTAGACTATTTTGTGTGCTACTCATCCATCTCAGCCTTTCTTGGAAACGCTTCTCAAACCAACTATGCTGCAGCCAACTCCTTCTTGGACCTGTTCTGCCAGTATAGGCGCAGACTCGGGCTGCCCGGTCAGTCCATCAACTGGGGAGCACTGAACCTTGGCTTGCTCTTGAACAAAGAGCATTTCCAGCGCTTTCTGGAGGCCAAAGGGATGATGGTGTTAGACGTGGCTGAGATCCACAAGAGTCTGGAGCAGTGCCTCCTTCTCAATCGAGCCCAGCAAGCTGTTTGCAGGTTTCACTTCAGAAACATCAGATACAACATCCTCTCTCAGAACAAAGCCTTGACCATGCGGCTGTCCGCGCTAGTGGAGGAGGCATTCCAGAAATCTAGACAGGTGGAGCCTCAGCTGACAGAAATGGATGCTGTCTCGCCAAAGGACTATATGTTTTCTCTGCTCTGTGAGACTGTCGGGGTGGATCCAACTGAACTCAGGGAGGATTCACCTCTTTCTTCCCTAGGTATCGACTCAATGCAGGCCATGACTCTGCAGAACCTGATCTTTCAGGAGAGAGGAGTGAACGTGCCTCTGATGAAGCTCTTAGATCCTTCTGCCACCCTCTCAACAGTGATAGATTTACTAAGCAGTGAATCAGAGGAGGGAAATCTGGGTTCTGTCCCAAATGAAGACGTGGACGATGTTCTGACCAGACTGTGAAAGCCACAGGATCAGACCGCCAAACTCTAAAAACACATGGACTGAAATGCCAGCAGGGTCTGTAGAACGCCATCATGACTGATGTGAAACACAGCATTTACTTTGTTAAATGTTACTCCCTTTTTTTGCATTTTGCATTGTACACAAAAAATTAAATTAAATTAAAAGCAAATATTCTACAATAACATCAAATGTGTTTTACGTGTTTTATAAATTAATTTAAAATTTTATTGAAATTTTAAATAAAAAATGCATTTTGCATTTTTTCAGTAAAGCTGTTTTTATCTGTTTGTTTATTAATTCAGAACTTTACCATAATAATATAATAACGGTAAATGTTTGTAAAATGTTCAGTTTTAATTTTGAGGCTTTTGCAGTTTGAAAAACAGCGCAGGAAAATTTTTAAAACGTTTGTTCACGATTTATTAAAATTTTACTTTACAAAAAATGTCACAATATTGCAGAGTTTAAAATATATTTGCAAGTAAAAGTGTATTTTAAATTTAATGTATATTTTTCATTAATTGCCCTTTTCTTTTGGTCATATTTGTATTGTTTTGCACGGAGATATCCTCTTTACAGCATAAAAGCTTAAAAATTTGACTCTTTTTGGGCAGAAAAACTGAGCTTTACTTTCAACATTAAAAGCATTTATCAGAAAATTATTATTTCCCTTTGAATATTTAAGAACACTAAAATACATATTTTTGAATATTTTTTCACATTGTAGGTGCAAACATGAAATCAAAACACAAATAAAAAAGTATACATTTAGCATTTTTTCCTTTATTAATCTGCTTTTTTTATAATTTTTCTGTGAATTAACTCTTTTCTTCTGTTTTTTTATCTCCTGTTCACATGTGGTTATTAATTGAAATAATCTCAGCAGCAGCATGATTTTAAACAGATTTATTCCCACCAAATCCAGAAAGTTTATAAGATACAGAAAATAAACGGATAATAGTGATGCAAATGTGTAAAGAAGAATCAACACAATAGAAATACAGATTACAACATAAAACAGATGAAGCAGCAGCTTCTTCATATGCAGATCAAACTTTGTTTAAAAATAAAAATGTTTTCAAACCAAAACAAGTGTTTGTGCTAAAATGGTTTCTAGAAAAAAAGATGTTGGCAGATTCAAATATTTGGGGTTTTATTAAGAAGCAAGAAAATGTCAATGATGACGTTAAATCAAGCTAAAAAAGCAAGAAGAAAACTTCATTGAAATTGTATTTTATTCTTTACATGCACTAAATACAAACTCATCCTCATGAATATGAAAGAGAAAGCCCTTTTCAGCCTATAAGAAGCATTGAAGTTCAAGAAAAACACAAATAAGACGCAAAAAAACAACAAAGTGTTGATGGTCTTTTTGTTTACATTTTTATATTCCTCCCAAATAATCATTTGTTGGTAAAATTGGATAAAAAATTAAATACATGCCTTTCATTTTTATGAAAACTGTCCTTAAAGACAATGATGTGACAATTTGAATTAAAAACTAACCACACACTTTGTTTCATTGTACGATAACTTCCTATCTGAAGTAGTTTAAGCTGTAAACACAGACCAGAAGAGGTTAAACCCTTTAAAAAGTCAAACTGAAGGTATCAGAAAAAAGAAACGATCCTGATGTCGCTGTTTAAAAGTTCCAAATATATTTTGTTGTCAGGGCCTTCACACCGTCACTGCTTTTAAAAGCTTTGCAGGCGTGGCAGGATTTAGCTGCTGGTCAGAATAAACTTCTCCAAAGATGTGAGTGTGCTACTGGGATCCAGAATGATAACCAAAGGCACGTTCGCTCCTGTCTCCTGAAAAATCTTGTTCTGCAGAGTCATGGCTAACATGGAGTCGACTCCCAGCACACACAGGGAGGATTCCCCCTCCAGCTCCTCCTCTCTCATGTTCAGCATCTCGCTGACGATGGTCCTCAGGCGTTGGTGTGTGGAGGACTGAGGCTGAACTCTGGGTTCACTTCCATCTTTAAGCTCTGCTGCCACCAAACCTGACAGACGTTCTCTCAGAAATGCGTTTTGGGAAAGAACGTGGTCGTGAAGATTCCTGTAGTTGAATTTGCATACTAGTTGCTGCGGTCTGTTCATAATGAGACACATTCGGAGTGTCTGGTGAATTTCGTGCAGACTCATTGTCATCATCCCTTTGGCCTCCAAAAACCTCTGGAAATGCTCTTTGTTCAGCAGTAGACCGAGGTTCAAAGGACCCCAGTTGATAGACTGGCCAGCGAGGCCGCAGTTTCTCCGGTAATGACAGAAGGCATCAAGAAAGGAGTTGGCTGCAGCATAGTTGCACTGTGAGGCATTACCTATGAAGGAAGAGATGGAAGAATAGCACACAAAGAAGTCCAGCTTGTTGTGAAGCGTTGCGTAGTGGAGGTTGAGGACGCCGCTAACTTTAGGCTGCAGCACCTTCCTGAAGAGACTCTCATCTAGGGATTGGATCAGTGCATCGTGCAGCACCGCGGCACTGTGAAAGACTCCTGTGATCGGACAGGACGGGAATCTTTGGATTATCTCTGAGATTGCATTCACCACCTGTACCAATGAGGACACATCACACTGGATATTTAGGATTGAAACTCCATATCTCTTCTGGAGGAGATTCATCTCAAACTGCATTTCCTCAGACAGAATGCGTCTTGAGAGTGTTGCAATGCAACCGCCACCATTGCAGGCAATAAACTTAACAGTCTCGAGCCCCAAACCAGAGATCCCTCCAGTTACAATGTAAACGGCGCGCTTTTTAAAGAGCTTTTCTGGCCTCTTAAGAAGAGTAATGTCAGAGAGTGGAGAGTTGGTGCCTTCGAAGTTCAGAACAATCTGCTGCACTTTAGTTGTGGTAAAGTAGGACTCAGACTCTTCTACCTGATGGAGCTCCCCTCTCAGAGGCAAAGAACCCTCATCAAAACCCAAAGACGACAACCACTTGGAGATGTTTCTGTTTTTTTCTCGTAGATTGGTCCTCTGGAGAACGTTGGCCACATCAAGTTTGTGCACCAGAATGTCGTCCTTCTTCGTTGCAAACATTCTTGCAGACATTTTGGGTTGCATGTGACTGTTGAAGACAAAAACAGCATGCACCACGTGCCCATCACCCTCACACACCTCCTGCCAGGAGGGATCAAACGGGGGCAAAAAAACCACTGCACCACAGCGTTGGGGTTTCTGACTCACATGAGAGCAAGAAGAGACGTTCCAGCCTGACCTGCTGGCTGTTAGCGCAACAACCTTCACCAGAGCAGAGGCGGGGTTTGAGGAGACAACTGCCAACTGTCTACGATGGTTCTTCACCTCAGCGAGCCGTTTCTGCAGGATTTCCCATGCCAGTACGAAGAAGGACACACATGGAGTCTCCCTGAGAAAGGGATGAGTCTTTGTGCTGTAGCCCGCCGTTTCAGGAATCACAACTGTTGTGGCGGCTTCAATGGCATAGCATGAAGCAATGTGGTCTCCAACTCTAAATTTATGGATGGCTTTCCCAACTGCGGTGACAATGCCACTAAAATCTAAAGCGAGCAATCTGTGCCTCTGAGAGTCATGCTTACTCCAGTAAACTGTTTCACCAAAGTCTGAGTGAGAAGTGCTGACAGGGAAATAATCAGATGAATGCACACACACACGGGTTAGTTGAACTTCTACAGACTTTTCTAGAACAGGATTTGCATGTTTGTCTGCAGGAATGGCAAACAAGTTGGCCACTTTGTATGGATCGTTGGTTTGGAGTTCAAAGTCCATGTGATGCTCAAGGGGAGCATCGCTTTGGCTTAGGTTTTCAATTTTCACTTGAGTTGGTGTTATACTGGTTCCTCGGATCTGCCTGTTACTAATTCTGACTTCCTGATGTTTACAGGTTTTTATGACACGAGCTAATATCTGAATGTCCTCACTGGTGACAAAATCTAGGTCAATGAGTTGAAATGAGAGATCAGCCATCTCTGCTGCACAGGCTCGCGTCAAACCAGACAGCACAAAACCAGGACTCACATGATCCACGGCTGTTTCAGTTGATCTGTGAGTAATGACCCGCAAAGTGCAGCTGCGTTTGCTCTCCTTCAAAACTAGAACAATCTGTCGGAAAATCTCACAGCAAGTCACCAAGGACTGCAGCATCACCTCAGCTGATAGGTGTGTGAGGTCCTCTACACCCCAAAAAAAGAGGACATCTGTCAGGGCTTCATTGGAGTGAAGAGAGTCAAACACTAAGTTTCGAACTTGATCTGCGGTTAGTTTCTCTGTGTTCTCCACAAAAACTGATTCTGTGCTCAGGTAAGGTTTTAGCCTTTGAACAATAGAGAGCATATCCTCAAACACAATGGCTTTAATCTCACTGTTTTCCAAGTCTGTTTCTAGTTCAACTGGAACCATTTCATTGTGGAAAAGCAAAGATTGAGGAACACTTGAATCCAAAAATGAGATCCTCACCCCTTTTAGTTCCACCAGAACTTTTCCGTCTGTTGTAGAAAAGCAGCCGCAAACGTCAAGGAATTCTGGAGCCCGATGAGTTACTCGTAAGTACATGACCATCTTCTCTTGCAGAGGTCCTGATATGACGATGCTTGCAATGCCTGAGGGGAATCCCTGCTTGGCTGCAAGCTGTTCCGTTGCCACAACAGCAGTCATTTGCATGAAGTAATCCAGAACCACTGGGTGAAGGAAATACTCATGCAGCTGTCTAAGAACTTCCCCAGGAACCTGCAAAGTTGTCACCACTTCTTTCAGCTCATTCCCAAATCGCACATCTTTGAGATGCTGAAAAGGAGGACCATACTCAAAACCGGCTTTAGACAAGTCTGAGTACACCTCCTGGCTCGTCAGAACCAGTTTGCACCTTTGATAGATCGTGTCCGGACAAATAGTTGGTTCCTCTAACAGCGGCTGCTCCTTTGTGTAGCTGCATGTGCCAGATGCATGTGTTGCAACTGAAGATTGAATTTTGAATAAAGTTTCTGTCCCTGAATGTTGTAGGATCACCTTCAGCTGCTGGAATTTGGAGGTGAGAGTAAGGACACTCAGAAATGTGAGGCTGAGACGGAACTGGGGTACTGGACTCTTTAACTGAAGGTTCTCCATCACTGAAGCTAAGGCCAGCTCTACATAAAAAGAACCGGGTACAATAGGCACCCCATTGTTTTTGTGCTCCCAAAGGTATGGCGTGACATCCAGTGACATGTTGAAGGTGAATTCTTTGTTTCCTTTTATTTGGGACACAAATGGGTGGTGAGAAAAAACAGCCAATCTATTATCATTCCTCAAAGCTTCAAAATTCACAATGTTCTTTGAGTTGTCAAATTGATACACTGGAAAAGTTGTAGGCAACATCTTCCTACCCTTGTAGAGCTGGTTCCAGTCCACGATCACACCAAGTTCAAACAGCCTAGCCACAGTAAAGGAGATGGTTTCCAAATCTTTGCCTGGCTGGACAACAGAGAGAACGATGCTGTCACTTCTAAGAGTTTCGCAGATGTATCGCTGGAGACTCCTCCGTGGCCCAACCTCTACAAAAACCAGCTTTCCTGCGGACTGACTGTCTCTGACTAAAGCGCGAAGGGCTTCCTCAAAATAAACTGGATCTCTAATGTTTTTTCTCCAGTATGTGCTAGAAATAAAATCTCCATCTGAGCACTTTTTCCCTGTCACTGTTGAAAATAGTTTGCATTTCATGCTGTTGGCATGCAGCGGACCAATGCACCTCTCAATGTCATTGAGAACCGGCTCCATCAAATGACTGTGATAAGCAGCTGGAACGTCTAAAACACAAAGAAACACATTTTTGTCTGTAAATGTGAGCTTCAGCCGTTCGTGGAGGTCGTCTACAGCATCTGCATCTCCTGACAGGGTGCATGACCGAGGGCTGTTGAAGGCAGCCACACAAACTTTGCCAGAGAAGCCTGTGAGAACTTCCAAAACCTGATCCACCTCCACGTTACCGACAACAAGCATTTTCCCTCCCGTGACTTTGCTCTGGAGAGAGCTACGGTGGTACACCACCTTTACAGCATCTTCAAGACATAAAAGACCTGAGCAGTGAGCAGCTGCAATCTCCCCAATGGAGTGACCAAGCACTGTGTCGGGTTCGATTCCCCAACTCCTCAGTAGAGAAGCAAGACCAACTTGAAGTGCAAAAAGAAGAGGTTGGACAATGCCTGGCTGGTTGAAATCACAGTCCTCTCCAGAGAGAAATTTACTGATGCAGATGGTTTCATGCTGGTTAAACATTCTCTCAACCTCCTGGACCTTCTCTCTGAAAGCAGGAACATCCCTCATGAGCTGGCTGCACATCCCTCTGTAGGACACCCCGTTTCCACAGAACACAAAGACCACCCGTATGTCAGACTTTATGGGCTCCACCTTGGCCTTCATTGCAGATTTAAGCTGGTTTTGTAAATCTGGAACAGAAGAGGCTGCAAAAGCTTTCCTATATTTGTGTCTAAAGTGGCTCCGCCTACATGCAGAGGTGTAGGAAAGCGCCTCCAGGTCAACCATTTGACCAAGTCTTCTGTGCATGTCACCGATGGTCAGAATCAGAGATTTCTCAGAGGCCGCTGACAGTACACATAATTTGAACCCAGTTTTAGCAGGAAGCCCTTCATTTTTGTACTCCTTTAAAACTGCATGGGCATTTGTGCCCCCAAACCCAAAACTGTTTACCCCTGCCACCCTCCCATGAGGCCCTGCTGTCTCCCACCTTTCAGCTTTGATTGGAACCTGTAACTTTAGGGCTTTCATGTCCACACTTGAACTTTCATCAGAGTAGAAAATGGAGGGAACAATGGTTTCATGCTTCATCATCAGAAGAACCTTGATGACTCCGGCCACTCCAGCTGCAGATTCTGTGTGTCCGATGTTGCCCTTCAGAGATCCAACCATCAGTGGCTTTGAACCTGCAGCTCTGGCTTTAGCAATGGCATCAGAGATGCTTACTGCCTCTGTTGTGTCTCCAGCTGGGGTTCCAGTGCCATGGGCTTCTATGTACTGGACGTCAGTAATCTCAGAGTAAATTCCTTGCAGAAGCTCTGCCTGTTGAACCTTGGAGGGTTTGGTGATTGGAGTGACAGAGCGTCCATCCTGATTGACTGCGGTTTTGCTGATGATCCCCCATATTTTGTTGTGGTCTCTTTTAGCCTTAGGAAAGAAAGAGTAAGGCCAATTTAGATCAATCATTTTTGGTGTGTTAAAAAAATTGTAAAAACAAAAACATTTGTAACTCCTGGGTAAAGATTTAATTCCCTTTCTATGTGCAACTTTAAAAGTTCCACCCAGAAGAGCATTAACACCACTGTAAAGGTGTTTAATCGGAAATGCTAAAACATTTTAAAGACCCCCTTTCTTTGTGTTTTTAACACATTCTTGTGGAAATTTTCATCATCTCTCTCTCTCTCTCTCTCTCTCTCTCTCTCTCTCTCTCTCTCTCTCTCTCTCTCTCTCTCTCTCTCTCTCTCTCTCTCTCTCTCTCTCTCTATATATATAATGTGTGAAGGACTTTAAATAAAAACTCACATTTGTGAGAGGCTTCAGGAGCAGCACACCGCAGCCTTCCCCTCGGCCATAACCATCCGCTCTGATGGAGAAAGGCTTGCTGGTTCCTTCAGGGGAGATCATCTTTGCTTTGCTGAGAGCAACAAACACTCGTGGCTCTATAATGCAATTAACTCCCCCACAGAGCGCCATCTCACAGTCTCCTATAGTGGAAACTGAAATTAGACCCATGGAGATAAAATGATGCAACGGTGACAGCTGTTACCTTGCTGTATGGCCTGACAGGCTACATGCAGAGCCACCAAAGATGAAGAGCAGGCACTGTCAATGGTGAATGAAGGTCCGGTGAGATTGAAGATGAAAGATATTCTGTTCGCTGCAACACTTGTGGCTGTTCCTGTGCCATTGTAGTGGCTGATTGTGTTTGGATTGTTGTTTCTGAGCATCTCGTAGTCTCTGTTCATGAGACCTGCAGCAGCAGTTCAATGGGTTATAAAAGAAATCCATCCAATTGCTTCTTGATGTGACAAACATACCTATATAAACTCCAGTTCTGCTCCCACTGATGCTTTCAATTGAAATCCCTGCATCCTCCAGAGCCCTGTACGAGCACTGCAGGAGAAGCTTCTGCTGAGGGTCCATGACGTCTGCCTCCGCCTCAGAGATGCCAAAAAACCTATGATCAAACTCATTGAACCTTGAAGACAAAACAAAGCAAATCCATCAGAATTTCAACAGAAGAAGGAAACCAATCTATGGGAGTTGAGGAGAAGCTCACCCGTCTATCAGAGCTGCTCTGGTCGTCTGGGTTTTTCCAGGTTTGGTGGCATCAGCATCGCTCCAAAAGCTGGTGTCAAACCTCTCCGAGGGGATATCTGCCACACAGTTCTGTCCCTCCAACAGAACCTTCCAGAAACTCTCCAGCCCCTCACCTGCAACATGCAACATTTACTGCAGACAGAAAACAAGCAAAAAACAATCGTAAAATACCATTAAATAATGTTGCACCTCCGGGGAAGTTGCATCCCATCCCAACCACTGCTATTCCCTCCTCCATGGTTACTTTGACGTGATCATGAAATCAATCTAAGTCAAAGATACTGATGTTCAGGAGTCTTCAGGTTGAACTGCAGCTCCTGCAGCCTCACAGCCTCCTTTAAGCATCAAGCCACATGGAAAAGACAAGCAGACATTGTTTGGGTGCATCTTTGCATGCCTTCAGGCAGAACCAGATCCACTGATTTTAGAAGAGAGCATCTGGTGACAGCTGAAAAAAGAGTTTTTGTTCTTTTTTTTCTTGCTACAAGAAATAAAGAAATGTCACCAACTTTTCTACATTTGAAATTATGCTTTTCTTTGGATTAATTTGGAGGACAGTCTGGAGGTAGACATTTTGGTTTGATAAACCAAAAGTTGAAACCTTAATTCTGGATTTGACTGGTTTGTTAGCATCATTGTGGGCTTTAAAAATCAAAAACAGGAATCATAAATGCTCCAAAAACTGAAAATCTATTTTCATTATTCATAGAAGCATTTTATTTCATCTCAATAGTTGCATTCCCCCCAAACCAAAATTTCTACTAACAACCTGGGTTTTTAATAAACTAAAAGTAGTAATATTTAACTTCAAATGTTCCTCAAACATCAAAAGGTTTCAAGTTTTCTTCTGTAGAGGTAATGGATTACTTTCTTTGAGCTTATTGCTGCAACAATTTATGACAAACACATTTCACCTTTTTGACAAATAGTATTTATTTGAGCCTGAGAGGCAGTTTTGTCAAGTAACAGAAGCACCAATCCAATTCCATGAGACAATTTTCATATTTACACAGCTGTTCAGAAATCAGGATGCATCAGTAATTCCAGGAAAAGACACGACACACCTTTGGGCACTTTAATAAATAAGAAGACAATAAATGATTGCAAGTGAAAAACATCAAACATGGTGAGAAGTCAGACAGCGGTTTGTATCTAAATTAGGATCGAGGTTTTCATCTGTGGAGGTCTGGAGATGTTCAGCAAACTGCTGCCATCTCGGATCCAAATGTCAGCAAGAAGTCTGTTTTAATGATCAAGAAGAACTTCATATAAATGATGGAACTGAATAGTGCCTCAAAAATAAAAAACAAATGATCTGAAGAGGCAGAGCAACCATTTCATTATTCGTTCACATTGATGAGAGAAATATAAAGCAAACGGAAGGCCTCCAGACGGCCTGTGCTTGCTGCACAGCTTGAGAAATATTTACAGTCCAACATGTCTGCTGAGGTGTTAGTGGTCCAGAGATTTTCCCTCCAGAACCATCTGGATCTCTTTGGCATCCAGAGTTTCATGTCTTAGCAGAGCGTCTGCCAATTTCTTGTGCTCCTTGCTGTAGGTCTTCAGGATGTTTTTAGCGCGTTCGTACGAGTCCTGCAGAGACACAGCAGGTATCAGACCATGTTTGGACTGTGTAAACGTCTGAGGAGGTCCAGTCTCACCTTCAGTAAAGCTCTCACTTCCTGCTCAATGGCGGCTTGAGTCTCTGGGCTTTGCTTGGAAACGTCTCCATACGTCATGACTCCGAGCTGCACACACCAGATGTAACACAACAAAATCTTTCACAATAAAACAGATTTCAATGACCTGGTTTTTTGCAATATATGTTCCATTCATTCAGAAAAAATGGTTTTAAATGATTTTCTTTGGTTAATTAAAGCCAATAAAAAACTAAAAGGAGATGATAATCAACCAATTAAATCCTCTCATTATCTGTTGAACCATTTTCTCTCTTTTTTTTTATTGATAAGTTAAAAGTTACATTTTCAAGTGTTTTTAATAAAATATAATTGTGACAACCCATCTGTCACATATTGGTTTTATCCTTATTAATAATCATCTTACTCTATTTAATATTTATAGAAAATGTAAACTACTTTACTGAAGTATTGAATGTTTGGGTAAAAAACATGAAAATTGTTTTCTATTACTTTAAACAAAAACTGAGGCCGCAGCGCCACCGTCTGATCAAACTGGGGGGAGACTTGAAAAACAAAATTGTAATCTTGAAATGTGAACCAAAAAAAAAACCAAATGAAAATGTATTTGTATGTGTATATGGAGTTTTTACCAATTTTATGTGGGGGTGGAACGATGATCCAATTGGCTATTGGGACATGACTGAAATAGGGAGTCAGAGGTTACGGTGACTTCATTTCTGCTTCAGAACAGCGACAGCTGTTCAGGAGAGAGGTAAAAGGCGGCGCCAACAACAGACGCAGAAAATTAAAACTATAATAATAATAATAATACAAAATTAACAGCTGTTACAAAAAACATTATTTTTCCCTTGGTAACAGATTTAGGTTTTAGTTTTATTTTATTTAGGTTTTAAATCTACAATGTTTGTCTCAGTATTTCCTCAAAGTTCACAATGTGCTTTAGAGTTTAACCCATAAGATCCAAAACCCGTTTTTCTTTTATATTAAAGTGATGTTACCACAGAACCCATTTCTGATGTTTTTCTTTTACACTGATGTCACCATGAGTTCTCATAGATTAAACCTGTTTTCACATGTTCTATATTTATTAGTATTAATAATTTAATTTACAAATTTATTGTTGAATTTCAGTTTTCGAGCATCATAACATTATCTTTACCATTTAATTTAGACATTTACCTTATCACTCATGCCAAACCTGGTGACCATCATCTTTGCTATTTTGGTCGCACCATCAAAGTCACTGGAGGCTCCTAAACAGGAGAAGAAGAGGAGGCTGATGAAGCAGCAAATAAGACTCCAGCTGTGCAGCCCCGAGATCCCATGATGCTCTGGGCTCCTCTGGAGGTTCTACCTGTGGTGATGTTCTCGTTTCCAAAGATGAGCTCTTCTGCCACACGGCCACCCATGCTGACGTCCATCTGAGCCAGCAGCTGCGCTCGGGTCTCACTCCATCTGTCGTTCTCCGGGAGCATGGACACCTTCACCCCAAACATCAAAGGAAACATCAAAACTTGAAACAAAAACTCGATTTACATCATCCTATGAAATCTCATGAGGCTCACATGGCCGAGAGTCGGTCCTCTGGGCATGATGGTCGCCTTGTTGATGGGCATTGCATCTTTGGTGTAGTAGGCAACGATGGCATGGCCTGACTCATGGTACGCTGTGATGGTCTTGTTCTTCTTGTCGATTTCCACACTTCTCCTCTCAGGACCTGGAGGCAAACCTGAAGTCATGCATCCTGCTGACTTATCAGGTCACAGAGCTGATCAGAGCAGCGTGTGCGCTCACCCATCAGGATCTTGTCTTTAGCAAACTCCAGATCCTTCATGGTGACCATCTCCTTTCCGTCCACAGCCGCCTTCAGGGCTGCTTGGTTGACCAGGTTCTCCAGCTCCGCCCCTGAGAAGCCCACCGTGCCCCGGGCGATGATCTCTGGATTGACGGCTGTGGGAACACAAACACTCTGTTCTTTTAGAAAAGAATCAAACCCTCCAGGGAGGAACCGTGATGAGATCAAACAAACCTGGGTCCACTTTGATCTTGAAAAGGTACCATTTAAGAATTTCTGTGCGTCCTTTCACATCAGGACGGGGGACGGTCACCTGCATGTCGAACCTGCCGGGCCGCACCAGAGCGCTGACAGGAACCAGCAAAGAAACTTTACAATGAACTCAATGAATGACTTCAGCTGATAAAAGTTTCAAAGCAAACTCTTCCATTGAAGGTTCAGTTTATGATTTACTGGAGTGAACATGAAACCAGGACAGATGCATCTGCTAATCTAAATGCTGAAACATAAAAAAACATTTGTCATGTCACTTTAGGAAGAAAATGCTACAATAACAAAATAATTGAAACAACAGAACAGAAGTTCCT
This sequence comes from Oryzias celebensis, assembly GCA_014656515.1. Taxonomy (NCBI): domain Eukaryota; kingdom Metazoa; phylum Chordata; class Actinopteri; order Beloniformes; family Adrianichthyidae; genus Oryzias; species Oryzias celebensis. The sequence goes on along the minus strand of BNCR01000012.1, from coordinate 27,961,361 downwards.
CAAGAATGATGAGTCACTGCTTTGAAATCAGGAAAAGTACTTTCAAATTCACAAAAACTATCAGCGATAAAGGAAAAAAAAAATCACATTACTCTAACAAACTTTAAAACTCAAAATAAAAGCTAGAGAAAACTAAAAAACTACAGTGTTCCGTCGTTATATTACAATTCACTTTTTTCAGTGCAGTTTTGTATGTTTTTTTTCTTTTTTAACTACACATTGTGTTCTGCATCCTCATTGTAGACCTTGTCAATCGATCTCCTCCATGCCGTCTCTAACGTACAGAAAAAAATAATTGCGATCAGATCTTTGCTTTCATTCTATGATTCTGGTCTTATGTTTCTATGAAAGTTTGAGCTTTGAGAATTTAAACAAGAGAGAAAAGCATGAAAATGTTCATGTCTGTCTGAGAAAAGTATAGAGTGTCGTTAGGGTGTGTGTGTGTGTGTGTGTGCGCGCGTGTGTGCGTGTGTGTGCGCGCGTGTGTGCGTGTGTGTGTTTAAACAGCCTTAAAACATCTATAATCCGACCTTGCAGAGTTCACTGATTGTGGGCTATTTTTAAAACATATTCTCCACAGTAAACAAGGGAACACTATGTCTTAAATGTTAATTTACTTAGCTGAACCAATTATGGCATATGAATGAGCAGAGAGTCTAACATTTATAAGAAAGAAAAAACTAGGTAAAAAGTTTAGGAAACAATCAAATCAACATCCTGTCCTTTAATTTAAAGCAGCGAAGTAAACAACAAAGTGTTAACGAGATAAGAAAACCACTTCATGTCAAACCAACCTTTGACTTGTTAACAGTCTGAACTACAAGTTGAAATAAAGAAGAAAAAGGACAGAAACATGAATCTTCTAGTCCTGTTTAGAGTTATGAGGGTTACTGAAGCTCCTCCCAGTTAATTCAGGGAAAATGCAAAACAAATGCAGTTCAAGGACGATTCAGTCATCAGCGATGCTTTGAAAGACATCTTTTGATGGAAGACATAACAAAGGTTAAGATTAAAAAAAGCCTTTCCCAGAATGTCTTTATTCAAATCGCTATGAATCAGAAGCAGGCAAAGAAAATGTGGTTTGAAAAATATCGTATTTGTGACAGACAATCCCAACCTCTAAATTCAGTCCAATTAAAAAATAAAGACAAAAATATTTGTATTAACTTCATACTTTTGGCATTAAAACCATTTTTCTGCAGTTATTTGGCATATTATAAGCATTATTAATGATCGTCTAAACTGATCCAAAATGCAAACGTACTTGTCCAAAGCTTCAGCAAAGTTGGTAGCACCGATGACAATAACGCCTTCGTTTGGTTTGAATCTGTAAAACATCAAAACTTCCATCATTTCAGGAGAACCTTCTCCACATACATGATTCTGAGATGTGGAAACGACACCCACCCGTCCATCTCTGCCAGTAGCTGGTTGATGGTTTGTCTGGAGTACGGGTGCATTGGAGACTCGATCCTTTTCCCACCGACGCTGTCCAGCTCGTCGATGAAGATGACGCAGGGGGCATTGGCTTTTGCTTCTTCTGCGAACCACAAATTAAACTATTAAAGGAGTTTTGGCTTAATTACCAACATTTATGATACGGTTTTCTGCAAACTCACTGAAAAGATTCCTAATGCGACTCGCACCGACGCCCACAAACATTTCATCAAACTCTGACCCAGAGGCATAGTAGAAAGGGACATCAGCCTCTCCAGCCACAGCTCGTGCCAAAAGTGTTTTTCCTGTACCAGGAGGCCCAACCAGGAGGATCCCTGAAAGATTAAAAAATGTTTGGTAACAGCAAACAAAAAAAAAACCTGAATTTAAAGGTGTAATGTTACCCTTTGGCAGCTTTCCACCCAGAACAGTAAACTTCTGAGGATTCTTGAGGAACTCCACCACATCCTGCAGCTCGTTCTTGGCCTCCTCCACTCCTTTAACATGCTCAAAGGTCACGTTCTTCATCTGGATGGGGTCCACCGCCGAGTCCAGACCAGACGTGGTGCGAAACCTCACTGTCGAATGAAAAACGGATCTTCTACGTGAAAGGTTTCTTTATTACGATCGTGTATGAAAGAACAGCTGGTTGCATCATATTTAGCTTCAAAGATATGCATTTATTAATATAACACAAACCCCACATGCACACTCCAGCATGAAGATCATCCTCATGTCACGTTTGAATGAAGCATTAAAAGTGAAAATCTGCCATTTATTGGGTTTTTGTAGATTTGTTGTTAATTTTGGGCCGAAGTGTTCGGTCATAGGAGCGTGCATGTAGAGTTGTGCTTTTATTTTTTCAAGACAAAGGGAAGAATGAAAACTGAAACAAACCAGCATCAGAAAAGGAGCCTTTACCAGAGAGAAAGGGGGTTCTGGAGAGGCCATAAAGGCCAATGAGGAGGAGGACCAGAAGGATCAGCCTGGTTCTCCTCACCGCGTCTGTAAAAACAGAAAGCTGTAAGTTAAAAACAAAAACAAAACGAAGCAGCTTCTTATGGATGGAGAACGCGCCTTGTGCTTTCTGGGTTAAGGCCTGGGACCTCATGAATCCCTCAGTGAAGCCGGTCTTAAAAACCTCCTGTTGATTTTCTGGGAGGTTTCTTTGCTTTACCACTTGATCAAGCGAGTGGGCTTCGGCTCCTTTGTCCCTCAAGAGTAATCCCTGAGAAGCACACAAAGTGGATTCATCCAAATCCATCAACAATTTCAAAACGCAGCCAGTTTAAAGACAAATTCATAGAGCCAGACGAAACACAACCGCTAAAGATCAGGAGGAAATCATTCACCTTCATAAAAGCTGGTGTGTAAGCCTCTGACTCCACGGGGCCGTCGTAACCCGAGTCCCCCCGCCTGCTCTTTGATCGGAGAGTCTTGAAACCTCGGCTTTGAACCGACACTACAAAAACACACGTAAAGGATGAATGTTTCTGCTGCATTTAAAGCAAACAAAGGTGACCAACACCTTAGTCTTACTGGGCAGGAGGTGTAGCTGCTCGCAGAGCTCCTTCAACGGGCTGCAGTGCTGTCTGTGGAAAAGTGGAGAGCCAAGACGCACCGACACCCTCTGAGAAAAACCTTCAGGAGAAACCGACGTCAAAGACAATTATAAGACCAGTCTAATAAAATACAGACGATCTGACAAAAGAAAACCAACAAATGTCACTGAAATAACTGAAGGTTTAAAAAATACAAAGTAAAAAAAAAGAAACATTGCATTGCATTGATGCTTGTATACACACGTAAACACACGTTCACATCGCAACCACATAACTGTTTACAAGTCTTAAGCATTTCTGTGTAAAAATAAACTCTCTATAAAGAACTTCATACCACAAATCACTCCGACCGGCACCTCTTTGTGCACGTGAATACATGGGATTGCACGTCTAACATATAATCAAATAAGACATCCTCCATGCCCATGTTCAACCAGAAGAAATGAGAAGGTAAATGGAATGACTGTGTGTCTCCTGATGTGTACCTGATCACTTTGAATGCTCCAGTGAAAGTTGGAGCCCCCCCCAAGACCTTTAATCCTTAACCCCACAGTTTTAGCTCCAGTGTTGACGTTCTTTGAAATAACTTCGATGGTTTACGCAGTTCACATAACTCCAGTAGATTCCAGCTTTGCAGAGTGTTATTGCTTTGCGCTGACATGCAACAGTTTGTTCTGCATCAAAGCTGCTCTTCTCATCGTTAGAATCTGTTTTACGCTAATTTCATAAACAGTCGCTAGCAACATTAAAGGTTTAAAGGTTTTAAAGGTGTAATATCTTTGGAGGTTGTTCTGGTTTCCATATGCAGCCTAATATGTGTCTGTTTGATTTCTGTTTGAGGCAAATTGTCCTGTTGACCTTAAACTTTAGAATAACTTAAGCAGCTCGAGTCCCTGAAACTTAAAGCAGCTTGAAGATGGCTTACCATGTTGTTCTTATTTTTACATTGTGTTATTTTTGTATTAATATTATTTTATTATTTATTTATTATATAGATAAAAGCTGTTTTATCCACAAGTGTGTCAAACAAAAGGTTGATGTTTTCCTTCTCACCGTGCTTGTTGTGAAAGAAGCTGGTTGTTGAAATGTGACTGGTCTTCCATGTGGACTTGGCTGCTGGGGGCTCCTCTGGTCCTGATGGAGGTAGTAACCTTCTGACCAGCTCATCCAAATGACTGGTCCTGATCTCAGACAGGCCCAGATCCCTTAGACTTACATTTGGCTACAAAGAACAGCGATAGCAAGTTTTCAACACATCAGTAAAATAAGAACCATGAAGTTTCAGGAAATTCTAGCAGGAGAAATTATTTAAAGATCTTCTTTTTTTATCTATTTCTCACAGTGGCTTTTTAATTATGTTACGCCGTTTTTAGCCAAACTAATTTTTTAAAAACTGTCGTTTTCTATGACATAGTTTCTGTAGAGCGGCAGGAGTTCATCAGACAAACAGTTTAACTTTCTCTATATTTATTCTCCATCATCAGAAAACTCCCACAAAAAAACAACCACACAGTTTTCATTGGAGTGGCTCTTTAAACATCTACCTACAAACCAATTAGGGATCCTAGTAATAACAAGGTGGCAAATCTGAGCAATCAACTGAGCAGTTTAGAAAAGAGGGCACAGTAGAGGTGTTTTCTTGAATCGTGGTTTCTTTAGATAAGTGTTTGCTACAGGAACAAAAGATCTAAATTTAAAAAGCAATTAAAATAACTTTTTTAACTTAATAATTTTTTTTTATGTTTTGTCTTCCACAGAACCCTTAAAATATAAAAATATTTAGTCTAAATAATTAAAGGACTCACCTCTTTCAGGTAAGAAGTGTGTTCTGCGGAGAAGTCCGTGTGCAGGGTTTTTACTGACGCTGTGGCTGAGTTCTTCAGGGAGTGGAAGGCGTTGATGACCTGACTTAAAGGCACTACCATCTGAGAGGAGACAAATCACATATTTTAATGTGTAGTGACATGACAAAGGAATATAAATGTACACACACACACACACACACACACACACACACATATATATATATATATACATATACATATACATATATGTAATATATATTAATATATTAAATTGCTCGTTGATTTTAATATAGTTTGATGTTTCTAACTGGGTTAGAAGTGGGGATAAGGATTATGTCAGAGGTTTGGTCCAGCTGTTCTTTATCTCCTGTCTTCTACAGAGAGGTTATATAACCATGACAACACGAGGATTTAGCTAAAAAATAATCTCTGAGATTCATAAATAATGAGGAGCGAGTAAAAGTGAGCACTTTATTAGTAGAACAACTCTGACATAAGATGTCATTAAGCACTGCTGACGTCACACGGTACAGACATTAGCCTCTGTTAGCATGAGCAAAAATGCGTTTTAATTGACTACAACTGACTCTTTTATCCAAAACAATAATTAAAGAGGGCATTTTGTGCTACACTGTCAAAGAAGTGGGATCATTTTTATATTATAGAAAGATTATCCGTTTTAGTCGGCTTACCTGCTGTGGCTGAAACGACGTGGTTAAGGAAAACATTATTAGCCTGAAAAATAATCTCCGAAAATACAGCTAGAGGGCGGGCGTATCCGTACAGACCCTCTTTAACACGTAAAGAAGCAGATCCGTCTCCAGCGGTGTCTTTTTGCTTTCTCTTATTACACAACTTTTCGTAGTTACACAACTTTTAAGCTAACAACGGGAAATGGATCCTTCACCGGCGTCCGAGGTCATTTGGACTACAAAATGACATGAATGTTCACAATGAGCACCGATTGGATGAGGGTGAAGGAACATCTTGCATCATCGTCATTGGTTCATTAATAATATATTTTTTTAATCCACCGTAAAGATAACGAATTTAAATATAGAAAATAACTAAAAAATAAAATATTAATCTACAAAATGTGTTAAATAAAACGGAAGGCTTCCTTTAACACAAAACTGCAATTTTTGCCTGATCTCAGTTAGAAGTGTATCACACATGTATTTTTATTTTAAATTTGCCAGTGAACTTACACGTATTTAAAAATTGTAATGTTCAAATTATTTGAACTTTATATTTTTTGTGGTACGAATCTTGTCATACTTTACGCTTTTTAAACATGCACTGTCTAAGGTACCTAAAACTGCGTGTAAGGACCCCGAACAGGCGGCGCATTTCAAATTTTCTAAACAAACACATATCTGTTGTTGAACCATGATTGAGTTAACATTAAGCTAGGCGGGGGTGTTTTTTTTCTATTTTTTTTTTACACTTTTATTTGTAGCTTTTTAACAATGGAACCAGAACCAAAGCCTAATTGGAAGTCGGACGTAAAATCGTCGGAAATTCCCAAACCTCCTTCGATCGATGATTTTGTTGTTTTGAAGCCCATTAGCCGCGGAGCTTTTGGGAAAGTCTACCTTGCTCGAAAGAAGAGCAACGCGCGCCTATATGCCATCAAGGTACGAATATGCAGAACAACTTTCTAAATTTGTGTTGTTAACGTGTTCTATTTTTGTAAATATAAATTGATTTTGTTTTGTTTTTCTGTAGGTGATGAAGAAAGCAGACATGGTTGACAAAAACATGACGAACCAAATGAAGGCAGAGAGAGATGCTCTGGCTATGAGTAAAAGTCCCTTCGTCGTTCATCTGTTTTACTCTCTACAAACATCCACCAAGATTTATCTGGTAACACAAATTCTTTAATAAAGTCACGTTACTCATCAGGAATGCAATATATCCTTGCATTCAAGCAGGTCTGAGAATATCTGTAATGTGGAGCCCTTCACCTTGCACAACAAAGGTGGAGAAACAAATGGAAAGTTTTGTTGAGTTGTTATTCCTGTTTGTTTGCCACAAGGGTGGTGCTGCTTTAACGTTTTCATTAAAACTTGTTCCTCACAGTACAAACCAGGTAGCATACCTGGCCACAGACCATCTTAAAATGTATTAGTATATATGCTGTGTGATATTCTGCTGGTTTTGTTCAATTCAGTTTTATTTATATTGCCTGAAATCAAAACCATAGCCGTCTCTATGGGCTTCACACTGGAATTTGTGCAAAGAACATAAAGTTAGTCATAGAAATATAAACAAAAGCTGATAAACAGACTAAGCCAAACCGGCATCTCTTCCCTCAGACCCTCCTTGGTGAGGAAAAACTCTTAAAAAAAAAACTTTTCTTTGGGGGCTGGGAGAGAGAGAGAGAGAGAGAGATTAGAAACTTGCCCACATGAAGGAGGCATCCTCTCCCAGGATGGACAGGCGATATGCTGGAACTTTTAAAGAAGAATTGGCTTATCTAACTCTACAATTACATGAAAAAAAATGTAGTTTTACTAGCCTGTGAAATGTGAGCCTTAAATGATAAATCCTGGTCAAATAAAACCCCCAGGTTTCTAACTGTGGAATTGGAGGCTATATTTAGGCCATTCAGGGAGACTATCTGACCAGATGGAGCAACTCTCAGGTATTTAGGACCTAGTATAATGTCCTAAGTTTTTTTTTTCTGGGTTTAGGAGGAGGTAATTAATTGTCATCCAGTTCTTGATGTCTCTAATGCAGGCATTAAGTTTCTCTATGTGGTCATTCCTGTCAGGTTTAATGGATAAATACAACAGTTAACTTGTGTATCATCTGCATAACAGTGAAAATTAATACTGTTTCCTGATTATGTCTCCTAAGGGCAGCATGTAAAGCATAAACAGGATGGGTCCTAGAACTGAGCCCTGTGGGACTCCGTAGCTAACTCGAGTGCAATGAGAGAAACGTCCATTAACAAAATCATTAACAAAGTCATCCCGTTGTAGCCAAGTTACTATTAGTGCTAGTAGGCTAAGTTTGTTATCATTAATTAAGTCATTGACTAAGAGGGACTTGTGTTTAGTAATCCACATTTAATTACATCATAATTTTGTTTGTTGTTATTGAGAGTATTACTAGCTATTACTTTTAGGTTTCTGTGTTTCACTTTCACCTGACTTTCAGCACATAAGCCAAAGCTAGCTTCTTATTTTAGTGCCTTTCCCGACTTTTTTTTAAGCCCATATAATTAGACTCCCACTTCTGTGCTCCGCTGGCAGGACTAATAAATTGTGATGAAACTTGGTCTCATCACATAATACGTGTAAATATATATATATTTTTTTTTCCTGCAATGATTGAAAGAAATTAATAAAATATTTATGTTCATATTTTGTTAAAAACAGAGAAAAGAGAAAATGTGTTTAAAGATTATTTTAGCAGTTTTATGATGGTTTAAAGCAGGATCATTTCAAGCGCATCTGACTTTTTAAGCTATCTTTATGATCTGGTTTTGTCTTTAGCTGTTTCAGAACTGTTCTTTAATCTCCTGCTAATCTGAAGTTCCTTGTTGCTTGTAGGTGATGGAGTATCTCATTGGAGGGGATGTTAAATCTCTCCTTCATATTTATGGCTACTTTGAACAAGACATGGCTGTAAAATACATTTCCGAGGTTGCTCTTGCTTTAGATTACCTGCATCGTCATGGGATAATCCACAGGTATCTGTTTTGTTCTGTTCTGCATTACAGTTTCATTAAATGTTTTATTTTACTGTTTAATTTTTTTTATATATCAACTTAAATTTGTCAGAGACCTGAAGCCAGACAACATGCTTATATCCAACGAAGGTCACATCAAGCTGACAGACTTTGGCCTCTCCAAAGTCAAGCTGGACAGAGGTATGAAGCCCTAACATGTGGTTCAAACTGGTTGGTGATGTTCCTCATGACGTTCTCTTCTTGTTGACATTTCACTAAGAGCTAAGTCTGATGGACATCCTCACCACTCCGTCTTTGGCTAAGCCCAAGAAGGATTATTTCCGCACCCCGGGTCAAGTTCTCTCTTTGATCAGCTCCCTTGGATTTGTAAGAACATTTGTGTCAGTTTTCTTTTGCAAAAATGTTTAATTTGTTTAAAAGGTTTAGTTTACAGTTTACGTTTCAAACTGGCTGCCTCTGTTTTTATTATTATTATTTTTAACAGAGCACGCCATTTGGAGGAGGCCGGCGCCACTACAGCACGTCAGCCATGAGCAGCCCCTTGTCCTGTGGCAAACCGAAGCAAAAGAAAGTTTCTCTTGATTCTTCTTTGGTAATAGAAGCTGATCAGCTGTGCTCTCCAGCAGATCATGTCTACAAACTAAGTAGGTCTTTTTTTTTTACATTTCTTTTGTAAAATAAAGATTTTCCCCAGTTTGAAGTTTAAAAAATGTATGTTTATTGTTCTAGGGCCTAAAAGCAGCGTCTTCAGTTGTCATAATCTGGCTAAAAATCTGACCCCTACGTTGCTGAAAACCAGGAAGAGGTTTGAAACGATGAGTGCGGGCAGCTCCACCGACACTGACGGCGCCATCAGTCCATTATGGGAGCACGAGGAGGTGGGTGGTGTTAAACTCCACTGGAACAGGAGAAAAAAACTATGACATCACAGCAAGAGGAACCATCAATATATGAATGGGGCTCAAAACAATATTTTCAAACCCACCAACAAAACCAAAACACACGTGTTGGGGATATCCAAAAGAAGTTTTAAAACTATCATGGGCTGGTCAAAGAATCTAAGATTTGGTAGTCATTTTGTGGCAAAGTGTAAAATTTGACAATTTTTACACACAAATGCCACCAAGTTAGGTCTACTACCACAACTGAAGTCTGACTGACCTTTGACCTCAGGAATAGTCATTGCCATTTAGAATCCTCACAAAAAATATCTTTAGTGCCATCCAAAAATGTAAACTTCTCCTAGAGATTTGGATCTATTGTCTCCTAACTCCTTGGGTATCATTGTTTACTTGGGTGAGAAAATGTTGGTTTTAAAGTTTGTTGATTTTGAATGGCATTGGCGTGACAAGCTCACAAAAGTGACAATCTTGTGTTGCTCGCATATTTTTTTTCCATAATATTGTAAAATATTAATATCAGAATTCCTGGTTTAAGATGAACGAAACAATATATGATACGACTATATAAGGAATGTGGGCGTGGCTACCAAAAACCTCAGTCACTAAAGAAATACAACAATTTACATTTGGAGATCATTTTAAAAATAACAGACCTTCACGATACACCCAGGGGGTATACCAGGGCAACTATAGACCTGTAACAGGGGGTGCTGTTTGCCAGTGGTGGAGTCACTCTTCTTTAATATATTATTAACAAAATAATATATTATTTTGTTGATAACTCTGTTCTGCTTTGAGTAGCTTTATGTTCTATGCTGTGTGCCATAGAACGCCACTCACAGCTTTGATTTTCCTCTTGTAATACCAAATATTTACTGGTTAAGGGGTGCATAAGCTTTTGCTTACTTTTATTTCAGGATGTCTAAACTACTTTGACAAAAAATTGCCTTTCTATTTGTTTGTCTTTTATGTTGTTTTATTTACTTTCACATTTTATAAATACAGATTTTAAATTAAAAAATGATAATTTAGTCAACCTTTGCTTTTCTAACCAGAAAGAGAACCAGTGCTTTAACAATCAGAGGAGCAGGAGGCAGCCTGAAAGGCACAAACGTGGCTTTGCATCCACAGCCCTGGGCATGTTGGACGTCTCTGGGAAAGTCTCTTGTGACTCAATGACAACGTCCAATCAGGAACCTTTTTCTGACTCCCAAAGCAGCAAAATGCGGCTTATCTCTGCAGCTCAGGAGGATGTTTACTTGTCGATGAGCGGCGACTGTCAGCCTGCAGTTCCTTCATCAGTCAAGAGGAAATTCTCAGACGTGGAAACAAGTTCAGAGCCTAAAGAAAAGAGAGCCAAAAAGAGAACTCCTAATTACAGATCCTACAAGACTCCAGAGGAGCCCAGCAGGAACCACAGTGGCCTGACTGGAACCTTTTCCACCATCCAGATTGGTGCTTCAAACAGGGTCGGTTCAGTGGAGCGATCGTTTCCAAAACGCTCCAGCCCCGCCCATGTGGCCAAAAGTCTCCTCAGCGAGCTGGAGGAGCACGCAGAGGACACGTTTGAAGATGGAAACAAAGGCTTGGCTCATTCAAGCTTCGCATCACCGCAACCCGAGAACAGGGACGTCTGCAGGAGCTTGAGCCTGGATTCTGACAGCTCCATGCATGAAACCTCCCTCATCATGGAAAGCCAGTCGACAGTACAGCCGAGCAAGCAGACGCCAAATCGTAGATTGTCATCATCAGAGGGGCTGGAGGAGAGCAAAGCCTCACCTCCACAGACTCCTGCTGTCATGACCAAACATGTTGAACAGAGGACAGACTCCCGTTGCTCTGTCCGCAGTCGACCCTCAAACCTCACCTGCAGTGTTTTGCAGTCCCCCTCCTTCCTAAAGCCTCAGAACGTGGTGGCTTTCCGCAGCTACTGCAGCTCCATCAACCGCTCAAACGTGTCCGGGGTCTCCAGGCTCAGCGTGGGATCCGTGGAGAACATGGACATATCCACCTCGACTTCGTATCACTCCGGTGCTGCGACTCCAGTGCAGAGAAGGCCGTTCTCCAGCAGTCCCGCCCATCAGGTAATGCCCTCCTAGGGCAAAAACTTTCTTCTTCAAACTGATGTCATTGATGTCCTACAATGTAATGCAGACTGCAGTTGGTTACTCAGGAAAATTCAGATGTTGCTGGTTTTGCAGCCTCTACTGGTGCTGCTTCCTGTCTAAACGCTTCAGTTCAACAGCATTTCTCACTTTGTCCTAAACCTAATTAAAGTTTTAGTAATTTGTGACAAGTTTTCAGTCTGTATTTTGAATTCAAACCTCATGTACTGTGTTATTGCCATTATTCACTCTTCCTTGTATCTCCTGTGAAGACTCCTCGCCCCACGTCCACATCCCACACCCCCTTCAGAACTCCTAAGAGCGTTCGGCGAGGTGGGCAGCCAGTTGAAGGTGCACCCATTCTAGGAACCCCAGATTATTTGGCTCCAGAGCTGCTTTTGGGGAAACCTCACGGTAAACAATACAAGTAACATTTATTTTGTTTTGGTTTTGTTTTTTTAGTTAAAAAATGTCTTCGTGTAGAAGAGCAGTCATGAAAAGTAGGAGCTGTCATGACAGGTGCTCTCTTGTAGTTTCAGGAAAAGGTCAGTTCGGTAAGTTTTCTTGCTTTTTTTTTGCAAGCGAGCTCGCATGTTCACTCAGGCTGCTGACATGCTGGAGGAAATCATCCCCATTCCTCTGCTCTGAAGCAAATGTGGGTCTATTTAGAGGGACAGCGGTTCCGAGGGGGCAATAAGGAAAAATGAGTCTGTTCTGCGTCTTAACACTTCAGGTGGACTGTGGAGCTGCTTTTAACCAGATTTCTGCTCCAAAAAAGTGTGATTCCCAAACAGTTTTTGTTTGTTTCTGTTTTTACTTTAATAGCTGCTCAATTTCTTTTTTTGTATTTATTTTTTATTTAAAAAAAACTTAATGGGGATCATAATCCAACATTTAAGTTTTTCCAACTGTCAATAAACAAAATCACTTCTTTTAACACAGTAATTTTAACATTTAAGTGAAAGTTTTCACCTTGAAATAATTGTTGACACATAAATAGTGTTGCAGGAGTCTGAATCCCTTCATGATACTCAGTCTAACATAGTTACTGCTTCTGCCACTGCTGCAAAGTTGCACTTCACACTAACAGGAAGCTCTGTCAAAGCGTTCATGTGTAACAGGACTTTACCTTTCCCTCCCAAACAGACTGCATGGTGGACTGGTGGGCGTTGGGCGTGTGTCTGTTCGAGTTCCTCACTGGCGTGCCGCCTTTTAATGACGAAACGCCTCAGCTGGTCTTCCAGAATATTCTGAACAGAGGTGGGTTCACATTTCACCCAGTTGTCATTTACATTAAACGGTCAAACTCAGACTTTTATTGCGTGTTTTTGCAGACATCCCCTGGCCTGAAGGAGAAGAGGAGCTGTCAGCAAACTCCAGAAATGCGATTGAGATTCTCCTGACCATGGACATGACGAGGCGGGCCAGTCTGAAGGGTCAGAACCTCGTTTTTATTTAAAGCTTTTAGTCCAAGTAGAAGCGATCTTTCAGTATGTTTTGACCCAAAAGTGCTGCGCTATTGTTCAAGTTTTATAAAGTCAGTTTATTTGCTGCTCAAGAGCTTTAAATCAATAAATTGACCTAAAAGTGACACACCACTGACCTCTAGTGGTGGATCACTGCACTAATGTTTGTCTCTGGATCTTATTTCAAACCAAAAAGTACCAGAATGTGACTTTAAAAATAAAATAAAATATTAATAATAAATAATAATTTAATGCTGTTCTCATAAAATGTTGACTTTTTCTTATAATTTTACAACTTTCTTGCTAAATTAATTCTGTTTTTATCTTTCATGGTGCCCCTCTGTCATACTGTAAAAATTCCAAATTAATAGTTTGGAAATGTTGAAAATTTACTGATGATAAATATAGAAATATCTTTATTTACTTATCTTTTGTTTTGACCAAATATATATATAAATGTTTGTGCTGTAACCTTAAAAAGAAAAGGAGTTGGATTTTTGGAAATGTTGGTCAGAGTCCTAAAAAACATTCTCTTTGCACCTCTTTCTGCTCTTTTTGAACCTTCACCAGATCTGGAGAGCCATCCTCTGTTTATTGGCCTGGACTGGGTCAATCTGCAGAACCAGGAGATGCCATTCATCCCTCAGCCAGAAGACGAAACCGACACTTCGTACTTTGAGGCGAGGAACAGTGCCCAACACATCGCTGTGTCAGGCTTCAGTTTGTAGAGGAGTTCTGCTCAGACCAACACAGATATTGAAAAATATTCTAACTTTATAAATGACTGTTGCTTAAATGTTGATGCAGATGTTTTAAAGAATGTGTTTTTCATGTGCAATCATGGATCATGAGTGCCTGAAGCTTATGATTCATCACTGTAAAATGACATTTGTTTACTGTAGATATTTGCTCCTGTAAACTAAAGACTAATTCTTTTTGCTGCCAGTTTTGGATTTCTGTGATCAAACTTTCAGCTACAATGTTCCTCTGCTTTTAGTGGACTGGGTGGGCGTGGCTCCTGAATTTATGTTCCACTACTGTTTAATTAAAACCTAATATATTCATGATTTTTACGTGTAAATTTTGTTTAAAAACTCTGTTCTGCTTTGAGAAACTTTATGTTCTTACAGATTTATGATGTTTTTATTTGTTTTGCCTTTATGATCATAATTTTTGTCTTGTTTTTTCGCACCATTATTTCAACCTTGCTCTGTTCTAAAGGAAGAAAAATGAGAATAAAATTTGCTTTTATTGCAACAGATTTTATTTTTCGTCTTTCAGCTGCTCAGGTCTCCCTTGAAAAAGAGATCTAATTTCAATGGGACTTCCTGGTAAAATAAAGGTTAAATTAAATGCTCCCGTTAGGGGGCGTCACAATGAATCATCCATGTAACATTCTCCTTACCAATCTCCTCTACGTCCATGAACATCCCGTTCCTTCTCTCAACGTGTCCAAACCATCTCCATCTGCTTCCCTGCATTTATCTCCAAACATCTACAATAGTCTGTTATTCTGAATTCATTCCTGATCCATCCTGGTCCCTCCCAAAGAGAACTTCAACATCTTCCTTCTGCTACCTCCAGCTCTGCACGGGTCTCTAAACCAACAACATGGCTGATCTCACCACAGTCTTCCACACTTTTCCTTTCATTCTTGAGGACATTCTGAACTGTTGATTCCAAGTCTTTAAAGTCCTCCACCTTCTTCACCTCTGCTCCCTGTAACCTCACAGTTCCACTTGAGTTCCTCTCCCTCACACACAGGTTCTCTGTCTTGGTGCAGCTGACCTTCATTCCTCTCCTTTCCAGAGTAAACCTCCAGCTCTTTAAGTGTTTCTTCCTACTTTCATACAGATCACAACATCATCTGCAAACATGGTTCCAATGAGATTCCTGTCTAAACTCATCTATCTGTCCATTATCACAGCAAACAGGAAGGAGCTCAAAGCTGATCCTTGGTGCCATCCCACCTCCTCATTTCACATTCCACTAAAACTAAAGTTACCCAGTGTCTTTTTAACTTCCCTGAGATATTCAAATAAGGAATTAGTCGCAAGCGGTGTTCTATGGCCTGCAGGCACTACCTGCCCTACCCACAACAGTCACCCTGTTGAGAGGTGTGTTACGTCCCCCTGCTGCTGCCTCCACATCCTGTCATGCTGCCTCACCCGGCAGGTGAAGCCAATCATCCTAATCAGCACCTGCCGGGTATTTAAGACCAAGGAGGCCACACCAAAGAGGGCAGAAGGCAGAGCTAGAGCAGGAGGCTGAGAGCAGCGGGTTTGGTTTGTGGCGCTTTTGGTTCCCCAACAGTCTTATACTGTTGGGTTTTGTTATTTTAATTTGGGTTTGGGACCTTGGTAGTCTTAGTTTGCGGGCTTTGTTTCTGTTTTTGTTTTAGGTAGTTTTGATTAGGCAGCCTTTAGCAGGGAGCTGCTGACTCCGACGGCCAGCATGGCTGGGTCAGCTGTCTCCCTGACCTTTTGTTATGTTTGGCCAAGGTTCCATTTCCCTTTGGTTCGTCATTTTGTTTTAAACCAGCACTTGAATTATTTTGCTTTATCTTTCCAGGACACAGACTTTTGTTTATTTAATAAACTGTGTTTGTTTTAATTCTCTGGTGTCCAATCATTTCTTTATGTTGCGACCCCATCTTCTACCCCTAGACTTGAGCCATGTTGGGGTCGTAACGTATGGGGGCTCATCAAATTCATGAAAACCAAAGTACTTAGCTTAGTGGCTTTTCTGTTGGTTCCATCTCTGTAGCAACCCTTTTATTTTTTGGTCGCATATAGGTGTGACAAACAGGTCATGTGATTTTTTTTTTTTTTTTTTTTTTTTTTTTTTTTTTTTTTTTGAATGTGCACATGAAAATATTTTGATTTCCTTGGCAACAGGGTTTTTTTTTTTTTTTTTTTTTCTTAACCACGCTCACATTCCAACTATGTTTATATCATTTTGTTCAGCTAGAGCCAACGATTTGTGCATTCAATTTTCACTATCATTTTACACTTGGCTACTAAATGGCTGCCAAGCCGTAGGTCCTGTGGCCATCCCATACCAATTTTAAGACTTCTGAATTTGCCTTACATGTTTTCGTTTCATTAATTTTGAAATACAGTATTTTGATCCTAAGAGATTTTGTCCACCATCGTCTTTTGGACAGTTTCTCTTGCTGTGATCATTTTTTTTGTCTCAAAGGTACAGTATGTTTTCACAATTCTTTCAATCTGGCCCTTGCAGTCCAGGACTAACGACAAAATTACAAGATGCTAAAATGAAAAATAAAAAAAATTTAAAGTTTGTTTTCTCTTATGGTAGTATCATGGTCTGGGCTTTCTTTGTTTGGACAGAATATGAAACATAAGCCTTGAAAAAAAATATAAGGACACTTGGAGGTTTAACAAAAAAAAAATTAAACATTTTAAATTAACTATATAAGTGTTAAGTATACACGTCTCATTCAAATGTCCACATGAATCCTCACCAGTCAAATATAAAATCTAAAGATGCTTCATTAAAACTTTATTGAATGTTTAGATTTTTAAATGCAAGCATCACAGCCCCTGTGCAGAGGCGGTGTGAAGCCTTGCCCTTACAAAGATAAACTGTCGCTTTATTACAAATATCTGTTAATAATCTACATTAATACACACAAATGCAACTAAAATATTGCATTTTTATCTGCACTCTTAACAGCTTTAGGAAATCACATTGTGCAGGCGTTGCTGCTTAGCACAGATAGGATTAGCATCACTCAGTCTCACAAAAGTTGCACAGAAAAAGACGCTGAAATAACAGTTTATGACAAACGAAAGTTCTGCAATATCAGAGATCTGCAGGGAAGTTCTACTTGGTCCACACCGGAACCAGCTTTGCTACAGTTTACAAACAGGAGAAATGATCATTCTTCCTGTAAATATAAATGTACCTTTTGATTTTCAGGCACTTTTTATTTTTTTCAAATAAAATGAAAAGTTGGACTTAAAGCACAGATTAATTATGAAGGACGGATGAGAACCCATCTCCCGTTTAGAATGATGCCCTAAAACAAACAAAAACAAGTGGTCATATCATTGTACCCCTCCCTAAAAGCAATAAATATTAAATTAGTTATAGAACTAGAAAGACGTTCACACTCAGCATTACATTCCAATTATTCTACAGTGATCATTATTATAGCAGCATCTTCTGGGCAGCTGAATTATGGAAAATGTTTGTTTATCTGAGAAACCTCTCAGCTGTTCCTCACAAACTGGTTGGAAAATCTCAGGCTTCACGTTCCACGCCTGCAGTGCGTCTCTTCTGAGGGTTGATCTCAGTTCTCGCCGCGCAGACTTTCCTCCGAGTGCAAAAGCAAATTACTGGACTGTTAGTCTAAGCAAGAGGAGGGCAGTGGCCGTCAGCGGCCCATCCAGAGACTCATGGTCTGTGCTTGCGGGTTTCCGGCAGGGTGCAGCATCAGTTGATACGTCTGAGAGGAAAAATAACAGCATGAATAAACTGAAATTGGGAACTGAATGTGTTTGCTCTGTACGCCGTACCTTCTCTTCCTCTGTAAATACAGACGGATGAGCCACTGCACCACAAACGGCCAAAGGAGAGCGAAAGCCACGCTGGCCGGGGAAATGTCGAAAGGCCACCAGGAGGGTTTCTAGGCAGAAAAGACAAAATCTATGAAATAAAAACAAACATCACAAATAGTGAAAATGAAGAATCTTAAAGTTCTACTCTGATCATTTTCTGATCAATTTTCAAAGTATTCCCCAAAGACTTTCATCTAGAATTTTGTTTGGGAGGATTTTTTTACATCACAAACACAATCGGGCTGCACGGTGGCGCAGTGGTTAGCGCTCTTGCCTCACAGCAAGAAGGTTCCCGGTTCAAGTCCTGGCTAGGGGACTTGAAACAGTGTCACCAATAGGGAGACCTTTCTGTGTGGAGTTTGCATGTTCTCTCCGTGCATGCGTGGTTTTTCTCCGGGGACTCCGGCTTCCTCCCACCATCCAAAAACATGCTTCATAGGTTAATTGGTGTGCATGAGACTGTGGCCAGTCTACCTCCGGCAGCCCCGTGCAAAGCGGTTCAGAAAAAAATGAACAAATACAATCTTTTTCAGACAGCATTTTTTTGCTCGTTCCTTCACAACGATTTGAATAAAGAAGTCCTCAGAAAAGCCTTTTTAATCTTAACTTTCTTTGAATATGCCTCAAGAACATGTTAAAAACACCCCCCAAAGAAAAAGACATTTTCATCATCTTTCACAAAGAATGACTTTGCTCAAAATTTACCGGACTCCTCTTGTTTACCAGAGGGGATGGAAATGTAGGCGAAAGTGCAGCTGATCTGGCCTGCAGAGACAGAGAGGAAGGGAAAACATTAACACAAAGAACAGTTTCTGTTATGGCCTCAGAGGTGTTTACATGGTCAAAGTACAAAGCCTCTTATCTGCTCTCATTAGGCCTCTTGCACAGATTGAGAAACCTTACCATTTAATACTTACAGAGATTTAAATGTACTTTATTTTTCAAAAATCAAGATATTTTTGGGGGATTTTGGTCATTTTAAATTCTCTTTGTGATACATCTTTCTAAGCTTTTCTCAAAATCATCACAGGAGAATTTTCTGTCTCAATAACAGCTATAAGGAAACTGTTATTAAAATGAGGATTTATTAAGATGGACCAACTTGTACTTAGATCATATTCTCATTTTGGCTACATTTAAAATCAGTCATTTCCATTGATTAAAATATTTTTTTTTGTCACCGATCTAAAAGAACTACAATAGGATTTATAAAAACTCAGAACTAGCAAAAATACAAACATAATTAAGCGCTGTAAATAATTAGTAATAATTAAGTAATTCTAACAGTTTTTAAAGCTTATTTTTTCCTTTTTAAATACTTTTAAATGTGGAACTTGTTTCTAGATTTTTAAATATTATTAAAAATTACTTGCATGAACATAATTCCACAACTTTCTAGAGATTTTCTTGTGAAGAATATTATTCTTAGGCTTCTGTTTTTGCAGTGTAGGAAGTTATGTAATTAGTCATTTCTATCTTATGGCAATAGAAATAGACAAAATTGGGTTTAAAAATGTATGGAGAGTATGTTCAGAAAGATACACTGTTAGGGTGCATTACCACTGACTGCCACACGGGTATATTTTTTAAAACTTTTCTTCTGGATTACCTGAACTAATGTTATTTGCTGGATTTTCTTGCGGTAGTTTTGTGTTGTGAGACTTTAAGGAGGACTTAATTTGATGAAAGCCTTGAACAGATCACTGTTCAAATACAGGCATGTCTGACCTGGCTAGCAGTGAGAGCCTCCAGGGTGTGCAGCCTCGCTAGAACATTCTGCATGTCCTCCTGCAGTCTGGCCAGTGCCACCACAATCTGCTCGTTCAGGCTCTCGCTGGGCATCCCCGCGCGTCCCCTACGGCCCCCGTCCCCATCCCCACCACTGTGTGTGGGCATCAGAGGTCCGGCGGCATGTCCTGGAGACCTGGTCCCTGGAAAGAGGTATCAGATTAACTCATCTGAACACAAACGTCTCTCTTTTCTGATGGAAGCTCGGAGTCAGAGCAGCTTTACCCCGCCCTCTTTTGCTGGAACTGCCTGCCCTGTCAACGTGAAGCCTGGGCGTCTGCGACACGTTTCCGCCTCCTTGCCCCTCCTCCCCACCACACCTGACAGGCTGTGGAGGACCGTCCTGCAGCTCCTCTTCGTCCACCTCGTCCAAAGAGTGGTGATGCTCTGGGCTCTGTAGAAGGTGCACCACAGAATTCATGAAAAAGATTATAATCTAGATTTGTGTATCGTTAGAGCGTCTGCTTGCCTCGTCTTGACCGAACTGGTCCACAGAGTCGCAGTAGACTTCGCTGTCAGAGTCACTGGTCAGGTTGTTGCTTCTGGCATCTGTGACATGGTGGAAAGTCAGGGTAAAAGCTGGAAAGCGTTAAAGTGCATGGAGTTGCTTAGCAGCTTATATGGTCACATGGTGGACAGACTGACACGAGGTCAGGTGGGGAGGGCTGGAGAGTGGAGGCGGGGCTTTCCTACCAGCATGGAGTCCGTTGAGTGCAGGTTGATTGGCCGAACTCTCCACTGAGTCCTCACTGTTCTGGGTGGCTTTGAAGTGATTGCCATTGGTTAGATGTGAGCCCCCGTTAGCCAGCTTACAGTCTGGGATCTGGATTTTGTGTCGCCGGGTTGAACTCTTCTTCTTTGGTTGTGAAGCTGCAGACTTGTCTGAAAAACGAAAAGACATTCACCAAAATGTAAAAAAAAAGAATATTTGTAAATAAAACGTAGATTGTGTTACCTCTTTTTATCTCCTCTTCCTCATCATCTTCCTCCTCTTCCTCCTCACTAAGTAGCTCCTGATTTTGCTGGAGCTTTGCAGGCCGGGTTTCAAGGGTTCCATTCATTTCCAGGTTTCTTATGATGCTTTTTGTGACACTAGCTGACGGAGCAGAATTCAACATCGTCCCAAAACCTGAACCAAGAAAGCAGATTAAAAACCAGCTCAGCAATTAAGACAAAAGACTGCAGCTCTAAGCTCAAAGAACGTTCTGCATTAATGAGGACCAGGCAGGAGCAAAATCTAATGAAGCAGAATTTAGATGAGGTCTAACACCAGACAGGTTCTAATCACCACACTGTATGGTTACAGTCAAGTACTTGCCCTCAAGTTGTCTGGCAAACCGAGTCAAACGGGCTGAGCGTAAACCAGAACCAAACAGAAAAAAGTTCAGCAACATGTGTGCTTTTTTCAGATGCACAAACAGGTTCTGCAGTGTTGAGAGAAACCTACCGGTGCTCAGGTCAGAGACCTGCGTGATCTTCTTCTTCTCATCAACCAGCTCGTAGAATGGTCCCAGAACCTTTAGGAGCTCCTCCACCTCGTCGGTCATGGGCATGCCCTCCAAGATCTGAGAACAAAGAGCGTTCAACCATCACTTCAAGCACATAAAAACCCACTCCAATGAAAATTAAGTGTTTAAATTATTTTTATGGCATTTTTCTAATCTAAGAAACTTAAGATTAAAATGGCATTTCTGATTATGTCATACTGAAATAGTTGTGAATCTGGAGCACACGAAAAATGTAGTTTAAAAAAGATCATTGGGGTGACATAAAAGCTACTACGGCAAACTACAAGCTCCCAGCTCCACTCCATTCTGATGCATCCACTTGTAGACAAATAGATCCATGTACATCTTTATTTTCCTTATCTGAGCCTGAATCTGGATCAAAACTGTACGGCTGGATGGCTCTGATATTGCTCCCCATTTTTGTTGTGTCAGTAATGCTAGATTGGGGGTGTGAGGGGCTGTAAGCTAGCAGGGAGTAGATGGACAATGGGAAAGGGGCAGGCTTACTCTGCGCCAACAGTCTTGCCCACAACTCAGAGGTGAATTTCTGCAGAAACAATTTCCTTGAACGATTACTTTGCCTAAAAACGGCATAATTATAATGAAAAAACCACTGGGAACACTTTGAAAATAGATAGTAGGTGTAGATTTGAAAGCAGAGAACCCACTAGCTTCATTTCATCAACGTAAGCCGCCATCGCCTCTTCTTTCGCCATGTCTCCCAGAGAATTCCAAGCATTCCTGCCAATTAAAAACAAGGAAAACGAGGTTTTCACTAAAGTAAATGAACTATGGCTCATGTTTGCCATTTCTGCCCCAGCTTTCGCTTTGTAAATAAAGGCTGCTGGTGTCTGTGTGGGTTAAAGGTTGCAGAATGCACCAATACTATTAATAACAGGGATGTTTGGGGGGAGTTACTGACCATTTCGCTTTGCCAACTGCATCCCAAAAACCAGGCCGGGGGATATTGCAGGGTCCCAGAGTAGCTTGCTTGTAATAACTGTAGAACTTCAGCATCATGTCGTTGGATGGTTGGAATGGACCTAAGAAGACAGGCCTGTTCAGAGGACTTTTCAGACATTGTTGTGGTTCTGTTGCTTGGCCGGCTGCTTGCAAAGTGGATTACTAAAATCGCTCGAGCTCTAAGCTCGGGATGCTGCGGGCGACCAGGTGTGAACTGGTTAAACTGGCCCGGGTGACAGCCACAGACTGGCGCGTGCACTCACCATCCGGGGGTAGACTCTTGATCACCTTCACGGCGGCTTCGAACCTGCGCCGAACCAGACGCCGTTCTTCCTCCACACCGACTGCCTCCACCTCCATGGTGCCAGCGAACCTGTTTGACAGCAGCGGCGCAGAATCACCAAAGACTGTTTATCCCCTGTGTTTATTTGGCCATTCTGTTGTTGTGTTTTTAGGACACACAAATATCCGCGCGACAGCGCTTCAACAACCCCGCCCCCTCAGCCCGAACGCAGCACAAACCGGAAAACTTTCGCAATAGAGGCTTTAAAAATGTCTCACTTACCGCTAATCCCAACTGCGTATCTCTAAGTCAGAAGGCGACTTGTCTGTAACCCTCGAACAGACGCCATGAACATATTAAGCTAAGCGGCAGTGCACTATGGGTAATGTAGGCCACCACCAAACACAAAGTTTTCTTACATGTTTCCTACAGGTTCCAAAATCCTCTGCGGTTTCTAATAAAGTTAGAATTGTGTGAGCGAATACAAAACTCAACCCATAAATACGAACAAAGTTGAAGAGGTAAAAAAAGTGATTTTTATAAGTTATCAACTACGCAAGCGACTGCTCACCACGTCACTCTGAATTTAACCACATATCCCAGCTTGCTGAGCTTCAAATCGATGGAACGATGAAAAGAAAAAAGCAAGAGCCTTCACTCTGATATTTTTACCTGGCAATCCATTTTTTAACACATACAGTGTTGAAGAATCTATCAAATAATTTATTTTTATGCCACCCTGGTATTACACGCTAGTATAAAAACTTTTCTATTTTGCTGCGTTGGAGTTTTTGGTCCAGAAATGTTCTAATCAATTTAGGTCTTTCACTCAAAACATGCGTAAAAGTGAAACATGTTTTAATTTTTTTATTTAATGCTTTTACCTCAAGAATTAATAGACGCATAGTAGTTTTACCATGTATCATTGTGTCAAGAGTATAACATGTAAAGCATTTAATAAAAGTGGTTGTAGTGACTCCTCTAAATAGTGATAGACGATCTTTGGTGTGGGCTGGAATCCAATTCAAAGGAGTTTTTTTTTTTTTTTTTTCCCAGGCAGATCTGGTGGCTGTTTGAAAGGGAAGGCAGGCTCTGCGGAGAGGATGTAAGATGGCAGAGCTACAAATGTTGATATGTGAAGAGATTCCCGCCGGTAAAAAAGCGCTCGTGGAGAGTTACCAGAACCTGACCAGAGTCGCGGACTACTGCGAAAACAATTATGTCCAGGTAAGTGAGTTTGTCGCCGGCCCGCGTAATCTTTGAGTCGGTCCGCCTTTTCGTCGGGAGAAGCTCCGGGCTACGCGGCGGCTGTTGGGACAGGAAATGTGGATAAAGAAACTGCACTTTCAGGCGTGAAACGGGCCGTGACACCGAATCAATGCCGGGGCTTTGAAGTGCTGCTGGACGTTTCAGTGATCGCGTTTGTTTCCGTTTATTCTAAGTTTAACACGAACTCATCTTTATTCAAATCAACGCCGAGGGTCTAGCAATAAAGTTTTTGTACGTTTCAGTAACAAACTGGTTCTGCGTTTAACTAGTTCACTAAACTATTAGCCACGAGAGTGCTTTAAATTCCGGAAGGTCTTAAACTCACCATTAAACTGTTGTTATTCCAGACATTCAAACAAGCTCTCTGCATTGTTTTTTAGTGTTTATAGGGCCATGTAGTGCAGAAGGCGGTCACAACAACCCACTTAAGATAAACCGGTTTTAATAAAGTGTAAATAAAGGATGTTTAAGTTGAATTAATTGGGTTTAATGGCTGTGAATCCGTGAAAAACAGGAGAATCATCTTCAGCTGGTTAATAATGGATGGAAGCATTGATTTAGTTCTAACATGGGGACGGAGTTTGGTCTTATCTGCCTCGGTTTGGTGAATAAATGTGCTCGAGCCTTGCAGACTTTTTCCGTCACAAAGTTGTGACATGCGCACTTGGTTTGAATTTTTCCTTTTTAAGGTCAGCAGCATCTCCGCTACCAAAATAGCGAGGCGAGAACCAGAAACAGTGCATGTTTCTCAACAGGACCTGACTTTATCAGCCTTCAGAGGGTGTGCCCATTCCAGCTGCACTCCCCAAGGACTCCCTGTAATTTAGCTTCCTTCCTGCTCCTCTGAGGTTTGTGCAGCCGTCGCGGCAGCTCTGGAGTCCCAAACCAGGACTGGACGCCACAGAACACACTTCTTGACTCTTCTGTTGTCTTTCTAAAAACATTTGGACTTGCAGAGCGGGCAGAGCTGTGACATGGCTTGTGGAGCGGGACGTGGGAGTTTTCTTGCTGTGAAAGCCAGCTGGAACATGACACTGATTTCCCACAACGTTTTAGCCCCTGAGGAAAAACCGTCTTTGAATTCTTCAGGACATTTTCTTGACAAAGATGTCTATTTCAGTTCAAGCTGCTGATCAGACCTGTTTTACCACAAATATTTATTTTTACTTTACCACAATATCTGAATGGATCAGACTTCAGTCTGAAATGTGCTGAAAACAAGCACTTACATGACCTTTTCTTTATATAATAGGTTGTAATTTACAGCAGTCTATGGTATTTCAAAATGTTTTGGTGTTTCTAATTATATACATTAACATTTAACTCTTTATTTTGTTGAATAAAAGGAGAAAATAAGTGAAAATGTCTCTAAAATGTTGCTTGTTGTTCATAAAACTCCTAAAATCACTTAACATAAAAGGAAACTGAAAGTAGAAATGGCCATCACTTCATAAAGAGATGTTTTTAAAGATTTTACCCCAAATTGGTGCATTTCTGTCAATCAGCTGCATAAATATACAATAAGGAGAAAGTTTTATGATTTAATTATTTACTTATTTTTTTAACCTGTAAGGTGCTGCATTTTTTTTTTTGCTGTTGGGATGGAGTTTGACAGTTTTATTTTGAAAAGTCCCGTTACGAATCAGTTCCTGTCTTTAGGTGGATGCAGAGCTGACAAATGAAACAGATTTGAATTCCCTCTGCAGGGTTTGGGAGCTGTAGGAAAGGCGGGTGTCAGATTTTCTTAAAGCCTGTCTGCGGCTTGTACTCTGATGGAAATGCTCGCTTCGACATGTCGCAGCTTGATTCGTCCTCTCCTGCCTCACGGAGGCTTTTCTGTCACCTTCAGGCAGGACAGCGGCGCAGCAGCTTCGCCCGCTGAGGTACATGGTGCCATGGAAAGACCTCTGCTCCAACCCCAACACCTCCACGGGCGCTTTTGTTTGTCGTAAAGGAGTTTAGCCAGTGTGGTGTTTGAAAGACAGTTGTGTTTCCTGTTTGTCCTGCTGAAGCTTGGTGGCGTGGAAGCCTCCCCCCCGCCACTGCCAGGAAATGGGTTCATAATAGAGCCTGAACTCAGAAGCTGCAGTGTCTTAATTTATGCCGGTGGGCTTAACCTCCGGGACAAAGGCACACAGACTGTATGCAAAGCAGGCCACCTGGTCATGGGGAAGGTGATGCAGCAACATCATGGGGAGGATATTTAACCACACAAATGACCACCCAGCATTTACTTCTGTATCTAAAAGAAAAATGTAGAAGAAAAAAAACAAAACAAAAATTACCTGATACGTTTGGTCTGTTTGGTCTTTGAATCTCATCTTTTTTAGTAACTTTACAGTTTTTAAAGATGTGTTTTTTTTAATCTTTATAATAAAAAAAGATTCAAGTTTTTGACATTTTTATGCCATTGCTTTTTTAAGCAATAATATTTAGACTAGGATTTTTCTTTTTACATGAAGGTTTATTCCCAGAATTGGATAATAGTTACTGTATATCCTGAAATTTTTTACAAATAATCTTGTTCACATTAAGCAGCAGTTAATGTGGCTTTGGATTATTTTGTTGGATTTCTTTTATCTTTAGGGTGATAGTAATGATTAATTCCTTCATTTTTTGTAGCAAATTTTAAAGAGATAATTAACTTTAAATGTTCCTAATCCTATCCAATCAGGATTAAAAAATCAGTTGTTTAAAATCTGATAATTTTTAATATTAATTTTATCTTTAATGGGTTTAAAGAAAAACTCTCCTTTTGATCAGAAATAGTTTTTTGGAACTGGAAAAGCTGAAATACTGTCGGTGTTCACGACAGCCTTTTTTTTCTGAATTATTCTGCTCCAACTGCAGCATCTCAGATGGATTTTTGTCCAGATTTGAGACTGATCTGCATCTTCCTCAACATGAGGGTTAACGAGGAACTGAAACTGAACCAGATCAGAATCCAGACTGAGACCATCACCACATGACTGGCTGCTGATTCAGCGCAATGCTGATGTGCTGACTCAAATATGAGCACCCTGCTGGTTTCAGACAAAAGCATCTAAATCGTGGAAACTCTGAAGAATTCCTTCCAGCTTTGTCCTAAAAAAATCCAGAGTTGGTCATAGTAGAAGAATATGTTTGTTTTTTAATAGTTACTGACTGTTCTGCCTGTCGCTTCTGGGTTGCTCTGAGTCCTCATTTCCCGTCACTCCCTGTGGAGTGGCCTGGTTTTTCACGCCGCATAGAAAGGCCTCGCAGCTCTGGATCATTCATCCTCTAAGCCACCTGTCACTCCTTCCCGTCAGCAGACCGGGTTGGTTTAAACCACACTCAGAGGCTGTTATTTGTTTCAGCGTGGAGTCGTTCCGCCAGCAAGCCGCGGAGCTTTAGTTTATCAGTGGAAATGGAAGCGCTGGCGTCCCTGATGCAGCTTTCTGTCTGGTTAAGTCATGCCGTCGAGGTGAAAGAGTTTTCACCACCTGTCCGTCTGCTCACTGACATTCTGAAGAAATTCTTAATGCACAACAAGGCAGACCTGATGGGCACTTATCTGTTCAGGATGGAGAGGACGAACCATGAAGATGTGATTCTACTAAAGTTTTGATTTCGTCTCACCTTCAGTGCTCTTGAAAAATCTTCACTGTTGTTCTTCCACAAACTGTCATCTTTCAGAGGAACAAACCCACTGAAAGATCTGTCAGAATTCAACAACATGAAAAGGTTAACGGCAGACTTGATTCTGCTGACCTTTATATCTACATCGAACACAGCATGAAGAAAAAATTGACCTTCTGACTAAAAGAAAATGTCAGAAATGCAGTGTTCATTAAAGACAGACTTTGATGAAAGTGGTGTTTTTAACATGTTCTTGTGGCCTTCTTCTCATAATTAATCAAAAATAAGCTCAAAATTTCACTTCTGAGTATTCTTTAGTGTGGGACCATGTGGGTCCTTGTGGCTAAGCTTATTTGTTACATAGAAAATATGCTGGCTGGGCCACAAGCTTTCTGCTTCGAGCTCTCAGCAACGGGGAGGGGAAGTGGGGTTGGGGTTGCACTGAGCTAGCTGTCCCGCCCACAACTCAGTGGTCAATTTCTAATGAACTCCTGCTGCTCTGCAGAAACTATGCCCAGAAAACAACACAGGTTTTTTGATGTTGGCTAAAAACAGCATAATCGTAATGAAAAGACCACTGGACACTTTGAATATAGATTAAAAAGTGACCGCAGTGGGACTTTAAAATGCTCATAAATTATTCATTTTGTGGGTGGGATCTGAGTTGTTTGAAAGGCGGTTATGATTCCATCATGGCATGTTGTAGAAAAAAATCGCCTATCAGATTAATCATTGATCATATTTACAACCAGCATGTACCCTAAAACAGTTATCTTTGAAGGAACTACACTTTAATGTGGATCTAACTCATCTGGGAGTTTAGGATCATTAGCTTCCACAACCTGTTTTATAAACAATACTGGAATATTGGAGCCCTTTTTGCCCAGGATGCCATTGTTATCTTGTGATTATTAAATTATTAGTGGATTGATGTCAAACAGTTTTGTCATGGACCAGCCTTCAAAAAATGGCATTTTTTTTAAATGAGGGGCATTGTGTGACACATTAAAACCTCTGGAAACCACCAATATTCATGACAGATGTGGAAATTTAATTGAAAACTTCACTAAGGAAAATGTCCTGGGATGCGTCAAGAGTTACAGTCTGATGTGGAGGAAAGAATCTGATAGTTTATCAATCAAACATGAGTCAGAATAAGAATCTGAGTTAATAGATTAATTGGAGATACTGCTATGTATTTTTACTGTGCAGCTCAATAGTAGTTGACCTTTGAACCAGTCTTGGTCCAGTGGTTGGGGTCATTGAATTATGTAGTCGATGTCAGTGGAGCTTCAGAAATACCCAATTATTTTGAGATGCTTGAACTTAATTAAAAAAGTGTGGACTGATAATCAACTTTGTGGTCTTTTTGCCACCAAAAGACTCCAAAAGTGCTTTCACACTAAATGCGATTTGCCCTCTTTTGCCGGGTGGCAAATTCCCTGCTTGCCTCGTGGCCAAAATGAAGTTCCCTAAACTCTCCGCCCCAGCCGGGTGTGGGAGGAGCTAGCAGCTAATGTTTTTTAACTGATCACTTAATGAAGCGGTGTCTGTGTTCATCTCATTTACAATGCATGGAAGACATGGATGATATTTAGAGAACATTTTCCTTTATTTTTAAAGAGGTCTACAACAACATCAGTGATCACGTCCCTGTGTAGATCACGAACAAAAACAAATTAATGAATATATAAATCTTGTACCAAAAGTAAAAGTCAGTCACCAAATAGAAAGCACTCTTCTTTTATACCTGCTCTCCTAGCGACAGCGGTTTGTCGGACACTTGTAATCCACCGATTCCGGAAGTAACCGGGTTCAAATACTGCTATTATTGTACATAATTATTGTATATATTATTGTATAAAATTAGGAGACCTTTTTTTTTTTTAATAATTGTCTCAATGAAAATGAGAAAAAACATCATAAATTTCAGGAGGCCTGAGCAGGCTGTGTCTCCATCCCATGGGTGATCCTTGTCTTGCCACCAGCTTATCTCCCTGCAGCCGGCAAGTTCAGGAGATCCAATCCACCGCATTGGATGTGTTTTCTACCTGCTATCACTGAAAACATCATGGGCCAAAACTTGAGTCCCTGATTGGTTGGCACGACACTGCAACCTCCCCAGAGTTTAGATTTAATTTGTGCCACTCAAATCGCTCTGCAGGCCTTTAGATCGCATTGAACATTGAAACTGGCCGGACTCTGCAGCGTGCATCGCGTTCGGTGTGAATGAACCTTAAGAATGGGACCTAATGCCTCCCTACTATTTCACACACTCAAGTGCGTTAGAACTAATGGAAGTTTAAATGTAACTTTAATGCAGCTTTATGTGAAGCACAGTTTCTTACTGTAAAAAAAAAACCTTTGAATTAAAAGTTAAAATAAAGTGTAAAAGGAAATGATGATTGGCAGGATTCAAACAAACACTCCTTATTCCTCACATTTCAGTTTTACTGCTGTAGACTCTGGCGTGAGGATCTAAACGACTAACTCTGCCAAACTCTTCTGTCTTCTATTCTTCTATTAATCGGCTCCATCTCTAAGCGTTGAAATGAAACCCAGCAGAGAGTGGTCACTCCTGGCTTGTTTTTCTCCATGGTTGATGCATCACACCAGGGCAAACCTCTCAGATGAATCTACATTTCTTCTGCTGCTTTGGCTTTAGTTTGTTTTAGATATTCTTGAGAACGCCGCCTCAGGGATGACGGCTGAACTCTGGGAAAACTCTTCAGCAGCGCTTGGAAGTATCAAGATGTCCTGCAGAATTCTTAACATTCCCGAGCTGCTTCTGTGTGTTTATACAGTATGTTTCCAAACTTAGGAAGAAGCAGGAGCTCATGGGTGTGTTTCCACTCCTACAAATCCAGGATCAGAAACACAGTAGTTTTCCTGTCAGTTATTGATTCATTTACTGTTCTTTAAACTAATTTCATTAACTTTACTTGACACCAGGAAAACCACGTGGGTCCTTGTGGTCGTAATCCACCCCTGCAGTAACAGCGTCTTTGCTTTAATGACACATGATTGCCCTTCTGTGGCTGTTATCTTGTCAGACTGGATGGATGACAGTTTGTACTGGAGGCGTTTCTTCGCTGCAAGGAAACCTCCAGGAAACAAAGGCTGTTCCACCCTCATTGTCTCCAGGAGTCTTGGTTTTGCTTCGTCCCTGTCAAACTTCTCGGTCACTTCCCAGCCTGTGTTTGCTACGGCTGAAGCTCTGGCTTGTTTCCGTTTCAGTGTACAGCCTTTGCATTCCTTTTTCCTCTCCTCAGTGGAGGTGCTGACAGCTTGTCTGCTGCTCCCTGGATCTTCTGTAGTCTTGTTCGCTTAGTCATTACTCAGCTTAAAAATATGAGATAAAGTGCCTGAGGAGCCCGAAAGCTCTCCAGGAGATAACTTCCCTCTCTGCGTCTCCCTGCTGTGCTGACTTATGCTGCCGGTGGGCACAGATCAAACATGCTTTGTTCTGCAGCACAGCCGACTTTCCTGAAAGTGAAGGTAGTGGATGATCAGGCTGATGGCGGTTTACGGACCATTTCTGAAGCAGAAGAAAGAGAAAATGCTGCAGTGAGGAGGAGGTGTGAAGGTTCAATCTGCTGACCTTACAGCACATTTGAGGCGGCAAACGTAACATCCAAGTGTTTAATCCAAAACATAAACAATCTAAAGCTACAGCCTGAGTTTTTGTGCGATGAAATAAATAACAGATGCAGGAAAATGGATTTTATGAAACTTTCCTCAAATTTGTGAGACAAATTCATGTGTGAGTGTGGTCTTTCTGAGAGACCTCTTTTCACCCTGAAGTGGAGCCAATTCACTCTACTCTGTAGTTACGAGGTGACCTGTTATGAAATGAAGCTTCCATTTGCTGTAGTGTATCAATAAAAGAAACATTTTTTTTTGTCTCATTCAACGTTATGATTCAATTTTATTTTTGAAATTAACGCTCAGCTGAAATATTGACGTGGCCATTTGACTTTTCAATGCTGACCTCTGATACTTCTTCAGTGAATTTGTTACTATCGTTGAAGGTATCTGAGGGTGTGACGTCACCCATAGAAAGTGGTTTACTTCCAGCTCCAACCAAATGACGGAAATTGACTCGCCTTTTTTTGCAATCCGGACACTGCCATCTTGGAGCCAGATGATGTCGCTAAGCAGTGATCGGTCCAAGTCAGTCTGAGCTTTTATGGGAACCACTCTCACCAATCAGGAGAAGGCATGTTGGAAGACCACATCCCTACTACTTGAAAATGGGCTACACAAAATCTCTCAAATGTTTTGAACATTGGATGTGGGGGGCCAGAAGATACCTATTTTTACTGAACCATCTGACTGGTCAGCGTACAACAAAAGAAATATATTTACTTTATTGATCACCGATTACATTACATTCAGTTGCTTTCACTACAGAAAAAAATTTAGGATTAAAAATGAAGAAAATGTATCAGAGGAAGAATGGTTATTCTGACCAGTAGAATGACTGAAAAACAGCTGTTTATTTCTCTATAGAAGTCTATAGGATTTAGGCTTCTTTGGACTTGGTACTTCCTGTGTGCCGAGGGGAAGGGGTCTTGCTGTTGTAACTGAAATATGTTGATTTCTATTTACAGAATGAAGTCAGCAGGAACGCTTTCATGACTAGGAAATGATGCCTTTCAGAATAAAGGTTATGTAGGACTACTTATCAAACAACCTTTAGGTGAACTTCCGACATCCTTGGTCTTGTTAAATGAACTGTTCTTGGGCTCAAAGGGCTCCTAAAAGGTTTTTTCAATTAAAGATGAAACAGCATCTGTTTCCTCTACTTACCAATTGTGTCCTTTACATGTTTATAATTTAAAAAGCAATTAAGCAGTTCTGCTTTCTTTGATATGCTAATGCTGTTCGTGAATGGCCTTTGTCTGGAAAATAAACACCTTTTACTGGCAATAGATGAGAACTATCATAGAGGGAAATCACAGAATTATTTTGTATTTTTGCAGAACTACAGACACAGAACGGTTCAAAAGTTGATGTTGAGTCAGTCTAGCAGAGGCTTTGGCGTCCAGCTTATATGTAGGCCAGTGTTTCTGCACCCATGAACTCTTTCTGAATTGATTTAAAATCTCCTTACACAACACAAACCATGTCAGCGTGCACTAAAGGAATCGTGCTTGTAACTCTGGCTTGTTTGTTTTTACTGTTTCGTCGGTTCTGGTCCAGCTGTTACACGCTGCTGTGCTTGTAATCAGAGTATGCCTGTGCATCAGTGATTACGCCATCCCAACAGATGGCCCTTTGCACCCAGCCCTCCAGAGGAAGATCTCCTATGAGCAGTTATGGCTCAACACATCTGCCACTCTAACTCCCACTCCAAAAGGAGATGGCTAATGCCGTCACCTCCTCACTCACATGAGGATCTCTGGCAAAGTGGCTCCCTGGGCCACCAGAGTCTTTAGGATTGCTTTTGCATTTGTTACAAGTTGCTACGCAGGAATCTGCATTGATACCTGTTGTGTTGTGTTTTTCTCTTGTCTGTTTGTCCTATTGTGGACTTTGCACATACTTGTGAAGTGGAAAGAAAATTATTCAAGATTTAATTTTTTTACAATTAAAAAACTGAAAAGTGTGCAAAAGTATTCAGCCCCCCCAAGTTAATACTTTGTTAAACCCCCTTTTGCTGCAATTACAGCCGAAAATCTTTTGGGGTTTGTCTCTACCAGCTTAAAACATCTAGAGACTGAAATCTTTGCCCATTCTTCCTTGCAAAACAATTCAAGCTGAGTCAGATTAGATGGAGAGACAGAGATTCCTTGTCCCTGCTGAAGCGAAGAACCCCCAGAGCATGATGCTGCCACCACCATGTTTGACATTGGGTTTGGTGTGTTCAGAGTGATGTGCAGTGTTAGATTTCCTCCACACAGCATTTTGCATTTAGGCCAAAAAGTTCAATTTTGATCTCATCTGACCAGAGCATCTTCTTCCACCTGTTTGCTCGGTCACTCACATGGTCAACTGAAAATGGGACTTCTTGTAGTTTTCTTTTAACAATGTCTTTCTTCTTGCCACTCTTCTATAAAGTCCAGATTTGTGCAGTGCACGACTGATCTTTGTCCTATGATCATAATTAAGACCACTGGAAACACTTTGAAAATAGATCAGAAGATGATCGGAGTGGGACTGTAAAGAACAAAGGATTCACTGACCAAAGAGCATTTTTAAAAAAAAAATTGATGTACCATTGACAATAAAAAAATAATGTATCCATTACAGAGTCACAAAATGCTGCAGATATCAGAATAAACACATAATTGAATGGTTCGCCAAGATCTGTTTGTTTCTGATAAACAAAAAGCATGAGATACTAGTGTCTGTTCTCAGAGCGTTCCTCATGGGGGCTGCGGGATGCATTACATCAACTGAACTCCTCCAGGAAGGATCCTGGTATTTTAGGAATGAGGTGGGGGTGGCGTAAAGCATCTGAATAAAAGCTGAGCGGCAGTTTAGAGTTTCATTTATTTTTAACTTTCTTTTCTTCCCTTTTGCGCAGGCGGAGGACAAGAGAAAAGCGCTGGAGGAGACCAAAGCCTACACCACCCAGTCGCTGGCCAGCGTGGCCTACCAGATCAATGCCTTAGCCAACAACGTTCTGCAGCTGCTGGACATTCAGGCCTCGCAGCTGCGGCGCATGGAGTCCTCCATCAACCACATCTCCCAGGTTAGAAACACCACAGGCCCTTGGGGAGGAATGGGACCCCACATTTCCCACTTCTCACTTTCACACATACACCGCTGCTTCACCAACATGCAGTCTCACTTCTCCATGGTTCTTCCTACTGGTTTGCCAGTCAAGGCTGAACTGCTCTATTCAACCTTCTCATCCTCTGACCCTGTTGAAACACAAAGCCCTGCTGCTACGGAACCTTTTGTTAACTTAGGGATGATCTTTGACTTAAACCAAGGACCTTCATGTGCAGATAAATCCGGCTGCTCATCCAATGAAGGATTTAAGAGCTCAGACACATGATGCATCTCAAAGATATAAGAACAATCTTAGTCAACACAAAATGCATTAAAAATAGCTGAAACGGCTGCAACTAGAAACAGTGGAAAGAATGCTTCCTTGTTTCTGTCTCTGACCTCCAATCTGTGTTTGTTCCTCTGGCTGAGCTCTGCTGAGTGTCCGAAACAGCTGGAGGTCAAACTCTGAGTCTGTCGGAGGAAAGAGGAGGTGAAGGGCTTGAGGATCCTTAAATCAAAAACCTAAGACAGAAGCAGGAATAAAAATGAAAGAGAAATTAACTAGAAAAGAGAGAGACTTTACTTCAAATGGCATTCATCTGACAGCAAGGTCGCCATGACTCGTTTGAAGTTTCCATGACAATTTCAGTCGAGTTGAAAAAGTCTACAAAAGACAAAACTTTTTGGATCATCCAAAGAAAAGACAGTAAACTGTCAGCTGAGTTGACATCGCTGGGGCCTTGCTTAGTTTATTTGCTTTGAATTTTTCTAAATTTAAGCAGATTCTTGTAAATTTCTTGTATTTTTGGTCAGATGGGTTTAATCTACTTTTAGGATTTATATTTGTACTCAGACTTCCAGTAAATGAAGAGAAATAAGACTCAAAACAACAAAGTCATCAAAAATCAGAAAAAAGGCTGTTTTCCAGCTTCATACCAGTTTGCAATAGTGGTTTCTTGAGATGATGGGATTTCACTGCAGCTTTATTTGGTCATTTGTAGCATGTTGGAGGTCGGACTCTGATCCTAGCAACACATTGTAGTGTTTTATTGCTCCTTTTGCTTTTCATGTAGATCCTTATCACGTCTTTTTGAGATCTAAGATTAAAAAAAACCCCTGAACATCTGTGCCGCTGCCTGTTGGATCTGGAAGACGGAGAGAAACTTTATCCATCTTTGTGTCACCCTCTCATCTCAAAGTAATTCAGTTTCTGTGCTGAAACCTGTCGTTATAAGAATATATGTATATTTTTTAAACCACATAGAAGTTGCTCCTGAGTATAAGTCACAGCCCTGGCCAGACTATGGAAAAAATGTGATCTATAATGTGAAGAATATGGTAATAGTTGTTTATTTCTCTATGGTAGTCTCCAAGATTTATGCTTTTTGGAGCCTTCTAGCTCTTCAGAGCAGCTGTTGGTTCTCCTTATGTCTTCTTCAAACAGGAATACAATTGTGCTGTAACTTTTCCACCCTCACCATTACTGACTCTTCACAGCTTCTCTGCGGCGGGGAGGCAGGAAGTGTGGAGGGTTATCTCGCTGGCTTCCACTCTGTGCAGAGTGTGAGGTGGCTGCAAAGAGCCTGCAAACAGGAGCGCTTTGTCAGAGCAGAAGACCCCCCACTGACAACTGCCATCTCCTAAATATAGAAGGGACACGGCTGAGTGTGCATGCGAGAAAAGTTTTTTTTTTTTTTTTAAATCCCATCATACCACTCCATTCATGAAACCGTCAACCATGCAGGCTGTCATGATGTAGGTCATTGTTGCCATGGAAACAAGGAAAACCTCTCATTCATTCACCTGGTGTTGCACTTTTCTCCTGAATGAACTTTGTGCTGCATTTCAGCAAAGTTCTCCAGTATATTTTTTTTAAAATGAGGATGCATCATTATGTTGTATTAGTCTCTTAAATAATTAGATTAAGATTAATTAGATCAATCTTTCTGGATCTGATCAGCTCTGGCCATTTTAGCAGTGAATTGTCTTTCTGATTAAAATCTTTTGTTTGAATAAATGAGAGATGGCTAAAAAGGTTAAAAAATGAATAAACGGCAACTATTACAATGACCACTAAAATAAAAAAAAAACATGCAAACACTAAAGGAAATATCTCTCTCACAAGACTGAGTATTATGAGCATTTTATTTTGAAGTTCCTTTCTGTAAATCTTTGTGTTTTTCTTGTTTTATTATGAAAGTTAAGCAACATCCCATAACAAAGGGGGGGAAAAGTCTCTCCTCATGTACATCAGAATCATTCACTGTATATGAGAACTGGACTGAGTGACTCCTCCCCCTGGCGTTTCAAACTGGAAGTACCTGCTGGCTCCAGGAAGCCAAAATCCCATAGACTTCTATAGAGAACTAAACATCCATTAACTGTTATTCTGTTGGTCAGAATAACCATTCTTGCTCTGATACCTTTTATTTAACATGTTCTTGATAATTGTCTTTTTTCATGATATTTTATCTGTAGTTCAAGTTATTCAAGTTATAAACTGACCAATCATAATCCTCAATAACAGTAGGCAGAGCCAGTTGGCCCCTGTGTCCAGGGTTCAAAATGGGGTTTGTCCCTCCAACAAGTACACTCATGATTGTCGAGGGGGGTTGCCATAGAAGCTTAGACTGATTTGGACCAATCACTGCTTATATATGTAGTCTTGCCCCAACATTACGCTATCCATATCACAAAAAAATGGTTATACATATATGTGGTTGGAGCCGGAAGTAAACCATCTTCTATGGATGACGTTTCACTCACTTGATCCAGTTCTCCGATTCCTAATGATGAAGTGCCAATGCCAGGTGGGTTAAATAAAAAGTTGGCCTTTGATGGTGTAAATATGGCTAACAGCCATGTTGATAAAAGTTAAGCCTTGAAATGTGATAGTTCACCAATGCAGTGATACCTTTATTCACACCAATACTCATTCTGAGCGTCTGCTGGTTTTCAGTTTGTTCGGTCAGGACACCTTCTGCGTTGGTTTGCTAGACCACCAGAGCTTTTGGCAAAAGTGAGAAGTGAGTCATTAAACCAAAAAAAAGGAAACACACAGACGTACATTTTCTGTTGGGTTTTGTTATTCTGAGGTTGGAGATCACAGTGATGAAGAAGGCTAATAACCAACACATCAGTTTGTTCTCAGGGTCCTGAAGTTCACACAGCTGCACTGTATGGTATCAAGTCCAGCCAGTGTTTGTGCAATTGCAGAGTCCGGTTGGGTTCGGGTTTTAGTTGTTTGAGGTTCCTCCTTCTCCAGTGTTAGCTTAATAACCTGGTGTATTCGAAGAATGGTTCTTAGACAACAGGATAGAACGTCTTGTGCTGTTTGCTCCTCGTGTTTCCTGCTGATTCCTCTGCTTTTGTCCATCTTGTCTCTCGCTTGGGGGCTTCCCGACTGTGAGGTTCATCGTTTGCTTCCGATAACTACACAATACTTTTATTGGATCATTTTCTCTGTTATGGTTTAAAAGCTGTGAATTTTAAAGGAATGACTGCACATATTTTCTCCATCATAATCCATGCAAAAGAATGCAGGGAAGGAGCCCAGAACATATCACCATAATTCTTATTCAGATAAATATGTGCTTAAGCTGCAGAGTAATAAAACCTGTTCGCTCAGAGATGCAGTCTCCAGCAGACTGGCTGAATTTCCACCTCTGTAATTTACCAAAGCAGCTTGATGATGCAGCATAAACTGCAGACTCTGAAAAAATTACCAAACCTTTTCACTATCAGCTCAATATGATTAATGTAAGTTAAAATTAATACTTTCTAACTTTTGCGTTATTAGTTGGCTCCATGCATGACATTTATGTAGATTTGTAAAGAAAGGTAAATGATGGAGCAGCATCAAACTGAAAACTGCAGCAGTTATTGGATTGGATCCTAACAGAAATAGACAGAAAACTTATTAACAAAGTGGATTTCTTATTTTTTTTCCTAAAATGAATGTTGTTGTCAAGGTTTAAATAAGGGTTTAATGTTTAGATAAAGTTCTCAATGAGCTGCAAATGCAGAAGCTTTCACAAAAGACTAAACCTTCTTCTGCTTAGTAAAAAAAAAGCATATTTTGAAGAATCTAAGATGTTACTTTTCCTTTCCTGAGAATGAGGCCAGTTTTCTTTTAAAGTTTTTATTACTTTTTTAAACTGCTATCATCTCTTCCACTGTGATAAAAATTGAAAAAAGAAAACATTTCTGTTCAAAAATACATTTCTAAGTTATTGCAGGGGATGTAACTCACCAGAAAAAGTACATAAACAGAAGATGCTTTAATTAGACCTGATTCTATTAGTGTTTTGGATTTGCTGCACCTTCCTTCTTCACCTTCATTTGCTGCACCAAGTTGGATAAATCTGAGGCTGTGGCGTGTATCCTCTCCCACTTTTTCCATCTGTCCAACATGAGTAAAGGTCAAACACTGATGTGTTGATGAAATGACTGCTGACTGAAGTTCAGCCACCTCTCTTCTCTTTTATCTCTGTTCTTCGTCCCTTCTTCCCGCGTGTCTGTAACTCCAGTAACTGTTAGAGAAACTGTTCCTTTGTGGAGCAGAGGTGGCGTTTTGATCCTGCTGTGTGAGCTCCATTGAGGCTCTTCAGTTTCATTCAGATTGTGCCTTTGGCTCCACAGTGAGATTGGCAGAATGTGTTTCTAAATCTGCTGTGTCAGCAGTAAAGCATTGACCTTGGC
This sequence comes from Oryzias celebensis, assembly GCA_014656515.1. NCBI lineage: Eukaryota > Metazoa > Chordata > Actinopteri > Beloniformes > Adrianichthyidae > Oryzias > Oryzias celebensis. Next base: position 27,922,963 of record BNCR01000012.1, on the reverse strand, counting down.
GCTCTTCCCTGACTCCTTTAAACCCGTTTTTTTTTCTTCCTGCTGTACAAGCAGTGACGGTGTCTCATCCTGCAGCCCTGGCTCAGTTGTGCCTGTTAAGGGGTTTATTGAAATAACCAGAAGAACTTGGATTCAAGGGATATTCAACAAAGTGAGAACTCCCCACAGAGCAGCTGACCTTTGCTATTGGCCGAGAAGGCAAATAAAAGCTTGATATATTCCATGTTTCACTAATGGCTCTGAGGAACCTTTGGACAGCAGACCGGACTGAGGCGTTCACTGGGGCTCAGCAGGCCTTTTGACCCAGTTCTGGTTTTGGGTGTGGACCTTCACAGCTCCTACAGCTGATAGAAGGAAAGGACTGCCTGAAGATCTGAGGAGAAGAAAAAGATGAAAGAGAATCATCTCTGAAGGATGAAAGATCAGATTGTTATCGGAAAATTGACAATTTCTTATGCTGTAGGACTGGAAAAACACAAAGTATTTATCATTTAGTTGCGTGTTTTTTTTTTTAATTGTCCTGTCCAACATCTGAGCAAACAGATATGATCTGAGAGCCTCTTGCGTTAGACAGATTTTACTGTTACAATCGGGAATTATTAATCTTCGGACACACAAGGTGTATATTTATATATATTTTTTAATTCCAATGTGCGCTGTATCAAAATGTTGTGAACTGGTGATAAATTGTTTAATCTCAGGTAGCTAATTAGCTCATGCTCGTCAGTGCGGGAAAATGAGAAGGTCCAAACTCATGGAGAAATGGCTTGAATGTGGCTTGAAAATGGTTTCTAAAAATGATCACTCGTGGTGGTTAAAAAGTGTTAGTGAAAATCCCTATGAAACAAATATTACTGTTTATTAGACCTCTAAATGTGGCACAATGAGGATCATAGCAATTGAAACAGCAGACTCTGTTTCACTTTCTTTATGTATTCCATGTTCAATTAGATTGTGTCCTGAAAAAGGTCTTAAAAGCCCCTTAAAATCCTTAAATTTAACTTTTGTAAATCTGCAGACAGCCTTTATTAGAGTTTAGATCTGTATATTATTTAGGGGTGTACTCATTGTTTTTGTTTATTTGATTGGCGGGTTGGTGGACTCCTCTCTTTGGTCTCGCCAAGTGGCCCATTTTTGGAACATTGTCATGAAGGACAAAACAAATTTCTATCAGTATGGTCAACCCAGTTCAGGCTTCATATTGCAGAGTCCTGCAGATAACCCTGGATTATCCAGTTAGTATGGGATGGTCAGCACAAATGTATCACAGCAATAGAGTCACAGTTAGAGGTGGAATCCTACAGCTCATTGTTAGAACTCTCTGTTTCTTCCATCTGTTAGAAGATCTGTTGTACTTTGCAGCATTACGACTCTTTATCTTCTTATGTTCTTGGCTTGCCGACCTCAGAAACTCTCTTTGGCTTCAAACTGCTGCCAGTTTACTGAAACAGTTAATTCTTAGTCATCTTGCAGTCTGTTCTGGTGAGACATTTGTACAAACAGATGGATCTGCTTGTTGGGTGTGTTTGTGTGGCTTAGTTCTTCCCATGCTGTGAGTAAGCTCTCTGCTCTAAATTACTACGCCTGTTGGCACAGTTGTGACATATTTTTATTTCATTCCTTAAGCAGTGGAAAAGAGCTGAAAATTATACATTTTTTTCTTTTCTAGTGAGGAAAACCAAATGTTTTTAGTTAATCTCAAAGTGGTCTTTCCTTTCCACACCATCCAGGATTGGTGAAGATGTGAAAGGAACGTTTAGCTCTGATTGGCTGTGAAGGTTTAAGCCTGACTGCTGATGAATGATGCTTGTCTGAAAGCTCTGACACTCCCCGCTGGCCACCGCACCGAAAAAATAAAACAATGGGGCAGTTTTCTGAGTTTGACAGGTTATTTAAGGATAAGATGATAGAATTTCAATTATGATACACTGTGTGAAAATGACTCACCTCATCCGAGGGCGTTGGAGTTAAATCAGCTTTATGATCAATAAATGTTTTTAAGTAATTCTATTGTTGGTATTATCAGACGCTAGATGATAAACTAATTATTCATCCAGTAAAGTTAAAGTGATAATGTAAAGACAATATGGCCTAAAACCCAAACTTCAACAACTTGTTGGTTAGAGTAAAACTTTATTTTCTTTCTGATTGAAGAATAAACTACTTGAGAACACCAAATACAATTTGTAAACACTTTGCTGTTTAGCATCAATCATGTTTTTCATTCTATAAAATCCCTCTTTAAACACCATAGTGAGTTGCATTAGTCTAACCAAATGGAGAAAATGTCATCGTAAATCTGATCTCAAGCTAAACTGTTGACGTTTGTTTCTCATTTGTGTATCTCAGACTCCTTTTGTTTGAGTCGAACTGATGGAAACCTCATAATTTCTGCCAAATCTCTATCTTCCAGACGTTCCACATTAGCAAAAATTTCACATTATCATAACAAGACGTGACGTTGTATTCCAGTCTGTAATTGTTTAAATATAAGTTTACCTCAACCTGGAGGACATTTAGACTGATCAGTAAAAACTGAGGTGCAGATGATGCTAAACTAGAAACAGTCTGGTTTTGCTAAAAAGAAAGAACACCCTAAATGTTTTGGTGCTTGTTGCTATGAACAACCCAACAGCAGTCTTTGGTTGTGTCAGCCACTCAGCTGACTCATGCAAGTCCCAAAAGCTGAAATATCTCAGAGCAAAGTCATTCTGACTGGATTTTTCAGGTGGATGATGTGAATGCGGTTGAAAGTGAGAAGTTCCATTTGTAGGTTTGTAAAAATGTATTGGAGCAAAGAAAAGAATAACAAGAAAACAACAAGCAATGAGTGAAAAGAAGTTTGATTCCTAAATCTTGCATCAAAACAATAAGCTGTATATGAGTGGCGTTCCAAGCAGGAAGTACCCATTGGCTCCACAAAGTCAAAAATCCCATAGACTTCTAAAGAGAAATAAACAGCTATTACTCAGTCCTTCTTTTTGTCAGAAAAACCATTCTTGCTGTGATACACGTTCTTGGTAATCCTCTTTTTTCATGCTTTTTTTTCTGTTCCACTCAAGGTATAAATGGACCAATTACGATGCCTCAATAAAAGTAGGTGGCCACCATGTCCAATATTTAAAACATTTGATTGACACATTTTGTGTAACCTGATTTCAAGAGGCCTTCAAAAAAAGCTCACTGTTGATGGTTAGAGTGGTTGTCCTTGAAACTCAGACTTGGCTCAATCCCTGCTTGCTGATGTCATCTGGTTCCAACATGTCGGTGTTTGTATTGTTAAAAAAATGCTTACCGAAATAACTTAATTTGCTTGGAGCCAGAAATATTGTCTATCGGTGACATCACACACAATTCAGTTCTTATTTACAGTCAATGGTCCAAACACCAAAGCCAAACCTGCTCTGGGAAAACAGCCACTCGGTTCAAACGGGTCTTAGAAAAAGCAGATGGGAAAAATCTGAGATTTGAGCATAGGACGAATGCGTGTTGTGTATTTCAGCTCTATGGTTGTCTCTTTTGAGTCAAAAGATGACAACGTCAAACCTAAACTTTCTGCAAATAGAATATTTCAAATAACCAAGACAAACACACCTGTCAATCACTCTACCATGAAGGTTATTAAATTCTTCAATTTGACAAAACAATACTAAGCTCCATCTAAACGTGATTTTCATCTGAACGATTAAAAAATAACGCAAACACTAAAGACCCACTCTGATAAAAATAGCATGTTCTTTATTTTTAAAATGTTATTGTAGCATTTTCCTGACACACATAAAGAAAAAAATAGGCTTAAAAATGACCTTTCTGAATATTTTTTTGTTCAAATTGTGAATCAGGAACAGACGAAGAAATACAGTTTGAAAAAGATAGTATTGTGATGTAGAAAATGTGCTTGGAGGGCTACAGACTCCATGCTCTGGAGCTCTCACCAACGAGGAAGGGGTGGGGCGGGCAGGGTCCTGTTGCTCTGCAGAAATTATGTTCTAGAAAATGACATAGGCTTTTTTTAAATTTTGGCTAAAACGACATAATCGTAATTAAGACCACTGGGAACACTTTGAAATGAATGGGGTTTGGTCCGATTGTAAGGAGCCACTTAGTGGTAACCTGATGAACTGTCCTGGCTCCAGTAACTTTTTGATAACGTGGTTCAGCTGGAAGGAACCAAGGTTGTTTTATGTTTTTAAATGTCTATATTTTCTTACCCCCATCAGATAACTATGGGAGAGTTTCCTGTTACTTAGTTCACACCTGTGCTTTAAAAAGTATGCAGGAAGGAAGTGACAGGAAATGACATCAGTGTCATCCTTTCACTTCCCTCCTTTTACCAGCTGCAGTGATGATCAAAATAAATTGTTTCAGGCAAAAACAGATGAAGATCTTTGGTTTTTGTTGGTATCTCTGTTTTGACCTTCCTGGTGAGGTCAATGGTGGATTCTCTCTTCCAATGGCTCATCTCCCATTCATTTCCTCACTTGTGTAAAGCTGAGATCTTTCCAGATGATTGTGATGGAGCAAAGATTTGGGGATGGATTTTGAAGCTGCATGTGGAGATGTCTGCTAAGTGTAAATTTTGCACCAGAATAGAGGATTACGTTTTCTTTTTGTAAACCTTATAATGATCTGCTTCTCCAACCTAGCGTGAAAAAAAGGGTGCAGTTGATGCCTTGTTATCTTTCTTATTACTAACAAACACAAGTTTCCTGTTTGTCTCTGTGGGAGACATTATGTAAGAGCAGTATCTCATGTTTTGTGGTTCCTTGTCCTGCAGCTTTAAACTGTATCAGAGTGAGCAACTGTCACAGATCCTCCTTCACAGGAGTCAGCTGTAGGGCTTGCATTTGAAAACGTCACGTCTCACTCGGCACATATTAGCAAAGCGGTCTGACGCTGACTTGAAAAAAAATCTGGTCATGCTTTAGAACTCTGATCCAGATCTCTGCCGGATGAAAGAAGTCCTCTGTGCACTCCACCCACCCTCGGGAGAAACCACTGTTTTCCCTGTTCTGCCTTCAGCAGACCTCACAACCTTTCAGGAGGACCAGCTGCTCCTCGGGTCTCTGTGCCGTCCTAATGGATTCCAGTAAAGAAACCAGCCGTCCCTTGTGGGATTCTTCAAACACAATTAACTGAATATGAGGCCTGAACCCAGTGTTAACTGCCACCTTCTGTCATCACTGTCGTCCAACTGTGAGCACCATCCAACCATATCACAGTCTTTGTCAGAATGTCACAGTCTCAGAAAATACTGATCTGCAACCATCAGAACGACTTTTTGTTTATAAAAAAACTATAATAGTAGTATCCTAAACTTTTCTTTAAAGGATTTGAAGATATTTGCCAGAGAAAATGTTCACGCGCATATTTTTCAATGGCCATGCTCCACGGGCGACAGGTCATAGGGAACACTTAAACAACACGTAATGGTAAGTAAGGGTGACGTAGGTAAGATGCAGGTGTGTCATACAGATTTTTTTTTTTTCAACCCTCCAAATCACACAGAAAGCACAAGGAGCTTGTTAGTGCTATTCAGATGATACGTGCAGGATTTTTGCTTGCGGCCTGACTGTTTGAAATCAGTAAATTAGACAAAGTGTAGTTTGTGTGGACATCCTACGGATGTCCTATAAGCACTTGTGTATCATGTACACACTTCATGCGTGCAGCATTTGTGCGCAGAAACTAAAAAGCCAGTACTCGTACCTTACTAACTACTAGAGTGGGCCGAAATGTTTGGCACCCTCATGTCTGCAGCTTGGTTGATCTCCGAAAACCTGCAGTATCAGTACGCTGTGCCCCCCAACACCACCACCACTAAGGCTTTAGATTTCACTATGATCCTTTTCTATGTTTGACAAATCCTTTGTCCTCCAATGAAAAACGTTTTCAGTCTGTTGAAATAATTTTTAGTTGCAGAAAATGTGCTTTTTTTTATTTTGTTGTGCTACATGTGTAGCTTTAGGGGTCATGTAATTTTATGTGATGAATAATTTAACCATTTTCTTTGTAGAAAAGTGTCTCATTAACAGCTTTAGTTGGGAAAACATCTTGTTTTTCACAATGTGTTTCCTCACCACAATGGAAGTGAGGTCATCCGATTCAAACACATGAGACAATTTTTTATTTATATCCAAAGCTGAAATGCTCTGATACTTAATCCTTTTGATTTCAGAAATCTTCAGACATATCCTCATATCTTTTCTTTGTTTTTTTGTGTCAAGCAATTTAAAAAAAATAAAATAAAAAAGAGCTTCCCGCCGCTGACATCTCGTCCTCGTGTACTTTTCAGACCGTGGACATCCATAAAGAGAAGGTTGCCAGGCGGGAGATTGGGATCCTGACCACCAACAAGAACACAACCAGGACCCATAAGATCGTAGCCCCGGCCAACATGGAGCGGCCGGTCAGGTACATCAGGAAGCCTATCGATTACACTGTCCTGGATGATGTGGGCCATGGCGTCAAGGTGAGCAGATCCATGTTTCTCCTCCTTTTCTTCGTTTCTTTCCAAACGCCTTCTCTTTTCCTGGCTCACACTCTTCTCTCAGGTGTTTCGGCTTTCATCTTCAGAAAGCACTTTTCTGACCCCGAAGGAATGTGTCTGAGTGTGGGTTGGTGGGAACTGGTTGGGGGTGGGAGTAAACTAAAAGTGAAGATTACATCATCCAGCCTCAGAAAACGGTTCTATTCTTGTCCAAAATGACAAATGAGATCTTCAAATGCACTCCTGCCTGAGCTCATTCTAGAGTTACTCAGACATCAGCTCAGCCTGACATGTGGGGAAAAAAAGCTTTTTGATATAATAATCCTCTGTTCCATCAGGCTCGCTTTCAGGTTCACGTCTTCTCCTGACAATGACACCATCTCCTTACTCTCCCCTGGAGCAGCTTCTGCCCCATCCATCTTTCCTGCCCATTATCAGTTGCAGTTGTCAGAGAATCGGATTAGGCAGCAGCCATTACTTCCCAAAGTGTTTCAGGCTTCTATAAGACGGCATGAGAGCCGATGTTGATGGCTTCCATTGGGAATTTCTTGGAGCTCGTCCAACATGTTTAATGTACAGAAAAGTTTTTATTTATGTGACGTTCCTGCACAGAATTAATTCTGAAACAAAAAATAATAATTTCTCAATTGTATACCATAAAACAACAGTTAAGCAATCCTAAAATAATATGTAACTTTTTTTTTTATCTTTGTTTGTTGTTTGGTTTTGCATCAAACTGGTTCTTACTGACAAACTCAATCAAGATATTTATAAAGAAAATAAGCTTAAAGTTGCATTTCTGAGTGTTTCTTTATTTAAATTGTTTTGAATCAAGAGCAGACGTAAAAATGCAGTTTGAAAAAGATCATATTCGTGGAATAGAAAATAAACTGAGCAGCCCACAAGCTTGAGGGTTGGGGGTGTGAGGGGTTGTAAGCTAGTGGGAGAGTGTGTAAAAGGAGAACTCTCAGCAACAGGGAGGGGAGGAGACGTTACTTTGCACAACAGTCCTGTCCACAACTCACGTGACTTTCTGTTGATCTCCTGCTGCTCTGCAGAAATTATGTCCAAGAAAACAACAGTTTTTTTTTTTCATTTTGGTCAAAATGGCACAATCATAATTAAAAGACCACTGGGAAAAAATAGATCAAAACATGATCGAAGTGGGACAATCTGCAAACATTTTGTTCATTTTTTCCTGGATCTCTGAACTTTAACCTGCTGACTTCTGGATACTGATGAAGAGTTGAAGGTTTGAGGATCACAGATGTTTTAGGCTCCAATGCAATCCAGGTGTACGCTGAACTTAAACTCAACTTAGATTCATTTAGTATCAGATCTGCATCAGATTCAACACCTTCCTCTTTTTTTCTCCTGATACCTTCACACAGAGACAGCAGGGATTAACAGCTGTAGCGCAGTTTATATCCCAGATTAATGAACTCTAGACTGAGAGGGTTTTGTCTAAAGCTTCTTTTTATGTTATGAATTCAAAAATTACGAGTAATATTCATGTGCTTTAGGCTAAAAACTGTGTTAAACAGAGGAGTTCATTAAAACTCCTGCTTCTGAGCTCCACATGAATTTCTATCATCTTTGTCACATCCGGACTCCTGCGACGCTCCTGCAGGAATCCACGCTGTGATGGGAGTTATAGCCATGACTGTCGGCTTCTGTTTACCACGAACCCCCTCATCTGCCTGAGGGGGGGCTTTGGCCTAAATGCTGAAATGGTTTTACAGTTTAAGTTGGTGTCGCTAAAAACCTAGAAAGCAGAGCGGAAACAAACAGTTTTATGAAGCTCTCCACAGAAAGTTGATGAAAAGGGGATTTTAAAAATGAAAGTATTCATAAAGAGTAATCAGATTCCTGACATGCAGCAGTAGAAACAATAACTGGAATATTTAATCTTCTCCCCCTTAATCTGGGCAAACGTCAGCCAGAGTGACATAAACCTGTTTGTTTTTAGTTTGAAAGGATCCGTCCTGGCTGAGCTCCTGCCTCCTTCCTTCTGCCACCAACCTGGAGGCGTCGCCCGTTATTGAACCTTAGTGGTTTCCTAAAGCAGAACAGTCATCTTGATCTGCACACACTCCAGCTGTAGCCGCTCACATCTGTGCGGCTAAAAATATTTGCAAACAGAAAAAAAAGAGATTTTCCTGCACACGTGTTTTATCTCAGTTGTTGGTGTAAAGATGCAGCCTTTATTCTGGTTTTGGAACTGAATGTTCCTCCTTAGATTACTGCGTGTATTTTATGTTTTTGCGGCCTTGTGTTGTCCAGTAAAAGACACAATATTGAATTTACAGCTGTATATTTGGCAGGTTTGTGTTTACTTAAACAGAAAGTCTAAAAATTCTTGTTCTAGAAATTTGCTGTCCACAGAGCTAATAAATACAAAAAGATCTGAAGGAAAAACTTTTTTTTGTCAAAGGCTATTAGGTTTATTGCAGATAATGACTGTAGGGGTGCAGAAAATCATCTTTCTAAATATTTGCAGCCTGCAGTTTATCCCAGCTGATAAGAACTTCATTCTAACCCACCATATCGACAGTTCTGTTTTGGAACAGTCTGGTTTGTTCAGTACCACAGCGATGTGGTGTTTGCCAGGCTGTGAGGGGAGCAAGTTATTTTTTCACAGCAGAAAATGTTGAACGTTTTCTATTCATGGATTTTCTGAAGGTTTTTTTTTAAATAAAAGCACTCTTTAAACTAGCTGTCATTCTTCTTCCATGCTCTTGTGAAAAGCTTCTGAAAAAGATTAATGAAGTACTTTTGAAAAGGCAAAGCCTCTGCCTCTGTACATCATTAACCATGAGTCAGTGTTGCCAGATTGGGTGGTTTCCTACCCAAATTGGGCAGTTTTGATTCTGACTTTGTGGGCAGAAATTGCTTCGGGCAGCTGGACGTATATTAAGGTTTGGCGTTTTTTTAGTTCCTTATTTAAATAAGTTTCAAGCAGGAACGTGCGGTCCGTAGAGGCAGGTTAGGCAGTGCCCCACCTGTCATCATTCTCACCTGCCATCATGAGATGCATACTAATGAAAATATTAATACAGGACCACTAATTTGTGCCATAAATTATTCTAATAATTTTTATTCTCAAAATCTAGAGGGTATTTTGCGCATAGGCTGCAGCGTGACACAGTGCTGAGCTCTGACTGGTATTAGATTGCACAGTCCCATTCAAACTAGGCTGAATTCATGCTTTTAGCTTACTCATTGTATAATGTAAGGCTATATAAGACAAGCGAGACGAGCAGAAAAACAACTGTGTTTTTTGAGAAAATAGTGAAGAAAATATTGATCATTTATACATGTATATAGAGTAAGTTTTTGGGAGGATTTTTACTGTTGGTGTTGCACAAAATGAAAGAAAAAGGGTGAGGAATGTACGTGAGCTAACGTTTGATCTCCTCTGGTTGTTCATAAAGTTCAATGAACATTTTTATGTTTTATTTTATGTTTTGTTTTGACTGACTGCAAGCACGTTTGATTAAAATTGTCTCAAAGTTAACCTTCTAATAAAACGTGAAGTAATAGTTAATGGATGATTTACTGCTAGTTATCTAATTAATTACTGATTAACTTCCTGAGCGTTTTGTTTTTGTTTGTTTTTTTAACAAAAATGAGGACACTGCACATTAGTCTATGTTGTAGCAGTTAGAATATAAAAAAGCCAGAATGAACACAAAAGCTAAATCACATCTGTTGTCCTAAGGCAGATAGAAACTAAAGAAACATGAAGACATTGCAGACAAACAAAGAGAAAGGAGCTTATACAATAGACAACAGCTTAGAGTAGACACAAAACTTTAACATTTACATTATAAGACAAGCAAAAACCTGGGATTAATTCACCTGAAGGATCATTTTAAGCATTAGTAGATGTCTGATTTATTTTTGCATTAAAACTCTCTTAAATCTAGTGGCTTTTAGATGACTTTCGGGCAGGAAAACCAGGGCTCTATTTGGCAGCACTGACTTGAGTGTGTTTCTCTGTCCTTGTTTGTAATGTTTAAACCCCCCAGGACTGACAAAAAAGCTTATGGAGTATTTCTCTCCATAAGCTTCCACAATCTTTTCAGATGTTGACACACCTCTTCTGTCTTTTCTGTTTCCTCATTTGCTCAAGTGGTTGAAAGCCAAGGTAAGTCTGATGTCCTCCCCACTACCATCCAAACCCCTACATGTGATAAATGTGGTTTAACAGTCTGTAGTCGACCCTGTAGAGCAAAGAGGTCTGTCTCCAGCTTTATAGCACCCCCCTTCCCTATTTACCAGGTGTGTTTGTATTGTCTTTTACTGTCCCCTCATGCTGTGTAATTCCTCTTAAATGTTGTGTAATTTGGTTCAATCTTATAGGCTTCCCAGACTAGTGGCACAGCCTTTCATGCATTATTGCTGCAATGCAAACAGGAGTTTAATCCACAGCAAACAGACTGAGACTGGAATGGGATTATTCTGGCCTTAAATCAAAACATCTGGGCAGCCTGTAATGCTGTAAACGCATTAGTGCATTTGGCTGAATGCACCTCCGTCACCGAGGAAAATAAACACTTTTGTTTCTGTCTTCAGCAACACGGAAACAATCAGGTGGTCAGGACAGGAACCCTGTCCAGGACCAACCCACCCACTCAGAAGCCGCCCAGCCCGCCCATGTCCGGGTGGGGCACATTGGGGTAAGATTCCTGTTCAATGATCTGGTCATAATCATCATGACGTTGGTTTTGATTTTCTCCAACTGTTGTTGCTCTGCAGGCGCAACACGCCCTATAAGACCCTGGAGCCCGTCAAGCCGCCCACAGTCCCCAACGACTATATGACCAGCCCCGCCCGACTGGGCAGCCAGAACAGCCCCGGGCGGACAGCGTCACTCAACCAGCGGCAACGCACTCACAGGTACAACCTGAACACCGGAAAACACCTAAAACGGCTTTTCCCATTAACTCTGTGAAACTCCAGACATCACAGCTACAGGATTTTTATGATAAAAACATCATCAAATTATAGGGAAAATGGAAATGACATCAATTTTAGCAGCTTTCAAAAAAAATGTTCTCCACTTTTTTTCGTTACATTTTTGTTTCTAATATTGTTACAAAAGGAGGGATGCCAAATCCTAAATAATATTCAATTTAGACCCACAATTTCAGTCATTTTATTTCTGAACGATTTTTATTTGATTTTCCCGTAAATCCAACATCCATCTTCATAAAAGTTCTGCGTTTGTTTTTTTTAATTTGTTTTAGCGGACATGCGCAGACACGCTGCTGAGGCAGGATCTAGGTTGATGTCATGATTTGGGTGTCACCCACACTGAGCAAAAGCGGTGCCTCAGAGGTCGAGTCGTTTTACGTCCAGGTGTTGAAAAGAGTTCACAAAAGTAACTCATATTTCAGAAATGATTTGTTCTTTAGTGTCCCAAAGGTAATATATGAACATATTCATGGATATTGTTTACTATAAAAGGCTTAAGGAAAAACATGGTATAGGTATAGGTATATGGTATAGGCTCTTTAATGTGTCCCAGACTCACATGTTCAGAGACCCTAAACGTTCCTCTCAGCCAGCGTTTTCCAGAACATTCGCTGCCGAATGCAGGCGACACTTTCATCAAGTTTGACTTGGGCGACTCATTAGATAAAAAGCCTTTTATGCTGACGCTGACGCTCATAACTATTTTATAGCTTTCTTTAACCCCCTCCCTGCCGTTCAGCTTTACTTCGTCTGGATGTTCTGGCTTTAGTGGTTTTGTACAAACAAGCTCCAACTCTTCATTGAAGCCTGTGTGATAAGAACTAATGGATGCTGTCCAGGCTCTGCCCGCGTCAGCTGATTCCGCAGTGGCATTCTGGTTCGATTGTGCCGCCTCTGCGTCGGCTGAGCTTCTGCATCTCATCAGTCTCTGTCGACCTCAGCTGAGCTCTGAACTCGGTGGAAGCTCCTGCTTTACATTTCCTGCTATTTCTTTCTTTGTGGAAGATTGCGCCGTCAGGTGTTTTTGTTTGTAGAGAATGCTCACCGTTGTTGCAGCATTCAGGAAATGATCCATACCTGCACTTTGACTGCACTAGATATATCTGCTCCATTGCAATCAAGGTAATGATTCTCCTAAAAAAAAAAAACACAAAAAATCCTCTCAAGATGCTTTAATGACATGGTCATGAGCGCTTTACCTGCTGTTGATTTAGTTTTTGTTATTTTTAACTCTCAGTAGTCTCTGAACCCACTGGTGAGTGTAGCTTTAGTTGCATACATCCATACGGGGGGAGGACCACGCTTGCATCTCACTGCCTTCATCCTAACTTACCTTTACGTGTTGTATACAGTGGGGATCAAAAGTTTGGGCACCCCAGGTAAAATGTTATATTATTGTGCATAAAGAACCCAAGGAAAGACAGAAAAATCTTCTAAAGGTATCAGTATACAGATGCATTTTTTAATATGTTAAAAAAGAGGCTTTATTTCCATCATTTACCCTTTCAAAATAATAGAAAACCAAATAATGGAGTGCGCAAACGTTTGGACACCCTGCAAAGTTAGTAGCTTGTACTGCCCCCTTGGGAAGTATCACAGCTTGAAAACTCTAAACTCTAAACTTTTGCAGCAGCCAAGAGTCTCAATTCTTGTTTGAGGTTTCTTCATCCATTCTTGACAAAAGTCTTCCAGTTCTTTCAGATTTCTGGGATGTCTGTTACAGACGGCTCTTTTCAGGTCTGTCTATAGATTTTTTTTTATGATGTTGAGGTCAGGTGATTGGGAAGGTCACTGCAAAACCTCCAGTTTATGCCTCTTAATGTGAGACTGTGTGGATTTTGAGGTTTTTTAGGATCATTATCCATTTGTAGAAGCCGTCCTCTCTTCAACATCAAGTTAGTGTCCAAAATGTGATGACATTTTGTTGAATCCATTTTTCCTTATACTGATGAAATGCTTCCTGTGCTGCTGGCTGCAATACAAGACCATATCCTGAGTGTAGCACGTCCTTCAGTAGAGAGATGGGATGATTTTGTTCTACCTTTATTCCCCTCTGACTCTTCACTCCCACCTCTCCTATCATTCTGCAGAGGGGAAACCCTGTCATCTGTGGGGTCCTGGAGGGGTTCGGCTGGCACAGATCACAAGGGGAGGTGGGAGGGGGCTAGGGGTTCAAAGGGATACAGAACAGGAGGCTGATGGTAAACACAATAACAGCATCAGGGTGAGGGGCGGCTGGAGGTCAAGAGGAGGGGTGAAGGGTGGGGATAAATGGCAGTGAATGGAGAGTTGGGGAAACCTTGGGGGCCTTGGGGGTGTGTAAGTTAGCTAGGTCATTGATCTGAGTCCTGAGGTCAAACCCTGGACACAAAGCTAAAACATCAGCTGACCTTTCTGCTGATGATTGTCCTCTGTGATGAAGGACAGCAGAAGAAATGTAACATATATAGACATTTACATTTTCCTAAAGAAAAATACCTCAGAAGTATACTGAATGCAGCTTCACACCAGCCGTATTCTTCACGAAGTCCTATTTTATCAGTCAGTCACTGATCAGGAAGAGGAATCAGAAGTGCAGATAACCCCAAAGATCACAAAACAAACCAGGAATTTCAGTTAACTGCATCCATACGAGCAGCTATGACTTCTGCACTTAGTTATTCTAACCAGTCTGTATTAGAGAACTGGACCGAGTGACATCACCCATAGAAAAGCTTGTTGGAAGGCCACACCCCTTCCTGGCATGTTCTTTAAGTAATTTCACATTAGTTTTAGTGAATTATCAGACTAACAGTCTTAACGTGCTGTGAGAGACTGAGTTCATGGATTCCTACACAGATCCCAGTTTTTTACATGACCTTAAGTAGGACAGAAACAGTAGAGAAGCCTCTCCCTCTGCAACATCACCTGGATGCTGAATAAAAACCTCCTCTTTCCTCCTTAGTGGCAGCAGCGGGGGCAGTAGCAGCCGCGAGAACAGCGGCAGCGGCGGGATTGGCCTCCCTGTGGTCGTGCCCACACCCTCCATCCCCAACACTGGACCAGGTGAGCCCCAATCTGGAAGCAACTTTCAGTGAACGAAAGCTTTTCTGTGATGCCCTGAAAAACACATGACATAATCCCCATGTCACTGTTTTAGTCTGTTGAAGGGATTTTCTTTACTGTTTTAGGAGTTTGTGGAAAAACATTTATGCAATCAGAGATAATCTCCTGATACGGCTTTTTTAAGGGTTTGTAGAGAATAATGTGCAGCGTAGTAACTACTTACTGACTGCATGTTACTGCTGCAGATGACAGACTGGACATCAGTGCTGCTGCACAGTCACTGCTGACTGACTGCATGTTACTGCTGCAGCTCAGCCTTGACATCTGCGCGCCAGTTTGAGAAGGTGTGGATGAAAATGCTGTTTGCAGACAGACCTTGTGTTTATCAGACGAGGATTATGGAGCTTCATTGTGTTTTGCAGCCTGTGTGTGTAAATGGGCCAAACTGCTGCAGGAATAATCTATCTGTAATGCAGAATGGAATCAGACGGAGTGGGTGGGGGTGGGGGTGCCAGCAAGTTGCCATGGAAACGCTCAGTTCTCCCAAAAAGTTATCCTGAAATAAAAAAAAAGGTGGTGGTGGTGTTCTGCAACCAGCGGAGAAGTCCTGTGCTCCTGCTCCCACTAACGTCCATGATCCTTTCAGCTCTGTCCGTGCCTGCTCCCCCTGGAGCCCCACCCCCACCCCCTCCTCCACTACCTCCACCTGCTCCTCCCATGGCCGGCGGGCCTCCCCCACCCCCTCCACTGCCTCCACCTGCTCCCCCTATGATGGGGCCCCCCATGACTGCACCGCCACCACCTCCCTTATCACCTCTAGGTGAGACCTCCTCCTCCTGCGCTGGGTGGTGGCGGTTTATCTCTACGTTCATGGCGCTCTGCTGGAAGCAAACGGTTTATGCCACACTGCAAGCAAAGAGAACCCAAGGACAGACCACAGTCCAAAAGGACTGAAGGTTCAGAACTAACTTTAAACTAAAGCAACCAAAAAAATATATATATTTTAAAGCAGCTTTTTATGGCTGAACTGCACAGATGATCTCAGTTTGTCTCTCAGAGGACAAACGGTGATCTGTTTGTCGCGGCAGACATGAAGATCACAGAGAAACTATCTCCTAAAATATTGAGTCAAAGAGAACAAAGTGATTTCTGCTGCTCTGATCTGAAGCAAAAGATTCATTTGGAGTTTCATTTGTCTTCAGTGGTTAAAAAATCCCCCCATAAAGTGGTCTGAGCTGCAGGTCTTTGGTTGCTTGCAGTGTGAATGTTCTCACTGGGAGTTAAGGTTGTAGCTTTGCTTCAGCTTTTCAGCCACGTTCATCCTCTTTGACGGTGGAAGTTATTCATGAATCAATCTGCAGATGGAAAGGCTGAAGAAGTCTCATCTCACCGCTGCTGTTGCTGCACCTATAAAGCCTTTGAAAATGTTTTCTTTAATTTGGCCTTCTGCATTTTATAGAAAAACAAGCAGATTTGAGGGTAGCCACCTTTAGAAAATTTGGATTCTGTGCACACGCGTGACTTTGAGACTTCTTACACACAATTATAACCATTTTTTAAGATGACGTTTTTAATGGTTTTATATTTACAGATGACTCAACACCAACTGGATGCATCAAATCTATGATTTGTACACTGATGTTTGATATAAAATGATAACAAATCATTGAAATTATGATTTTTTTTTGCATCAAATCAACATAAAATGGTTTGATTTCAATCAGATCAGAGGGTTTCTGCTTCTTTAAGATCACTGCTGGTCTTCATAGAATTAAAAATACTAGAATTTAACTTCATTCAGCTCAGTGGAGTCCCAGACCTTAGGCTTTAATCTTCATGGGGTTTGACTCTGAATTGCTGAGTGAAATTGGGTTTAATTTACTGTGAGAGTGCCTCAGAAGGAAAACATATGCAGCTATTTCATTAGTGTGTGCAGCATGTGAACTCCTTCAGCTGCATTTGTGATGTTTTTTCTATGTTGAATGTGTCTTTCTCCAGAAAATAATCCAGTGTGAATATATGTGGATTCAAAACACGGGAATATTGTCCTAAAATGTTCTTTAATCACAAAGCTCCTTTATCTATTGGGCGGTTCTGGTCTGTGTTGCTTCGTATGCTTCCATAATCTGTGCCTTTTCATTCATATTGTTTCCTCTGTAACCTCCCTCCCTGCTCCTGCTTCTCTCCTGCTGCTCCTCTTTGGGTCTTTCCAGTGGTGGCTGCCGGGCCCGGTCTGGGCCCTGCTCCGGTGTCCCAGTTTGGAACCATCTCCAGGCAGATTTCGCGGCACAACCCCTCCAACTCCTCTGTCTCTATGATTTCGGCCACGGGCACCTACCGGCGGGCGCCGGCGGTCACCTCACAGTTCTCCCTGCAGCAGCAGCAGCCTCATATTAATGGAGGCACTCCTGGTTACAACCAGAACTCAAGTAAGGCCCCTCTGACCCCTGACCCACAGAAACACAGAATTGTTCTTATCAGATTTGCAGAATCTAAAGTGCAGGATGAGGCTCTGCATCTGAATAGCTTTAGCATGCAGCTGCAGAATGTATCATCGTGACTTAGGAGAAGACGCATGTCTGCTTACTTCTGCAAACACAGCTTAGTAAAGCTAGCAAGATGCTCGCAGACTCCAACTTCAGGACTCAAAAACGCTTTTAATTAAGGTTTAAAATTGACAGCAAGTTGCTCTTGTTTTATCTTAATGCAAACAATGACTTACAAAGGCATTTCCACAGAGAAAGAGCTGTTTTTTTCTCCCTTTTTAATAAGAATGGCGCTCTCCTGCTGCAGAGTGCAGGCCCAGGTACAAGGTGATAAAAAAAAAAAGGAAATAAATCTATAATCTCTCAAAAACAACCAAAACTAATAAATGGTTATCTTGAAATTAACTCGTAGTGAAAATTCATCATCACATTTATTCTACAATGATTATGGGAGAAAGTCCTTGTTTTTAATTTTTTAATGGAGATGAAATCTGATCAGAAATGTTCTGAAGATCCTAAAGCTACTGTCACCAAACTGTCTCACTTACGGTCCTACTGCAATAATAATTTTAGGAGAAAATTACTTCTATATTTTTAAGAATTTTGCATGTAAACAGGGATCACAATTAATCAAAAGACTTGTAGTTCTAAATGAACTAACGTTACAGTTTCCAAACTTCCTGACTTGGCTAATTATCACCTGTTTTTAATAGTTAATATTTAACCACCTTTTTTTTAGTCAGTAGTTTCACTATTTTGAAATAATTAAGCTACTTCACAGAAGGGCTGTGTTGAAGTGTTAACTGATAAAAAGAAGGTGAATAAAATGGGGATCAACATGAATCCGTTTATAAAGAAATTTTTAACTAAAGTATTGGATCAGGACTCGATATTGGTATCAAAATCAAATGACTCGGAATCAGATCAGGGACAAGAAATTCTGATCAGGACATCCCTAAAAAACACCACAACAAAAAGTTAAGAACACAATTTTTATCAGAGTGGGTCTTACAAACGCAGAGCATCTCTACAAACTGTTGACTGATGGATCCTGTAAGGGATCAAAGCTGACGGCAACATTCTACTGGGAAAAAAAAGCTGCTTCTTCTTGTTAACGGTGACAGCTAAAAGACTCCAGATTTTCATCCTTAACTCTGCAACTGTTTGACTGTATCCAGATTTATGCTAGTGCTGAGATTAAAGCAAAGTTCAGGTGAACTTTATTAGAAAAACAGTCAGAGGAGTTCAGTTGCTGTCTTAGACAAAAGTAAAAAGATTCAGGGAAACGGCGCCCCCTCCTGGCAGCAGCTCTTTAACATAATCCTGGCTTTATCCTTTGACCTGCTGATCCTCGTCACAGTTGGAGACGTCACTGAATTTATGATTCCAGTGTTTTTCAACTCTGTAAATCTGCTGCTTTGCTCCTGTTTGTGCTGTTTCTTTGAACTTATTATTTTATCTTCTGATGACTGATGGACTCTCCCTTTCCTCCTCCTCCTCTTGGTCTGATCTCTGCTGTCTGGCGCTCAGTGTCTGTTGCTCCTCCTCCTCCTCCTCCCCCCATGCCTCAGCTGACTCCACAGATACCTCTGACTGGCTTTGTGGCCAGGATGCAGGAGAGCAGTAAGTCCTCACGCACAAACTTCTGCTGTGCTTCCAAAAGTGCAGCATTGATCATTGCACGTTTATTTTCTGTTGCATGTTCTTGGATTTCCTGTAGATAAGGGGCTCTCTGCTGACCCCTTCTGAAACTAAATCTCTGAGTAGTCTTAATTTTGACCAAAAAGTTTCTTCTGGAAAATTTCTGATTAAATATACTCTTATTGTGAAATTTATTTCCTCAAAATGTAAAGAAAAGCCATTCAGCCTAGTTTGGTCCAACCAAAACCAAAGAATGTGGCCGTTTTAGCCGAAACAACCACAGGAGGGAAGAAGTTTCTCACTTCTTCTTCTGAAAGAGAATCTGGAGCAGGAATCTGTCTTTGTTTGCTTTGATCTGGATCTGTGGATGTGAAGAGGCCAGAAGAGTTTTAAAATCTCTGAATAGTTGTAGATAACCGACTGGAAAAACCAGATGAACCGGTTCTACATCTGTCCGTCTGGTCGAGTATGACGTCTCTGAACTCTCCAGAGCTGGAAAAACCCGTCTGATGGAGAGGGAAATGCACAGCAAGGGTCCAAATTCCCTCCCTACTTAGATTACTATAGTGTTGTATGTCTGTATCTAAATTGCAATGTGTAAAATTTCCCAGAAGTCTTTGTGAAAATCAGTGTGCACAATGCTCACTATAATGGCAAATAGAGACGACAATACATTGTGTTTGAACAATTTTTCATTTGAAAAAATGTGTGTGTGCAAATTATTTTTTTTATTCATCACCCAAGTTTTCATCGTCAGAGCATAGTGGATTTGAAAAATGTTCACAATCAGGTTTTTACTTCAGAAAATGGATGACGTCATATGTGGCATCTAAAACACTAGTTGGCCTTTGTCCGTTTTACATTTAAGTCCCACTTTGATCATCTTTTGATCTATTTTCAAAGCGTTCCAGTGGTCTTTTAGTTATCGTTATGTTGCAGGAGTTCATTAGAAAATTGGGCGGGTGCGTTGGCGCAGAGCAAGCCCGCCCGCACCTCCCATCTACCATTGTTTACACCACCTTACCACTAGTTTACACCCCCTCACATCCACAACATAACATTACCAGTGATACAAAAAGGCCCATGCCATATTGTCTAGGTTTGGGAGTAGTGAAGGAGTTTGGACACAACTTGTGCTCGGTTTGAAACCTTCTTCAGACAGGAAGTTGTGGATTTGCTCCAGACTCTCTCTGTAAACAAAAAAGGCAAAAAAAAAAGTTTGTCGGAATCGGCCAGAGGAAACTTGATGGTCAAAAAGGTTTAATTTTAAATGAGTTGTGATGATTGTTGTGTTGTCACTAGTTGTGTTTGCATGACCGAACACAAACCCGACTGCTCACTGAGTAAATGCATGCGCACGCCGCCCTGCACGCCGCCCTGCACGCCGCCGTCACCCTCCTCTCTGTCTTCGTGAAGTTCCGGGTTCATCTTTGACTTTGTGACTCAGTTGCAGACACTCCCACCCCTCCTCCCCCTCCCCCTCCTGATGACATCCCCATGTTTGGGGAGGACTGCCCCCCACCTCCGCCACCTCCTCCGGTGGATTATGAGGAGGAGGAGGACGCCGCCCTAGTCCAGTACAACGACCCCTACGCAGATGGAGATCCCCAGTGGGCCCCCAAGAACTACATTGAGAAAGGTTTGTTTAAGCTCCTCCCACCGCGAGATGCACGTGGGTTTCAAAAACTAATCAGAAACCTTCCGTTCGCAGTGGTGGCTATCTATGACTATGCCAAGGACAAGGATGACGAGCTGACATTCCTGGAGGGCGCCATTATCTATGTGGTGAAGAAGAACGACGACGGTTGGTTCGAGGGCGTGTGCAATGGCGTTGCCGGCCTGTTTCCTGGGAACTACGTGGAGCCCATCATGCACTACGCCGACTGAAGGAGCCGCCAGTAACGGAGTATTTATTCAGTCATATCCTAACCCACTGAGACGGAGACGTCTGCTTTTATACGGCGGGAGCGTTCCCATGCTGTGTGACATTAATCTAAAGCATCTCTTGAGTTCTTCTTGGTTTAACGGGGACGGTTTGTGGGCCATGCTGGGGGAGGAAGGAGCTCTTAGCAGAACAAAGATTTTCTGATCGACAGGTGAACGCTTTGTGATCAACAGCTTTAGTTTGGGTGGAACAAATCAGTCAGATGAGAACCTTCCCTGCTAGTGTTTGTACGTGATTGTGAGCTGCAGGAAAATTAAACTGGCCAATTTTTTCCCCAAAAAAACTTTTTTAGGGTAAAGCATGCAAATATATTCTAATCTTTTTTTTTTCTTCCTTTATGTTGTAAATGCAGTCAATTTGTCTTTTTTGTTAATGACACTGTTTAAAAATCACTGAACGTTTCACTCTAAACTCTGCAACTTCCCATAAGCATTTTTTTGTTTTTACTCAAATCACCAAAAAGAAAAAATCCTTTTTTTTTTATCTTCATGAAGCAAGGCTTTATTTTTGAGTCAGATGCTTGAAACCAGGCTCATTTGAGATGCTGCTGGTCCAAAACATTCCCAACTCTGACATTCACCACAATAACCATCATTTATTCACATTAATATACTAGAGAAGTGCAATTTTAACAAGAATTTAAGTACTTATAGGAATTACTACCATCAATAAATCCTAAAAAGTCCAAATTATTTGAAGTCTGATTTTTTTAAATTGATCAGTGTTGTAAACAAAAATAGTGAAGTCGGTGTATTATCAGTAATCACTGAACAACTTTAATATACACTTGTTTTTACAACAGTTCAATTAGCAGACATTTATTTTAAAAGTGGGCACGATATCAGAATTTAAAAAAAAATTGTGCAAAATTAAAAATGTTTGTTTCAACATGGACTCTTATTTTGAAAGGGTGTTGAGCTGCTCTTTCAATCTGTCCAAGTTCATCTCAAACGAGCCTGGTAATCTGAACCACTTCCTGCCTGACACTGCCATGTTACCCCTTCCATGAAATCACAGACCAAACTACTGTAATACCTCCTCCGTGTCGTCAAAGTAACGACTGCGTGACCCTCGCAGCTGCACAGGTGTGACATCAGCTGCATGATAGTCGTCTCTCAGGAATCAGTTTTTTTTTTTTTTTTAAATGCCGAGATTTTTCTGCAAATTTATTAATGCTTTGTTTTTGTTCCCCCTCCAGTTTCTTTCCAGAGTTCTTGGGTAGAGGAACTAAAATGGTTCCTCAGCCCATCGTATGTGTATATAATATATTGATTGAAAAATGAATGTACAGTCTTTTATAATAAACAAGTCTATGTACAAGAACGGGGTGTGGTGAGTGGAGTAAAAAGGAAGCAGGTGGTTTATTGAGCAGATGTTAAGGCCTTGGTTGTTTACAGGACACACGAACATTTGGACGGATCTCTGCGGACGTAACATCCACACAGAAGAACGGCCACGTTTGGACCAGCACAGCTCCGCCTTAAAGTTTAAACTGCCTCGGCCGAGGTCACAGATACAGTACTCTGACGTAAAGGTTGAAGTTTTAGTGCTTCATGACCATGTTTCTCCCCATTTCTGTTCAGGAACAGGCATAATAATTTACACAAATACAAATCCATACATCGCCCATAACAGAGCAGCTCCGCCTCCACTTCAGGGAGTGTTTGAGAGTTCAGAGAGCCTTGTTCACAGACTGCCGTGGCGTCAGAGAGGAGAGCCGCCGTTCTGAGTAGCTGGCAGAGTTTGAGAAGGCGGTGGTGGAAGTTCACTTGTCTCTGCTGAGCACCAGCTCGGTGAGCCGGATGAGAGCGTCTCTCTCCGGGGACGGCCTGAGCAGGCTGACCTGTTTGATGGCTTCCTGACAATAGCGGCGGGCCAAGAAGGTGGTTTGCTGGACGCCGTTGCTCTGAAACAGAAAAATTCAAACCCAGAGTTCTTCAGATTTTCAAAATAGAACTACATGACATGGTCTGGGTGTAGAAATTCAGAAGGGAGTCAAAGCCTTAGACAAGAGCTAATTCTAGATTTTCTCCAATTTAGTTGCAGAAAGGAAACCTAGGTTTCACAATGACTGCTACAGGAAACCTGCACTTCTTGCGTGTTTGAAAGCTAAAAACTAAAGGGTCAGTTACTCTAAAAAAAAAAAAAAAAAAAATTCTAAATCAGCTTAAGACAAAACGGCAAAGGAAAATGTTTGTTGCAAAAAAATGAAAAGAGCCTGAATAAACACTTAAAGCTAATAACAGGTTTCCTATAAGTTCTCGTCCAATTTAAGACTTTAAAGGGCCCATACAAAGAAAGAAAAACAAACAAATCAATTATGAGCGTTTAAGTGTATACTCTTCATTTCTCACTATGAAGAACCCCAAAGCATATTTTGATCTATTCTCGCATTTTTGAGTAATCCTCCAAAAACCACCACTTTTAGCCGCAGCCCCTCCCATACCCACAGGAACGAGCAGGTCCTCATAGTGTGACGTTCTTTGTTACATGTTTTGATGTATTTGGGTTTCTTCCTTTAAATGTTGTTTAAAAATGTCCTTACAAACAAAGACTGACTCTATTCCTAGCATTGAAAGGTCATTTTTTTCTGCACTCTTGTACCTTGAGGACGTACTGCCAGGCCTGATCCACGTCTCCTTTGGAGCTGAAGCGTCTCATGATCATCGCATGAAGCTCTGGAAACTTCAAACAGAAATTCACAGACTTCTGGCAGATGTTTTTTTTATTGAACGCATTTACAAAACTGGGGCTCTCACCTGTTGACAAGCAAACAGGACCGGTCCGGTGGCCAAACCCAGTTTCAGATCAGCAGCTGATGGTTTCCCCAGCTGTTCGGCTCCTGACGTGAAGTCCAGAACGTCGTCCACGAGCTGCACGCAGAACCACGGTAACAACTGCTCCTCCTTTACAGTCGGCTATTTAACCAACCGGACCTTACCTGAAAAGCGATGCCGACGTTTTTCCCATATTGGTATGCGATCTCGTGGACTTCGGGATCAGAGTTCACCAGGATGGATACCTTCAGAGGAAGCAGGCAGGCAGTCAACAAAAACCAACAAAAGCCCCGAAAGAGGCTTTTCTCCACAGCTGTGGCGTGAATGTGAAGACGGAACGTACATACTGCTTTACAACTGTTTGCAATCAGACTCGCCGTCTTCTTGAAGGTCTTCTCCAGGTAGTGCTTGAACCTCTCATTCTCGTTTTCTTTGGAGCCGAGCTGCATGAATTCACCTGGAAGCAGGAGACCTCGGTTAACAGTCTTCATCAGAAAAGTTGAAAGCTGCTGATCGAGTACCGCACCTCGCACCAGGTCCTCTATGACCTGAGAGAGCACCTTCACCACCGTGATGTTACCGATACGAGCCAGAGCCATGGAGGCCGCAGACAGGATGAAATCTCCAGCTAAGATGGCCTAAAGGAGAAGACACAAATCAGCACTGCAGACACGTTAAATTGAATCTGAAGTTGAGAAACCGAGACGGCGTACCTTCTTTTCGCCCCACACTTCGTTAAGCGACTGCTTCCCTCTTCGTGCATCTGATCCGTCTATTACGTCGTCGTGCACCAGGCTGGCGGTGTGGATCATCTCTGTGATCATGGCGATGGCTCTTTGTCCTGGAAGTAGATCTCTGCAAGCAGACAGACTTTTAGTATTCGGTGTTTGGTGCCTCAGCTGTGACGCGTCCGGAGCGTTTACCCGGATCTGTTACTGTGGATGTTGAGGGCTCGAGCCATCAGAACCACAATGATTGGCCGGATCGCCTTTCCTCTGCCATCAAAATAGTAGTCACACAAAGACTTCAGCTCCGTCCTGGAAATGAAAAGCTCCTGGGAGGCAAAAAGATTGGTTTAGTTAACAGCAGAATTACAAACTCCTAAAACAAACAATCCACTCACTTTCTTGATATCGTCGTATAAAGTTGTCAAATCTTTCTGCGCCAAAGTAAATGGGTCCTTTAGTTTGGTGTCACTATGTGTCAATCTGCAGCAAAGAGGCTGAAGAGCAGCCGCCGGCAGCCGGGACCGGTGTCTGCAGCACATAAAGAATAAAACATCTGCATTTGCAAAACCAGACGTGAAGACATGACTGAACGATGCGACGGCTCACCTGATTAGAGAAAAATCTAAGTGTAATGATTTGGAGAAGATCTGTGTTGATGATGGTTTCACCTGATCCAGAAAACAAAAAAAAGATCAGCATCTGATTTACCAATATTAAATCTCATGTACTTTAACCATTTTTTGCAATAAGGAAAAACATCTAAATATTGTTGGCTTAATAACAGATCTTTTAATTTATTTTATTCTGAAATCATAAAAGCAATGAAAAAAAATAGAATCAAATGAATAAAGTGAAAAAAATGGAGCAAAAACTCCAAAAGTACAAGTCAAATAATGTTAGGCCTAAAATAAAGACTAGTTTATAAAGACATAAAAAGCAAAAGGTAAAATATCTCTTACTGTAAGATTTTTTACTATTATATTTTTAAAAACCCAACCCTGTCAAATACTAATGACTAAAATAAAGTTACACATGTTGAAGAAAGCTGAGAAAGACTCAATAGATAAGTTCTTTGGAATGACAGATGAATTTTAATTGGAAAAAAGACTAGGGAGCGTCTAAAAACCATCATATGAATGAACGTTTTTTTTTATTCAACTTTATGCCACAGTCGCATAGCAAATGTGATTAAAGAAAAATACAATTGGGGATACATAACAATAATAGACAAAATAACAAGAATTTTAAAAATATTTTAAAAATATTCATGTACCTCAAGATACCCAAGAAAGAATTTGACAGTTATCAGGTCATAGATTGTGGAGTTACGTTTTAATTTAATTTAATTTTTAATAACCTTATGATTTTAGGTCCTCTCTTTATAGGATGGGGGGCAGAAAAGATTTGGTTGATAATCAGTTCTGTAAGTCTTCCCAGAAGGTTTTAGAATAAATACAATAAGAGAATCTGTTGTTCGTCATCACTGAGGGTCCATCTGTCATGGTCCACATTGAATCCTCGTCTTAGTAACTCTTTGGATGGAACATTTTAATAAGAATTTTAAAATGACCTGCTGTTGCTTTGGGGCTTAAAGGATGTGAAAGGTTTAACAATGGAGTTTTTATTGGGTCGGGTTGGAACAAGTCAATTGGTTGCATCAGTTTGTTAGAGTAAGAATTATGTATTGAGCCTTTCCTAAACATTTCAAGTTTAGGTAACTGAAGCTCCAAATTGTGCGTGCCAATATTCTGGACAAGTTGTAAGCAAAACTGATCTTATAACCCCATGAAAATCAGTATGGCTGCAGTTTAAGTCATGTTGTGTACAAACGTCTTTAGAAAACAGCAATCCGCCATGCTCATTTAGACGTTTTATAGACCAAACCTTTGCTCCCATCAAACAATCAAAAGTACATCAGTTTGTCCCATTTCTAAAAAGATGCACGCACACCCTATTTTTTTTTACATCAAACTTTATTGGCACTCAGTTCTATTACAAACCAATACTTTTTAACATTCAATTTAAATCAATGTGACTATAATTTAAATGAATGTAACTATTGTAGCCATGAAGTCAAAATGTACGAAAAAAGCAAAAATGTTTCAATATTGTAAATAGTTGAGGAAAAGTTTTTCTTTTGCGGTTTTAACAGATTGGTCGTGATTCTTTTTGTTTTGCTCAGAAAGCAAGGCTTTGAGTTTAAAATGTTGTTTTATGCATTTTAAAGATTTGACCAAGCACACCTTTAAAGTAAAATAAATAGAAAAAAATTAGTAGCACATCCAGCTTAGCTTAGTAGCTAGCAGATCAAACTTAACATAAAACCGCGAACTTATGTTCCTGTGGTTAAATGATTGTCAGTTTCACATCGAACGCATTTGTCCCTTTTGTTTTTGTGATGATGTTTAGACAAAAAAAACATCTGTTTCAATTCAGGAACAGAGCCGGGGGTCCGGCTAAGCTGCTCGGCATGTTTGAATGACCTTCCCGTGTTTGACAGCTCTCCTTTCCGGAACAAACTCACCTCGTTCGCAGGCTCCGAGCATCCACCGACCCGGCGAGGAGAGGGCCCAGAGGAGGACGCAGACCTGCCGGTCACCGGCCATAGCGTTTCTGACACACCTTTGCTCCAGCAGCCTCTCCTCCACCTGGTAATGTGCCTCCAACAAGGGGCAGCCATGTTTGTGCCCACATCTAGCATGGAGCACAGGTTTATAGACACATAGCTATATGCACCGGAAGCGGAAACTGGTAACCTTTGGTGACGTACAACGAGAGAAAATAGAAAAGAACAAACTGTGCAAACTACAAAAATGATACAGATCGGAGAGGAAATTGTTCTAAAAAAATCCTACCAATAATATTAAAAATTATAAAACATATAGTTTAGGAATTAGATTATATTAGATTATGTTATTCTGATTATTATAACTATGTGTGCAATTCTTATGATAAATTAGCTTTTTTTTCTATATGGAAACAAATTGAGGCATTAGTTAAAATAAAAATCAGGTGGTTTTTTTTTAAACCTATTTAGAAATGCCAGGTACAGTACGGAAGTATCTACATTGTACAATAATAAAAAACATATAGACAGTAAATGGAAATAAAATAAAGAGCCAGGGGTTGGGAAGAATCAAAAGTACAGAAAGAGTTTGTAAAACTAGATCTTATAAAGTACCACAGATTCAAAATTTTAACCAAATTTATTTTTGGGAACGCAGGACATTTTAAAGCTCTTTTTTTATTTAATTTATTTTTTTCAAAACTAATAAATTCAACATATAATCTGACCTCTACAAAAAATGAAGAAAAAAATCTGGATTTTGTTTGAAAATGTGCATTAATGAATGTAAATTGTTGGATGAACAGGATCAACAGTCCGACTGCTGAATGTAAAGCTGCAGAGATGGTACCTGCAGCAGGGTACTCTTGGTGATAGGTGGAAACTGTCAACAAATTACACCAAAACATCCCAAATATTAATATGATTTAATCTAAAACTCATGATACATTTTTAAAAACTAAATCACTGACACTTTTTGCTGTTAATAAATATTTCCTTAAAAGTCAATTCGTTGAAATACCATCAGTCTACCATTTGTAAGTACAGTTTACCCCAACTGTTGCACTAATGTACTTTGCAGACCAGTCGCTTTGCTCTCAGTTGAAATTTTAAAAATACAACAAAATATTTTATTTCAAGATAATTGATTTGAATTCAGAGAGTTTTGTTTTATTGTGATTTATATATTTTTTTTCATTATATTTTTGTTTGTCAAGACATATAAACATGTTTTCTTTTTCTCTAATTTAAATTACTAATTTGAAAACGAAAGAAAAATAATTTTGAAAACAAACAAAAATTATATTAAAAAACAATTGGAAAAATTTTCTCGAAAACAATATTTAAAACCAATTTATTTATTAATTCATTGAGTAAACCATCAATTTTTTCCATATACTTCCATACTTTTTAGACAAAAAGCTTTACATTACATGGATTGTGGCACTAACAGGGTGAAAGATTTTTTTCCCACTCTGTCTTAGCATGTTAAACCCTAGATATGTGCTTAGGAACTGGCTAGAAGAGCCTGAATAATGATTAACTCAAATCATTGATTCTTCAGAGATAAACAGTTCAGCCACGACATTCTGCGATGTGTCTCTCTACCACTAGGGAGAGCTGCTGTTCCACATCCTTCCCACTTCCTATCATACACAACTGCAGAGGTTTTTATGCAGCAAGACCTCCCTGTGTTCCAAAATAACTCATTCTTCCCTTAAGACTAGACTAAACAATAGTTAACAGAGCATATTTTTAACACTGCAATTTTTTTTTACAAATAGCATTGGTTAAAAGGTAAATAAAATAATTTTAAAAATCACAGCAAAACTGTCTGCAGGAAAATGTGTTTCTTTCCTTGACTTCCTAGATATCTTATACATGCTCTATGGGGTAAGATAATTATAATGCTCACAAAAATAAAACTTTTGTGTTGGTGGGGAAAAAAAAACTTTTAATATAGATAGCTAATAAATAAAGATACTAACAATCTGGCCACTTTTTGGTGTAAAATGAATTAATGTTACCTGGAGATTTACATTCTACATGTCCTTTTTAAGGTCCTTGCTGATTTTCCTGCAAATCAATGGCTTAATTTTGAGGAATGACAGTTCTATCAGAGGTGTGGAGGATTAATAAGTCATACAACCAAAAGTACTGGAATTTTCTGAATATAATAATAAACTTTAATTATCTGTTTATCCAGCTCTTTTAGCTGCTTCTTAGAACATCAGCTGGCTTGATGTGTGGGAACAACCGTCACAATAAATCTAAATTTTAAGGAAGACTTCTGATGTTCTCTGTTAAATGCAGCTTTCTTGTTCTTTGAAGTCATAGAAGGTTTTTTCTGTTTCCTCACTGGCTGGTTTAAAAAAGAAAAAATATATATATCTTGATATTTGAGGTTCCTCTTGACATTTTTAAAATGTTGAACGTTGTGATATATATGTAAATATATATAAAGTTCACCATGCATATCTTTTGCATTCTCTGTTATAGTTTTAGGTTATTCAGTTTTAAACTCCTTTTAGATTCTACAGAGGACATGGGGATTCTCAGTGATCCCTCAGGTAAATCGGCGAGCTTTGGGAATTGTAATTTTGTAGATTAAATAAAAAACTTTGACTGGACAACTTTGTTTTTTTTCCTCTAGTACCGGTAGTCAGGATGATATATGGAGCCCTGGACATGACATTGAAAACAATTAATAATTTCCACAAATTAGCATTGTGTGCACACAATGCTAATTTGTGCGCAAAAAAGGCTAACTTTTGCACCCAAAATGCTAACTTGTGTGCACAAAATGCTAATTTATTTATGTCCAGGGGTCCGTAGCGTGTGTTTAAAAGGATTTGACTTCAGGTTAGGCTCAAAACCTGACAGAAGAACCACACAGAATTAAAAGTTCAAACATATTTTTATGAAAACAAGTTTATCCGGTGGGTGGGTGGGTGGGGGTTTGTTACAAGCCTTTTAAAACCAACAGATTACAACTCTATTGTTCTCCTCAGACACAAACTTTGTCTTATTGTATTTACAGCGCTCCATGCTAATATATGTACACTCCCATGGTGATGTTTTTGTTGCATTCCTGAGCTTTTGCTTTGAAAACTGTACAGAGAAAAGTTATGCTTCCCATCCCTGGAAATGATGTCCACGATGATCTCTGCCTTCATCCTCAGATAGACGCTCATATGTGTGGTACAGTTCAGCTCTACAGCTCTAGAAATTCCTCAGCTTACTACTGATCGCTGCGCTTCTTCTGCATGGCTTTCATCAGCTCAGACATGAAGTCTCCACCTCCTCCTCCTTGCATCACAGGGGTAGTCCTCTTTGGTGGAGCGGGAGGCATCTTCTTTGCAGATCCTGTTGGCCGCAAAGCTGCCTGTGGGGTGGGAACAGGCGCAGGTGGAGGCGGAGGCGGAGGAGGCGGCGGAGGAGGTCCTCCACCACCTGTGACCTGGGGGTCAGGTGGAGGTGGAGGTAAAAATTCCAAATCTGGAGGCGGAGGAGGAAGCAAGTTGTCTATGCCCCCATAGCTGGCTGGTGGGGGTGGATGGGGCAGAGCGTTCATGGGGGGAGGAGGAGGAGGGTGAAAGTTAGGAGGGGATTCATCAAGGGTGGGCGGTGGAGGGAAGTTGTCCATCTCAGGTGGAGGTGGAGGTGGAGCTGGAGGAAAATTGCCTTGCAGGTGTTGCGGCCTGCCCACACCCTTGTGGGAACTCTTGGCTGCCAGAGGAGGTGGTGGAGGAGGGAAGACGGGGTCAGGGGGTGGAGGGGGGAGGGTATCATTTAGAAAGGGAGGAGGAGGAGGGAGGTGTCCAAAGTCCTGAGAAAGTAGAGTAAAATTAGTAAAAAGTACTTTTTTCAACTTAAATTATTAGATCCTCGAAGGAATTATGGGTAATGTAGTACAGAGAGATTTCAGTGGTTGCTCAAACTTTAGTTGTGCTTCAATAACATTTACTTTTTAGAGTAAAGTGGTAAATAAGTGTACTTTCACACTTTTGTGTTTAATCACCAATAGAGTTACTCCTTTTTTTTTAGAAAAATGTTAGAACAATGAAACTAAATTCAAATGTGCCTTGTGTTTTCTGTCACTTTCATCACTTCCTTATTTTTCATCACTTCCTCAGTGAGGATGTGAGAAAAGAAGTAGAAGTGTCTGCAAGTCTTTTTTTGCACACATTTTGATGACACAATATAATTAAACAACAGTTTAGGTGAAATGGTTTTTAGGATTAAAAATGCTTATTTTATTAAAAAAGCAAATGCTTTTTTTTAGACTAATTTAGTAAATTTGAAGATATTAAAACATTTCTGACTCTAAAGTTAGAATTTTATGGGACTTTCCAGAAGCTTTTGGTTTTTTTTTTTTACTCCAAATGTCCATAAGAGACTTAGGATGAGGTGCAGGGTTTACCTGGGAAACAGGTCCAGGTTGCGGTTTGGGAGCGTAGCCGTTAGCGTGACTCTGTGCTTTAGCTGGGGCAAAAAAACAAACACAATGACCTCTTATGTAAAAGAAGAACAAACGTAATAATATTGTCTGTGTTGTTTTAATAATAAGTTTAGCAATTATATTAAAAACCAAAATGGAAATTGTGCAAAGCACTATTAAATCCTCATTAGTATTATGTTCTGAAACAAAACATATAAACCAGTTTATGGTGGAAAGTTGTGGATAAGGACAGTTAATAATGATAAAGGAAAAAAAATAATAGTAAAGAATAATAACAGACAATGAAAGATCATAAATAATTATAAAGGATAATAAATCATAATAAAAGATAATGAAGGATGATACACAATAATGAAGGATAATAAATAATAATGAAGGATAATAGAAGACAATCAGGGATGTCTAAGGATAAAACATTGGATAGATACACTACAATGATGAGAAGCAATAAGACAAACTCTAACTGTAAAATGGAGATTAACAAAAACCAAAACACTCGTGTTGGGGAAATCCAAAAGACATTTTCAAAATAGTATGGGATGACCACAGGTTCTATAACTTGGTGGCAATTATGTGGTAAACTGTAAAATTAGGCAATCTTAACATTTTCCCACAACATGGAAGAAAAACACATTCATTCGAGCGATCTTCAGAAAATTCCACACACGTGCAAAAGTGGCGTTCCCCCATTGCTCTCAGTTTTTTACTGGAATGTAGTCAAATTTTTATACATGAATCATTGGCTTTAATAAAACTATATGACGTATGACATGTACGTATTAGGAATGTGGGCGTGGTTAACAAAAAACCTCAGTTGCCATGGAAAAATCCTCAAATTTACTTTTGCAGATTCTTTTAAAAATTACATGGAGCTGTTCATCACCCCCAGGTGACCAAAAAATAAAATGGTTGCTATGGAGATAAACCAACGGAAAAGCTGCCATCTTGAAAATTTTTTTTTTTTTACAAATTTGTTACGCGCAAAGGCAGAGTGAGAGAGTCGCAGCTGCTCAGCCAGTGAGGGCTGGTCTAAAGGGGGAAGCGAGGGCGGAAGCGTGTACCACCTGTGGACCATACAACGCTACTCACTTCTTTTTTTAAATAATATTTGTTGTTGTCATCTTTTGTTAATGTGCTGATGTAGTCAGAGCAGATAAAATCCTTTCTGACCTGTGGTTAAACTTGTTTTATTTTGAAATATCTTGAATGCACAGTAAAGCTAGCACGAACAGTGAACAATAAACAAAAGAGAAAAGCTCAGACTCAGCTCAGTCTGACCTTTGACTGTCGGTGAGGGTGTTGACTGATTGGAGCTGGAGGGAGTGCTGCGGTTTGTCCATGCAGAGCTCACCACAGCCTTCTTCTCTGCTGTTTTAAAGTTTTCATACAGCAGAGACCCGTACTGGGGGAGGACACAGAGCAAAACTTTAATCATCTGGATTATAAATCACATTTAGTAAAAGCAGGTTGTCCTTAAATTACCTTTGCTATCCGGATTCCAGTCACCCAAAGGTTCATGGTCCAAGCGTCGTCGCAGCACAAATACTTGATGTACTGAGACTCTTTCTGGATCTGAGGATGCTGCAGGGACAGATGCTGTGGTTAATAAATGAGTCAACTTTGTGCAAAAATCTGCTGGCTAACAGAAGAGATTTTTAAGCTTTTTCTCTTGTACATTTATGAAACAAATGGTCTGAAGCTTACATTTTCCTGACTTAAAGACACATTTCATTCTTTATCTTTCTTTTTAAAAGAAAAGATAAAAAAACGCAAGTTCTGCAAGTATAAAAATGTTTTGTTTTACTTTAAGCAACAACTGATAATTAGCTGTATTTTTGGATTTTTTGTCACTACTTTGAGTTGAATTGGTTAATTTTTTTTCAGTTCTTCAAATCGAAGCATTATTTGTGAAGCAGCTGTGCAGCTCAGCAGAAACCACCTTGCTTTGCTCGGTTCTGCTTTAGTCTTTTATAAGATCTTAATGCTAGTGTCTTCCACAGAAGAAAGCAGAAGTGTGTATTTAAAGAGTGGAGGGTTTACTTACTTTTAGAACGAAGCAGAAGTCTGTCGGCGCTTTGTATTTGGTCCTAAAGTCTTTACCGTAGTAGACGTTAACATTGTCAAACTGGACGAAGCAGACGAGGTCACGTGACGACTGAGAAGAAATGAAGAGTTAAAACTGGATTGGTACCAGTTTGATGATGAGATGCAGTTCAGCAAGTAACCACCAGGGGGTGGTTCTTCCTCACAAAAAGGCAGATCCAAATACATAGGGCTGCAAGAACAAAGCAACTGATATTGTTGGCTAAAATGTCTCGTACTTTAACTGCTGCTAAATCCAATTGGTTTAGTTGAACTTATTGATGAAGAAAACAACATGTCTGATCCAAAAGACGAGATGCTTGTTGCTCTTATACAGTAGTGGGGCAAAAACATGAAATATGGGGGAACAGAAGACTTCAGAAGCTGGAAGGTCATTACAAATGAAAGGATCAACAACACATATATAAGCAGTTTTATTTCTTTAATGCATGTTGAGAAATTTCTTAAAAATTGGGGGGCAGGTGGAAGGCAAAGCTTTTTGCTGGGGGGGCAGCCCAAGTGTTTGGATACCTAGAAAAAATAGATTGTTTTCCTGGAAATCCATGTAAACATCTATTGAATCAATATTACATCTTAAATTATTTTTTGAGACAATTCTGTTTATCCAACTGGCCCATTTACGAAAAGTCAGAATTCTTTTATATCTGGTTTACAAGGTGAAACCTCAGCATCTGTATTTCAGGTGACCGTCATCCAGACCTTCACCTGCTTTAAATGATTCCCTCCCCTCATTACTGACCTTGGTTTTCCCTTTGGGGACGTAATAAATTCCGGAAGCTCTGAGCTGGAAGAGCCGCTGCTTCCAGGACTTCTTTCCGTCTTCTCGGAGGTGCAGGACGCATTCCAGATCCGGCACAATGATTGAAGTCCCACAGAAGTTTTCCTGTACAAATGAAAAGGAGATGCGGGAGCATCGCTGAGAAGATCTCACAGAAGGAACTGCTGTTGCAAGATTTTTTTTACCTTTATTAATATTTCCTTGTCTTTGTCTTTGATTTCTTTAAGAGCTTTCTTATCCTTTTTCCAAAGATAGTAGTTCTGCAGAAAAAAAGCAAACACAGTTTAAGACAAATTAAAGTCTAGACTCAGTTAATTCCTTTCTTACTTTAAAATTGTTTTAGAAAAAAAAAACATGATTTGTTGGCAGAAGTTTGCATTAAAACCCCTCCAGTGATGAGAAGAAAACCTCCTCTTCAGGGAATAGTCTGAACTTTTGCTTTCATACCAGGAAAAACTCAGTGAGAAGCTAACTTTAGAAGCTTTACTCAAAAGTTCAAAATGATGATTACCCAAAAAAAAAAAAAAACATCACAGCTTCTCATCTATTTGCCAACAGACTGAATCCATTAAAGGAGGATTGTTAGGGCTTCAGAACAGCAAACAGGTCCAATTTTCTTTTACAAACTGCAGCGTGAATGTCAGGATTCAGCCTTCATCCCAGGATGACACAATGTGGACGCAGAGCTGCTTCACTGGACGCCGAGGACATCCAGCTCTGATCCTTTCCTGTGTTAAAGCCCTGAGGCTGCATAGTGTTGGTGGCAGAACAAACCTGTGGGTTTTTGAAAACTTCGTACTTTTCTCCTCTCTCCTGAAAGAGCACTTTGTTCTCGCTGTCTCTGGTCCACGCCGAGAGTGGCTCCACCAGGTTTTCGTGGTCTTCAAAGGTCCTATCTGGCAAGACAAGAAGTTTCTCAAGATCAATCCCGGACATTAAAAAAATCTATATTATGAAGGAATAAACCTAATTTACCAACAGATTAAACACAAATCTGAAATAACCCTTTAAGGGGAAGCAGGAAGAGGAACAGAGAAAAAAATATTCAAGAGGAAACAAAACCAGAGACAGAAGAAATGACAAATTAATACAAACGTGTATTCATGGCAAACATTTTTAGTTCTTAATCCACATACTATGTTAACATAATCCTAAAACCAGAGATTGACAGTAAACTGCATTTACTCAAATAACATTCACTGTTTTTTAAACCAATATTTAAAAACTATTTGTCTTGTATTATTCATTTCACAAATGTTTTTAATCCGTCCTGGCCCAACGGCCAAGACCTCAGATCGATGTCATGACATTGACACTAAAACTTGATGCCCCCTCTGCCGCACGAATCGCAATCGGTATGAATGCACCTTTAGTCACATCCTCTCGTACAGGTCAGTACAGTGCTGCGGGCATTTCCGGTTCCGTGGAGGGGCGGCTGCATCGTAAGGGGAACGCAGGTGTGTCTTGCAATTGAGATTTGCACTCCTTGAACATTGCGTTTTGAATGTTTTTTTACATGTTCTTGTAGCATTTTCACATGATAGAAGACATAAAGAAAATTAGGATTAAAATTGCATGTCAGAGCTTGTAGTTGTGACAAAATAACTACAATCTGCTGCTCCACTCCAGTCTGAAGATTCTGTTTCTGATTCTGTTAGATACAGACGCCTGTGCTGAAAACCACCAGCAGACACACTGAAAACACTGAGGTCAGATCCTCTGCAGTGACCCTCCTCACTCAGAAATACAGCAGATTGACGTCAAACAAGGCCACGCCCCTCTACATGAACAGTTGGTTGAAGGATCTTTCTAAAATCTTTATATTCCAGTAGTTGGTTTAAACCAAAATAAAATCTTGTTAAATATCAAATCTTTAGTGTCAGTAAAAAGAGTTTTCAGCTTGGAGGACTTTTTAAGTCCCTCTCAGTGATGAAAACCAGAAGCGGGCCTCTTTTCCAGCTGTTCCCTGACTGTTTCCATGACTCCACAGCGGCCACTCGACTGCAGCTTAGCTATTGTCTCCAATTGCAGGTTTGCAGCAAAAGCTGATGTAACATTACACAAATTGCTGCCAGGGATCCAGACGACCGTTAGGCCATTATAATCACTGAACGCATGGCGTGACTCTGCTGGCGGAGTGATCTGCTGGGAGTTGAAATCCCTTTGAAGAGCGTTAACCACATGGCAAACTGCTGGCCAATGCATGGTGAGCACATGGGCGAACTTCACAGAGAGACTGCTTCATTTGAAGATGTGATGCTGGTGAGCTCAGCGGGTGTTTATTGGGCGCCACTCGCTTCTGATAAACACTGCAGGTCAGTTACGCTGCTAGCAGCCAGAGAGCATGTAAATCCACCCTTTAAAGGCATTAAAGCAGGAACGTACTTTAAGCTTTTGGACTTTGAAGTGTTCATGCTGACAGGAATGACACCAAACCAACTTTCCCATGAGTCACAGGGTATACGTATTCTCATTTGAATCTGGGTTTCAAGGTGTTAACCTACAAGGGTAAAGTGTTTTATTTATGCATGATTTCACTCTTGCATCAAACTGGGTTTCAGCATCAAGAGAAAAAAATGAGAACAGGCCAGATGTTATTCTGAAAATTACTATAAGATATTCTTTAAGTGATAAACAATTTTTATGTTTGTAAACACAATTTTCTGCAATCTGACCTCAAATAAATTTAATGTTTTAACCATTTCTGGCTTTGTTTGTGCCAGAATTAGTCAGTTTACAGACATTTGCCTCATTGAAAAAACACGTGATTGTGTTAAAACATTGTTTATGAGCTTTTATGAACAATAATCTCAAGTTTTCTTTGGAAAGGTCGAATTTAAAGCAGAAACAAAGAGACCTGATACATTTTCATCTACAGATGAGTCATTATTTTGTATTTTTAGTTCAACCACACGTTCTATTAAAGGGTTTGGGTAAGAGAGCGGGGTGGGGGACTTCATCACACCGTTCGGACGACTTTTAGCTTTCAGCTTTGAACAACAGGTTCTGACTTTTCTTGTGGGAACAGGACTTTTGCAGACTTTGAGAACAGAAAACAATTTCAAAAACAGCAGTTTAAGGATTGAAAAAAAGACTAGAAGGGTTTTAGTTTTGAAGTTTAATATACTCTATTTTCAAAACAATAAGAAAGAAAAAGACACCAGTGTACCTTATAATCTGGAGCACCTTATATATGGATTATGAATATTTAACATGTTATTTAAACACCTTTCCACAGCAGCACCATTGATTGACAGTGGAGCGTGCTGGGTGTGAGCTCCCCTGAGCCCTCTCCTTCCTCTTCTCCACATTTAGGTGGAAATTGTTGTCCTTGCACCACAAAGCCAGCCTGCTCACCTAACTCCTGTAGGGCGTCTCATCATCGTTGTTGATGAGACCCACCACTGTTGTGTCGTCTGCGAACTTGATGAAGAGGTTGGATGTTGGAGTGCAGTCTTGAGTCAGCAGAGTGAAGACAAGGGGGCTCAGCACACATGCCTGGGGGACCCCGGTGTTCATCGTGATGGTGCTGGAGGTGTTGATGCTGACTTGAACTGCTTGTGGTTTCCCTGTCAGAAAGTCTAGTAGCCATTTGCACAGGGAGATGTTGAGACCTAGTTGGTCCAGTTTGTGGATGAGCTGTTGGGAGATGGTGGTTGAATGCTGAGCTGCAATCGACGAACAGCATTCTGACATGTGAGTCTTTGGTTTCCAGGTAGGTGTGGGCAGAATGGAGGCCTGGCGAGATGCCATCATCAGTTGAGCGGTGAAGGCAGACTTGATGTGCTGCATGACTAGCCGCTCAAAGCACTTCAAGAGAAGTGAAGTGCTTTCATTGCGATTGGGCGTTAGTCATTGTAGCAGGAGGGAGATGACTTCTTTGGGATCGGGATGATGGTGTTGGCTTGGAAGCATGAGGGGACAACAGCCTGGCTCAGTTAGAGGTTGAAGATGTCGGTGAGGACATCTGTGAGCCCGTCAGCACAGTCTCTCAGGACACTGCCAGGAACATTGTCAGGTCCTGGAGCTTTCTGTGCCTTTATCCCCATTAGTTAGCGCCTCAAACTCTCATAGGATAACTTCAGCACCAGGTTGTTACACCAAGCCTCTTCCAAGAGAGGACGTGCGCTAGTATAGGGTAGACAGACCTGTGTGAACACTATATGCAAAAAGTGCTTGAAAACCCACATTCAGTGCTTTCTAGAACAAATGCCCGGTGTGTGTGTAGCTTTAATGACAAGGTTGGGTTAGCATAGTCACAGTGACTTTTGTTTTAGTGGTGTCAGTCGGTCTTTTTACGTGTTGCAAACAAATGTTGGGTGCAGTTGTGAATACACTGACAAGACTTCTAATGTGTAGCATGTTGCAAACAAGTAGTAGAATTACTGTGAAAGCAGTCACATAGGTCTTACTGACTGACGGGCTTATCCCAGACTCTTGTCTTGCTTAATGCGCCTCATGCTGCATACACACCGGGCATGTGTGGTGCGTTCAAGAATGCGCTGAACGTCGGTTGTTGAACGCACTTTAAGCACATGGTGTTCACACAGGCTTGTAGATACCCGATAACAGTGCATGTACTGTATAGGAAGAGGTATTTTTTAAAAACTTGGCATCATAGAATTCCAACCAGAAATCAAACCGCAGTTATTAATTTATCTTTCATGATCAATTTTTAAACAATTAACACTTCCATGAATTAAAAACCAAATCCCAAGTGTGAGCCCTTGATTGGTCAAAGTTCAACTGGTTTCACTTTTAGGGTGCGTTCAAAAGCCACACATTTGTAGACAGAGCCCAGAAACAGACTGAAAAGCTTGCAAAATGACTTGTGGATGTGAGAGGTTGATGCAGAAGCCCCAAACGCATATATAGACTTTTCATTGGAAGCGGTTGCTTGAAAATGCATTTCTGACTCCGGTGTGAACCTATCTTACAATAAAAGTCTGTTAAACTATCATATGACATAGCTATGAAAATATAACATTTATGGATACTGCTCCATTTAATCCAGTGCGCCCCATAGTCCGCAAAATATGGTTCAATCTGTGGTTAATTTCCCAAGCTAGAAAACATTTTACCATCAGTTTAACTTGGTTGTTATTCATCCAGGTGGAGAAACAATCCATCTGACATAAATAAAATCATAGATTACTTTAATTTTTCATCTGTTTTCTAAATATTTATAGGTGCTTGATATAAACAATCCTTCTTCTTTGTAATCTCTGCCTTTGTGACTGACTTATTTTTATTTTTGGAGGTCAAGCAGCTCCAAATCCATACCATTACAAGAAACTTTTAATTTGAATCATAAGAAACTCGTTTAGTTCAAAAACAAAAAATTGGTCTCTTTAGGTTCAAATAGTTTAATGCTTTTCCACGGAAAAAAAGTGTAAGGAACATTCAAAATGATAAGTATTAGCAACACAAAGTCTTTCAGCCGCTTAAAGGTGCACTCACACCGAACGTCTGTGTCAACCAGTCAGAGACTCAACTTTGGCCACGTGAAGGTTTCAGTTAGACCGGTAGAATACATATCTAATAAGTTGGATCAGATCTCCTGAACTTCCAATCGTTTTCCTAACCTGATGTATTCCTTTCGGGATAGCGGGGTTTCCTAAACCCTTCCCGCTACTGTTGGGCGGCGGGTCTGTCGCAGAGCCCAAGGAAGCAGAGCGGTCTACGCCGGCTATTGAGAGATGAGCTGGCGGCCAGACAGACAGACAGATCCCTGCGGGATGGAGAGACAGCCTACTTGGGCCTCTCGAACTTTTTCCATCGAGACAGTCAAATAAAAAATGTCCCCCAATTTTACTATTATTTTCACATAATTCTTGTTTAAAAACTATGAAAAATTCACAAATGAACAAATCCTTTCGTGACAATCTGAGTGAGCTTTTCACTTAGCATTTTGTGAGTAGCTGTCTTTACAAATTAACAAACCCTTCAGCTGCTCTTGTGGAAACTGTGGTTAGTCCCCATGTGTGGTCCTATGTGTTATCGAAAGAACCGCGGGTTTGAATCCCGCACCAGGCTTTCGTAGAATGTTTTTGAAGTACACTTCAAAAAAAAAGAAACTGATTTCTAAACATCATCCGTATCTTCCATGCATTGTAAACCAAATTCAGACAAAGCTTCATGTAGCGATCAAAAACATTAGCTGGTAACTCCTCCCACATGCGAACGAGGCAGCGAGCTCAGGGAGCACATTTTTGGCCATGCGAATTGCGTTCAGTGTGAATGCACCTTCAGACGCGTGAAAAGTTTGAACTTCTCCATTATGTTAACCTTTTTCAGGATGTTGCATCATTAAATGAGGCTGTTTTTATAGTCAGGATGACAAGAAACAGCTCAGCTAATTCATGAGAAAAGTTAAACAATATGTTGCTCTAATCAAATCTGTCATAGGATTCACTAATAATGGACATTCTTTGTTACTGAGCTCACAAAAATAAGTAAAATCCAAGCTGGCCCATGTCATTGCTGCATAGACAGTTAAATAAAAGTCTGATTTGAATTTTATTGCTACAGGAGGTTAATGGACTTTCCAGCAGGGCTTTTAAAACTGTTCAAAATCAATTTGGAAAAATATAGGTAATTTCTGTAAAGAAATGATGAAGTTGTGGGAGAGCAGATGGTCTGGAGTGCTGAGAGGATCTGATGGAGGTCTTGCAGCTGAAGTAAATACAGCTTAAACAGCTCAGACAGTGGATTGAGATCACATGGCTTCTATTTCCATTTGACGGCATGACGGACAGTCTGCTGCAGCAAATTAAACCCACCTGCCCGCTCCGTTTGACTGGGGGGAGACAGGAGAAAGCTTGGAGAGACGGAGATGGATGAGATGAAGATCGGTGCTTCATTTAGTTTTGTTGCCGAAGCTGCCAGTGAAAACACGGTCCATCATCTAAACCATGAGAAAAACATCTCCCATCCAGCACAAAGTCTGTGTTTGGTTGATAATTCATCTAAAAACAAACTCGAGTCGAAAGTTGTCTCAGCTGTGATGGACTCGGTTTTTGTTTTCTGTCTGAATTACTCTATTCTGAAGAAATAGAATAGCAGCATGGATGCAGCAGGTTTTAAGTCCTTGGACGCGATGGACTCAACCTTCCACAGATCCAAAGCTGGATCCCTGGGCAACTCCCAAATGTTAAACTGTGAGTGTGATCAGGGCGACCTTAAAGAACAGAGGTCAGAGGATCACCCATGTTTACTTAGAGGCAAAAAACACAAATACGAGTCTGAAAAAAATCTAAATCCCAGTTTTGTTCATAATATTCAGCGGATTATTGATGTCTTCAATAACAAACAACCACTGGAAATGTCCGGGCGCTGCTGCAGTAAAAAAGCAGCCATGTTTACACGTAAATGTTTGCTCTGATCTGTCTTATAGATCAAAATAAACCCAAAGAAATACAAATTAACTTACAGTTTAAAAATATATTGTTATTACAAAGTGTTTTTGTTTGGATGTCAGGGTCACTCAGGTATAGATTTATCATTATAATCCTATTTTTATCCTTCCTATTATACTAAATAATAAGATATAAAGATATAAGATATTTTTCTGACAAATATAAAAGTTAAAATACTTTTTAGAAGTCAACCGTTTAGTCAGATGTTGTTCTTATTAACCAGCAGTATGGAAGTCAGTTTTTTTCTTTCAGACTAAACAGAAACTGATGAGGTGAGATAATCATCTTTCCTACACTGCTGACGTTTCCATCTCCTCGTGAGCGAGAAGACTCACCGAGCTGAAGCTCGTGGTTGGTCTCACACAGACTCCAGTCCACGTTGCAGTCGCAGTGAGTCTTCTCAAACATGTTGTCCAGAACTTCCCGGACGGTTTGCCTCTCGTCAACCATCAGAGTCTTGGAGCTGCCGTCGTTCATTAGCACCTTTACCACTAACTGTGGACGAAACACAACTTTATGTCATTTTTCATGTCTTTTAAAGAAAACCAAACAGAATTATTTGAAATTATAATGAAAAAATAAAACTTGCAGACTATCTTTATTAACAGCTCCAGCTAAGTTATTAACTTTGTTTTCTTTGCTAAATCACTGTTATGTGCAGGTAAAGCCAGTTATTAGCATGTTTTCTAGTATGACAACTTCAGTTCATGATATATTATTTCAGCTTCCAAATTGTGCCTTGAAAGAGTTGATGCATCAGCACTTTTGTCTCAATTTTTTCACTTCTTCTTCGTTATGTTTATGCACTCTTTCAGCCAGAAGTAAGGCAGATCCAGTCCCTCTCACATGAAAACAAACCCAGATTTTGATTTGGAGAAACAGCTCATTTCTTGGTTTTTCTCATAAAAATACAGATTAAATCAATGTTATCTGTGCATAATTTGGACCCTTGGATCACCCACTCCTGACCTTGGCTTAGAAATAATCCAGTTTTGATGTGTTGTTGAATGAAATCTCCTCTCTTATTACTTCCATGTGCAATAGCACATATTGAAAACATACACAGGAAAGCTGAGGACACATCTGAAGCACAAAGACCGACTGCAAACTAAGAAGCATGGCGGCTCTCAGGTCATTCAGAAGTGTTCTGCGTTCCCTCATCCTCCATTTCCCCCAGCATTAACATTGAGCGAATATTATTACCCCATCAATAAGAAAGGTCCATCAAGAACCTATAGAGAGCTAAAATTGGCTAAAGTTGGTCATCATTTATATAGAACGAGCTTATTTTGTGCAAAATTTGAGTTCCTGACTGGCAGCTTTGCATGAAAAACCACAGTCTGCTGCTTTAAAGTGGCTTCGGCAAGTCACTTTGAAGAAGAGAAACTGTCCACATGTCTTCCATGGAAGAGTGCTCGCTGTCCTGCAGGCTGGATGAAAATAACCATCCATTAATATGATTGATCACCTCCAGAGGAGAAAAAGAGGAAGACAGATCCACACTGTGTTTAGACATAAAGGCTGTGAAACTGAGACTCCCAGTGTCTTTACTCCTGCCAGAGAGGATCAAAAGAAAATTGATGGTGTTTGCTGGTTTTTACCTTTTTTACTTTGGCTTCTTTTAGCTTTTCCAGAGCAAGTTTGATCTTTTCTGCCTTTAACTGTGCCTCCAAGTCCTCCTAAACAGAAAAAAACAAGAACACAGAAAAACATGGGAGGTTTTTGGCTGTTCTTGTAAAACAAAATCACCCAAAACATCCTTTTAAAACTAGATTAGACTGATTTAAGGATGAAGAAGTTGTTTTATATGCGTCTTAAATTCTGTTCATAGATGTTTGATGAATAAAGTTTTAGTCAAACTTTGACTCCAAATCAAATCTAAACATTTCTCTTATTTGCTTTTTATAACTTTTTTTGACGACAGAAAAACAAGATAATAATAAAACTTTTTTTTTCTGTGGGACAGGATATCACAGACAAATTCCGTGAATCCATTTCATTTAACATTTTACGATTTAATTTGATGCAATATTGATTCCTAATGTGTCAATTTTCAAATCAATCAAATAGTTTTCTCAAAACCTACTGAAGAAAATTGAAACTGTTGTTGATTAAATTAGAAATTATTACATTAAGATCAACAGGAAAAAAATACACAAATTGCTCCAGCAGATTGACAATAAACAGGTAAAAACAGCAACAAAATTTTACGCTTTCATTTGATTTGTGGCAAATAAGTAAATGTTTTTTTTACATGAATTTTGAGTTAAACAAAAGGTAATTACTGCCAACAAATGAAAAGAAACGCTTGATCTTTTCAGATAGTTTAGTTCATTTCAGCATTTCGTTCACTCTCAAATCCCCAAAAAAGCCATAAATTTTATGTTTTTCATCCAGTAGAACTGTAATGACATGGTCATTTTGAAGATGGTTTGGTTTTAATAGACCAGCTTACAGATAAGACTGAGGACTTCAA
The DNA here is from genome assembly GCA_014656515.1 of Oryzias celebensis. Classification (NCBI taxonomy): domain Eukaryota; kingdom Metazoa; phylum Chordata; class Actinopteri; order Beloniformes; family Adrianichthyidae; genus Oryzias; species Oryzias celebensis. The sequence continues at coordinate 27,879,068 of BNCR01000012.1, read as the reverse complement.
AGGTCGGGGCCTCATTTAATGGCAAACTTGGTGACCGCTAAGCCAAAACGTAGCCATTATGAAACATACTTGTGGTTGATAAGTTACGGAATTAAGAGCTCTTACCTTTGCAACAGAGGTGATGCAAATACCTCTGATCCTGACCAACAAAATGATGAGAAATGGAAATATGGATGCAAAACATTCAACAGGTCTATGAGTGAATTTATTCTGAGAAGCTGTGATTTTTATTAGATGACAGTTGTATGCTTAAATATGAAGCCCACATGGTTCATTTACATTAATATATCACAGATCTATACTACTAGTAGAAGGTTAAAATATGACATAAAGACTATATTTGATTTATATTATCATTAAAGGCATACAATATTCTTGTATTTTTTGCCAGATCATAATGCTACTTCTCTGCATTGATTGAAAACAGATCCCCTCGCAGATTTAAGACGCAGTAGTATGCAAATCTACACACTACTGGAATTTATCCAGACTACTACAAATGTATGCAAATACTTTAAAGTCATCACCAGAAAATATCATTTTTGTTCACTGATGATGTCACTGAACAGTCTGTTCTTAGTAGTAATAAGTATTAATCACCGTTTTGATACAAATGTTGGCAAAGAGGTTCAACTAAACGGACACTGCAATCGTTCTCCCTCCCTTCATCGAGAAGTTGTTGTATCTTTTAAAAGCATTGACCCTAAAATGAGCCCTTGGTTTCTTGCACTGATGCCCTCCATGCATTTAATAGGCCATTGCCTTTGACATCCTCAGAATTCAACGTCATATTTGTGAACTGGTCCATAGTCTGAATTCCCACTGCAGTAAATCACACCAGAGTTCACTTTACAGCAAACTGAGACATTAACTCTCAGACAGAACAATCTCTGATATGAATCGTTAGGTTTAGGAGTTATTTAATTAAAGAAAAGGCTGTTGCTGATATAGTTCTTTTCTGTGAAACTCTTAGCAGTCTTTTTGCTGTATGTAGTGTTTCAGCTCACATTATTTACAACTTGGATCATCTAATGAAATATTTAAGCCAGAAATGACTGTAAGTAACAAAAACAAGTCTAAAAGATGTAGAGTTGAGATCTGGTTTAATGACAGGACTCCTCACCATAGTCATTATCGTACATGAGGATTCTTCAAGGGCAGGTTGTGAATCTGGTTTTTAATTCTTTTTAAACTTAATGACATGTAAATATACATCTGCACAAGATATATTTGTGAATTATAATTAGGTCATTTGTTTTCTGGATGGAGAGTAGAGAAAGCCTGTGCTCTATTAGGAGCGAAAGTGGATCAGAAACCTTCAAACTCTCCTTATTCAGTTTCAGACTGAGTGGAAATCCAGCCTTCTGCCTTCAGGCGCCTGTGGACCCAACAATGACGCATACCCACAGCTGCTGTTCTCACCTCACAGGGAGGAAGTCAAACTCTGTTAAAGCCATATTCAATTTTCACATTTTCAGTCAGTGCACTCTGAAATTCTCCCTTCTTTAAATCCAGTCCAGTTTGTGCCTGTGGAGGTGACCTTTTCACCTCCTGGAGGTGATGACCTCTATTTGCTGACTCACCTTTGACGGTTTTGCTGACTGAGGCGGAGGCAGAGGGGAGGTGGTGGAGGAGGAGGAGGGCGTGCAGATGCTTGGAGGGGGTGCAGGCGAGGTGTGGGCGGCAGCAGCCTGAGCACCCAGGCCTTTGGGTGGAGGTGGCAGGTCGGGCGGGGGCGGGGCTGGCGCCTCCAGGCCCTGTATCTCCGCTGCAAGCTTTTCTTCTGTTGCGTTCAGGTCAGCCATCAAATCAGACATGAGGTCATCCAGATCTTTGTCTTCCAGCTCATTGAGGGACGCTGAGGACGGAAAAAAAGATCTTTATATAACTTCAGTTTAGTTTTTTATGGTTTTACTGTAAATCAATACATATTATTGTACAATCATCATTTCCTATTTTTATTTAAAGTCATGATTGAACTAGTTTAGACCCAACAAAGCTATAATTCATGGAGAAATAAGGTGCGTGATGTTCTTTATCATAAAGTAATCTGACTCACAAAGAAAACTTTCTAACCAAATCTTTGTTGTGAGTTTGACTGACAGCAATTAAAAAGTACAAGTTCAAGTTTGTCCTTGAGTCGCAGAGTTTTGTTTTTGCTTAATTTTGAACATTTAAAACAATTTTAAAAACAAATTGTCTAACTTTCTTGTTTCTGAGACCAAAAGAGGTTAAGTGCAAATCACATCAACAAATCAATCGACACAAAAACATTTCACAAAATGCAAAACAAAAAAAACAAAAAAAATTACATTTTAGGGAAAAAAAAGACATTTTTTTCAGAAACCAAAACACAATTCCAGATAAATGAAAGAAAAGAAAACCAAAAACTTTCAGAAAACAAAAGTGCTTTCCAGAAATCAAAATGAAATGTTAAAAATTGAAGCTGGAAAAAGTAGGTACTATGGGGCATGGCTGATCGGATGATGATGTTTGAGTTTTGATGTTTGAGTATCTTCAATGTGTAAATATTATTAACAGTTGATTGATAGCTCAGTGGTCTTGAGGTAGAGCGTCTGCCTTGTGACTGGAAAAGTCATGAGTTCAAATCCAGGCTGAGTCATAGCAAAGACTCCAAAAATGGGACCCAATTCCCGCCTGCTTGACACTCATCATGGAGGGGCTGGATTTGAGGGTTAAACCAAATGATTCTTTAGTGCTGGGTCAAATACGGAAAATAAATTTCAGACATCCGTTGTGACTTGAATCAGTAAAGAACTAATCCAGTATCCCTTCATGTCAAATAACTTGTGGAAAAGGTAAACAAATGTTATGACCCAATCAGTCATGTTCAATAGAGCCTTCCTATTTCTAGAAATTACTGTTGTTTTCTGAACTTTTATTTTTGATTTGATTTAATTTTGGGATCGTGTTTTGGTTTTTGTTAACATTTCTAAAATGTAATGTTTTTTTTTTTATTATTTGTTGTGTTTCTTTATTTGTAGTTGTGATCTTTTTAATGTTTTTGGTGAGGTTTGCAATTCAAGACTGCTGTACAAATTGGACCTAAAGGGGCAACACTTTTGTAAGAAAGTTACATTCTTTCAGCCTGCTTAAGAATGGGGTTGTTTCACTTTGTGAACCCCAGAAAAGGTTTGTGCGTCTCCAAATTAAAACTTCAAGTGAAAATTGTTGCTATTCTTTCAAATGTTAATTCTGCAACTGATGTATTTTATAGGGAAATGCAACACAAACCAGAAGTAAAGTCTCCTCAGAAATTAAAAAAAAAAAATGCATAAACGACACTGAGGCCTTGTGAGTTTCAGAACTGGTCGTAATTAGAGTAAATTGAAGATATTTTTAACCATTTGAAGCTTTGTCTTGTTTGTTAGTCTTGAAAGGATCATTTAAAACATGCATTTCCTGCTTTCTGCCTCTGTAAAAATGAGGACATTGCACAGTCCTGTGATTGTGCAAAAGCTCAACAAAGACAGTTGTTTCTCACCATTTAAGTCTGCAAAGCCGATGGAGAAGTCGACCTCCTTGGTGGATATGTGGGGGTCTGCAGCAGGTGCCGCTTCCTGCCCGAGACTCTGCAGAGTAAAGGGGGCTTTGTTAGAAAGAAAGATGAGTTTCTGTCTGAGTCCAGGTGACTCTCAATGAGGGAAACGATCAACAAAACATTCTGAGAGCCTGATACTTTTAATCCAAAACATGAAATGAGACGTGTTACCTTTATAGCTTTCAGAGCAAACATTCTCTGTTGTTCAATGTCAACTTTGTTGTTATTTTTTATGAACAAGTTGGAGTGTTCATATCCACCTTAAATAATAATTGGAACATTCTTATAACTGCTTTTCCAAACAAAATAAAGGAAAGCAAACTTTCTGAAGGTGCATTCACACCGAAAGCGATTCGCGTGGCCAGTTCGCTCCACCATAGAAGAATTCTCTGCTTGCTGTGTGGCCAGAAATGTGCTCGCCGCCTCGGCCGCATGTGGGAAGCAGTGAAACCAGCTGTGTTTAGCCTGATTGCTATATGAAGCTAGCAGCTAATGTTAGCTTTACTGCGACATGGAGCTGCGTCTGTTTATCTCATTTACAATGCATGGGAGACACAGATGATGTTTAGAGATCAGGTTTATTCATTTCGAAGAGCTCTACTAAAACATTCAGATCACGACTCCATGTTTGGGTTTATGAAAACATTTAAATGTCTCCCTTTAGCTCCAGTGTGGCGCATTAACCCAAGAGAGCAAAACTAAAAACAAGAATAAAATGAGGGGACTTTTTTTATTGTTGTCTCAATGAAATTAAGAAAACATTATAAAGTTCGGGAGGCCTGAGCAGACTGCTTTCCCATCCAGCAGCGGCCCTCTGTCTGACCGTGAGCTCCTCTCCATTACAGCTCCATAGGTCCTGCAACAGACTCTCTAGTGTTCCCGCCTTCACCCAACAGTAACCAGGACGGGCTCTGGAAACCCCGCCGCCCAGAAAGGGCTACAGCGGGTTAAGAAAATGAATGGAAGTTCAGGAGAACTATGGATCGATCCACCATATTGGATGCAAACTCCGCTGGCACTGAAAACGTCACGTGCCCGAAGTTGAGCCCCTGATTGATTGAGGAGACTCAACCACCTCCCCAGGCTCAGATTTTTTTTGGGGTCAATTTTGGCCAACCACTCTCCGCTCAATTCCAGTCGAAACCATTAGCTTTACATTGAAACCGCCCGCCGCCACCTCACGAATCGCGTACGTTGTGAGTGCACCTTAAACACCTTTATATCCAGAAGCAGCACAAACCAGCTCCAAAAAAGAAGAATCATCACTGTAAAAATGTAAAAAAAAAAACAAAAACAAAAAAAACGGAGGAATAAAGTGCAGACTCACCTGAGTGAGGAGGTCCATTTCCCCCAGCAGGTCGCTGAACATGGCATCAATATCCTCCATCTGGAGAACGTCACAACAAAAACTTGACATCAACAACAATATGTCTTTAACGCAAACTTCATTTTAAAATACAGCAAAACAATAAAGATTTAGAAAGAAAGAAACTTAGAAATGGATGCATCAGATGAGACTCAAATGTAAAAGGATCCGGTTGATATCTGCCTGCAATTAAACAGCCTAAATCTCTTGTGAAATTTAAAACAGTAAGGATAAATGAATGAATGAATGAATCCCCTTAGACCTAGTTATAACACAACTCCAGAACAAACTTCATATTTGCAGAACCATAAACATTTTTCTAAACATTGCAGAAGTATCTTTGTCCCTCCATCACTTTCTTTCTTATCAACCACAGTGCGTGAATGTGTGTGCGTGTGGTGGTGGGGGGGATCTTAAACAATCAAGTAAAAAAAATCTTAAAAATGCAAAATAAAAATAGTAAAGCTTCCTTTCAAAGGTTCAAAGGGTTCACAGACCAGATGTAGTGGGAAATCAGCTGCAGTAAAATAACTTCCAATGGCTGCTGCAGAAATCGTTGTGGTTTTGATAAACGACAAAATAAAACAACAATCTAATGTTTTGTGTGGTGAGACACAACAGCGTCACTTTGCTCTGCAGAAATGTTTTCCCTGAGGTGACACAATCCTGCAGAACATATCCAGCCCAGGCTGAGGGAGCACAGGTATGCACGCCTCCAGGTACTCCAGCTGTGTTACAGCTTGCCCTGCTGAGCTGATATGAAAATTTCATTTGATGTTTATTTCAGATGAAAGCAAAGAACTCTTCCTATCTAAAGTCATTTGGAGGGAAAACAGCTTCTGAACAAACATTTACACCTGTTTAACGCCAGTTGGCAACACATTTTAGGTCAAACTAAAATACTCCGAGTTTCCTGTCATTAATCTGTAGTGTTAAGCTGTGGGTTTTGAGATGAAGTATTAACACCATACTTAAAATACTCTTTTAGTGTTTTTGAACATTACTTTTACTTTGTTTAGATTTTACGTGTTTCCAAAAGATGATCTGAACCTCTGATGAGTGAAAAACCTCACACTGTGTTCGGCTGAGCAGAAGGAGAGGAGGGTAGTTAGTGTCGCCAATTATCTGGTGAAAAACGGTTAAAGTCATAAGAGTGTCTGCTGTGCTGCTTTAAAAAAATGGCAACTTCTTGGGTTTGTTTGCTTAAGGAGGGGGGTTTTCAGCTTTGAATAGCAGTACTTACTGCTTGTTACCAAATGAGTTTTAAGTCAAGTCAGTGGATGCAGTTTGGGGTTTGTTGTCCACAGCAGAAAAAAAGGTGCCTCAACATTTTCTCTGTACAGATTCACAGTGGTCTATGACCTTAACATTTCCTACGGACCACCTGCGTGTCCCGTACAGGTTTGATCCCCGCAGACAGCCTATATCCACTCCTAAGGAGATTTGGGACTGAAGCATAATTTGACACATCAGGATACTGACAATAATGTTTTGCTAATAATGTTAGTAATTATCAATTTGGATAGAAAATATTTTAATAACTTGGTTAAAAAAAGTTTTCTAACTAAATGTTTGAGTCATGTGACATGTTGAATGTGGTTGCGATTCCTGCGTTTTGGGTGTCAAACACATCCGTCAGCAGTTTTCGTCACTTGGTACGCCCTTAAAAACCTCAGGCTCCACGTAGCTGCTTTAACTCATGGAGTATAGTACCTCCCTTAAATGATTTCGTAACACTATCTTCATATTTCCTCTGCTGCGTTTCATACAGCCTTGTGGGCCTGTATACTTTACTGCATCACAGATCAGAATCTGCAGGAACTCATTCAGAAACCAGCAGAGAGGGGCACCGGTGACCGGTTCAATTCCAGACACCATTCCAATAAAGGATTGATCCCAACACATGAGAATCTGATATTCTCATCCTGATCAAATTCAGTTTGTTAGTATTTTTGGCTCATTATTGTTGGAGGACCAGAGTCCCCGCCTCCTCTGCCGTTTAAAGGAGCCCCATTTTGCAGGAAGTGGTTAAATGTAACTTCCTGGCACATTAGGTGGTGAGCTGCCTCAGAAAAAGGTGTCAACAACCATTTGCAAATATATATTGGTGCTGCTTCAGTAGTATGTTTCTATTTCACCGCTTAGAAGGCAGAACCACTTGTGAATATTTCCGAATGTCAGCATCATTTCCAGCTTTCACTGGAGATTACCAAGAATCCCTGCAGCTGACACAGGAAGAGTTTCCCACTTTTTGGAGTTGATGTAAAAACCACGGAGCCGCTGTTCTTCAAGGCCAATCATTTTCATGATGGTGACGAAAATATCTGCAGACGAAGGCTAAACATGACCCAATCATCATGACACTTGCTCTTTCTAATTACAGTAGCCATGAGCAAAGGGGAAAATACACTTTTTCCACTAAGCTGCTTGAATGTGGGTCTTGTTTTCACGAGGAGAACCACAAAGAATTGTGTGAAGCATCATTCCATAATCAGAGATGATGACAACTTCCCTCTCTGTGTTTTAAGTTTATGTTTCAGTCGCTCTGTCCCGCAGCAGTTCTAGTTTTTACAATTCTTCTTACTTTGAGTTAAAATTTCCACCCTGCTGCAAATACAGAAACTCAGCAAAATTTGCACCCACCTAATCCCCAATGAACATGAACTTTTGGCACAGTGATCAACCCCTCCCTCAAAAATGATGACATCAAAGGGGGAGAAACCATTAAATAAAAAAAAAACGAATGGGGCCAAAATCTATTATGGAGCTCAAAAAACATATATTTAAAAATCCACCAACGAAACCAAAACACATCTGTCTGGGAAATCCAAATGAAGTTCAGAAATGATTATGGGATGGCCACAGGACCATGTTTTTGTTCATTTGATGGCCATTTGTTGATTCTTCACATTTCCCCACAATATGAGAAGAAAACACAACATCATCATTAGGAAGTTACTGTGGGAAAAAAAAATATTTAAAATACAAATTTTAGAATGAGAATGGCGTCAACGTGGCAAGCTTTCAAAAGTGGCATTCCCTAGCACATTTTTTTTACCAGAATATTGTGAAAATTTAATGAATCTTTGGCTCAAGCTGGATGAGAAAATATGACATATGATATGACTATATTAGGAATATGGGCGTGGTAAACAAAAAACCTCAGTTGCCAAGGAAATAAAATAAATAACTTTTGCCAATTCTTCTACAAGTTGCATAAACCTGTTCATCACCCCATGCAACCCAAAAAATAAAATGATTGCTATGGAGATAAAATCATCAAAAACATTTTTTTTTAAAATGAATTTATCACATGCAGCTCTGACCACAGCAGCAAAAGGGAAGAGTGAAGTGGCTGAAGTAGTTGTTCAGTCAGTGAGGGTGAGTCAATAGGGGTAAACTCCTCCAGAAGAATCGGAAGTGTCACAGTTAACTACATAGAATTGTTTCTCCAGTCATTTCAGGCAAAAAAGCTGTGCCTTCAGAGAGCAATTCTGTTAGTGCTTGTTATGCAAATGACAGGAAAGTCGATGCAAAGCAGACTTCTGCAAAAACTCTGCCAGTCTTACATGGATCAGATACTGGAGTTGCAGACACATGTTTACAGAAGTGGATGTGCTTTGTTGCACAACAGAAAGAAAGCGCCAAAAAGGGGGGAAAAAAAAAAAAAAACCCAAAGGCTAACCATCAGAAGAAAAGGCAGTTTTTCAACTAAACTTAAATTTGAAATCATGAGCGAGTGTTATTGTTGGGTCACTTAAAGAAGAGCATCTTTCCCACCCACATGTGAATCATTGACAGTGTGTCAGGTTACTGATTATTGCATAGTGAAAAACATAACCTCAACAAGTGTGATTTCGTCTTTGTTTTTCAAAATTGCTCTGAATTCTTATTATAGTCGATTTTGGAGGGATTTATTCTGAAAATGAACAAACACTTCCTGGTTTTAACGATGTTTTGTCACAAATGTTAAAAGGTTCCATCTTAATCTAGAGAAATGCATTCAAACACAAACAGTGAAACTTTTCTTCCCTTTCCAGTGGAATTATACAGATAGTTTGGAACATCAAAAACCGTTTTTTCATTTAACATTTGTGGTTAAAGCTCAAAATTTGGCAACTTATTGGTCTGCGTTTTTCTGATCTTCCAATAGTTGTGACTCCGACCAGAACAAACACAAAGCTTCATTCAGAAAGTGTTTACCGTTAACTCCAGGCAGAGACTGAATTACCTTTTTAAAGTGTCTCAGTCCTTTTCTCAGCAGTAAGTATCAAAGCAAAAGCGTCCTAAACATCAGATCCTCGTTGAGTTCTTCCTCTTTGATGAAGCTCGGTGACTCAAAGATTTGTCTTGACGTTGAGTGCATCTGTTCTTCTTGTCTTCGGCTTCCTTCTCGATGCGGAAGTTCAGGTCCAGGCGTGTCACTGCATTCCTGCTAAGAGCTGAATACTTTCACAACACTCTTGTCTGGGCAACAGCCCTCAACCCCCCTCACTGCAAACTCAACAGTGCTGCTTATCTGTTTGCTGCAAACTGCTGCTGGAGAAGAACCACAGAGGAGATCGGCAGATGATGAAGAAGTGAAACAAAGGTCTTAGTCAGCAGGAGGCGTGTGTGTGGCAGGTTAATGATTCTCCTGCCATGGTTGTGAAGCTCTACTGATTCATGTCCTTCACACGGATATGGCGTCATAAAGGTCTAGACCCAAACTTTGAATCAACAATGAATGGCTGATCATGAAAAAAAGGTGACAAACCCCCTTCCTGCTCTCTTCTGAACATGCTGAGCGTCAGCTCTGTTTTTTTGCGTTTCTGCTCAAGTCAGCCAGGGAGGCCAAATCCCAGACTTTTGTATCCGAATCCTAAAGTGGTGCAAAATTCTCCGTAATACTTGGTTCTGTTCAGCATTTTCCAGAAACATTTCTCTGTTTTTGTTGTTTCTCATCCTCACGTTCTTGTCCTAAAGCTTCAGCAAAAACCTTCAACTTTCACCTCGCTCATTTATTCCCTTTTCTGAGGGGGGCAGACAAACAGATGGAAGTCAAAGGCCGCCTCCTGAAGAGCATTTCTCAAAGAAATAGTCTGATTAACGGTATTGGTGCTCGACAGGTGAGGAGAGTTTTTGGCCACTTTGACAGTGAGGGAGGTCTCACAGTTTCTAGTGACGCTTGAACGATTCTGTCCAGATTGAGAGAATTTTAATAAGAATCTGAATCCGCTTTTATAAAAACAGAAGAAACCATAACACTAAACCAATACGTGGTTCAGCAACCAAACCAGAGGAAACATTAAAACCAGACTGTGTGTTTGAAAGGGACAAACCAAAGTGAAGATGGGTAAAGTCCAGCTGTAGCGCCCTCTGTGTGTTCCCTGCTGTACTGAACTCTGCCGCAGGAGTTTGCTTCATTAGGACTGATTTATATATGTAAACAGTTCAATTATTTTTATCCTAAAGTTTCCATGATGAGGAGGTCATCTAAAAAAAAGATAATAAAAATAATACAAAAAATACAGTTTTTTATTCAAACTGAAGTTCTGATCTTTCCTTCTGACTGTATACTTTTGTCAAAAACTATTGAACTGATCAATATCCATAAACTTCCTTGCTTTGTAATTTATGTATTTTAGTAAAATGGAAGCAGAAGCAAAACTCTAAATCCACTGCTGTTTCATGGAAGCATTAAAGAGTGATCGTCAGAAGGATTTTCTCATCCATGAATTTGTAAATGTATGCTTAAAAATGTGAATCCATGATTTTGTGTCATAATTACAAAAAAATCTGACCTACCGGACAAGATGTCCATTAGATAACTAATATATATCTATTGTATGCATAAATGTATGTAAATAATCTTTGGATATTTTAGAATACTTTTTTTAATGTTAGTTCGATGTAAAATGAATGAAAGAATTTACATCAATTTTCATAAACCACTGAATCCCTTTCAGGGTACACAGTTGCTGGAGCCTATCCTTGCTTTTGTTGGGTGAGGTATACCCTGAACTGTTGCAGGGGCAACAGATTGGCAACCCCTAGGGGCAATTTAGAGATACTAATAAAGCATGGTTTTGGACTGTGGGAAGAAATTGGAGAAAACCCAACATGCACAAGGAGAACACGCAAACTTTTTTGTATATTTGTTCACAGATGACTAATAATCATAGAATGTAACATTCTAAGAACTAGCAAACATCTGTGCTGAAATCTACCTGGGGTTAGAAGGTCACAGAAACAGGCATCAAAGCACAATCTTCAAACTTCTTGAGTGAACAGCACATTCATTTAGAAGAATCAGAACAGCAACCTTTTAATTTTTCAACAGTCTTACAATTGAATACCCAACTTGGGACGATTAATCACAAAAATCCCCTAAAATAGGAAAGCAAATAGTAACAGAAACAGACTGTAGCAACCTCTGATAAATATATACTGTACTTAAACAAGTTTGCTTGTTCCTATTTGTAGACACCATCCCATTGCATTAATGAAAATTTGAAAAACTGTATCTGAAGCACACAAAATCACCATTGATGCACCTTATAAATTAATTGTTTGTTATTTATTTACCCAATTTAAGTAACTCTAACCTTTCTTGAGAAAAATGGTGGCTTGTTTACAATGCGCGAGGCATGATGGAACCGTGACCCGATTAGCTTTGGGAAAGTCGTCTGAATGGTGATGTGCAATAGACCTCCATAAATCAATTTCTCTTGGATGATGGAGATCTACAGCTGTAATATTTGAAATAGTCACAATTTAGGGATCTAATAGGTGTGTCAGTGCAGTGGGGAGGGAGAACTGTCAAAAATGTACAGCTTTCGTTGATCCTGTTTCGTCCACGGAAAAAGGGAAGATATTTGGTCATTTTTAAGTTTTCTTTATTACTGCAGGTCAATTCTGTTTTCCCTAATTTATTTCTTTAACAGTAAAAATGACATTTTAGTGCCTGGATTTTACTGCTTCTCCTGTGTTGTAACACGACAAATTGTGTGATCCTGGTTTTTTTTTTCAAACTGGAGGTTTATGATGATAAAATTCTGTGATTAACAAAGCTGCAACTTCTGTGACAAATGCTGGTGAGACTCGATCCTGTTAGTTCTTTAACAAAATCAGCAAGACAAAAATTGTAAATAGCAAATGAAAAGATTTGCCTCTTTGAAAATGTCCAGAATGAGGTCTACCGTATTTAGAAATGATCTTGTTTTTCTTTGGTGGTCACTCTTTAAAACCTGGAGATCTACCATGTTCATATATGGGATAAAGTCATCTGTATAAAAAATATATTTTACTTTTTAATCTTCTTTCTCGATCCGTTTTCTTAATAATATTGATCAAAGTCCCCCCCGCCCCACTTCCACTGTGTCTTAATGTGAACTCCAAAAGTAGTTGGTTCCAAATAATTTTACTCTGATTTATTTAAATCTGTTACAACAGCTTTAAAGTTACATTTTTGCACTGTAATCATACTGTCAAAAGTGCCTTTAAGCTTGTTTATTTTCAGTTTTCAAACCAAGCAAAATATTTTAGTTTAATTGCTAAATAAACCAACATTTGATCTTAGAGCCTGGAAAGATATTTCACAGAAAGGATCCGGCTTATTTGTCTCATTGGAATATTTTATCATTGATATTAAATATATGGAGATGTGACATGTTGTGTGACGAGGACTTTAGTTCCTTTTCCTGCTTCAGTCAGTCATCTATAACAGGCAGGAGCCTCAGATAACCTCATACTGGTTATGACTTTAAGTAAGCGCCCCAAATCCAGCTGTCTGGTTTCACATTCCTGATTCTACTGCAAGACTCCCAGCAAAAGCTTGACCTCTGAAGGCTTTGTCCTCAAAACAGAGGCCAGTCTGTGCCGACATGGATGAAGGATGATGAAGACGTCCAGCTGTCCCAACATCAGGGATGTGAACTTATGCTTTCTGAAGGTCACAGGGTCACAGGAAAATCAACAAGAAGCAGGAGTGATAGTGACAGCCAGTTAACATCTGGAAGGACCCGGAGAAGATTATTCTGTCCCGCATCAGTCCAGGACTGAAGGACTGGACTGTTTCACAATTCCTCTTTCTTACTGCGCCTTTGAGCAAAAAATGTCACCCTTGCCACAAACTCAAAAACTCACCAAAATGTCCTAGTACCCCGTAAAAAGGAATTTTGGGCATATAGTAAGACAGCCCCTGGAAAAAAAAGAGACATCTCAATGAGAGAACTGTCAAAAAATGAACAGGGCCAAACTCTCATAAGCGGCTCAAAAATATTTCCTAACACACTAACAAGAGTGTGTCAACAGTATCGGAGACATCCAAAGGAAGCTTTGAAATTATGGGATGGCCAAGGGACCAACGGCTTGGCAGCCATTTTGTGGCAAAGAAATGTGGTCATTTTCACATTTTCGGACAATATGGAAAAAAATAAACTTCTTTATGAAATTTAACCCACAAACCAGCAGGTGAATTCTACAACCATAACTGAAGTTTGATTGATCTTTGACGTCGGGAAGAGGGCACCGTCTTGAATTATCACTGTAAAGTAAACTCCTCCTATAGGGATTTGGATACATTGCCTCCCAACTCCTCCACCATCATTGGGAAGCTATTTGGGAAAAATGTTTTTGTCAATTTTCAACAGCGTAACCGTGATGAGCTCACAAAAGTGTTGCTTCCCTGTTGCTCACACACTTTTTACCAAAAAATTGTGAAAGTTTGATACATGAATGGTTGACTAAAGCTGAACAAAACAATAGAACGCATGATAAGAAAATACAGGAATATGGGCGTGGTTAACAAAAAGCCTCAGATGCCAAGGAAATCATTAAAAATGAAAAAGAAAAACCAACAGAACATCTGCCACTACAAAAAAACAAAACAAAAAAAAATTTGAATTTGTCAAGTGCAACTCTGAGCAAGGTGAAGGGGCAGATATGGAGAACTGCAGGGTGAAGTATGCTGCAGCTTTCATTTTGCTTTGGACTGAAACAGAACTTTTTATTTTTAGTTCTTTTTTGTTTAGACTTTTTGGTGCAACATTTTCTTCAAAGTAGAGCTGAGTTCCAGAGGCCGCGGAGAGGAAAGGGTTAATGTGTGGCCACGGGAAACCTGGTGTTAAATCGGTCTGAGGAATGCCACATTCTGGCTTTGTGGAGTTGCAGCCCTCAGAGTGTCAGACATGGAGAGAGCCAGCAGCCGTGCCTGCTCCTAATGTTCCTACTCTCTAGTCACAGTCGGGACTGTCTCAGCAGACCTGAAGGTGTGGAGGATGATCAAGAGGGCCTCTGTTTGTAGAGATGAACATTTAATCACCTGATTCGAAACTTCAAACGTCGTTCTTTTGCAGACCTAGAATAGAGGCGAGATGGTTTTAGTTGCATCTGCGCGGCCGCTGCTCCTCGTCTGGGTGCTGTTGCAGAACGCTGCTGCAGCAGAGATGTGCAGGGGCGCGCACTGCTACGGCGGGGACACCGGCGATCCAAGACCGTGCACAGGAGCGCACTGCCCGGGAGGGAGACCCGTCAGCCCCCCGCGACAGTTCGGCCCCACCACCAGGGACAAAGGCGTCCCGCAGGCGGACGGGGAGCTTGCGCGCCTGGACCACAGCTCCACGCGGACACCGTCGGAAAGTTCTGCTGCGCTCCGCGGGAGGCACGGAGACGGAGGCGCGCGGAGGAGGTGCGGCGGCGCGGACTGCGCCCCCTCCACGAAACCATCCATTAATGAGACACGACAGTGCCGAGGGTTCGAGTGCAGGTTGCCGCCGAGCCTACGAGCCAAAGCGCTGGGAAGGTTTTGTGTTGGAGACGGATGTCCTGCAGCGCCGGAGGAGGGCGTCCCCCCCGGCGCTGCAGGACAGCTGCCCCCAGTCCACGTGTCAGACAGAGCCGCGCAGTTTTTGGCTGATTTTCCAGAGTTTGGACATCCAGCTCCAGAACTCGGAGGAGGGTCCCTGGGGGTCCAGCTGACGTGTGACATCAAACCAGGTCTGCAACCTTCATCATTACTGGCCATCCTCTGCTCCACTTGGAGGCACACTTGGCAACCAAACCTGAACAAAAACGCACTTTGTTGACCCCACACATGCGCACGCACACTACACACGCACGCACAGACAGGCATGCAGAGCAACAGTGTATCTGAAGTGGATAATGTGTGAGTTGAGTGAACTGCAGACTGCTTTGATGTGACTCCAAAGGCAGGCGCTTTTGGAAGGGAAGGGTTCAGGATCAAGGCTAAATGAGTTTAAAGAGGGGGTTAGTCATTTAACAGGAATTCCAGATGTCTAAGGCTTTACTTGCAGCATCTAACTATTTGGAAAAATTCTGAAATCAATGAAAAAAATGACATTTTATTTATCATTTTCAGCTACTCTTTTTTTTTTATTCAGCCAAATTAGTGGTTTGCATTTGATCAAGCAGGTTATTCTGACATTGTTGTCAATGTCAAGTTGTCATTTTACCTTTCTCATTTTTTAAATCTAGTTTTGGTTTTATGCTCTGATGACGTTTTAGTTATTTTTTTAGGTAAAGGCCCATTCCACTCAAAAATGTATTTTTAACATAGTCTTGTGGCATTTTTCTGACGCTGGAGGACATATTTAAGAAAAATTATAGGCTTAAAACTGCATTTCACAGTGTTCTTTATTCAAATTGTTGTAAATCAGAAGCAGACAAAAACATGGCGTTGAAAAAAGAAACATGTGTGTAAAAGTGTAATCTCCCTGCTCCGCTCCATTCTGATCCATCCACTTGTAGACAAAAAGATCCCTTTACGTCTTTTTCCATCTGGATAAAAACTGTACTGCTGGATAGCTCCAATATTGCTCATCATTTCTTTTGCACCAGTATTGTTAAGTTAGTGATGTGAGGAGGTGTAAGATAGCATGAGAGTAAAAAAAAAAAAAAAAAAAAAAGAGGATGATGGGATATCAACGGAGGCTTACTTCTGTGCCAACCATCCCGTCCACTACTCAGAGGTGAATTTCTAATGAACTGAACTGAAATTGCCGCTCTGCAGAAACTATGTCCTAGAAAATGACTTTTTTTGATTTTTTGATTTTGGCTAAAAACAGCATCATCATAATCAAAAGACCACTGGGAAAGCTTTAAAATTGATCAAAATATTATTGGAGTGAGACTTTAAAGAAAAAAAAAAGATTTTTAGTTGTGTTTTAAATTGTTTGTGCTTTTGCCACAGTAAGATTAGCAGATTGAGTGTAAATCTGGTTAAAAAACTCCAGTTTGCAGTTCTGTTTTGTTGTAGTGGATGAAGTCCCACCAATCATCTCAATCATTCCTCACAGGAGAGAATGAAGTCCCTTCAGAGGATGCTCTGATCTTGCTCCTCCAGCTCTCCAAAGGTCAGGAGAAGCTGGTTGAAGCCCTAAGAGCCCAGCAGGTAGTCATTCGCGACCTGCAGCAGAAGCTTGTTGACCAACAAGAGGCGCTGCTTTCCCAGCAGCGTCAGATCCTGGAGCAGCAGCGGCGCATGTACGAGCAGATGGACGCGGTGAAGTCCCAGTATGGCCACCTCTCTGACACCTTCAAGCAGGTCTCCTTTCAGGGCCTGCAGGACGAGCTGCAGACCTATTTTGAGAGCCACCTGGCAGGACTGCAGAGCCAGGCTCGCAGCCACCTTCGCAAAGCCTACGTCATCCACAAGATGGACATGGACTCCAAGGTGATGGATACTGTTGGGGAGGCTCACCTTCCTCAGCCTCTGCTGGGTTGTACCTCCCCATGTGGATCAGAGGAGTTCTGTGACTTTCAGAGGAGCCCGCCTCAATGTGAGAAGTGCACTTTGTGCCCACCAGGGTTCTTTCTCATCTCACAATGTTCTCCAACAGCAGACAGAATGTGTCAGGTATGACAATTATTCAATAAAATAAAACTTTTTTGATTGAGCAATCTTCACAAAAGCCAGTTAGGTCGAGTAGAAACAGAGCTGTCAGGGCGGAGGCTGGTAATTCCTGCAAACCATAAAAATGCCGCTTTTTTAATTGCAGGACAGAGATGAATGCCTGGAACTGCCAAACATCTGTGGAGAGCGAGTGAAGTGCCTCAATACTCCTGGTGGGTTGGTGCATTTTCTCTTGTAAATGCAGACAAACTAATTTTTCTGTGTCGTGAACCATGTCGTTCCTTTATCTTCAGGGGGATTCAGGTGTCTTGGAGTTTCCGATAGGGAAGCATTGCTGGGTTTCTGTGGCCACGAGTACTTCTACAACCAGGAGCTTAAGGAGTGCCAGGCCTGCTCTGATTGTGACGGAGAGCCTATCGCTGCTCCCTGCACAGCCTACAGTGATTCAGTCTGTGGCCAGCTGTACGAGAGCCTTCTGTCCCAGTCCTGGTCAGGAAATGTGGCAAGTCCTTCTCCCAGGACATCAGGAACCCACATCTTCCCTGGCCTGGAGCTGAACATACGAGGGAAGGAGAGTAGTGCTCTTCTGTCCAACGAGGCGGGGAGGGTGACCTTCCTGCAACACGGTCTTGTGTGGTTGGATCACAATTTTGCAATAAAACACAGCTGCAGGAACTTTCTTCAGGTGGGGATGAGGATCAACGGGAGCCAGGCAGAAGAGGGTCAGGATCTCAGCGGCATTCGGATTGAACAGCCGGACGGGAAGTACTTTCAAGGAATAAGCGTCAGCATAGGGGTGGAGGTGGAGCCCAACCAGACCCTCACACTGCTGCTGAAGAGTCCAAACCAACACTGCAACCAGAGCAAGGACCTTCACATCTTTGATGTCAGCGCCCCATCTTTGAGTCTACTCTGGTTGTCTCACGACACCGGTGCTGTGGCCATGACAGCTCAGATGTCTCTGTTAGCACACTACCAGACCAGTTACCGCCCGACGTTCAGCCTGACCTCTGTGTCTGACCCCTACATGATCAGCCTGACTCATGACGGCAGAGCCGTTCGATTCACAGAAAGCGGAGTGGTGAAGTTTGTCCTCCAGCAGGCGCTCTACTCGATGGGTCACACCTGCGTTCGAGAGGGTTTCTCCCTTATCGCATACACCTCCCACAACGGAACGGGCCAAGAAGTGATGCGGGCTTTCAAGACAGGAGTGAACTACAGGGATACTTCCATCACGCTGTCCGGCGCCGTCAGCGTGGACAGCAGAGATACATTAAGCTTTGAGATCACATCTCCAACTCAGTGCAACATCCGTTACTTTGGAGACAGCACCGGCATCAGTGTGCTGAGTCTCATCTGGATTCCTTCAGCTGTGTCGTCAGCCCTGACAGCTACGGTGTCTAGAACTGGTCTTCCTTCAGGAGCCGTTAGGAATAAGCCGCTGCTCTTCCAGCAGATCAGCCCAGACACTCCCCAGGTCCACCTGGCCCACATGGGCCAGCCAGGGAGCCAGAAAAACTTCATATTCCAGGAGAAAGGGACAGCAAACATTGCCTTAAACCTCAAGCTGATCCATTCGTGTAATATAATCAAGCTGACGTTGCATCAGGCTGGGGGACGGCAGGCAGGACCCGTGGCTCAGCAGGTCTCTGGATCTAAGCCTGAAGGGAGCGAGTGGGCCAGTGTTGGACTCAGAGCTTCACTTCAGGTCCAGAACGGAACGGCTCTTTACTTTACTCTAGACTGCATTCGAGGACGGGTCAACCACATATCACATGAGGGCGGCACCAACGTGTCCATCCTTTGGGTTGCTTTGTGATCCAACACAACAGAAGTTTGGGATTCCATAAAACATTATTTTGTACATTTGAACCTATGATGCAAAACTTTAATATTCACTCATGGACAAACAACATATTCTGTGACAAAGTATTTCTAACGTATGCACATATCCTGTTCAGACCTCGATTTTAAATATGAAGGTGAACTCTAAGTACTGCTTTTACTTCAGGTACTTCAGCTGGTTGAGTAGTGACCAAGTGAATCTCTGAATGTGTTGATTTTTGACATTTGAAATGTGTATGAGTTTATTTAAGATGTTTTTTTTTTATTACTGCAGCTATTTAACATTTATTATATATAAAATCATTTTGTTTTGTGTGATCAGAATTCAAAAAGAGTAGTTTCACATTTTTGAGAAACACTTATCCCTTTTCCGGTGAAGGCTAATATAAGCTGCATGAGGAAATTGCAATATACTATAAAACTGTGGAAATACATGTTCTCATAATTGACAGAATTTGTAAATACCTGATTTAGGGTTGGGTACATAGAAATCATTTACAGTAAGCTTTACACTTCTGTAAATGCTCATTTGTTTAGTACTGACCCATATTCTGGGACAATTTAGCAAATTATTAGTTGAATTGGGTAGGACTGGTCAAAGACTAACACTTGGATTCCACGAGTTTTTAAAAAACAAAACATCCTTAAAAATGTTGTTTCTGCCAAATTGAATGTGACTCCTGGTCTTATATTCCCAGAACTAAATAATAAAAACTTGACATATTTCAATTCCTCCATCATAGCAAATAAAAGTATTTAGGAATTTGTTGCAATCTACGCCTTCACCACCAGATGTCTCTATCTTATATGTGATTGAGATTTAAGAGCCAAATCCTTTACAGCAGTGATCTTCAACCCTTGTTCTCAGACCAGTACTGGTTCGTAGGACAGTCGAGAAAAGAAAAAACAAACAAAAAAAACCCAAAAAAATCAAAAACCACAACCTACATTTTTTCCATAAATCTGAATCAAAAGAACATTTTATTTTGTAAAACTACTGGATTCTCCCCACATTATCGGACTGATTCTTGACACATGTCAAGTCGCTCGTCACATGTCAAAAATCCATCCGTTAAGTTCTTAAAGCGGCTGCTTTGACTGCTAAATTTAAACCGCCAACCCAGCAAAGTTAACAAAAAACAAACATATTTGGAAAGTTTCTTCTGGCAGAAAAGAGGAAACAGCACAAGAGTCTTTGACTTCGAAACAACAGATGTTTTTTTTTTCCCATCTTACCTTAAAAGTTGGATGAGTCTGAAGTTGGTGTTCCTACACAAAAGCAAGTGTACAAAAAATTTAAAGCAGCCGTTGATATTTTACAGAGGATGAAGATGAAGGTTATCTTCAGAAGTTAAAGGAAACTGAAATAAAAATAAAACCCAGATGAACACTGGACCGTACAGGGCGGTCTATGAAAATATTATCTGACAATAAACCTGAAGAAAGTTGGAGACCACTGATTTATAAAGAAAGCAAACTGTTCGGTCTTACAAGAGTTTGACGTATCTTGATTTTATGTCAAATCTGTCAACAAAATCTTGAAAAACATTCCTTTTACCATAGTTAAAAAAATTGTATAAAAATAAAACAGTATAGTAAAAAATAAAATATTAAACATATTAAAAAAATAGGATAGTAAAAATAGTAAATAGATGGGTAAACCTGGCTCAAGTCTAGGGGTTGGACACAAAGGGGACCATAACAAAGAAACTGGACACCAAGAGAAAAGGAACATAGTTAAATAAATCTAAAATAAAGAAACTGTGCCATTTAAAAGAGAGAGGAAAATAACTAATTTGCTGGTTTAAAACAAAGGGAATTGGAGCCTTGACCAAACAGAAAATAAGTCAGGGAGACAGCTGACACAGCCATGTCAACCGTTGAAGTCAGCAGCCAAAGCAAAACTAACTAAGCCAGCAAATTAAGACTACCAAGGTCCACTCCCAAACTAAAATAACAAAACCCAGCAGTTTAAGACTGCTGAGGACAAAGAGGGGGGAAAAGAAAGGTGCAAACTAGCATAACGCAAACCAAAACCAAACCGCTCTCAGCTGCTTTGGTATGATTATTTACAAATAGTTAAGCAAAGATCCATAATGCCGACATCTTACTCTGTTCCACTTTTCCCTGAATGCTGGTTCCCTGTGAAAAGCTGACCTTGCATATTGTTTAATTGCCTCTGTGTGTGTTTTGTCCTCCAAACAATTAAGCATAATGAAGTGTTTGAAAGAGTTGGCAGCGACTGAAATTCTTCAGTTTCAGTCTCACATCAACGCTCACAGTGTTGTTGGTGCTGCTGTATTTTAGCTCATAACCAAATAAAAATGCTTTTATTTTGTCAGAAAAGGAACTGCACTCATTAAAGCTTTTGGTACCTCAGTTTACCAACACAAACTTGATGATGAACAACTAAACGTGATGCAAATGGTTAAACTACTGCACATTTGCATCAGCTATTGGTGTAACGAAACATCAGATTTATTTATTTAAACCTTAGTTGATCTGTAACAAACTTTGCTGAGATGCAACACTGTCCAGTTTTGATCATTTTGAGATACATGTTAAATCAAACATATTCATCTTTCCCATCAATGGAACAACCTTCTCCTCAAACAAAGAGTCAAAGTTTGAAATCAAAATATTCTTTTAAAACTCTAAAAATAAATTCATTCCACACCAGAGGAGCCAAAGTTGTACTAAAAACCTGGAAAATCAAACGTTGGAATTTCCAAACTGTTTCTCAGAATGAAATGATTCTTCCATCTATTACCTCCAGGACAAGCTTTCTTTTCTGCTTGGTGGAAACAAATGTCTGGTGTCTGAATTGGAAACAGGTGTTTCAGTGGAGCATGACTCCAGATGTAGATAAAAAAAAAACCCTAAGAGCTTGATGAGTTTCTGAGACGGACAGAGAAAGGAAACAGGAAGTACATAAACCCAAGAAACAGTATGTTTTTATTTGAAGAAAACAACTTTGCATGGCATTATTTTATTATTATTAGACCTTTCTGTCTGGTTTGTTCTTCTGCTAAACAAAAACAATTTGTTTACATAAAACCCCAACTAACTTGAAATTTCTAATCAACCACAACTGTCCAAGCAGGCTTTTTTATTGGTTAATACTTTCTAAGATGGTACTGACTGTGTTTCTTTGACTGTTTCAAATTGTTCAGTCCTAGACTGAGTTAGAGTGCCTTGGATCATATGAAGAAATTAAGGTTAGCTGTGGTTAGCTTTGGTTTTCCACAGACATTTGGAGAAGGTATTGGACCGCATCCCCCGTGGTGTCCTAAGGAGGGTGCTCTATCACTATAGGGTACGGAGAGGATTATCATAAGCTGTTTTGTAGGCTGGTTCTTGTTGCTGGCAGTAAGTCAAACCTGTTCCTGGTGAATGTTTGACTCTGGCAGAGCTGCACTTGATCACCGGTTTTGTGCATCATTTTTATGGACAGAATTTCAAGGTGCAATCAGGGGGCTGGAGCGGTCTGGTTTTGGGGAACCACAGGATTTCCTCTGCTCTGGTTTCATAGAGCCAGGACATCCAGTGTGGATTGGAGAAGTTCACAGCCAAGTGTGAAGGAGCTAAGAGGAGGGTCTACACCACCAAGTCTGAGATCATGATTCTAAAAAAGCTAGTTTGCCCTCTCTGCATGGGTGGAGTTTGTTTAGGTATCTTGGGGTCTTGTTCACAAGCGAAGAAAGACAAGAACAGTGGATTAGAGCAGCATC
The DNA here is from genome assembly GCA_014656515.1 of Oryzias celebensis. Lineage (NCBI taxonomy): Eukaryota > Metazoa > Chordata > Actinopteri > Beloniformes > Adrianichthyidae > Oryzias > Oryzias celebensis. The sequence goes on along the minus strand of BNCR01000012.1, from coordinate 27,856,710 downwards.
CGCTGTTATGTGGTCGCTGTACTGATCTGTTGTGGTTAAGAGAGAGCTGAGCCAGAACGCAAAGCTTTCAATTTACGATCGATCTTCATTCCAACACTCACCAATGGTCATGAGCTCTGGGTCATGACCCAAAGAACGAGGTCCCAAAAACAAAGTGACAAAATTAGCTTCCTCTGCAGGGTGACTGGACACTCCCTTAGAGACAGGGGGAGGAGCTTGGTCACCCGCAGAGAGCTGAGCAAATAGACTATAGAGAGAACTGGACAAATTATCCCCTGCATTTTCATGTTCCAAACAGGAAGTACCCGCTGGTCCCAGAAAGCAAAAATCCCATAGACTTGTATTGAGCAAGTAACAACAATTAATCAATCAACGTGTTTGTCAGAGTAACCGTTCTAGCTCTGGAACCTCTTTTTAACATGTTCTTACTATACAACATTTTTCTTCATAATATATTTTCTTTATTGCAAGTTATTCAAGTTATGAACTGGTCAATAAGATGCCTCAGTAAAGGCATGTGCTGCTCGCTGTCCCCACCTCCAACATTTGAAATGTTTCATGGACACATTCTCCTGAGCCCGCTTTCAGTGAAAGGGTTCACTTGTGGCTTTCCGACAAGCTCACTCCTGATTAGTGAGAGTGAAATGATGGCTCAGACCAACTTGGACCAATCACCGCTTACTAACGTCGTCTGGTTCCAAAATGATGTAGTCCGTACTGCGAAAAAAATGCAGACTAAATTGACTTCATTTCGTTGGAACCGGAGATAAGGCATTTTCCATGGGTGACGTAACTCAGATGTTTTGTCCATCTGTATATGTCAATGGCTCAGAGCAGAGCCGCTGCTCCTCCACATAAGGAGGTGCCAGATGAGGTGGCTCGGGCACCTGGTCCGAATACCTCCTGGACATTTCCCCTAGGGAGGTGTTTCACTATGTGGAGACTCTGGGACATGTGAAGACCCAGGACATGCTGAAGGCTAAATTTCTCATCTGGCCGGGGAACAATTTGAGATTTCCCCAGATGAACTGGAGGAAGTGGAAATTGAGGGGAAAAGTCTGGGCATCTTTGATTGGATGCTACGAGCCTGTCCCGAATAAGCGATAGAATATGAATGGTTCCACAAATCCTCATGTCTGTTTCAATAGTTTATACTTTATTTTCATTATTAGCTAAATCTAGTAAACTCCTCCAATTCCACTTACAATTTAGATTTAGTCATAATGTTCCACAGGGCACTATGTTTAGATCAAAATGTCTTTGTTCATACAGTGTTGGGTTTTAGACCTCTCATTTTATATCTTAAAGCTTTTCTTTGCATTTGTTCACTTGCCATATCCAAAACATTCTACAAAGGATCAAAAGGTGGGTGAACCACCAAGTCACAAGTAAAAGAGGTAAGGCAACTCTGGAGATCCAGTCTCATAGACTGGTCTATACATTCATGCTTGCCCACACTGATATTTTAGCCATTTAGCGGACTAACACATACAGTATGGCTTTGGATTGTGACATGTTTGGCAAAATCAATTTCCCCATTGTGGGATCAATTCTATCTCTTTCTATTTTTGTTGTGGAATGTGGTCACTGTTAATAGCATTATCTTAGTGTGACGCAATTAAGGAAATATAGTTATTTCTGAAAAATATGCATTCTTCTTAAGGAGAAGAATGTTCGATAAACAGTGTAAATGCATTCTGTCTCTGTTGACTAAGAAAAGATGTGCAGACTTTGGTATTTATTTGCTGAAATGTGGTTTTTATACATTATCTCTTAACACTGGAGCTTTAGCGGCAGTGTTGACATTCTTTCGAAAACCTTCACTTTTCAGCTGCTTTTGCAATGAATGCAACTCTAACAGAGTCTGAAGAGGAGAAAAGCAGCTTTGCACCGAAATGCGATCTTTTAACGTTAAAGCTGTTTTTCTCTGTGCCAAAATCAGGTGATTCCCATTATGTGCAAATGGTCAAAGATTTACAGGATGTCAAAGTGCGCGTGTTTTTTAGGTGTCACTGGCGATACATCTCAGGTGTTAAAGTTTTAAGAATGTTTAAGAAATTCTTTAAATTTATTAAAAACTGATAAGAAAGAACTGTTAAAGATTCTTACCAACCAGTCGAGTCTGTGGATGGTTCTTTGACATGTCGACAGGATTTGTCACGGCAGATCTTACTCAAACATAAAATGTTCGATTTTAGTACAATTCTTAATAAATCCGCTGTATTTATGTGGTTTGCAGCACAGTTCTTACATGTTGGAGAGAGCACAGGCACCCTTCATCATCACATTTACATCTGTTGGGAGTTTATTTGCTCTTTGAGGGTTGGTATTGGTCCTTTACTCAGTTACCAACAGACAAATCCACAGCACAGCTGGAATCATTGAACTCTAAGAACATTAATGCAACTGCAGGCTGATAGAAAGTATTTTCACGCTCACAAACTGTTTAACATAATACTCTGGAAATGTATCAGTGGCACTGATTGACATTTGGAGCAAAATTTCAGTGCAGTGTTGTTTAATAAACATTTCAGTCTGTGATTTGTGTTCTGAGTGATTCCCCTTCCAGTCCAAACCTGGATCTAGTTCACTTTGGTTTTGGCTCAAAAAGGACAAAGTCACAAACAAGCCTAAATTAAAAGCGGATGTTACAGTAGAAGTCAAAGTCTTTTGTCTGCAATAGAAAAAATAGAGGTTTCATGAGTGCTATGAGAAAAACTTCCTGAATGGATTTCTGTCAAATTAATTTCAGGGTGTAAAGGAAGCCTGTTCGTGATGATCAATTAAAAAAAATATAAATATATATATATATTCTTACTTAGTAATTTGATATTGTTTTAACAAATGGATAAATGAGATTAATCTGAAAAATTATAATTTAATAAATATAATTGAATAAATGTTAATAAAAGATCTGACACATTTGTTCATACTTCTTAAATTTGATTAAAAAAAGTATAATGAAAAATGAGCAAACCACTTTGGAAATGAGAAGACAGAAAATGTCAGGGGGTTTGATCAATTTACTGATGCACAATAGTGATACAAATCGAACAAAATTAATATGCTTTAAGTACCATAATTGCTATTTAAAGGTGTGTAAATGCAGGATAAATGAATAGAAACTACCTTGTCTTGGTGGATTGGTAATTTCATGACACATTGGTGTCAGAAGTGGGATTTTTAATGGGCGGTTTGTGCTGATGCGGCACAACTGCTTTTGTTATTGAACAGATAAATAATCAATATCACAAGACTTAACACTGTAGTGCTTTTAACTTTTATAACGTGACAAAAAAATAAATTAGGGTAAGTTGTTCCCCTTTCTTAATCAATTTCTTTTTTAGTAAAGCTCACTCATCAAAAAGGTATATCAGTTGGACTGTGTTTTGGAAATTTGAATGATCTTTGTGACTACACATTCTGCTGAACTAAAATCGGTGATAATCAAGATGTTTGCCTATTTTTGCATATGAAGATCAGTGCACTGTGGCCTCGTGCCTGAAATTATGTGATTGCCTCATGTCAGCAAAGAGTCTTACAAGTCAGAATTGCACACTGTGGCATGCAAAATCCTTTACTGATCATGTTTGTTGTAATGTTCATGATTAGAACAAAAAAGCTACAGGAACTCAGCAAAAGTTAAAGTTAATTTAACAGAAAAAACAAATATATTTTCTCATTTTTTACATTTTTCTGATTAATTTTTAAAATGTTTTTAAACTGTTTTTTTTTTCTCTGAACTTATACGTTTTTGTTCTTGTTTTTTTGATGCACAAACTAAAACAAAACAATGACCCAAAATTGATGCTTTAACAAAATCGTGGAGAAAGTAAATTGTTGCATCACTAGTGAATTCATAAATAATTTTTGTAAAATGTTTAGACTTCATAGGTTTTTATTTTGGCAAATGAGTATCGTCTGAAAATCAAAAAGTAGCAAACACGTGTCCAAATTGTGTTTAAATTAAGGGCACTAGATAGTCCCACATTTCTTATTCTTCAAGTGGTAAGTGGATAAGTAGGGAATTTCACTTAGCTCAGGAGCTACACAACCTGAGTGTCACAATTACTAGAAAAAAGTACTTGTAAGTAGTAAGTAAATAAGTAGTCGAACATAACGGCAGCTTTAGTCCAGAGATGCAATCTGATGACATCATCATTAAAGAACACCTAAAAGTCCCAAAAGAACAGCTCCACTCCTTTGACCATTCCATTGTACTTGTAACTACACTACTTGTGTGTTGTTTTGAGACACAAAAAGCACCCTCAGAGACTTTTTCCATTTGTTCAAATCTGGCAGACTTAAAAAAAATCAAAAAGAAAACAGTGTTAGCTGCCCATGTAAACTGCTGTAACACAAGTAAATGGAATTTACGTGTAATTAAGCCAAAAGTAAATCCTATACCATGACATAAATGTATTAATAACAAATAAAACATTAGTGGTCTGGATCTGCGTGGGAACAAGAGCTTCTTGTATCTGCATTTACTGGTTGAAAAAAAGTTTGTAACATTTGTCATCCCCGCAGCTGTTTTTTTTTTTTTTGACGGACTTCATTTCACCAACATCGTCATCTCCCTTCAACGCACAGCCAACGATCTGTAAAAATCTCCATCATTTTGTCCATCTGTGCCAGACTTTCACTGCTCATTAGAAAAGTTACTGAAGCAAAAGAGAATAGGCAGACAGCTCAGAAAAGAAGAAGGTGGGCTGACAAAGCCATCAAAACGATTTTATTTTGTTGTTTTTTCTTTTGTATCTTGATTAACTTCTTATCGAGTCTTTCCAGAACTAAAGATGAATAGTGTGTACTGCAACATTGAGCTGACCTTAATAATTTTTGCATCGTGGTCAAATTTTGACACATGGGAAATGGCTAAAGTTAGAAAAAAATGTGTGTATGTTTGTGCACCACCATTCATGTGAATGCAGCCGTCTGTCTCCATGAAGAGACAGCTCATAACCCTGATCATGAATAATAAGTTGGCTGAATTTAAGTGCTCGGGTCCCTCTGGTGTATATTTAAGCAGCAGAGAGAAGCTCTTTCATTGGATTCGGCTCCCTGGTGGTCTGTGAGGTTAATTGCTTTCTCTGCCAGCCACTTACAGATGAACTATCTCACTGAATGCATCCATACAAATGACTCTGCGCGTACCATGCTGTGTTTGGCCAAGCGGCGTGCACGTTTGGTGCCTCGCAGCACATGGTAGTGAATCCTGGGTAATAGAGTGGTGTAGTGTAGAAGCTATTAAGAAAACAATGATGCTAATTAATGAAGAGGGTTCAGAAAACAAGCGTGGAACCGCATTAACCCTGTTCTGCTCTTGGCAAAGAACACTGAAGCGCAACTAGATTGAAAATGTAAAAAAAAAAGAAGTTATTTTCCAATTTTAGCCTGTGAAAGATTGTTAAATTTGAAGTTATGTCCTGAACCTATGAAATGAGGGCACAAAGTCTCATTAAAATTATATAAGCTTGAAAATAAAAGCTATTGAATTCAGATCCTCTGCACTGTGGATGATGTTGTCATTGCAACCACACACATTTAGTTTTCCTGATGTAAAATTAGCATCAAGTCACAAAAAGAGCTAATTACATAGGGACAACAGACAAACAAATGACCTGACTTCATTTTTCACAAACCAGGTTCCTCTACAGTTTTCATGTACTTAAACTGAGACTATATTCAAATTATTTAGTCATTTACATCTTAGTGCATGGGTGGATTTAAATAGCATTTGTAAATCTATTAAAAGAAAGATTGCTACAAAAAAAGCAATTACCATAACAAAAAAGGAACACAATTGTAAAAAGCGAAATCTTAGCAGCTGGTGACACCTTTACTGGCTTTTATAGAATGTAGAATCTCAGAGACACAAACTTCACAACAAAATAACAAATAGAAACTGTTGGTTGACAGATCAAGGTTGTAGTTTGGACAATTTTTTGACATAATTTCTCTCTCACACCATGGTCCAAGTACTCAATTTTGATAAGCAGTGTGTCCATCAGAAAGAAATAATCCACAGAGAACATGCTCACCTATAAAGAAGTTCTACTCACATAGCCTCTGTGTTAAATATTATTCTGACCTAAACGCCAGTTGATAACTGGGTGGGGCAGACGTTATTCTAATGTTCATCACAACAGCAATGGTAGAACATATGAGTGATTTTATAGTCTTCTTTAACCCGTTTGATGAATTTGATAACTTTGAGGATTGGAATCCAGCAGAAGAGTACAGTATATAAGGGGGAGGTGACACTGGAGGAACTGAACAATTTAGACTTTGTGTCTTTGATACAAACTTGTTTCACATCCACCGCCTCTCATTTGCAGCGCGGTGAATTCTGTACTCACCACATGGCTGAAAATATGTTCCTTAAGCTCGCCGCCCCAGCAGTGTGTAGGAGGAGCTGCCAGCTAATTTATTTTGCTACATGGAGCGGTGTCTGTGTTCATCTAATTTTCCAATGCATGGAAAACATGGATGATGTTTAGAGATCAGGTCTATTTATTTTGAAGAGGTCTACAAAAACATTGGTGATCGCACCTCCATGTTTGGGTTCATGAGATCATTCAGAGCAGGGGTGCTCATATAATGGTAGATCGCGGGCCATCAAAAATACATAAATGAATTTAAACCATCTACTTACAAAAAAAGATAAAAATTCAGTCACCAAAAAACAAACACTCATGTGCTCCTAGTCTTCTGATAGCAACAGTGATTCGTTGAGTGCTTGCTAAGTCTTTTTTAAATACAAAGTTTAAAGTTGAACTTTCCCTCTGATATGGTGCTTTGGATCACTTAACGTGATGCTTAGCATATTTATCCTCTTTCCTCCGGTGCTACAGAGCAAGGTCAATACAGGCTCTGCAGCTGTCACCATGACAACGCATCACACTGTGAATCAAATAGCCAGCTTAATGTGACTCCTCAAAGAGTATCATCTCTTTCTTAAGTTCTTCAGTGGATGTCAGTATGAACAGAATTTTTCCACTCTGTGCAAGATAGTTTCTGATCCTCCTTTGAAACTTTCACTGCACTTTACTTCAAAATCGTTTCAACCTGGATTTTAAGCACACCACAGCGCTGTGATCCTTGGAGCTCCAGCTGCAGCCCACACAGACCGTTTACTGAGTCATTAGTCCTTCTTTGCTGCAGTTGATAGTGTTTTCTTGAGAAGAGATCAACCGCTGAACACATGTCAGCTTCTGCCTTTCAAGTGTGTTTAGACAGGACACTCTAAGGTCAGACAAGCCCTTGTCAGGCCAGAAGAAGAGTTATCCTTCATGAAAGGAGACTGCAGCACGACTGTTACCTGACAGCTTCAGGGTTGACTGAGGGGGAGAGGCAGAGTTCAAACTGTGAGGTGAACAAGACCAGCATTGGCCAACATCTGGACTAGCTTAGTGAATGTACACACATATGCACACCTCAGGAAATGTTTTGACTGTTTATAGAAGCCCAAGAGTCCATGCAGCCTTACAGTAAAATGCATTCACCGTTCTTCAGGTTTTCTACATGTGTTTGATCTTCGTGGTTTGTTTTCAGGTTTTAGTTCAGTCTTGCACAAGACAAAGCAGATCAGCTGTTAATATCAGATGTAAACCTTGTTGGAAGAAAATACCTGGACTCCTCGAATAGTTATTGTGCTCATTTTTAGTCTGTAAAGTCAGGGATGGAAAGATCACTGGACTGAGACAGAAATCAAAACGTGCTATTAAACATATTTATAGTTCTTCATTATTATTTAAAAAATCCCACAGTAATTGTGTCTCTGTGTGGAGCTGCACAGAAGCATGCTGGGTAATACAGTGCACTTTATGTATTGAACAATTACAGAGGAGTTCATTTATTTTTAGAACAGGTTTCATCTATTTTTTAATGATTTTATTTCCATGAAATTTCAAATTATTGATGCTAGAACAGAGGACTGGTCATTTATTTCCTTTTGACCAACAATCAGCAACATTTCTGACCTTGTATTCTTAAGCTACGCACAGACCGAGCATGTGTGGTGTGTGGCTCTTTTAGCATTTTGTCCAGAGTTCACACTGGACTGCTGCTTCCTGATATTAGCGCATGTACCTACACTTCAGAAGGCTTGGTGTGAAATGTTGTAGCATGCACATCTGCGGAATCTCACTCCAGGCTATTTTTTCACAGCTCTTTTCTGATATATGAAAGACAAACCACAATTATTAACTTGTCTCCCATGATCAATTTTCAACTGGTTGAGACCTCAGTAAAGGAAAAAAAGATGCTATTTATTTCCAAGTCTGAGTCCCTGATTGATCAAAGTTCAGCTGGTTTTACTTTAGGGTCATGTTCAGCAGCAGAGCATTTTGTACGCAGAGCCCAAAAACGGAAGTAATGAAATTGTGTAGTGATGCGTTGAAGCTAGAGTTTCAGAAGCCCGAAATGTACGTTTATGTAGACTTTTCATTAACGCCAGTTCCTGAGGCCAGAGTGAAAGTAGCATTAACCTTGCATCAGTCAGTGTCTCAATCCACAGCAATTTCACAGTGATCAATGATCACTCTTTTAGTGAATCCCTCAAACACAAATAAATGATTGCATTGCTGACAATGAGTCTGTGCTCCACATGTTTCACTTAAACAAACCAGTCAGAAAAAAGCAACAGGAAGTATGCAAGGAGGAGGGATGGGGTAAACAGCCCAGGAGCTTTTTGGGCTGTTAAGAAGACTTTCTTTTTTCTTTCACTAAACACATTTGTGTTACCAGAAATGACTGGGATAAAACACGAAAATAAAGCAGAAAACCATTCATACTCTGTAGCAATCACAGCCACATTTGAAGCTCCTTTTGGAAAAGAAAACTGGACACGGTAAGAAAAACTGAGGAAAGAGCGCCATCTAGAGAAGAAAATATCACAAACTGGAATATTTCTTGATGTTCTCTTTTTATTGTTGGATCTGTTTCTGTTCAGGTTACCCATAATATAGAAAAAAAGAGTATATTTCAACTTTAAAGTAAACTGGAATGAATAAAACTGTGCTGACACAAAGAGCCGCAGTCTAGTTCTCTACCAAAGGCTGACTGAACCTCCAGGTGATCACCTCCTCTGTAGCTGCACATTTATTTGGTATTTTTCTGTAAACTGTTTTAAACAAGAAGCCATCTTGAGGCTGAAAGTGAATGTTTCTTCTCACTGCCAGTTCTCAGGATCCATTCCCACAGCCCAACTCCTGGTTGTATGTGACCTCAGGTTTTGTTTCCTTGCTGTGATGGTCCACTGCATATTACTCTGAACCCCGAGGAGCCAAGCATAAGGCTTCATGTGTTCACGTTGAATCGGCATTTGCATGCAAAACTGTATTTGACAAAGTCATTCCTCAATTATGTTATATCAGCTGTGAAACAAAAACTCCCTGATGTGGGTAAAGCCTGAAAATGATGCCATTAAAACAAAACAACAACAAAAGTACAGGCAAGTAACTCAAAATATTTGCAACAACAAAGACATATTGTATTAGGGTTGCTGTTGGTCCTCCTCGTTTGCAGCGTTTACAACTACTTTTCCCATAAATGTGTTTTGGATCCACTTCGTCTCACACTTTAGTGGTCAAGAGCTTTTATTCACCAGCTTATGCAACTCCAGAAATTCTCTACGTACTCAAAATTGAGCTTTTTACATGCAGGAGTGGATGCATGCATGGTGCATTTTTTTTTTTTTTTTTTTTTTTGGAGCCCCATAAGAGATTTTGACCTCACTCATGTTTTATGGTTTCTCCCGCTGTAAAATCATTTTTTAGGGGTTGGGGTCGTTTCTCATGTTTAAAATTCATTTTCACTGGATACTAGGTGAACATTGGTGAGTTTTTCCTATATGGTGGGGGTGATATTTTCACTCAAAGGTGCAGTAATTCGGTCCAGGTCAGTGGCAGGACAGAATAAACCACTGAAGGGATAAAAACAACAACAAAAATCAGGTTTTTTTCAGGTTTTCATATTTATTTCTTTTCCCCCAAAGAGTAACATATAGTTCAGGACAAATAAACGACTGAGAAGCTGTTACAGCAGTTTTTGCAAACATAGGATTAGAAACGGCACCAATGTGCTCAGCAGTTCTCTATGTACTTTAGAGGGTGTTACGGTTCTCAGAAACAAACTATTTTAATTTAGCAAGAAATGAAAGTCTGCTTTTTCCCTTTATACTTTAATACTTACTTCTTTATAGAGTTAAGGGTATGGAAAGCTCAAAGTGACTTATTAAAAAAAAGCAGAAGTAAACAAAAACAAACACTTCTATACTTTTTTATGTATTCATTGCTAAATTTCTATATTTGTTCTGGAATTATTTTCTAAATTTTGTGTTATCAATTATTTATTGCTATTTTTTGGCCAAAATAGATTACATAGATACATTTTTTTTCAACTATTGTTGTTTTTTTGCCAGTTTTTTTTTTATCATGTTCCAGGTTGTGTGGCATCCAGGTCTTGTGATTGTTTATGTTTAGATTCCTAATGCTTTCATTGTGTACATTTCTGAAGACGTTTTGTTGGTTTCCCAACCAGCCGTGACTGCAGATGTAAACGGCAACGGCTCCCTGACACAGACAAATAAATAAAGAAATGTAACAAATTACCTAAATCTATTCACTTGTTTTTAAGTTCAGTCACTTTCAGTCTCCCATAAAGCTAAAGAAAATGTCAAACTGCGGCCCCGTGACACATGACAACATACCTTCAGACACACAAACGGAGAGACAACAGGCAGCCAAGACACATCAGAAGAAAGCAGGGATAATGCTGCTACCAGAAGCAGAAGAGAAAGAGAGGAAACAGGCGCAGAGCAGAAAGGAGCGTTCACATAGGCATGCCACAGAGCTACACGAATATATATTTATATATGTATATAATACATAGAACACTGAAAGCTGCGACAATCAAAGCAGAAAGACAGAAGATAGAGAAAGTGTATTAAGCGCGGAGGCGAGGTTAGCATGCTCAGCAGCACAGAGAAACGTTACAGAAAGCCCAGGACACAAATCACATGTAAAGGCTAGAGCGACAGTGCACTAATCTACATGCTAAGCTATATAGAGGACACTAAAAGCTAATTACAGGAGCTACACATACTGGATTCAAGTGTATATATATATATATATATATATTTATGTATGTATATATAGATAAATAGGAGAATGTACAACAAACAAGCTGGATAGGCAAGGCATCGCATGCACGTGCAAAGGAAGCAAGACTAGCAGCAGAAGCAGCAGCGAGAAAAACGGCGTGTCTGGCTTTCCAAGTCTACCACAGTGAGATTTCTCTGAGTCAATGTTGTCTGTGCCACAGAGGGGGCGCCCCTCTGAAACTTTAGCCCTACAATATCTACAGACGGCTCTGGACAAACCCTCCATCCATGTCACATTCAGACCAAAGAGTTTTTCTGCAGGGTATTTTAAAAACATCGACTTGTGGACATTTGAACATTATCATGTAACTCTAAAGTGCACGACCTCCCCATTGGAGGAAAACTGGACAATACTGTAAACTATTCTACTAAGGCAACACAGTTACAAACACATTTAAGGTACACATCGGCACATATTGTCAAGTCATCACTTGTGCACACGGAAACACACAGAGATTCAGAGTTAAAAACGGCTTTGCATATTGGTTTAAAACCCAAACGGCGGAGACTGGCTGAGTGAGACTCCTCAGGAATTTCTGGATGAAATCCGGCGCTTTCCGTTAAGCCAATGCCTGAACCACGTTTTCTTTGAAATATCTAGAAGAGTCACAACGTTTCCGACACACACACAGAGAGAAAAGCTTTTGGACAAATAAGATGAAAATACAGGATCTATATCAGAGATAGAGAAAATATGAATACTTTTACCCCACAAATAGTCTCTGGTTATATGTCTTATATACATGTATGTATACACAATGATATGTACTTAGGACATCTTGAAATACTATTTACAGTCCATGATCATATGTGATTGTACACTGACTGACCATGTTGAGTAAATTGTGCTTTTCTAACTTGTTCTAATGGAAATGCTACAGAACCCCAAACAATTCTCAGATATTGTCTTTACTTAATTCTTCACGAAGCTCAGAAACTTTTTTTTAATAATGTTAATTCAAACTTATTATTTGCCTCAGTTTTACTATTTATTCAATATATTGCTTCTGAATAAATGCAGAAGAAATCTCAGTTGCAGAGAACTCTTTAAATCCATGATAATAATGTTTCTTTCTGTAATATATTTTATTTTATAGCCTATCCAAAAGCTGAATATTTTTATCATGTTGTATTTTATATATTTAAAGTTGACCTTAAATTTAATAAAAACATATATATGTAAGAGCTTAGTAGTTTTTCTTTGTGTGATTATTTTGTATTTTGCTTTCTATTCACGCCTGAGTCAAAGTCACTCAGTTTCATTGTCTTCTTGCACCCTGTTGTCTATTTTTTATGCGTTTAAGGTAACCCACTTAGGAGCTAGCTTAATAACTAAATATACCTGAACGTTAGCTGCATGTGCAGGAACTGAACCTACTGTTCTTAAGTCATTTTTACGTCAGCTACAAACATGGATTCACTCATGGTTTGATCGTGTAGTTTGGGGAACTTGGAAAAATGTGAGATTAGGTGAATCACTAGCATATTTTCTGGGTCATCATTTTAGCTATTTATTTCCTCAAGGAGTTGTGGACTCCACAAACCCTGCAAGAGAGTTTCTGGTGTTATTTTTGGTAAAACCAGGTCAGCGGAAAATCCCTCAACTTAAATGCAGATGGTATTCAACACCTAAAAGATGGAATTAAAATTCTGGAAGCCTAACCTATTCTTATAATTAAAAAACATGATTTAAAAATAACTCAAGCATGCAGTACCCATCATGACCACTAGAGCAGACTGATTTGAACTGGTTTTGCAGGAAAAACCAAAAGGTTTCTGACTCAACTGTGAAGCATGTTTGTGTCAATAAAGGTTAATTTCCATCAACATTTTCAAGCAGCTTTCATGTCAATAAAACTAAAACAGTTGCTGTTAACATTAGCATCCAGAGTTTTCACAGTTAGCACATCTAGAAGTTTTGCAATGTTACTGCTAACATGTCAACAGCTTGTTTCATCATCATACACTGCGAGTCAAAGTAATTTAAAAACTTTACATGTAAATGTTCCCGTGTCTTAACCATGCACGATCTGGCTAAACGTTCTTGACAGTTTGAATTTTCACTCTTTGTGCAGACGTGGAGGCAGTTGAAGCAGCTGAGGTAAAGTGAAGAGCTCGTTTTGTTTTTAACCAAAAGTTGTTGAAGCCTCCACAGATCACAACCACATTTGGCACTTTACCACATACTGTGCAATCGAGGAAGGATCCAAAAAAAAGGAAAAAGAAAGCTCTTCCTCGCTGACTGACAGGCAGGTCAAACCACAAAAAGTACACATAAAGTTACTTCACTTAACACGACTCTAGGAGCCACTACACTATGATAAAGGCAGACAGAAGCACTTTTACAAAGCTCTGGACCCGCTTGGCCCACGGCAAAGCTGCAATACGCAATATATGGATATATCTGTAGATACTTTTCTCAAATATAATCTTAAATATATATATATAGGCTATGACTTTGCAGGAAAGAGAAAAAAATGTTACCAATACATTCACAACAAACATTTCATCCGCCAAGGGGAAAAATACAGACAAACTGAGTCTTATAGATCATGGCCGAGGCGTTCAATCTCTTCGATAAGAAAGTCGATGTCCTCAAAGGTAGCAGCAGGGTTTGAGATGACCATGCGGAAGAAGTTAACCTTGTCTCCTTGCGGCTGGTAGCTGACCATGGTTGTGCCATACTCCATCATCCTGGCTTTTATCACAGGAGCCACCTGACAACATGTAGCAGTCAGAGTATAGATTACTCGCAAAAAGAGAAGTACGGGGGGGGGCATGAGGATGGTAGTTTATAAAAGAAGTGAAAACAATGGTCTAACAAATGGATACAAGCTCCACCAACACGAGCAGGAAGACTAGTTTGTTTTTTTATTTTTATGGAGAATCTGGTGGTAATGAACCACTCTGATGATTTGGTGTTTTTAACATGTTCTTGTGACTCTTTTTTTTTTTGCTAATGGAGGACACATATGGAATATTAGGCTTAAAATTGTATTTCCGAGTATTTCTTTATTCAAATTGTTGTGAATCAGGAGCAGATGAAAAATGCTGTATAAAAATTAACATATTTATCAGGTAGAAAACCCACTGGACAGGCCACAAGCTTCCTGCTCTGCTCCATTATTCCTAGTGGTCTTTTAATTATTATTATGCCGTTTTTAGCCCAAAAAAAACAAAAAAACCTGTTGCTTTCTAGAACAACTTTCTGCAGAGCGGCATAAGTTCTCCAGAAATTCACCTCTGAGTTGTGGGCGGGACCTTTGCTGCTGAGTAACTCCACCCACACTTTCCCTCCCTGATGCTGAGAGCTCTCTGCTTACTCTGTCCTGCTAGCTTACAGCCCCTCACACCCCCAATCTAACATTACTGATGCAACAAAAGAAGGTGAGCAATATTGGAGCTATCCAGCTGTACACTTTCTATCCAGATTCCAGCTCAGATGAGGAAAACAAAGACGTTCATGGATCTATTTATCTGCAAGTGGATGCATCAGAATGGAGCAGAGCGGGGAGCTCGTGGCCCCTCCCACATATGATCTTTTTCAATTGTTATTCTATTTTCTGCTCCTGATGCACAATGATTTGAACAAAGACTCAGAAATGCAATTTTAACCTTATTTTTTTTTTATATGTCTTCCATTATCAGAAAATGCCACAAGAACATGTTGAAAACACCACTTTCGTCATGGTGGGTCAAACCTAAATTTCTTGTGAGTTACAGACCTGTTTTTCCAGCAGGGGTCAGAACAGATATGGGGCTGAGAAATGAGGCATATTTTTTGAAGAAAGGAAACCTATAAATCTGTTGCGTTTCAGTTCTTTCAACCAAATCTCGTCTCGGCTCTAAAAACATGCAGATGTTTTATCTCACGTTTTTACAGCTTTACTAAGAAAGCTCAGCGGTTCAGACTTCCTCCTCAAAGCTCTAATCTGTCAACATAAGTGGAAATCTGAGCAGGCATTCGTCAGTGACGACATTGACGCACTTTCAGATGAGCTTTAAAAGAAAAAAACAGCTGCATCTGCAGATTTATCACAAAGACGTTTAAAGAAGCTCAGAGAGCGGTGTGATCTTTAGTCCGAGCACACACTCTCAATCTGTTTGTCCTAATTTTCAATTAGAGCGACCCTGCTGCTGCTGGGATGCTCAGGACGGTCACAGGAACAGTTTAACCCCTCCTCTCCCCAGTTTCTGCTCCCCTTTATTATCAGGACGCGGAGCTGCGAGTGACCGACCTGCAGGGGCCTGTGCAGATCTGTGTGGGGCAGATACCGCTGTCAGCTGCCTTATCTAGGCTCACCCACCTTGTGCAAGCGTTTCTTTTTTTCCTCTTTGTCCTCTATGTAGCGCATCCCAGGGGGAAGGTACCAGAAGCAGACGTTGGTGTGCTGAGGCTAAAGGGAACACACAGGAAACAGGAACAATGGATGCACAAAATAATAGAAATAACACAGAAAACACAGATTTAAGTCATTGCACGACAGTCACTGCTTGAAACTTTCATTTAAGGGATGTTAAACCATCAAAGGAATAAATAACACATCTGATGTTCAGACAGTTCACTAGTGGATGGATGCTCCAAAGGATCAAACATTTTCTTTGCAAATATACCAACTCAAATTTACAAGACTAAAATAATGCAAAAACTATTATGCATTCATATGAAACATAATACATTGATTGGTCTTTATTATCCTACATATTCTGTTGAATCAATGAGACAAAATCAGTCAGTTTCTACGAAATGCACTCAGAGCTCAATTGAGACAAAAACACAAAATAGTCTGATATTTTGAACTCATGTCCTGCAACTTAGACAATGTTTAAACAAATAAAACACAAACGAGGAAATGTAAAAATACGTATAGTTTTTAATGAGTTTTTTTTTCATCAAGAAGGAGGGTCTAAGGGCAGGGATGCCAGTTTAGATTTGTCTGTTTAGTGTGTCAAGCAACCAGCTACTGTTTATACTTTTTGACTGACTTTATGTTCTTTTGAATAAATACTGCTGTGAAGCCCATTAAGACAACTGTGTTGCAATATTGGGCTTGACAAAGTAGTATCTACTTGTCACCTGTTCATTACTTTTAGGTATATCAAAGGAGCAGAAAAACACAATATGTTCAAACTTGTTTATTGATTTTTGTTATGTTTTCTCACCTTCTCTTCCTGGTGCTCAAAGGGCAAAATGGTGGCCAAGGCCTTCACTTCCTGTTTTAAGGAAGGGCACAGGAAGTTGAAGGGATTTGGATTTGTTTGTTTGCCTTTAGGTTTGTTGTGATTTGGGTTGTTTGTTTATTTGTTTGGTTTGTTTACAGGACTATATAGTTTCAAGACACTTTTGGTCTACCTCTTTTGTTTGTCTTATGCTTATTTATTGTATGGTCACTTCCTTCCTGGGCTTGGCCAGCCAATTAACTGGAGTCCACAAAAGGGAAGGAGCTCAGTGTGGGTGAGAGGGAGCTGATGGGAGCTGTTCAGTTGATGCTCAGTTGATGCAAGGTTGCCATAAAAAAAACATAAAACACAAAACACAAAAACTTCTGTTCCTGGACTTTAAATATGTCTGCCTCCTATGTAACCAGGCCACTCTTTTCACATCCTCTTACTTTGTGACAGGGCTATTTAAATAACATTGAATTAAATATTTAGCTAAAGATTTTCTTTATTTGAAATGTGCTTTAACTGTAGAACTTTAGACATGTTTTTAAATATTTACTCCCAAACTCTATAAATAATAGTCATGGTTGGTCGTTGTTGTCTGAGCCCCATTGTGATTGGAATGAATGCCTGGTATTTATGATGTGAGAATAACATGAGCCACTAATAACTCCTGATTATACTGATTATTTAAATAAGAAAATAATTTTGTAAAGTAATCAAGAAAACTAATGAAATTACATTATAATGATAATATATGTATCTGTTGTTGTTTTTATATGTTTGAAATTAATAAACTAAGCTAATAGAATAAACCAACCATAAGAAACAAAAGTCATCAAATGAAATGAAATATCAGAAAACTCTGCGCACTGCAACAGAGGAAAGTCAGCTTTTATATTCTGCTGATGGAAGAAAAGCCTGCTGACACATAAACGCAGTGTTGCATTGAGTCAGAGCACATTAGCTAAATGGACTGAAGGAAAAAACTGTATTTCTGGAAAGCAAAATACTAAAAACATTCAGGTTTGAAACAGACATCACAAAACGTACCGTTAAGAAAGTCATCTGGGTAGGAATGTGATTCTGTTTATGTTTTCAACAAACTAGTTAGCAGAAAAATGCCACCACAATACCATAGAATCCAGGCAGACAAGTCAAACACGGAAACAGCCAACTTTCACTCAATAAATACCTGGAGGAAACCCGATCAAACCAAGGATCTCCTGTTCTGAAACATCTCAATGTCAGCAAAAACTGCCCCACAAAAATCATAGACTCATTCTCATCTTCTGACAGGCAACCTGCCTCCTTCTGAGAAGTCCTCCAAACCTCTGAAAGCTTCTGTTCTTCTTTTCCTGAACCAAACTCCCCTTACCAACAGCTGACTAACCGCCTACATCCAGCTCATTTAGCTCCAGACATCCTGAAACTGATGCGGCAGCTCGATGGGAGGGAGGCGGAGCCGTCAAGTGAACACCTGGGTCACTGCCCAAAAGCACTTTCTCATCACGCTCTGACGCTCTCAGCCTTTTTGAGGCACAGCAGGAAAACAGTTCTGGTTGATCTGTTACTGAGCTGTCATTAGAAATGACTATAGATGTCCAGACGCTTTTCTAAGGGAAGAGATTTGGCTCAGTGACCCCCCCTGACCCACACACGTTAGCATTGTAGTTCAGCCTTGCAGAGGATATTTCAGACATCGTGCTTTTCATATGCATATGAGCAATTACAGGCTGTTATGCTATTCATTAAACATAATAGCAGCACATTACACTGGCGACTGGAAGTAACAATGGCATTCATCCAACACAAAGCGGAAGCAGTCTGTGTGCCAATCAAGTTCCCCATAATGAGGCAGAACGTGCACGTGTTAGCTCCTTTTCCCTGGATGGGTGGTGGCTGCAGAAAGAGAAAGATGCACATGAACATACCTTCCCATCAAAGACCATCTCATAGCCATCTCTGTCCTTGATCTTGTTGTAGAGATACTCCGACAGCTCCAAACATCTGTCAATCTGAGCCTCAAAGCCGATGGTTCCCTGAAATGAAGAAAATTTCATCTGTAAAATTTCTGAACAGTGTGCACGTTTCTGATGCGCCTGTGCTCAAAACTTTCAAGTTCACACATCACTACACTCATTTTTCTGCTCGTTTTTGGGTTGTACATGCAAAACGCGTGGCCATTGAATGCAGAATGAAAGTTAAACCAGTTGAACTTTAACCAATCAGGGACTTGGATTCTGGAGTGACGTATGGATTTAATTCACAGAAGTGCAAACTGTAAGAAAATTGATCATGAAGGAGAAATAATAATTGCAGTTTGTGTCTGGCTGGAATTCTATGACACAAAGCCTTTCAATTTTTCGGAAAAGATTATATGAAAAGCCTGGAGAAAGATTTGCACCAAACCTCTTCCAACTGTGAGTACATGCACTAGCATCAGTAACGACAGATCTGTGTGCTAAAAGCAAGTTCAAGAACCCATTCACATGACGGTGTGTACATAGCATAATATGTAGAAAAGCAACACCAAACAGGTTTTGTCAAAAAGATGCAGCAACTAAAAAACTGAAGAAGTATGTAAATGCATTTACATCCTATATCTGTGTTTATAAAGCCTACAGCTTAGATCAGATCATTCGAACTGAAATGGAAATGAAACAATTTATGAATAAAGGTTAATGTCAAGGATACACTTGTGCTCCTCCCTGAACAAAAAGCCTAACGTCTCAGATATAACCCACGATTCTGCTTTAAAAAGATTTAAATACATGTAAAAAGACCCCCTCTAATCATCCTGTGATCTTTTTTCAAAGCGTTCTCAGTGGTCTTTTAATTTTACTTACTCAATTTTTGGCTAAAATTTAAAAAATTTGTATCGTTTCTATAAAATAATTTCTGCAGAGCGGCTGGAGTTAATTAGAAATCCTTCTCTGAATTATTGAAGGGACCATTGGCATAGAGCTACCCTGCCCCCCCTTCCCTTTCCAGTTACCGAGAGCTCTCTGTTCACACTCTCCCACTAACTTCAAGCCCATACACCCCTGACCTAACACTACCGGTCCAACAAAAATACAGAGCAACATTGGAGCTATCGTACAGTTTTGTTCCAGATTCCAGCTCAGACGAGGAAAACAAAGACGTCCATGATTCTATTAGTCTGCAAGCGGATGCATCAGAATGGAGTGCGGAGCAGTGAGCTTGCCCCCTGCATACTTTCTACATCCCAATTACAATCTTTTTTAAACAGTATTTTTTGTCTGCTCCTGATATAAAACAATTTGAATAAAGAAATGCTCAGAAATGTCATTTTAAGCTTAATTTGTCTGTGTCTTTATCCAACATTGTAGCATTTTCATCAAATGAAGGACATGTATAAAAGAATTTAAGATTACAACAGCGTGTCTGAGTATTTTTTTATTGATATCAAGTTCATTTAGGAGCAGACGAAAACCAGCGTTTAGAAAAAGCTCAGGTATGTAATACAGCAACTGTCATGGGTGGGTCAGTCTCTCTGCTCCGCCTCAATTCTGATGCATGCACTTGCAGACAAATAGATTCATGTACATCTTTGTTTTCCTCATCTGAGCTGGAATGTGGAGCAAAACTGTACGACAACTCCAATAATACAATATTGCTCAATGGTATTTTTTGCTCCGGTAATGTTAGGTTGGGCTTGTGAGGTGCAATAAGCTAGAGAGAGTGTAAACAAAGACAGAAAAAAAGAGAGAAAAAGAGTGTAAACAAAAGGCTGGTGGGAAAACAGCTCATTTTTGCGTCAATGCTCCCGCCTGCAACCTAGCAGTGAATTTCTAATGAGCTCCTGCTGCTTTGCAGAAAACATTTCTTTAAAAAAAGACACAGGATTTTTGATTTTGGCTAAAAAAACCAAATATTCATAGTTAAAAGATTAAAAAAAAGTTGGAGTGGAACTTTAAACACAGTATAACAATCAGTTGTTTTAAAAACTGTAATTAAATTGAAAATGTGTTTTGTCCTTTGCCTTATCCTTGACTATATATATTTGTTAGAGATCCCAGAATATACAAATGTAAACCTATTTCACAGTATGTGGATGAGCAACAGTTGGTTAGGTGTTTGTCGCTCAGGTACAACAAAACATTTTACAAAAAGGTAATTTTACGGCTTGAATAAATACTTTTGTCACAAGAGAAATTTAGTTGATCTGCACTTACGTTTATTTTTCACTTTCTCTAAACAAATTAATTTAATAAAATCGAAGCCCTCAAACTTGTTGGAAACCAGAATTTTCTTTGTCTTTTGAAAAGCTACAACCAAAGTATAGTGTTAGCAAACAGCCTTTGCTGTTTTGTATTGTGAAGGAATCCCTGCAGAGTCTCTACCTTAGCTCTCCACATGAGCCATAGCTTGAAGATGTCCACATGGCGTCCGCATTGCAGCGCTTTGTCTCCGGTGTCATAGGAAAGGTCGTACTGTTTGTCCTGCTGGAAGAGGTAGCAGGCGTGCATCTGGTTGCAGTTCTGCATCAAACCCTGTAGGGTGACAAATCCCAGAGCGGTTACGCTTTCATTTCAACCGTCAAACAAGGAAAAAGATCAAAAAGATGGATAAATTCTAACCTCCTCTCTGACCAGCAGGGCAGAGCACTGCAGAGGGACGGACATCATCTTATGAGGGTTCCATGTCACAGAGTTGGCCCTGCAAAAAAAAAGTCAATTCAAAAAGTTTCATTAGATGCTGATGCTTGTTCAATTTTTATTATAAAAGCATAAAAATGAATTATTTGCCTCTCAACTCCATCCAGTTTCCACCGGTGTCTCCTGGACATGAGTAGACTTCCTCCCCACGCCCCCTAAAACAACAGAAACAATGAAATGTTCAGACTCCATTTCTTTCATCAATATGTTTCTCTTCTGGGAATTTCAAAAACTTTTGCTGCTTTTATAATGTCTGAACCCTCGGCACATAGATTTAATCTGGACATCTCTCATTAGTATCTGTCCAAAACTGGATTATCTTCTATTTTTGCATTAAAACAAACAAAACAGTGCTTAAAAATGAAACTTTAATTCCAGATTCTTCCAAAGGGAAGAACTGATAAACAAACATTTTGAAAGGACAATTGTTAGAAAAGTTTGAGGTTTCACTTGTTAGAAGTCGTAAGGTGAAGGAGAGCAAACAGATCAGAGTTTTGAAAAGAGAAATATTCTCTTCGTTCTGTTTAAATCAGAGATGGGAAATAAATTGAGTTCATTGTAAACACAACAGAGGAAAACCATTTCAGGCTCGGATGACCGTGCACGGAGCCACGAGGAAGAACGGAAAATTCATCTCAAAACCCACAGGTTGGAAAAGATCCGACTTTGAAAAATTAGAAAGGTTTCATTAGAAACCTTCTTTAAAAAAACAGATAAACATTTACATTTAGAAGTGTAATATAAACACATTTGAAAAAGAAAATCCCTTTAGACAGATGGGACCAAGCTGAAGACAGCCAGCAATAATGCAAAGGTTTGGAGAATGTTTAAATCATAATGTCACGAATAAATTTCCTAACCTGCTGCCAAGCACAGAGGTGGAAGGGTCATCATTAGGAGCATTTTACAGGGATGAGACATTGAATCCTGTTGTTCAAGTATGTAAAGCAACAACTATAATAAAAATACCTGTTTCCATACCTTTTATATACACTTCATTAAATATATTTAAGTTCTAAGTGAAGTAAATTCATCCACATGGTCTTCATGTCAGAGGCCTTATTATTTCTTCAGGGTGGGGCCGCTGTTCTCCTCATTTTAGTTTTTAGTTTGGATTGCATTAAAAGGTTCATAGAAGAATCAAGAAGAAACTTCTGTTGATTTAAAGCAGATTTTGAACTAAATAGTTCAGAATTTGGCAGTTGATCCTTAAGTGCAAAAATGATGCAAATCGTCACAGTTAGTTAGGCTGCAGGGATGGGAGAGCACAACAAAGAAGCAAAAGTGAGCAGCCACAAACAAAAACACCAGTTGAGAAACAAAAAGGAATGCTGACAAACTCAGAAAGTTTCATCTAACAGACATTTTACAAACAAGCCTTTTGTGATTAACTTCCTTTTCTGGACCGTTATTTTGACATCCATTTCCTCAAACAAGGAAACTTCTAGTCTTCCATTTTTCCTTCATGTCTGAAAGACGTTTACTCCTGACTGAGAATCATACTTAGATGTATCTGCTATTTCTGACAAGTTTCATGTTTCAAAGTGAACATCAAAAACAACAGAGTTAACATTTAAACAAACAGGAACTAATGTGGCAAAGAAATTAAATTAGATTTTTACAGGATATTGATGAAAAAAGTGATTTTACTAATGTGATTTTTCTTCTTCTTTAAGATTGGTAGAAAAACAGAAACCAACATGTCATGTGTTTTTGTTCCTGTTGGCTGTATTTGCATTATTGTCAGTAATGATGTGAATCAACTTTGCTGTTTGCTCTTAAAACTAATCATTTAGAACTGACAATAGAATAATTGTGTTTTAACACCTTTCAGAATATATTGAATAGTTAGAGAGAGTATAATATTCTAAATTTACTTAAGACTGCACTTTAGTTTGGACTAAATATATGATCATTTTACCTTCAAATGTTAAAACATCCCCCTGTAAAGAAACATAATTAAAGAGAAGACAGATAAAGGCTTACATAGTCACCGCTGCTAAAAACATCAACGTTTAGAAACCCTGGACAGATTTAAAACCTGTGTTTTCAGAAGGTACAGAACATCACCAAAGCAGAGTCAAAACCACAAATATCACAAAAACTGACCATTCCACAAAGCAAAAGAAACGTATACTTTTATCTGTGGTTTTTTAATCAGACACAGCCAGGAAGAAACAGGTTTTATTGTGTTTTCTAATTTATGCAAAAAAAAAAAAATTCTATAATGTGAATGAGTTTTTGTGTCAAGGTTTTGGTTTGGTTTTGGTTCATGCAGCACTCTAAAATGTAAAACACTTTTTAAAGGTTTTGAATGTAAAACCATTTCCTTCAGGAGGAGCTGCAAACATCAGCAAATGCCACTGCTTTCTAAAAACAGTTTTTCCATCTCAGCATGTTACCGAATGATAGACAAGGCCATTTGAGTCTCCTAATAGAGGTGTCCCCCTGTCGAGACAACATCACCTTCATTAATACATTCCTTTGGTGGGGTGGGGGGAGGCTGCAGTGATGGCATAGCCAAGGGAGGCAATGATTTACAGCCTCTGCTCCAGTTTTTCTCATCTCCAGTGTTAGATAGGAAATGGCTAGCTCTCTATCTGGGTCAGCTCCTTGCGGTTGGAGGCGGAAGACATAATGGATCTGTCAAACTCAGATGTGCGCTGTGTGGCTCCGTGTACCCCTCTGCTAAAATCTCCTCCAGCGGGAGGAGTAATGATAACAGCTTAAAGACAGCGGCAGCAGAAAGAGTAACTGGGATTTCTGGGCGTCTTTGGACTCACATCCACATGCATCCAGACGTTGTACTTCTTGCAGATGTCAGAGATGGCGATGAGGGGGTCAAAGGCTCCATACACCGTCGTCCCGGCGGTCGCACTCACAAAGAAAGGCACAAAGCCCTGCACAGGGATAAACAACGCAAAGCATGTCGCTGCTGCGCCTACATTTCTGTTTCAGGCTGATAGATTCCATAAAGCCAATGCTGCATGAAGTCATAGCTGTTTATTTATAGTGTGCCCATGAACATTACCTTCTGTTTCGCCTCCAGTATTCTTCTCTCAAGGTCAGCTGGGATCAGTTTACCGCTGCAAATACAATAAAACTTCAGCGGACTTTGTGTTGCACTAATCAGACAGTAAAGATGCTTCCAGTCAGTTAAACAAAACAGAAAGATGATCTTTAGAGCTACTGTAGCTAAGTGGGCAGAAGATGAGCATGACCCCAAGGGAACAAGACATTAAGTAAAATGGATTTGAGATTCAAGATAACTTCCACCAAGGTCTCAACCTAAATGAGCTTAATGGAGCATCGGTTTGTTCACGATCATCATCAGGAAAAAGCAGCTGATGCAGATTTTATTTCAAAACTTGAAAATGTCCCAATAATGAGCAGTGGATCTGGTGCAGCTGCACTAACAGAACCAACAGAGACGCAGGTTTGGTGAACCAACAACACCTCATAAAACAAGTCACTCTTGTTTGGCTGCAGAAGAACCTGCAGCCTCCACTGCTTCGGTGAAAATAAATCCATAATTTCAGAAGATTAATTTAGAAAATTTGCTTTCCTGCATCCTACTCATAACTGGTGGCTCAGGAAGTTACAGACGTGTTATCCTAACAGACCCTCATGAAAATTTAAAGAAATAAAATAAATCATAAAACTTTATAACGGAAACATTTTTCAAGATTTTGTCACTTTTTTCAAAAGTGTCATGCTTATCTGCAATTCAGCGTCAATCAAGTTATCATTTGTGTTTTTTTTCCCCGTAAATTTGCTTAGATCTGAACTTAAATGCTGAAGTTTTAATACACTGATCAACTTTGGGGCAGAATATTGAAAAAAAAAACACTCAATGTTTAGGCAAGGTAGTGACTCGATCACGGAATGGGATTCTGCTCCTATCAGTCAGATAAAAACATGCTTAAAAGGTAAAAAAAAAAAAAAAGATTCAATCAAAATAACATCTGTGAAAAAGCTGAACCTTTAGACCTGAAGGCCCAATGAGACCCCAGGGGTATTAAACCTGTCCTGCCCCCATGTGAAAATAACTGGAATTCATGTGCCAAAAAAATAGCCCTAAATATCTTTTGGATGATTTTATGTCCATGTAATCAGCGAGACGCACTGACTTTTCAAACAGGATAAATTGTTGACACTTTGCCTGCATTTTGGAGGCTAAAAGACTGAATAAAACGTATAAAACTCATTCTGTGTAGGAACTTATGGATCATGGAAGCTAGAAGGTTAAAAGGCGGGAAAGAAAGGTTACCATTCGTCCGCTTTAATGCAGATCACACTTTCAGTCCCAATGCCGAGAGCCGCCGCCCCCTTCTTGATAGAAAAATGGCTCTGACAGAATAAAAGAGGAGAATAAGCGATCAGATCACAGGAGAAAATAAATCTGTTTTTCTTTAAGTCCTCCGGTGATAAAAGAGGCTGCAGTGAATGTGACACACACACATCTGTCATTGTGTGTCCTTTTGTGACAGATACACAAATGTCAACTGTAAATCAGAAGTGAGCGGCGGACACATAAAAGGGAAAAATTTGACATGGAGGCCTTACGTGCTCCGACGTGAAGGCCACCAGTCTGGGGACAGATGACATCCCCTTCTCCTTCACCTCAGGGAACATCTTGAAGCGAGCCAGCAGCATGGCATACATGTTAGAAATAGCTCCCCCTGGAGGACACACGTGGATTAACAAACTCAGAGGAGTCGAAAATGGAAGAATTTCAAAATGGGTGTTTTTAAAATGAAGACATCGTTTGCAGCTGACAGGAAAACATCCACAATCCCTGAGACGATCGGAGCATTTCTCATTAAAGCCTGCAGAGGCTCCTCGTGCTTCAACCACCAGAGCGTGGGAGATGTTCAAGAAAGGGGCTGATGGGGGCTTAAGACGGAAAAGGAACATTATTTTATGCTAATTGGCCCTGAAATGAGTTCTATTTATATCATCAAAATGCAAATTGACACATCCAAACAGTTGCAGAGCCTCTTCCATCTGCAGCATGGGGAGAGGGATGCTGGCTGCACCAACACACGTACCAGGTGAAAAGATGCCATCTCCTCGCCCTTCAGGCCAGCCAATGATCTCCCTCATCTTCTTCAGGGTGACGTATTCCAGCAGCACAAAGACAGGAGCCACCTCATAGGTGAACCTGCGTTACACAAGAGGCGTCACATGGGCCTGTTACACAAATCCTGACTGCTCGCCACAAAGATGGCACACAAAGTGACTGAATTTGCTCTGTGAACATTCTTTGTGTGGTATGGATCTCTCAGGAGAACACTGTTCTAGTCCTGATTTCTTTAATGCATAAAATACATTTTGTTTTGAAAATCTATCAAGCAGAAGCTGTTTTGTGTCTTTGTTTGCAGTTCATGCCAGCTGCCAAAGCTGTAGCTTTTATCAGCCCAAAAACACACATCAGAAATGAGCTTCAGATTAGTCAGAATTCAATTTCAAGGCTAATTTTCTCCCATTGAATCTCCAGGGGATCAGAAGTGAGGAGGGGGGGATAAAAGGTTGTAAATGGAGGGGTGCAATGTGGGGTAAAAGGAGGCAGTGGGGGCGTTTTCATTTCTTTCTTTTCATTTGGCATGATTGAGGGGGAAGAGCCACTATCAGCAGAGCGCATGCGGATGCGCCGGAAATGGAATTCCTTCTCATCAGCTGCTATCTGCGCTCGCAATCGGGCCAAAGCGGGCCACGTTTACTCACATGTTGGTGTTGGCCGTGGATGTTAGCCAGTCAGCCGCCAGCCCGACCATGTCTAACCCCGTGGAGAGCTGATTGAAGTATCTGGGATGTGCTGAAGGGAGGGCATGCAGCAGAGGAAGAGGAGGGAGACGTGATGCAATTTGAGCGCTTTTGTGCAGAAAAGTCAAAGGAGTTTGAGGAGAACCAAGCTGGAGCTGTCAATGCGGAGACGCTTTAATTGCAGACTAGCAAATGATCTTTGAAAATAATGCAAACATTTGGATTTTGTGGCTGCTTTTGTGGGGTTTATTACAGGGTAAACATTCTCCAAATGCGCATTTTCGGATCACTGCGACAGAAGACGCATTTTACGCAGCATCAAAACACACTGGTTGGTTTATAAACCTCTAAATCATGTCGCATTTTTTTATTCCAGTCCATAAAAATGCCAAATCTTTTTATACACACTTTTATTAAAAAATAAAAACAAACAGAGGACAGGGTGGGTATATGGAGGAGGGTGAAAGGTCGTAAATGTCCTCCCGCGCGTCACTCAGCAGAGAATAATGGACTGGGCCCATGAAGCCTGATTATTAGCCTATTATCTGCCGCCTGCTCAAGCACTTTCGCTGCGTCACTGCATTTATCGGTCTGGTGGCTGCAGTCAGGAGGAGGAAAGCGAGGACACCTCCCATTATGGAGCTCCTTTATCATGTCTACCACCGCTTTCAAAATTAAGAAGAAACGCGCAAATATTTGGAGAATGCGAACAACCATTACTTTTAGACGCTATTTTTAAAAAGGATTTCTGGGTCAAATTTAGACACAATTTTGACGTTATTTTCCTAAAATAATCATATTACACCTGAATCCAAACGGCAAAACTTGCCTGTTTTGATGGCATATTTAAGCGTCGCGCGGCAGCTGATCAAGATATCATCCAGAGTGGCCGGTTCGTCCTGCAGCTCCCAGTTGTTGAGCTGCAGCAGCTCGTTTGGATAATGAAAATCAATAACTTTCGTTTCCCGGTCGAAAGACTCCACGATGTAGGCCAGTAAGATGTCCACCACCTCCTGCAGGAAGGTCATAGTTTTGGTGTCTCCGTCCAGAGCCGGCAACAAGTCTGCATAAACAACAAACAAACAAAAACAGATTCACGAGGGGGGTTTGATCGAACGCGCTCAATTTACAGTCACCTTTTTGGGCCTTAAAAGCTAAAACACATTTTTTCCAATAAAACCATTTTGCGAAAAATGTTTTTAGAATAATAATATGATATCAACAGATTTAGAGCTTTGATTTTTAATGCTGGCTGCGCTGAATGCCTTCCACGACATTTGGCTGAAGGTGACCTTTAGAAAATACATTTTAAAATTATTACAAAAATATAGAATCTTTGCTTTTTTGTCTTAAAATATCAAATAAACAAATAAGTAAATACAGTTGTTCATTTTCCATTTGATTTATTATGCTTATTTTAAAGTATAGGTTAATAAAAAATACTAAAAATCATTTTAAAAGAAGCTTTAAAACACCCCGTTAGGCCCAATGATGAGTTTTTTTTCTTTTGCTAAAACTAATTACATTCTCTTATGCTTCGATTTTATTTAACAAAAAATATTTAAATATGAGATTTTTAATAAAAGGTTAAAAATGAGTGTATTTTTGTGGGAGAGTTTGAGGGTGGAGGTGCGTAAAAACACCAGACCTGTTGAATAGAGGTCGGAGAAAACCACGTCGGTTTTGGCGCAGTTGCAGGGTTTGTTGCAGCCGCAGGTTCCGGCTGCAGTCTGCAGCGGCTGCTTTGCGCCCGATTCGGCGCTTTTCTCCACTTCCCCGACGTTCAGCAGCGCTTTGAAGACAACATCGATGTGTCATTTAGGTTTTTATGGACAAACATTGGTGTGGGGATACAAAAATACGCCTAAAATATGACACCCCACGGGCCCAAATCCCGCTTCTTTAACCAACATACCACATATTTTCGATCCAATTCCTCCGGATAATTTCTGGGCCGCCGCTTGGCACCAGGCTCTGGCTGCAGGACAGAAGATGACATGAGGTGAGCGCCAACTTTGTGAGATTTCGCGCTCAAAGCCAAGGAGGCCTGTCTGAAAGGTGAGTCTGTTTGTCTAGGACAAAGCGCGCTTTCCTCCTCAGAGGTCATCTCTGACAGAAAACAAAGCACTCACGCGTGCTGGGGCTCTGACTCCCGGTATTGGCCCCCGCGTTATCCCCGCTGAGAGACCAGAAGCCGTGTGATGCCATCGTCGCTGGTCGTTAGGAGCTGCAGGAGACACGGAGACCGACAGAGCCCATCCACGCGCGACGAGCTGGAGCTGTTCGGAGCCGAGGTGGTGCTGAATCTGTCTTCAGACCGCGGTTCCAGCCGCGCATCCGCCGCGCGCTCTGGGCTGTGGGGAGGAACTGTGGGCAAACGGAGCACAAAAGGCGTCCTCGGCGCTCCTTTTGCGGGAGTCCACAGGTGCGCGAGGCATTAAGCGGCTTCTCCGCGCAAAGAAAATCCCGCAAAACACTCTGCGCACTCGGGGGGAGCGCAGAGGAGGACGATGAAGATGAAGTTTCAGGAAACGCGCGCGCCTGATGGAAAGTGTTAAATGTAAAAATAGAATTAAAAAAACAAGACTAAACTAAGAAATGATTGGCAGCTGCGGCTGGTGGGAAATGCGCAGCGCAAAGTACATGCCTAATTGCGTCCAACCTAAATGTTCACGTCACCAAAGAAATCCCATCGTGATTCACTTCAGGCTCATGACGAACCGCGTTGCGTCGTGCGTCGTGACTCCGCACCCCCCACCCCCCCAACATGTTGCCCCCTGCGAGCAGAATTTACCCTCCTTGCGCGCGGAGAGTAATTCATCTGCGCGGCAATCGCAGACCTTTTTCTTGGCGAGCGGCTGTTCTAATTGAGAGCGAGGAGGGACGACGAGGCGGATAGGGGGGTGGGGGGAGGCTAGTGGGTCCCTCCCCCTCCTGGATAGGGCGCACACATCCCCAAAATATTGATTACGCACAACTTATTGCAAAAAAAAGGTGGATTCAATTATCCGTGTACAGAATTTATAGCATTTTGCCAAAATATCTTTATCTAATTAGTTTCCCAAAGACTACCTTACAAAATAAAAGTCTTTAGATCATGAGGCACTTTTTAAAGCAATGGCAGTAAAATCTGTGTACTTTCCTCCTTTTACAGAGCAGTCCTTTAGATAAAAGCTAAAATACCCCAGGACATCAAAGTGAGAGGATAAATTCACCCAATAGCAACAAATACACACATTACCATTTTTTCCTCTCCCTGCTCAAATTATTTCCATTTTTGAGAGAACATTTTTCCATTTTCCATCACAAAATCCTCTCCTTTGCAGAAAGCTGCAGCAGAAAAGCTGCTCTTTTCTTGTTCTGTGATTTGTTCTGTGTTTTTTGTGAGGAGGGTGCAGCAGTGAGCATGTGCGGCACTCAGGGGTTTGCTAACAATCCCTGTGGGGGAGTTACTGCTTCAAAATGTCACATAAAGGTTGCAGGTTGAATCTGAGAGAAAGGCCTAATATGTAAAGAATATGATGGAATTTACAGCAGCTGGACTTCAATCCTGACATTATTAGGGAGAAATAAAGAAAGGAAAAACTGAAAATGATTATCTTAGATGGTAAAAAGCTATAAAAACACAGTGTATTCAAGTGATATCTAACCACAGGAACAAAACTGGACAAAAATTTAATGTATTTGTTGCTCATATAAACAAATATGCATATTGTTTTGCAGAATAACAGTGCAGAAGCAAGCAGTCATTTTAACAATTTAAATAGTCTTAGATGCAGTGAAAGAACACTACCTGCATGTTTTTTTGCCATAAAAGAGACACGTGAACAAATTTACATCAAATTTTAGGAGAAACTGGTCGCTCTGTACATTCTATTCATCAACATAAACAGTGAGAGCATAAACAGTGCATCATTGCTGTGAAACTCAATGCGCCAACTGTGTTTTCTTGCATAACGTGGATTATTCGGCCCAAAACAGTTCTGGTTAGTAATGTTTGATCAGCCTTCGTCTTTGTGAAGTCTTCCTCAGCAAGTGTCTGTAGTCATAAGGGTTGTCTCCAGTCCGGCTCTCAGTGGACGACATCCGAGGAACGGAACGCCTGTCGATAAAGAACATAAACACAAAAAATTATTTAGGAGTCCCTGAGCGTAAAAAAATATATAAAAAAAACTAGAAGTTACGTCTCGTCCAATGGAGCAAATAACTACAAAAAAACCAAACAAACATTGGTCAAAAAGTTGAATAAATTTCCAATGTGACTGAGGAATGTGTGAAACGATAAAAACTTGAATGGAAAAATGTTCCACACATCTAATAATAAAAATTAAATGTGCTAAAAACGCTGAAATACATGTGCATTTTGTGGTACAAGCATCAAATTTGGTATAATGTAGTCGATGGACCCCTCCTTTAGAAAAAGAACGTTTGCAACAAGATAATCTGATGTGAATGTGTATAACATTTAAGTTAAAATGCTTACATTAACTGCCCATATTGTTGAGCAAATAGAAATAAACTTTAAAAGAATTAAGTGAATGGACGCCATCTTTAAAAATGGCAGCTATTTTGCATTTTTATTTTTCTCTGAGAAAAACATGAATGATATTTACCTTAAAATTAGTCCATTGTGAGCTGCTGAAGGTTTAAATGATCTCTGATTGTGGAAGCAAAGTTCATAAAAAGCTCCAAAGAATCTTTAACTTTTTGTTTTTATTTTGAAGGGAATACAAAAGTTTATTGTAAAGTTACAAAAACGAAAAGACAGATAGCAAAAAAAAAAAAAAAAAACAATTGAAACAATTGTTCTCCAAACAATGAACACATAAATGCTTCTCGTAGAAATATGGGTTGAAGTTTTCAGCCAAAGCCTTCATTGTTTGCTGTGAACATTTCACTGAAAAGACAGAAAACTGGAGTTCACCATCCTTTCCGGGAAGTTTTTATTCTTGTAGTTATAAGAAGGAACCTCACTCATTGAGAAAGGCATCGATACAGTTTAAAAGTTGGATGGAAACCATCAATGACATGCACATCTGGTGGTTTAATGTGGCTCATGAAACTGGAAATGTGTATAGTTTACTCTACACATTGAATATAGTTTACTCTGAAAAGGATTAATATGCATTATAGGTTCTTTAAGGTGTTCCACACAGATCCATACCAGGACTCCTACTTTTCTGCACTAAAAATAATGTTTTTTACATGTAGATGGCATTGGATTAGTCCTCCCTGGGCTGCAGACTTTTACCTGTCCTTGTGTCACATGGTATCAGGCCGCAGACAAAAAAAAAATACGGCAACTGGATTATTATTATTATGGATTATTTCTTTTTTGCCATTTTTTTTTCTTTGAGGGAAGGTTTATTTAAAAAAAACTACCAGATTCTGTCAACCACATTCATCCAGACATGACTTACTCCTCACATATGTCAAGTTTTTTGCCTCAGTCTTGTGTCTTAGATACTTCTGTTGTTTTCTATAAGCACCTGCTCCGACTGCTAAATTAAAGCCTCAAGCTGGCAGAGGTAATTAAAAATAAACATGTTTGGAAAGTTTCTTTGGGGAGAAAGGGGCAACTGAAGAAATGTAAGAAGAGTTCTCCACGTCAAAAATAAAATAAATTTGCTATTTACAGACCAAAGAGGAGTCATCCTCAAAGAAGGGATTTATTGCAAGAGTTGCTGTTCCCATGTACCAAACCCACTTTGCATTTATACTGCAACTGACCCTCTAATTTATCATGTGCACTGATAACATTGCAAACACAGTGTATTCATGTTTATTATTATATTTAGAAAATATAATTTTTGGTGATAGTTGTGTCATTTCTTTTTTATCTTATTTATTTTTAGAAGTTGGACGGGGCTGAAGTTGGCGAGCAGTTGTTAACATCCACTTTGACTTTTAAGGGAAAATCGACATCACATTGTAATAAGTCCTCTGCTAAATTTAAACCAGCTGTAAATACTTTCCATAGAACAAAGAGTCAACAGATCAAAGTTTCTGAAGTTTAGTGTTTTAATGGAATTCTATGAAA
The DNA here is from genome assembly GCA_014656515.1 of Oryzias celebensis. Lineage (NCBI taxonomy): Eukaryota > Metazoa > Chordata > Actinopteri > Beloniformes > Adrianichthyidae > Oryzias > Oryzias celebensis. The sequence continues at coordinate 27,823,892 of BNCR01000012.1, read as the reverse complement.
AAGCCCTGTAATGTTGCCTTTACTGAAACAACTTGGTTTCACTGAATCTCCATCATCTGTAAAATATCTAAACAGTTTCAAAATTTTTAAAACTACATTCCATACAGGAGCATCTTAATTTCAAAAATAGTTCTTTCAGAAACCGGATGGTTAAAAAAATAAACGCCAACTTTGGCCGCTTTTGGACACCATTGTCTGACATTAAATGGCTCACTGGGTTGGATGATCAGGTGAGATGTGGTACCTGTTGTCTCTGGAAGGTCTGGGCAACTCAGGCTCAGTAACGGCCCTTTCTCTTGTCTGTCGACCAGAACCTGGCTGCCTCTGATCCATAGACTCTGGCTTCTCCATAGAGCGTCTCTGGTCTGCAGAAGCTTTGCTCTCTGTCTCTTTGGGAGACATGCTCTCTATGGAGGGCTCAGATTGGCTGGTGGATAAGGTCCGGTAGTATTGGTCATCCACATCCAGCTGTTTTCCTGGACTGCAGAACAAACCAGAGAAAGGAAGATTTACTGACTATACTCCTTTAAAGGAGTTTTGTAGGATGATCACAAATGTAAAATATGGAGGTCCAGAAGAGGCAATATTAAATAAATATATATATGTTATTAAATTGTTAAATAAAGTATCCTTATTATTTAAAATTGGCATTAAATAAATAAAGCTGGAAATCAATAAATACATGTTTAAATATAGGTGGCATTCAAATATTAAAATTGCCAATAAAAAGCACATTTAAGTATTTAATGACATATTTATTTATTTCATGATCCCAGTGTGGGCTGGAAGAGACACATTGAAATAAATATATTTAATATGAAGTATTAAAATAAATAGTTATTAATTATTTAAAATTGGAAATAATTAATTAAAATTGTCACTAAATGTGTCAATATTTCATTAAAATTCAATTTTAAATGATTCAAGAAACATATTTATTCATTTAATGAATAATTTCATGGTCGAGTTTGCAGTAATACTCTACGTTATCTGTCAAACTGTCCTATCAAACTCAGTGGGCGTGGCTAAATCAGATCATCTTTATTCCATTGCTCTGGCCTGGTCTAAACCTTATTACGGCTTTAGCGATGGGAACTCTTGTGATCTTTTATAAAGTGATGTACAGAGAATGTGAAAGCAGGACTCCTCATCCCATGAAACTCAGGAATTTATCCAAGTTTTTGTCTGGCACCTAACACAGATTTCCTTCTCCATCCACGAACTCCGTGGCACTGCCTACTTCCTGACGGAGGTACAGCACTTGTCTGGCCCTGAACCAGGACTCGCCAATTAGTCCTGGCTGCAGTGTGCAGTGTGTGTTTTTGGGGGAGAAACTGGGTGTCAAGGAGCTACTGTCCCACTTCGCTCCCTGGGTGTAGAAGGAGCTCGCGCAATTTGCTCCACTGTATAAAGGTAGGAGGGTTCTGCGGGATGCGATGGGTCGATGAGCTCTACTTCCGGCTCTCTGGGAGGGCCAAAGAAAACACCCAGGGAGCAAAGCGGGATGGTAATTGGCAAGCCCTGCTTCAGGGCTGGACAAGCGGGGAAAATCCGTGAGGAGGTAGGCAGCTCTGGGGAGTTCCCGTGAACGGAGAGGGAAATTTGACTAAGCGACCCCCACACAAGTTCTGTGTTTCACCAAAAACAGTGTTTACAGTGTGTATGTGGGGGAGGTGCCAGACAAAACCCCCAAAACTTTAATTAATTCTAAATTGATTTAATTTCATTAGATCAGCCGTCCTGCGCCATGATGAGATTCAAACCACGCAAGCGCAACGGAGTACAGATGATCTGAGTTTGGTCCGCTCTCTAAATTTGATGGGACAGTTTGACAGATTAAGTAATGAAATGCTGCAGACCACGAAATTATTCGTTAAATCTTGAAATAAATGTGCCTTTAATCAATTAAAATTGAATTTTAATGAAGTATTGACACATTTAATAACACTTTCCATTATTTATTAAAATTTTTAAATAATTAATGACACATTTATTTTATCATTTTATATTAAATATATTTATTTCAATTTGTTTCTTCTAGCCCACACCGGACAATGAAATAATTAAAAAAGTCATTTAATGTTTACCTATCGATGTTTTAATGACTTAACATTTTAATTCCACATATATTTAAGCACTTTTTCGCTGATTTCCAATTTGATTTATTTAATGCCAGTTTAAAATAAATAATATTTAAATTTAAATATTTAATAAATAATTAAATATTTAACAATTAATAGGTTGTATGTTTAATTCATATTGTCTCTTCTGGACCTCCATAGAAAAATGATAATGAAAATGCATTACATTTGATAAACCTGAGAGCAAAGGTCTCTAAATTATTTTTGTCACAGTGAGTAATAAATCACACAGAAAATTCTGAAACTAAATTAAGACAGAAAACCAAACCAAAAACATGGAAATATATATTCAATTTGTAAAATTGCGAAATATGTAGTCCAGAGATTGAGCGGAAAACTTCATTATTGGCTGAACTCCAAGACTTGCCGGATTTTTGCTCTATTGGAGTCGCACACAGTTCTGCACGTGTCCAGGCAGTGATCAAACAATAATAAATGCTGTATTTAACAAAAAAATGTAGTCTGTTGCTCCAAAATGAACTACTCCTGTCATTTAAAGAGAAGTTTTATTAGTTACATTACTGCCCATCCTCCATGTTCCTAACCAGTTAAGTTTCCACCTGTGTGATGAAGAGCTTTTCTGCTCGATTCTTCTTCCTGTCCTAAAGTGTTTTTACTTTGTTTCTGTACGCCAACACTTTCCCATCGTCCATCCTCATCTGCTGTCAGCTCCAGTGAGAGTCGCCATCACTCCTCCTGACCTTCTCATCCATAACGATGCATGGGAACTGCTCCTGTCCATTGGTGGCTTTATTTATCTACTAGTACGTTATTACGCAGGATGCCGAGCAGCGAGGGGAACCTGTGGCTGCCTCAGGCTGCTGTGATAAAGCATCCTGGCTTATGTTTGTGCAGGCACCCCTGTGGGCAGTCTCGACCTCCTGATTGTAAACTCACCCTGCAGTCTGAATTAATATGCACATAAAGTTGAAGGTGTTCCTTATGTGTTTTCAAGTTTGCCTCAACACGTGGATGAATACGTGACCTTTGACATTTTGAATGACATTCAGCTTCTGTTATCAACAGGAACAATGGAAGTAATAAGTCAATTTAAAGCAGTCTTTTTAGATCTTTTGACCACGTTGATGTCCCAATCTTCTCATTTGACTGAATTTTACATCAAACAGGTAACAGATATGTTAAATGTTAAACAATATGGTAAAAACTGAACACTTACTCTTCTTTTCTGGGCTTTCGTTTATCGTCCTGGACAGATCGCTGGAAAAGAAAAAAAAAAAACAGAAACATTTTTACATGATACTAAACACGTGGAACTTATTTGTTCTGAAAATTAATCTTAAAAAACTCCAAAAGTATAGCTTTTGAAAATTATTATTTCAATTCTTTAAGGCTAATTATTTTTGCAATGAAAAAGGGGTACCTGGTTCCTGTGACAGTGAATGTTAAACTGCTTGGTCATTGCTTTTGTTGTTCCTGTTATTCGATTGCCGGATTTGCTAATGTTTAACTTAGTGTTATCTTGTTTAGTATTAAAAAATTCTAAGTACCAGTAGCATCTTTAGCATTCTAGTGAGTAAACTACTGTGTTAACCATTTGCTTTCTAAGCAGCTTGTGACGTAATTACTTCCCCTTAGCTAAACACCGCTAGCCTTAGTTTACCGTTTAGCATGGCCTCTCCTCCTTCTGCCTTCACCCCTCTGTCCTGCTCAATGTGCCAAATGTTCGGTGAAGATCCTGCCTTCTTTAGTAAAGGTAGTCGTAGATGTGTTAAGTTTAGCCTTATTTTAGATTTGGAGGCCAGGCTCCAGTTAGAAGCACAGCTTTGCACAGTAGATGCCTAGCCAGTTAGCCAGGTTGTTACATGTCCTTCTACCAGGACTAAACTAGCTAGCACCCCAGCCCCTCCAAGGCAGCAGCCGGAGAAGACACAGGATGGGTTTGTACTGGTAGGAAGGAAGCATAAATATTAAACACAAAAACTTAGCTCCCGAAACTCCCATTATTTAATAGGTTCTCCCCTCTCAGCAACACACTTGCTGAACCATCAACCTTTATTTATTGGCTCCACTGAAATCAGACACATAACGCTCAAAGCGGCTACAGTCAGGTGTTATCCTGGGGCTAGAGTTGGTGACATCAAAGGAAACCTTAGGATGTTAGCCCAGAGTAAGTCCAGATTCCGTCGAGTCGTGATTCATGCAGGCGGTAACGATGCCTGACTGAGACAATCTGAGGTACTTAAATTAAACGTAGAATCGGTGTGTAAACTTATTAAGTCAATGTCGGACACTAATTTTCTCTGATTCCTTACCGAACCTAGTCAGTAATGAAATGTAGAGCTGCTTTTCACCATTTAACAGCTGGTTAGGTAGATGGGGACTAGAAAACAGCATTGGCTTTGTAGACAATTTGGAACGATTTTGAATGATTTTCAAAAGGAAGTTTAGAAATTTTCATGGGACAGCCACAGGACCTGTTAGCCATGTTGTAGCTTTGTGTGAAATTTGTGAATTTTTACTTTTTCCCCACAATCTAGGAAAAGAAAACCTTTGTTTAAGCAATCTTCACGAAATTCAACACGCATGCTGCCAGGTTAAGTCTGCAAACATGACTGAAGTTTTGACCGACCACCTCAGGGAGAGGCCACCATCTTAAATTATCCAAAAACCTAACAAACCTTTAATATACTTTGGAAAAAATGTTGGAATTACAAGTTGTAGATTTCTAACGGCATTAGCAAGCTAGCAAAAGGGACTTTCCCCTATAGCTTGCACATTTTCTTTTCCCATTTTTGATTCTTAGAGCAAATTAAGCGTCTGCTGCTGCTGTTTCTACAAAGTTAAACCAAATGAGTAAAAACTTGTCAAAGTTTATATAACTTTACTTAATTCTAATTATTTACATACCAGGTTTTCACTTCTTTAACAAAAACTGCACCAACTTTAAGGGCTACAAATGGGAGCTACTCTAAGCAGTACTTGAGTACTGCAGTTCTGAGAATTACCAGATAACAACCAGAGAACAACACCAAAAAATAAAACATTTCATCACCAACAAAATGTTCTGGAAATTGACAAACAGATTAAATTCTACTTTAATGTTATTCAGAACCTCTGCAGTCTGCTGTCCTCCTTTCCTTTGGAATAAATGCTGGAAAAGTGCACCATAAAGTAATAAATCTTGCTCTATAAAAGCAAAATCAAAAGAAGAAAAGCTTTTCTGCAGCAAAGCTTTGTTAAAAAAAAAAAAAAAAAAAAAAAAAATCAATCAAAATCTTTTCTGGGGCTCACGTGGATGAGTGTGTAGTAGGTGGAGTCTTCTGGTGTGTTCAGGGTCTTTGGCTGCTGGGTTCTGCGAGGCGTTCGGGAGAGTCGCTTGTCTGTTGAATTATAACAAAGTTTAAAAAAAAAGAAAAACATTGGTTTGTCAGCTTCTATGGGAAAAGATCCATAACTTTTGTTTAAAAATGGGCTTCAGTATGGAATTCAAAGGATTTTTCTTCAGCAGAAAAATCAAACAATTTTGATCTGAAACACTATGTATTTAATTTACTCCTTCTCAAATAATACATAGAAGAACAGTGTGTTAATGCAATAACAACGCTTAAGAGTTGGTGGGAGTTTTTATCCAAAGTGGGTTGAATTACGGGAAAGACTGAGTGCACATTGACCCCCCGCTGGTCTCTGAAATGTGCTTATTGAGCTGCCTGGAGGCCTTTGTCTGGGTTTGAATTTTCCACAGAGACGACATAAAACGACCTTTGGTGCAAAAACCACGAGAACGCTGCAACGTTCCCTGTATTCCCAGCATGCCCCTGCCTGACATCTCCCATTCTGCACTGCAATCGATCACACCTGTCATACACCACATGATTGGGCAAGATTCCTCATCTAAACTGTTGCAATTATAAATATATTAGCATGACCTTTGCGCGTTTGCTGATTATGAATGTAAATGTTGTTAGAAAACAAATCAGTCATGTGTAGAAACTCTCAAATAAAGAGTTTCTGAGATTATTGAACCGCTATGTCTAAAGGTCATTCCTGTTGTTTAAAACAATAAACCAAAATTTAAACACCATCTTATTAATTTGGGCAATAATTGTTGGGTTACACAATATGATTAACATTTAATGACCTTTCTGCTAAAAACAATGTGACTGATGCTCTCTGCGGCGGTGATTCACATTCGGCCTAATGTGACATTGAAATTCATGAGGACAGATTAGTTCAGGATGTGCAGAAATCACTTTATGGAGAAGAAAAGTACTTTCTCCAGGAGCAGGGAAAAAAACCACATAATTCATTCGGTTTGTCCTTCAGCGAAGAGCTTTCAGAATAAAGTCTGAAAGGCAAAAACAAGCTTTGGTTAAAGGAGGCTTTTATTGGGCTTCTCCAGCTAAGTTTTGTAAAGTAAATACAAATTCAGCCGGTAACTTGTTAGCATTTAGCGTAAACAGTTATGCAAAAATAATAACAGCATGTGGAAATAAGGACAGTTTAACTGCAATTAGGAGGAAAATGACTTATTACGTTTTTGCTGCATAAAGACTTTTTTGTGCGTTTAAATCTTAAGTCTTATTTGAAAGTTTTTATTAGTTCATTTTAAGAGACCAATGCTTGAGTAACTTATTGCCCAACATATGAACACTGATGCCCTGAATATTTGTACTTTATTCTATTTTTGGGGCATCAGTTGAGCCAGATTTTTGAAGAACAAAAACTTCAATTTTCAATTTTCTTTCATACATTTCTAGTAATTTGAGGCATAATGTCATTATCTGTTTTTTCAAAAAACAGAAAACTGTTAATTAAAAACTGTGAATTATTCAGACTATATCATGGAAACTTAGTACCAGGTTAAGCTATAACAGCAGAAGCCGTAATATTATTGGGTTAATTAGTAAGAATACAGCTTAAATACATGTTAAAATCTCTAGGAAACATATGTTTGTTAAAGAATGACTGGATTTAAGCAAGATAATAACATCACATTGGTGGGTGCCAGAATATTGATGACAGAAATCAAATTCGGTCAGCGTCATGATTCCATTATTTACTGGAGACAGCAGAAGCTAACGATAACTGTCACATTTCAGGCACCGGTGTGTGTTCTGAGGATGGCGAACTTTCCATTTCCTGTTCCTCTCACTCGCTCCACTCCAGGCAATTACAGTTATCACCTGTGCTAATCAAATGTGATTTCTGATGACACATCAAGAACAGAGGTGCTTCCTGCCTGGGCACTTGACTTCCATCTGATCTGATGAAGTTGGACGACACTGAAACGAGGATGTCACCTCTTGATAAGATCACTGTCTTCTTGGAGGAGAGGCAATAAAAAGATTCACGCCGATGGTTTTTCTTTTCTCAAGAAATGAAGATAAAAGGAAAACAGCTGAAGAAAAGATTAGAAAATAAATAAACAGACTGAAGCACCTTTGTGTGAAAGAGTCTCTGAGGTGCAAAGACTTGCTCTGAGGGAAGAAATACTTCCTGCACAGACTGACTCTTAATTATCTGATAGATCAGGGTTTTTTTTGTTTTTTTGCTTTAGAAGTCCACATTAACCTTGCACCATCATTATGAATCATATTTATTGCTTTTAAAGTCTGTTTTGCACTGAGCCCATCTCACTTATCCTACCTGATTGGTGATGATGAGGAGCGTAGCCATTGATTGCTTTTCCTCTCACAAACATGCCATTGTTCTCAGGGTTTGACTGATGGGCCTGGATGATCTCATTCAGTTTATGCTGCAGGGCCTCAAAGTCCTGGGAAGCCTTTGCGATCTTTGGAGGGAATTAGAAAAAGAGGAGAAAGAAGATTGGAAAGTAATACAACTTCCTAATCGTGATGGATGTGATGAAAGTCCCACCCCGATCATCTTTTGATCTATTTTCAAAGCTTTCCCAGTGGTCTTTTATTTGTGATTATGTCAATTTTGGACAAAATCAATAATCGATGAATGCTGATCACGTTCTCTACTTGCTTTTTTGCTTTGCTCAAGAAAGATTGCAGTAAATGAAGTTGTATGCTGATGACACCTGGCTATTAAATCATTCAAGCGTAAGTTAACCATGAGCCTTCAGAGATGCATTTTTGTCATTGATGTAATAAATAAATACCGGTACTTTTCAATTCTTTCATTTGAATAACTTATTTTAACACCAAGACCACAATTTTCATCAAAGCGGGTCTTTAATGAAACCATGATTTATTCTCTATGCACAACAGATCATTTAAAAGAACTTAAAGTGTTCCTGACTGATCACCACAGCTAACAGAGGACCCTCAGTGTTGGCGGAAACACTTACACCAAAACATTTACACCAAAATTTCGATGTTTTTCCAGATTTATTACCTCCTTGGAGAACTGCTCAAACTCCTGGGCTTTGCTCTGGACTTCCTGCCTGTTGGCCTTCAGATTCTTCCTGTCTTTGTACCCTCTGAAGTTACTCTGGATCTTAACGGCAGCCTGTTCCTCCTCCTGCCGTTCCTTTTCAACCTCTTCCTCATCCCTACGTTCAATCTCCACGTCACTAACGTCCACCTCTCCCCTCTGGTCTTTCTTTTCCTCCTCCGCATCAGGAACGGCGCCGTCCTCTTTGGCTTTCTTCTCTTTGTCAGCCTTCAGCCTCTTGCGGTCGCGATGACCTCTGAAGTTGCTCTGCAGAACTGTAGCAGCTTTCTCCTCGTCCTGGTCTGCTGGTATTTCTACCTTCTCCTCCACTGTAGTCTCCTTCTGTTTCTTCAGGATCTTTCCCTCCTCCTGGAGCCGCTTGCGCTCCTTGTGTCCACGGAAGTTGCTCTGGAGGACCACGGCTGCTTTGGCTTCATCTTCTGGTTCTGCCTCCTGCTTGCTGGTTTCTTTTTCCTCCTTTGTCTTCTGTTTGTTAGCAGGAATCTTCCCCTCCTCTTGCAGCCTCTTCCTCTCTTTGTGACCTCTGAAGTTACTCTGGAGGACGGTGGCTGCCTTGGTTTCCTCTTCAGCTCCCCTGTGGTCAGCCTCATTGCCGTCCTCCTGTGGATCCTGGATCACAGCTTCATCGGCCACCTCTGTGTGCTCTTCATCCTCCGGTACCTGAGTGTTATCACTGTCATCGTTCTCTTCTGCTTCGTAGGTGCTTTCATCCTCATCATCCATGTCTTCTTGCTTGTCGTTTGCCCTCTCTCCATCTTCTTCCTGTTTTGGTAGCTCCAGCTCAGCACCAGCCAAAGTTCGCTTCCTCTCCTTGAACTTTTTCCTCTCTTTGTATCCCCGGAAGTTGCTCTGAAGAACCACAGCAGCTTTCTCTTCCTCCTCCTCCTCGTTCGAGGCACTTTGTTCTGCTTCCTGCTTTTCTTTAGCTGCTTTTTCTGCTTTCTCTTTGGCCTCCCTGGAAGCAAAGACGCATCACTTGTGTCAGAAACCGATTTAATTGTCTGTTCCATTCTTTCTCATCTCTTACCGTTTTCTTTGAAAGCTCTTCCTCTCTTTGTGGCCTCGGTACCGAGCCTGGATTTTTGTTGCTGCTCTGTTCTTCTCGTCCACCAACTCCTTGTATTTCTGTCTTGCAATGAAACCCCTGCAAACTTTGAGGACAGAATATCCATTCCAATATCACACCAAAATCATGTGTTTTCTGACTGATTTACATAGAGTTCTTCTCACCAGCCTGAAACTGGACGATGAAAGCCTCAAACTTTGTTTTGTTCTTATCATCAGCCACCTTCCTCCGGACTTTGTGACCTCTGTAAGCTGCAGATCAGATAGCAGCTCAGTGCGAGCATCCAAAGCGCCGTTTATGTTCTGGTATAGAAACCAACCTGACTGCAGAACCAGAGCGCTCTGTTCTCGCTCCTTCAGGATCCGTCTGTACCGTCTGGCCCCCAGCCAGCCTCGAACACAAGCCTGGAGCAGGACGATCCGCTGTGTGGTCAGCTGCATCATCAGGTTCAGGTGTTCAACGTGGTAATACTTTAGGAACACCTAAGAGCAGAAAACACTGAAATAATTTAATGTAGTCAAACAGAGGTTAAATAAAAGAGTTTGATGTTTTGAAATCCAAGAATCTTTGTTAAAATGTTTGTTTAGTCGACATCAGTCCAGAGAACAGTTTTGGTAGAAAACCGCAAGATAGAAAAGATCCTGATAACTGATGGTGGTTTATATGTACAACTGAGGTTGTGATGTTATGTGGTGGCAACCTTTAAAAGCACCATGTGGACCAAATGTGGACCTCCAGGTGGTGAGAAGGTAGACTTGCTGCAACATGGCGCCACTGTAGCTTGGCGCCCTGCTCCACTTTATGTAGTTAGTGTTGCACTTTGTGTTCTTTGTAGTGTTTTGTGTTGAGTCCACTCTGTTTAAATTATATCTCAAGGTGAAGGTGTAGGGATGAACTGCCATTTTCTTTAGTACGTTTGGCTCCTGTTTGTTAGTACATGGAGGTTTGAGTTTTGTCAGTGTTTTCCCTTTTCTTTCATTCACAGGTAAGATTTCTGAATTTAGATGGGTTGGGCTTTTGTTTATTGTGTTGGCCTTGGTTCACCCTGAAGCTGTTTGCTTCACTTTTAAGTTATTGTTGGTGTATTATTGTGAATTTAATTTCTTTTTTATGGAGACAGTCTTTTGTGGTTTTGCCATTGATTTAATTTGGACCTTTTACAATCAATTTTTTTAAACATATTTTTTTTTACTTTTTAATTTTTTTTAAATTATTTTTGCAGAATTGCTTGAATTCAGAAACAATAGAATTTTCCATCAGAATTTTTTTTCAACTTTACAACACAAACTTTGCTGCTAAAGCAGATGTAAGACATGTGATGTAGGACCTGCAGGCACAACCACTCCCTTACTTTGAAACCTATGTCCACATTCATAATATGTTTATTGTATGTCATATTGTTTTGTTCAGCTTGAGCCAGCAATTATTGTACTACATTTTCACAATATTCTTGTACTAAAATGTGCGAGGAACAGGGGAATGCAACTTTAGAGAGCTCTGCACTCTAAAGATGTTTAGAATCCACAAAACCAATGTTTTTCCCAAGCAGCTTCCCAATAATGCTCATGGAGTTGGGTGGCGATAGATTGAAATTCATAGAAGTACTAAAGATGATTTTATTGATAATTTAAGAATGCAGACTGAGGTCACAGGTCAATGAAATTCCAGTTGTTGTTGTAGACTAGGTGCAGTGTGTGTGTGTGTGTGAATGTTCATGAACAACACTTGCACAGAGGTTTTTTCATCCCTAACGTACCTTTGTTTTTCCCATTGCCCAGTTCTCCAGCTTGGCCTTCTCCATTATCGCGGCACACGTCTCTGGAGTTACCGGCGGTTCCTCGTGAGCGTTAAAAGCCAGAAGGTAGTACCTGCACGAAGACCATAATCAACCAGACATTAGAGATGTGATCCTTCCACTTTTAGCTGAATTCAGGAAGGTACCGACGTAAAGAAAGCTAAAAAAATAAATAAATAAATAAAAAAGAAAAAAGAAAAGAGAGAAACCAGACCTCTTTATAAAATTGGCAAACAGAATGCGATGCGAGTAGCCCTGCCGTCTTATCTTGGCGGTTTCCAGAACGCCGGTGTATCGAAGCTGAACCAGAACCTTCTCCCGATCAAACTTATTGGCTTGTCGGTCGTTGTTGGGTTTGATGCAGCGAACAAAGTGAGGCTGCCCAGCCACCATCTTAGACAGCAGGTCCATCAGTGAGTACTGGAAAGACCCAGAAAGCTCGTCTCTATGGTCAAATGATTCTACTACAGTAGAAAGAAGAAAGACTTACTCTAAAGTAGGAGGCCACAGTTTGAGTTTTCATGTTGGTAGTCTCTCTCGGATGGTATGGCGTGTCTCCATAATCGGTTGGCTGTAAAAACAATTAAAAAATGAGAGTTCATTGTTCAAAAGCAGCTCAGAATACTTTTCTGTGATGAACTAAATGGATGTGGTGAAGCTACTATTATGCAGCAGCATCATATTCTGACTCACAGCTATAGAGCTGACAGCATCTTTCATCAGTTTCTTTTATCAAACTACATCTTCTTTTGTTCTAAAGAATCACCATTTGCATCGTGTCATCATGAGGCACATTCAGAAAGTGTTTTTTTGAAGGAGTTTGTTTTAAATCCCAAGAAAGCTGCAAAAGAAATACATGTTTAAGAGCCAAATACAAAGCAGTGCTGTGTATCTACAGCTGGTACCGTAACTAGACTTAAACTAGCACATTACTAACAACAAAACAAGAATTTAACAATCCTTCAGCAACACAGAAGCAAGTCAGAAGCAGCGTGGTTACATGAGCATCTGAACAACTTGATTGGTTATCAACTCTGTGAAACATGCAATCTGATTGGCTGACTTGTTAAACGAAAAGGAGTTAAAAGGAAAAGTTAATATGTCCCTTATTTCACGTTTTTCTCTGATTGACTCCAAAAATGTATATGATGTAATATCATTAAATGATGAAAGTTGGACTTTCAATCAAATCAGGAAGTAATAAATATTTGATGATTTATTACTGATATTCAATCATTGGTTAACCATTTAGGGCGTTTTGTTGGATGTGGTGGTTTTTAGATGACTTTTAGGTTGGAAAACCATGTAGTCTAGCAACACTGGCAGATATGAAATAATGATTCAAAGCAGTTTTACAAAAGCGGTAAAATAAAGAAAAGTTATTAAAGTGACTGTAAAAAGAGGAAAGGGAAAGACAGAAAGAAAGAAATGTGTTGCCATACTTCCAAAAATTGCTGGAAGAAAGACAGGAAAAAGAATAGATTAAAAAAAAAAAACAAAGGAGAGGAAAGGGAAAGCAAAGAGCAGAAAATGGTAACTTTGAAAAAAGTAATTTTCTTAATTAATGCTGCTCCATATGGGTAGGCTACTGTTTTGTTCCTTTAGTGATTTTTGTTTCTTATGCTTTATTTTTAGTAAAATCTAACATAAAGAAAAGACAGAGTACCGTCATTCGTTCTTAGTAGGAAACGAGTGATTAATAAATTGGCACAATCAATAAGTTTAATGATTTTTTTTTCCAAGTAAAAACAATGTACATAAAAGCATTTCTTTAACATTTAAATGTGATTTCAATTTTTAAAAGCGTATCAAAACATCTGGATTATTGACATTGGTGCTGTCCAAAAGTGCACCAGTTAGGAAGTTATTTGATGTTTTATTCCAAGGATTTAAAAGAATAATACAACATGTTATTGTTCACCTGGGGCCCCCAAACTGCTAAGTCCCCCAATGGACAGTATTGCCCAAACGTGTGTGCAACTTCTATTAACCTTATGACTATTTCACAATACACTTACCACACACATGACCACCCAAAAACACACAGTACCCGTTGATCTACCGGTCAACCAAGACTCAAAATGTAAAAAGTTGCATTTCTCAACTTTCTGACTAATTGACGCCATTTTCAAAGTGACAAATTGTACCCATGATTCAGTTCTGCAGGTGCTGACATTACCACACTTAGAAGCATGTTAGCCTTTAAAAGCGTTGCTGTGACTTTAAAATGAAATGAAAAATCTGACTGAGTTAAAGAACAAACTTCTTCTTTAAAAAATACATCGGAGCCACTGGATTAAGAAGGATAATCTTGTATTTCCATCCTTTTACTTAGTCCAAATCAAGTCTCTTAGCAGAAAAATCAAAGATGTACAGACGGTGGTCATGTAACCTGTTTGTTTGTGGTGGACGGGTCTGTCTTTTAGCTTTGTGTCCACTATAATTTATTTTCAAACTCTTCTGAAAGTGGGGAATTACTTGATACAAGCAAGCCCGTCTGTTGGAGCACAGTGTGTTAACATAGACCACATTTGAGCAATTGCATGTTTCTAAGCTTTTAGCTACTTAAATTAAACCATAAGAAGAAGAACATGGTTTTATGTTGTTTTTATGCACTGATAAGTTTAAAAAAGTGAAACATTTGAATATTTTCCATGAGTCACAATGATTTCATGGTTCCTATGACTTTAATCCAAGTCCTCATCTCTCTCGGTTAGAGATGAAGACCACTGCAGTGTGACGGGTTGGGATTAAGAACACATCATGGGAACTTTGGGATTCAAAAAGGATTTTCAGTAAGGGGGGGAGCAACACTATGAGTGTATGTAGATAGAAAACAATCTTTGTAAACAACTACAACAAATCTACAGCTCACAGTTTTACGTAATCATAATTAGTCAATGTGGATCAGTAGAAACTAATAAATGAAATGTATTGATTACCTCGCTAAAGGAGAAAGAACTGTACAAATTTAGCACTCCCATCTTTAAGGACAGAAAGCAGAGATTGACCGAGAAGAAAGAAGCGAAAAACAGGTTTTAACGTTGGTTAGAAAAAAAGAGTGAAACAGAAATGAACTCAATAGGATCTGGACATAGGAGACCACATAGCAAAGAGTACCTTAGCAAAGGTCATGGTCCGGTTTGGAGTCCGGGGGCCCCCCATTGTGTTCACACCTTTACCTTTGGTGTGGGCAAGGTTGCCTGTAAGATACACGACGAGCAAAGAAAAAGTCAGTAAAATACGTGGAGTAAAAGGCTGTGTAACCTGATGGGGAAAGGGAAAAATGAAACTTTAAAATGAGATTGTTTTGAGAACAAGACTTTGGGGATTTCATGTTTTGGTAAACAACTTTGCTGGGGAATTCCCAGGATCAAAAAAAAAAAAAAAAGGTGACAAGCGGACAAAAAAAACCAATATTAGACGCAGGCGTTGACCTTCATGGCTTCAGGCCATGCTTGATTAAAAGCAGTGGGACAAAAGCGGAGTGGAAATCACTCGATGGCTGTGAGTAACACAAAGGTCCTCTTCAGAGCTGCTAATCGATCTGGGTTTCTCTGGCTGCTGGTGGAGTGATGAGGGTCAGGCCTGGCTAGAAATGCTTCATTCTGTCATGAAGAATGGTTCATGAAGACAATTCCGACTTAAAAAGAATTTAATGCTCTAAATTCCTATAAACTGTCTTTGAAGACACTTTTGCCAACGTTCTTTTAAAAGTCAACTTCTGTGAAGCAGCTCTACTAAAGTCCAAATATCTGATGGGAAGGAAAAGGTAAAAGTGTGAAGAGTAGTAGCTCAGTTTCTTTACCAGTTTTGGTCAGAGGGTGAGTTACGAGTTTACGGATGAGCTCGTTCTCAGATGAACGCAGCAGCAGGATGATGTCGGCTGGCAGAGTCTCTCTGTTCTTCGCCAAGAATCCGGCAGCGTTGTAAATGACCTGGAAGTTTGGCGGGAAGTTAAGAGAAACGTGAAGGATTGTCACTTATCAGCTGGAGGATCACAAATGGCACTTTTAAAACACAAAGTCTGTTCTTTTGTGCAAATGGTAAACCCTAGAAATTTATGAGTCACTTTGGCAGCTCAAATGTGGAAAAAAACAACTAGCAAAACCTGCAAATCTAACAAAGAATTTTTATCTACTTTCTAGTCAAATTTTCTTATATTTGAAATATGAAACAGATTTGAAATTGAAAGGTTATGCAGAGATTATTGAATAAAAATTAATCATTTAATGAAACGTGAATCATTTTTATTTCATAAATGTCATCATTATGTTTAGAAATGACATCATTATAGAAAAAAGGACCACTTGGAAAGCTTCGAAAATAGATCAAAAGATGATCGGGGTGGGACTTTAACTGGATTTTAAATCACAAACAGATTAAATCAAAGGATTTTGTATATTTGTCCATCCTGAGCATCAATGTGGGCATCTGCGAAAACGAGTGAATAAAAAATGGATAAACCTCTAGTAAAACTCAGTTTAGTGTTTTCAATGTTAGTTGTGGATTAAGACTGATACAATTTACAATTTAGTCTAGAAAATTTTTTTTTTTAGGTCAGAATTTTATTCTAGAATCCAATTTTTGAAGAATATGTCAACCCCTCTAGTTTGTTTATATTTTTAGTGATTAAGAGATTAAATTTTTGGAATAAGGAAATAAAGATAAAATAATATATATATATATATATATATATATATATATATATATATATATATATATATATATATATATATATATATATATATATATATTTTTTTTTTTTTAATAAATGTGTATTAAAAAATAATCAACACTCACCTTTCCGGCATAGTGGTGTATTCCAAAGCCTAAATTCACTCTCTTTGGTCTCCAGAAGCTTTTTGTCTTTAGATTATCTTCAAATTTCTCTGAAATACCAACAAACTGATCAATTATCGTCACAGATGCTGTGCAATGTTCAATAAACTCACAAATTAATTAATATTTAGTTCATTTTTGGTTTTGTGACTTCCTGGTTTTAATGTTCTCGAGTAGAATAAACTAAACTAAACTAAACTAAACTAAAATAAAATAAAATAAACACAGCACTAAACACACATAATTAAATCTATCAGCTATCGGGTTAGGGTTGCGTCGTGACTGACCTACAAGTGTCTGGTCAGTAGCCTGTGGGAAACGACTCTCTTCGTCCAGAAGTGACAGCATTCCCATGGGCTTCTGCAGAAACAGATCCAGGAGCGGTCGGTTGTCCTCATACTCTATCATACGAGCATCCACCTCTTCGTTCAGGTATTCGTCCTGCATAGAAATAGGGGGAGTAGAACAGCGCTCGTGTGAATTTTACTGCATCTGAAAATGTGATGGCAGGAATGCAAAAAAGATCTTTAAAATAAAACATTTGTCACCATACAGGTAGGAGCCTTGTTTTTTTAACTTAAAGTTTGGCTTTGCCTCAACTTTTACTTCCCTTTTTAGGGTCTTTATATGACCACAGATGAGAGCTTAAAATCAGGTTCAGCAAAACTGGAAAATGCTGAAAATGTGGAAACGGTTATTCATTATAATTATACATGTGGGCGGGTCATTGAGCTGATTGGCGTCTGAGACACGATTGACATCGAGTGACAGTTGTTATGGTGGCGTTTCAGATTTCACATTTCAAGTAATAAACTGACCAATCAGATGCATGAATAGAAGTAGGTGGAGCCTGCTGATCCTCATGTCCAACATTCAAAATGTTTGACAGATTTCGTGTAGCCCACTTTTAAGTGGTAGGGGTGTGGCTTTCCCACAAACTCACTCCTCATTGGTGAGAGTGGCTGCTATAGAAACAATGACTCAGACCAATCACTGCTTACTGATGTTGTGTGGCTCCAGCATGGCGGTGTTTGTATCGAGAAAAAAAAATTGGGACTGAGTTACTTCCTTTGGTTGGAGACAGAAGTAAACCCTTTTCTGTCAGACTCATTCTGTCCAGTTATATATACAGACAATAGTCATCCCTCCTCTGATGTGGTCCTGCTCCCATGTCAAAAATGAAAATTCTGAGTGTAAAATGTAAATTAGGAACAAAAAGCAAAGAAGGAGAAAAAAATCAGAACAGCCAGGCAAAGAAATAAATGATTTTTCTTTTATTTGGTAACAGTTTTAGCTTGGAATTTTTTATTTGTTTCTAATTAGATTCTTTTTTACATTTTCAATATTTTTTTCAAGTTTTAATGTTTTTTTTTTTTTAAATATACACTTCATTTTTCAAATTTCTAATCTTTTCTTCAAATTTACAAAGTGAACTTTAGAGTGTAAAACTGTTTTCAAAATCTCTGTTTTTTTTTTCCTTTTTTTAAAACTAGCAAATTAATTTTTTTTAGCAATTTTAAGTTAATCCTGATTCAATCCTATGCATAGATTCAAAAAAAGAGTTTGGATTGAGCGGATTTGATCTCTTGTGGGAGGATGTGATGACTCAGCAAAGCAAACGTCTCTTTTCTGTGAAGAAGAGGACAGAATGAGGACAAAATAAAGTAAAAGAAAAATCAATTTTCCTGACACCGAGGACATGTCAAAAAAGCAGCAAGGATGCACATTAAACTGCAAACATACACATTCATGTAAAGACCAGCAGGGGCCTGCTCTCAGCCTCAGAGTATTCCCTGAACACACAGAGGATATGAACAGAACAGTGTGTTTCTGGGCCAGGCTCCAACAACCCCCAAGAGTGAGTTTAAGTCCAACATTAAGTGCCTTCAGTCCCTAATTGACCCTCGTTTGGGATGATATATAGCACCTCTCTGTGGGGGAGTCCAAATCATTTAACATTAGCAAACCGTGCTCTGCACCCCCAAGGCAAACCACTCCCTCGAGGGTTCATAAAGCAAGAATCGCCAACCTCATTCCTCCTAAACAAAGCCATCGCTTCAAGCGCACACTGACAAACGATGACATGTTTGTGCCATTTAGATGGAAATGAGGAGGTACCAAGGAGAGAACCGGGAGAACCGATTCTCGCCGGCTGTTGGGGGTCTGTCCGCGGGACTCTACCTGCTCCCAAGCAAAGATGTGCTGGTTGAAGTAAAACTGGATCTGCTCATTGGCGATGTTGATGCAAAGCTGTTCGAAGGAGTTCTTCTTGAAGTTTTCAAAACCAAAAATGTCCAGGATGCCGATGTTTAGGCCTTTCTCAGCTTCTCTGAAAACGTGGAAAAGATGCTCTTAAATATTCTGTACTTTTTTTTTTAGTTTAAATCACATTTATTTGTTAAGATTAAAGCTGACATCACTGTTGTTGGGATCAGTTTAATGACTTTAGGAAGCTTCAGCAAAAACCTCTTAATTTGCAAGAGACTGAAAACTAAGAAAAAAACCTCAACATTTTGAAAACACAAAAGAAATTCGTTTGGTCATTTATATTTCATTTTCCCAAACACTCTTTTTTCAAAATAAAAGTGCTTCATGCCAGCATCAGCCATAAAAAGTTGAATGGGCTCTCACCCCAGCTGGCTGTCAGGCCGCAGCAGCGCATTGATCCGGTTGACGATCCAGCTGAAGAGGCGCCCATAGAGAGCTTTACCCATGGCGTCCCTCACTTCCACCGCTTTTTCCATCGTGTTGGGACGGACGATCGTTTCCCCCCGGGCCACGACACAATGAGAGGTCAGAGCTTCCTGGAGCTCGTCTGAGCGAATCCGGAGCAGAGAGGCCACTGACGGGACGAGTTCAGAGAGATGAAGAGCAAGTTAGTATCTCTGAGGACAAACGAAGGAGATTAAAACGAACGTGTTTGGATCTAAAAGGGTCACAAGCTTTGAGCTCATCAGGATCACAGTAAGAGACATCATCCACACCTGATGACTCTTCCAGGAATCATCAAAGCAAAGGAGGATGAAAAGAAGGTCTCATATGATTAGTTCTTTAGGCTTAGTTTGGGATTCTTTTAGGCCTTTCACCTGCTTACTTTAGGGGCCACATCAAATCGTCCACCTCCTTCTAACCTTCACTTCTGCATCTTCCTCATTCACACCACCCACTCTTTAGTCTTCCTCTAGACATCTTTCCTGCTATCTCCAACCTAAGCATTCTTTTACCAACATCATCACTGTTCCTCCTCTCAACGTGTCCAAATCATCCACATCTGCTTCTCCAGAACCATGTCTACCATGATCTGTTCCTCTGAAGGATTTGATTCATACCTGATCTTGTTCATCCTGGTCACTCCCAAAGAGAACCTCAACATCTTCATTTCTGCTACCACCAGCTCTGCCTCCTGTCTCCTTCTTATGCTACATTCACAGCGGGCTCGCTAACGTGCATTGAAGAGACCACTTCCAATGAAAATCCATGCACACGCATCACTACGCAAGTTTTTAAAATTTTGTTTTTAGGGCTCTATGTACAAAACACGCATCAAAAGTGAAACCAGTTGAACTTTTACCAATCAGGGACTTGGATATGTATGTACTTACAGTATATAGCGCCTTTCTACCCTCCTTGAAGGCCAGAGGCTCTTTACAGTCACAGTCCTTTTCTCCCAGTCAAACCTTGCTTCAGTAGATGATGATTAGATTGACTGAACACACCTGATCTAGGTGAGCAGTATTTATTGAAGTAAGGTTAGCTGCAAAACAAGCAGACATGTAGCCCTTGAGGAGCATGGTTGGAGACACCTGCTCTAGACCAACAACATGGCAGCTCTCACCACAGTTTCTACATCTTTTCTGTCATTTCTAATGACACTCTTCAGTCACACATCACACCTGAAACATTCCTCCACCCTTTCTAACCTACTTGCAAATGCCTCTCCACCTCTTTCCACACTCTCCATTGCTCTGGACAGTTGTTTTGTCCTTAAAGTCCTCCACCATCTTCACCTCTCTTCCATGTAACCTCACAGATTCACTTAAGTTCCTCTCATTTACACACAGGTTGTCTATCTTGCTGCAGATGGCCGTCATTCCTTTCCTATGCAGAGCAAACCTCCACCACGCTAGATGTTCCTCCACCAGCTCCCTGCTTACATCCAGATCACAATGTCATCTGCAAACATCACAATCCACAGAGGTTACTTCCAGCTTTCACCCATGTCCTGAACTACTTCAACGTTCTTTTCAGCCACTTCAGAGTTCCACATCCAAATCACAGCTCCTCTCTCTGAATACTGACATTGACTTTCTCTAGATCTAAAAAGACACAATACAGCTCCTTCTGACTTTCTCTGTTTTTCTACAGAAACATCATCAAAGCAAAAACTGCATTTGTGGTTATCGTTTTCTGCATGAAACCAGAGTAATGTTAAAAAATATTCACTTCTGACCTCAGCCAACCTTCCATTCCTCTTTCCTGTACTTCACTGTGACTCATCAGTTTTATTCCTCTGTAGTTTTGTTGTCCCCTTCCTCTTAATAATGCAGCCAGAACACTTCTTCTTTGTTCTGACTGACACTTTTCTCACCATTCTCCAGGACCAGCATGTTGGTGATGTTACTCTTGTCTGTTTGGTGCTCTGAAGCCACTGCTGAAAACTCTATATCTCCAGAGTTGAGGATGGCCGCCAGGGTGCTGTAAACGCTGCCCAGCTCCTGCAAACGTGAGCAGACATCATCTAATAGAACATCATCTGCATTAAGAAGAACTGAATTGTGGGTCGTTGTTTGAGTGGAGATCTCCAGCAGAATACGAAGCTGCTGCTGCGGTGCTGCAGAGTGATTACAGGATAAGTATTATTGACGTGCAGATCCCAGGAGCAATCAGTTCTTTGAGGCTCATTAGCCTTCACAATGTCAGCAACTCACAGCTAGCGGTCAACCAAAAAATTTTTTAAAAAGTATCAGAACATTAAAACAAATCTATGAACTCTGACTAACAAAGTCTGAGTTTCATGTAGACGCTGCTTTAATACATCAATGGTTTCTTAAAATGGGTCACTAGTGATGAATTTTGGTACAATTAATTCAAAATTATGAGTTTAAAACACTGGGGATGCCAACTGAGACAGATTCATTATTTATCAGCAAACGTTTGCACAAGCGAGAGTTTTAAATAGTTTCTGTGAAGTTAGAAAAGTTTTTCAAATGTGAAAGAACCAGCATCTCAGACCTGACAGGTCTCAGTTAGCATATTTTTAGTAAGTAAGCAAACAGACCTGAACATTTGCCCTTGAAAAAACAAACAAATGAAATGCAAAGTTTTCTCATGAATTAAAATATTTAACCCAAAAAAACGAATTCTACTTCAGCTTTGAAAGCTGATAACCTTTAATAAAACGGATTGGATGGTTAATGAATTTAATAAATTAAGATTTTCCTAAATCAGGAAACGCTGGTTGTTCCAGGCGTCCAATTGTCCTTTTTGACTCAGACAACACTTAAAGACCCACTTCAATAAAATGATGTTTTTGGTGTTTTTAACATGATCTTGTAGCATTTTTCTCATAATTGAAGACATGAAGGACACAGAGGAAATTAAACTTAAAATTGTATTTCCGACCATTTCTTTGTTCAAATTGCTGTGAATCCGGAGCAGACAAAAAAAAATAACAAACAAACTTCCTCATGTCTGCGTGATTGTGCAGATTCTGCAAGTCCTACAGCAGCTCTATTTGTTAGCTTTTGAAGAATTGGCTTGTTGGCGTGTTTGCATACATGCTAGTTTTAGTAACTGAGTGCAGAGAGTTTTGGGACTCGTCATGACAGCTTTGATCAGAGGAAATCCTGCAGGCAGGGATCTATCACTGCTCTTTGTACGGTTTGTAATGAAGTTTCTCTACCTCCAGGGTGAAGCCGATGACTTTGAAACACTGCTCCACGGCGTCAAACTGCTCCTTGTAGAAAGCATTGCTCACTATGTCAGGCCCTAATTTGATGTGCTCGTTACACAGATACCTGCAGAAGCAAAACACAGAGGTCAGGAACGGACTTCAGGGAGTGCTGAGGCTGCAGTGCTGAGCCAAGGACTCAACACTGTAAACTTACTTTGGTGTTTTGCTGTCAGAGAGCTTATAGTGGGCCAACTTCTTCCTGTCAGCCAGACCAGCATAGATGTAGTAGAAGATGTGGAAGTTCTTTTCACCTCTGTGGGAACAAGCTGAACTCAGAAATTCAAATTTGTAGACACAATGGAAAGACTAAAAGCTCATATTGGACATTGAAAAACGTAAATGCATCTTAAACTGATCCCTTATTCCCTTCATTCAGAGTCTAGAATTAGTCCTTTTTTACCAGTTTCTTTGAGATGCTGTCTCTGCTAGGGCACACTTTCTTTAAAAAACAAATCTTTTCAAAATGTTTTAAACGCTTCCTCAGCCACATATGTATTGAGAGGTAAATTTTGGTTTGAGTTTCCGAGGTTGTGCATCAGAAGAGATCAAATGTCATTTATTTTCAGTGCAGAATGGGACTCTGTGGCTCTGCAACAGACTGGGGGCCTGTTCAAGGTGTACCCTGAATTTTGCCCAACAGTAATTGGGATAGAATCCAGCAACATACTCCTCCCAAAAGCAATTTAGCAGTTCATAGGAAAAAAAAGGCCAACATACTGCTGATTTTTAGGAATTTACCTCCCTCGGCACTTGCTTCTGTTCCTGGAAAACTACAATAATGTTTCGATTTTTTCTTTTTTTTTTTGGTTTAATGTTGTACCATGAGTCCTTATCTGGACATAGACAAGGATTCCACTGGTGCACATGGCCTGATGCCATATGGAATCACGTGGAAATGAGATCACATGCTAAGCAGTAACAACCAGCATATGCTTACAGGTCAGAAGACGTGTACAGGGTAAGATATCTGTCAACAAGAAATGTATGCAAAAAAATATGAACACAACATTTGGTTTTGCGCTTAACATATCTGTTTTAAATAAGAATTCTTTGTTTGAACAGGGAATTTTCCCTGTTAACTCACTGTCAAAAATACGTCATGGGATTACAGGCGTGTGCCCAAAACATTTCAACAAAATGAACATGCGTATTGAGGATCATTTATTAAACTAAAATAGAATAGAACTTTTTTGAATGGTATTGATCCCATAGTGGAGAAATTATTTTGTTACCTTAGCGCTGCTAGAGAAACAAAAACAGATGATAAAAGCACTATCTCGCCCCTTTCTCTTGTTGTCAGGGGACAACAGCTTATCTTGCAAACAATGCACCAGTGGATTGTTTCAGACCCAGAAGTAGTGGAAAATAATCTCAAAAAGAACAGCATGAATGGTACTTATTAGGCGTGAAAAGTCCATGTTTGTCAAAAATAGAGAATGATGAAACAAAATAACAAAAACGCCTTAGCAGGTGGCTCCCTGTCGCCGCCACGCTCCCATCTGCCAGCCAACCAGCCTCCCGGGGAAGGCCTCGCCCAACAGTAGCCGGGACAGGCTCTGGCAACCTCGTGACCCCAAAGGGTATATATTGGGTTAAAATGGATGGAAAATAACAAAAACTCTAAGCTAAAGTAGGCTAATTAGAAGGGGATTGTGACGGCAGTAGGATCAGAATACCCAACTTTTCTTTATTTTACTAAATCTTTTTGTATTTCTTGCTGGCATATGGCAGAATTTGTTTTGTTTAGCTTTATCTTCACAGCCTTAAATGTGATGCTATTGTTGTATTCTAGTATATTGCTGTTTATAAGCTACACCGCCTCTAACTTATCATGTCACTACTGGGACATGAAGGTTGGGGGAGATATTATGTTTTTTAAATCAGGAATCTTCATAACATTAATAAAGTACAACTAAAAATAAAAGCACGTAAACTGTTCATCAGTGTCTGACTGTTCTCATTGCAGAGGCGTCTTTTTTCCTGAAGTTCTCTCTCTGCTTGTAGTCAGTACGCACGCGCAGTTTGTTGGATGAATGTTTTGTGACTCGATGTATTTTTCACAGTCATCTAACAGGAGATGTGAAACAAAGCATTAAATAACTTGATTCAGTCCTGCCTTTTATTCATTTCTTCTAATCCTAAATATTTGTTAACTAAAATGTTCACAGAGAGGATTTGAAAAGGATCCGCTCAGAAAAAGTAGGTCTTTTGCATTTTAAATGCTCAGACAAGAGCTTTAAAGAAATAAAAGTGTAAATACTTTAGGAAATTTGCCTTCAAACTAGATTAGTTTGCAAACATGTAAATGAAGAAGTGGCATGAGTTTAAAGAGCCTAAAACTACAACTGTGTAGCAGGAGCTGCTTTTCTCTTTCTATGCACCTTTTACATCAATTATTGCGATTTTAACCAAACAATTTGTAGTTTTAACAACAGAAAACAAAGTGTCAAATCAGAGAAAACATTTCTGCTAGAAAAACTCCTGAGGAATAACAGATTATTCACAGTCTTTGTGCTCCCTCTTGAAAGCAGTAGATCTCTTCAATAAAAACTAGCTGTACACACTGCTTCCTGCCAAATCAAGCCCACTCTCAACCCTCTGTCTGTTTTCTAATGAAATGCTTGAGTTTGCCTTTGAAGTTCTTGCAAGGGCCACAATCTTTGATCAAACAGGAAATAAGCTTGCCCCTCCACTTGACCTGGTCCACTCCCCAGACAGAAGATAAGAGGAGAAGCCAGAATGACTGAGGTGCACGCTAAAGGCAAATGTCAGCAGTTTGAAATGGAGAATTAGAGGTGAACTTGAGGAAAAAGACAGTCAATTACACACTAATCTGTGGCCACTAGGTGGAAAAATAACCTTTGAGTTTCTCTGATTTTCAGAAAAAGGACAAAATTTAAATGTCTTTGAGACTCAGTGAAGGACAGGAGGAGGTATGAGGTATTTACATGGCCTGGTGGATTACTCTGGACTTCTCAAGCAGATACTCGGATATCTTTGCTCCAACCACCGTTCCTCCGCAAGTGAACTTCATCTCCAGGTACTTTCCAAAGCGACTGGAGTTATCGTTGATGACGGTGCAGGCGTTTCCAAATGCCTCCACCAGGCTGTTGACCAGCAGGATTTTCTCCTGGAGCGTCCGATTGTTGGCCTGAGCAAAAAATGTGAAATATTTTCACCAAGTGAGCCTTTTGATAGCCAGAATTTACCAAAAAAAAAATAGAGTACCGGTAAAGGATTAAACTTAATATAATTTTACTCTCAATTAAGATGTAAATCTGAAGTGGAAGCAGCTGCAGCATCTGCAGGCTCACATCAGTATACTCAATCTGCAGAAATAGCATTTTAGACACTAGATACAGAATCTGCAGCAGATAGAATTTTGTAGTCTTTTTTTAAAGTATCTCTCAGTATTTGACTGTTGAAAAAGAAATAAAATTACACTCACAAAATGGCAAAATAAGAATATAGTGAAATTCCGGCAGAAAACAATGTACTTGTTTCACTAAAGAGGGTTTTTAAATGACCATTGCAAGCAGGTTACCAAACAGAAAGCAACTTCTTCTTGATGTCAATGATAAACTCCACATGTATTTATATATACATTGTTAGGCAGCAGAGGGTTTTGCCCAAGGACCCACACTGGATGAAGCTTTGGATTTTTCTCGTGGCTAGCGTGCTTTTCTGAAAGTGGGGATCCTGTGGCACATCCATGCCAAATGTGGGGCTTGTATCACTCAAAGCACACATTTTCTGTATTTAGAGAACATCTCTTTAATGGCATAAATGCACATTTCAGCACCAAATTTCTCCTTGAATCCAAATTGATTGTCTGTTGATCTTACAAATTCTGGGATCTTGTCCAACAGAATGATCTGAAGGAGTTTAGACAAAACACTGGTCAAGGCTATTGGTCTGTGGTTGTCGGAGCTATTAATTTTACCAGCTTTGTTTTTCAATACTGGAACTGTTATAACATCTAACATAGAGTCTGGTAAAAAAAAAAAAAAAAAAAAAAAAAAAAAAAAAAGCTGTGAAACGCATGGCAAGGAATGGAAACACCTTAGGACTGGCAAGCTTTATATGCTGAGCAGATACCCCGTCAAGCCCGGTGGCCTTGTTATCTGATAGTTTGGTGGTAGCCTGGATGACCTCCTGCATTGTGATGGTATCACAGGTAACAGCATCATTTATTTTATACATTTCACTCTGGCCACAGTAAAAAATTCAACTGAAGTGTTGTTGCCATGGATCTGGGATATTGTCAGTGCCAGAAACACCATCTATCACACATGGAATAGTTTTTTTTATCCAGAGTTGATGTATTTCACTAATTTCCAGAAATCTCTAGTGTTGTGACTAGAGAGATTCCTGAGTCTATTCGCCTGATCATTTCTGCTGATGGAGTGTATAGCATACTCATGTCTAGCATTTCAAAATTTGTCTGTGTCTTGGTTTCCCGGCAAGAACTCATTGTTGTGTGGTCTCTCTTTTCATACATAGAATACAATACAATAGAATTATAGTCTCATACATAGATAAGAAAGCGAGGACATGAGTGGAGCTTTTACAATTAACATTGACACACAATATCGATTCTCTGGGCAAATAAATGTCCCTTAATAATCTGTCTGAACCTAAGGAGTGAAAAGTTACTTCACCTTTTGAGAGACCATTCCAGTCCAAGTATGAAGAACTTTCATGATCATAAGGTTGCCTAATGGGCAGAGCCAGGATTGATTTGCATCCCAAAAGGAATGTGATCAGCAAATGCAAGCTCATAAAAGATTTCCATATTAGTTAAAGAGGCATGAGCATCGCTGACGTAACACAGTGGTCTCAGCATGAGGTTGTACGCCATGCTTGGCTGGTGTGAGTAAAACTGTCGTCAGGCAACAGAATTCAAGTTGAAGTGTCACAACTGTTTCAAATGATTAGCAAAAGTTGAATTGCTGTAGAAGATGTTTAAATCCTCCAAAATAAACACATTTAAAAAGGTGTGATCCCAAATAAAACAATTAATAAAAGCAAGTTTCATTATGGTGGTACTCTATTGGGGTATGGCATTGAGGATAACACATTCCTCGCTGTTTAATTTAAGATGTATTGCTGTACACCAAGCCACTCCCAGCTTTATCACATGAATGTAGGAATCAAGTCTTTTATCCAAGAGAACAGCTACACCTCCGGGTATCCGACCTCTTATTATACCATCCCCAATATTTTTGGTGGACTCCCCAGCCCCATGGAAACCAACATGTACGGATTTTTCACATTGAAAAATTGCTCAAACGCAATGTATTGTGGTCTATTTTTTCCAGTCTGGTGAACATCGATGCACACTGGTTTTTGGTAGAGTTCTTGGGGATTTCCAAGAGTTTGTAATTGTAGATTCAGACACCCCAGAAAATGGTAAGTACTGAAGGAATTTGAACACAACCAAATTGGTAACCAATTACTTTTAAAATCCAGTGATAGCACCACACGACTTTTTTAGTAGTTAGGAGAGTTTGGACTTCGCCAAAGAAGAATCAGGGTGAACTTGTTATTTCTGCACTGGAGCTCAGAAGACCTTCCAACCTGCCAAACACAGCAGTGTGACTTTCCACAGAGATGACTTCCAGTGTGGACCAGTAAGCCTGGTGTGAAAGTGCCCTTTGTCTACAGCCATGCAGAGAATCAGAAATGACAGTACGATGCCTTCACTGACCCACCTTTCCAAGAACCGTCAGCTGCTGCACCAGCAGATGAGCGCTCTCTGTCTTCCCGGCTCCACTCTCTCCACTGATCACAACACACTGCACACAGGAAGTCACACACTCATTTCAATTTAGGCTTTCAGCCTGAAGAAATGTCAGAAAGAGGAGGACATTAGACTGAGTTATTGTGGTTTTGTTTCAGACTCAGTCTACGTTCACATGAGGTTCATCAACGCGCATTCATGCAGCCACTTCCAATGAAAAGTCTATGTAAAGCTTGATTTTGTGCATTTCAGGCTTCTGAGTTCTAAGTGCCACATTTAGACGTAGCTACATTTTTAAGTACATTTTCGGGCTCAATTTACAAAATATTGAACCGACATCAAAAGTTACAGCAGCTGAACTTTGACCAATCAGGGATTCTGATTTGGAAGGGATGTATGGGTAGCGTCCTTTTTAATTCACAGAAGTGGTTGAAAACTCATCATTGTGGTTTGGTTTGTGTCCTGCCAAAATTATTTTTTGACATTTTGCACCAAGCCTCTTCCTACATAGAGGACTCGAGCTTGAATCGGGTGGCGACAGTCCAGCATGAACACCGTATGCTTAAAGTACGTTCAAGCACAGACCGTCACTTATTTATGAAAAGTTTCAGTTGTCTGTCCGTGTGCTGCAATAAAGTGTTACCTGATCCATGTTGTATGACACCATAGACTGGTAGGCGATGTCAGCAACAGCGAAGATGTGCGGCGGGTTTGCTGTGCGCTTTGCTCCTATGTACATCTTAGTGTGCTGAAAAAGAGAAAAGTAAAGTTTTCTGTTTCCTGTTGAAATGACTTTAAACGGCACAAAAAATCATATTAGGACAGAGTGCCTAAAGTCTGAGAGAGATCAAGAGGAAGTTTAAGACTAACAGAAACTGCTCCATTGCAAAGTTGGCCAAAAATAAAAGTACAGACATGGAAAAAGGTGGAACAACACTATCCGGTCTTGGTTGAAGGCCTGCCGGAGTTCCACTGACCTGAGGCGTGTACATCTCCATCGTACGGAAGGGGTTGACGGCAATGAGGATGTCTCCAACATAGGTGTAAATCTGATCTCTGCTGTATCGACTCTGAAGCTGCTCTGTCACAATATTCTGGGGGAAAAAATGTAAAAACCAGGATAATCAAGAAGGAAAATAAAAACTGTTTTATACTTTAATCTGAAAAGCCAGCCATCAATCCTCCTGACTGCTCTCTCTTCATCAACATCAGCCTCCCAGCATGAAGGATGGCTGGAAATATCTGCAGGCGACAAAGGTTGGCTGGATTCTTCAATATGTCAAATCTGAGCTGGAGTTTGATCAAGTACTTCAAATGTTAAAGTGATGAGTTTTCTTTTCTACCACAGACCAACGGTGATGGCAGGAAAAATGGTCTCCTCAGGAGCCTTGAACTTGGCAGAAATGCATCTTTGAATGAATCAAAAAGTCTTTTCAAAACTTTTAGCCAGTAATTCCCCGGAGGATGGATGTCACTTTGAGTATTTAAAAAAATAAAACATGAAAAATCTCCAAAACTCTGGTTAGTTTTGACGATCATTTGGTCACCAAAAATGAAGTGTAGAGTTTTTCTTTACCTCATCTAGAGCTTCAAGTGTGGCGAGGTCTTCTACCTCGTCTGCGGCGGTTTGCATCTTTAAGTGGCCTCCTTTTTTAGTGTGGATGCGTTCATGCCTGGAAGAACCCAACCAACAGGTAAATCCATCTCTGTGTAATTTAAAATCTCGTCCCCACAAAACTAGGATCACTGTTAACAGGGAAACAGCGGTCTCCTGTTCGTAAAATCAGATCTCTGTCTAGTACTCTTCCAGAGAGACTTTAGGCCACATCTAAGCGACTCAAATACCTCTGGTCCTGATTTGCAGAGGGTTTGTTTATTTAGTCAGAATTATTTATGGCACAAAAAAGGAAACATTATTTGTTTGTTTTTTTTGCTAAATTCAGTTGTTCACTTCCTCCCAAAGTCAACATACAGCAACTAAGCTGATGTTTGGTCCACACTTTCATAGAAAGAAGCTTTTACTTTGAAAAATATATTCTGGGCAAAAATACTTTACAACAAAAATAGGAAAGTGTTTGTTATATTTTCTTGTATTGACCAAACCTATCTTGTAAAATGAGAATTTTAAAAGTCCCAATGTGAAAAAATGTTTTACATTTTCGATTTTGGTGCACGGGTCATGAATGTGATTCCAAAACAAACATTCGCTTTTTACTTTTATTTGGTTTTTATTGTTTCATTTGCTGCTTTTCTTTTTTTTTTTATAAGGCTTTTATTTAGTCGACAAGGCATTTTTTAAACTGAAAAAGTAAATAATAATAGCTGTTTATACTTTAAATGTCACTATGTTTAGCCTTTAGTTGCATTTTTATTTTCAGTTTTTGTTGACTTTTGAACTTTCTGTTCAAAATATATGAATTGACTTACATAAAACACAACAACATGCAAACAAGCTATAATTACAACCACAATTACAAGAGCTCTTACTCGACTAAGAAGCGACCTACTGTAGCATTTGTTACCTGTCATTACTGTCTGTGCTTCTGTCTGTCTTTCCATGATGGCTTCAATGACAGAAACAGGATTAAAATGTAAAAAAAGGTTCACTTCGGCTGCTGCTTTTAAGAGGATAACAGGGTTTCTGGAACATAAATGACGTTTGAATTCCTGCAAAGGCCGAGCTGTAAACAGGATGGCTCTGGACCTTCTTCACTTTTAGGAGGATTTCTGTCTCATTACCTGGTTTTTTCGATTACTCCAATTTGCTGGTTGAGATCAGTGAGTTCAATGAGCTGCTTCTGCAGGATCTTCTCTCTGCCCACCGTCTGCTTGATGAAGACATGCTGCAGAAGGTCCAGCACATTCGGGCGCAGCTCAAAGTCCTTAATCAGACACCTGGGAGATAAAAGACAACATGTCTGCGTTCAGAATGGATGCAAACATAGAATCAACTCAAATAAGTCTCCTTTAAAACACAGACGCTCACCTGGAGATGAAGTCATTGAAATCATGTGACCACAGCTCAGGCTGGTGGAGAGTGGGAGCAGGATTCCTGTTTGGGGTCAAAATGAAAACAAGAAAAGATGAGATATTTTTAAAGCATGGAGGAGAACAGAGGCTGAAGAAGAGATGAGATGAAGTTAAGTCTGGAGTATTTTCTCCTGAGACAACCAGGCTAGGGCTGCACGGTGGCACAGTGGAACAGTGGTCAGTGCTCTTGCCTCACAGCAAGTAGTCCCTGGTTCAAGTCCCAGCAGGGACTTGTGTAGACTTTGTGTTCTCCCCGTGCATGTGTGGGCATTTCCTCCTACATTTCAAAAACATGCTTTGTAGGTAAATTGATGATTCTGAATTGTACCTACATGTGTGTGACAGACTGGTGACCTGTCCAGGGTGAACCCCACCTTTGCCTGACAGTAGCCAGGTTGAGCTCCTGAAGCCCTGTGATCCCGTAAGGAATGAAATAGGTTGGGAAAATGGATGGCCATCCAGACCATGTTCTGGTCCATCTTTTAAAAGCTGTCTTGATCTGTTAACCAAACTTTGGGAGTCATTTTTATGTTTTTGTTGAAAAGGCCTTTACAAAAAAAAAAACACCTACTGCTGCTAACACTAAAAGATAAGGTTTTACACAAAACCTGCTAAACGTTTAGTAACAAAGCATAAGGACTAACTTTTACAGGAAAGGAAAAGCAGATTCTCATTAAGGGTTAAAGTCGCCACCCTCCACATGACTCACTATAAATCCTCATTTTGCTTTGAGTACCTTTTGACAAGAGGCTGCACGGCAGGCATGCTAATGCATCAGGGCTTTTTGCACCTTGGTGACAGCAATGAACTGCTTTAATGAGGGGACATACATCTCCTGTTTATCACACAACAGCCAACATAGACAGAAAATACGCCGCACATCGATTTACAGCCTGTTCAGCTGTTGAAGATGGCTGCTTTTCCAAAAGACTAACGACGACCACGGACCAACAAGCTAAACTTACAACAATTTAGACGTTTTAAGGCTTCAATCAAACGTTGAAAGTATTACAGCAAAACTGAAATAAAACAATCCAAGTCCAATTTCTCTCTATGGAACGTGATAAAGTACGCAGCTTCACGTTGGTGTAGTTACCATTTATATCTGCAAAACTTGAAGCTGTAGTTTTGAATATGAATTTACAAAAATCCATCAGAAAAAAAAAATTACTGATTCAAATTTGGAATGATTGCAGTTAATTTGCCAAATAAAAGTAAAATCAAAATAGATGATTTACAAACTGTCCACAGGACAAAAAAATACATGTTTTTCTTCAAAGATGTAGTTTGTCGTAAAGCAGATTTTAAAAGAAAACTTCAAGATCTCGAAAAAACCTTTAGAAGTTTTTGCTTTAAGCCAAAAGGTGACTTTTTTAAAGGCTTTAGTTTCTGTCAAACATGTTTCTGGTCAAAACAAAGTTTCGTCAAAAGTTTAAGGCAGTTAACAATAAATAAATAAAAACAACCATTTTTTCATGGTTTTATTGATAAATTCACACAAAAAAGTTGACTTTTTAAATCTAAAATCAGAGTTTGGACAAAAAAAAAGTATCTTCAGATTGTATGTTGTGGAGGACTGGAAGAGACACATTAAAATAAATGTTTTCACCATTAAATTATGAAATAAAAGTGTCATGAATTATTTAAAATTGGCATTCAATAATTAAAAGTGTTAATAAATCTGTTAATTTTGAATTAAAATTCAATATGAAATGATTTAAAAAGCATGCAATAATTTCATGATTTAATGAATACTTTCATGGTCAGGTTCCTTACGTTATGTGTCAAACTGTCCCATCAAACTCAACCTAGATCTTCTACTCACCCTAGGTCTTGTCTGGTCTAAACCTTATCATGGCGGTGACCTTCGTGATTTTTTTTAGCCACAAAGAGAGAATGTGAAAGTAGGTCTGCTGCTGTCATCAAACAAAATAATTATTCAATAAAGTTATTTAAGGTTTTGTCGGGCACCTCATACACCAACATGCTGTAAACGTTGTTTGGGAACTCTGCGGCACCGCCTACTTCCTCACGGAGTTACTGCACTTGTGCGACCCTGGAGCAGTGCTCGCTCCCTGACTCCAGTGTGCAGAACCGGGAGTTTTCACGTTGATCTTTGCAAAATGGAGGCACAAATCAACAACAAAAAAAAAAAAACAGGCAAATCTTGACAATAAAACTTTTATTGTGATCAATGCTTGCTCTTCCACCACATTTTGGCTGTACATATGAGGATGTTATACCTTATGTTATAGTTCAAGGTTTGCATGGAGCTCGTTAGTTTGCAGTTTGTAAAGTTCCAGCTTAGACTCGCTGTGATATAATTAAAAATGCCATTAAATGTTTAAATGTGCTTTTTAATGGCAATTTTTATATTTTAATGCCACATATATTTAAACATATATTTATTGATTTCCAATTTTACGTATTTAAAGCATTTGTTAAATAATTATTGACACTTTTATTTATTTATTTAATATTTAATAAATTTATTCAAATTTGTTTCGTCCATCCTACAATGGACAATTAAATAATGAGATATATGTCATAGAATATTTAATTATGCTTTTAATGGGAATTTTAATATTTTAATGCCACACATATTTAAACATGTATTTATTGATTTACAATTTTATTTATTTATTTTAAATACTGATCGACACTTTTTTTTAACCATTTAATATCATATGCATTTCTTTCATATAGTCTCTTCTAGACCTTCATAGTGCGTTAGTTCACAGAGTTTAGGAATATGGTAATGTACAACATTTTGCCGTTTTAAGGAGCAATTAATAATGATTATCGATTTAAAGTATAGCATGGAATGCTGTTATTTACCAAAACATATTTAACAATTGTTAGAGGCCAGAAATGACAGAAACAGTGGTTTGGGCAGAAGTGGTCTAAAAAAACTGTAGCTGAGAATTTTTACTTTCTTAACAATTGAGTGAAAGGAAAGAAGATGTTATTCAAAGAGCATAAAAACTGTAACCACCAGCACCTTGAAATTACAGAGGAGCCAGGTTTAGACTTCTCTGACTAGAAAATGCAGTCAGAACCAGAAGCCAACAGACTCTAGGAGCACAGCAACGGCTGGAGTCAAATGACGCTGGTAAAACACTATCCTGGACTGTAAAAGTGGGTTTGCCTTCAGTTTAAATACTATTTAAAATGATAATTATGTTGAGTCTTAGTCACAAACACCCGTAGGAGGGTTGATCTGTACGGGTGTTGTGGGTTTTTGGGTTGCCTGAGTCAGTGGAGGGTCAGGGAGAGAAGCATCTTAGGGGGAGCGCTGGTATGTACAACAACCTCAAGTAACATAGTGAAAATGCAACATACTATGTAAGTTACACGCAGTTATCACGTATGGTTGATGCTGTTGTACGGCATTCTTACACTACACTCCAGTCCTTAGTAAGCTGGCTCCTTATTGACTGCATGCATGGGGTGTGCACGTGATATGCAAGTGCATGTACAACGTTTACAGAAACAACTTTTTGTCTGAGAAGTAACGTTGACTTATTATCAAATTCAACTACAAGTAGAATTTGTTTTTTGTACTGTGTTGTACTGCTGATGGAACAAGCCACCTAGTGGTCACTTGGTAAACTGATCTGGCTTCAGTCATTTTTGTAAAAGCCTGCTTTGAACAGGAAATCATATTAGTTGTATTAACTTTGCATGTTTTCATGAGTTTTTGTTTTATCGAAGGAAAACATCACACATGTCGGAGTACAAACTTTAACCCACAACCTTTCCGCACAAACATCATTATTGGAACTGATAACAGTTCGACTCCCACACATCATTTAGTTTGCATGAAAATTTGAGTCACTCTGGATATCTGGTTAGTTCTTCCAAATGATTGAGTTATAGCGCACATCTTCAGCTGTTAAAATTTGTCTGCAGGTTTTTCAAAATAAAAACATTTTTTTCTGCAAAAACATGTTTCTGGTTCAAATTCTTCTAACTTTTTTCTGTTTCCCAAAGCCTTCCCGACGTCGTCTCTCCGGCATGATCTCCTTGCATAAGAAGGCTGACTTTAATGATCGGCTTCTGTTGTCTGAAACCCATGAGATGAGGAGTGGTGGAGTTAACGCCTGTGACTTCCCACCAAATGAGGCCACAGCAGGGAGAGCAGGGCTGAGTGTGAACTCGGAGCCTGGAGCTGCAGCTGCGGTGGTCACACAGATTCAAAGGAAGCTGGGTGACGGCTCCAGTGGAGTGCGAGCCCTGAAGCTAATGCACTGGACAGCTACGCCACAGCGCTACCCTGTGTCTGTGTGTGGGTGTGTGTGTACGTGTGTGCGTGTGTGTGAGTGTGTGCGCGCCTCAGGGCAGGGATGGACATAGTGTTGTGATTCTGGGGTGACAGTGACGGTAAGTGTTTATGTAGTTCTCTCAAAGGAATCAGGACACAATAAACAATTAGTTTTCAGCTTCAGCTCACAAGAGAAGCAGACGAGGAAGCCCTGGTCGTGTGCTCAGCCTCCCTCCACAGGGCAAATGAGTTTTGGTGTGGGGGGCTGGTAGGTGGCAAAACTGGGAAAAGGCATTTGGAACCAGATGACTGCAGTTTGTCTTGGTTGTGGAGCAGAAGACCACTCTTTTGGATCACAGTGAAACCCAACGTTTAAAGTTACGTTTACCTCTCCATCAGTAAGGACAACTACTACTTACAATGCAAAGTCTACGTAAACGCGTGTAAATGCACATTTGCAGGGTTTAAATTCCATAGCTTTGCCTCCTTAACAATAAATTAATAAAGCAAATTGTAAAGTAGAAAAAAAAAAATAAAAAAGCCTTTGGACTTCTAGGAGTTAAAAAAAACCAAAATGTATAACAAAAATATTTTAAAAAGTTTATTTTTGCAGTTTCCAATTAAATTTTCAAACAGAAATTGGTCTTTTGGAGCAGCGAGGAAACTTCTTTGATGTTTGTGAAGACTCACCGTGGTATTTTAAAGAGGGCTCTCATTGGGTGGAGGTCAGAAAGGGGTGGGTCTCCATCTCCCAGCTCGATGGCGGTTATGCCTAGCGACCAGACGTCACAGCGAGCATCATAGGTGGAGTCCAGCTGCTGCTCACATGCAATGACCTGCAGTGGCAGAGCAGGCAAAACCTGATCTCACTGCATTTATACACATTTATACAACAAAAAAACAGCAAACAACTGTCTGGGCTGCAAAATGTAATGTGTACAGATGTATAACATCATAATCACAGCCACAACGACTCAGCAATTCAACACCATTTGCAGAGAACAGAGCCGAACACGCCTTCAGTCAGCTGTGATGACTGTCCTGAGGGCAACACGGTCACAAATCAACTCTGTGATAATGGGGGGCACACAAAATCTGCATACGCTTCACCACTCCAGGTCTTCAAAAGCCAGAAAGCTCACGCATCACATAAGCCGACAACATCAAATTAACAAAATTCATGTGAACTCTAGAAACCCTGACCCGAGAAAATGATCTGTTACCAGGGAGATGACACTACAATTACATCTTCACCCACAAACAGGCATCAAACTGTTAAATTATAGAAAGCTTAAATGCAGCAAATATCATAAACTTACCTCAAAAGTCCGACTTTACAAAACAGGTTTCAATCGTTTGAGAGTTTGTGACAAAACTCTGGAACCAGAGATTCTAGAGTGAAAGTTTCAGGTCCGTGCCAGCTTTGCTCTTCCCATCAACTCTGCTGCTCAGTAGGTAAATAAGATTAAAATTCCTAAAACCTCTAAAAGGACGTCACACAATCATTCCCGGGATGAACGTTTTCTCCGCATGCAAACTCATGCAAAAAGGAAGATGGTTGTGGAATGATGGAGAGCTTCTGGACTGAGGGGGATGCAGTCAAGTCTCTAATTTAACTCTGGAATTAAAGGTAATGAAAGGCTTCTGCTGGCTAGACTGAGTTTGTTCAGATATATATGTACGCAGCAGAAACTTTTAAAGAAGTCTTTTTGTGTAACGTGTGGTGTTTGAAGAGTCTATTTCTGTGTTGTCAGTGCTTTGAGCTGCAGTCAGACTGAAGACGGATGAGGAGGATGTCTGATCATCAGGAGCTAACGGCCCACCAGGACCTCCTCCGGGCTAATGAGCTGGAAAGGCTGATGGAGCGATGATGAGCCACTCTCCGTTACCTCAGGAGCCATCCAGAAGGGAGTTCCCACCGACGTGTTCCTCCTCAGACGGGTGTTTGTCAGCTGAGCCGAAACCCCTGCGGAGAAGAGGCGCACTCGTCAGGCTCAGAGGAGACGTCACCTCAGGTGACGGATTTCAGGCCTTCATAGTTTCCACTGAATCCAGATGGAGAATGGCGATCTCGATTCAGATGGAAACATCCTTCTATTCTGACTTCAACTCATTTTGTTAGTTTTTACAGCTTCAAAGGACAGACAAAGAGCAGGAGCTCCAGAAGCAGAGATTGATGCTGAGAGATGAGGGGTTGGTACCACTGTCAGAACATTGATATATTTGACATAGAACGTACAGATTAACCACGAGAAATCCGGACAAATCCAAACTATCCATCACCTGGATTAAACTCAGAACAGAAGCCTCAACAGCAACAAACCCAGAACTTAAAAGGTTTGATCAAAACAGAATTGATGAACATTTAACAAGGTATATTTTTTAGGTTTTCCAGAATGAAGATGCGTTTATGCACAAAATGATTAAAGCTTTGCTTTTCAATGAACACAAACTGATTTATTCTGGCTAGACAATGTGCTTCTGCAAATACTGTCACACTCTCAAAGGGACCACAACATGGTGGTAAAAAAATAACTTAAAGCTTAGGAATGAAGAACTGATTTTTGCCCTTCAGCTCAACAGCCTTTCTGATGGTCAGTTGTTTTCTAGAAACAAATAAAAAAAAAAAAAACTAATGCAAAACTTAAGTGCAGCCAAAATAAACAAACTAATCTGGTAATAGAAGCAACATGCAAATATGATTATACAGCTAGGAAGAAAACAGAAAGACAAAATATAGAGACAATCCTTGGAGATGGAGGACTTATTGAGCCTTTAAACAAAGTTTTATTAAAAAAAAAATTTATCAAAAAAAGAATACTTCTAAATATGCTTTACCAAAGTTCAGCATTATAAACCTCTTAAAACACAAAATAAACTTTAATTGCAATTTTTAAAATTGTTCCATCTCTGTTTACATTTTATTTTTTCTTTTATTTTCACTTTTTTTGGGAGACAAATTCCACTCCTGCCTGGGGACGAGATGAAACATTTTGCATTTTTAATGCTTTTTAATGTGCAATGTCCTTGTCAAATGAACTACTGTAATAAAACAAAAATAAATAAACATACTGCATGTTTAATAACTGTGAGAAGTTTTTGGACCACTTTTTTTTTTTTTTTTTTTTTTTTTTTTTTTTTTTTTTTTTTTTTT
Source organism: Oryzias celebensis (assembly GCA_014656515.1). Lineage (NCBI taxonomy): Eukaryota > Metazoa > Chordata > Actinopteri > Beloniformes > Adrianichthyidae > Oryzias > Oryzias celebensis. The sequence goes on along the minus strand of BNCR01000012.1, from coordinate 27,785,520 downwards.
TTTTTTTTTTTTTTTTTAGAATTCATAAAAACTCACTGCAACAAAACCAGCTTTTAATCATCATAACTTTTTAAATTAAAAATCTAAACGTTCTATGATCTTTTACCACATTTCTTTAGTATTTTAGGGTTTGTACACATCAGGGCTGCTTTATCCAGATCAAAGCTTGAATTTTATTTACTTGAACTGCGGTAAAAGCTTTTTGGAGCAGTGGACCAAACCTATCATTTTTAATGATTCCATTTTACTTGCAAGTGAACCCAGATGTGATTCCTCAACAGTGAAGTGCTGATTTTCCAAAAAGAAAACAAAAAAAGAATGTAAATGAATGAAAAGAAGTGCGGAAAGGTTTGGTCTGCTTTCAAAAGTGAAATGTTAAAGCAAACCCAAAGTAAAATCTTAAAGATTTTGGTATTCCATAGTTGGCTGTGGTGGAAAGTCCTGGTGTGATTAGCAGGGGTGGGCACCAAGGGCCATATCCCTTTTGTTTTGTTTTCCAAAACATGTCCAAATTGGCTGAACACATTTGATCCAGATAGACTGCAGAAACAGGCTCCCACAAGTAAGTCAAACATGAATAAAGTCCAGAAATCCTTCTTTAAATAAGACACATAATCTGTCATCGGGGTATGGAAGATTTTCTTCTTATTTATTTATTTATTTATTTAATCTAGTCACAAGGAAAACGTTTTCTTAAACTAAGATTATTTTTTCTACTGAAACACTTTCTTGATAAGACACATTTTTTACAAGACAGAAAAAAAGGAATATTCTTCTTTAAAAAATAGGTATTTTTTATTTTCTTTAGATTAGGTTTTGCAGGGTAATCAGGCATGAGTCAGGCACCTATATCTGGAAACCATGCAGGCACATTGGCCCTTGAAGCCTGGTGTTGCTCACTCCTGGTCTGTAGGGTTTAAAAGCACAAATATGGATGACAGTGGAGCAGATTGAGCTCTTTTTTTTCTAATTAAAAAAGGTTGCCAGAGCTCACGTAAAAACACCTTATGGTTCCGTTGCTTTAAAAAACAATGTCTAAAGCTTCAAAAACCATAAAAACGTATTTTTAAAAAAGACTAAAACAAAAATTAAACATGAGGTGAATAAGTTCTGCAGCTGGTTCTGTGAATCCTGTGAATGGAGGCAACCCTCCGTCTGCTGGCATAGAGAAGGGAGTTATGAGTAAGATCTGTGCAGAAGAAGACAGGTCTGTGGCGAACATCAGAAGCGATTACAGTCATGTGCAGGAGGGGGTTTGTGCACAACAACAGGCCACATTAGTGAGGACATTCCCTCAGTTTTACATGCATAAAAAACGTTTCCCCAACATTTCTACAACCAAAAGCTTTTATTCTTGCCATACAAATGTGTATTTGAGGCGTCTCAATGTGCAAAAACACAATAAGCCCCCTATCTGAGCCCCCACAGCCCCTTTTTCTTTCCACTGCATTAACCAGGAGTGGAGCCTGGTGGGCCACACTTAATAATTATCGCAGAGATAACGCTGCCAATTAGAATATTCATGAACGGACCGCTCTCCCCAGTCTTCTGCCATTCTTTTCTGGTCAATCCTTTTACCCTTTGTGTATGTTGGTGATGAGTCACAGCGGGGGCTCTGCCTCTTCAGCTGCTTAGTGTAGCGTGCCCCCCTCCCCACACACGGAAAAGCATTAATCCCAGCACGACGCAAAGCCTGCGTGCAGCGCAGAGGAGGATCCAGCCGGATGCTTTTAATCTGAGTTTTGATCGTTTCAGTCAAAAAATTCAAACCAATGTGGAGAACTCTCAGATGTCTGTGTTCATATTACAAGTTCAGAGAAAACTACAGAGAAAATGCTGTTTTTACAGCAGGATTTTCATGTGGGGGATCTGGTTTGTCATCGTTGCCTGGGGTGGAACAGGTCACCGTACGGTTTCATGAATCACAGCTTCTTTCCACATGTGAGTCAAATCTAACCCAGGTCAGCAGACTTTTAGAAGACTGAATGTTCTCAGACATATGCCAATTCAACCTAAAGCAGCTCCACAATGAAAATTAGCTCACAGGTTTAGTAGAGGTTCAGTTAGATGTATTCTCTGTGAGAAAGCTTCAGTTTGGTTTAACCATCATCACAGCATGATGTGTTCTTATCTAGAAAATGCCACCAGGCTCCTCACTGTTCACTCTTTTTCCTACAGGTTCAGGCAGAGATTTTCTCCATCTAGAAAGCTGGATTAGAAATGTTCCTCCTGGATATAGTTCAGGTTGGTCTGCTCAGTCCTGCTGCTCCGAATCATTAAACCTGTGTTGTTTCTTGGTTATTTGCAGAGCGACAGGGGTTCATTCGAAATTCACCTTTGAGTTGTGGATGAGACTGTTGGCCTTCACTGTGGCCATCCCTTTGTTTACACTCTCTCCCACTAGCTTACAGCCCCTCACACCCCCAGTGCAACAAAGATGGCGATCAACATCAGATTTATTCAGTCGCACTGTTTTGATTCCAGATTCCAGCTCAGACGAGGAAAACAAAGATGTAGGCCTACATGGATCTGTTGTCTTCAAGTGGCTGCATCAGAATGGGGTGGAGCAGGGTGATTTGTAGTTTGTAACGACCACAAGCTTTCTCCACCAGCAACTTCACTTCTCTTAATTGACAACAATTTAAAATAAAGAAATACTCAGTGACCCAGTTTTAATCATAATTGGCTTTTTATTGATTTTTTTTTCCATCATTAGAAAAATGAGAGTAAAGTGGGTCTTAAACTCACCTGCTGAAGTCAGACAGGTGGTTTCTTACCCAGTCTTTCACCCTCATTTGTTCAGATTAAAATCTATGAATTGGACAGTCTGTTGATTCTAAATAAAAAGTCTTATAAATAAACTTTGGCCAAATATTTTGGTTTACTGGATTTTTCTTGCTTATTTCTTTGTGTTGAGTTTAGCATGAGGCTGACTCTCCATTCTGTGTTTAATCCTTCAATATCAGAGCTGTCATCCTCGACATTAAGACTATACTCGCTCTTTGAACTACCATAACCCTTCGACCATTTACAGAATTCCAATTCTGAAGCTTTGTGCTTTTCTTGCAAAAAGCCACTTTCCCCAGCTGGCCAATACTGGAGCTAAAGCTGCAAGGTAAAAGGGTTAAACTCAAATGTGAATGGCTCATGATTTACTAATTCCAGAATGATGACGGTTAAAAATAACATTCCATTTTAGATGAGCTCTATGACATGTTTCTTGTCTTTCAAAGTACAAATTGTTTTTTTGTGTTGGCATTTACTGCATGCTACATTAGCTCCAGCAAAACAAGATAGCTACCCTCTGGCATGTTCTTAAAAACAACAGCAACCGGAGTTTCATCCTGAAAAATGTTTTTTATCAAATTCTGTTACTTCTAATTGTCTGACTTCAGTTATTCTAGGAGTGAATCCATCTATTTTTAAACTTAGTTTGACCCAATAAGTGGACAAAGGTTTTGACCCAAAATCTATCTGAACGAAACCAGAAAGGTGGTGTTTTAAGAAAGAATTTTACAAATTGGAGCGGGTTGTGTGGACCAATGACGTTTAAAATGTTTTAAGACATTTTTTGGGACTCATTTGCCACTGCTTTAACTCTTTCAAGCGGCACTGACAGACAGCAGAAACCACTGTACAGAAAAAAATGAGGTTGGCCTCCTTTATATTAGTGGTTCCATTATCACCCCCCTCCCCTCCCCTTTTTGCATAAGAGCTGCACACTTGGTGCTTCACAGAGGGCTTTTAAGAGAAGGCCACAATTAACTGACAAAAAACAAACCCACATAGGAGTTGAGTGGGGATTTTATTAGTAATGAAAACAGGCAGCTGGTTTTGCAGCGCCCAAAGAAAGTGGGAGTGAGTCATCTCCTGGAAATAGCCTAAACCACACAGTCTATGATCAGCTTTCTGTCCAGGAGCTGCAGTTTGCCGCTCAGAGCGCCTCATCCGCCTATGAAAGCCAAGAACACAACCTCAGAATGATGGGATGTAATCATCTGCTGATGGGTTTCAATCTGTCAAGGACTCTCATTTGCAGGACAATTTGCTCAGCAAACAGCTTCAGGAAACAGATTTGATCCCTTTCTGGTAAATAAGGCCGAGATTGTTATCTCCACATACCAAAGTCCACCAGTTTGATCCCCCCTTGCGTTGTCAACAGGATGTTGTTGCCTTTGACGTCTCGGTGGATGGTTTTGTTGATGTGCAGGTGCTGCAGGCCCTGTGAAGACAGGAGGTTAGCAGCTTTTTACAAGCACCTGCCTGCAAAATTACCCCAAATGACCTAATTTAAGCTGTTTTCATTGAGACTCCTCCCTCGTCTTACCATGAGGGCCTCATGCAGAATATAAGCTATTATAGCTTCATCCATTCTGTCCCCTCTCTTCAGCATGCCTTTGGCAAGATCTGTCACAGAGCCACCATTGCAGAGCTGCAACACAAAAGATGACAAAGTGTCAAAACTGGGGTAGAGATTTGACATGAGGAATCAGCAGAAACGATTCAGATGTACAGATTTCGCCAACGCTGTTCTCTGCAGAGGCTTATCTCTCTGACGCAGCTCGTTGAGAGAGAACATGCATTAACCAACAACAACTGCTCCAAAGAAAGAGGGTGATTAATCTGTGATTAACAGACACACAAACAAGAAAAAGAAGAAGAAAAAAAAATCGTCAGTGCAGAAACCCACCTCACCTTTGCGTCTGTTGGTGTTTACATGCCGTATAGCACTCACAAAAGCAGATATCTCTTGAAAGAAACTACAGAAAATTACCCAGTTGGTTGCCTTGGCAACAGAAATACCCCTTAATTTAGGCCTTTCTTCGAGACACACCAGCGATATGTTCAAAAAAGAAAAAAATAAATCGCTCCAGGACTTCAGTCGCTGCTGGAAATAAACCATAAATGTTGATTTTGTGCTTGAACGCTGTTTGCAAACAAAGACTTTCTCTGAAGATGTTGTTTCCGTTTCCTTTTTATGAGGAATAGTCTATACATATATACGCACACACACACGTGTGTATATATATATATATATATATATATATATATATATATATATATATATATATGCATACATACATACATATACACACACCCACACCCACCCACCCACCCACCCACCCACCCACCCACACACACATAAAGCTTTTCTGTCCTACAGGAGATTTCCATTGTGCCCCTGCCTGTAATCACACTAATTTTCCACACTTGCGAACTGAAAGCGTATTCAGGCGTAATCAGGGAGTTCTGTGTGGTCGCTGGTGATTAAAATCAGTCTCCTGCAGCGATTAAAACAGAGATTCGGCACATTTTGGAAAGGTTTTCAATAAATGTCCTTCATTCAGTACAACTGTAAGGACTTTCAGTACAACCTCAAAATGACTTCTGAGGTTGACTTTGTCCTGCAGCAGTCCTGGACTGCAAGGACCAGATTTGTTTCACAATTCTTCTTTGTTTTTGCGAAATTTCATCCCCACCACATACTCTGAAACACCAAAATTTGCATGCACCCAGTACCCGGTAAAACTAAAATTTGGAGGCTGTAAACAATCCAGCCCCTCCCCTAAAAAACGATGACATCACACATTAATTAAGTAACACCAACAATGATTTAGAAAGTGCACTAAAAGTGGTTTAGGGAGCTTTAGAGGCTATTCTTTTACCCCTGATAATGCAACAGAGGACAGCAAACCACAAGATCCTCAATGCTGACAGAAGCTCTGAAGGTGTCTAGAAACAGGATCACTTTGGAGAAAGTGACTGTTCGAGCAGATAAATATATTTATCAGAGGTTGCTGCACCTGTTTCAGTTGCTATCTACATTTTTTTTATTTTAGGGTGTTTTTGTGCTTAAAATAAATTTTAATGTTTAAGTTTTGTTTTGGTTTGTTAGATTGCTGAAAAATGAAGATGTTGCTGTTCTGATTCTTCAGATTGAATGTGCTGTTTATCTGTTTATTCAGGAAGTTGCATAAATGTTGGAATGTTGTTTTTTTTTTTTTTTTTTTTTGCATGTTTCTGTGACCTTTAACCCTTGGTAGATTTCAGTAGAAATGTTTGCTTCTTCTTGGAATGTATAATCTTGTGAAAACTATAGTTTTTTTGTTTTTTTTTGCATAAATTGTGTTTTTTTGCAGTGCTTGGAAGGGGGTGCAAACTTATACTGAGGAGGAACTTTTTTGTGATTTTGTTAAAGACATAAATAGGCTCATTTATTCCTTATCCTCCCACTAACAACTGGTTTGTCCTTCAGCGGTTGTTTCCCTCAGAGTAATGGGGGACAGCCAGTGGATTAGAAGCATTGCCATTCAGACCCAGCTCCTGCAGCATAGAAGGAGAAGACTGAATGATCTTATGAACTCAGACATGGGACATTCGTAGTAATGTTGTTGAAGATCTCTTCCAAAAAAAATAAACCTGATCTCTCAACATCAGCGCAAGTGTGGCGTATTTGTTTAGAAGCAATGTATTTTTCTCCCAACAGTGTAACTTATACTCCTGCAAATGTAAAATATACTTTGATGGAGTCCGTAACTATCCATAGATTAGGTGGCTACAGGTAAACATTTAGAAGACCTCTATATGTACTGAACTCTGTTGGCAGACCTCTAATAGATTAACAAAATAAAGTTGATGTCCAGTAGACATCTACAATAGATGTATCTTAGTTGTCTGATAAAAATCTTGATCCTGGTGGGTCATGATCTCTTGGATCATCTGAATTTCTGGTTCCTAAACTGTGACTTGAACCTAAAGAGTAGATCTTCTGGGATGATTGAGCACTGGCAGAAGCTGCCTCACACCCTCAGGTCTGTTTTCTATCCATCTAGAAATCTACCCGTCCTTCAGCACTCCAGAGGGCTGTTGAAGGATGGATGATGGCGCACGTCTGCCACAGGTGAACTTAATCACTCAGACAAACCGCGGTGAAGCAGAGAAAACCACGGCGGCTTTGCTCTCCAACAGCTGACGTCAGCCCGCATTAAGCCTCTGTATCACCTGTCATCATTAAATTACTCAGGGCAAACTGTCAAATCCATATTAATGAGCGGCCTGCAGTCCTGGATTGAGATACATCTTGGTGCTTTCACCTGATCGGATGAAATGCAGAGAAACTGGACGACCTTTAATTATAGAGATGTTTGAGACGTGAAAGTGAAGAGAATGTTGGATTCCATTTCAGTGCAAAGTTTTTATTAGATAACAAAGGAACAAGAACCTTTTTCTGATGCTTTTCTGTATTTGCTGGCAGTAAAATTGACCACAATTAAGGTGTTTGACAGATAGCTGATTCGGAAATCCTCCTCCTAGATGTGCTTTTGATCTTCTCACAGCTATGAATTTTCATCAGGACATCCTCGTCACTAAGGTCTTTCAAGATGACAAATGTCCCCCCACATCTTATGCGAGTTCTCACAAAGCTCTGTGTCTGAAAGACGAAACAGAATACGCTGAATACTGAGTGGCCAGGTCTCCATTTCCAATGAGCTCAGGTGCTTGTTTGTTCATGTAAATGAAAGGAGTCCATCAAAGAGCAGCCAAAAAAGTAGATAAAAGAAAAGTAAAGATGAAACAGACGGACGGCACAGATGCTAAGTTTGCTCACCTTTGATGCCCCTTTGTGAGCAGAAACCCTCCGTTATAGGTTTTTTTCTGCTGCAGGAGGAGACGTGTGCCATGGCACTGGGCCAGAGGAAACGTGTTTGTGTGACATGATGGATCGGGTCCAAAGAGAAACCCTGTGACCTATCATTTACACAGGCTTTATGCTGGGTCCGTGCTCAGATGGCGGTCATCAAAGCTCGGAGTAGGAGCAACATTTCAAGTCTCCCTGCCAACTAGGAGGAGGTGAAGAGGAGACCAAAGGAGGCGATGAGGACTGGAGCAGGAAATGCATGAAAGTAAAGATGCTCCGACTCTGAACTTCTCTGCCGATTTCAATCTTGAGTGGTTTAAATTCTCAAACAGAAACTAAAAATATCAAAGAAAGTTTCTAAAATAAAATTTTAAAAAGTGCAGTCTCTTATTTTCTAACATAATACTTTCAGAATTAAGTTTTTGATAGTTTCATAAAAGTTGTAAATCAGAAAAAAAGCACCCTGAGAGAAAAAAATAAAAGACACACTCTTATTGGGTCAGTGGTGTAGTGTCTGCCTTGCGAGATCGCAGGTTCAAAAACACACTTTGGTCATTCCTAAGAGGTAAATAAACGAATGGATTTCGATAATTACAAGTCCAAACATCTGCACGGTGATGCATTAGTTTGCGCTTCAGTCTCACAGAGAGAGGGCCAATGGTTCAAATCCCAGCTGGGACCTTTCTGTGTGGAGTTTGCATGTTCCCCCTGTGCATGCATGAGTTTTCCCAACAATAGCCAGGATAGGCTCTGGTGATCCCAAAAGGGACATAATCGGTTAGGAAAATGGCTGGATGAGACAAGCCAAAGCAGTCTTGGATTTTGAGTAATTGGATGGAACAAGGTGAAGGCTGCACTTTTTTATTATTATTATTATTTATTTGCAATGAAAGTGAAGAAACAACTAAACAAATGTGCTTTAAAATCTTGCTTTGTTCATCCTCATGTAAAAAGCTCTTTTCGATCCAGAGTCCCAAATAAAATGCACATTTAAATCCGTTTTTTGTTTCCAATTAGAGAGTAAAAGTCACTCCGTGACGCAATCTTTGAAGAATGACTGAGCTCTCTCAGCAAAAACCTCTCAACATGAAAGGTTGCACACAAAGGAGCACATTAGAGAGGAGGAGCCAAAAGGCCCCCAGACCTCACAAAGTACAATTTCATCAATTTGGCCCAAAACGAGGGAAAATTGGGGGGTGGGGGGGCTCTGCAAGAAGACCCCAAATTACAGTGATGAGGGGGTGGCTGTAACCATGGTGAATGCAAGACTCAAACCTGGCTGTTTACCATCTTTTCATGTGCATCTGCCTCAGCGTGCACAGAGCGCTGGGTCAGCCACTTTCTAAACCACCATGCAGTGACTTCACCCTCAGGACTAACCGTCGGATTTCACAGATTCTGTGAGCATCGATCACTAAACATCTGTGCAGTTACACAGAAAACCCTGAGCTCAAACTACAAGAACACCTTTTAAAGCTAACTCTTTAGAAGATTCACTTGTTTCCAGTGGAAAACACATCAAACGCATGTTTTGGTGAGTGAACATCAGACCAGCTTCATTAACTTCAATAAATTCAAAACTTATCTTTAAAAAATATTAAAGATTCTGTGTTTTCAGAAACCACCATCAGGTTCAGCTTCTCGAGTTTGAGTGGATCGAATTGAACCAGAGGAAAAAATGCATAAAGGTTTAGAAAAAAACGCCATCAGAAAACATCAGGATCGGCCCCTAAGCTTTCTGCTTAGATCATTATGAAAGAACAAACTTAATCTACAGGGTTTGAATAAAACTGCTGCTGGGAATGTGAAGTTTGGGCAATGAGGTATGGAAAGTGTTCCTACAGCAAAGAGAAGAACCAGAGGCAAGAAAATGTGTTTAAGCTCAGAAATGCAAAGTTGAATTTGGAGGTAAATTAGAAATCCAAACGGGAAATGATTTATTGAAAGGGAAGGAAAGCGACCTGTGTGGCTTTGATTGGTTTCTGTGTCTAAGAGACACTGTTGATTAAACAGTAACAGGAAGAAGGCTAATGTGTGTCATTACAACACAGTCCCAACTGCCTTAACAGGTGGATATGGGGTTTTCAATGCAATCTTCACAACGTGCATTCATGCGGCAACTTCCAATGAAAAGTTAATGTAAAAGTGCACGTATAAGAGCGTTTCGGGCTTTTACATTCAAAACTCTCGTGTTCACGTACGTTTTTAAGTCCTGTTTCGAGCTCAACATACAACACATGCAGCAATTGAACACGCACTGGAAGTTAAACCAGTCAAATTTTGACCAATCAGGGACTTGGATTTGGTAATGGCGAATGGATGGCTTCTCTTTTGATTTACAGAAGTGCCAACTTTTCGAAAATTGATTATAGAGGAGAAAATCAATAATTGCAATTTGTGCCTATTCTCTGATTTCAGAATTTATGATACCACATCTTTTATTTATCGGTGCAGAGAAAGCTGTAATAGAAAAGGCCTGGAGCGAGATTCACCAGATTTTCACCGCTTCAGCATTTCACACCAAGCCTCTTCCGACTATGAGTTCATGCACTAGTATCGGGTAGCGACAGTCCAGTGTGAACATCGAATGCTTAAAGCACCATATGCCCGGTGTGTATGTAACATGAGGGCTAAAAATGGCGGAACTTTTACAAAACACACAGGAGACCGGCACAGAAAACCCAAGTCTTGGACCGCTCTGTAAACCCAAACAGGGAAAATGTTCTTTTTTTTCCTACGGACATGCTGCTGGTGACAGGTTGTAGTGAACACTTAAACAACGTGAAAGGGTGAAGTAGGTGAGATGCAGGAATTTTTGTTTGACCCACCCTTAAAACTTGAGGAAGAAGCCTTTTAGTGCTGTTCATGTGATAAGGGTGCACTCCATACCTGCAGCGCAATTGTTAGAAATGAGGAGATTAGACAACCAGAGTGTAGTTTGTGTGGACATCCTACATGCACTTGCATGCCCAGTGCTTGCAGTCAGTAAGGAGCCAGTACTCGCACCTTTCTACCAACTAGAGTGCAGTGTAAGGAAACAATACGACAGAATTACATCATAGGTCAGAGGAACGTCCATTATCCTTACGAATACTTGGTGCTTACCACACACACAGCATCCCTTATGGTGGCCATACAAGCCTTGGCACACCTGTGCTCCTCTCTACAACCCACCACGGACCTGGACAACTCAAAAACTTGCAGCACTCGTACTGGTCAACCCCCCCATAAGTCTGCATGTGTCTAATGCTTTACTTGTTAACATGAAAGTTAGCTGGTGGACAGATTGCGTGGACAACAAGACAATCACTTTCAAATTTTTTTTATCTCTGACAAGCCTCTGGCTCGCTTGTTAGACCTTTAAAATTGAATGTATGACCCTTTGCAAACAGTCTCCATGACAACCAGTGGTTGAGTTAATAGAGCTGTAAGTACAGCCATGAAAAGGCCACTTTAGCTAAAAGTTTGACTCCTGCAGGCTCAGTTACTCCCTGAGATTCACATTTTTAAAAGGTGAACCACAAGCAGTTAGAAGTTAATTTGCATCACATCAGCTTTTCTGTTTTTCCTCAAAGAGGAAAAAAATAAGGCAGAGGAGAGAACTACTTCTTCCTCCCAGCCTGATAAATCAGCGGAGCCATCTTGAGGTTCACAATTTTTCCCAAAGACATGTTGACCAAAGCCAAAGTGAGCCAGTAATCTGGCGTTGGAAGGATGCTTGCTTTTCCTGCCCCTCAGGTGTCAAAAAAACACCTGTAACCCAACCTACCTTCCAAAGTGTCTGCAGTTTCCTTTGGCATGTACAAACATCATCAAACATTCATGCTTCCTGCTCAAAGAAAAGATCCTGCAGTTCCTGAATCCAACAAAACAATGAGGTAAGAGCTTCCCAAGTACCAAGTTACCATATTTAAATTTACCTGGTGCAGGGAGGAGCTTCTGATCTTTAAATGTTCATGTCATAGAGAAAAATAAAAGATCTGAATCTGCGTCCAAAGAAAAGCAACTGAGGAGACTTAAAACCTTCTCGAGGCAGGAGTTGCAGATTCTAAAACTTAATTTGGCCCTGAGAGGGTTACAATTAAATTACCAGTACAAGTCTGTACCAGGAAATGTGGCAATACTTTAATTGAATCTATCAATTAGACTAAAGCAAACAAAAAAGATTCCAGATTTGCAGAAATGAAACATAAAGAAAAAGTTATGAATCTATTAGGATGACAGATTTAAAAAGGGAAGAAGTTTAGAAGATGGACTGACGTTGCTGAACTTGCCAGGTAACTTTTGAGTTAGTCTTATGATCTGGGGTTGCTAAAGTTGGTCAAGAGTCAACCTAAAATCTGTTTTATGTCAGATTTTACAAAATTAATCAGATTTATGATTTAGAATGGCGATTCTTTGATTACCCTGAAAAAAAAAAAAAAAAAAGTCTGTTTGAGGATCCGTGATTCATTTTACTCAAAAAGTGCCAAACCATCAACTAAACATGTTTAAATGATCAAATATAAATAATAAATTGCTACAAGAACTCACCAAAATATTGTGATTGTTTAAACCACTTATAGTTTGAGATTCTTTTCTAAGATATGTAAACAAACAAAATAAAATTGACGTAAGTGTGAATTTAATGGCTTAAATCCTGGAGATGTTAAAAAGTTGCGTGAAGAATGTTGAGAAAGTTAGAATTCACTAAAACATACATATTATTGAGGAACAATTAAGAGATGACTTTTAAAAAAAAAAAAAAACATACTAGTTGAAAAAGATCGCATAGTTCACCTAATCTTTTTTTTTTCATATTTATTCTACTATCCACATGAAGCAGAATTTTTTTTGACTCCTAAAGGAGTCAAAGAGTAAAAAAGGAGCTTTCAAGCTGTTTAGAAACTTTCCTCCTGCTCAAGGTTCGACCTGCTGAAGTTTGTACATCGCACGTCTTCATGTCCTTCTATCAAAGCACTAACAAAAAAGACACGGCTCTAAAACGAAGAGGCTGAGAAAGCTGCTATTTGACAAAGCGCTGGCCTTCATGAACCCTCTTCTGCTGCGAGCTTGACCTCTATTACATGTTTGTCAGAAGCCTGGCATTTCCAAAGCTCTGCAGCAGGCTGTGACAGGAGCAGGGGGTGGGGGTACATGGAAAGCAGAAAATGTTTGAAAATCTCGGCGTTGTTGCTGAAATCCAGACAACAACCCGGTGAGTGCCCAAACTGCCCGTAGCATGTAAGCTAACCCCCACCCTTGATGCTAGCTGGCGTGCGACCAAATCCCCCAGGTAGCTGTTAAGTAAATTCCTGGACTGACCGTGGTGGCTAAAGGTCTTACATAATATGGTCATGTTGGGTCTGGGCTGCATGGGGGAGAGCATGCAGCACAACATACTATCCAATGTTAAACGCTCACCCAGTACTTGAATGTCATTTCATACATTCATGAGGGATAAAAATCTCAGAAAAACACCATAATCAAAAGCATACCAGCAGCAGATGTTCATACCTCTAGGACGAGCCACAGCTGATCCCCACATTTCAGATCCTTCTTATAGAACATCCCATAAAACTTAACAACATTGGGGTGGTCAGAAAGCGCCTTCAGGATGTTGTACTCCGCTTCAATCTCCTCATCGATGTCCTGGGAAACAAAAGAAGATTAAGGAATACAACTGCAGATGGAAGGACAGAAGCAGAACAGACCCAGAACAAACCCAGTGGAAAAAAAAGTAAAAATGACAACATCCTCATCCCCATCTTGACCCCTACATCCCCATGGCAACTCTAAGACTACCTTTGATTCATTAAGAAGGTAACTACATTTTTCTTGAGAAAATGGCTTTAAATTGTGACACTTGTATAAAATCAGAGACCGTAGAATAGAGAATGCTGCTACAAGCCAAGATCGGATCGACTTTCATCCAAACGCCAGGAAAACTCAAAAACGTACATGTATGGGGTCGAGGATCTTCACAGCTGCTTTACTTCCGTCTTTTTTGTTGAGAACTTTGTAGACTTTCCCATAAGTTCCCTTCCCAATGGTCTCTATGATTTCCCAGGTGCTGGTCGGATCAGGAAAGTTGTCAAAGACGATCGATTTCCCGGATTGTGGAAACATCTTCAGGAGATATCTCCTGTGAAATGGAGACAACAGTAGAAAAACATTTATGAGCCAAAAAACATTTATTTATTGCAAAACAAAAAAAAAAACTAAAAGTTTGAAATATTCTTCTATCCGGTCTCCATGTGCACCATGCTGGTTTCTTTGGGAATTAAACATTAGGATCAAGTCTCTAGCCTGAGGATAATGTATTTTGACAGTTGAAGGTTATTTTAAAATATATGAGAAGTAACTCTTAAAAAATGGCTTTTGTCAATCAGAGGAGGGAATCACAGAGATCATCACCACAAAAATCTGCCAGACAGTCGTTGGTTCATCTGAATTACTTCCAGAATAATGTTCTTCATTTTTGTACTTTCAGTGCTGCTTCTTAGTAATAGTAGCAACTGGGGAAATAAATGTCGTCAACAGTTAATAAAGATGTTTATAACAACCAACTTCCTGTTTCTTTGACATCTTTTCAGACGTGTTCAAACAAAACTTTTGAATCCTGAACAGAAATTAACAGTCAAAAATACAAATAATGTCAGCTGTAAATGTTGCAGCATAATTAATCAACCAATCACATCAATGCAGCCCTGAACTGTCCACCATGTTCACTTCAAATCTGCATTTTTCTGAAGCTTCTTTAAAACTCGAAAAGAGAAATCAAACTTACATTGTTCTCCAAATAAAAAGTGTGACATTTTGGAAAACCCGTTAATCCATTTGTGTGTAAAAGGTTAGCGCACAGCAGCAGGAGGCAGGCCCGGTTGTGGGGCTAAAGCGCAGAGGAGGAGCCAACACGGGCTAATCTCAGCGGCAGTTGCCCCGCTCCAGGGCTGCCATTGGAAACCTTCCCTCAGTGGTTGGGGCTGCGCTGGGATTAGGAGGAATTAGCCCGAGTTGCAGCATGAGCCTTTCCCCATATAGACGGCCATTCATATGAAAAGGAAAGCTGTTAAATGCTGCAGAAGGCGTGGGGGCTCAAAAGGCCACTTCCACTTTCAATATCTACTGATGAGGTTGTGCAAACCCCTCAGATGTTTCATGAACAAAGGATCCTCCTCACAACAAGCACTTGTTTAGATAAAACTAACAATCGTGGTCTGGAGACTGCACTTAGACCTGACTGTGTTGGTGATTCTGTGAGGTTTTTGCACCACGCCTCATCGTCTGCAGACTTCTTCAATAATACATCGCTGCTGCTGTACGTGTCAACACTCTGTGACACATGAGACAGGAAGGAGAAACCTAAGGACTCACACTGGACACCTCCAACAGGAGCACAAGCTGCAAGGAAATAACCCCTGAGAGGAGACGGTCATGTATGTTTGTGTGCCCGGGCGCATGAGGTTATCTAACTGTGTGTGCCCTGCAGCTCCGGCTGGCTGTCACTTTACATTAGGCGCGTAGAGACGTGGCATTAACCACAGCTTGTGTGCGTATAATGAGCCTTGCATGTACTCACTGGAGGATGCTTCACAACAAAAACACCCAAAAGTCTCAGGAAAAAACTCAGATTTCAATCATTTTAACTTCAGCTGAAGATTCACAAGTCAAAGGCTCCACTCAATTAAACACCAATCAGTGCTGCTCATGTATTTCTCCACAAAAAGCTATAAAAAAAGCCCAAAACTACAACATCACAACAACTAGAATTCTTAAAAACGGATTTCCAGTAAAGATTTTTTCAATATCTATCTTTACTGACCTGTGTTCCTTTTCAGCAGTCTTCATTAAAGACAGTAACGACAAAACAACAGGATGAAGCCCAGATTCACATCAACACACACAGACGCACAGTTTCCATGCTGAGCCACTCCCAATGCTTGCAAATAAGACAACCAAATGAAGACAACATGTCTGTTAAGATAAAGTTTGAACAAAAAAGCTTCAGAAGCGTCATTCACACAGGTCAAAAGTCATACTTACTCCTTCTTAACTGATTAAACATGATACAAATTGCAGCTTTGGAAAGCCCGACCAGAGTGGAGTTCCTCTGTGACCCAGACCCATCTGTTATCTGGGGTATATCAAAAAATAAGGACAGCGCACCAAAGTTATTAAGCTAAATTAATTAATTTAAGTAATTGGTTTGAGCACGTCCAGCAGCCGGCAGCAGATGAGTCTGATAGGGTCATAAATTAGCCTGAAGAGGACAAGCTAACAACAAGCGGCAGCAAGGAGCGAGTCAGGTGTAACCGGCCATGACTGCAGTCTCTCAGCATCGTTTAGCAGTGTCCCATTACACAGACACCACCGGTGAAAGACTGCTGAGAGGCCAGGCCAAAACCCAGTGCTGCTGTTTAACCCCAGCACACGCCTAGCCCCCACCCCCCGCTGGAGCTGCTGCAACCATAAAACCAATCAGTAAGGAGGTAAAACCTGATACAGCTCAGAAACCCAAACTCCAAGATCATGTCAATGATCAGCTTTAGTCATGTTAGGATAAACAGAATATAGCTGGTTGTCATGTTTGTGGGGGGTGGACCTATAAAGACACCGTACGACTGCATCATCCATACGTCAACATGTTCAGCCTCCATTAGCCTTACAAATACTTGAACGATGCACTTACCACGTGCACAACACTGGTACATTCCATTTTCATGGTGTCCCTTGATGTGCCCGTACGAGCCTCAGGGGAACTGCAAGACACGCCTGCACTCCCCTTAAGATGCAGTTGCTCCTCTCTACGACTCCCACGAACCCAAAAACCAGCATCCCCTAAGGATCACCCCCTAAGGCATAAGGTGAGAGTACTGGTGCCTTACAGACGACGTGCAAATGCTGCTCATGGGGTGAGCACTTAATAAACAAGTGCTCGTAGGATGTCCACACAAACTACACTCTGATTGTCTAATTTGATCATTTCTAACAGTCGGGCTACATACAAAAAGCGTGCACGTATCACGTGAACAGCACTAATGGGCTCCTTGTACAGTCTGCAATCCGTACCACACACCTGCCTCTCACCTACTTCAGCCTTGTAAGGTCACTTCAACCTGTTGGCCACAGCGTGCCCGTAGAAAAACAATGTCCATGTAGATGTTCATTCTACAAACTCAAAGAGCGGTCTACAACTTCGATATTTTCTGAGGACCACTTGGGTGCCCTGTACAGATTTGACCGTTTTTGCTGGCATCCACCTGTAAGGGCTTTGACACAGCACCAGATTCTCCATAAAGCTGAACCTAAAAAACATTAATTCTGTTATTTTAGATCTATGTATGTCTCTTTCCTGCCTCCAATATGTTTAAAATGCAGAGACAAAACTCCAAGCACACTTTTCTCCCATCGGGTAAACTATCAGCAGGTGAAACTCTTTGCTGCAACTTCCTGATAAAGAATCAAGCGTAGCTGACGTTGACTATTTAAAAACAAATGAAAAAACATGCTTTATGTTAAAAGACATAAAATATTTTCATCAGCTGTGTGGTTGTCATGGAACCGTCATTTTTTGGATGTTAAAATCTTGAAATTATAAACCTGAATGTTAAAAATGTGGCCTCTACAGTTTAGCCAAGTGATAAAGTGCAGTGTTTGGAATAATATTGACTTTTCCCCAAAATAAATCACCTCAGTTAGGGAACAATTTAAAAAAGAAATGATAAAATTAAAATTGTCTCAATTAATTTTGTTGTTTAAAGAAAATCTTTCAAAGTTTTCAAATGTAATTCCAGCCTTTCCTGAACCTTTTGAACATTTGGTATAGACAAAGCCACCAGAACGTTGAAGGCCTCATATTCCCTTCTAAGATCTTCATTTTCAATAACTATCTCTCATGTTGCTAATTGCGCACGGTGAGTTATCATTTGTCCTTCAATTGTTTCATTTGTTTACAATAATTACACCTTTGAATTGACAAAACTTCAGCCAATTATCAATCTGTGAGTGTGCGTACAGGAAAAGTGATTTCATGCAGCTCCGGTTGACTCTGCAGATTATTGATTCTGCTCAAACTGTCAAAAACTAATTGCTGATGCAGCCAAGCTGATCATTTAAAGACTAACAGATGGTGCTGCCATTGTTGCCCCTGAACACTCTTGTCTGCATCATATGTCGATTCCTAAAGTGATGGTTTAAGCTAACTGCGTTTAATACTTAGAGCTGAAAAACATTTCAACCATATTTCTTTCTGTTGTTAAAGCGTTCCCAGTGGTCTTTTAATCAGACGAGGAAAATAAAAACATTTGTGGATCTATTTGTCTGCAAGTGGATGCTTCAGAAATGTAGCTGAGCAGGGAGACTTTAGCCCACCCATGGCAGTAGCTGCTTCACAAACCTGAGCTTTTTCAAATCACAGGTTTTCATCGGCTGCTGATCCAACATGATTTGAATAAATAAATATCTCTTAAAAACTGTATCTAATCATAATAAATCCTTAGAACAGTAAACATCTGTCCTTTCTGCAGTTTCTACTGATATGTTCAAACCCAGCCTCAATGATGAGCCCTCCACCATCCCTCTAAGCCCCCCACTGGCTTTGGTCATCACTAAAGCTGGCTTCCTCAGGCTCATCCTGCAGTCTTTGACAACTGCACATCTCCAAGCTCATTTCCTGCTCTGCTGCTTTACAAATAGCTCCAGGAGCCTGAACCAAGACTGCAGACGGGGATGCACTGATGGCTGTAATAGCCGTATGATTAGAGCAGACAAAGGTCTGCCTCAATCTGCGCTCTCCCCGCCTCACTATACAGCCAATTTTATCCCAGTAGTGTCAAATAAATCTTTACTTTGAAAGCTGGAGTCTGTGTTGTGGTCACAGCTGCAGCATTGGAGGCCAAGCAGAGGAAGGACAACAGAGTGATACGTTCCACTACAGGTTTACTTCATTTACAATTGATAAATGGAGAAATCTGCTCAAAGCGTAACTCCTTTTTCCTTTCCAAAATTTCAGCAGTTAGATTGCCTTAAACTTTCATTTAAAAAAAAAAAAAAAGGCAGACAACTTCACAGTCAAAAATAAGTGGATGAGGATCAGTTGATGCTCATATGACCTAAAAAAAAAAAAAACATACAGTGGAGAAAATAAGTATTTGATCCCTTATTGATTTTGTAGGTTTGTTCATTTAATAAGTAATCGACTGTCTGTCATCCTAATGGAAGATTCATTTGAACAGTAAGGGATTTTAAAAAAAAATCAAAGGTAACCACAAAAATAAAGAATTGATATAAAATTATTTGCATTTTATCGACATAAATAAGATTTGAACCCACATGGTAGACTTTGTGGCCAAAGCCTTTTTATCAAGCATGAAGGTCAGACGTTTGTGTAGTTGATGAACAGGTTTCTGCACATGTCAGGAGATATTCTAAATCCTTCAGATTTGGTGGTTGTTACTCTCTCCATAGGTTTTCTAGAGGAATGAGGTCCAGAGACTGGCTGGACCATTCTATGACCTTAATCTGCTTCTTTAGCCATACCTTGGTTGCGTGTTTTAGGTCATTATCCTGCTGGAAGGCCCATTATAAATCTCCTGGTGGAGGGAAGGAGGTTACCACTCAGGATTGGATGGTACATGGCTTTAACCATCTTTCCATCCACATGATGAAGTCACTCTGTGCAGAAAAACAAGTTCAGACTTTAATGTTTCTACCTCTTTGCTTGACAGTAGGGCTGGTGTTCTTGGGGTCACACACAGCATTTCGCTTCTGCCAAACACAACGGGGTTGAGTTGATGCCAAAGAGCTCCATGTTGGTCTGATCGGACCCCAGCACCTTCTCCCAACCGCTCTCTATATCATGAAGGTGTTCATTGGTAAACTTCAGGCAGGCCTGCACATGTGCCTTCTTAAGCAGGGGGACTTTGCCGGCACTACAACATCTACAAACCACTGTGGTGTCAAGTATTACCAATGGTTTTTGAGGTTCCAGCTGCTTTGAGATCATCAACTAACTCCTGTCGTGTTGTTTCTCACTGTTCTCATGATCATGGAAACCCCACCAGGTCAGATTTGGTTTGGATTTATGATCATGTTGTTGCAGTCGTCTCCTCAACCCCCAGCTTCTTGCAGATGGTTTCGTAGTCCATTCTGGTTTTGTGCAGTTTTCTCACTTAAATCCTCTGAAAGCTCCTTAGTCTTTCCCATGTTGGAGAGTTTGGAGTCTGACTGATTCTGTGGACAGGTGTCTCTACTCAGGTGATTAGTTCAGACAGGTGTCTTCCATTCAGGTGACCGGTTAATTAGGAGAGGCTAACTGGTCTGTGTGAACCAGAACTCTTAATGGGAGATCACATATTTATTTCCCTCAATCCAAAGCAAATACATTTACATAAAATCCTTCAAGTTCTTTTTCATTTTTTGTGTGATTTTTAAATCTTTCACTGTTCAAATGAACCTACCATTAAGATGACAGACGACAGTTCGTAAGGGATCAAATACTTGTTCCCTTCACTGTGAATGACATTACAACTTGAGAAGCAGCCCTTAGAACAAATCCACAAGATAAATAATCAACAGAAATGTTGATCAGTTGTTGAAATGTTGTCAGAAAATATTTGTTTACGGAGCTCAAAAAAAGACTAAAGGTTTCTTTTATGAACATCCTGACATCTTAAACACATTTTTGAGAAACTTTCAACATTTCTGGAGTTTTAGACATATAAAAACAAAAGAATGACTTAAAAATTTCAGCATTATTAGATTCCATTAAGTGGTTTGCAGACAAAAAGTTTTACAAATCTATGTTTTAATACTTTTCTGAAAGTATAAACTGTTTTTTCCCCACATTTTTCTCCTAAATTATTTAGATGGTCAAAGACATCCACGTCAGCATGTTGCTGTGACCTGGTTTTTCTGACTTTGGAGGGACCTCGTCGATGAAAGTCTGCAGAAAGAAAGCAAAGATGACGTGTTACATAAGCTGCTAAAAAGCTTAATTTTCTGACAGCTAACCTGCATCCTGCTCTGCGGGCGCAGAGCTTCCACCCTGCTCCGTGAAGTCTCATCTTCTTAGACTCCTGCAGCACTCAAATCTCTCACCTCATGACAAGATGGTTAGACGATCCAGTAATCCTCCAGTAATTCATCTTCCTCACGCTCCCCGCTGAGCTGTTCCATCTCCTCGTTTCAGTCATGGGGTTCATGTTTTGACATACTGTAAATGATGGTTTCCTTTAATGGTATGAGCATACAGATTACAGAGGAGAAAGCTAGAGATCATATCCAAATAAAAAGATCAAAATTACAAATTTGACATTTTAAGACTCCTTTTATTCTAAATTTTTATCAATGTTTGTATATTTTGTCGGGCGTTTGTGTTTTCTATCTCATTGAAAGTAAAGTTGTGATCTATAAAGACAGTGATCCTCCTGTGGGATCAACCCTTCCTGTCATGGAGGATCAGGAGGAATCAAAGATCACCTCAAGGAGATTTAAAGAGGCACGCTCTGATTGTTGCTGCAGATCAGTGTGTCCCTCCGTCTGTGAGGACTGATTGAATAAGGCCGCTGATGAGGCTATTGTGCCGAAGGCGCGTGGCGTGAATGCCTGACAGGCCTGCGACTTGTGTCAATGACTGGCTGTCATTGTGGTGGAGCGCTGGGCCGTGAACATCCCAGCTGTGTTTTGTAGGCTCTTATGAGCCAATGAAACAAGCCTGAGCAGCTGATAGAAAGCCCATTAGGTTATTATTTCAACGTCTGCATACATGCATGGCGCTCTTTATGCCGGCCCACCCTTCATCTGCAGAGCACTGCTCATGTCTGGGGTTATGGGCTCTCTTTGATGCTGCTTTGCATTTTTAATTTGTTCTCTTCCACTGTCTGAAACTACTCACCTCTGTGGTTTTTTTAGCCTGCAATGGCAAACATGCTTTCAGCTGCAACTTGTCGTCATAAGATGTGATAAAACTATGGGATTGCATGAATTTGTTGCATGGTTTAAAGGGAGTTAATTGGGGATTTTGGTAGTTTTCTACCATGTTTGAAGCCTAAAGTGTTCAACAGTCTCATTCACAGACATACCTTTAAAACCTGCAACGGTCCAGTTTCATGAGAAAAAAATCTTTATTTTAATCCTAATCCTCCACAGATTTACACTTAGATGTGATATTTTATTTTTTGTTCTGATTGCTTAAAATAACAGATTCCACAAGCTGATTCTAATTAATTTTCAAATTTCATCAAAAGTTATTCTATTTGGTCATTTAAAACAATTTTTACATAATTAGTCATTGTAGTTTTTGAAAAAATTAAAAATAACTTTTTTTAAAATCTAAAAACCTCATTCGAAAAAAATAATTCATGGGTTTGACAGTTTAGATTTAAACTTCGCTAAATAATTCTGTCATAGTTGTTGAAAGATAGAAAAGTCTTTCCAATTTTAATCCTAAGAATAAAATAAAAAGAGGAAAAATTCAGGAGAGGAACTGCGGTTGGTAAAGCTAACAGCAGTGATCCAGGAACCAGACTGGAATGGGGGCCGCCTCATTGAAACAGGAGGCTGCTCACTTACACTATAATAAAATCAAATTCTTTTTGTCTTTCAAGTACAAGTGTGGGCTGCATAGTGGTGTAGTGATTAGCACTCTCGGTCCTGTTTCAAATCACCGCTGGGTCCTTTTCTGCATAGAGGTTGCAGGTTCACCTTGTGGGTTTTCTCCGTCTTCCTCCCACAGTCACAAAAACATGCTTCATGATGCTGAATTGTCTGAATGGGAGTTGGTTGCCCTGCGACAGACCTGTTCTGGGTAGACCTCACCTTCACCCAACAATAACTGGGATAGGCTCCAGCAACCTGGTGACCCCCAAAAGGGATTCAGTGAGTTTAGAAAATGGATGGGTGGACAGACGTACAAATGCAAGATTAAAAGATAAATCAAAAGAAGAAATCACTGCATTATTTTGATCTAGGAAAATATTAAGAAACAGAAAAAGGGTCTTTTATTTTGGAAAAGTGTTTTGTGAACAAAGCAGTGGTTAAATTACAAGAATGCCACCCACCCCCACCCCAACTTGTACACCTTTGTGTTGATATAATGCTGCCAGCAGGTGATTTATGGCAGCGGCGAGGAAACCATAAATGCGGCTTTGAGTCACTTCATTGCACTGAATAAGGATCCGATGTTGTCCTAACAGATACTTAATGTTTTGAATAATGAATACACAACAAAGTGAAACAAAACTACAACAAACCATACACCCTAACAAAACCTTAAACTAAGTCTTGGGAATAGAACACAACTGATTGTCAAGAGTAACCCAGGCTTCACAGCAGTCAAACACAATAAACACAGATGACTTTGATGCCAATAAAATTAACGTAAAAGGCTAAAACATTCTAATCTTTAATACAGATCACTGTTGTTTTTCAAGATACGATCACATATAAAACTGCCACCACGCAATGAGGAGACAACAGCAGAATCTTCATAATTAGCTGCTGACAATTAGCCAGTCGTTGGCGTGATCATAAATCCAGAGGGTGGCAGTCCGGCCGCCCGGTAGTCTGGTGCAATGTTTGCTGCACGCTTGCACAATGCGCACTGGTCGCAGATTCTCAGCGCACAAGAAAATATGTCCAGCGCACAGAACAAAATTACATACTACTGCAAACACAATTATACTATTTACATCAAAAACAAAGTTACAAACTCAAATTCATTAGAAACGTGGCGTTCACGGACAAACCGAATAGATCATTAAAATAAGCAAATGCACTCGCGGTCGGCTGAGAAAACTTATTTCTTTGTTTTTCCTCCCTCCCCTGGGGTGACCTTTGTGATTTAAGGTTAGCCGTTGCCGATGTGCTGAGCTCAAAAAATGTGCAGAGATGAGAGAACAATGTTTTTTCGATGGCAAACTTGAAGTTACAAACAGTCCTTCAGAATTTAGATCCATGAGAAAAGCGCTGAGTCATCAGGAAACATTTCCTCCCACAGGAGGACGAGGGGAGATGACACTAAGCAGCTCTGACAGCAACTCATGGGAATGCTCTTCATCTCTAAAGGGGAGCCTGTACCGTCGTGACGTCCTCAGCAGCTCTTCAGTCTTCAGGTTCACATGTTAAATAACTCAGATTTTTACATTTCAGAAGAAAATGTGATCAAACGTGAACAGAGAGGATTTCTTAAAATCCATGTCTGGATGGTTTGTCCTCACAAATCACCCACCACACTTAGATTAAAATTGTGCTCCAAAACGATTAAATGATGGTTAAAAATGTGCAAAGCATTCCGGGCTAAACCGGCTCACAACACGACCATCTAAAGCAGAAATGCTTTTGCTTTTTCATGTGTGGGAGAGTAGGTGCAGCAGCAGGAGATGCAGCAGCAGGAGATGCAGCAGCAGGAGATGCAGCAGCAGCAGCAGGAGATGCAGCAGCAGCAGCAGGAGATGCAGCAGCAGGAGATGCAGCAGCAGCAGCAGGAGATGCAGCAGCAGGAGATGCAGCAGCAGGAGATGCAGCAGCAGCAGCAGGAGATGCAGCAGCAGGAGATGCAGCAGCAGCAGCAGGAGATGCAGCAGCAGCAGCAGGAGATGCAGCAGCAGCAGCAGTGTCTGTCACTAAAGCTGTAGTCTCCCCATCCCTGATCTAAAAACCCACTTCAATGAAAACTGTGTTTTCAGATGATAAAATAAAAAATAAAACTGACCAACAAAAGCTTTAAATCTCAGAAAGACCAGTCATGTAAGAAAACCTTTTTGATTACAGATGCCAGAAATCTCTTCTCAAGTAGATTATAGTATTATTTGAATATTAAATAGTTTACCTTAAAAATCTTTTGCAAAAATTTACTTTAAAAAATCATTTTAAAAACACAGATGAGCATTTTTATGGAATTTTAAGCTTGGCAAGCTCGTTCCCCCACATGTGAGGTTAGCTGTTGCTAAAATTAATTTAAATTTATTTTCTTAAAATATTCTTGATGAACTACAGCAGAAAAGATCGTGAAAGTCTGATTTCTGCTTCAATGTTTGTGTTTTTTTTTGATTATCTGTTCAGACACCTGCTCCAGATTTCTGAGACCCAACGCCAGGTCTGCAGCTGGATCTGATGTGTCCGAGCAGAGGAAAGAGGGAGGGTTTGAATCTATAGCTTCTAGAGCTGAGGAACTCCAAAAGCGTGACTGAAGCGACGAAGGCGTCAGAGCTCGGTTGGAGGGCAACGTAATGACCTCCTGGTTTGTTGGTGCTTATCAGCAGAAGACGACGTGCGTCACTGACGAGAAGCACTGGAGGGCGGGTTCCTTTGTTTGTCCCAGACTCACTTTCAGCTGCCAACACGCCGTGACTCACATGTGCTGACCGACTGCAGCCATCTTGTTTCTGAAGGAATGAAGTGACAGCGATGGCGAGTCACGTCTGCAGCGGCTTCACACCCTGCAGTCGACCACAGCAGAGCCTCTGCTTTACAGGATCCCACCCCCAACAACAACCACACCCCCCCAAGCCTATAAGCTTGCAGGACTATTATCCGGCAGCCCCAAATAAATTCTTATCAGCAGCAGCCAGATGGAGCACAGCAGCACCTCAGACTTGTTGATGTGGGAGCAGAAGAGCTGTGTGGTTTCAGATTAGCATCTTTGCTGGTTTTGTTAGCCGACTCATAATGAGGAGGAGAGCTCACTGATAACACTTTTGCGCCTGAACGCAAATGTAAGCCTAAAGTGTTGCACTAACTTTTCCTCAAAATCAGCCCCGTGAGTCTGGATTGGAGCGCGAGACCTTAAGGTTGTCTCTGCCAGCGCCACGTTGCACGAAGAAGCAACACCGACCTCTGGAGCCTTCAACGACTAAGGCTGGGAGGAGTCATGGAATCCAAACCTGGACTGGACCAAGACTCAAAGGCTTACTGGTCCCCCAAGTAGAGCTGGTAACTGCCAATGACTATACAAGAACTGGACCGAGTGAAGCTCCGCTCTCACACCACCCTCAACAACACCAGTTCAAGAGATCACTTCCAATGAAAAATCAGTAAATGCATGTTTAGGCTTCCGTGTTCAAAACTCTCGTAGCTACACAAGTTCTAATTACAAAACCATTGGACTCGAATTTTGACCAATAAGGATTTGGTAGTGATTTTTGGATGGGTCAATTTTAATTTACAGAGTCCCTACTGGTTTAAAATTGACAATGAAGGAGAAATTAATAATGGCAATTTGTGTCCAGCTGGAATTCTATGACAGCAAGTATCTCATTTTGTCGTAATAGAGCTGTGAAAGAAAAATCTGGAGCAAGATTGAACAGATTTGCACCACGTGGACATTTCACACCAAGGCTCTTCCAACTGGTCAGTGCATCACATGCTCAGTATGTCACCCATAGAAACTTTCTTGAACTTTCTTCTACATTTGAAGAGAACTCCAGTCATTCCTGCAGTTTGAGTTTTCTGAAACAAATACGAGTTTGAAAAGAATTTCCGCCTCTGTCGTGATTAAGGCTGAAATTAAGACAAGTTTAATTTAAGGATTTAAGAGAACTTTTTAAAACCTTTTTTGAGAACGCTTAAAATTTAATTTAAGTATTTACAAAGAAAATGGAACAAATATCCAAAGTCTGCCGTTTCTTGGTCAACACATGCCATTTGATCGCTATGGTCCCCATTGTGCCAAACTTAGATGTCAAACTGTAAAGTCTGTCTTATATGGATTTCCACTAACTTTGAGTGATAACCATCTTCACGCCATTCCTTCATGAAATTGCACTTTCCCGCACTGATGAGTGTGACCTAATTAGCTAGCTGAGGTTAAACGATTTATGAGTTCACGACCTTTTGACACAGCACATCCTGGAAATGTTTTTTTTAGGAGATGGGAAGTCACTCTGCGTTGGTAAGAAAAAATTGTAAGAGGACAACTTAAGGCTTAATCAGGCCTTATTTTAGTTCAGTTTAATTGAACAATTTTTAAGGATTTGCAGCCACCCTGGTGAAAAGGACATAAGGCTGAAGAGGTGATCTTAGGAGGACAGTGGCGAATCGCATTCAGCAGCATGGCTGCTCCTTTCTGATTGTTTTACTTTCTGATTGTTTTATGTCAAACTCAGCTAAAGAATCCATTTCCTCTTCAGAGTTCAAAGAGTTTAAGTTCTGTTGGTCGGTCACATGATCAAATCTGATGCTGATCTTATAAACATAACATTTTTTCTGTTTTATATCATTTTTCTGTTGTCTGTTCAGAGATTTAAGAAACTTTTTTTATCTTAAATCTGACCAAAGAGCAACTCTATAATTCCACAATCATCTGGCAGCTGTTTCTCAGAGCTCCTCTGCTCCATTCCTTCCTAATCCCTCACAAAAGTCTGCTCATTTTGGACACATTTACTTGCTTCATTAAGACTGTGATTGGTGGTTATTACGAGCCGCTCTGCGCCAGAACGTCCAGCTGCTCTTTTTGTCAAGGTCAGGAAAAACAAAGGTGGGCCGGAGGAGGCGGAGGGAGTTCCGAGCCTCATCAGTGACGTGGCACCTGGAGCCAGAAAAAGGCACAAAATGGAGTCCCAGCTGGCCTCACACCACAGCCAAAAGAGAGGAGGGAGGAGGGGAAGCAGCTTCAGGCTCCATTAGGCCCACTTCCCGGGCTGAGAGCTCCACCACGCCGACTCATTAACACCAAATTCTGCGCTTCCACCCCTGAGGGTTTGCAGCTGCACTGCGCTGACCAACCGACCGATGGGGCCTGCACAGAAATGAAGCTCCCAGAACATCTTGTACCTCATGACGAGCGCCCAACTCCATCTCAGGATTTGCAGAAACCATTAAACCTGGATGCGGGGGCAGAAATGACATGTGGATGCCTCAGGAGATGGGAAATGGAAGATCAGGATGCCGAGCAGACCGCATGCATCTGTTCCCTCCAGCGGAGAGGAACTTCTCCCACCGCCAGCACCACTCTACCTCCTCGGCTTGAGCTAAAAAGATTGAACAAAAAGAAGCAGGAATGATGAGAAATGACTGAATGAGTTCATAACAGAGGAGGGTGGGGGCCAGACGGGCAGCGTAGGATTGAGACTGACAGAGTCCCAGGCAAAGATAAACAGCATAGGAGCAGCCCTTGTAATGACTCTGCACGAGCCATTTGTCACTCTGGGTGAAAAGCAAACAGCAGGAAACGGCAATGGCGATGCTTCGCTCCGACACTTACCATCAGCCGAGGACGTGTTTCCAACTGGCCTGAGGAGCCCCTCCAGGATGAAGCGGCCTCTGTGTGCGGAGAGTTTCCAAACAGAACACTTTCTTTTGTGGTTTCATTGTTTATATTTTCTCAGATCACTTAGGGGTACATAAAATCACAAATTAATAATCATATTTTACAAGTAAAACCCTTAAACTACCATCTACCAGTTTGAAATAAATTACAGCTTTACCATTGTGATTGTTTCAGAAAAAGGTGGTGTTGCCATCTAGTGGGTGTTTCTACTCCTTCACGTTATAAATGAAAAAAAAATCTGAAAAGTTTTTACAGATAGAAATGTGCATTTTCAGAAAAAAACAGTCAAATGCAGTCCTTTCCAAACGACAGAACGAAACAGGTAGGTTCCATCCAATGAGTTATATATCGCTAGAGATCACAAGCCTTTAACCATTGTCCAAGATCCATAAAGAGCGACGGCATATTGGAATGGTATAAAAACAATGAGGCACGTCTTAAAATAGCCATAAAATGCTTAATTTTGGTCCGATTTAAAACAGAAAAAAATGGTTAATGGTTTTTGAACAAAGTACAACAGATGAACATGTTAAAATTTTCTATAAATAAATATGTTGTATTGGAAACACAATTTCTATCTGAAGCATAGCTGTGCTTTTCCACACAGACTAAGACTTACACAAACTGTTAGACTCCTCGGTCCGTGTTTTAAGACGGGTTGGTGGGTCACCGGCATTGACACAGAAAGGTTGCGCCCGTTGTAAAGGCTATCGGCTGGTTTCTGCCTGAAGTGGCGCGACGCGGTCAGAGAAAAGTGAGAACACGGCAGCCGGTCGACAGTCATGCTGGTCCGGAGAGAAGGCACAGTGAGCACTTCATCCATGGCCCCAGAGTGGCAATGTCCACATGGCGTTTGCTTAAAGCCCAAAAGTGGCCGGGATTAATTATTGAGCTGAAGCCAGTCGCAACACATTAAACCAACCATTAAATTCACCCGGCGGTCCCACAAGGCGTTTCCCGTCTTGTGGGACCCCACTCAGCCTCTATCAGAAGGACTCAGATCCCCACGTGACACCAGGCAGGCAGTGTTCTGTACACAACATGTCTCTGTTCACCTGCCGGATGGAGATTTGACACTGGGCTCTTCCCTTTTTGCTACTGAGGAAGACCTGGTTAGTTTCTAGTTCTCTGCTGAGTAAACTGTTTACCAATGGGTCATCTTGTCTGATCTGAGGTTAAACACACATACAAATAACATGATCATCCTCGGTAAAACAAAAAAAAAATAGGTCTCCTGCCAGAAATCTGGAAATAATGCAAATTTTTAAGCTACCATTGATTATAATCAGCCTAAACGTTCACTGTTCTGAGTACACTCACTCAGATCTTCCTAAAATTTATTGCAAAAGTTCTCCTTTATTGGCTGACAGTCACAATTTACTTGTGAAAAGTCACATCCTTGTTATTCCATCTCTGTTTGTACAATTGTAGCACACCAGTGAACCAGCATCTATACTTTTCCAATATGGCGTCCGACTTTACGCATGCAACAAGCTAGGATGCCATCTCTAGTGATTTATAACTCATTGGTTCCATCAACCTATTAAAATGCTGTCTGCACCACCCCCTAGTGACTGCAGGTGAGAATGCAGCGCCCTGGACCTTTTCCCAGAGATGGGCAGAAGCTCGCCGTTAGCTTTCATCTGCTCTATTTTCCTGGAGAGTTCGGCATCACTGTCGATGACCAGTGTGCACCTTTGGGCGTAGCTGACCAGAGTCTCTTCTCCTTGGCGAAACATCCCCACCAGGGGAACCATGTCTTTGCCAGCCAGGTGGAGCTCCGCAATCGAGGCTGTGTTGGCGATGGTGTTGCGGTCGATTCCCAGATGGCGGAAGGCTTCGCTCATGCTCTTCTTTTTGACGAAGGCAGAGAGGACTTGTTTGTAGCGATGGATGACGTACTGCACGCCGGTTGCTAGAAAATAACAAAGACAGACAGTTATCTTTAAAAAATGAGTTTTTCTCTATATATTGCTTCATTTAACAGTTGTTTTGTCTTTGAAAAAGTAGAAAGATTTTAGTTAAAGTAGGGCTGTCAACGTTATAGCGTTAAAGCACACGATTAATAAAAAAAAATTATAGCGTTAATACATATTAACGCAAAATAATCACACTCACGAAGAAACAGTTTTCCACCAGTTCAGGCTTCCGCGGCGTGCGTCAATTTTTTGATAATGCACACTTCATCGGGCACAATACCGCTTATAACCTGGTCAGTTACAAAAGAAACAAATATTATGTTGATTTTTAGTACTTTGTTCTTGTTATTTTTTAGGACTAGATCGCTTTTTCACAAAAGGCAGACTGTTTGATATGTAATGTGGCCTTTTGTCTTGATAACAAGTCAGTGCATTGCTGAGCCGGCAGACAAAGAAAAGCGATATATGTGCTGATAGTGGTGATAGGTTCAGTAAAGCATCAGTTAATACAGAAAGTTCACCTCTTGCCGCTTGTTTTTGTCCACATCATGAAGGAAAAGTTTTTTTTGAAAAGCCTGCACATATAGAACATTTTGACTGGAACTCCTTTCAAAACACTCAGCAGCCAATCAGATTTGAGTATTAACTCAGACCATTTAAAGTGCAGAGACTCAATGTTTTTTTTCTTACAGCTGTATATCAGCATCTTTGTTTTCTTGGAGAAATACTGAAGACATTGAAGTCTTTGGAGTAACTTACTGTTTATATGATTTGTACACACAAATTACACTTCTGATTTAACACTTTAAATTTAAACATTTTAGACAAAAATGAAGGAAACATTTTCTCTCTGGTCTGCTTTTGTTCAAAAGCTGCATATCGTCATTTACAATTTAACTCGTAAAACATCGTGATTAATCACAATCTAAAAGTGTGATTTATCTGATTATTTTTTAATTGATTTGACAGCACTAATTTACGGTTTAAATAAACTTTAGATAACAAGTTAAGAGCAGATCTGGTTTTGCGCTTCATTCTTCACAACATCTTTATTCTTTATAAACGCTTTGTTAGATTCGCAGAGAATTATACTCCTTCTCTTCTCTCGTCAAGGTCAACATTCAATCAAATTTAGGGCAGCAAAACTGTTAAATGACTTTTTCCGAGTAATAAATACCTGTATTTCTTTTAAAATGTTGCAAAAGATGCAACAAAAAAATTAAATAAAAAAAACTTGTTTTGTAATAACTGTTTATCATGTCTAGTCTATTGAAATTTGTCTTACTGATTGTGATATTCTTTACTTTTAAGAATTTTTGGGGCGGTGCAGTGGAAAGGGCAGTCGACCCCCGATCAGAAGATTGCAGGTTCAATTCCCGCCTGGCCCCCCTATGTGTCGAAGTTACCTTGGGCAAGACACTGAACCCCACATTGACTCTGATGGAAGGTTGGCGCCAGTGTTCGGCAGCGGAGCCACCATCAGTGTGTGAATGGGACTATGACTGTAAAGTGCTTTGGGCCTTCAGGGAAGGTAGAAAAGCGCCATTTACCGTTTTAAGGATCTTTGTCTTTTCAGACAAAAAGCACACACCTATCACACATCACTTTATTGGTCAGATATTTACTAATTGAATTTTATTGTTACTGCTTTTTAAAGTTTAGTTTCTTTAATGAGCTTGTTTCCCCTTTCTGACGTTCACCTCTCTTCCTGCTGTAGTCCTTGCACCTCTTCTTCTTCTTGTCCTTGTGGTGTCTCTTCTTCCGGTGGTCGCTGGAGGCCACGGACATTTGGGAAGACTCTGACTCCTCCGAGCTGCTGCCGCTGCTGTTAGAGGAGCTGGAAGAAGCTTTCTCTCGTTTCCGAGACTTGTTCTCTTGATAAGACGCCCTGCTGGGTTTGGGAGCTGCATTTGGAGGGAGTGGGGAACACACAGATATCATCAGGATAGGGCGTATTGGCACCTCTCTGGTATTATTTCAGTCGCTTACCTTCGATGGCCGGAGCAGGCGAGGTGAAGGTCGGCACACTGCGGTTGCTCGTAAGGTTCTCTATTTGGCTGCGCAGGAACTTGCGGTCCTGCATCAAGTCCTCCACTTGTCTCTCCAGTGCTGCGATGCGCTCCTGTTTGCTTTCCAGCATGCACTGCAGCTTGGTGATGGTCAGAAGCACCCTCGGAGGGAGGCCTTCGCCGTGCGAGGCTGCGGGGGCAGAAACGTCACAACAGTGCAAAAACAACACCGCGCTGCGGTCTCAACAAGTCTCACCAGACGCGGCACTACTGGGGGTGTTGTCCTGCACTGCATCGGAGTGGAAGTTCTCCCACTTGATGATGCGGAGCTCATCCTGCTCCTGCTTCAGCCAGGCCGGCGAGCCGAGCCGCTCTTTGGTCCTCACCGAGCTCGAATCGATCTCCACGCACGGTGAGTAGGCCGACGGCTCCTGCTGCCACACAGACGACATCTCTGCACACCTAAAGACGAGTGACAGGAGTGTCACGCCACATTTCAGAGCTGAGACACCTTCAGAAACCAGATTTATGTAAACTGACTGCAAACAAGTTACATTTGGGAATTGTGGAAAACAAACATTCATGAAAAAAAAGCATGTGTCTTTTATGATTTTAAATGATCCTGAATCAAAAAGATTCAAAGCTGATTATTTTACACTTAAAGTCCCACTCTGGTTATCTTTGGATCTATTTATAAAGTGCTCCAAGAGGTCTTTTAACAATGATCTGCTCTTGATTCACGATTTGAATAAACAAATACGCAGAAATGCAATTTTCAACTTCATTTTCTTTACACGTCCTCCATCGTCAGAAAAATGCCATAAGAACATGTTAAAAAAAAAAAAACACCAAAACACCAATGGGTCTTTATAACAGAAGAAGCAGTTAAAGAAACTACTAAGATGATCAGAAACAAAAAAGAGAAGAGTTTAATGTTAACACAAATTGCTGTTGGAAAACAGAAGAAAAAAAAAACAATTGAAATTTCAAAATGATCCAACAAATCTCCAACAAAAAATTGAACAGAATTAACACTTATTTTGGCTTAAATTGATGAGAAACTGTAAATTGTATCTCATCAGTACGACTTTTTAATTAAAAAAAAAGCTACTTTATGAGATAGAAGTATGGCTGAAAATCTCCAAAACTGGACATCATCTTTGGTGAAACCATCAAAGCTACTGCTAGAACATCTCACAAACCATGTTGTTACACCCCTTTCTGTCTAGGGGGAGCGGGGTATATAATAAAGGTAAAATAATACATATTAAAACAAAAGAACACCAAAAAGACATCTCCATAAAATGATAACGAATTTATTTACATCAATAACTACAAAAAGTGAAGCAAAAAGGCTTCAGGGTGAACCAAGGCCAAAACAACAAACAAAACCCCAACCTATCTGAACACCAAAAACATCTTACCTGCGTATGAAAGAAAAGGGAAAACAATGACAAAACACTAACCTCCCTAGTCTAACATAAACAGGAGAAAATGTGCACTAAAGAAAATGGCAGTTTACCCCTACAGCTTCACTTAACATAACTAACGAAACCAAAGACAGAGTGGACCTGATCACTAAATAATAAAGTGCAACAACATAATGAATGGAGAAAAGCCCCAAGCTGCAGTGGAGACTGAATGCAGCCAGGCTCCCTTCTCGCCAGCTGAAGGTCCACACAGTGCTTTTATGGCTGCCTCCATCAGCTTGGGTCCAATGGAGGCCACACCCTCCAGCACCACACCTGAAACAAATTAAAGAAGAGACACAAACCCACAAAGATCCACAAAAAACAAAGAGGTCCGACTCTGACAGAAACAAAAAGTACACAATATAAAGAAAACAAATCCAAATACGGCTGGGGCCGTAAAACATGTTCATGGTGACCTTCAGAAACACTAATGCTTCACTCTATGTTCAATATTTATCCAAACACATTTCTGAGTACATCTGAATATGTCTAAACCAAAGTCAGGGAGTCAGGGAGTTGCCGTTTCCAAGACAACCGCTGTTTCCACTTGACAGAGTACAGCAGAGAGTGTTGTCTCTTTTACCTCATTAGCAAAGTTAGCAAACATGGACGCAGTGGAAAACATCTGCATTAGTTTAGCATTTATCATGTTTATGATTCTACACCAAGAAACAGAAAGTTGGTATCATGTTTGTTCTCCAAAAGAGATGAGAAGCAGGCCAGGACTTTCTGATACTTGATTACTCTCCAGATTTGGATACCTGAGGGTCTTTAAAAGGGCTCAATGTTTTGTTACTCAAAACAGAACCGAGTCCAAAAATGGTCCTCAAGTAAGAAAGGTTTTACTTTGAAATTTATTCAGTTTAGTTTTAGCAAAAAAAAAAAACATGTATTAAAATCATTAATGAAATGAAAAGAATATCAAGACAGACCTTAAAACACTCAGGCCATAATTAAAGCAGTAAGAAGCATTACATGGCCTACAGGTGCTACCCGCCCACGCCCTTGCTGCCCCTTGCTGAGCATCTGCTACACAACCCTCAATTTCCCTCATCTGCCCCTGGCTACTTTGTACTTGTACTGAGTATCAAAATTAGAAGCAACTTCTATTCTCTCCTCGATTTAACGTTTTGCTTGAATATTTGTGCTCTTTACTCCACTACATTTGAATGGAGACTCACATTTACTCATTACGTTTACTTGAGTAAAAAAGTAGCAGAGCAAGAACGGTTATTCTGACCAATAGAATGACTGAATAATAGCTGTTTATTTCTCTATAAAAGTCTACAGGAATTTGGCTTCTTGGAGCCAGCAGGTACTTCCTGTCTGGAACGCCAGGGGGGAGGAGTCACTCAGTCCAGTTCTCATATACAGTCAATAATCAGCACAAAGAAAGAAGTTCAGACACTTCCAACTTCAAAAACGTTTGATTAAAAATTCCCTTAAAAAGAGAGCAATGAAGAAAAAAAAAAACGCGTTTTTGTCGAAGTACATGAAGGTACTTTCCATTAAGATAGTTGTAGTTTCTTTTAAGACAGCAATACATGTTTTCCTGCTTTTTGTTTGAGGGAAAGCAGCACTAAACCAGCAGCTGCTGAGACCTGAAGCTCTTTCTACAATCCAGGTGTTGCAGCCATGAAAAAGCAGCTCCTGCCTTAAAGAGAAGATTTACTAACTGGTTTAACGTTTAGCTCTCAGCACCTGTTCAAGTGAGAGGCTTTTTATATAGACAATTAATGATTAATGTGGTCATTTGTAAAGAATGCTTCATTTTCTGACCATGGCAGACATCAATGATCCATCCAACCTTTGCACTCAATAACCCAAAGATAATAAAAACCAAAGTATTCATTAAGCCGCTCGTGCCTGAGGTTCTGAGGACGGCGGCGTCCGTGTTCAACCACCAAGAACCACGCTGTCCAACATCAACAGCAAATGATGAGTCATGAAGAGAATGAGAGCAAAGCAGGAGACTTTTATAATCAGTTTTACAGTATTTCTTGTGTAATTTGAGTTATTTCAGTTAATATTTTCCATGTTCAGCTTTAGTTCCACAGTCATGAACATGTGCTGTGTTTTTAGGGTAAAAATTTAAGTTGGAAAAACTGCCCAGGAGGTTTGGGGGACAGAAGCTGTCTGGATTTACTCAACTCTGCATCTAAAAGCTGTGAGGAAAAAGGTCAGAACAGGCTGCACCTGAATAATAGAGTCTATAAGAATACCTGTTGAACGATCTGTGGATCTCAGGTGAACTCGACTGGCCTACTAAGGCGAGTCCAGAAATGTCTGAGGACAACAAACCAAATAAACAGTATCAATAATAATTCAAAAGACTGTTGTTAATGCTGCTGAGCTCCAAAGACTCTGTAAGCACTAAAGAAAATGTTGTACACATTTGTTTACATTTTCCTGCCTTGAACCTGAACCGTTTCTGACAAATCTGAATTGAATCAGGTTCAGTTTAGAACAGAAGTTCTGTTTTGGGAGCAGAAATCCGTGTTTACATCACAAACCAGCATTCGGAGCTCCTGTTTGAGGAGAAACTGCTGACTCGTTAAAGGAGAGGCAGCATGCATCAATAAAGCATGCATTAAAACTGCTGCTGGAACATAAGATTAACTGCCTTCTGCTGTACAGACTCGAACCCTGATCCCAGACCCGGCACAGTCCGCGACCCTGCTGCTGTTTGGAACAGCGTCACGTCACAAGTGCAACCCCCCCGGGAAACCCAAGAAAGTGGGATCTACAAAGACAGCAGCTCTCCTTCCTTTCTGCGGTTCTAATGAGCTCCAACCAAGATGGACGCTAATGAGCAGCGGTTACCAGCCGAACCTGGGCAACAGGACAGACAGAGTGGAACCAGCACCTCCAAGGGAGTTCGGCGGCGGCTCGCGGCTCTGCTTCCTTCAGCTGGACTCTCCGTTCGACAGCAGCGCCGCGTTTTTCAGCAGAGACGAGTGGAAAAATGCCACTAGCATGCTTGTCTGGAAGAGGGTCGGAGCCACAGAGCACCGAGGCGCTGCCTTCATGTGCTGCATGGAAATTTTAAACCCCAGTAAGGTAACCGTTTGTAGGCGATTCGACTGGTTTTCATAGTTAGAAGTCCCATATTAGTAAGAAACCACTACTAATTTTAGCATGTTATTTAATCATTTCACACCAAATTTGTTTAGGTGAGAGACATATTTTTTAATTTTTAAAAAATATTTTCTAACCTTAACAAATTATATTACATTTTTACTTTCTTTTAAATAAAAGATTAAAGATTATACAATGTTAAATGAATCATAATCATACCACGAAGGAATAAATCATGAAGTTTTAGAGATGATCTAATCTTGAATTTCCGAGTTGCTCAGAAGGCAACACTGTAGCAAGATTTTTTAATGGGCGTGTCTATCTAACCCTCCCCCTCCCACCAGAAAAAATATAACAAAAACATAAACTAAATAAAAGTGAGTAAAATAAATACTACAAATTCATAGTCATATTATTTATGAGTTAAAAAAAATTGGTGGTCATAAAATTCAATGTTGGTTGAACTTAAACACCACTAAAATGAAGAAAAATCCAGGAAAAGCTCAATTAATAATAGGAATTCAAATAAATATATTTCAAGTAAAAATAAAGAAAAAATTAAAGAAAAAAAATACATACTATATATCAAACCTATTTAAAGATCCACTAAAATGAAACTGGTGTTTTTAACATGTTCTTGTGAGTTTTCTTTTAAAATAGTCTATGTATAAAGAAAATGAACCTCAACATTGCATTTCTGTGTATTTCTTTATTGAAATCATTGTGAATCTGGAGCAGCCAAAAAAATTTAGTTTGAAAAGTAGAAAAGCCTAGAGCGCCCTGCTCTAGGCTTGCAGCAAAGGGAGAGGAAGAGGGGGTGGTGTTGCTCTTTTGTGGAGCATCTTGAGACTTCGGTCATAAACAGGGACTTCATATATAAAAAGCAAATCTACAGATAGAAGCAGCTTCAGGGACTTAGGATGGCTATCACACACTTCCTGTTTGGGGCTGATTTGCAAAAAAAAAAAAAAAAAAGCTGGAAGCTGGAGTCCTGTCCGTTCATCAGATGATTAACAGGTGGATTGTTCCATAAAAAAGCTGGGACTGATTTAATTTAAAGTAAAATATTCCATTTCATAAAAACAGAAATAAACATAAATATAGTCTTGTTTCAAAACCCTAAATTGAATTAATAAAAAATTCCAGACACATCACGTTTTTTTTTACTGCAGAGATCAAATTTGCTGAATAACTATAAGATTTCACTTGTGATTCTGATATGGCTGTTGAACCCTCATCTCCATTTTAAACGGTTGGTGTTTGGTAACAATAAAAAACAAACCCAAACTTTTTCAGGTTTTACTCAATATTAAAACAGTTCATGACACAACACTGAACTTTACTGGAAGTTGGGTTAGAAATATTTAATATCTTTGGCTACAGACAATAAAGTGTTTGCTGCTACATTGAAAATAAACATTAAATGTGGCAAAACTACAGCATTATTTTTATATATTGTAGACGAGCTACTTCAGACAGTAGACTCCATCCTCTGATATATATTAATTTACACTTTGTTAGTCATTAAATACGTGTGAATAATAAAATGTGAGGAGCACTTGGATGTTTCAAGATTTCATAGTAGTACAGCGTAAATATACACGTTAGAAGAATATAGTTTGATTGATAGGAAACAGAAAAATCCTGTGGATCAGCTGTAAATGAATCAACCTTGCACATCCTTCACAACACCGACTCGGACCTTCAATACAAACTTACAAACTTCTCATCCTTTCACAACAGAACTTTCATGGAGTGATTGCATATTTCATGACCACAGTGTAGAAGAGCAGCAGCGTGAAGCACACCAAAGATTCATGACATCACAAAAAGCAACACGACCTTCTTCAGGACCCGGTGAAGCTAAAACCTCACGTCATTGGATGAGGTGATCAATGACGTAAACTGGTCCTTCTTATGAAGACGTTCCTGCTGAACTCTGGTGGAAGTGTCAGTTCTTCTTTACAGTTGTTCAGGGAGCAGCATGTTGGAACATGTTTAGAGTGGAAGGGGCTTAGCACACCTGAATAATAACTATGATAATGCGTTTTTATAGGAATACTCTGGACTGAGTTAGATTATAACAATCATTTTCAGTGAATCATCTGTTTGTTTTTGTAAAAACTTCACTTATAGACGAGGACTTCATACATAAACTGGAGTGAGATGAAATCAATTAATCTAGTTAATCTTCATTTGTTTTCTATTTTGGCTAAAAAATTACTGAAGTTCTAAAAATATTACAGTTGAAAATTCTAAAAGTTACTTAAAACATTCCGTGTTTCAAATGAACAACCTTCAGTTCATGCAATTACCTAAAACAATCAGTTTTAGGTCATAAAAAGACTTAACGTCTTAAGTTAACGTGTCAGGTTTGTATTACACTGCTGTGTTGGAAACAGTTTCTGTTTTAGGAGAGAAAACATCTTCCTTCCTGAGTCCAAACTACCTTGGTGAGGGTTAACCAACCACAAATCAGGGGGCTTCTCCAGGAGTGTCAGTAAAAATCTAGGGGTGATCAAGCCCCACCTACACACCTGCCTCTGCCGACAGGAACATACTAAATTAAAAGGTCACTTATGTTTTATCTTTAACCGTCTTCACACACACAGTGTTATCAGTCTCCCTCCCCTCATTCTTCATCTCACACGTCCTCCACTCTCAGTGGCAGATGGCCAACAGGAGGCGCTTGAAGTCGCCGCTGCACTCGTCCCGCAGCGCGTCTTTCAGCGACACGTCGTATTTTTCCAGGTACATGTCCTTGATGGTCTCTAGGTCAAACTGTGGGAAAAAAAAAACATGAACTTCAGGATCTTTTTCAAATCTTAAACATCAGAGATGTTGCTGGCGACACCTGAATACCATACGCTTTATGACTAACCTTAACTCTTCGACCGTTCATTTGATCAACATAAATCAGCTAATTCTGTCTGGTTTCTCTGCGACAGAATCAGCTGATTTACATTGATTGTGTTAAACTTCACTACTGTAAAGCGCAAAGCTGTTTTTCTGCACTTCAGAATCCACTGGAATCATGTTTATCGCAACAACGGTTGAATAGTTAAGGTAGTCGAAAGAATGTAAATACCGGAGCTAAAGCTAAAGGGTTCAGAAAAAAAGATCTATAGATGATTAAATCATCAGTGGGACAATAAGGGGCAATATGTTAATTTTTTTCCAGCCAACTTCCTATCAAGCAATTAATCAAAATGTGCTTTACAAATTTAATATTTAATGTAATCAAAGTCTCGTGTAATTTAAGTTTACGTTCAAATATGTATATTTTTGAGGGGGTAAATATGTCCTGGATTGATTTTAGGTCAGTGAATTGGATCCAATCAGATTGTTTAAAACAAACTAAAATTGACTATGAATTGGATCGGCGACCACAAATTGTGAATCTAATCATTAAAACCAATCAATACACCTCTTCTATTTATGATTAGGAGACATTTGAATGTCAAGAAGATCTTGTTCTTTTGTGGATTTTTTTCAGTCGAACTTTGCATGTTTTTTTAACATGTTTTTTATGTTCTGCATTCTGATCAGCTGTTAATCTTCCCGATGCATCTCATCTGTGCCGTGTCTCCTACAGAGACGTGGCGTGTGGAGTTTCCCAAACCTACAAAAATCTTCAATCACGATCAGATTTTTGTTTTTAATTCTGTAACACCGATTCTTTCTATGAAGGCTTGAACTTTGAGAGTTTAAACAAAAGATAAAAGTCTGAAAATGTTCATGTCTGCCTGAGAAAAGTCTATGAAATATGTGGTGAGAAGTTTACAGCCTTAAAAATCTAAGTTCCTACTTTGCCAATAAATTTAGGTTATTATTAGTTTAGCAAGTTGTTTTTAAAATGTAGCTTCTGCGATAAACGCATTTTTTATTTTTTGTATTTTATATTTTTATTGTCTTTTTCCTTTGTTTTTATTGATAAAATTGCTTGTAATCAATTTGTAAAACACTTTTCATTTAAAATATATTTATACATAAAGTTTTTTATGAAGTTAATTTTCCAGAAACATGAGGTTTAAATTTGCTTTGTAGAACTCAAAAGAAGAAAAAAGGTAAACATTTAATCCAGCATTCAAAACTGAAAAAGGCGAATGCTGAGTTGATTAAAAATATTTTCTGTGAATATTTTTTTAAAACTGTCAAATAATTTGATCTTTTTTTAAGTTTGTTCATATTTATGTAGCAGAACAAAAAGACAAACACAAAAAGCTGAAATGTAACATGAATCTCTGAAAAATGGTAAAACTTTCAAATGTAATCTGCATTTTACTGTAATTGAAAGTTTGAAAATATCAGTCTAAAACGTTTTGTGTAAACACTAGATTGCAAGTTTAAACTGTTTTAGGAATGGTAGCAGCTTTTTCGCTGGCTTCCTCCGTGAGCATCAGGCCACACCTTTTATTTCTGAAAGAGTTACCTCGGAGCGGCACACGATGATGCGGATCAGGGTGTCCTCGTCGGTGCCCATGCCTTTCATGGCTTTGTGCAACCGCCTGGCAAAGTAGAGCTGCGGGTTTTTAGCGACTCTCACTGCAGAAGAGGAAAAGCTTTCTTCATGAACACTTCAAACACACGACCCAGACCCCTCAAATGCCGGTATCACTGCCTTGAAAATGTTCTTATCATCTGATCTTCTTTACCCAGAGCAGTGTAGCATCTTTTCAGGGTTCCAGAGGTCTCGTTGTCAATGGCGTCGAGGATTTCAGTTCCAGAGAGCTGTAGAAGAAAACATCTTAAGGGGGTTTGGTTCCAACCATCATTTCAGAAGACTGAGACGTCTCTGGTAATCTACACGACCATCTAATACCAGCCAAGAAGGAGGTGTGGTCTCATGTTCAGAAAGCTGATAGTGACTGCACAAACATACCTGCTCGTATATCTTGAATGTGGCCTGGAGCTGCAGATAGTTCCTGGTGGCCAGGATGTAGCTAAAGGTGGATTCATCCGTCCCAAAGCGACCTTCTCCAGCCTGCATGTTTCAATGTTTACATACTTCTTAGACTATGTTCACATTTCTCAAAATGCCACAGTAAGGCGTCCTAAATGCAGAGTTTTTTTTATCATATTTGGCATTTGAAATCTGGAGGCGGCAGTCGCATTTTTACACACCATGTGGCGGCTGTGGAGGTTTTAAGAAAAAGTTCAAATTAAACTGCAACTGGATGACTTTTTGACATTGGCCAGTGCCCCCCCCCCGGGCACATTTGGAGGCCGCATGGTGACAGTCCAGTGTCAGGCGGGTGTCATGAAGGCAGCAGCGCGATAACTGACTGATAGAAGGGTCTCCAAGGTCCCCAAAATCATCTGATGATCTGCCAATTTGGACTGCCACCCTCCAACCACCCCCCTGCCCCCGTGCTACATCGCCACTGCTACCCTTCAAATGTTAGAAATCGTGCGGGCACTTGATGAGGGCTGTTGACATGGGGCAGGGGCCCGGCCATGACCAGACGTCAATCTGGTGTCCCCGGCCAGTGTGGGTCCAAATGGGAAGGTGGTATTGATGCTGGACCAAACGGCTGATCACCGATCTGGCTGTCACCTCCTAGCTGTTGCTCAATTTCATAATGACACCATCCCCGCCTGACTGACTGCCGCCATCTGCATTCATGACCACGCCTTTTCAAAAAAATCAGGCGGCAGCAGCTAATCATTAAAATTCTGCCGATCCCTCGCCATGATGCGGTGGCATTTGTATTTGTCACCATATGGTTAATTTCTGCATCATCCTAAGGTTTCACTTCAAATCCAAACTCTACCTCAAACAGAGAAGTAGCATCTTGCTCGGCCAGATCCTCGTCCACCAGATAGCTTTCATCCCTGTTGCCCTGCAGGAAGAGGAGCCGTCAGTTCTGCTGCAGCAACCCTATCCGGCCTCCGCTGAGCTAATGTGGACGGAGGCCAGAGCGTGTGTGAAAGTGCACGAGTGAGCTCAGTGAAAGTGAACTGAGTTTCAGTGCGGGAAAACGTGAGAGGAGCTCAGTTACACCAGTCAAGTCCAAACTTCAGCTCACTGACCTGCAGAAGAAGAGTGAGGAGGTTTCGAACGTCGCCACTGGTGTCTCCTTCGATGTCTGCCTCCAGATCACGTTCATGCACTGCAATAAAGAAAAGAGATTATGGCCTTGAGGCTGCAGATGTAGCTTAGTTTCATCTGCGTGATCTGCTGCACTTATCAAGAACCTTCCTGGAAATTTATCTCTCCCAGAATATCCTATGGTAATGATTAAATGCTGTCTTCCTCATTTGACTTTCTTGCCTCATGACCCGAGTTGAACCGTGACCTTTTCAACATATTCAAGTTACCTCACATCAACCTGCAGATTAAAGCTAAATCAGGCTTCAGGAAGGAAACTCAAATATAAGTTCAATACTGAGTTAAAGCTAAACATAAACACAAAATACATGACAACAACAATTGTCACAATTTATCACTAGGAGTGGGATTATTTAAATTTCCTTTTTCAAACTCTTCAAATTCTGTCAAAAATGATCATTTAAAAGAATAAAGGAAACAGCTGTGGAGCAGAATGATGCCTTCTTACGGTTAATGTTTGTTTTAAAGGGTCATTTAAAAGTTTCTGTAACCATCAATCAAATGTCAGCACCTTCCAGCACTAATTGATATTTGCATTTCTGTAAATGTACGAACATTTCTACAAACATATATGTAGGATTGTTTAAATGTATGATTTTCATTTGTAGTTTACTTTTGTTAGATGTTATATTTTGGAAGTCCTTTTCTTATTTTTGCAAAACTTCTGTAACCAAAACAATAAAGTTTATTATGAAGATGTGTCTTTTCTTAAAAGTTTTTACATTTTAAAGACTGTAATATTTTAATTTATGATTTCAAAATAAAAGCTGAAAAAGTTTTGTAAACGTTTTATTAATTTGTATATTTTTAATGGTTTAACTGCAAAAATACTGTTTAAATAAGAACTAAATGAGTGAAGATTTTATAAGTCTAATGAAGTAATTAAGGTATTATATGAATATTAACCCAAATTCAGTCTGAGTCTGATTTGGTTTTAATACTATTAATGTTGAAATGGTTTGTTACAGAATCACAGTATCACATAATATAACATCATAAGCCGTTTTTAATCTATTGTTATTCTTAGTTTGACTGAAAACTCATAATTTGTATCATAATAATTAGTTTATGTCTATTCAAAAGCTTGACTTCAAGTCACATGATCAGAATACGAGCAGCATCTCCTGCGTGGTTCAGGGGAAGTGAGGCCGGATGGGCCGTGAATAAACAAAGTGTGACTGTAGGCGAAGCTGCAGAGGATGTTTGAGTCATTTCTCCTCCAAAATTAAGTCATTCATGATCAGTTAATGACAACATCTTTCCACCATCTGATAAATAATGTTTACAGCTTCGAAGCTGGCTTACCCTGGAAGTAGGTTTCCTTAAACATGGCAATGTCCTGTTGGTGATAAAGAAGAAGGTCAGACTTTTGGAGTGAATGGACGTGGAATGGCGTTTATGGCAGCGTACAGCGTTGGTGGCCGTGCAGAGGATCTCCACCAGGATGTCCTCGTCTGTGCCCGGGCCTTTCATGGCCTTCCTGAGCTCCTTCACGGCGTAAACCACAGGCGGGTCCAGCATGGCGAGGATGGCCTTCTCAAAGTTTCCAGAGAGTTCTTTCTTCAAGACGTCCACCAGCTCCTGCAGCCAGAAGAAGAAAAAATACACTTTATGATGGATTCCAAACATAGTTTGGTGCTTTGAAAGTAAAAAAAAAAGTCTACTCACATCATCATACTTCTCAAAATAAGCATTTTTTATCTCCTGACGCTGAGCCCAGCTGCGGTTCGCCAGAACATCAATGATGGCCTGCTCATCGGTTCCTGAGGAACCAAGACGTAAAGACACACATGGAGGAATCCTGAGAGCACATCATAAACACAGCACTGTCCTCTGGTTTTAGACTCACCAAGGCCTTTGCAGGCCTTTCGGATAGCCTTGATGTCCGCCACCACGTCAAAGTCCTCAGCAGGAAAAACTGTGGGCTGAAGAGACAAGCAGCTGACAGTCTGTAGCTCACACGGCTTTCTTTAAAGTCATTGTTCCAGAAAGGGGCCTTCAGGGGCCAAAAGTCCCAATCAGGAAAACAAAGATGTGATCAATAAAGAAACA
The DNA here is from genome assembly GCA_014656515.1 of Oryzias celebensis. Taxonomy (NCBI): domain Eukaryota; kingdom Metazoa; phylum Chordata; class Actinopteri; order Beloniformes; family Adrianichthyidae; genus Oryzias; species Oryzias celebensis. Next base: position 27,740,991 of record BNCR01000012.1, on the reverse strand, counting down.
GGATATCTGATTTATATTGATTTTACAGTAAATAACTAAAAACAAAAACAGAAGAAATGCAGTTTATCTTCCCAACATTTTACTGACATGTAAACATACGGTTCACTTGGGAAAATGGAAATCAGAGTGAATCATTTTTAAAAATATTATTTAACAAGTATTGTAATTCTATTAAGATTTTATTTTTGAAAGAATAAAAAGGGGGAACAGGCCCCTCCCACCGAACCCACAAGCCCATCTGTCGGGGTAACGGAGTTCTGATGATTCCGCTCTATATTCTTAATAACATTTAAAACTAAACGCAACTCTATCAGTTTTTATCATAAACAATTCAAATTCCTTCCAATTAATTAAATTCACATCAACGAGTGAATAAAAAAAGGAAAAGTGATCAACAATCGACGTTTCACGATAACTGACCACCGGGGAAATGGTCAGAGTGAGATGTCGCGTTTCTCATTTCGAGAGCTTAATCTGAGATCTGACCACAGAAAAACGTGGATTCCAGGTTTAAAGGACTCTTACTTGGCAGTTTCCCATTTCCAGGCGTGTTCTCAGCGGCGGCGAAATGGATGAATGGAGGGACCGGATTTAAGTGAAAATGGTTCTTCTGCTGGGTAAAGTGCGGAGGCCGAGGGAGGACGAGACGACAGACCGTGACGTCACGGGGGACCGTTAACTATTTCAACTCATGCGAGACATTTTCTTTTTTTTTTTTTTTTTTTTTTTTTTTTACTTTTACTAAATAAAAGTCAATCTGTCGTGAATATATCAATGATATTTTGTTCGTTTATCTAGTATGCTAAAAAAAAAAAAAAGCTTATAAAGCATATAAAGTCCTCTTCGTCCCTCCCAGTGGCGGGGGCTCCCATGGCACTTCCGGTCCGGTCTGTGGGGTGAAAATTCTTTTTAGGGGTGGTGTAATTGTGGTGTTGGTGGTGGTGGTGTGGGGTGTCCTCTTGGTTGCTTGGCCACTGTGAGGTTTGTGCGGTGGGGGGGAATCCTGGGGCCCACGCAGTTCAAACACACCTGTTAGCTCATCCCTACACAAATACAGACCATGCTATGCTTCTGAAATAGGAGACTTGTTGGTCTACAGGGCCTGAAAAGTATTTGTCAGTAACTGTCGGGGGTGTCCAAACTTTTTTTTTTTTTTTTTTTTTTTTTTTTTTTTTTTGCAAACAGGGCAATATTTGGAAACCGGGTTGGTAAGTTGGAAACTGCGAGGACCATTTTTTTTAGCTTGCATACTTTGAACCTACGTAAAGTCCCACTCCAATCATCTTTATGTCTATTTTTATTTTTTCCTTGTGTTTTTTTTTAATGAATGAATTATGTAGCGGCCCCCCCTGTAAGTCTTTAGAAATTTGGCTCTGAATTGTCTGTTGCTTATATCCCATGATCCCTTTGTTTACACTTTCCCCCCCTAGCTTACAGCCTTTCATAACCCTAAGCTAACATTAGCGGTGCAACAAAAAATGGCGAGCAATTTTGGAGCTATTGAACAGTTTTGATCCAGATACCAGCTCAGACAGAGGGAAAAAAAGACATACATGGACCTATTTGTCTGCAAGTGGATGGATCAGAATGAAGCGGCGCAGGGAGCTTGTGGTTTGCTGATTACAGCACTTACATCACTGCCACAAGCTTTTTCAATTTCATTTTTTGTCTGCTCCTGATTCACCCCAAATATAATAAAGGAATACACAGAAATGCAACTTTAAGCTTTGCTTCTTTATATATGTCCTCCATCATGAGAAAAGTGCTACTAGAACATGTTAGAAACACCATTTTCATTGGAGTGGGTCTTTAAAGCTCTGAAGGTAAAGTAGCCACAGGTTCCACAGGTTTACAATGCCTTATAATATAATTTTACCAATCACAATCAAGAAATTGTACAAACATTCTAATGGAAGGAGATTTTTGCCCATATTTTCCCCATACACGGCCCCATTCATCCTTAGTGTTCCTGGGAACAGCATTATTTTCCCTCCAAACCTGGCCAGTGGCATTTAGTTTCAAATGTAAATAGTGGTTTGAACAAATATCTATTCACTTTGCCCAAAGAGTTTGTTAGACAACCCTAATTGTAAAAATAAAGTCTGTTTCAACATGAGGCTTTCAGCTTCAGCTGCTGGACCAGAACAAAGTTTAAATCCTCAAGGTCGGGGTAGGGGGTTGCATTTCTTTACATTATAGGAGGAGAAAACATGTCTGGGTGATGCTTTTATGGGGAAACAAAGGCGGCTTTTACAGCGTCTGGGCTGCAGCGTCATGCTGGCGTAGGACCCAGACTTGTTTGGACCTCAAACTGTTTATTGTTCTCAATCTGATCAGCTCTTGCTGCTGATAACCACAGACAGACTATTGTTCTTTAGCGATACAAAACGGGCAAGAAAGGAGGAGGATGAAATTTTGTTTGAAAACAGTTTGAAAAACTTAACAGAAGCATAATTTACACAATAATGAAAACACAAATGGGACAAACTTTATGTTTAATATATAATTATTATACTATTCATCCGTCCATCCATCCATCCATCCATCCATCCATCCATCCATCCATCTTCTCCCGCTCATCTGGGAGCAGCAGTCTAAGCAAAGTTGCCCAGACTTCTCTTTCCTCTGGGCGCTATCTCCGCCCAGTGGGACATGCCTGGAACACCTCCCCAGGCGTCCAGAAGGCCTCAACTGGAGGAGCAGCAGCTCTACTCCGAGTTCACTCCAGGTGACCAAGCTTCTCACTCTGTTTCTAAGGGAGCGCACAGCCACCCTATGGAGGAAGCTCCTTTTGGCTGCTTGTATCCGTGAACTCTTTCTTTGGGCCATGACCCAGAGCTCGTGACCATAGGTGAAGACTTGAACAAAGATCGACCAGTAAAGTGAGAGCTTTGCTTTCTGGCTTAGCTCTCTTTTCACCACAACGGACCATTACAGAAATTTGAGATGAGTGGAACTGCAAACCTGATTCAATACTACCATCTAGTTGTCAGATGTAGCTATTGAAGTTTCAACTGTTTTTAATTCAGACTTGTGTGAATTGAAGTGCTTAAAGTTCAAATAGCAATTTATCTTTTTTAAATTGAGTAAATAACTACTATCTGCAGCATATTTAATGTTTACACTGAAACTCTTGGTCTTTGAATTGAATGTCAGAGTAGAGAAAACATTTAAACATTATTATCAGGAAAATTATCAGGAAATTAAAACTTGGAACCAGTTGTTGCTTTCAGCTATAAAAATCTCCTTTTTCAATTTTAGAAAAAAAAAAACATTTTGGATTTTGTTCTTTTTTAGGGTTCCCATATAAACGTAAAGCAGGTCATAAATAAGCAACAGATTATTGATAATGCCCCTGCGACAGACTGGCGACCAGTCCAGGGATGTCCCCTGCCTTCGCCTATGAGTAGCCGGGTTAGGCTTTGACAGCCCCGTGACCCCGAAAGGGATAAAGCGGGTCAGAAAATGAATGAATGAATTAATTATTGATAATTGCAGGATCTGTGCTCTGATATCCTGAAAAAATCTAATATATACATATATATATATATATATATATATGGATTATCGTCAACCACAACCAAACAATGTTTACCCTACAATGTAATTGAGAGTGCCTAATCCATAACAAAACACCAACAAAAACATTCAGGTGGGAAAAAATGTAAGGAGAATGATATTCAAACTCTTTCAAATGATAGTTGCATTTATTATTTTCTTTTGTTTTTTATATATGTCCACTATAGATGTTCTTAACGGCTCTTCATCACCATTTCATCTTATCTCATCTGATCAGTTCACACAGAACTGATCAGATGAGATCTGGTTTCTGTGTGAACTGATCAGATAAGATCAGATAAGATTGATTGGAATATACAATTCTGGTTTCCATGTGAACTGAGATCAGTTCACATGGAAACCAGAATTGTTTATTCCAATCAAATGTTGACCTCACATTGACACATTACTGACCTCTAGCGGGAAGCTTTGGAAATACCATCACTTCCTGTTGTGAACTGTGAGGCTCAAAAACATTCAGCTTCATGATTAGTTTACTAAAACTAAAACAAAAATTAACTAATTCTCATATGTAAAAATGAAAAAAACAACCCTTTACGTTTTACATTTATACAATATTTCCTATAATCCTTCAATCTCTGTTGTGGGATTTGTCTGTGTTATTTTTATTCTGCGTCAAATGTTTTTGGAGCGTCATTTGTCAATTTCTTGGCCTTTTGTGAGAGTCTTAGCTTTAACTCTCAGAACAGAAATAAAGAAGAGTGTTTTGTAATGCAGACAGTTTCATCTACTGCTCTAAACAAGAAAAGAGAAAAAATAGACACCCTCTTTCTGCTGCTACTCACAATAAGCTGCTATTTTACATCAACCATCGTTCAGGGCACAGAACACGCCATCCTCTGTTGCCCTTTTCCCCCACAGGTTTTCAGTGAATGGAGGCATGCAGCCTGGAGGAAGACACAACTCAGTGTGGTGATGCTGTAACATGTTTAACACAGAACATCCAGGAGACCAGAACTAAAAACCTTTTCATATTTTAAGTTTTCGACTGGGAACACAAACTGTAAACGCAGAAGAGGAGCAGTTTATAAAATCAATGTGGAAGCAGGTCTGTTCCACGGAAAAGTTAAGCCTCTGGACTTCGGTATTACAACCCCTGTAGCAGTTACTCAATGAACTGCACTAATTGGCAGTTACTTTGTTTTCAAGTGTGTTTTATCTGGAAGTAACACTACGTTGATGGAAAATGTATGAAATCTGTCAGCACTGCCATCACTACAGGTTAGTGGGAACAGGTGAAATAACTCTCCTCCACTCAGCCCACTGATTGGTTAACTTGAACTCTAATCAAACTGAATCCACAAAGATCTGAGGGTTAAAGTTCTCTCATGTAAGACTGAAGAAGAGCTTGTAAGCAAAACTGAGATCATTATAAAGATCTATAGTGTAGGGGTGGATTACATCACACCAACCACAGTAACAATGTGATATCATAATATTTTAGAAAAAGTTTTTTTTTTTAATGTTCTTGCAGAAAGTTGCTGAACTTCAGAATTTCATCTTTACGCTTTTGCTATTTTTCTTCCTAAAAAACTTTTTTTATAATTATTATGAAAGGGTTTACACCCAAAAATACGTAAGGTAAATTAATGTTCTAAACTAGCAATTGAGTCCACAGTGTGGGTGGAGGCCCCTTCATGTGACATCAGATATCCAGGAAATAAATGAATGTAATGCCTTCAGGGCTGCGAACACGGCGCTGAGACCTCAGTGCCATTTACGCACAGAGGGAGAACACGTCCACTTGTGTAATTATTACCCAGTGTGCTTCACAGCAGATGAAAAAAAAAAAAAAGAAAAAAGCCTCGCTGTCATAACTGTCTGTCTTCAGGGACTGTTGCAGCACAGATGCCAAACACAAAGCCCAAGGCCGCACACTGGTGAGTCAGGCACACCGACGAGTGTGGAAGGAGTTCATTCAGTTAAAAAAAAACCTCTCTGTTGACGTCATCAGTCTTCATCACTCAATTACAGCAATTTCAAGAAGGTGAGCTCGCTTCACCCTCACTGATTCTGCCTCCAGGTAGCACACAGGCTGCTAAAAGATGGCAGGGGGCAGTTTCTCTCAGAAACCACGGTGAGATCACTCACACGCTGTTAGACAATAACTCACACTTTTGTGCTGAAGAAATCTGAATCAGTCAGTCCAACAGAATACGGGCACCAGGATTTAAACAGTTGTAAACATAACTGCGCATTAGGAAACAGATTTCAGAATTTCAACAGCAATCTACACACTAGTCACCATAACAAAATATTAAAGTGGATTAAAAGGTGTAACGAAATGTTTAAAGGAGTTCTTCCTTAATTGTTTAAACCCAAAATCCCACTACCTACCTTTTCCGGTTTCTTATTTTGTTTTCCTGGAAGTTAGTTTTTTGTTTTCTGGCATGTTCTGTTTTTCACATTTTGTTTTCTGAAAATTGTTTTTTTCCTAAAGTGTAATGCTGTTTTTTAAACATTTGATTTGCTTTTTTAATTGTCATTGTGATCTTTAAAATGTTTTTGCGTATATAAATTTGTTGATGTCATTTGCACTTCAGGGCCACCGTACAAATTTGCTGCTGGTCTTTTCACCAAGTGATGCAGTTTAACTAAACTTTATGAATTATATGAAGATATTTAGCATTCCCTGCTCAGCTTATGCTTTTATTTTTGCATCGTTTTGAAAACTTGCCTTGAAAATTGGTTTATTTCACAGAGCAACTGTCATAAAAAGTTGCTGCATTGACAAATGAAAACGACTTTTATCAGAGAGGAAAAGGAGTGCTAATGAAGGCGAGCCTGAACCTAGGCCCGGAGGACCAGACTTTCACGGTGTGCGTCCCTGTGTGTGTGTTGCCTTCCAAATGTTGTCTGTCTGACAGAAACAAGAAGGGAATTTCTTAGAAAAGTGGCTTCCTGTCTGCGCGCACAGCTGAAGGCCTCCATAATTGGGAGAGAGGTGTCACGAAGCCCCAGCAGTTAATCACAACAGTGTGAGGACACCACTGCAGCCAGGCAGCGCTCATCACTTCACAAAGCTTTTGCACATTGTGCCGAGGAAACATCCTGTCAGGCGCCGCGGCTGCCACAGCTGCTTTTTTCACAAACTTGCAGCACGCCAGATAATTACGGTGGAAGCGTTTTCTGCCGGACTGTTCCTCCGGAGCCATTATTGTTGAACTCGGATAAGCAGCGCAGATGTAATTATGCTCAGAAATATGCAGTGAACCCCAGCAGTGGAGCGGGAATTTAGTGATTAATGGCATCACAGGATTCAGTAGCAGGAATATCATCTCTGATTGCAAATGTTTGTCAAGTTCATTTTCAGAAACACCACAAGTGATTTTGGGTCGAAGTCATTATCTTAAGTTAGTAAGTCAACATCAATAAAGAGCTAGTAACGGCCTCATCCTGTCAACCAGCAAGATGGATTGCGCATTAGCCCTTTGGGTTTATGATAATTTGATGCAATCCATCATGGCGTATGAATAAATGCCAAAACGAGAATGAAAGCATCACGCTCTGGTGTTGTTTCTTCTGCCTGTTGGTGTGAAATGAACGTGGAAAATGTCCTGCAAGAGGCTAAGCCCCGTTTCCATGGAAACACTGAGTTACACCTGCTAACCAACAAATACAAAAAGAGGGAAACATGACTCATAATTGCTGCTCTGCTGACAAAGAGAACAGAATACAGTTTAATAGATCTGAGTGAGCGATAGAGCGCTCCTGATGAGGAGGTAGAAGGACCAGATCTTTCCACAGTCAGAGCTCCGCTGCACTGAGCTGAAGTTACAGCTATTTATCAGATTCATGTTTTTCAAAAACTAAATATAATTGCTTCATTCAAATAAAACAAAGTTGGAAATATCACACAAGAAGAAGACAACTTTAAGACCCACTATGTTGACACTACAATCACTACAATGTTTTTGGTAGTTTCAACATGTTCTTGTAGCATTTTTTTCATGATAGAGGACATATATAAAAGACATTAAGATTAACATTGTGTTTCTGAGTATTTTGTTATTCAAACCGTGGTGAATCAGGAGCAGATAAAAACCTGCTGTTTGAAAAAGCTCTCAGATGCGACGCAGACTTCTTGCTCCGTTCCATTCTGATGCATCTGGCAGACAAACAGACAAAGTCTTTGTTTTCTTCGTTCGAGCTGGGATCTGAATCAAAACTTTGCGGCTGTATAGCTCTAATAATGCGCCTTGTTTGCACTGCTAATGTTAGCTGGGGGTTTTGAGGAGATGTGAGCCAGCAGGACAGATTGTAAACAAAGGGATGATGGAAAATCAGTGGAGGGTTACTCTGGCCAACAGTCCCGCCCACAATTCAGAGGTGAATTTCTAATGAATTCCTGCCACTCTGCAGAAACTGTCTTAAAATCACCTTTTTGAGCTTTTAAGTGTATTATAATGTTCATTCTTCAGTATAAACAACCCCAAAGTGGTATTTTGCTCCATTTAAGCATCTCTGAGTATTCCTCTAAAACTCTGTTTCTGAGCGCCAGACCCTCCTAATCCATGAAAACGAGCAGGTCCTCACATTGTGTGAGAACAGCCCCTTCCAGGAAGAGTCTTTGCTGCCAGGACCCCAGACCCCAGGCTAACACACACCCACTATCTCCAACACACACACACCCACTGTCTCCACGAAGCTAATGGTGATCAGCAAAACAATTTCATTTTATATGCACAACACGAACATCAATCTTTGCAAAAGTTTGGCTGTTGTTTGCTTTCGTGGGCGAAACACAGACACTCTGCTGAGGCCGGCTCTAGGAAGATGACATGAAATGGGCAGCACCCACAGGGAGCAAAAGGCGGAGCCTCAGAGATAGAGGGTCCTACTTCCAGGTAGGAAAAGAGCTCAGGAAAATAACTTGTATTTCATAAACAATGTGCTCTTTACTGTGCCAAAGGTAATATATTATCATATATATTGACAACTGGAAGATGGTTTTAGGAAAGAACAACTTCCCTTTGACTCCCATGGTAAAATATATTAATTTATTTTGCTTTATTTTCTATTTATGATCGTCAACTCAATCATGTTGAGTTCTAATATGTTTCCTTAGGGGTGTGGGGGTGTCTTTTTGATTGACAGGTGGCTGTATCCATAGATGGACTCAGAAAAACTCTTACCTTTTTTGCCCCCCCGAAGAAATCTCCATTTCTCCACGATGTTGAAGTGGACGGAGTGATTTCTGTCAATGCGCTGTCCATTCAGAATCCTCTGGGTGACATCAGAGATTATCTGTCCAGTCTTTACGTCTATGTGAAATACGCATTTCTTTGGTATCATCAATTTCATCCATCCATCGTCTTAACCCGCTATGTCTGTTTTGGGATCCAGGGGTCATTGGTGCCGTGTGTGGTATGTTTCTGTTGAGTGAAGGTGGGGTACACCCTGGACAGGCTGCCAATCTTTTGCAGGGCACACAATCGCTCCCACACACAAACCAAGGGACACTTCAGAGTAATCAATCAATCAATTAAGCATGTTTTGGACTGTGTGAAGAAGCAGGAGTACCCGGAGAAAACCTACAAATGCTCGGGAAGAGCATGTTAACTCCACACAGAAAGGTCCCAGTCGAGATTCAAACCAGGGCCTTGTTGTTGTGAGGCGAGAGCATGAACAACTGCAACACCATGCCTTCCCACAAAAACACACATTTATTCTAGTTTTGTTGAAAAGGAGTTTGTTATTGTGGACCTTATAGCTTGAAAGAAACTGTTGACTGGCCTATTTTTCTGCTCATCCTGCTGTCTGCAATCAGTTCATGACTGTCACTGCACAGTGGTTATTAAAATCTAATACCACTAAACGCCCACTGTATCTCAGACAAATGACAGTTTAGCTTTTTTCGTTTTCAATATTTTCGTAAATCCTAACACTGTTTTGGACCTGGTTTCCTCACAGTCTGCCTACACGAGTGTTGGCTGACAGCATCAAACCTGCTGTTTTATTTCTGCTAAGTTAACAGTCAGTGATCAGCCCACAGTCTATCACATCCCACCTTCCTCGTTCCATGTGTGTGGTTAGTTTCCTTCCTGCTGCAACAGATAAGACATGGCTGGGGAGGAAGCAAAAAATGAAAACATGACGCCATCAGGCAAACACCAGATTACAGCATAAGAACATCTGAAGCAAAGAACATTGGTGAGAAGATAAAAGAATGGAAAAATAGACTGATAATGGGCAAAGGGACACAGGCAGGAAGTGAAGCTAAAATCATCTCTATAAGGACAAGCTTTTCAAAACAAAACAGGAAGTTAGGCTGAAACGGAATACTTCCCCTACTTCTGTGGCTTCTCCTTAGAAGAAGGGAAATATGGAAAAAAAGTCTTCAAATTTGGACAATACTAACCCTCAATGACGTCATCAATAGTCAGCTGCATTAGGGCGTAGCTGCCAGTGCCTGGAAAATACATAACAACATTGGTTTTATAACATTAAAAAGTCATGATAAAACAAAAAGTCATTACTAACATTAAAATGTAAACTTCTGTGCTTCAGAGCATACCCACCTGAAGAAATGTGTTTCTCCTTCTCATCACAGCACAATGTGGATCGCCCTACTGGCAGAGGGATACACAGCCCTAATTCCCTATGGCTCCTCCTTATAAAAAACAGATTCTGGACCACTAAATGTTCAAATGCCCCTACTATTGGAGAGGTGGGGAGAAGCCGTAGGGGTTGGAGAAGAATTCAGATCCAGCCTTAGTGTTTTAGGCCTCTGCCAGTCATGGTTGATGCAAAAGTAAACACATGTAAAACCTTAGTTCCAACTGTTGTTATGGGTTGAAACGCACTGTCTGTGGGCAAAAAAATAGTCAAACCTGTTGTAACATGCAGGTGGTCCATACAAAATATCAAGGTCATAGACCGTTCAGTGAACCCACAGAGAGAAAATGTTCACGCACACTTTATCTACGGGCATGCTGCAGGTGACAGGTCATACTGAACTCTTATAAAAGAGGCTCGGTGGGGTGTACTCCAAACTAATGGTCGGTCATTTAAGTAAAAAACAAAAGTAAGACTAAAATGCATGGTTGCTCATAAATACCTAATTAAATATCGTCTTTGACAGCATCTTCAAATCATTTTCGCCAAATGATGTATCACAATACTTCACTGAATCAATTTTTATATACCCCTACAACATACCATGCAATGGCATATTCCATTGCTATGACATCCCTTAAGGTGGCCGTACGAGCATCAAGATAACTGCAAGACACACCAGAGCTTGCCTTAAGATGCGGCTGCTTCTCTCTACGACCCTCCACAGACCCAGACAATCCAAAAACCTGCAGCACCCCTATGGGTCAACCCCCTTGTACAGGTACATGTGACTAAGATTTAACCCAAACAAGGGGCTCCAACTCTCCTTTGATGTCCTTGCAGCTACATGGAGAATCAGCCCCTCCAGATCCTCCTCATGGCTTTTGATTTTAAATATTGTGAGAAGGTGATAAAGCTCTGCTTCAGGATGTTGTTCTGATCATGAAGATGCTAAAGAGAAATTTTAACCAACATAATGGATGGCGACTATCTGACATGGCTGCAGAGAAGAGATAGAAACTGAGCTGTAAAGTCAGAATCACAGGGGCTGCTGAGCGGATCTCCACTCTCTGGTAGTGGAGGCAGTCATGGTGGAGGTGCATAACTGGAGTGTGAGTCATGGTGGCTCCCACCATCAGGGCCTCCTCCAGTGATGAAGATCCCACTGAGGCTGGGGAAGCTGAGTGGGAGACAGGCACCTCATGAGTTTGTGCAGAGCTGCTGGAGACTCCTGCAGACATCCAGACAAGTGAAGCTTTAGGCAAATCTTTGATTATTCCTGGCAACAAAATGTAAATTTACTTGATCAGCAAAATGATATGTTTATCTCCTTGTATTTCTGATTCTGTGACTCACAAATCCAGACCACGACTCTCCATGTCCTCAACATCTTCCTCCTCCCTCATCCATACATCTGAGGGACAAATGAGTCAGTGGCGGACCACGCTGGCTGGATACAAGCGATCATCTTCCTCTCATCTGCCGTCCCTCCTCTTTGCAGTCGCTGTCCATCACTGCCCACATGGCTCTGCCACAAAAGGCAGTGATTCACGCACTGTCTGAGGTTAAAAATAAGCCCTGCCATGATGGATCCTGTCTCCCACTTTGCTACGAAGACAACAAAGAGGCATAACAGCATCCAACTGTGATTCTCTCTCACACAATGGGAGATTCAGAGGGTTGGGTTCACTGCACACAGTTCTCTTAAGCAATTTTTCTCAGGTTCAGCTCACAGACAACATCATCTTTATGGATCCTGATAAATTAAAGTAATCATTTGACAAAATAATAATAATAAAAAAAACAAGTATAGGATCAAATAAAATGGAGGAAAATACATAGACAACACAACAAAAACACATTTGTTGTTACCTGAAGCTCAGGTGTGATATAACAGCTCAAAATTAAAGTTTATTTCTATAACTTATTAGAAATGGGTGTTTTCAGATTGAAAATTTGTTCCAGATTATCAGGAGAAACAAATTCTGATTCACTTTAAGCAAAACAAATGTGTTCAGTCTGAATACACATGAAGTTGCAAATCTTAAGATGTTTTGAAGGCTTCAACCATCAGTGGAAATGATGGAGCTTCATGAAGTACTGACATTAACAGAGATTATCTTTTTCAATATTGTTAAAGTACAAAGGCCTCACAGTCTTTATGTGGCATCCATAAAACTCAGTGATAGTTTTTTTATCATAAACAGCTTGAATGAAAACTGTTGGTATAAGCCTTTTTGGAGGTTCAATTTAATGTTTTGTATTTGTATTGTATTTGTATTTGTTAGCTGTTTTTTCTAAAATGGTCCCTAACAATACACTGGGCAACACTGGAAAGGAATGACTTCAGTTGCAAAGATTCCATGAGGAAAGCAGCCTGCTGGGACCTACAATAACATGTTAATTCGGTCTTTAGATTCTGTATGCTGATAGAATGAAGAGATTGTCATGTCAAATCAGAAAGTGCAGACGAGAAAGATGAGCAAGGAAGTAAGAAGCCGATTGATAGTGTGACCAGTTTTGACTCAAGCTAAAATAAGTGGAGGCAGAGTCTACTTACGTTGTAATAACGCGATACATTGGACCAGAGAAGTCCCTTCTCTTTGGACCCTGTTAGTGACTTTGAAGCGCTCCGAAGAACTCCTTTGCTATCTTCGCATCTATCCAGAAGAGGGCCTGTTCTCATCCTGCACTGTCTCATGTTCCTGCCTCGTGTGCAGCCCAGCTTTGATAACCACCATGTATTGAAGTCCGCAACCACCTTCCATCCAGTGAGCAGAAGGTTTTGTGAGTATGCGCACGTGTTTTGTTTTATCTGCTTTCTCTGCAAGTGAAGGGGTTATTTTGTTTCTAGGTCACAACGACCTCAAGCAGTGATTCAGTCCTGCAACTTTAACAAGGACAAATAGGAACAGAAAAAAGACGAGCATTTGGAAATACCCATGCATGCACGGGGAGAATATGCAAACAACACAACAACATGAGTACAATCACCAGTTCATGAAGTTTAATTAGTATTTACATGGGATGGGTGATACATGTGATTCAAGTTATTCAACTGACCAATCAGATGCCTCATTAAAGGTAGGTGGAGCCTGCTGGCTCCTACATCCAAAACCTTTTTTTTAAACTAAAACCTTTGACAGATTTTGTGTAGCCCGCCTTCAAGTAAGAGGGGTGTGGCCTCGAACAAGCTCACTCCTGATTGGTGAGAGTGGTTGCCATAGAAACAATGACTAAGGCCGACTCTGACCAATCACTGTTTACTGACAGCTCTAATGTGGGAAAACCATTTTCTATCAGTGGCGTCACTCTGACTCGATCCGGTTGTCAGATACAGTCAAAAGTCTCAAGGCAGCACTCAGGATCACCCAAGTCTAATGGATTGTTGATATTTTAAAACCTCTGAAAACCGTTGATAATTTTAATGATATGATGAAACTTAATGATAAACTTAATGAAAGTCAGTGCCTTTAAGGTATTTTCTTCATTCTCCTGCTTTTTCTTCTTGTTTTCAGAATTTTGGGTCTTTCAGGATCCTGATTAATTTCTGAAAATGACATTTTTAGATGCTTACAATTTAAAAAAAAAAAGTTCATTTAAAAAAAGACAACTAGTGGTTTCATCTGAAGTACATAGAACAAATCTGAAAAAATGTTAGAAACATTGCTGAAAAATAGAAGTTAATTTGGACATTTTAGTACAATATTTGGAGGACCACCTAAACAACAGAATCTAGAGTTTTGATCAAGAAAATGTTGTTAAAATCAGAATAAATTTGCATGGAAAATGTTTCTCCACTTTAATTTTAAAGTTTAATCTTAATTGGAATATTACTGTAAAATCGAAATTCTTTTTAAACCCAGATGAAGGCTTAAAAGCTACCTCTTAATTAAAAATAATCTCGTACAAAATAGCTTTCTTTCTTTTGTCACAGGTTATTTATCATGGTTTTCTGCTCTAATGTTTCTGCATTTCTCCTCTCCACTGCAGCCTGTATTGATCTTCTATTCATCAGAAAGCATCAGAAAGTGCTCTGCAAACAGAGATCAATGCTAACATGTTTACCTCAGCTGTGTTATTTGGCTGTTTCTATATTTAGGGAGGTAGATGCACTTCTGACAGCATAGACACTGTATTTTTGATGAAACACGCCAACTTAACAAGACTTAAATGTGTTTATATGACGGGGAAAGATTTGGTCATTGGTCGGTAACTCAAATCAATCTTGACAGCAGCATCTTTCTTTCTGAGCATCATTTGAATTTTGTCCAAAAGGCTACGAAAGCCTTTCAGGATGACTGCCAGCATGCTCATTTTCTAAAATGGCTTGCTGTGAAAGTTTCTGACTGCATGTCTACATGAACTGAAAGCCAAGTTACAGCTCGAGGATGGGGAAGAAAAGCATCATGGGAGTGTCTTGTATTAGCTGCTCCTGGGATTGAAGGAAATGGAGCAGAAAATACTGCAGGATCGTCATTTTGTGAGACTCTTGATGGGAAAATTTCTAGAGATGCAAATAAGATCTGCAGCTACGCCTATTAAAACCAGCAAACGCACATCCACTTTCATATAAATATTTATTGCAGAGGAGGTATCTTTATGTACATGCTATCACAATGTAACACAATAAAAACCTACCAAATATTCCCATATATCGATGCTATAAGCTTGTCATAGAGCAATAGTCATAACAAGCACAGAATACAGTGGGTTAGGTACAATATCACTCACTATACAACTGGTAACAGTCCAAAAATATCACTTTTTTATTTTTTAACTCTATCAAGGGCAGTGAAACAAACATTGGTCCTACTAATTTCTCGATTCATGCAGAAGCCACAAGAGCAAGATTTACGACGTTACAGTATTGAGTAGTAGTAGTAGCATTAGGAGTAGTTGGATTTGCCACGGTGTGACCTGGTTTGGGCACAGAAATAAAAAAAGTTAAAAAAAAAAGTAGCTAGCCAACAGAAACACACCATGGTTTAAGACCGGAAAGGAGGAAACGCATGAGGAGACGCGGCGCCGTCTGGATTTACAGACCAAAGCAGAGGTTCAAACCTGCATGAACTCGTGGATGCTGAGGATAAATTACAGTGATGATACCCAGAGAAACTGACAGTAACAGACAGCGGTTATGGGGTACACTGCTCAGTACAGAGACGACTATTGATCGACTTAACAGAGAAACGCTACAGCAGGACGCTGTCGGATACAAAGGAAACGAGATTCTTCATTTGGAGGCTAAATTGAGAAACCATTAGAGCAAAACTTTAAAGAAAAATCCATAAAGTATTAAACCTTCTTGGGTATTTATGCTTTGAAATTGGGGAGAGTCAGAGTAAAAACAACATAAGAAAAAACCATAACCTGGTTTGAACTGAGAAGCATGAAGTTCATCACACAGGACGAGAAATCTGATGCAGAACTACAGCATCAGCTAACAAACACCTATTGCCTACATGAGAATTATCCCACATTACCTCAAAACGCTTTGTTTCCACACAGATCAGAGTGACATTAAAGTCCTCTCACAATGTCAAAACGTCTCATCTGCTAAAATTCTTTCACTGTACAACCGAATTATGCAAAAAAAAAATCAAAACTTTTATTATGGGGTTCAAGGAAATGAGTCAAAGGAGACTTGAAAAAATTGACAAAACTCCAAGTTTTTGCAAAGCTTCAATAAGCATACACAAATCGATGGAGTTCATGCAGATAAGGAGGACAATCTTAAGTTTGGATATTTGATAAAACTTGATGTGCTTACAGCCATGCACCATACTGTGTTCTCACTAAATCACACATTTTTTTACAAATCAGGAGGACATGATGGTTAACTTTCTCCAGTTTTCCTGCTCTATTTGTTCAGAAGAAATGTACCTGGAAACAAAGGCCTGACTGTTGTCCACCCAGAAGGAGCTCAAACTTCACTTCATCTTTACAAACTATAAATATCTCACACTTTTTATGTGCTAAACATTTGTTACCTGATTATTTTCAACTTTGTTGAACAAATATTTTATACAGATTTGCACAGATTTTTACACAACTTGAAAAATGTATCCTTTAGGAATTTCAGAGGGATTTACAATCAGCAGCAACATTCACTCATTTTTCCACAACACAGAACTGCATTTTCTCAAATTAGGTTCATTTTTACCTGAATGAACTATAGAAAACTGAATACATTTCAATACTTTTAGACTTGAATGTTAAATATAATTTCGGCTCAGTTTTTTATTGTAAAACACAAAAGGAGCTGCAGGTAAAAGAACCCAATTATCTCCCATCGACACGTCAGGTGTCTATTTATAGATACATTTTTGTTTTTTTTCATAAGGAGCTGCTGTAAAGTGTTTTTGTCTTTGACACATAAACCAGCGTTTTTGTCTTCGACACATAAACCAGTATTTTTATCTTTGCTAAACCAGCGATGGATCGCTCTAATGCTAAGACAGCACATTTTTGTCAGGGTGGAAAGATGATCCAGTGAAGGATGCAGAGAGGAAACTCTCTTAAATGGTTATCTGGAAAAGTAGCTGGTGCTGAAGGGACAGGTCATGTTTTGAAAAATAATCACTGGAGGGGTTTGAAATATAGCAAAAATCCCCAGAGAGACAATTTTGTTAAGCAAACTGTCAGCTAATTAAAACAGTACAATAAATGGGCTTTGGACTTTTCAAATACTCATCACGTTTAAAAACCCACTCCAATGAAAACTGTGTTTTTGAACATCTTCTTGTGGCCTTTTTCTCATAATAGAGGACATGCAAAGAAAATTAAGCTTTTAATTTCATTTCTGGTTGCTTTTTTATCTAGTTGTTGCAAATCAGGAGTAGATGAAAAATGCTGCTTGAAAAAGACTGTATTTGTGACGAAAAAAATACACTGGGCGGGTCACAAACTGCCTGCTAAGATCTCTCAGCAATGGAGAGGGGAAGAGGGGGCAGGGTTCCTGCGCCATTGTTCCTGCCCTCAACTCGGAGGTAAATTTCTGTCGCTCTGCAGAAACTATGGCCTAGGAAATGACACAGGTTTTTAGGTTTTGGTTAAAAACTGTAAAAATCTTTTAAAATTGAGAAAAAGATAATTGGAGTTGATATCTTTGAATATACTGGGAAAAAAATAACAAGAAATCACTTTTTTTTATAATCCAAAATGTTGTTTAACCCTTTAATGCAGGAGCTTTTGCTCTAGTGTTTACATTTTTTTGATTACCGTAACTCTTCAACCGTTTACGTAATTTCATTGGATTCTAGAGTGGAGAAAAACAGCCACAAGAGATAGCCCTTTACAGTAGTGAGATGCTTACATGATCAACGTACATCAGCTTAATCTGTGATGGAGAAAAGCGACTTTGTGTGATCATACAACACTTCTCCGTGTCAGAATCAGCTGATTCACATAGATTGCCTACATGATCAAAGAGTTATGGTAAGTCAACCAGCATTTTTTATTTAGGCAACAGGGTTCAAGGGTTAATTGGAATATGTCCTAATTTCAGCTTCAAGTATCAAGAAAATGTACTAACATGGCAGTGTCTTAGGGGGTGAGCTATTTCTGATCAAATTTGAGTGTTATCTTTTACCGAACCACGCCTAAAGAAAATGTCATTGAAATCCGAAAGGCTATCAGGTTTTTTGATTTGTTTGGTTCTTTTTTGAGTAAGTTTTATTTTTTTAAATAATGGGATAGCATACATTTATTTAACATTGATTTTTCCATTGACATTTAACTTTTTATATAGTTTCCACAGGCAGAATCCTGCTACAACACAAAGTCTAAACCGGAATCATCAACAAAGCTGGTGCTGATTCTTTTCTTGTACATTTTTCAACCTGGGTTAAGTTACACACGTGAAGAAACAACATATTAAGACACACAATCACATCTGCTCTAATTTTCTCTTTGCTTTCAGACATGACAAAGCAGGATTGTAAATATCCTCAAATGTAAGACAAGCTGACAAAAAAAAACGACGATAAAGATCTCCAGCTGCTTCAGAGGACAAAGATGTTGGTCCAGCTACATGGTACCTGGATGCTCATGCGGTTTTACATAATCCACAGTCACAAAATGCTGCCAGAGAAGCTGCTTGCTTCCCTTTCAAACTAATACAAGACAATGCTATAGTTATTTAGGCACATACAGTACATCTCTGCAGACTGGGAAGCATTTAAACCTGTAGAGAGTTACAATTAAAGAGATTTAAAGACCAGATGAAAAGATTGATGTTGGAAATCCTTTAGGATTTTTGCAGTGAAGATAGGAGTAAAAAAAAAATTAGGATGGAATCTGCTCTAAGCTTTTAGAGTTTGCTAAAGTGCTATCGGACAGTTTAGTTCATTCTGTGTTGGAAACACAAACATATAAACTCAGTCCTGAGCCTTCCTTGAAGCAGACGTTCTCTTTTTCTTTGGCTTTCTTTTTTTTTTTGACTGTATCCATCGTTTTTTTTTTTTTTTTTTTTTTTTTTCATCATCATCTGACAACATGAGTGACAAAAAAATTTTTGCAGTAATTGTTATGATGAAAGCAGACGCCCAGTGTTGCTCGTGAAGTTAAACTGTTGAATTCAAAGTTGCATAATTGGTTTACAATTTAATGTTCAGGATATCTGGAATGTTCATGGAGGTTTTTTTCAGACGTTTTGCTTTTTTCTAAAATGTGTAAAACCAGAACTAAACCTCGGAAAGGAAGGCAACTTGTGGAACTCTGTCAACTTAGCTTCCAAGTCACCGTACAAATAGTAAAAGGTACATTTGTAACAATTTCCCAGTGAAAAACCAAGTGTACACTGATAGCGATCGTTTTAGTGGTCCGTCATGGTGAGTGTCATGCCTTCTTGCTGAATGCGCTCTCCTCAAAGTCCCAAGGGCAAACATCGGCTTTGTTGGTTTCGCTTGCTGCTTCACCTTTAGAACTGGTGGCACTCTGCTTCACTACTGGTGCTTTTTGGTCTGCACCTTTTTTGTCTGTGGCGTCTTCAAAATCCCACGGACAGATGTCTACCTGCTTTGCTTTGGCTGCTCCGACGTTACCACTTCTCCTTTTTTCTACCAACGACACATCCTGTGGACCTTCTACATCCCACGGGCAGACTTCGGCCAGTTTTTGCTGGCTGACTTGCTTCTCTGACAATTTACTTTTGTCTTTTGCTTTTGTTTTACTTTTCTCATCTCCAGCGTCTTTTGATTTTTCTTTTTCAACTGTCCTTGTGGATAGGACACCTTTCTTTTTTGTGGTGAGGTCCTTGGTTTTTGACGGTTGCGCAGGTGTTTGCTCTGGACTTACAGAAGGGGCAGAGCTGTCAAAGTCCCAAGGACAGACGTCGACTTTTGATGTTAGTGGCTGCAGGGATGCTCCCACTTTTGGTGCATCAACAACTATGGTCGTCCCTCTCCCATCCACAGGAGAGGAACTCTTTTTCTGCTTTGTCATTTGTGATGGTCGAGCCGATTCTGCAACTTTTTGTGGCTCTTCCAAGTCCCATGGACAAACATCTGCCCGACTAGTTTTGGAGGTTTCTACTGAGGAGTGAGGCTGTTTAGTCTTAGATTGACTAAATGGTGGTTGCCTTGACCCTTCTCCTGGACTAGCTTGGGTTTCGCCTCCCTCTTCCCATGGACATATCTCAGCTCGAACAGCTGATGTCCTCTGGGCCTCTTTCTGGTGCCTTCCACTAAGAGGAGACTGATCTGAAACTTTTTGCTTCTGGGGTTTGCTTCCTTTGGTGCTGCCTCCATGAATTGTTGTGGTTTCTTTTGGTGCGATTGAAACATGCTTTTGGACCTTGTTTTCAGATGGAGTTGGAAGGTCCTCCACCTCCCAGGGACAAACCTCTGAGAGATCATAGGTGTCTTTCCCCTTGCCTGGGTCAGAGGAGATGATGGTCTGGCTGCCACTCACAGGCTGCTTCATGACTCTTCCTTTAGCAGTACTTTGGTTATATTCCACTGACTGGCTGACGATCATCTTGGGCTGGCATTCATTTTCTGCTTCTGCATTGGTCTTTGTGTCTTTGCTCTTTGGCTGACTCTTCTTGCTGTTCTCCTCTGTGTTCTGGGTCTTTCCAGCCAAGCCCAGTGTCTTTTCTTTAGCACTTGCGATGACACTCAGAGACTTCTGCAGCATGGAGGCCCTCGGATGAATAGGTTTCTTGTCTGCATTGAGATTATGGGCACTGGCTGACTTGCAGACCAAAGGAACAGACTCTGTGGATTCACTGGGGACATTTATGGTCTCATTGGACTTCTTCTTGACCAGCTTCTTCCCCATAAGTGTTTCGAGCAAGGATCCCTCAGCCATGGTCATATCCGTCTTGTCTGTCACCGGGGGTTCCTCACTTTGGTCGCGAACATGGTCATAGCTACTGTGGGACTTCTTGAGAGAAAAAACCTTGCTTTTTAGGGTATCTTCTTTTGCATTCTTTCCTGCATCAATTGGGTTTTTCTTCAGCATGCAAATGCTGTTGCGGTTGCTCCCATGTTCTCCACCATCCTTATCTTCCCGGCTACACTGCCGATGAACCGATTCAGGAATCTCTGTGATACGCCTCATCAGTGAGCGACCAAGCCCTTTTTTAGAACTTCTCTTCTTCTGCAGATGAGGATTATTCGCCAGCATCTTCTTTCTTTTGTAAATCTCCAACTGGGAGTACAGTTTCTTCAGCTCTTCCTACAGATCAATAAACACACAGGAAGGAAAATGTTGAGTTTTATTTAACAGCCTGAAAGATCTAATGGAAATGTTTCAAGACACCGCTATGAAAAAAGCAGACGATCTACACAAACAACATGCTCTACAAGTTCATGACCAGAGATTACAGACAGCTGTTAAATGACAAACTACTGAATGTCACATGCGTTCTGCGAGGACAAAGCAGACAGGACAGTCTTGAACAGCATCAAAAAAGGAGGTGACATGTTTTGTGTTAGGTCTGAAACAGCCTCAAAGCTCAGGTCGTCAATAATCCCATTTGCCTTTTCATCCAGGTAAATAAATACTTTCAGGCAACTGGATGCCATGGGGATAAACTTCCTCCAGATAATTGGTTTGAGGGAGCCAAATCTTTTGGTTGAGAGACTTCTTCAGCTCTAACAGACAAACATACATCTCTGCTCACGTTGGTACGTTTTTCCCAAAGACTGTCACAAGATCTTACGCCACAGCCATTAATAGAACTGAGATGGCCCATTTCGTCTGGTGTCTGTAATAAAAAACTGCCATGGCTCAGTTTTTGTGTAGGATTCAAATGCATCACCAGGTTATGCAAATTAAAGAGAAGTGTGAAACTGCTGCTCACCCGGATGTCCTCGGGATCCAGGCTGTGCTCGCTCCATGCAGATGTTATGCTGCTGTTCAGGTAGGACCCAGAACGGCCCATGTCGAGCTCATCTTCATAGGCCTCAGAGGCAATATCGTCTCTCATGTGAGTGCCAGCAAACAGGAACTGATGAAAGCATTTAGAACGAGAGTGTTGGAGCAGAACTACAGACCATGGGACTTTGTTTATATGTCCTAATGTTTACAAATGCTACAGCACTGAGCTGCAATTCATCAAAACCAGTTAGGAAAAGACAAAGTCATCAGAAAATGTAAAAACATTTTTCGCAAGTATTGGTAGTTGATATTTAATGTCAAACTCTGGGATATTACTGACTGACTGCAGGCTTTTGGGTTGTCTGTGCCCGTGGAGGGCCATAGAGAGGACCAACTGCTTCTTAAAGCCAATTCAACGGAGGTCATGAAAATGGAACGCACCATTGTTGTGCGTGTGTTAAGTGTATCATGAAATATTTAAAGGGATAGTGGAAATTTTCACACACTTGGGACGAATGGGTGATGCTGTCATACAGTGTCCTCATGCCACACTCTTGTCGTGAGTAAAGTGCAAGTACTAGCTTCTTACTGACCATGAAAAAATGCTGCATGCACTGGGTGTGCATGTGATACGCAAGTGCTGTACAACGCCCATCAGATGTCTACATCCATCCTTACTTATCCTTACGTGTTGTATAAGTGTTCACTACAACTGTCGCCTGCAGCATACCCGTAAAAAAAGTGCGTGTGAACATTTTCTCTTTAAGTGTTCACTGTGCGATCTACGACTTTGATCTTTCACGTAAGTCATTTTTGGATGTTTGATTGTCATCAACAACAAATGTTTTACTTTTTTTTCAGATTCTAACTCAAGTAACTCAAATGAAGAACTCAATGTGCCAAAAAATAACCAGGAATCAAGAACCACAGGAAACATGAGGTCAAATTAAAAAACCTTCCTTCTAAATCAAATTGAGTGCAATAAGCAGATTCAATCACAGAACATACATGGACTAACAGTGGAAAATGGGAACTTTACCTTTGGAATAAGAAGCAAACCCAAAGTAACTGTGACAGTGAGGTGGGTGTGGGTGAAGAACAGCAGCAGCATCCAGTCTGGATTAAGCTCAAGCGAAAGAGTGAATCTGCCACAGACAGAAAGACAAAGTGAGCAAAGGAACACTGTTTTCCAAAAGATCAAACATGACTGTGTACTTTTCCCAATTTACTAATGATCTCCAGCAATCCACCATTTTTACTCAGGTATACTTTAATTTGAATTCCAGATATTCATTCAGGTCATTCAGGGATGCTATAATATTACAATTTCTCAGGAAATAGACCCAATACACTCACTTGATTAGACACACTTGCCCAACTGCTCACAAATGCAAGTCTTTGATCAACCAGTCACATGGCAGCAAGCCAATACATTTAGGCATGTGGACATGGTCAAGACGACCTGCTGCAGTTCAAACTGAGCATCAGAACAGGGAAGAAAGGTGATTGAAGTGACTTTGAACGTGGCATGGTTGTTTGTGCCAGATGAGCTGTTCTGAGTATTTCAGAAACCTCTGATCTACTCAGGTTTTCACTCAAAACCATCTCTAGCGATTACAGGGAATGGTCAGATAAAAGGAAAATATCCAATGAACAGCAGTTCTGTGGGCAGAAATGCCTTTGTTGATGTCAGAGGTCAGAGGAGAATGTCCAGACTGATTCCAGCTGATAGAAAGGCAACAGTAACTCAAATAACCACTGGTTACAACCGAGGTCGGCAGAAGAGCATCTCTGAACACCCAACCCGTCCAACCTTAAGGCAGATGGGTTACAGCAGCAGAAGACACACCAGGTGCCACTCCTGTCAGCTAAGAACATCTTTGGGATGTGGCGGAACAGGAGATCGGCATCATGGATGTTCAGCCGACAAATCGGCAGCAACTGTGTGATGCTGTCATGTCAAAATGGACCAAACTGTCTGAGGAATGTTTCCAGTACCTTGTTGAATCTATGCCACCAAGGATTAAGGCAGTTCTGAAGGCAAACCCGGTACGAGTAAGATGTATCTAATAAAGCAGCCTGTGAGTATAGATAAGATCTCACTTTTTTCATCAAGAATTAATTTCTTAGCTTTTTTAACAGGATCCGCAACAAAGAAGAACGTCATGTGATCACGAGAGTTTAGTCTATTTATACATCAAACTGCAATGAACAAGCCTGCATAATTAAAAGCAGAAACAATAGCGGTGAAGATGACGCCAGCAAACTGTTACCTGTTGTGAATTTTGTGAGAGAACTTTAAACACCAAGGAGCTTCTATGAAGGGACATGTAATATAGTAGCCTCATTATGTTTTTACAAATAATAAACAGTTCCTTAATCACAGAGGCATGAACAAACAAACAACTCTAGAACTTTACATTTGTCTGACCTTGAAGTTTGATTGCAGATGTAATAAATGGTTTGTCTCTTCTTAGTCTGTGAAATAGTCACAAAAACTTCCACTCATGTTCCTGTTTTGTCTCTATTCTCTCCATCACATTTGCACTAAAACCCGATGACTGTAGCCAACCTGCGTGGAGGTCTGAGCTTTAACTGGTCACTGTGGGATGGCTGTGAATAACTTAAACGGATGCCTCTAACAAGCTCCAGAGTGTAGCCCACTCCCATGGCCAGATCGACTTGTGGCATAGGGTAAATGTTCATTTTATCAGTGAGCCTCATCAAATGTTTTTTCTTCAGGAAAATATCCTGACAAGCAATAAAAAGCCTCCTAAATAATCATTACCACAGAATCAAATGTTTAAAACCTATAATTTCTGCTTATTTGTTAATATTTATTAGAAATGACTGTAAATTATAATGAGACTATGACTGCCAGTAAATCAATCTGCTGGTGCTTTCTTGGGGAAAAAAAGCAAACGATTCTGACACGGTTCATTAGTAAATAATGTGATAGAACTGAGCTCTAAATTAGGAGCCATGAATAGGAGTGGAGTCAGCTGAAGCACCTCCTGTAGGACGGCACCAGAATTCAGTATTCAGGCACCAGAAGAAAAGATAATCAATGGTGAAATAATTAAAAACCCTAAGAATTTAAACTTAAAGATACTTTGAAAAACATGGCCAGCTTAGTGGCCTTGTGGTAGAGTGTCCACCCTGAGACTGATTTTTATGTGGGAGACACATTTTAGGCATGAATGAAAAATCACAAATGTGGAAAAAGAGTGCCAGAAGGGATACTGTTGAGGGAGTTTGCCCTTCATGCGCAGTATAATCCAGACTACCATCATGAGGGTTACCTGATGACATGGAATATAGCTGACAGGATGAGTTCATTGTGAACAGCGATAGCCATGTAGCGAGGCTCATGGAAGGCCGACGGCACAGTCCTCACAGCATAACAAAGATACACCGCCCACAGCAGGAAGAGGAATTCAGCTGTCAAAAGAAGAGGGGACAAACATAATCATAACACAATGCACACAAGTACACCCATCAAACAACACATGCTGTAATCAGGACTGGAGTAAAACGTCCTGCACAACAAATTCATTTGTAGCACCTGTGACTGTACTCTCATGGCAGTAGATGATTCCCCGTGCACTTCCATGACAGCCTTGGGTACTGTTTCCAAGGTATCAGCTTATCAAACACAAACAGCCTGCTGTGGCCTGCTGCAAGTGTGCGGCAGAAACACATGCTCCTCTCAGAAGCAACAGGAGTCTGATCCCTACACCCGTCTATTCCTGTCAGGACGTTTGATCGCAAAATCAGAACAATCAAGTTAATAACTGCAGGGAAATGTCAGCCTGCAGGCTTCAGATGAGCAGTGTGCAGCAGAGTTTGAAAAAGATTATCAGAGATATGATTTAATTGAACCAAAGGGCATCAGCTTCAACTGAAACTATAAAAGAATAAACTGTGATTTGGAATAGCACCACATTCCATGAAGGTTCAGTCTTATCTTGACGATCTGTGACAAATATCTTAAGCCTTAGTCACATGAACCCATAAAGGGGTTGATCCATATGGGTGCTGAAGGCTTTTGTCCGTGGAGAGTCTTAGAGCAGCGGCTGCATCTTAAGGGGAGCGCAGGTGTGTCTTGCAGTTCCCTTGAGGCTTGTGTGACCACTCAAGCAACATCATGAAAATGGATCATACTACTGTCGTGTGTGGTCAGTGTATTGTGAAATATTTGTTTGGATAATGTCAATTATGATGTACGGGAGATGCTTTCATATGGTGCGAGTATGGCCCCTTACTGACAGCACGCATGAGGTGCACACATGATGCGTGCTCGTAGGATGCTAATTTGGGGGTAAAAGTATTCACCACGACCTGTCAGCCACAGCATGCTTATGGAAAAAGTGTGGATGAAAATTTTCTCTCTCCTGGTCCACTGAACAGTCTACCACCTTGATATTTTATGTGGACTACATGCAAACTAAAAGTTTGATCATTTTTCACCTGCCCGTATTCATCCAACTGGGATGAAGATTTTAGTGGAGAATTCAGCTGAACTGCAAAAGCTCTCATCTGCACTCCTTTGGAGCTTGCTGTGGTACTAATGTCACTTTATTCTGTTGCTGAAACTACTGAAGTAATTTTTTTCCAAATGTCCGCAAAGCTGTTGAACAACATTCAATCTGATTTCTTTGAGTCAGAAAGAGCAAATTAAGTTTAAACCCAGCAATTTAAAACAAATTGAATTTAATTGAAATGGAATAATCAAATTTTATATGAAACAACTATGATGCACTAAACTGCTGGAAACCAGTTTAAACTTATTGTAAATCCAGGACATTTTTGAGACAAATTTTTCCAAATCGTGTATTGATCCAACATACATACAAAAACCTTCTCAATCCTAATTCTGTGATACGAGTTGCTCATTTGTTCGTATAGTGATGCAACAAAATCAACTAGAATGTGATGACATCCCATGAAAGTATCAATAGTTGTCCCTCACTATATCATGGTTCACCTTTTTACTGTTTTGTTGATTTTTTCAGTGCAATTTTGCATGCTTGTGCATGCTAGCACACTATTTTCTGAATCCTGATTGGCTGCTGAACTTGTCAATCAGTCTCTTGTGCTGTGTCTCTAATTCAAAATGTGTTCAGTTTGACATATTAACAGAAATCTTTGATCAGATCTTTGTTTTCATTGTTTACTTCTGGATTATTTTTTTCTATGAAGGTTTGAACTTTGAGAATCTAAATGAGAGAGAAAAGTGTGAACTTATTAACGTCTGTCTGACAAAAGTGTAGAGCGTGTGCAGTGAATAATTTTACAATGATCTATGATCCTGTTTCCTGAACTTCACCTATCCTGTTCCTTATGGAATCACCGCGACTAAAGAGGGAACATTGTATTTAATTTTGTCCATAATTTGTACTTAAAGGTGCCATGCATCAACTATGACATGTAAATCAGTTGATAGAATGTAAATCTGTGATCACACTACCATGAGTGTTCTCTGTTTCTAACTGATTGCAACTTTTTTTTCAATCATTTCTTTAATTTGCGTTTTCTGCAGTCCAGGAGTTGCTGAATCATCAATGAGTAAAGATTATTCAGTCAGATCAAATCTTCTGTACAGAGAGAAGCTGAGAAGGTCGTTTTGTTGCAATAAACTTGCACCGTTTAAGACTGTCATTCAAGGTGGAACTAATTTATGCGATCCTTTTTGGGTGGAGGGGAAGCATAGAGGACTGCAGCGGAATTACCCCTCTGAGCCACAGCAGGTGTTGTTTTCTAAATTGAGCAGATTTATTGGGTTCCTGTGTGTGTAAATGATGGTCTGTATTCAGGAGGAGCTGCAAAGCATATTTTTATCTGCTAATAAACACAGCAAAAAAGGGATCCTGACAATAAAGTGTGGCGAGGAGTCTGTGTTTGCTCAGAAGTTAAAAGTACCTCTTCGGTCTTGTAAAGCTGCAGCTAACAGGCAGAAAGCAGCTAAGGATGCTGCTCTCCCCCTGAGAAGTTTTGATTTCTCATCAGCCTTCTGCTGCTAGCTGCCCCTCTCCATCACCACCACCACTACCACCCTCTCCATGAAAGTAAAAAAACAAATCACAGCAGTTTAAAGGATTAATGTCTTCTCCTGGCAAACATATGAGCACTGCCAACTGTACACGGATGCAAACCTTGTCATACACCCACTCATCCCGCTTCACCTCATCACTCACTCTTCCCTCATCTTTTTCCTACTCCCAACGCTGTGATGCCTAACAAATTACCTCCTGGTTTTATGCCAGGAATCCATCAAATTACCCATATTTCCCCACACTAGTAAACAGAGTGAGATGTATTTAAACTATGCGGATGCCGGGGAAGGCCGTGGCACTTACCGACAGCCATCATGTAGTCCCAGCGATCCAGGAGGCACATGCTGAACTGAAGTCCATCAGGCGTGCTGCCCATGTCGATCAGAGCCATCTTCCTGTCTGGGTTCTGACAGACGGCAGATGTCCAAGCGATCAGGAACCACAGGACGATGAGCAGGATGACGCCCAGCAGACGCAGCACCCGCCAGCTGGTCATGTAGGGGATCCTCTGGGCCGTGCGGGACAGGAACACCTTCAGCACCCTTAGGGAGGAAAACCAGAGGCATCGGAGAAGGTTTTTATCTATTACATCTGACTTTTTTGATCAAATGAACAGGGATTTTGTTCAGCAACTGAGTCACACCTGAAAGACTCATCACATGCCAGCATTTAGATTCCACATCAATCCCTTTAACCCTGGTAATCCCACTACATCAAAGAATTGATAGAAAATTCAAATTTTTGGAAATTAAGGTCTTTTTTAAAATCCTTTGATGAAATCTAACAAATAAATAAAAATAAAACCATTTACTAAATGAGATATTATCCAATATGATCCATTAGGTGATTTAGTACATTTTTGCACATAACAATGTTAGTTTAAATGGGAAAGAAAGCACCTTATTCACCTGTCTCAAATCTGATCCACATATTTTTTAACATGAAGTTCGTCATAATAAGTAAAATTGAAAAAAATAAAACCGGTAAAAACAGGCCTACAAGGAATGAGTAAAACATTCTTTAAAAAAATGGTAAATGTTCTGTAAATGAGCAAAAAAATTCTCCCATGAAAAATGGTCTTAGCATGAATCATTATCAAAATGTTAGTCACTGAGAGACATTTCTTAAACTAAGATTATTTTGCGACTGAATAACCTTTTTAAGACTATTTTTATATAAACAAGGGTATTTTTTACCTTCTTGACATTCAGATTTTGCAGTGTATTCTCACCAGTAAGTTTTGAAAATTAGCAAAAGTTTCATTTCTAAATTCTCTCCCTACTCCCCAAATATAAAAAACTTTTTAAAACCAAAGTAAAAACCAAATATACTAACATTTTATGATGATGATTTATGAATCAGGTGTGTTTTGATAATGAAACTTGGATGATTTATTTAAAAGAAATGTATTAAAACACTTTTTCTTCCAAAATAACAATTGTTCAAATGCAATGCATTGTGGTCTAAATTTGCTAATCTAATGAGCATTGATGCACATGGCTTTTCGCAGATATTTCTGGGAAATTTCTAGAGTGCTAGATACTGGAATTGTATAGCACTAAAAGTGGTGAACACACTATAGAGTGCTCTATGTAGTGGTGTAGTGGTGAAGGAATTTGGACATAAACGGTAAATGGCGTTTACTTATATAGCGCTTTTCTACCTTCATTGAAGGCCCAAAGTGCTTTACAGTCACAGATCCATTCACCCATTCACACACACGCATACACTGATGGTGGCTCCGCTGCCGAACACTGGCGCCAACCTTCCATCTGAGGTAATGTGGGGTTCAGTGTCTTGCCCAAGGACACTTCAACACATGGGAGGGCAAGGTGGGAATCAAACCTGCAATCCTTCGATCACAGGCAGACTGCCCTTTCCACTGTACCACGGCCGCCCCAAGACATAAACATAAACCTGAGAGTTCATGGAAACAGCCATTTTGAAATGACCAGGAAAAGGCCTTCCACTGCTCCTAGTGGAATGATGATGAACTACTGGTTCTATATAATTACTATGTTCTATTTTCTATTTAGGTTCTATATAACTGGGTTTTAGACCTACTCCAATGGAAATTGTGTTTTTTGCTTCTTGTAGCATTGTTCTTATGATGGAGACATATCATACTAATGAGATAAGGGTTCCTGAAATGTGTTGATCAAATATGGTATGAATAACGTTTTATCTCTCAGCACTAAGGAGGTTTTTCCCACTAAAATAAAAAAAAAATTAAGCAAGAAACTTTGTGGATTGGTGTTAGATTGACTTTAAAATTACTTCAAGCTAAAAATTGAACAGAATCAGATTGAGTTTGAAATTACTCTGAAGAACTTCACCCGAACCTTCGGGTTGGCGCTGAGTGTTTCCAGGCGTTCGATGCTGCAACTCCAGATTTTAAACACTATTTATGAAAAGTTTAGAAATGTCTTTAAACTTTTGCAAAGATCACTTCAGATTTTCTGGATTTTAAACACCTTTAAAATATTTGCACAACAAACAACAAAAATATTGGAGAAATGTGAGAAAACTTCACAAGGGGATGTAGATATGGAAAAAAAATCTGATGTTCTGGATGTTTAGGCTTCATCTGATTTGTACCAGAGTCACCTAAGAAGTCCAGAGAAAGATCTGTCCATGTAACGCTAGAGTGATACCGGAAGCCACAACAAATTTAATGTGACGTAAAGAACGCTTTTCCATTAAAATAACTATGTGGAGGGATGGCAGCACCTTTGTGTAAATGTAAAAACGATGTTATTCAGTCACTTGTTCTGTTTGATAGTGAATGTTTGGTTTTACCAAATCATTCCATCCATGGTGCTTTATTGATCCGGCCATTAGCTCGTGTCTTATCCCGGGAAAGTCTTGTTACTTCTTCCAACAAAAGCTTTGGAGAAACGTCTATCTCTGTAAATATCCTCCAATTACATGCAGCTTGAATGACCTTTGGTATAGTCAGTTAATACTGGGGTTGACCTGTACGAGTGCTGCAGGTTTTTGGTTTGTTCGTGGTTCTAGAGAGGAGACTTGTGTGGCCACCTCAAGGGACGTCATGAAAATGGAACATACCACTGTTGTACGAATGGTAAATGGTGTATACAAATCTTCTTAGAAAACCCAAAGTACTTTACAGTCACAGTCCCATTCACTCACACAAACACACATTTACACACTGATGCAAACATTGGTGCAAACCTATAACCACCAGGGACAATATGGGGTTCAAGGATCTTGCCCAAGGACACGTGAGTCAGCAAGGCAGGAATGGCACATGCAATCTTCCAATCAGAGGTCTTACGCTCTATCTCTGCACCACAGCTGCCCCAGAATCATGAAGTATGTATAAGGCTACTGGAAGTAGCAATCACTTATGACGTCTGTGTGATGCTGTGGTACAGTGTCCTTATGCCACTTTCTAGTCGAGGTATGGACTACTCATGGCCTTGAGGGCCCCATTCCTGCATGTTTTCCAACATACCATGCTCTGGCTTATTTCAATTGGCTGAATTGAACGTTTTCTCTCTTCAGGTTCCCTGTGTGATCTATGATCTTGATATTTCCTGTGGGTCACCTGTGTTCCCTGTACAGGTTTGACAATTTTTCACCTGCAGATGGCACGTATCCACCCATAAAGGCAGTT
Source organism: Oryzias celebensis (assembly GCA_014656515.1). Classification (NCBI taxonomy): domain Eukaryota; kingdom Metazoa; phylum Chordata; class Actinopteri; order Beloniformes; family Adrianichthyidae; genus Oryzias; species Oryzias celebensis. Next base: position 27,709,830 of record BNCR01000012.1, on the reverse strand, counting down.
TGGGTAAAGCCGTTGCCAGTTGTCACTGAAAGATAAGAAAGCCAAGTCTCTCACAGCTCCACATTCTTGCTCAAATTGATTTTTTTTGGCAGGAGGTCCTAAAATGTTGAAGACTTTTTACAGTTTTCACATCGACGTCGGGTTTGAAAACCACTGGCTTGGAGGGCATGTCGTACAAACATTAAAGTTGTGTAACAGAAGCTGGACTCAAACACACGACCAGACGCTGCTATTCTTAGGCCTGCCCTTCATGCACATTGATGTAATGTCCACTGTGCTCCCCACTAATGAGGCCCCCATCAAAAATTGATCTGTGTGATATGTTAGTGTGCACTTCTCAAGGTTTACTCAGCACAACCTCTTCATCAGTCCCCTCCAAGCCCACCCCCCACCCCATTGATGCACAGATTCTAGCTTCAGGTTCATCATTCTGCAGGAAACCTGTATCGTCACTGACTTCTATTTAAGGCATTAACACCCCCCCCCCCCCCCCCCCCCCCCCCCCCCCCCCCCCCCCCCCCCCCCCATGCATCTTAAATCGTACCCCCGCTTCCTTCACATATACCTCTTTACCTTTTGCCAATTATCATTCAATTCACCAAGGTCGGGTGGAGTCAAAGTTTCTAGAGTTTTCTTAATTACTTGAACTTTGTAAAGCTCTCCTGAGATAAACGAGGTCGTGAATTTAATCCGTCCTGCAGGCAAGGATGCCAAGACACACAGGGAGTTTGTCTGCAGGATGCAGATGTTTACCAGCTCCGTACCTGTACAGTTTAAGAGTGAGCGTCCCATAGACGGTAGCAAATCCCAGCAGACGGACCCAACGCAGGAGGATGCAGCGGAAAACGCTGGGCTGGAAATAAAGAATCCCCACCTGATGGAGGACAAAGAAAGATCTTATGTGAAATGTGAAAAACGCAGAAAAAAATAAATCAAGAACAGAAAGCACTAAAGTCGCACCCTTATCATCTTTTGTAAAAATCATTTTTGGCCAAAAAAAAACCTGTTGTTTTCTAGGACATGGTTATACAGAAATTCACCTCAGAGTTGTGGACTGTTGGCACAGAGTAAGCCTGCCCTGACCTCCCATCTTCCCTTTGATTACAACTCTCTCCTGCTAGCTTACAGCCCTTCACATCGACGTACCAGCTTTACTGGTTCAACACAAATGGTGAGCAACATCAGAGCTATCCAGCCGTACAGTTTGGATTCATATTCCAGCTCAGACGAGGAAACGTAGCACCTATCATTGCCAAACTTTTTTTTTTTGTTCCTGGTACACCACAATTTGAACAAAGAATTACTCAGAAACACAATTTAAATCTTAATTTTCTATATATGCCCTACCATCATCAGAAAAATACTGCAAGAACCTGCTAAAAACATCCAAAACACAATTTTTGTCAGTGGGTCTTAACCGAATGAAAAATGTATCAAAATTTGACCAAAAAGTTGGTTTTTTAGACAGATGTTTAATATTAAACACTTCAGTGTGTCTAAAATAAAGCATATTTGCAGAGAAGAAGGAACCCTAGCTCCTCCTCAGACCTTTGAAAGACTCATCGTTACCAGAAAAACACTCCTGGCTGCAGCTGAGGCGGGCACAACCACGGCCTGTTGTTTCCATAAATTCAGGCCGGTTTGGACAACTTTTTTCTCCTTTAACGATTAAACTATTTGAACGATAGATTTAGTTTTCATGCTTTGTGTATAATTAACAGATACGTTTGTATGCTCCAATGTTTCTGCAGGTACCTCCCCGACTCAAAGATTCTTCACACGTTCTGTTCACATTTGAACAGATTTACCTTCAGAGTCATCAAGGAAAATCCAAAATCCGTAAAGTTGAGCATCAGAGTGTTTTCTACACCTCAGGAAATAAAAAGTTTCACTCTGAAGTCAACAGCTACCAATGCTCTGTGTAACGTCTTTACATGATCTTTATCAGAAGATGGAGTTTGTTCCGCTGCCGTGCATCAGTTGACGTGCGGCTGCTGGAAAAAGGTTTCCTGCTTTTAGAACCTGTCATCCATGCTGGAAAACTGACAAGCATGAGAGTCTTTTCTCCTCTGATCGGGTGATATGGTTGAGAGGTCTGAGCTCGCCCTAAAATGTCGAGGTTGCTGTATACTGATCAAGACTTGATGCAAAAAGCACTGCAGATGAAAGCTGCTGAATAGAAGCATCAGCCCCACCTTTGGAGAAAAAACATCCAGAACCACAAAGAATTAATATTTATTTACAATAAAAAAAATTATTTTCTTTAGAAAATATGAAAAATGAAAGATTTCCAAGTTAATCTTCAGACAGAAGATTTCAAAATTTAAGATGTGCTCTTATTTACATCAGAATAAATGTAAACTTTACACCAACATTTTCAGCTTTCACTGTTTGTGCACTGAAGCAGCTGAGGGATGCTGCAATCATTAAAGTACAGATGGGATGGAAACAGGTTTGCACACTTACATCTCAACCTTAACAGTGTTTAAACATTATATGAAAACAAACGTAAAATCAAAAAAGGCAACTTTGGTGCAAAAGTCAAGTAAAGAAGCAACAAACCATGGTACAAACCAGACCAGAGCACGTACAGAGACTCGTTTAGCTAGCTAATATTAAGCTCCTGCTCCTCCTCAATGGGAAGAGTCAGTTGGACATTTTCTGACGACTTCCAGGGGAGGTGTGATATGTTCAACCGGAGGATGGGAGTTTTCTCTGCAGGATTCCAGAAGAACCGGAAGTGGGAGGGAAGAGGGAAATCTTGAAGTGATGAAAAATTTAAACAACCTATAGGAAGCAAGTCCAAAGTCCGGCCTATGGGTCAAACTTTCAAAAAATCAATAATATGAGGCCCTCAACACTATCTATGGATTGCAATTTCTTGATTGTGATTGGCTAAAATCATGCTCTTTTGTAAAACTGTGACAAGAGTCAAATGAGAAGAACAAATGCATAATATCAACGTTTGTGTTATTTTTCTGTTCACATAAATTAGGAAAAAAAAGAAGTTTACAGGGAGGATTTAATTATGAGTAATATGTGACATTTCATAGGAATCTGTGTTGACAGAAGTTTTCTTTTTCCAAGAGGACTTAATTTTATTTCCGGTTCTTAAATATGAAATTCATCCTAATTTTGGATAAAAAATGTTTTTATGTTAGTATTTCTCTTTTATGTAAAGTATCCCATTTCAGTCAAATGTCCATTAAATAGTTAATTTGCATTTAATGTCATAATAAGGTTTTAAAGAATGCAGGCTGGATGATTGGCCCTCACTAACCAAATCTGTCCCTCTTTGCAAAAACATTTGGACACATCGACCTAAAAAGTTTCCCCATCTTTCAGGTTCATTTTGAGTCAAAATAATCACTTATTTTACAGATACAGAAATTGACTTTTGCTTTTCATTAGCTCTCATCCCCTCATCACTGCAATATTTTGCTCTTAACTTTAATTGAAATTTTATAGATAAAATGGACAGAATTGACTCTCATGATTGCAAAAAGTTCCTCAATTGTTTTGTCGTTTTGTCCAAAAGTCTGGTTTGGTTGATCTGCTGAGAGGGGAGCTTTCAGGTAAGCTTGATCAAAAGTTTGAATCTGAACCAATAACACATTTATTTGATTACAAATAAGAATAATCACTTTCTTTTATGGTTAAAAAACTGAAAAAAGGTGATCAGGATGGTCCCTGGATTAGAGAATCTCCACAGACTGGTCTGCTGAAATGTTATTTATGCGGCTCCACAGCTTTCAGACACGAGTGAGGTTTTACTGGGTTACATCTCAACCTGCAAACATCAGAGGGTTGTTTGCCCCCGAGACCTGGAGGAGAACATTTGACCCCATTTGCTGCCAAGACCCAGAAAGCCACTGGAACCATCCAGACTGCCAAGAACAAGAGATGATCTTAAAAAGACACGAAGAGATCCAGAACAAACGTGGAAGAGGAGAAACAAAGACACAAACAAACATCTAAGGCGGCGTAATTATCTGTGCGCTGCAGATGTGCAGGGATTTCCCCTGTGGGACTGTTAGTGTTAATCGGATTAGCAGGGGTATTAATACGTCCCTCAGGCTGCGGCAAAGACGCAGGCATGTGAACACTCACTGGCTTCGAGTGGGTTAAGGGACACAAAAGACGCAAAGAGGTGGAACCCCAATCTTGATCTGCTGGTTGAGCAGCAAAACTTCTGCCTTTTAGAGAGAAAGGGAAGGAACACGGCAAACGTGGAATGCTGAGTGTCCACATGAATCCAAGTGTTTGGGATCAAAACTTCTAGTCATGTGATTTCCTCATCAAATGGGACAAACTCTAAAGTAATTGTTAGGTGTTAGAATCAAGCATCTGTGCTTTTTGTCTTATTTTAAATAAGAAAAGCAAAATAAAAGCTGTCAAACAAAAATTAGGCACCAGGCAACTTGCTGACGCATGTTTAGGTCCGCAGGGACGGAGGAGGGAGGGCACAGGAAGAGGCGTAAAAACGCTCTCAGGGGACAGCAGCTCATGACTCTGTGGATAAATGGACACTTGGAAGCAGGATGGGAAACACGTGTTCATGTCAGCTCGCTGTTGTTTGCAGCCAGACGGCTGCATCAGCGTCCTCCCTTAAGGCCCGCCTCCAAATGATCTGGCAAATTTCTCAACACATTTAACAGTTTAGGGTTTGGTTCTAATGGTGCAATCCCACATCTTTGCTTGTTCTTTTAAATGGTCAAAGTAAGATGAAAAACGTCTTCTAATTTTTTAATTATTTACTCTGACTGAAGGTCCAGATTGTTTCCACAATTCTTCCTTCTTACCCTTCTTACCCTTCTTGCCCTTGAGCAAAAAAATCTCAAAAACTCATCAAAATTTGTAAAAAAAAAAAAAAAAAGATTTCATCACAGCGGGAGAAACCAAAAAAAAAAGAATGGCTATAAAAAAAGTTACATCCACAAAGCTTCATTTACCGTTGACCTTGGAAGGCGGCCACCATCAAGATTTTGAAAATAAAATTTAAAAAAACTCTTTAGTACCTCCTACAAATTTACCCCTTCAACGTTGCAGCTGTCACCAGCGACAGCTAACACATCGGCTTTGAGCTGTTATGCATGAAAAGTCAACTATTGTAGAGTTACGCTAGTTGTAAAAATGTCAACAATGTGGCTAAAGCTCCGGTGTAGTGGAGTTAAACTCCTCCTAAAGATTTTGAACTATTGCCTCTTCAATCCTTTAGCATCATTGGGAAGGAGAAAACTTTGCTTTTAAAGTTTGTAGATTTTGAACATTGCTAGTGTGGTAAGATCATCGTTGGAAAACAAAAAGTTTTGGGTCAAGCGGAATGAAACTATCTAGCATATGATTATATTAGGAAAATGGGTGTGCTTAATAAAAAAACCTACCAACCGTTGCAGGGAACTCCAAAAATTACATAGACCCATTCACCCCTATGCAACAAAAAATAAAATGGTTGCCATGGAGATAAAAGCAGTCATTTTTTTTGCTGTGCAGCTCTGACCAGGGACAGAGGGGAAGAGTGAGGGCCGTAGAGCAGCCACTCTGAATGAAGAGTAACAAGTACGTAAGGTTAACAAGTACTTGTCCGCTTTGATGGATTAAACCCTGAAAGAGATACTCTATAATTATAAAAAATACGTAATTTTAGGAGGAAAAAATAAATAAAAATACAAAAATAATATTTTTTTAAAAAGGTGAGCCAAGTTTGTTAAAAATGTGTTTCAGATTCAACAAAAAAATTAAAAGGGAGAAAAGATAAATCTGAGATGGAATTTAATCATCAAAGAAAGCAAAAGTCTTTTTATCAATTCTAGAGAATTCTAGAATCACTGAAGTGTAATCAATGACATGATGTGTAATATGTATAACATACAATGTTTTTTAATTAGGAATATTAAAAGGTAAACAATCAAATAAAAACAAAAAAAAAAAAAACAAAGAAACAGAAAAAGTGAATTTTTCTTCCTTGAGGTCTTTGTTTACTTTGGGCCTACGATGAATCTTTTACGTCCCGTCTGCATCTGTTTTCAAAATAATCAGACTTGGATGAATAAATCCCGTGATGAGGCAGAAAAGTTTCAGATCCGATCAGAACATCTTGGGATCTTTTTTTTTTTTAATCAGTTTGATCAAAAGCAGAGTTGCTGTCCTTCAGCATGACCCCAACATCCCTGGACGCCGCTCAGAAATTCATTACACAGGAAAATCCTGCTCTGCACTTTCACTATCAGAGTGGTTTCTGGGAAGCGTCTGGCCTTCTTCCTCAGACGGGCTCCTCTTAATGCCAGCCTGCAGAACTGTAGATGAGCTCCTGCCTTTCTCTGCTCCTAAAACCTTCCATTAATAATCGATGCTAAGTGCAAGATTCACTGCTGTGGGAAGGCCAAAGGATCAAGTGTTATTTACAGCTGAGCATGTGAGAGTGCACGTGAAAAGATCTTAGCTTCATATAGCTTTTTAATGGAGTTCAAAAGCAAGGATTATCAACTAAGGTTCAGTGAGCACCTCCAGCTGAGCGCAGCCGTCAGAGATCCAAACATGCGTCAACCTGTCAAGGTTTGGAGGATGCAGGGAAAAATGGTGAATGAGAAAATGGTTCTTCTAAGGGGCACCAAATGGAAAAAATTAGGTGCATTTATAATTTGTTTTATCATTTTCCAGCAATTATTTCAAATTAAAGTTTATAAAGGTGGAGCATATATCCAATAATCTGGAAAGTTTGCAAAGCTTTTTTGTTTTCTTTATTTTTATTCTAAATCATTGCTTTGCATCCAATGCAGGAGGTTTGTGGTCTCTAAAAACGGATTTACAGAACCCGTTTCTGCTTTGATGGATGAGAGTTTTGCCAGTCGTGGATCCAGCCTTGAAAGGTTTTGTGAAATCAACTTAAAAATATTATTGTCAAATATTAATATTATATTGCCAAAAGATTCAGCCCCTTCCCGAGGAGGAAAGATGCCAGCCCATAATCAACTTCTAACGTGCAGATGATGAAAATGCAAATGCGGACAACAGGAAAACCTCAGGGATCAATCCTTCGTCCCGTGAAGGTCAGAGTCTCATGGGATATTGATCAACTGAGATGTCAGACCTCCTCCTCATCGGCATAAACACTTTCCCCTCAGGAGAGCAGGGATCCCAACCTGTGCTCCACTTTCCTGTTCCTCCATCTAACACGGCGATGTTTGGCATGCTCAAGCTTTGACCCTCTAAAAGGTCTTGGAAGGTCTTAAATGTTTTTTTTTTTTTTTTATGCAGCAGACCAGAAACTTGACCAGATTCCTGCCCTGAACGTACCCTGAAGGTCACGTTGGGGTTACAACACTTTTAAAAAGTCTGAACGATTTTTCTGACAGAATATATTTAGCCCAAACCACTTTTACTAAAACTGTCCCTTTTTACAAACCTCATCACACATTCATTCATTATTGGATTAATTTATTTTCTAATTGGTAAATGCCTTAACATATAACACGATGTGTTTTTTGGTTAAAAAAAACAATAAAATCTGTAAAAAGTATTTTTTTTAATTGTTTTTTATTAAAAAAGAAACCTCTACAATCTTTGGACTAAGAAAAAGTCCTTATCCAATAAAAATAACAGACAGTTTTTGTCCTGTAAAAAAAAAAAAAAAAAGTAAAATTATTTAAATATTACAACAAAATAAAAATGAATAAATGACAAAAAATGTTAAATAAATAATAACTATGAAAAGTTAATAATAATAATAATAATAATAATAATAATAATAATAATAATAATAATAATAATAATAATAATAATAATAATAGTAACAATAATGACATAATTAAAGTGTAATGTTAAATGACAAAAAAGTTAAAAAAGAAAATAATAGTAATAATATTAATATTAATGAATTAATAATAAAAATACGATAATAACAAGAGAAATAAAAGTAAAAGAAAGAACAGACAGAGCTTCAGTGCAGCCTCTTTGTTATTAGAGCTTCTTTAAAAAGTGCAGCTAAAAGGGGCAGAAATGACTCTCAGCCATCACGTCTGTCTGAGAACAGACTGGGATCCTGCATCCTCTGGATTCCTTCTGTCACATCAAAACACGCCTTCTACTTCCAATGTTTTGACACGAACAGTCGTCCCCATGGCTCCGCCCATGTTCGGCTTTTTTTGGAACATCAAAAGCTCATTTCCAGCCTATCTTTTATTTTTTGCAAACACCTTCAGTGTGAAGCCCAGAGAATGAAACAGCAGAGAAAGGCTGGGAGTCGTAATAGCAATGGATCTGTTTTTATATGAAAGCTGACACCCCCGCCACATGGGAAGGGCAACTTTCTGGGAGGGTGGGGGGGTGGGGGGGTGTAATGGCTTCTTCTCATTCTGCTGCTCCCTGAGGTGGGCTGAGTGTAAATTACATCCAGCTTGGCCTCGGCTCAGGCATGACTGGAGCCGCGTCGCATCTGCCTCCTACAAATCCCTTCCCTCCTCATCACCAGTTAGATCCTGGGAGATTTTCCCATCGTGCTGCGACACGGCAACACATATCAGACGGAACCGGCCGCCCACCACACGCTGTGTCAGCCATCTTTCTTTCTTCAGGCTATGTACGTCTTTGTCCAGGCCTAACCTCAGCTGCACAACCTTCAGCTTAGTTACCGTTTCGGCCGGAAGGAAAGCTGAGAATAAACAAGAGAGCTGTGAAAAGCACAGAGGTTCTTTCCAAATCTAGTTAAGTGAGATTGAAAGTGCCGGAGCAGCGAGGATGGAGGAGAGAGCAGAACAGAAGAGCCACCGCAAGACTCTGTTTCATGGCCTGTCAGGTGAGGATACTTTGTCGTCTGGTCATACTGTGTCTCATTAGCCCCCTGATGTGCTGTGAAGCCCCATCCCACCTGTCTGACACGTACGACAAAGCTCCTGCGTTAGGCTGAGCTGGCACAAGGCACAGAGATCAGACTGAGGTTATAAAAGTGGAAACACAGGATGAAGGGTTAGGGACGTGTTCTTCAAAGCACTGGTAAGAAACCACAGGAAATCCTTCAAGCCTTTTCTCAAAGAGCTTTTAAAATGACTTTTTCATGTTTTAAAATATTTGAAAAACTCTGAGTTGGTTAAAAACACAACATTTTTTCAATTAAAATAATTTTTCTATTAAAATGCTTGGAGTCAGCACTCTGCGAACAACCAGCTGCTTTAGCAAAACACTTTTATGGCTCACAGTCCTTGTGAAAGGGCTCAAAGACTGTTCTCTGGACCTCTATCAAGTCTAAAATCTTCCTCATGAGGGCATAGTACCTGACCCAGTCGAAGTCAATTTAAAGACCCACTTTGATCATTTTTTGATTAATTTGTGTTTCAAGTGTTTTTTTAAATTATGATATGCTGTTTTTAGCCAAAATCATAACACCTGTATGGTTTTCTAGGACATCGTTTCTGAAGTGCGGCAGGAGTTCATTAGAAGTTCACCTCTGAGTTGTGGGCCGGACCACTGGCAGAGAGGAATGTTGCTCAGAGCTCTCTCTTTACACTCTCTCCAGCTTACAGCCCCTCATAAGCCCACGCGTAGCAAAAAACAGAAAGCAATTTCAAAACTATCCAGCCGTACAGTTTTGAACTAGATTTCAGCTCAGACCAGGAAAACAGAGACATTCATAGATCTACTTGTCTGTAAGGAGATACATCAGAATGGGGCAGGGCAAGGAGCTTACTCCGCCACCAACGAGCCAATGAGCCAATGGCCAATGCCACCAATGAGGCAAAACATTATTAAAATTGTTTATTTTTTCATTAAGTCGAGTCTGGTTGATCTGACAAACTTCATCCAGTGTGGAGTTTGGAGTTTAGATTTACGTAAGTCAGAATCTTTAGTGACTCAGCTTCATGCAAATGTGTTAGTTCAAAGAGCTTTTGTGTCAACTAACACACAAATTTGTCAAGCCACAACATGACTGTCTTTATAAGGTTTATGCTTTTGTCACATATTCTCTACTATCTGCAGCATGAACGTAGAAAAAAAACATTTTCTCTGTTTTGTAGCCCCAACCTGCGTATTTATTTTATGTCACAAATACTATCTGCATTTTTTCATCTGCTCCTTATTCACAATGATTTGAACAAAAAGATACTCAGAAATGTAATTTTGAGCTTAATTTTCTTTACCATATCCCCCATCATCAGAAAAGTAGATCGAGGACATGTTTAAAACACCAAAAACCCAATGTTTATCCAAGTGGGTCTTTACACACTTTTTCAAATATTTCAATTTAATTACACCAAGAGTTTCATTTATTGACAATATTTTAATTTTCTAAGACACTAAAGCTTTGAGTTTTTATCATCCGTAAGTTAAAATCAACAAAATCACAAAAAATGAGTATTAGAATTGATGTAATTTAAGTGAGTTTTACTTTTATCAGTTTGCTAATATATTTGTCAGTGAAGGTTCTCATTTATCCAGGCAAGGTTGTCTTAAAGTTGTGAAAGAAGATTTTAAGTTCAGATGCTAGCTGTGACTTAATTTAAAAACGTTGGAAAAAAATGAAAATACCTAAAAATAATTTAAGTGTAGCTGTAATTATTGTTGGGTTTTGTGTACACTTTTTTTGTAGACTTACAAAATCTACAAAATGTAACAAACTTATTCTTTTTTTATTAATTTCAAAACAATAACGGTGTCCTATTTCCAATATTTACATAATTGCATGTGATTGTGTTAGCATCAGAGCAGGAGGCAACATGTGAAGCTTCACTGGTGTGCACACTGATGGAGGAGAAGTCTCTCATGCTGAGTTTATATCAAATTACAGACTTCCTGCTTCCTTTTAAACATCATGCAGTTGAGAAAACCGGATTTTATTTCATCCAATAAGATCAAATGTCAGACTTCCCTTTAGAACATTTTCAAGTCAGACCTTCATCACGTTGAACACTAACTCATTTCTGGATCTTCATCTTCACACAGCTCTTAGTCCAATGGAGATAAGCAAAAGACACCACACATTTAAATTAGACTGAAAATTAAAAAAATCAGAAAAAAATAACAAAAATGGAGTTTGGTTTTATTCATTCATTGATTCATTTTAAAAACAATTTGATTGGCACCCTGACTTGTGGTTGATGATAAGATTCATAGTTGATAGTGGTTCATTTCAGACTCTCTAAATGTTTCTTTATTTCTTTTTTCCTTTCATCAAAAATACAAAGACGTGTTCAGAAGACAACAGGAATTTCACATTTTTACAACTTCACAAATGGAAGGGAGCACTTTGAAGAATAAAATTCTTATTTTGCATCTGCCCCTTACTTAATCAAGAAGAACATGTGTATTTACTGATTTTTTTAATACACTGTACATACATAGACCCATCTTGAGATGGTCCTGCTGTTAGCTGTTCAAAACCCACAAAATAAAAACACTGTCTTAACATTTGAATTGTCAGCTATAAATGAGAGGTATCATCACGGCTCAATAGGCTGAGGGGCATCACGGATCTCCATTCAGAGCTTCACCTGGATCCATGAGCAGACTAAGCAGGGTCGACAGGCTCGTCCATGTCCGACATCTTGAATGACAAATTGCAGAGCTTATCTGTTCTATTCCTATAATTGCAGAACCAGTTTCAAAACAGCCATCTTTGGCTCTGCCATTATTCTGCCTCCTCCTCCTCTTTCTTTTGGTTTCAAAGCTGAAGTTATTACATGTGACACACTCAGGAGAGAAAATGGGAGAAAGAATTGCATTACTGCTCAAAGCAGAATGCCAGGGGAGCAGGATGAGATGTATGTCCTGCTGCTTAATAACAGAGGAATTATTTAAAATAGAAGCGGCAGAAGAATATTTCAGCTTCTATATTTAGATTGGGAGTGAAGGCCTACCCCCACCCTCGCAGCCTCGGTTTGGGTCGGATTCGCAACGGAGATGTTCAAATCCATCAGGGTGGAGATCAATCTAGTGTGCAGCACAGATCTACACAAAGAGATGCTATTTTAAATTCAGCTGTGCCAGGATTTATACTATCAAAGCCGGATCAATTGCAGTAACAACTTCAGCAGGAAAAGCTGAACTGAAATGTGCCACCTTTGTTCTGCAGCACTGAAATAATATACAAAGTCAACCTTAACTTCTATTTTTAGCATCCGTTGTCATCACTACACCAGCTGGGTGCAGAAATATCATCTGCTCTTCATTCATTCTCAGAGTAGTAATCCGTCTCTCCAACCCCCTTTCATCCTCCAAACTTCAAGCGTTATTACCTCCTCGGAGCTCGTCGCGTCAAATTGCATTGATTAGCCGGCTCTAAATCAGCTGCTTTACTGACGTTTACTTTGTGTTGCTTCGCAAAGCATAAAGCCCTGCATGATTGCAACTGAATTGCAATTATCTGATTCCCCCTGACTGCAAAGAGGAAGAAATAATGTTGGATGGAGGTAAATTGATGGCTGTGTGGGTGCAGAGTCTAATCATCTGCAAAAATAATGAGGTACCGCAGACAGTGGAGAAAAAATATCACTGATCAACAAAAAGTTCACTGATTACACAATTCCACTGTATTCTGCTCGATCACTGACTTAAGGCTTAAAAAAGCCACAGTGAGTCATGAATTCAGTTCAGCTTATAAGAGCTTTCATGACCAACTGGAGCAAATTCTGAATCCTGAGGTTTAAGTGGACACTTTGCCAGACGGGACCCGCAAACCCCGATTTCTGCAACAGAAGTTGATTAATTTGAATTAAAATGAAAAAGTTCAGTGGTTGAGACCTTTTTAATCATTTTCTAGTACCAAGGATGCTCTGTTCTTAGAAACACAGATGCAAACTCAGTCTGAACTTAAATGATGCAAAACCATGAAGATTCTGAGCCGGAAAAATGCAAACAAAGACGTAGAAAATGAAAAACGACTTTAAGAGGCTGCCTATGCCACCAATGAGGCAATACATTACTAAAATTGTTTTTTTTTTTTCATTAAAGTCGAGCTGTAAACATGATCTAAAGGACAAAATACAGTTGATCTGACAAACTTCATCCAGTGTGGAGTTTGGAGTTTAGATTTGATTCAGTCTCTTTAGTGACTCAGATTCATGCGTATTTGTTAGTTCAAAACACTTGTGTGCTAACTAATACACAAATTTGTCAAGCCACAACATGACTGTCTTTATAAGGCTTATGCTTTTGTCACATATTCTCTATCACCCGCAGCATGAACGTAGTTATAAGTATAAGTTCAGTAAGGAGTCTACAACCTTGATATTTGGTGAGGGTCACCTGCATGCACCGTACAGGTTCGTATCCACCCAAGCGCAAATGGGGTTAAGGCTTTAGACAGACACACAAACAGGCAGGGGGAGGTGTGTAATGAGAGAGCAGTTTTTATAATATTTTATTTTATTTAAACTCAAAACCAAACCCGTTTGAGCCTCTTTCAAGAAGAATCCACATTTACCACTGAAACACGACTTCCAATTGTCTTAAAGTGAACTAAACTGGGAAAATGTTGATATTTCTGCAGCCTTTAAACTCCTTCGTGTGGAAATAAAAGGCTGGCATGCACATTTGATACATTGAACACATACTTTGTGTGATTTTGACACATCTGAAAGGACATATTGAAGGTATTGATCTGCTAACAGTGTACATTAATAAATATATTTGTGGGTCAAAATTGTCAGACAAAAAAACATCACCAACAAGGAAACAGATGATTAAACATATACTGTAAGAACATAAATAAGACCATAGGGATAAAATAAAATGATGTGGTTTTAAAATAAGAGGGAACACTAACTGAAAGTGGTGAAGGGCTTAGAACTAGACCCTGAGGAACTCCACCTAGACTGCAATTTACACAGTCTAGGTACAGGCTCCTTCGGTGTTTACATTAAAATCATACATTTTGAATACTCATAGACACCTCTTAAACAATTAAAAGCCAACTTATTTACTATCAACCTTTATCTATTAAAAAGGGGCATTGCATGTTAATAACCATTGAAAAACAACCTGTAAATATCCCATATTTTATAACCACATGTTCATTAGCATCTGCAGTTCCTGGCAGGTTAAAGTTGTTGTTTTTTTTGTTTTTTTTTTATAAAGTATAGTTTAAAAATGCAGAATGAAGCTTTAGTCCTCTCTGAAATATTTAAAGACTTGTGTTTCATTTCAGTTGTCTATATTCAGATGCAAAGTAGTGACAAAAGGCAGTTTTTGGTAGAAGAATGACCATCTACAGATCATCACAGGTGTTTGTGTTTAACAATCAAAGGTTGGCTGAAGCAGTTTGTCAAAATTCATTAAATATTGTAACTGCAGAGCTTATATCTGCATCTGAGAAAATGACTTCAGAACACAAGGAGAAGTTCACTGTGATGAAGAAGTCATGAGAGGCAGAATGATGGTGTGAGGTTCTGCGATTCTTTGATCAACTCTGTTTCAATCTGCGAAAACCACAGTTTTGAGCTATTTCACACTTAATATCGGATCTTAAGGAACTAAATGATATGATTTATTAATCGATATGTGCTCCGTCTGTTAAACACGCTTTGAGACACGCTTGACAAAGCAGCAGAATGAATTTCAGGCTTCAACCAAACATTTGCAGCTCATAGAAAATGGAAATGATCTGCTCAGAGGAGCAGGTGTCTTACCGGGAAGTAGAGAAGCAGCGCTCCACACAGAATGGCCTCCAGGAGGACAAGGCCCGATGCTCTGATACTCTGCCAAAACAGAGGCATGCAGCACTTCGTGAACCTCTCACCTTTGGCAGTGAAAACATGCAGGACCTCTTAGAAAACAAGCCAGCAGCATTGTCTTTTTGAGAAGCCTCCATTTAACTGTATGTGTGCCTCACACACATTTCTGAACAACAAACTGCTGCTAATAGAAAAAAATCTAATTTGAATCGGTTTGGAAAGTTCATGAAGACATTTCTGAAGCTTTTAGACTCCAGAGAACACCAGTGAGAGGCATCCTCCCAAATGGAGAACCCAGAATCCAGGAACCCAAAGAGGTCTAATCCAGGAGGTCCTCAAAGAAGCAGGAGAAGATGGAGAGAAGAGCAGATCTCACCAAGTTCAGGTCAACAGACAGAAAGAGATTTTTAGACAAACATGGAATGGAAACCAAAAATACTTTTTTTGACTTTTTAATAAAGATTAAACCTACGAACTGTGGATCTATTTATGTTCAAACTGAATCTTGTGTATTCAGACTGGAAAAATCCGTTGATCCAGAGCGAGTCCTCTTATTTTAATCCGTGTTTTTTTAGATCTAACTTAGACAAAGCTTTTATTTTCTTTGGGATGTTTTAATTCTGTTACACATCTCAACTAAATGTTGATTTTAAGGAGAAAATGATTAAAACTCCAAAAATCATAAATGTTTTTTTGAATAAAAGAAAGTCTAACCTTCGTATCTTTTATTTTATACTACTTATTAATCCCCTCTCATGTTTGAACACAAAATGATAATAATACAAGAAGTTCAGGTCCAAGAAGCAGAACATACTTTCTGAGGAGCAAAGCTTTCCGTATTCTTATTCTTACATAAAGTAGAACAAAAAAAGGCAAAAACTCCTCCCTTTGGGCCTTTTTTTTTGTTATAGATGCATTTCAGCCACTTTGCGTGCACCTCTTGTATAAGATGATTATTAACATCTCCTCCTGAAAATGACGGCTGCTTGAGGGGCTTTCAGGGAGCAGACGTCAGCCGTTTCGGCCTTTAGAAATACACACAAAAGAAAAGCAGAAGTCCACATGTCTATGGGACTAATGTATATCTTATCTAATGTAGAAAATAAAGCTGCCTTTGAGGTGATTTTTATAAATAGGGAAGGTGCACTGATGGGGTTTGTAAATGTGTTCCTTGCATCAACTCTTAATGTAACCTTTAAGCTCAGCTGCTCTGTGGTTCAGCACGATAGTCTTGCTGATATGATGATAAATGAGACTCGCTGTTTGCTTGAATTAATGACACCCCCACCCCCCCACGCACAGACACACTTTGTTCTGACCTCAACACTCCACTGACGTAAAACAAGGATTTTCCAACCATTCACAGCCTTTACAATAAAGACAAACAATTTAGGAGGATTTTTTAAAAATCTAATCTGAAAGTTGTAAAAGATTTGCTTTACTGACATCATTCAAAAAGATGAATGAATACTCAATTCTGACTGGCTGCAGGGTGTCTTTGTTTCCTTATTACTTGATACAGAGTATTATGTATTTATAAATAATCTTATCAATTAATGAAATGCACAGTTAGTTTGTTTATCCATATTTAATGCTCAGAGATAATGGTGGATATTTCTGCTTTTTCAATTTTCAATGGAAGTGATCTAGGAAATTACTTGTAGACTTAGGTTCTTTTAAACAAACATTTTGCTTCATCATCTTGACAAAAACATGCAGTAAGAGGTGAACTTTCCCACTGAAATGATGCTTTGGATCCCTTAACATGACTTTCAGCATTTACACCCACCAGCCACTTTATTAGGTCTACCTTGGTAGTAGCGGGTTGAACCCCCTTTTGCCTTCAGAACTGCTTTAATCCTTGATGGCATGTGTCCAACAAAGTTCTGGAAACATTACTCAGACAGTTTGGTCCATATTTGTCAGCTAAAAATCCATGATGTTGATCTCTCGTTCCACCACATCCCAAAGGTGATCTATTGGTTTGAGATCTGATGACTGTGGAAATCGTTTGAATCCAGTGATTAATTGTCCTGTTCAAGTAACCAGTCTGAGATGATTCCAGCTTTATGACATGGCGCCTTATCCTGCTGGAAGTTGCATCAGAAGATGGTACGCTGTGGTGTTAAAGGGATGGGATGAACATTGTTGCTGACCATGTCAATCCCTTTATGGTACTCTGTGGTCATAAAGGCATGGACATGGTCAGCAAGAATACTCTGATAGGCTGTGGTGTTGTAACCATGCTCAACTGGTACTAAGGGACCCAGTGTGTGCCAAGGAAATATCCCCTACACCATTACACCACCAGCCTGAACCGTTGATAAGACAGGATGGATCTGTGCTTTCATGTTGTTGACGCTAAATCCTACCATCCGAATATGGCAGCAGAAATGGAGACTCAAACCAATTTTATTAATCTTCTTTTGTCCAGTATTGGTGAGTCTGTGTGAATTGTAGCCTCAGTTTCCTGTTCTTAGCTGACAGGAGTGGCACCTTGTGTGTCTTCTGCAGCTGTAGCCCATCTGCCTCAGAGTTGGACGTGTTGTGCGTTCAGAGATGAAATTCTGCAGACCTCGGTTGTAACCAGTGGCTATTTGAGTTACTGGATGGCCCTAAGCGTTTTAAGTTTTAATGACAAAAAAAATGAAGTGATGGTGTTTGGTTCAAGCAGCTCTTGCCCTCCTCAGTGGAATTGGGTCCCTTGGCTCCACATCTCATACAGTCTGTGTCAAACCTGGGTTTTGCAATGGACAGTGATTTTAAACTGGACTGTCAAATCAGCTCACTGGTAAAATCCAGCATCTTTTATCTGAGGCAGTTGGTGAAGGTGAAACCATTTTTACCAAAACATAATTTTGAGACAGTAATTCATGCTTTAATTACGTCTCGGCTGGCAGAATATTGCTGCTTTTGATTTTTTGATGTTTCAATATTTAACAGTTGTTTTTATTGTGTTTTAAAAATCCCAGTATATCAGCAGTAATCTACTCATACCAGTCTGTCTGGCACCAACAACCATGCCATGTTCAAAGTCACTTAAATGACCTTTCTTCTCCATTCTGAGTTCAGTTTAACTGCAGCAGATCGTTTTTGACCATTTCTACATGCCTAAATGCATTGAGTTGCTGCTTTGTGATTGGATTTTTAGAAATGTGCATTAATGAACAATTGGAAAGAGGTACTTAAAAAACAATGGAGATGAGTGTCTACCATTTCTTCCGCTGCTGCAAAGTGAGGTTGGTGCAGCCATGGCAGCCATTAATTTGACAACACATCACAGCGCACATCAAATAGTCAGCTTCTTGTTAAAAAAAAGTTTACATGTTAAAAAAATAACAAGATTATTGTACTAGTAATTATGTTATTAATTCTTTATTTCCTAAGTGACGGATGACGGATAATGAGTTTGTGGAAGCAACCGTTCCCAAAAATGTTTTTTCTAGTAGGGCTGTCAAAGTATTGTGTTAACTGCGTTTAAATAATTACAGACATTTTAGCGTGTTTTTTTAAAAAATACTTTTATGGCATTAATCTCTTGCTTCCGTAAAGTCCGTTCATGTCTTGATCTTGCTATTTCCTCTAAGGAAAGCAATCATCACGAGAAAACAAATAAAGCATCATTTCAGAGGTAAAGTTCAACTCTTCACGCATGTTTTTGTCCAGACAATGAAGCAAAAGTTTGTTTTAAAGAAACAACGTCCAAAGTCTAAAAAGTTCAGTTTCTCCAGTGTCACGTCCTCGTGTTTCATCTCCTCGTTCCTACGTTCTCATCTCTCAAAATTATCAAATTCACCAAACAGATTAAAGGAAACTATAAAATTACAAAATGTCCTTTTTACTGTCTTGCTGTTGAGATAAATTGTAGAATAAAGTATGTCAACATATGAATTATGGTATTAATAAGACGTTTATGGTCATTATTTTTGGTTTTCTCAAAAAATAGATCCTTTTTATGTTTTTAATTAGAGCACTCTGAACCTGATGTATTTTTTTATTGTTTGAGATTAAAAAAAATTCTCTTGTTGGTGTAAAAGTAAAGATGGAATCAGTAATAATAGAAAACCTAAGAAAGCAACTTTATTTTGTTGTATTTTCATCTTTTACTGCACCACACAATTTCACAAATTTAATTTAAAATACCTCAAAATGAGGCTTTTCACAGCAATTATCAGATTAAAAATAATTGCGATTAAAATTGATTTACTAGATTAATTAAATACGGGTCACGATTAATTATTGCACAAAAATGTAATCACATGACAGCGCTACTTTTTAGCAAAGTTTTTCATCTTGATTAACTTTATAGTTGTTGGGAAGACC
Source organism: Oryzias celebensis (assembly GCA_014656515.1). Lineage (NCBI taxonomy): Eukaryota > Metazoa > Chordata > Actinopteri > Beloniformes > Adrianichthyidae > Oryzias > Oryzias celebensis. Next base: position 27,690,844 of record BNCR01000012.1, on the reverse strand, counting down.
TACCTTGTTCCTGCGGAAGTGGTAAACCAGAACCATGCTGACAAAGACTATCAGCATGCAGAGGCACTGGAAAGACAGCACAGCTAGGCGGAGGACTCCGTCCTCATGAGCCACGCAGGGGGTGTCGTCCTTACAGTAGGCGCAGCCCTGCTGGCACGGCAAGCAGTCACTGGAGGACCTCCCATCCACACTGGCACCACCTTCTGCAGCGTCTGCTTTCCTTCCCGACTCTGGTGATGGGGAGACAAAATCAAACCCAAACTGTTCACCTCAAAGAAAAACATCTTCATCGTTTCGCACATCAAATAGAAGGAAAATTGGCTTTCTCTATTTTCAAAGAATTGATCATGAATTTGATAGAAAAGAGGACAGAATAAGTTAGACGAGATAAAGGTTTTACATTTCCTTGCAGCAAACTGATGTTTACTATTTTGTTTATATTGTTATTATCAACCAGGATAAAGCAGCAAAGTCTTGGTGTCAAAACTTGGCAACCTGGTTTAATGCTGTTTTTAAAAATACTGTATTAAAGCAGGACTGCAGTTGCAAACAAGCAGAGAAAAGTAGTGAAGAGAAGAAGTAAAAAATCGGATAGTTCAAAACAAACCAATGTCAAATATGAATCATATAGGCAACCACAAATAATTATAAAAATTTGAAACGATGTTAAAAATAATCATTTCACCCCAATAATTAACGTAATTACAGAGGATTTCAAAGCAAAAAGAAGCAGCTTTGCGCTGAAATGCAACAACAGTGAAATGTTTTCGCAATCAAGGTAAACCAGATGATTCTGTCACAGAGAAAAGCAGCTCGGCACAAATATACAACACTTTATGTTAAGGATGTGTTGCATATTAGTGTTGCTGCGAATTGTGTAACCAGTATGGATACTGTAAGGAATTGCGTCTACCTCTGCTTGAAGAGTTTTATGGCACTTACCAGTCAGAGTCTCTTTTTATCTCTTGCACAATTTTTTCAGTGCATGTGCAAAGTCAGACCGCACAGAACTGCACATGTGCCATTTTTTGAAAACATTTTCAGAGCTGTATTTCAGTCGGGGGAAGTTCTCCATCATTCAGGAAACCATATCATGTGTGACGACTAAGTTACCCATAAACGGCTCAGACAATCATAAAGGAGTCAAAACTGCCGAGAAGTGCTACCAAGAGCTGATATAATTCAAATTTCTTAACCTCTGTAAATTTGGCAACAGGAGGAAGTGATGTAAGATTTGCACAAGCAGGTTATCAATTGGGTTATCTGTACAGATGCAAAGCTGGTCTCTCCATGTCAAAACCAGCAGATTCAAATTGATCGCTTAAACAATCAAAGAACACGATAAGTCAAAGAGCGTTTGTTATTTAGGCATCGCTGGCGACATCTCCAGTGTCAAAGGGTTAAGTTAACATGGCCTGAGCATTGAGGATTTAAAAATAACCTGAAATAAATTGAGATAACATTTTTAGCTTGGAAACTATAGTGATGAATTAAATCATTACAACAGAATATGAATCCTCTTTTTAGCTGTTTCTCAGTGTGTGGATCTTAAGCTTTTAGAGGCGACAGAAGCAGATGTGGAAGCAACAGTCATTTAATTTTTCCGCTTATTGAATTTCCTGCTTCTACAGAGCAACAGTGAGCTGGGTACACGGGAGCCGATATATATGGCTTCTCCTTCTCTGAACCAACAAGGAGGCATCGACATTGTGTCAACATAGCAGAGGGATCTATATGTGCGATCATGAAAAGTAAACCCTGCAGCCTGTTCAGTCGCAGACATGTCATACGGGAAGGACCACTTTCACATCAAGCAAACAGAAACTGTGGGACACAGGTCTTTCATCTAAGGACAGAAATGAGGAGTGTGTTTTATTCTGTTTGATTTAAGCCCAAGATCCACTCTAAATATTGCATGAAAAAACATAAATATTGGGTAAATTAGGAAAAAATCAAGTTAGCTGCTTCCTGGTTTGTATAGAAATCCTTTGAGAAATTTCCATATGGCTGGATAGATAAGGAATTTTAGACTTACTGAGCTTTTATGGAGGCTTCAGTGGAAGCGGCCATTGTCTCAGAGATTTGCACGGATTCTTCTTTTAAAAAGAAACTGGCCTATTTTCAGAGCTGAGACTGAGCTCATCATTGATCCTTCAAAGGGATTCCTTATCTCCATAGAAATGAGTCACATTTATCTCATTTTCTCCTCACAGATACGTTTGGTAAAATCTTCCTCTTGAAATGATGAGGATGTAAGATCACCGAGAGACACAGCAGAATGAGACAAAACGGTGTTGAGGATGTCCCTCCATGGATTTAGAGGCCTGTTATTGGCTGCACGGTGGGAAACGTTGCAGTTGTCTTTAGTCTAGCAGCAAAGACCCAGGAAGACAGGGTCCGATTCTCTCTGCGAGCAGAAATGGAGAGAAATTTGAGGTGAAAAGCTGGTCGAGGAGGAAATGTTGGGTGAAGTTTGAATAGAAAGTTGCAAAAAAAGTTGAAAGATGTGGAGATGTTGCTGTCGCTCTTTTAAACAATTCAGCAAAATTAAAGTCCCAAGTGGCACTGTATGGACCCCCTTTGCCCAGCCTTTACCAGCTGAGCGACTGCTACGCGCCCCTCAACCACCCTGTTCAAAACTGCCCTTTTTTCAACATGGCGGCTTTTCTGTCGGTTTTATCACCATAGCAACCATTGTATTTTTTGGTCACCTGGTGGTAAAGAAAAGTTAAAGAGTATGTTTTAGAAGAATCAACAAAAGCAAACTTTTTGATTTCCTTGGCAACCATTATTTTTAGGTAACCAGGCCAACATTCCTAACATAGTCATATCGTATGTCTTACTTTTTTGTTCAGCTTGAGCAAATACTTCATTCCTTAAATTTTCACAATAAAACAATATATAAGCAACAGGGTAACACCACTTTTGCGATCTTGCCTCACTAACCCAATTCTAAAGTTAAACTTTAAGACCAAACATTTTTACCAAGTTGCTTCCCAATGATGCTTAAGGAGTTAGACGATGATCTCTCCCCGAGAAGCCTAAATTCACTAAAAGGGATTTTTTTTTTTTTACTTTGATCTTTTGCCAAGGTCAAAGTTCAACAAAACTTTGGTTTTGGGTTGTAGTCTTAACCTGGTGACGTGTATAAAATTTTGTCAAGATTGCTTGAACAAAGCTTTTCTTGTTCTATATTGTGGGAAAATATGAAAAACGACAAATTTTGTCAACTTGCCACGAAGCCGTGGGTCCTGTGGTCATACCATGAAAATGTCAAAACTTCCATTGGAGTTTTAAGTCTGAATTTTTGTTGATTTCTGATCCCACAACCAGCTTAGCTTTTGTTTTCCTGCTTTGTTCCAGCTCACACACTTCTCCAGTTTTAAATGATGCGACTGCGTGTCTGTCCATGTGCTTTCCCGGCAGAGAAGAGCTCTCACGGCTCAGAAGGGCTCTTCATGGAAGCTCCACATCATGTGATTTTTGCAGGTTGAACACAGAAGCCTCTTATCTTCTCTGAATATCGACCTGCAGGCTTCGACCTCTCCATTATCTGTGTATTAACCTGCTGATGTTTCCATTTTACCATTTATGAAATCTGAATATTGCACTGACACACCTTTGTGTTTTAGCAGATTGTGATACAGCAGGTTGTGATAAGGCAAACAGTATTAGTTTTTTTCTGAACGTTTCTGCCCGTGTGGTCGTTGCCATGCTCCGTCTCATTTTCTTCAGTTTTGGCGTCTTTGTATTGTTTTTTTTTTAAGTCATGCTCATTTGTTTGCTTTTCTTTTTCTAAATTACCTCTTTTTTTTACTTCCGATCTTGTCAGTTTTTGGATCGCTGCTTTTGCGTCTTTTCTCATCCATCCTTCCTTCAAACGGTATCAGCATTTTGTTTTATTTCCAACATCAGTTTGTTACTTAAATCAGATGTTTTAAGGAACAAATTCACCTCACGTACAGACATGGTGGGTTGTTGCGTCACCCTGCATGCCGTCATCATTGATTACACTGCAAACTGTTTGATTATTGCAAAGATTTCAAACCTTTTAGACATTCAAGTTACCCAGTGGGCAATTGATGTTGAAATGACATCAAATCAACATCAATCCTCAACATCAAATTGAAGTCAAAAACAAATTGAACATCCAAATCAAACTGACGTCAAAACTTTAATAACAGTTTGTCATCATGATATTTACCCCTTTTTGTTGTCATGTGAATTTTACTTATGGACCAATAAAATAATACAAATAACAATAGAGGTGTAAAACATACAATAATGGATTTATTGGAAAATATATAATCAAAAAATCATTTGTTGGATGAACATAAGAACATTTTGGGAAGTATTTGCATCTAAATTAAATGTGTTAATATAGCAATAAACATTTGTGTTAGGAGATCTGAATGCAGTTATATTGGCGCAATATCATTTATTATTGTTGCTGTAACATGATTGCAGCAGATGAACTGGTGTCAGGAAATGGTGGAGAAGGACCCAAAATGCAAGAGACCAGGCTTGGTGGCAGAAACTATGACATTTAATAAAATTGTATAATAAAAAAAAATGGACCCATGACAAAACCACAGAGAACCAAAAAGGTGGCAAGACAGAACAGATGATCTGAGAACCAAATACTTTAATACACTGAGGTTGATTAACTAATAGAGAACAGCTGTGGATGATTAACCTGAAACTGGTGTGACTGATGAGGACGACTTAAAAAATGACCACATATAACAAAATCCAAAATATCCACACAATTCTCACAATTGTGTTCTTGAATAATTGGTTGAACTAATCTTGATGTTATTTGTTGTTTATTCATTTTTATGACAGGAGTTGTGCTTTTTACAAAAAGTTATGCAAATAAAGAAAAATGTAAAGACCTCCAGAACTGGTGATTCTCTCAAAGTGGGATCTGATCATTTTGAAAGGGCCTGTGGACCTGCCCCGCTCCCAGCATTGTGATCACAAGATTTGTATGCACACTTAAGTTGACATAGTGTTATTTCAACCTGGTTTGTATTTTCTATTGGCACCAGATGGAGTTGAACTGTATGTTTGAATGACTGAAAATCCATTATTTCATGAATGTTTTTTAACATTAATAAACGTACTATAGATACTTGAAGCGTTTCTGATTTTTAAGTCTACTTGGTTTTGTTGGGTTAGCATAAATTATTTAAGTTTTAATTTTGAGAAGTACCTTATAGAATTAAGTAACACCTAACATTATAATTCAAGTTGAGATAACTCAACAAGATTATGTCAGATTATATGTAGCTTTGTTACCATAACTAATACAAATCTAGTTAAACTGCACCTTGATCATTATTTTACATCAACATTAATAAATCATGTTGCACCAACATAATTGCATTCTGATCTTCCGACACAAATGTTTATTGCTATAATAACCCATTTGGTTTAGATGGAAATACTTTCCAAAATTTTCTTTTGTTCACCCAACGAATGATTTATTTTTGAGTACATATTTTCTAATAAACAATTTATTGTATGTTTTATACCTTTGTTATTATTTTCATTCGTTTATTGGTCCAAATTTAAAATTCACAACTTCAAAAGGAGTAAAAATCATGATGTCAAACTGATATTAAGGTTTTGGCGTCAGTTTGATTTGAACATTCAACTAGTTTTTGACCTCAATTTAATGTTGAGCATTGATGTTGATTTGACGTCATTTCAACATCAATTGTCTTCTGGGTATTTCTAGACTTACTTCTGCGACTGCTGGGATATGCAGCAGGGTTGAATTATAGGGTCCATTCTAATTCAGTTTGAATTGAAATGAAAACATCAAATATAATTTAAAAATTTGAGTTCTTTTCCTATTTTTGAAACCTTTTTTTTCAGTGTTAGGCCATCACTTTGAACTAATAACTAAACAGCCTACCTCTCTTTTTGCCAGTCTGATTGGCAGACTCAAGTGATTCCACATCCCAATTGACTGAACACACCTGGATTAGTTAGTTAGCATCAAGCAGTCCAGGGAGAGCTGGAAATCAGGCAGGTTGAGGCCCCTTGAGGACCAGGGTAGGCCAGCCTTGGTCTAGACTGGAGTTTATTCATCTACAGTTTTTACCAAACATGCAAGACATCATCTGCCTAGAGCCGAACCACCAAATATTATTGACTTATTTCATGCACATATTTTTGTATCAATAATACATTTTTACTAGCATTCCCCTTCCATAAGATCTACCCTTATGGAAATGGTGTCACAAGATACTGGTATTTCAATCTGTGTAATTTTTTTTCACGTCTGTCGCAGTCAAACCAGCACAGTTCTAAATACATTAGTTGCTTAATAAAAATATGTGGGTTTACTTTTCTTTAATTACCAGTATAATATTTCAGCTCCACACTGAAAGGAAAGCTGTTTTTTTTTTTTTTTATCTGCAATGAGGGGCCAAACACACATAATACTGCTAGGAATTCTGGGAAATATTGAGAGCATCTTTGTTTTCAGCTTTATTCTGTCAAAAAACTGTTCTATTTTGGTAAAATTCCACTTCCTTCTCTGAGATGTTTTCTTGACCAACAGATACAAATCTGTTTGCTCTTGTTTTTCTGAGTTTGTATTGATGTATTTCTGTTCTGCTAGTTTATCTACAAAATTTACTCTAAAAAACATTTTTCTGACCTCAATGTGATCATTTTTCCTGGTAAAATAAAACAGAAATGTAAACATGATTATGTGCTAGCTTATATTTGAATATTGCAGATTAAGCAGATAGGGACTTACTGGTGAAGCCGTTCACTGCCACTCTGCTGGGATGGTAGAATCCTTTCTTGCAGTGGCATTGGTACTTATCCAGCACAAAGCCATGACCACGCAGCGGCAAACACTGGACAGAAAATGCAAAAATACACGTCAGTCTGGCAGATCTGACAGTGGGAGCAGTTTAGCAGCACCTTCTGTCACCATACAAGGAGGCCTACAGTGCTGCACACAAGGGTAAACAATAAATAATACAACAATAAAACATAATAAGTATCAAAGCAAATAAACAAGAATTAAAAACATAATAAAATGTCAATTTTTAAACCTGAGAGACAGTAGAATGCAAAAACTGAAGCTGCTCCCTGATGATCCTGTCAAGGACTGAGTAATGCAGGATATGACACTATAGACTAAACTTACAGCTGAGTATGCAGCAAAAGTTCAACACAGACAAAGAGATGAAGAAGAATCCAAAAGTCTGACGTAAACGACAGCATCTGCAAAGTCAAATACCAGAAGCTAAAGGACCTAAAGGAAACCCCAAAAAGAACAATCTGTGTATCAGTAAAAAAAAAAAATGTTGCAAATACCACAAAACTGGTAATAGCATTTAAATTAACAAACAAAGCCAAATTATTTTAATATGTTTTTTAAATAGTAAAGAAAAGTTTCATATTTACAAAGAGTAAAAAAAAATTACTAGAAGATTTATAAAGCATATAAAGTTATTAGTAAAACTAATTTAAATAATGTTGTTGTGAAAGTATTAGTTGGTTTTAAAGAATTTACCTCTGTCGCTGAAAATTCACGAGGATTTTATTGGTCTCAAATAAGTCTATTTATTTTCAATGGACCACACAAAAGCCTATTATTAAAAAAAGAATCCTAAATATGAAAAAAACAAGCAAAATCTGTCAAAATAAGGCAGATTCTTTATTATCAAAAGTGTTCAATTCGATTAAATAATTCCGCTGATTTTACGTTGTATATTGTTCTACAGATGAATCAGAGGAGATGAATGTTTCTCAGTTTTCTTTTTTCTGATCTCAGACTCATCATCTCCATTTTTCTGCACCTTCATGCTGCTCCAGTTTAAAAGAGCGAGACTTCTCCTGCTCAACAGAAGGTCTGAAAGCTACTGAAAGCTTTATGTGCCGCTTTCCAAACAGTAAAATTTGATTTACAGTTCAGGAAACTTCCAAGTAGTCTGTCTGAACTGCAAAAGAACTAAACCCCACTGATTGTTTTGGTCTAGCTTCTTGTTTAAATATTTTATTAAAATCTTGAATATCTTGTTGAATCATTTGATATTGAAAACATCTCTGTCTAACAAAAAACTTTTTATCCATATAAATTTATATATTTTTAAAAATTTTGTTTTGAGTAACAAATAATTTAGGGAAACTGAGAAGTTTTCTTTGATTCATAGCACATTAAAAATGCATTTAACAACAGTAGGACAGAAGTTGGAAAGTAAATATACATTTACATATACATTTTAAGAGAAATGTATATATAAATGTCTAATTCTAGTCTTACTTTACAATTATTATGGTCAATAAATAGACATAGAATTGTTGCAGCCCTTAAAATAGGATATATTTGGGGGAAAAAGTGTGTGAAAATGTCTTAAACTTTGTTATCAATATCAATCCATTTTTTAAACCTGTTTGGTCCTTTTCTGGGTCACAGGGCTAGCGTAGTCTAGCCCGGCCACTCGTGGGGGAGGCCGACTACACCCTGGACAGGTCGCCAATCTGTCGCAGGACCACAATCACACACTCATACACACTCACATCCACACAGGGACAATTTAAAGTAAGCAATTAACCTATGAAGCCTGTTTTTGGACAGTGGGAGGAAGCTGGAGTCCCCGGAGAAAACCCACGCCTGTTTTTTAGCAATATGTTTAATTTGTTTAAGACATAATATTCTCAATTACCAGAGCAATGGATGAGTGCTAATTTCAAGTTAAAATTAGTCTTAAAGCGGCAGAACATCACAACTTAAATCTAATCAAGGCAAATTCTACTAGTTTTACTACTACTAAGAAGGAAACATTTTGTATTCTGTATTTTTGAACTAGTTTTGATGAGGACATTTTTTTCAGTGTGCTTTTGATCAAGGTTTATCATTTAGATGAAGAAACCAAAACTTTGACTGTCTTCTCTTTTTCTTCCCAAACTTTGTCTTCCTAGAACAGATAATAAGTTATGATTCCCTGGACAGGACGGGCGACTCAGCAGCAGCGGTCCTCTGCCTGATGCTTGACTCGAAGTGAAGTGTTTGTGACCTGACGGAGTCCTGGAGACACGGCCGGCGGCGACTAAATGAAGCAGCAGCAGACGCGGTGATGCTCTCCACAGCGGACAGGGCTCTGCAAGCATTAAGGAGCTATTTCTGACAGTCTCTGCGAGTCAGGACCTCGTGAAGAGGCTGGCCAGGACCCACAGGAGCAGAGGAATTACCAGCTCAACATCCAGCATACAAACTCTGCACATGAACTTCACTAAAGTGTCTGAAGGAGCACTGAACTAATTATCCAAAAACAAATCTTTTTCAAACTCTACTTTATTTAAAGAACACTGAAAGGCTTTCAAGTAAAGTTTCCATGTTTGTACAAATCACAGAGAGACTTCAACAGCTTCTGCTCGTCAGCTTCTTTTCTAAAAGTCACCTATGATGTCTACAAATAAGAAAGCCCTTTAAACAGTTGAGCCACCACAGGGTAAGAAGGACAAAACAGGATCACACCCATAATGTAAACAAACTGGGATGACGCCCCACAGCTCCTCGTGTTTGACCCCAAAATCACATTTTTACTTTTTTAGGTTCTAAAAGATTCATAAAATCTTCCAAACTGTTGCCTCATTTCCAAAAAATTCCCTCAGTCATTCCAGACTTTTGACACAAAAGTACATAAAATTAATGAAGTTTTGAATGAAGGGAGGCAAATTTCAAAAGAAAATACCTAAACAATGGTCAAAAAAAGCAGCAAACACTTAAATGTGATGAAAAGCAACTTTGTCCTGAGAGGCCGATCAACAAAAAAAAAGATCAGTCAGAGAAAAACATCTACTCTCTTTCTTCTGTCTCGTGGTTTTGTTTTTAAAAAAAAAAAAAAAAGTAAATATGCAGATTTAAACACAGACTTCTGCAGCATTCGATTGGTACAGTTCAAGGAGATGTACTCTGAGGCTCCGGAGCCAGAGTAAAGCTCTTTTATAAGTCCATTGAGGCTCTTTGGCTTAAAAAAAATGCTAACAATTTGATTAAATGTTTGGTTTGTAGTTTCAGTTAATTAACTATTGTTAATTAAGTTTCAGTTAATTAACTATTGTTAATTAAGCGTAATCATTTATGAAAATGTCAATGTTTAACTTGATTTTTTTTTGCATTTTTTACGTCAGGGCGTGGATTTTATTTTGGAAGGAACTTGGATTTGCTACTGGCAAAAAGTAAAATAAAGTCAAATTTGTTATTTGTAGAAAAATAGAACCTTGTTATCATTCAGTCATTGTAAATATTTAGAAGCTACATTTTAAAAACAAATGGCCGAATGGCCTCAAAAACATGGTGTGTTTTTCTGAACTTTGTGGCTTTGCGGTTCAGGCTGGGTTTTGGTCAGTATAAGAAACTGGACCAAATGATTCTTTTAGTGGTAAAGGCTACAGACTCCTGATAGAGTTGATTTCTAAGTTTTGCTATTTAACTTTCAGAGTTTCATAAAGCTGCAGACTGAAACTCAGAGTTTGTGGGACTTTTGGGGTGTATCTGCAAATCCTGGCTCTCTCTGCACATCCCTTAGCATGAGTTTGCAGCACAACTTGCAAAAGTGAAGAAACCAGTTAAACATAACGTAAAAATGAGGAGAGGCTCTACATAGCAGTAAGTTTAAGTGTTATATAACTGCATCATTTTATTTTGAAGAAGTCTGACAGCAGTGTGTGTAATGAACCTGCAGCTTACTCTGCCTCAGAGATGTTCTGGATTTCAGCAGTTAGTTTAAATTTAGCTGAATGTGTAAAATGTTGCACCAGGTTGGAGCTTTTCATCTTGATTTAAGCTGCTGACTTGAGTATTTCTGAAAAAATCACCTTTAAATGAAGCTACAGCAGGTGTCAGGAAGCTGGTTTCATCTCAGATTTGTAGACAGTTTTCTCTTCAGGACGGCTGCGGAGCTGCAGCCACTGCCTGCCATCGATAATCTGCCCGCCTGACTGAAACATCAGGAGACGTGTGGGTGTGTGCAGGTGATTTTGCATATTTCCCCTGTGTGTGACAGCGAGCCAGGAATAGCCCTCATAGTACACTCCAGTGCCGCCTGCCGTGCAGACAGATGTGAGGGATGCTGAATGGAAAAGCTGCTCGCCTCTCAGTTGCCGTCATCATTCACATGCGATCTCAGCTGGTAGCTTCTTCAGCAGATCCAGGAGAACTTCTCTAAGATTCTTCACACCAGAGTAGCCCAGCTGAAACACTAGTAGAGTTTGACTTTTCCAGAGTAATTTAGAGCAAAGATGTTCTACTTTAAGTCTGCAGGAACTCAGAAAACTTGTTATTTTTGCAAAACTTCAGCTAAACTTGGAGCAAGCAACAGTCATAGAAAACACAGTGGTTGCATTCAACAGATGAAGAAGATGGAGAAGTCACGGACTGATGAAGGCACATTTGACATTTGACTCCTCCTAAGTAGAGTTACAATCAAATTTGAGGTTAAATAAATTAAAGCCGTGAGCGGAATGAGCGGCAGGCAAAACTGGCCCCCTACCCCCCAACTTTAAAGAGTTGATGAATGAAGAAAATGAGAGAGAACAAAGAATAGAAGAGGGGACTGTTGTGGAGTAGTGTAGGAGTGAAGTGAAGGGGGCACTGAGGAGGATGAAGAGAGAAAAGGCACTTGATCCTGATGATATACCTGTGGAGGTATGGAAGTGTCTAGGAGAGATGGCAGTGGAGTTTTTGACTTCTTTGAAAAAGAAGGACTTTCATGGAGTAAAGTTTCATCTAAGTGTCTCTTTTTGATAAAACATTTAAATGTAACAGTTTCAAAAAGGAGGTCTGGAGCTTTATCAGTCTTCTCTGTCATCAGAAGAACCACCACACCTTCCTCTTCGAGAGTTTTTCAACTACGTTTGTTGCTGCAACTCTTCCTTTGTGTTGCCCAGCATTACGTTTGCATGATGCAGCTGGAAGGGGGTCTTTTGTAGTCCGTTTCTGTCTACGTGCAGTTTAACTAATCTCTCTTGTTTCAGTCAAACTCTGACGTTTTGCTCTTCAGTTCTCCCATCTCGTCTACTTCTACTAAGTTTGCCAAATAGGTCAACGAAAATACTTTGTTAAAAATTCAGGAGCGCCATATATCTCACTTCACTGCCTTTCAATGGAAAACTCTCATCATGCATCTGCAGCTGACAAAAGTGCAAGAACTTGACGCTGTCTGGTTGGAATGAACCAGAATCTCTTTGTTTTTCAATCTTTTTGGACTCTTGAGGCAGTTCTGAGTAGATAAAATGGGGTGTGGGATTATCAGACACTTCAAATCTTTACATTTACATCTAGATAATCTGAGGATATGCTGCGGTTGAACTCCATCATCTCTGATGGACGGAGTGAGTTGTGCGTTGGGGGTTTGTGTGGACTGATCCTGGAGGCTAAGATCTTTGCTTTCATGTCTTTGTTCTTCAGGATTAAAGTAATGGACTAAAGAGAAAAGTGCCTTTTACAGCTCTGTCCTCCTTCCTCCTCCTCCTCCTCGCTGTCTGTCTGCAGAGACCGGTTAATACAAGCTTCCTCATCAGCAGTCACGAGCATCAGACACATTTCCAACACCTACAGCTCCCCCCACATCCCCCCACAGTCCCTGCATAATCAGCTGTGGCAGCTGTCAATCACCCCACACACCCTGACATGCTAATTGCCATGGTGACATGTGTGTGGCTGCCAGTGAGGGCCTTTTTTATGGAAGTGCGTCATGCTGTCAGAGCAGAGAGGTCTGCCTGCAACACAGCACTAATAACACGACCCAGAAATAGACGCAGCACATAGTCAGAGTCACGCCGGCTAACGCGCTCACTCGCATTGTTGGTTGCAGTCATTAATACCAACTGATTATCAATTACTGGATCTGAATTTGGACTCAAGAAGTGGATCCAGCGTCTAACAGCTGTCTAACAGACAATAAAAGATCCTTTTAAGGTGCTGCGTAAAATCACACAACCCTAAATATGTGAAACGGAGTTAAAACGCAGCATCTGACCTTCTTCCCTCAATGTCAATAAATCAAATTAAGACTTTTAGAAATAAAAATGCTGACAATTCAACTTTTCATCTGATTTTGAAACATTTGATTAAAAACCTAAAAAAAGGACTCATTGACATTAATTCTCTAGAGAGAAGAGAAAAACAATTGAAAAATAGAAAAAAAAATGTTGGAACTTTAAAAACAATCATCCTTTTCAAATTATGGACGTGTCCGGCCAGACTTATATGGCACCAAGTCTTTCATTTATTGGAATTGAGCTGTGAAAGAAAAGGCCTGGAGCAAGATTTGCACCGCTTTGACACCAAGCGTTGTCCACCTGTAGGTACATTCATTAGTATCAAGCAGTGACAGTCCAGTGTGGACACCATAAGCTTTTGGCCATTTTCTTTTTGCTGATGTTACAGATAAAAATGTTTTTGAAATAAGTTCCTTGAACATTTCCCTTCCTCTACACTACAATACTGCTTTCATGGAAAACAAACTCCACACAGGTAACCTGGGAATAAAAAACTATAATTGTTCCAGAGGCCAGGCTTCAGGAAACCAGAAACTTGCCTAATTCTATTGCCTAATTAGCCTGACAAGGACTCTTCTGGTTTTGAAATGAGCCCACACTCTACCTGTCCAGTGACGCGCCTGTTAACAGGCCTCTAGATGTATGGAATGACCCTACAGAGTACAATGTGAGCCCTAAAGAAAGCTTATCGTCAAGTAATTACACATTGAACCAAAAAAGAAACTGAGGAAAGATGGTGGGAAGAGGCGGAGGCCGGTCCTGGTCTGAATGCAGTTTATAAACTGCCAGCTCAGCACAGGAGCGGCATGCCGACACAGGGGAAATTAGGAGACCAACAAAGTTTGTTTGTTAGGGGAAAAAATAACTTAAGTTTACAGTAAATGAAGACCCCCAATCCTCCTGTGATTCAGTTTATAACCACTGAGCCGCAGAAATCAATTCAGAGACATTATTAGTAGAGGTTTTGATTGATTTAAGTAAAGTGCTTTCAAACATATTAACCCAACATATTAATGCTTTAAATTTTGTACCAGACTTAATTGTTTTCCCTATTCTTTATAGGATTAATTTTTTTACTTTAAATTATTAGAAAATAACTAAACTTTCACTGCATGGCAAAGAGAAAGTTTGAGGAGAACAAGCTAAAAATCCTCTCTCTATGAGATTATCTTAGAACCTTTGTCATCGTTATGACATCTTTTTTCTTATTTAAGTTTTAAACCGCGGCAATGCCCCACAGGAGAGCTGGGAGTTATTTAAAGTTGAGGGGGATTTCTGTCTGTTAAGGGAAAAAGACTTCTGACTTCCTAAATGGATCACAAACACAAGGAAAAGGACGTGGATGCAGTTCACCAACTGACCATTAGGGACTTCTTGCATTTACATGTTGGTCTCTATTTCCTCCAAAGGCCGATGCAGACCAGTGGGTCACTTAGCACTGCGATGCTCACAAGGAATATATATCTTTTTTGTTCTTTTTAATTTTTCAATCTTTTTACATCAGAGCTTTAGCTTCAGTATTTACATTCTTTTGACAACCGGAACTCTAACCGTTGATTAACAAAATTCCAGTTAATTCTGAAGCAGAGAAAAGCAGCTTGGGGCAGCTGTGGTACAGCGGTAGGGTCGTCAACCTCTGATCAGAAGATTGTATGTTCAATTCCTGCCTTGCCCTCCCATGTGCCAGTGCCCTTGGGTAAGACACTGCCTCTGGTGGGAGGTTGGCGCTAGTGTTCGGCAGCAGTGCTGCCATCAGAGTGTGAATGTGTGTGTGAATGGGATAGTGACTGTAAAGCGCTTTGGGCCTTCATAGAAGGTAGAAAAGCGCTAAATAAGCGTGTGCCATTTACCATTTAGCTTTGCGCTGATATGCAAGACTGCAGCAGTGTAGTGTTCATGCAATGAAATGTGAATCAGCTGATTCTGTTGTGGAAAACAGCAGCACTGTTTTGCGCTGATATTCAAGTTAGTTAGTAATGTGTTGCATATTG
This sequence comes from Oryzias celebensis, assembly GCA_014656515.1. Taxonomy (NCBI): domain Eukaryota; kingdom Metazoa; phylum Chordata; class Actinopteri; order Beloniformes; family Adrianichthyidae; genus Oryzias; species Oryzias celebensis. Next base: position 27,675,818 of record BNCR01000012.1, on the reverse strand, counting down.
ATGAAAAGCAGTTTTTCTCTGTATAAGATCAACCAATTCATATTAGTTGTGTTAAGTGTACATGATATATGGAAAGTCAAAGATTGTGTATTATTTAGGGTGTATTCAGACTGGAAAAGTCTGTTGATCCAAACCGAGTCGGCTTCATTTGGTCTGGATTGAGTCCTGAACTTTGCGTATGATCTCTATTCAGACGGCCGAAAACCGAACATTTCCGCTCCAAACCAAAACTTGTAAACAAAACTACGTGACTAAAGATCCCTTTAAGAATTACGAGGGTTGGGCAAACCTATGAGAGAAAGATTAATGGAAGTCCTGCGTTTTGTAATCCTTCTCAGTTTAGTTCACTATTTCAAACTTCAAATTTCGGTGACCAATTTTAAACATTTGCATCAACACTTTTCACTGCTGCTTTAGTACGACGGAGGCATGTTGCAACATGGTTACTGAGGAGAAAACAGTGAAGGAGATATGCTGATAAATGTTTATGATGTATTGATTGTCGGGGAAATAGTGTGAGAAGGAATGTGCTTTGCGTTGAAAGTTTTTATGAGCCTGCATTCATCCGACCACGTTTCAATGAGTTGCTGTTTCTCATTGTTGCTCCGCTATTCTGTTTACATCCCATAATGCCCGGCTACGGTAGCTGTTGTTCTGCTCCGAGCACAGAGCCTATTCAGAATGAGGAAACTCAGAGCGAACAGGAGCTGAGTCTGATTGGAAACTAACCAAGACCACTTTGAAAGATGGGTCCAAGAGCTGTTCAGTACAAATCAGTGCAAAGCCAACATGAAAAGTCCCTTTTCTTTGTATATGTCGTCTATCGTCAGAAAAATGTCTGAAGAAAATGTGAAAAACACAAAAAATACCATTTTCAACAGAGTACGTCTTTAAGAGATCAGGTAGAAAAGAAAGTTTTTTTCTTTTTTTTTTTTTTAATATTGAAAAGAATTTAAGACTAGACTAGTTTGCTTGAATTAATTTTTTTCTTTAAATGTATTTCATATTATTGATGGTACAATGTGTTTTAAACAGTAATTCTGCTTTGCCGTTAGGTATGAAAAAGATGACAAACGAGTTCAGATGAAGGAAGTAAATGAGACGGAAAAGGCAAACAGTGTTTTGACGTCATGTTTGCTTAAGGCTGTGATTGTTCTGAATTTTGGACAAAGCTAAATTGGCTTTCGCCAGAATCTCCAGTGTGTGTACCTCAGGAGGACAAACTCCCAACATCTCTGAGTGTCAGAGACATTTTAGTGCTGGACAGCAGAGGCTCTGCGCTCAGAGGGACAGCTACTGGCCGAGCCTTTGAAGGAGGTCAACTATGGCCAGTTAGCCTGAGCGGAGCAGCACAGGACCTGGCTCTGGGTGCTGTCCAAAGCCTAAACACCAGCAGGATAAATGCTATGGGAGACAGAGAGCTTTCCACTGCCATGGAGCCAGGAGGCTCACAACATGGAATGGTGCTCTCGTAATCTCATTCACAGCTTATGGAAGTGTCACAGGGAACCGGCGGGCATCTGCGGCGTTTATCTCATGCTTACATGGTAAATTGCGCAGCCGTGCCGCTGCAAACGCATCCAACATGTTCAAAACACAAAAATGAAATGAGCGCTGAGGGTGCATGGAGGGTTTCTGGGTACTCTGCAGCAGCATGGAGGGAACAAACACTGTCCTGCAGAGGATGAGTCATCCCATCAGCAACTCGGGAAATAAACAAGCTCTTCAAGATTTTTGGTTTGCTTTACTTTACTGATATAACTTTACTGATATAAAAATGTTTATCTTTTAAGATGGAAATATCTCAGGTGATCTTTAAAATGTTGTCCATAAAGCTCTTTATTAAGAAAAATGACACTAAAATCATGTTGTGCTGCTTGAAAAGCAGAACAATTCAAGATCAAAAGTAAATATTATCAGCAGTAAAATGAACTTAATAACTTGTATTTAGTGTATTTAATCTCAGTCCATATTTTTAAGAGCACACATCCTATTTTTTTGCAGTTTGTTCATCCATCTGAAAGTAAAAAACTCTGCTTCATCTCCATTTTGTAAGTTTTTTTTAGTAATATGGCTCATTCTGATGAAGAGTACAGTACTCATAGTCGATCTAAAGACTTATTGAGGTTTTGTTTTTTTTTTTGTAAAAGCAACTCTACCACATACATTTGATAATGAGCCCCCTCAGAGTTGCCACTTTAGCCGGTTTTGGAAGCTCGCTGCTGTTATTTTAGTGTGTAAACTAGAGGCACCACCGCTGTGCTGCAACTGTGTTTAGCCTTTAGGCGCTCCTTCAAATCAAACATGCTGTGTCCCTGCTGGCAGATAAACACTCTGCTACAATGTGCCTTCACTTCTGAGCTTTTAATTATTCACAAAATCAAATAAAACAAGCATACATGAAAGGCAGTTATTACTACAATCTACAGTCCTGGTATGGTTTTCTTCAAAGATCATCTTTTGATCTATTTTAAAAGGGTTCCCACAAACTCAAACTCCATAGTTAAAAATAACCCAAATTGAGTTGTTTTTAACCCAACTCTAAGGTGAAAAATGAACTAACTGTTTGCTAGATCACTTTAATTTAGGAAAAACAGTGATAACTCAGGCAAAAAACCTGAATTGTGTTAAAATGAAACCAGCATCACCTCAAAAATGAGTATTGCTCCAAAAAGTAGAACAAAAATAATTACTAATATGAATAATCCAACCACAATTTTTTTTTGAAACAGCATTTTTTGCTCCTGATTCACAACAGTTTGAATATAAAATACTTAGAAATGCAATTTTAAGCTTAATTTTCTTTATATATGTTCTTATCATCAGAGAAATGCTACAAAAACATGTTAAAAAAACATTTTCAAGAAGTGAGTCTTTAAGAGTGGCCGTTTGACCCAAACTTTCACTTAATCTGTTATTCCACATTTGAATTTGTCTTGCTTTTGATTGAAGTTCTACAGTCAAACTGAAACAAAACCATAATAGTGAAAATAAAAAATACAGCATTAGCGATGCACAAAAGCCACAATTTTGTCATAATTTTGGTTGAAAAGTCAGAAGAACTTCACAAAAATGCTCCCCGGTTATTGTCTCACTAAAACAAAATTAGGAATTTGCAACATTGCAGCAAGCTTACAACTTTTTGGAGATTAATTTTAAAAAGTCACGCCTTCCTTTAATAAACACAATGAATTTCACAAATGTTTGTTATAAACATTATCATTTACTGAACAAAGGTACTAATATTTGCAAAATGCACAACTTAACTTCTCAAAATGTGAGATTACTCCTAAACATCCAGTCAAGAAGTATTTCAGTTTTGATTGAAACGTGCTGTGATGGTTCTGTAAAAGAAACCGTAAACAGAGAGGATCAAATAGTCATTTTCTGCATCATCAGTTCAAATTCTGAGGAGCTCAGGCATTTATAGAAGTTCTTCTGAGCTAGAACTTCAAAGCTGCAACAAGATCAAGGGTATCTAAGTCTTAATCCTCTAGAAAAGCTTCTGAGGAGATTTTCCTGCAGTCTCCGCAGGTTTACAATGGGAATGCATTTAGAGCTCTCTTCAGGAGCAGACGGAGAGGAGCTGCTGGAAGCAGGAAAAACACACAAACAAAAACAAGCAGAGATTGGCTTTACTTAAAATGGGTTATCTTTGCGTCACGTCTTCACTCGCTTTGAGTTTGATTGAATACAGCCACCAGTTACGTCATTGCATCATCATTCTTCTTCAGCCTGTTTCCATCGTTTGAAAGCGTCTTTTGTGTCCAAAAAAGACCCCGTATACTGGACCCTGCCAGAGGGAAAAGGCACTGGAGTCTTCAACGTGATTGCATACAAAATCTGGGCTCAGACATTATCTACAGACACAATTAGCGGGACAGCCGTTAAGCAACCACTGCACTGCCAGGGGCATCATGCCAGTTCAAGTCACAAGAGGACTGCGATCTGTTCTTCCTCTGTGTTATGGCCAACTGTCCTTTACCTTCATTCCTCTCATCTACAAACAAAGCCTGTTTCCTCTACTGGAGGAACAGTGCTACTTAAGTGAAACCAACCCCCAGGAGACAGTTGGGAAAATTATTGCTTTGACTGAATATTAAGGTCAGTTTTGAAGTTTTGTAAATCTAATCCAAAAGTTTAGAATCCATCTATCATCTAAACCTGAACTATTCTACTTTTGGGTTGCAGAGGAGCTGGAGTCAATGAAAGGCAAAGAGTAGCACACAGTCTTCTCTAGGGATGGATTCCAAAACTCACAGCCAAGTTGGTAGCAATGAATACAGTAATACAGGTACACTGTAAAAACACAGATTTCTGTGCTTCATTTTGGACATGTCAATCACTTGTATCCTATTCAATTTTGCTATAGCCAATTTTACTTTTCTAGGGATTGTCACATAAGCATGAGTGAGGCCGTGAGGGTGGGCAGAGCTTTAGTCAAAACTCCAAAGGCAAAGCGAGGAAAGTTTGTCTGGATTTCCCACCAACAGATTCTGATTTAGCGACCTGATGGATAAAGAGTGATCAGTACAATGCTCTGTCAGTATGACAATGACGATGACATACATGTTTACTTCAGTGTGTGTGAAAAAGAAAATGCAGCACTGCAGTGCAGACCGTCAAAAAGAGCTCTCCTTCACGCTGTGATGCTGCTTTGTCACACTTACATTTTCATGGAAAAAATCGACGTATTTTTCATTTTGAAGCATCGGTTCAAGCCCTATTTAGGTACCTGAACCAATTTAAACGTATTGGTTCAGCACCAGATGATATCCATTTGGTAACCATCCTTAGTCATCACAGCTTCGACCTCATGAAATTTCCAAGTGTGTCTGCTGTGGGTTTGATTGTGGTCTACGTTTATTAAAAAAATAATAAAATTAACATTAACTTATCTAAGATAAGTTATACTGAAAAGACTCTTCCCCCACCAGCTTGTTCAAACCACCAACCAGTAAGCATACATAAAAACAACCAACACAGATAACTATGTTTAGCCATTAGTAAGGTTTTCAAGTTAGAAGAATTCAAACTTCTCATAGTTGGCAGCAGTGGGTGACTTTGGTCAATATACAATAAACCTTTATAATTACAAAAAAAAACCATAAAATTTTTTATTTTTTTTTATTTTTTAAGTGTAATATACTGTTCATTCCTCACTATAAAGAACCCCAAAGTATATTGACTTTGGTCAATATACAATAAACCTTTACAATTACAAAAAAAAACCATAAAAAATATTTTATTTTATTTTTTTATTTTTAAGTGTAATATACTGTTCATTCCTCACTATAAAGAACCCCAAAGCGTTTTTTTGATCCATTCTCGTATTTTTGAGTAATCCTTCATAAACCCCCGCAGCCCCTCCTATAACCACGAAAATGAGCAGGTTTTCACCATGAGACGTAGACCAGTGAGTACACCCGCTGCCAGGAAGAGTCTGCGCTCGGCTACTTTTTTTTTTTACAATGCAATGTCTTTTAAGTGGAGAAAATATTTTTCAGGCTGCGAGAGATTTTGGTGTTTGTTCAGCCTTCCCAAAGAAGAGCCTGCTCATCAGAAATGATTGGAGTTTATCTTCGAGAGCGCACGATAGACTAGCCAGCAACTTTTTGTCTGTGACCGCCACTCCACAGATGACTGTTCTGTTAACCTTGGCCTGTATCAAAGTGGATTGTCCGGTAAACTGATCCTCAGAGCTGGTGAATATGCCAGACACATAAGTAAATCATACAACCAGCTGAAATGACGCAGTATAAGCATATAATGTACGAACTGATGCTACATTTCCACACATGTTGCGCCTCACAAATAGAAATACTGGATCAGACTGTGGGTCAAGAGTGTAACGCTCCACAACATGCACATCCATCTTTAAAAAGTTTGGTGTTTTCATGAGACACGCTTCTGAGGCAGGGTCTAGGTTGACGTCATGATTTGGGCATCATCCACAAAGAGCAAAAGGCGGTACCTCAGAGATCGATTATTATTTACTTCCGGGTGTGAAGAGTCCACAAAAATAAATCATTTCATAGACTATTTGTTCTTTAGTGTGCCAAAGGTAATCTATGATCATATTCATGGATATTGTCTACTACTAGGCTTAAAGAAAACATGGCATAGGCCCTTTAACGGAGGGCTTAGACCTTTGTTCTAAAATGAGCCCCCTCTTTTTAGTGCTGCATAATTCATTAGCAAAACAGAATTAACTTAAAGGGTGGCTTTAAATCTGCTGGTGTGAAGCGGCGCTCTGTTAGCTCTGTATCTAAGCCCCCTTATCAACTCTGAAGTATAATCACAGCTCTGGTGAGATCTTTGTACATAATTAGCAATTAGCCTATTTATAGTCTTCTGATCACACTCAGGCAGCATAGTAAGGAATGGGCGTAATGAGGAGGCCTCCGTCCCGCTCTCCCAACCGCAAAGTCTGAAATGAGGAGAGCAGGTTGAAATGGCCGCGGCTTGGAGGGACAACGTTCAACTGAGCTCCCACGAGGGCATCCCTGCCCGACAACACCAACATGTTTTCCACCAGCGGGGGAGATCCCGGGACGCTAAAACAACAGCTTTTATTGTAGAATGACAGCGTGCAGACGAAGCGGAAACGTTTCGACTGGAAAGCTGTCGGAGGAACCTGGACACTGTGGATCACATTCAGAGATGGACTTTAAGAAGAAGACGAAGAAGATCACTTTGGAAGATGGTGTGGGATCTAAAGCAGAAAATTCTAACCTTCAGGCCTGAGACCAATGCCTTAATGGCTCTTAAACACATTTTAAAGACATAATACAAATTTAATTTATTTAAATAATTGTATATCATATGAGGTGGAGTTTCTGTAAAAAAATGTTTTACTAAAAGCCTAAAAGCACTTCCAAAATTTGGACTTCAGAAATCTCAAAATGATGTTCACTGGGAATTAAATCCAACATAAACCTACTTGACTGTAAATTTATTTTTGTTGATGTTATTTTAGTAAGAGGATTAATTGCAGGGTACCTGAACAGAAAAAGGTTTTACAGGACAGATTACATTTTCAAAGCGCCGCACACTTTGACCAACGCGGTGGGATGAGTGACCTGCAGCACCATAATCTATCAAATCCTTTTTAAAATCTGACAAAAAACAAGGAGGTTGAACAAGCAAACAATTTCCTGAATAAATTAGGCTCAACAGAGCTGACTGCTGAACTCCACCAAGGCTCTAAAAATGCAACTTATAAAAAACGCAGACTTTATCAGTTTAAAGTTCAGTAAGTATAAATATGACAGAGTTGCCACATGTAACAGATAGAAGTTATTGTTCATATCTTTATTTTTGCCTTTTTTAATTTTTTGTGAATTTAAAATTGAAACGTCAAACAGGTTTACCCTTAATTTTGCAAAAAAAAAACAAACAAAAAAAACAATTAATTTCAGTATATCCGGTTTCCAAAACAAAATCCTTTTTGCCGCCTGCCCAAAGTTTCTGCCTGGATCCTGGCTCTGAGTTAGCTTTATGGACTTAGCTAAGCTTTGCTCCTGTCTGCATGTCTCTGTCAATAAACCTGCTCCAAGTGGAACCAGCTGTCTGCCCGTTTGTGACACTATTCTCCTTCTCTACTATGTAAATTGTTTATGATTGTCCAAATTGTTCACAGGCTGATTACAATGTTGTTTGAGCATCTGTATGTGTACCACATGTTGTGGTCACTCCGAGAACCAAAATAAAACGTGAAAAAAGCAAAAATAAATATACACAACAAGTAACTTAAAAATTATTCCTAAAGAGATTAGCCTGCATTTTAAAAAGGGGTTATTCCCATGAAAAAACAGCTGGATTCATCCAATGCAATTCATTTTGAACTGCTGGAGTTTGAAGAGGCTGCGAGGACATGAAAGGGAGTCTATGGATTTCTAACAAATGTACTCAACGAAAGTGAACGTGACAGAAATGGTGGTCCTGGGGGTGGGGGGACACAGACGTCATCATTAATGCAGCAGCAGAGCTCATGTGGTGAGGAAGCGATCATGTGAGATGGCCTGCAGGTCAAAAGGTCACAGGAGACAAACATCTGGGTGCTCACCAGCCATGACTTGGATTTCTGCTGAGTCACCTTTGAGTTTTTTGTCTCAGACTAAACAGAAACAAATCTAATATTATAAAGTAATACAAATATATACAAAATATACGTACAGTTTTGTGCCAGATTCCATCTCAGACGAGGAAAACAAAGTTGTACATAGATCTATTTTTCTACAAGTGGATGAATCAGAATGGAGCAAAGCAGGAAGCTTGTCACAAATACAATCTTTTTCAAACTGAATTTATTTTGCCTATTGCTGATTCTCAACAATTTGTATAAAGAAATACTAAATTAAAATCTTAAGCCTAATTATCTTTGTATATGTCCTCCATCATCAGAGAAAAGCCACAAGAACATGATGAATACACCAAAAACACAATTTCTATCAGGGAGAGTCTTTAAGGAATTGCTGACTCAAATGACTGAGTTTTCTAAAGTCAGTTGATTATCGAAAGACTGGTTTGGATAATTCCTGTAAATAATCTGAGTACTTTATCAAGCCTATTAGACAATAACTGTTTACAATCTATCAGAAACAAACTCTTGTGTAGGTGAGTCATCTCAAAAAATGTTCTTTTTAAAGGTGATTTGAAAAGAAAGGTGATTAAAACAGTTTGAGTTCAGATTATTTCTCCCTCACAAAAAGCTTATTTAATTTTGCTCTGGCCTTCCTGTCAGGATGAAGAGGACGCTGCAGTTTACTTCTGCAGCGTCCTCTTCATCCTGACAGTTTGGACAGTTTGTGAAGCAGAAAAGATGAGGTGGGGGGGGGGGGGGGGGGGGGGGGGGGGGGTACAGTGACTTGCAGGAACAGTGCAGCTTCAATCACTCCTGCTATGACATAAAGTCTCAGTGCAGTATTTTCTTTGGAGCTTTTAAGATTTAAAAAAAAACCTGATAATTGTGCAGAAAAAAAAGGAAAAATCGTTTTTTTTAGCATCATTCCTATTCTAGCAGGAAATTAAAATTTACAATATTCACTCTAAAAAAAAGCCTTAATGAGCATTGACAGTAGTTTGAGTCACTTCCATGTGTGCTGCTGTTGTTCATCCAGCAGGTGTGATGGTAATGAGCACTTCTGCATAATAAGGCTGCGTGGTATAAAACAGAATAAATCCTGCGTCACACTATGACCACCGCGGCGTTCATCATCCAGTTCCAGTCCAGGCATAGTCCTGCACCGACAGCACACACATCATTATTTTTGCAAGCCCAGCTGAAATCCATACCATTTGCAATGACATACACACACACACACACACACACAAACATGCTCAACAGCACTATGTCAAACGTCGCTGGCATTGACTGTCCAGCGAGAGGTGGAAGTACTCAGACAAAGAGAGTCGTTAATTATTTAAAGAGGCTCACTGCAATCCATTACAACACATGCATTATGAAGCAGCTTGATCTTCATCCACATCTTCAAAATCCATCGCTCTTAAGGAAACGGAGACAGCAGGGGGAGGTGCAGGGGCTCCTCGGCCAGGAGCAACTTGAGAAATGAAAGATCGCGTTCAACAAGACATTATTAGCTTCTTGGCAAACAGAGGAAGGCCATGTTCTTCTCGCTGGCAGGATGCTTCAGCAGGAATCGTAGAAATCTCAACTCCATGCTTTCATGCTTCTCACTGCTCGTTTTTGTCACCATTGTGTCCTCCTCTGGCTTTAATGAGAGGAGGCAGACAGATGCACACACTGGATTCAGTTTTACTAGAGATGCCTGCTGTTCACCACAGAGAGAACTTATGGAACCACATCAAAAGAAAACAGGTTTAATCTCACAGAGTAAAGTGCTCCAAGCTATGGAATAAAATACAAAGTTTACATTTACGTATAACAGGAAAAGAGAAAAATATATTTATTCAAAAGAACATATTTAAAACTAAGAAAACCTCCACATGGCCAGAAGTTAACATGCCAAAGAAGAGCAGTATAGACAGGTAAGTGACCAAATCTGGAGACAATTTGGATTCCATGCAGCAAATACACAACAGTCTTGACCATTTTCAGAGTGAACTGGACAACAGTTGTTACTGTACTTTAGCCTGGAGGTTGTCAGAGTCTGTATCTACAAGTTAGAATACAAGAATCCTTGAGCTACAAAGAAAAAAAAGCTGGTTAACCTGCCGATGACAGCTCAAAAACTGTCAAAACATCATGTCAAATATTTGGGTTAAAAGTGTGAAAAGCAAAGGCCACAGAACATGATTAAACTTACTAAGATTACATTTTAACTTCCACTTTTCTCTAAATTTCTTAAAGTCTGAAACCAAATTCTTCATCAACTGAGAGATTATTTGAAAACAGCTGTTTCAGTAAAAATATCATTTGGTCTGAGCGTTTGTTTTTTTGTCTGTTATCAAAATCATTTAAACACTTAATTGTATAAAATGTACATTTAGTGTTTTGTTAGCATTTCCTTATCAAAGGATTGTTAGGTCTTTATTTATCTAAGAGTGGCTTTAAAAATCATTTCTATTTGATAACATTACATGAGATCTAATTTCTCTTCAAGACCCTGCACACTAGATTTCTTGGTGGTGACAGTTTGACAGTGAAACGTGTTAAAAATGACAGCTTAAGGCCAACTCTGGGGAGTAAAAAGGGAAAGAGTGAACCAGGGGGATCAAAGCCTTTTTTAAGGGCTGTGGTCGTGGCCATCTTTGATATATATAGTTGCACAGTTTTCTTTCCAAACAAACGAAGAATCCTGAGTTGTTGCAATCTCCCCATAAATGCTTCAATGGTTGCCTGTCAATTAAAAGGCCATGGTCCTGTTTCTGCTCACTTTTATAAGTGCAAATAATATGCTTGGATTCACCTTGGGACAACACCAACTACACTACTCACGACAGAGGTAGAAATAAATACTTAATGACTTCTGTAGAACAGAGTGATTGATGTTGAGGTAAGAACATCCATGAGGCATCTCTGACGAAGATTCATCACACAGTTTCCTCTCAACAGAGACAGAACACGAACACCATCCTGTATGGCAACATCATCTGACTTTGGGTAAATGTAAACTTTGATTCATTTGTCCAAGTGAACCATAACTCCAGAGTTCCAAGGTCATTTTTATCCAGACACGTGGCCGCGGCGGGTTTCTCCAACAAATGTACTTATTCTATCTCCTCTCCTTCTTCCCAACATTCCAGCTTTTGATTTTCTGGTTTCTGACCCACCAAACAGACCCTCCAGAACCGAGCTGAGTCTGTTTCTGGTTTCCCTGCCTGCTGCCTAATGAGTGCAAAATGACTGTCCCATCTGTCAACCCTGCTTTCATGCAACATGATGCATTCAGTGTCAACAGACAAACACTTCATATTTCACAAAGACTCAGCCTTGATAGAGGTAACAGCTGAACGATGTGTGGCCTTTCTCCATAAATCTTTAGACATCACTCTTTTCTGCAGCTTTAACCCATCACCACATCAATTTAAACAGAGAAAAATAATGTTTTTAATATTTTTAAAACCAAATCTACTACAAATCACAGTGAGAATAAAATGGATTTTCACAGTACATTGATCTGCTCTGTGATCATGTCACACGTTGCTCCGCACACGTCTTTTCTGACGTTTTTAAAGTGTTAAAACAGCTGTTTATGGGCTGTAACTGCGACATTGAGTCAGATCCTCATCTATTTTGTCAAAAGACATCCAGATTTACTGGCTTTCCATTACAGCCTCACCAGGATTCTGGCAAGTGCATGTATATCACAGCCAAATCAATTCGTGTCCGATCCACATGTCCGGCGCACTCACCTCCATGGTGGTCAGGTTGCATCGATGGGTTCCAGCAAACCAGCCGTCAGCAGAGCACTGGTCGATGTCAACATCCTGCAGATTAACGTCCACTCGCACAACACCCCTGCAAGATAGGAGGACATCAGGAGGTCATGACAGATGAGAGTAACGGGGTTGATTTGGGGTTTAGTTTCTGTCAAGTCACCAAGTATTCTAAACCCCAAAACATTAAAGGAAGATTTATCAGAAAAAATTAGCATGCAGTGGGTGATAAAAAATGTTTTTTTTTTATTGAAAAATTGAAAGAATAAAACCATCTGATCATTTAAACCGACTTTGAAACTCAATAATTAGCTTCTGTTACTCTCCGTTGACGACCATTTTATTTTTAAATCAAAATCTACACCTTATTATTATAAAGGATTGTTTACGAACTTCATTTTAGATCATCAGGTAAAAGGGGTCTGTTTGATTTAATAAAATGGGGACAAACCTGCACTAACCTGATGAGGAAGTGGTGCAAAAACAAATATTTTTGTATCCATTTATTTTAATTTTTGGTGATCAGTTTGGTTTTTTTGTTGTTATTACAAAGTTGTCACAAAATCTGATGAGTGTTTTTAACACATGTTGGCAAATGCTGCCAGTTCAACCTTCATTAAAGATTTAATATCAAATTTGTGGAGTTGACTTTTAGTTTGTGGTGTTTTATGAACATCAGAGCTGTCAAATTTTGAAACATCTCTACACAACTGACAGGATGTAGTTTGTTTCAGACGCACTTATGTCTTTCATGTCACCAAATAATCAAAATAAAACTTTATATGAAATATTTTTAACCTAAAATAGCTGATTATTACATTTTCAGTATCGTCCCGACGTTTTCCTTCATCCTTTCTGACCTTCCTTCTTTTCTTGCTTCTGATTTTTACGTAGAAAACTGAGAATTGTGAGCTGAACCTGTTGTAGAATGAGAAATTATGTAACTCAAGACATCATGAAGGATGATTTCAATCCAGGATGCAGTGAAACTAACTACTGCTGCAAGTGAGCCAACAAATCTGGCTGCTGTAATTCTGCCAGATTCCTTCAAATCTCCAGCAAATAAATCTGAACAAGTCTGTTTCAGTTATTGATGGTTTTTCAAATTAGACTGAGTCATGTTGATATTCTTCTATATATTTTTACTTTTCAATATATAAAAACATTGACATTATTTTTCTGTTTTTTTAGTAAATTATTTTGTCATCTGTTTTTCTCAATTCATGATGAAACATTTATATGTGAAAGAATAAAAGTTAAAAAAGAAAGTTTAAAACAGTTAACATTTTTACAAAATTGGAGGCAACAGATTCATTTGATCTAAATTTATGGATCATTCTTTCCTTTATTTGCCGTCCTTTAATGTTATAATGATAGATTTTTTACAGACATCTAGACCACGTTCAAAGGATGAATTTGTTTTTAATAAAACAAATATGAAATCCTCAATTTCTCAGCTTTAACTCTGCATTTTTTTCTATGTTTGTCGTAGTTTATATAACTGTAGCTCCTCTTCCTGTAGCATTTCTCATATTTCCATTTTATTAAAACATTTTTAGATGATCATGAACTTCAGCATTTTTTCTAGTTTTTTTGCTTTAATTCTGATAGAATCATGCAAACAGAAGGCTGCTCAGAAAATGTATTTCCATTAAGTGTAGCTTCAGGTCATGTTTTTGTGATGGGGAAGGGGGGTTACATAAATCAAGTTTTTACACAGAACCTCTGTAGTTGTTGTGTGACCTCAGCCCACCCACGCTTCCTAGTTCGTCCTAATACAGGAGCACAGCCAGAGGAAAGGGATGATCAGAACTTCCTCTTGGCTTCAATCTTTTGGAGACCAATCTGAGATGATGCTTACTTTTGAAAGAAGTTCTTTTCCCATCATGCAGTTTGCTGCCTTAGAATTGTACTGAATTTTACTCCTGTTTGCTGGATTACCATCACTTCCATCTCTGGCCCACAGTGAGTAACTAAATCAGTGATCTGTTTAATCAGGCAAAACCTGCAGCTGCTCCACTGCAAATAAATCATTGGTTAATTCTCTGCTGCCCATCAGTGATGTGCTGGAACAAAAACATTTTGTTGGAGGATGAACACATGACTGGTTTTACATTTGCTTCCTTTTTGAGGGGAATACAATAGAAAAATGTATATTTTATATTTAGTTTGGGTTTGATTTTTTCTTTGTGGGAGTATTTCATCACCTTTAGAATTACAAAACTTTGTCTTTTCTTTAAAATCCTTCAAACAAGTTTATTATTTTTTCTGTTTTTGTTTTTTTTCTATAAAAACTTTTAAAAGTTTTAGCGAATTAAAAATTCAAAAATTTAACAATTTTCAACTTAATTTTAAACTTAAATTTCTTGATTTAGTACAAAATTAAAGTGATTTCTTATATTTATAATAACTTTAAACATCTGCAGCCCAAACAAATCTACCAGTAACTTGCAATTCTCATAAGTTTTGTGTCAGAAAAACAAAATCAATTTTCTGTGGAAATGCTTTTAAAAAGGCTGGAAAAGTCAGAAAAACAAACTTCAAACTGTCGTGACGTGAAAATGGTTTCAGGGTTTCCAGAAAACTTTTTTACACTCAATAACTTGTTAAATCAATATTTGAGCCAAGAGTATGTGTGATAAACCTAAAGGTCAAAGGAGCAGAGCCTCATCTCCGGGCTTTACTTCACATTTAAACTCTGCTTCTTCTGCAAAAACCACTTCAGCTCATTAGGCAGGATGCAGTCAGTGTCACTGAGGGAAGGATAGGGTTTAGTAATTAAAAGTGTAATGCCAGAGAGCCTTGAAGACAGCTGCTGTGTTAAAGGCGTGAAACCAGGAGAAATTGCTGCAGCAGAAATAAAAGAAAACTTTCCCAGCATCCCTTGCTAGCCTGTCTTTCTGGAAGATAATTAACAAAGAAGCAGAAAACGAAAGGAGCATTTAATTGAACCAATCAAAAGCTACAACTGCTTCATAATCAATATTATTGTCCTATTAATGTTTTTGATTTTAATAATAAAGAGATAAATGTAGGTTAAAGAAATCTATAGAAAACCAAGCTTAACCAAGGATCAATAAAATTAGACATGTATTTGATTAACAAACATTGTCTGTAAATACAAGTCTACCTGTGAAAGCTACCATGATGTTTAAAACATATCAGATATGGTGTGAATTTTTTACTTCATCACCAAAGCTGATCCATAATTCATTTTCCCAAAGAATGTTTGTGTCACAAGAAGGTAATTTATGTCACAGGTGTGTATTTTTGAAATGTCTGATATGCCATTTTGAAGGTGACACGTTTTAAAATGTTAAACATCATACTGTTTTAAACAAACTCCAGCAGAACAGCTGTGACATGTTTGCAGAACAGAGAACAAACAAAAACATTGGACTTTATCCTCTAACTCTACGATGGACGATGATCATGTAGAAACACAGCTATTGTGTTAGAGTGTAAATGCATTTTTTAAGTTAATTCTTGGTTTAGCTGCAAGTCAAAATTCTGTAAAAACTGTAGGAGATTCTCATGTTGTTTGTATGAATTACAGAGCCTTGTTATTGTTTTATTGTTGACATTTGGACTTTTTGGAGTCAAAAACAGCTTTTCTGAGATATATATGTAAACCTCAGTCATATTTAATTGTGGTTTTTACAAAATCTATGCATAATGTTATCAAGATGCAATATTGTGTGCTATTTGATCAACAAACTGTAAATGTGGATGTGAAGCTGGAAATAAAATATATACTTCTAATTGATGTTCAAGGAGTTTGGAGTTGATAGATCAAATCCCTTGGAGGAGCTTAAATTTGTAGCTGTCACTAAATACGTTTTTCAGGTTCATTCAGTTTTATTTTTTTCTAAGTGTCAATAAATTACTTAAAAAACATCCATCATCTTTGTTTCATTTTTCACATATTTCTGATTATTTTATTTGCTAATTCCATTTTCGAACAGGTTTATTTTTTCCAGATTCTTTATACAAAAGTCTGCAGTTCCGTTCTGTTTCAGTCGACTATGACTTTATTTTCCATAACAAGATCTCCTGAGAGAGTGCTGGTGTGAATCCGCTTTCTCTCAGGTGAAAACTAGAAGCTGAAATCTGAACAGAAATGTCATCAAAGGGATCCATTTTGGGGGATTCTGCATTTCTTTTGAATGTGGTCAGACATTAATGATCAGCTTCTGTGGCGTGCACAGACGTACACAGAACAGCGCAGCCTTGGCTGGTCGTCCAGGTGTACAGCAGACGGTTGACTAAACCAGCTCCCAGTGGACAGCAGATGGGTGCAGAGCTCATTTTGCTTCTGTTATTAATAACTGCTGGTTTGGTCTTTCCTCTGGGCAAACTGACCTCGCAGTTTTCTCCTGGTGCTTTGCTAAGAAATTACCTCCAATTCTTGGTTCTGTGAGGAAAGGAGGCTGTGCACGCGCAGGAATAAAAGTTTAGGATATGTGTTTCCGTGGCAAGACGGCTTACTCAGGTTTTATCTTTTAAGAAATAAAGTGCAGAAAAAAAATCTGATTTTTTGTTTTTTTGCTATCACCTCTTCCATTCTTCCGCCTCCAGCTCCCCAGGAAACAAACACATGGAGCCTAAGACATCTTGTGGAACGTGAACAATGCAAACAGAACCAGTGTGCTTGATATGAAATGAAGGCTGAGAATGCAGAAGCTGGGTTATAATTTGAAAGTGGCAATAAGAAGAAGCGCAATGCAGGAGGCATTATAGCAGCCGTCAAGGCCCTAAAGCATTCAAACAGAGTTATCACTAAGAGCAGGAGGTGCTGATGCCCTCAGAAACACAGAGCTCCCTCCTTTCATCCTTCATTCTTTGTGGGTTTAAAGGCCAAGCCAGCTAGGAGAGGGGCATCCCAGCAGCAGGAGCTCAGCTCCAGCCAAAACAGCTAATGCTACTGTCCCAAATACAGCTGCCAGATGAGGAGGCGCTGGCAGAATCTTCAAGATTTTCATGCCACCGCCCGATTTTTTAAAAATAGTTGGTCATGAATGTAGACGATGGCAGTCGGACAGCCATCAGGCATTGGGGATGACGCCTTTAACAAAATCGGGTGGCAAACTGGGTGGCCACATGGCAAGGATAGCCAGATCATTGCCCTGATTGGATCTCTGATTGGACGATGTGTAAACGTCTCCAGACAGCAACCGTCCATATCAAGCCACCAGTCGCCCGGTAGCCCTGCGGTATATACAGAGCGTGCCATTCTGCACCACTGGTCATTCGCAACCCAGATTTTTAGCACACATTATAATCTTGACAATTTTCACATTTACCCATTTTAAACAACATGCCTCCCAAGAAACACGAAGGCTACGCAGGAGGAATAAATGATTCCCATCAGTATGAAACTGTGAGGATGCTAAGTGAAGAAACATCTCAAACGAGCTGAAAAAAACGTTTTGAAAGATCCCAACAGACTGTGACTAAACACCAGTTAGAAAAACATAAAATTAACTTTTTAAAATCTTGATTCTCCATACAGATAAATGATTTTGTATTATTTTAGACCTTCTTGTGTTATTTCTTTGTCTGTTTCCTGTAACCTCTTCTCTTCCCATTTCTCAAAAGGTCTTGCCTTTTGCCAGAATACTGTTGAAAATAAGTATAATCTTGTATAAAAAAAAAAAGAAATGTGAGGAGAAAAAAAAAACATGAAAAGAAAACACATCAGGCTAAAGCCACCGATTTAAGATGAACTCCCTTAATATCATCCAAGGTGAAATGAAAAGAACAACTGGTCAGGAAAAGAACAATAACTTTGAATTATCAAAAATTCCAAATATTACAGTTGACCTAAAGCCTCGGCTATCAAACATGGAGGAAGAAAAAGGTCTAAATTCTCTAACAGAATAACAATCATATAAGTGAGCTGCTGCATTTAGCATCACTGTGGCTTTGAGATTAAGTGTGGCTTCAGGACAGTTGTGGAGATCAGCGGAAACACTCCAGTCCCAGCTGAAACTCCCAGGAAGTCCTTTAATAAACTGTTTTAAAAAATAACTGTGTTTTCTCAGGACAGTTTTCATGCATTTGATTGTTGGTGAATAGAGCAAAACCGTAAAGCTGTGCAGGTAAAGCAGCGAACACCCGCAGGAACCTGCTTGCACAGCAGCTCCTGCCTGAGCGCCTTCATAAAAACACATTTGTGTTTCCTTCAGAAAGAACCGCTTCCTACATGATGTCATGGAACAATGGCTGCACGAAAGCGCCGCAGCCTTCCCCTTCCAAACGTCTCCTCTGTGATGGAAACGCATTAAGCTGACAGGACACGCAGAAGCTAATGCCAGTCAAGCCGCCGGGCTCGGTGCCACTCGTCCACCAGCACTTCAGTTCAGCCCCGGTCCTTCCGGTGAGTACTGTCGCCAGGCATCAGGGAGGATGTGGCACCCTCGGGGAAGTGGCTGAGAGAAGTGGGTTTCCATTTTGAAAATCTTCCTCCATTTGTAGACTCCCGTGATACAAAGACATCTTCTACATGAAAGAAGCTTCTGCAGGTTTGAGCGAAGCATTTCAACAGTTTTTTTCCACTTTTCTTTTGTTTAAATGCTCCAGGCCCAAAAACTTGTCTGTTAACTGCAGCGACATCACTCCTCTTCCTGGAAGTTTCCCAAACCTGACAACTGAATTGGTTTATAAGATCTAAAAGAAATGTGCTAAACTCGCACAGCCCTTTGATAGTTCCTTTACAATATAATCCTACATAAGCAAATGCACAAACAGAAACTGCAACGTGGTGAAAAACCCAGATTAGCAGCAGCATGCCTGTTTGCTGCACGGCAGAGAGCCGGCGCAGATGCATTTTCTGCGATGCTGACATTTACAGGCTGGAGGCTTTTGACAGGCCACCTTACAGAGCAGAGGAGTCCCACTGACGTCAGCAGTGAGGACGAGTGCAGCTCTGGGGTCTTTAACCCTTGCTCTCTCCCAGGTGAAACTCATTTCAGCTCCTCTGCAGTGGATTAAAAACATGCTTCAGAGTTTCCACTCATCTTATCGCATCAAATGTATATTTTTGGATGAATTTCTAGCTGATTTGAAAGCAATATGAGTCATAAAAATAATCAAATGCGCAGAAAACGCATGATTCTTCACACTGTAATGAATCTTTCTTCCTCTATCATTTCAAGCTTCACTCTCAAAGCAATTAAGGTGAGTTTGAAGTATGTTCAGCGCTTCTGCTTCATTTCCCCATCCTTTCTTCTCTGTGTATCCTCACTTTGTCTTCTCCATTCCAGTTTAGAGTGATGGGCCAATTAGAGCAGCATCCTGAAAAATGTCTGAAAACATCACTAACAGCTTCCTCAAGTGCGCAGAAGCAGCCGGTCAAGAAACAGCGGGCTCGATTCTTCACGTTTTTGCACTCACTTTAATGAGCCACATTAGCCGTTTCATCAGACACTTGGATAACGAGCTTAATGTGTTTAGAGCACAAACAGATTCCAAAGGATCCACATTGAGCTTTAAAGGGCTAAAACAAAGACGGGCCGCACAGAGTTGGTATTAGTCATCATTCATTATTAATTCAGCTTTGTTTTGATTGCAGGTGTATTTCTAGGAAATGAGGAGAAATGCAGCTAGGCTACATTAGCCGGCGCTCCCTCTCCTCTCCCGTCTCTTATCTGACTTGTCCAAGACAGAAATGACAGAGAGAGCACCAGACGGGCTCCACTGCTCGGATTTAAGCATTCCAGTTTGGTTTCAAAGCTGAAGTCGAGTTCTGAAGCCTGCAGTGACACGGCAGCACTCAGAGGAAAACCTGTTAAATTCTGCCGATTTAAAAAAGAAGCTCAGCTCACAATGGCCAACAGGCACGTGGCACTGCATGATGACGGTTATTTGGACTCTTTGCATGAAAAGCTAAGAAAGAGGAACCCCCCCCCCTTCACATTTCTACTTTAATTTAAGCCTAAACTGTCCTTACGGGTGAATGCAGGCTGTCTCCAAGTGAAAATGGGCAAACCTGTACAGGAGATGCAGGAAATCAAGATCGCAGATTGTTCAATGAACCCGTAAAGAGAAACTGTTGGTGCACATCTACGGGCATGCTGCGGGCGATGGTTCATAGCGAACACCTATGCCTGATTTACACTGATCTGTCTGCGGTGCATTTCTTTGCATCGCGTAGGAAATAATCTCAAGACCGCCAGCTAGTTTACATTCAGTTAGTCTCCTTTCCGTCTCCGGTCCGTATCCCCTCCCCCGTGGTTTCTGCAGGAATGGTTTGTCCTGTGTTGACTATGTTATCCACAGTGTTAACGTGCATCATTGGATGAGTACTAAAAAATATAAAATGAAATAAAATTGATTTTTTGTTTTAATGTTTTTATTTTGAAATCTGTTTCTCTATTTTTTTTGGTGCATAATCAACGTTTCCATGGACTGGAAATAAAACTCTTGTGTAAGGCTTGTGTTGCTTGTAAAGGGACGGACGTCAGACGCAGGTATGACAGAGGCGGTGTAACGATTAATTAATGAACATTGCATGTTTGTGTCAATGCAATACAATGAGACACAGACAGACCAGTAAATCAGGCTCTATAAAAACACGTAAATAACAATGAAGTAGGCAAGACGCAGGCATGTCGTTTGGATTTTTCATTTTATCAACCCCCCAAATCCTGCAATCTGTACAAGGATCCCATTAGTGCTGTTCACATGATAAATATACACTCCTTGTGTGCAGGAAATAAGACAGAGCGTCGTTTTTTTGGGCGTTCTGCAGACACTTAAAGATCACGAGCACACGCTGTGCTTGCAGCATTTGTGCACGGCTAATAAGTAGCCAGTACTGACACCTAACTAACAGCTAGAGTGTGACGTGGGGACAGCGTACAACAGCATGACCTGGACGACTTTCCATTACTCTTACAAATACTTTACGATAAACTTGCCACACGCTCGACAGTGGTACGTTCCATTTTCATGATGCCCCTTAAGGTGGTCGTACTGCCTCAAGGAAAGTGCAAGACACACCTGGACACCCCTTAAGATGCAGCCACGCCTCTTTATGACCCTCCATGGACCCAAACCCAAAAACCCACAGCACCTATACAGGTGCATGACATTAAGGTCTTCTAAAGTGTTTCTTGTAAATGTGAAAACGCCATTTTACTTTAAAAAAACAACTTCCTTTTTCTATAAAAATGAAGTTTTATTCCTTCCTTGTTCTTTGTGTCTGCAGGGTAACAAACTCAGATTCATACCGAGCAGTACTTGGAGGATCAGTGGCTTGAAGGTTCAGATCTTTTGGATCTGTTTATCTGATGTTCCTCAACAAACTTTTGGAAACAACTACCAAAAAGCCAAAAGGAAACATGGATCCTGGATCTACAAGATCCCAAAAACCTTTCAAACTAAAAGCATCTGTGATGAGTTGGTTTTGAAAACCTCTAAAGTTTTTAGATTACCGTGTTCTCCATACTTTCAGTGTTTCAGATGTTCTCCTAACCCAAACTGAACCACAGAAGCCTCACACCATGTGCTTCACAATGACAAACCATTTGATCCTCTTTCATTAAATCTCCTTAGATTCTTTAAATGTCCTCAAATCTGCATCAACAAACATAAACTAACAAGATGTTATAACTAACCAACTTACATTTCTAAAGTTATTAGTCTGTCTAAACACAACGCATTCAGCTCTGAAGAGGCAGCTAATGACAGCCACTGGAGTCAGGTGAGCTGGAGATGCTAATCATGGAGAAGCGCTTCATTTGCAGTAAAGCCAAAGAGTAAAACAATAAAATAAAATGTATGAACGCTTTGTCTTTAAAACTACAGTTTAAAATCTTGTTTCTCTTTTATCTGATCTGATTTTTTTTACATCTTCTGAGAGGAAAACATAAAACCTGACTGACTTTAATCATCATCAGGCTGAAATCTGCTGCAGCTCTGATATAATACCAGGTTACAACACAATTACTGCAGGTTGTGACTCATTTGCAATCCGCCTGCAGCAACTTAAGTTTATCAATTAATGATTCATTGAAAGCAGGACACACACAACCAGCAATCGAGATGAAATATTAATTGGATGGGATCCTATGGAGCTTTAACTCCTGACTATCATCTCTCATTAAACGAGGCATATTACACCTGCAAGATGCGTCTGAGGTGACTTTAGAACAAACATCCAAGACTTGTTTTGTGGATTTTTTTCCCCCTCCTCCTGGTTGTCAGGCAGATTTAGTGGCAGCTTGGAAGAAAGGTCATTTCATGTGTAGTAAAGCACCCAGACAAGTGAATTTGAAAAATGAATTAGGGCCTGTAGTCTGAGGTTTTCACCACTGCTAGTAACATGGAGGTTATTTTTAGCAGCAGCGCCTCAGACTGGAGGAGAGGAGGAAACCCCTCTTCTGTGACAAAAAAGGAGGCGTCCTGTGTTTGGAGGGGAGAGGGAAGCTGATTGGATTTTCTCCCAAAGTCTGAAGGGGTGTTGAGCTCACCTGAACACACCTGTTCAGGGGCTGCATTTGGATGCTCAGATTTCTCCCTACCTGAACTCGGGAGCCAGGTCTGACTTGAGGCCATAGAAAGCAGCTGAGAGGGTCAGCAGCCAGTGGGGAACGTAATTCCCGTTTTCACACTCCAGGTAGGGTGCAGACCACCTGACGTGCGTTCTGTCTGGGATGAAGCTCTCTGCTTTGGTCAGAGAGGATCTGAAATGAACCCTCCTCTGGAAACTGGGGTTCTTGATGTCCTTCATCTCGTGGAACCACTCCGTTTCTGCGCTGCGGTTGTGCAGATGGCGGTGCGCCACGCCGGACAGGTCTTGGAGGACTATCTCCCCACCGGATCTGGTGGCTTGTAGGAGCACTGAAGGCCCCGCGAAGGAGGAATCCCCGCCAAAAGTGACGACCGCGCGGTGAATCTTGGTGTCTCCCACCAGGATGCTCCGCACCAGGGCATGGTACCACTCCATGTCTCTCCGGAGGTTGTGCTCCCTGGACCTGTTGGCTTGCAGAATCATGTTGAGGAAGTTCGTGGCGTGCAGCACAGTGTCCAGCACGCTGCTCATGGACAGGTGCGGGGTTGCGTGTGACCTTCCCCGCAGAGAGGTGAGCTCGTATTTCTGCGAGCAGTTGGCGTGCTTCAAGGCGGACGAGTCCCCCGTGTGCAGAAACGCCGTGACCACCCTGGGAAGGTGCGCCTCCGTCTTCTGCGGCAGCTGCGCCGTCTCCGCTGGAAGGAGGTGAGGCGCACGGAGCTGCGCCGGAGCGCCGGCCATCGCCTCCCGCGCGTCCGCATCCGACCAATCCGCATATTTGGTATTTGATCCGATCACAAACCCCACCTGCAGAAGCAGCGACAGTTGGAAAACAGCCATCTCCCCCCCGCAGAGCACCGCGCGTCCACGGAGGTTGCTCGGAATTACAGCGTCGTCAAGCTGAAGAGACGAGGAGGAACCTGCCGGGGAGCTCTGCTAGAACATGGCTTCGGCACTTGTGGGGGGGGGTTTCTGGAAATTCTGATGCTGAAGAAGCAGCAGGACCCCCCCCCCTCTCCACACCGCGTTCATCCAGCTTGTTGATGCTGAGGATGCGCTGGCAGCTGTTTCTCCACCTCCCTCATCCACTCAGACTGCCGAGGCTTCGCTGCTGCGGACCTGCTCCCCCCAGACTTCATAGAAGGAAGGGAGGGGTAAAGGGGCAGGTTGTTATTATTGTGTTTCTATATCTGTTTTAGGAAGCACCGAGTCAGGGAGCTCCTCATTCGGATGACAAACGCACTCCGCCCTCTTCCGTCCAGAGGCGGGCATGAAGGTGGCCTTCAGAAACCACGAGCACATCAGGATCCACTTCAGGGGAGTCTTCTCCATCACCTTCCACGGCTCCAGAGGACCCAGAGCTGCACCTCCTCGTGCTCCTCAGAGCTGAAGCTCCCCCAGACTTTGATTCGTTTAAGATCCACTTCCTAAAAAGTTGAATTTTCATGGGAGTGGATCAACATCTTCGTCTAGCCTTTTTCTTTTGACAAATGCAAAGAAAATTAGGCAAAAAAAAAAAAAAAAAAAAAAAAAAAAACAACAGTCACTATGAATCGGGAAGAATCGGAAAAAAAAATGTTTGGAAAAAGCTTAGAAGTGAAGTATGGCGCTATAGTGGGCGGGTCACAATCCCGGCTCCGCCCGTTGCACTTGCAGACAAATAGATCCGTGTCCGTCTGTGTTTTTCTCGTCTGAGCTGGCATTTGGCTCCAAGCTTTGCGGCTGGATGTTTCCAATATTGCTTGCATGAGGATGCGCTGTAACGAGGGAGAGCGTGTAAACATAGGAATGATGGGACATGAGAGCAGGCTTGGATTCCTACCCACAACTCAGATGTCTTAATGAACTCCTACCGCTCTGCAGAAACTATGCCCAGGTTTTTGGATTTTGGCCCCAGAAATGGCACAATCATAATTAAAAGACCACTGGGATTGCTTTGAAAATAGATCAAAAGATGATTTAAGTGGGACTTTAAATAAAAATATTCATCTTTTACCTTTCAGGATGAACGGGAAAGCATATCAAGTTGTATTTAAACCTGCATTCTGCAGTTTGAATATTAATAATCATAAAAACGCAAATGAGAAGTGATAATTAGTTCATCAAACTGGATTTTGGGGTCCTTTACAAAAGAAGAAGTCACTGAACTCACATATGTTTGAGACACATAAACTTCAGCACTATTTGTTTTCATTGTATGGTGTAAAAGCTTTAATAATGCTCACACCTGTATACTAAAAATAGTAATTTTGAAGTAAAAAAAATCATTTACCTCAGCACAGTCAATAGTATTAACCCTACAGAACTCAGAGGGTCAAATTTGGCCCTCATTTTTAAAATATTTTTATTAATGCTGTCAAATGACTAGAAAATTAATTAAATTAATCATATTTTTGGATTATGATTAATCATGATTAATCATGATGTTTACGCAACAATAAGCTGCTTTTGAACAAAAAAAGCCAGAGAAAACATATTCCCTCTCCTTTTTTTGTCTGAAATGTTTTAATTTAAAATGTTGAATAAGATATTCCAGAAATGTAATTTGCATGCACAATCACATCAACATGAGATAAGCTGAACTCAAAAGACTTTAATGTCTGAAGTATTACTCAAAGAAAACAAAGGTGCTGATTTACAGCCATCTGAAACAAACATTGTGTTTCTGCACTTTAAATGGTTTAAATTCGTAAATACTCATATCTGGTTGGCTGCTGGGTGTTTATGTGCACCTAAAAATCGAGTTCCAGTCACATAGCCGAAATGTGCAGTGTTACATCACTGTTCAGGATTCTTTAAAAGAAATCTTTTCTTCGTCATCTGGACAAAAACAAGCGGTAAGAGGTGAACTTTTTTCTCTAAACTGACGCTTTATTTAACCTGTTGTGACGGTCAGCATATACATTGCTTTCCTTTGCCGCTGCAGTCAAGGTCTGCTGGCCCAGCGGCACAATCTTTTGTTACCATGACAACGGGCCACACCACCAATCGAATAATCTGCTTTTTGTGGAAAAAGCTTTCTCAACCCCCAAAATAACGAGAATAAAGTTCTCAAAATCGATTGAATATTTATTTCTTTTGCAAGAGACCATGGTATGAGTAGAATAATGCCCAACAGCAATAAATATTAACGCCTTATTTTTTCTGTGACATTTTCTTTTGTAAGGACAGTAAATATGAGTGTACAAAATCACAACATTTGTATTTTTCAGGCAACAAACCTGTAATCCAGGAAGAAAAAAACCTGCAGGCAGATGAGACTTCACTGACAGCCTGTTAACGCAGTTCTAGTGCAAGGGTCTGCTACCTGAGGTTCTATAGCCACATGAGTTTCTTTTACCCCTCCATTGTGGCTCTATTATCACTCCATTTTACCCCTCTGTTGTGTCTCTTTTACCCTTCAATTGTTGTGTTCTGGTTAAATAAATTTTTTTAGAAAATAACATATATTTCAGACTGTAAGACGCATCAAGCACAACAAAACATTCAGTTGAGTCAAACTTCATTTGGAAAAAAAAGCATCTAAGGTATTTTATGGTCAGAATAACAGTCTCTTAGTTAGCTTTAATTTAATTTTAATTTGTTGGGTTTATGAATTTACGACTGATGTCTAATTTATGTCTAATCTAGATTAGACGTCACACTACCTACTAGCACATTTGCTGCATTGGGATGATCCCACGTGGCACAGAGTCTTTTATTTTGAAAGGAAGGTATGTGAACTTGTGTCAAAAGTTATAAACCAAAGCAAGTTTATTTTATTTTTCCATCTATGTGTAAGATTTGCAAAAAAAAAAAAACCCAAAAAAACAATAGTTAAATTGTACGTATCATAATTATAACATAAATGCAAATCACTGTTATTTTTATTGTCTTAAAGGTGAAATCAGATTTTGGGTTATAGTAGGAAATTAACCCGAAGGACTCCTAAAGTCCCCTGTTCTAGCGGGTTCAAACTGAGTTATATAACTTTGTCTCAAAGGAAATCACAAACGTAGCTCCGTCTTACTTATGGTTATTGCATTAAACTGCAAAACAACAAACTTTTTTAAAATAGTTGATTTTCACTTTTCGAAAACAGGTTTAATGTTTGATGAACCTCACATGACCACCACAGGTTTATGGCCTGCTAACGTCAGCAAAAATCTACACTAACTTTATCTACTGCTTTGAAAACTTCGGGGCGTTCATTATCTGACACACAAATAAACAGATTTGGACAGAAGGTTTGTGATTCATGCAGGAAAACACAAGAACCAAAGTGGAACAAACAGCTGACAGTACAAACATTGGATTTCAAATGATAACACTTTCTCATTGTGTAGCTGCTCTTCTGTTGTGTTCCAATGATCCACTTATTGATCTATTGGGAGAACAGAGAAATGTTAGGCTACCTCAGGCCCAACTGCAGGCAAAGACACTATAGCGCCACCTGGAGGATGGTGTAATTTTTGCAGGCCTTTCGAAATGGAGAATTGTCATCAACAGTTAGGTTTCTCTTTTTGAAGCTTTATGCCGAGCTGAACTCACTTGTCATGCAGGAAGCCTGCAGAGGCAACATCTCACCGATTAAACGTCGACAGAAATCTGACAAGTTCATCCGGGGTTAGAAATACTAAAACAAGATGATGAGAGCTGCAGAATTCAGGCAGACATTTGTCAGATTATTCAAAAGAAGGACACCTAGAAAACAAAGCAAGTATTTATGAGAAAATTTAAAGAGAAGATCAAATCAACTTGCTTCATGCATGAAGTCAATCATTAAAATCCAGACAAAGATTAGAACCATCTGAAGAGATAGATACTGTGATTCGTCCGTGCTGTAGTTTGACAGGCAGCTGCCGCATGAAGGATCTGAGCTTCACTGAGCAGCAGAACATGAGCAGGTTCTTGACCACCTGTCGTTCTCCTTCTGCAGCTTCCTCTTCTCCTCATGTGTGCCTCCTGGATGTGGATACATGTCGTGTAACGCTGTGTGGGCCAGAGGCGCCTCACCCGGGGAGGGAGAAGACAGGCGTGACGAGGGGCGACAGAGCGAGTCGCTTTGAGCAGAGCCGAGTGCGAGGGATGCTGAAAGCTGGATCCTGAGGACCTGATAAATCTCCAGAGCAGCTTAACTGCAGCCATTGCTGCCTGTTAGTCTGAAAGTGTTCAAAGCATCATCACAGTGAGGAGCAGCATCTGTAGGTCATGTTTTTAGAGTGACAGAGCATTTGGTCACTCAAAACTGGAGTAATGTCTGAAATGACCATTTCTTATCACTGGAAATATGGGTAAATGTTTTGGTTTTTCATGAGGATTTGAATCCACTTTTCTTTTATGTCTGTGAGGATTCCCTTATTTTGAAAAACAAAGAAAATATTCAAAAGCTTAATAATAAATGGTAAAATAATGTACACTTATATAGCGCTTTTCTAACTTCCTTGAAGGCCCAAAGCGCATTACAGTCACGGTCCCATTCATCCATCCACACACACATTCACACACTGATGGTGGCTCCGCTGCCGAACACTGGCGCTAAACTTCCATCAGAAGCAATGTGAGGTTCAGTGTCTTGCCCAAGGACACTTCAACACATGGTGTCATTGACCCATTGAATCAGAGGCCGATTGCCCTTTCCACTGCACCATGGCCACTCCATGCAATACTACAGGCAATACTACAGAGGCATTTCAAATTTCAGTCCAACTGCTACAACTTACAGAGGCAACTTCAGAAGTGCAACGTTTCCAATAATTTACAACAAAATATTCTAATAGATGTAAAAAGGTTCTTTTAGATTTTTGGCAAAAAGCACATTTTTGCCAAAAATGTGAAAACATCCACTGATTCCATCTAACAAAGCCATCTGAGGCAATTATTGTTTCAAATTAATTTGAATAAATGTTCGTGTTTTTTTTACTCACGTTGTTTCAAGTTTCATTAACCTCTAGTAGTGAAACAAATAGAAACATGGTTTTATACAAAACACAGAATTTATTACTCAATGTTATAATATGAAAGCAAACAATTCAAAGAAAACTAAAATTTTTGTGATAATTAAAAAAAGAACAACTAAGAAGGCATCAAAACAAATCAATTAAGAAGCAAAAAAGGAAAAATGTTAAATAGAATAACTTACGTTTGCTAATGTAAAAAATAAAAAAAATGTTTGTCATTACTAGACAGAACATGAAGTTCATACTGATACCTTATTCACTCTGAAAGCAACTATTTCTAAAAATTATAAAATTTATGCATTTTATTATTTTTTAGTAATATTTGCTTTTTCAAAAAAGGTTTTAAAAAGTCTAGAAATTGTCCTTTTCTTGGTCACATTCTGGTCATTTTTAAGTTCTTTTTGGACTCTCCCTCATGAGAGCTGCAGGTGAAAAGTGTTAGAAGTACTGGTATAAAAATCAGACCATGAACCATCCCATTGAACATGACAAGGAAGAAAATCTGAAAGAACGTTCTGAACGTGTGGAACTCCGACCAGATCAGCACGGAGAGGCCTAAGATGGTGGACAAGGTGCCCTGCAGGATGGGGTAGCCCAGGTTGGAGAGGGCCTCCACCGCCTTCTCGTTGGGACTCTGCTTTTTGCTGGAGGCGAAGGCATAAGACACGTGGGCGGAGAAATCCACAGTGAAGCCGATGCAAACGGTGAAGATGATCATGGATATGGAGTCCAGGCTGATGTCCCACAGTGCCATGAAGCCGGTCACTCCCACCGTCACCGAACCAATGGAGAAGGTCACCAGCAGCGCGCAGATGGGGTTTGGGATCAAAAGCAGGGAGACTACCAGCATCACTGCTGAGATCACTGCCACGTTCTTGATGATACTTTTCACCACAACGTCGTACTGGTCAAAGTAAATAAAGTCTTTGTTGTAGACAGTCAAAGACGCTACTGTGCACTGGCCTGCGACAGATTTCAGGCCTTGAAGCATCTCGATTTCTATGCTGGCATTTGCAATGTCAACTGTCTGGATGAAGAAGCGGGACGCAGTGATGACGTCTCCTGTGAGGTTCACGTCCTGTTTGAAAATAGGGGAGTCTTCAAAAAACTCTGTCAGATTAGTGAGAAAAGCCTCTTTATCGTTGAGGTTCAGGTGCCTCGCTTCTCCGTATGATAAGAAGGAGTCAAGCCAGGATGTGGAGATCTTCTTATCTACAAACTGAGGCCCTTTGAAATCTTCCAGACATCCTTGAAGTTGTTGCCTCTTGATGTCATCCCAGTATGGGAATTCTTCATTCACAATGACCATGACGGATGGGCCATAGTCAGAAAAGTACTGCCTCTCCTTCTTGATGAACCTCGTGACGTGGGAGTTATCTGCCGCCAGATCGTAGAGTTCAATCCCCTGCTGGATGTTAAAACATCCAAAAACGCTCATGCCCAAATAAACCAAATATATTAGGATTACTAATCCTTTGACCCAGGATTTGACCAGAAATGGGCCGTAACAATCCTTAAAGAAATTACCAGCCAACTTTTTTTTCTCTGCTCCTGTGATCTTATCGTAATCCCCCCCCACACAGCAGAAGTTGTAAAAATCTGGACGATCAATGGCTTTGACCGATGGGATCTCCATGCAGGTCAGCCAGTGCCTGTTGCTGGCCTCTCGCTTCCCATTCACAGCCATAAACGCTCCCAAAAAGGTAACTGTGTAGATGTAGCAGAAAAAGATGGAGGTGGCGGTGTACAAGCAGAAGGACTGAACCGCTGGGAAGTCAGACATGACGCCGATAAAGAACTTGAGGACATCTGTTAGGGCGGTGATGGTGATGGACATGATGGCTTCTTCGTAAGTATGAGCCATTCGCTTGGGGACCGAGTCTTTAACGTTGCTGTGCTGCCAGTCAGACACCATGATGAACATGTTGTTGAGGCCAATTCCTGAAGAGAAAACACAAGTTTCAGAGTTTGGTCAAAGCTGTGGTGAGGAACACAACAAACGAGCGTTTTTCCTTACCAAGTATCAGGAATGGAGAGTTTGCCACAGTTATGACAAAAGGTACTCCAATATAGAGAAGTAAACCAAATGAGGAGACAACCGCCAGACCAGAACAGAAGACACCAAAGACCGCCACCCAAACTTTGTTCCTCACATTATCAAACCTGCCAGGAGATCAAGTAAAACTGATCAGATTACGCAGCACAATCCAGTTCCTTGAATGTTAACGCTCAGTTTAATATACTGTATCGAACAGAATCATTATTACTCCAGTACCAAACGTGAGACGGCAGCTCGAGGCTTTTTTTTCTTCTGCTGTAGCTGTAGCTGATGTAGCATGTCGATTTAGACACAGTTTGCTGTTTAAGAACAAAGCTTTGAAGGCTTTTTGTTTCAAAGTCCCACTCCAATCGTCTTCTGATCTATTTTCAAAGTGTTTATATTTTTAAGAGCGACTAATGTTTAAAAAAATAAAATAAAGGTTGCAGTAGAGCAGAATCAAATATTAGCCTTAATCTGAATATTGAGTATTTTTAAAATGATCACACTATTTTTTAGGAATAAACTGCAGACAATTTTCTACTTTTGATTATTTACGATGGTATGCAGTACAATAGCATTAAACTGAGTTTAGGTCTTTTCAATTTCAGACATCTACAGATGACTGTAGATGATAGTTCAATACCTTAATGTAACATTCATAAATATAATCTTATTCAAAAATTATTCTTCAAGAAAAGTGAGGCCACATTTTGCATAATTTTTAATCAATTTAAGAACATTTTACAGGAATTTAAAACAATTTTACCTTTGTCTTTAATATAAAAGGATTTTTTTCATTTCAATTTTCCACTCTCTGGTGTCTGATCGAAATCGTCAGATGTATGTAGATGCAGCACATTAAATCCTGCATTTTTTTGTATATTAATTCCTCTGTGAGTTGCATGTTTGCATGTGTCCTCTCTGGACGGGTCAGTTTCCTGAACATGCAGTCAGAGAAGAGCTTGGTGTACGACTGCCACCCATCCCTTCTTACCTCAGACAGGATATCACAGAGAAGCTGATGGCAAAGGCATAAGTGATGAGGAACAACGGGAAGCCATCTGTGGTGTGGCTGTCAATCTCATCCTGCTTGGATTTGGAGGTGAAGTATGACACCTGTGAGAAACGACACAGAAGCCAGAACATAAGCAGTGTCACTCATGCAGTACAAGCAGAGGACAAATCTGTGTGTATTTCTGCTGTACAGAGACTCACAGGATACGTTTTTATGTATTTTAGGATTTATTCTACAACAATTTACTAGAATTGTTCAGTTTTTTAATGAAGGTATGATCAATTTCATCAGTTATTTTTTTTAAATATTGTTTTGCTTTTTCATAGAAGTCAATATTTCTCTTAGTCAAACTTTGTCATAAATGACAAAACTTTATCAAATATTCCCGTCCTGCCCTCCTATGTGTCCTTCCTTGTTTTTTCTTCCTTTTACATGTATGCTTTTGCTGTTGTTTTTAATCTAATGTATTTTATGACTTTATTGTTTTAACTAATATTTATAAAAGTGTCAGTGCAGTTAAAAATTTCACCTCTTACCGATTGGTTTTGGGCAGGAGATAATGCAAAAAGTTTGTTTTAAAGAATTCTGCGCAGTGATACAGAACATTTGGGCTATTTGACAGGAGCTTCATTTTTATGTGTGCTGTAACACCCAGCAGCCAATCAGATTTGAGTATTCACCTGGAATTGGACCAAATTTGAATTTAAGATCAGCAGAGAGACTTTACAGATTTTTATTTAAACTTATGAAAAAATATATAAAAATAATTCGACTACAGGAAAAATCTGTTGTCCTTTTTGAAAAGCTTTGTATTTTGTAGTCATTTATTTTAATTATTTAAACAAAATCAAAGCACTCTCTCTTAAACTATCTGTGTCTCAGATTCCAACATTCATAATTGTGAGTTATGTCAATCCGATTGCTATAGAGTGACAATTTATTTTTAAATCGCAGAAATTCTACAGATGAGGGATTTTACAGCTGCATGAAGCGTAAAGGAAAAGCAGAAGGACATGGGAGGAGTACGCTGCATTTGTTTCTTTTGAACCCAAATAATTATTGATTATAATATCGGAAAAATATGTATTATTATTTAATAATTTGTTGTGGTCTAAATTAACCAACACAAGTAAAGCATATTTTTGTAAAATAATTTTATATTTATTGTATTTTAGATAGAGTTTTTGTCAGAGGGATTTAAAAACACGAGTTAAACTGTTGCAATTAAGTTAGATCAGGTTAGACCAGATTAGATTAGAAAAATCTAGATAGATTAGAAATAATTATCTCAAATTGTGCTTTATAGTTTGTCAATAAAGCAATCAAAAAGAAAAGTAATAAATCTTAAAAGAAACCAAATAAAAAGTCCATGAAGGGAATTCTGCTGCAGGATTTAGACATATGTACTTGAAAGAATGTCCTTTCCAAAAGACGATAAAATGATAGAATATATGATGTTTTCCCATTGTTAAAAGTGAACAAATCTGCCAGTAGAATTTGTCGAATTTATTTATGTTAGATTTCTCAAAATAAATTGTTATTTCTTACCTTTTTAATACAAAATTGAGTCTTAAAATAGCTGTTAACACTCGTCTAAAGAAATTTTGCTTTGGTAATGGGAGCTGGTGTGCCTTAAAATAAGCGTTTCTTGTTCCTATAAGGAGTTTTTTTCTTCATAGTAGCATAACAGTGTGCCCCTTTCCCTCAAATATAAGCGCCACAACAGTCCAACTATCCACCATAATCATCTAAAAGTGAGACCAGAATGACACGTTTTTATGATAAATTTTTCTTAGAAATTAAATGGAAATGTATGTTTCCTTTCAAACTTTTATTGTGGTAAAATGCTTTTTTTATAATTGTGTATGCTTTTGAGTCAGATTGAATTGAATTGAGCAAGTCTATCTTTTAAATCACTCCTCACAACTGAAACTTTATGTAAAGTAAATAAAAGCATGTTTCATTTGAGATATTATTTAAAATAGCATATTTCAAAAATTTTAAAATTAAGATTTTTGTCTTAAAATAACTCTTTCCATCTTAGTGAAAAGTTACTAGGCAGTTAGTTTTGTATTAAATCAAGTGTAACGAGATATTTATAAAACAGATTCGGCACAAATACTTGGTGAGATTTGTTTGTTTTTTTGCAATGTAACAGTACAGTTGTCAGAGCAGAGGAATAACTATGTACTGAACCGAAACAATGAATGTAAAAGTATTTTGATGTTTATCTTTTTGATTGGTTTCATGACTGGCTGTACACTTTTTGATTCTCAAAAGCGTTTTCTAGAAGAATGAAGATAAAGGTGAAACGTACGTCAATGTGCTCACTGCTTGGCTCTTCTGACAGCAGAGCTATGAATCTTCTCAGCCACAGCTTGGCAGCTTCAGACGAGCTTTCCTGGTTGTTGAGGAAGTAGTTGAGTCTGACAGCTTGAGCGCTGGTGACTGTGCCGTTGGAGTCGCTGATGACTCCACCGAGTGTGGAGCCCAGGAAGACGGTCTCAGACTTGTGGGTGTGTTCTGGGTAGGTGATGCTGGTCTGATGGGTTTTTCTGGAGCTCATGATCTCCAGGATGACGTTTGAGGCACATGCTTTGTCCATTCTGGCACAAACGTCGGGGAACCCCAGCCGCCAGTCGTCTACGGTGATGTTGAGGACC
This sequence comes from Oryzias celebensis, assembly GCA_014656515.1. NCBI lineage: Eukaryota > Metazoa > Chordata > Actinopteri > Beloniformes > Adrianichthyidae > Oryzias > Oryzias celebensis. The sequence continues at coordinate 27,641,782 of BNCR01000012.1, read as the reverse complement.
TTCTCGTGGAGTATGATGAGTTCCTCTAAAGCTGGGCTGTCCAGAACATTGTTGTTCGACGCCACAACGATGAGAGACGCAAACCTGCCGCTGCTATAAAGCCTCTCCTCAGAAAACAGGGTGTTGTCATAGGGAAAGTTTTCTTTCACCAGAGCTCTGGTGACCTTGGAGGGGCCTTTCATGGGGGTGAACTGTCTTTCAAAATCATTGTCTTCATGTTCTTTGATAAAAATGAAGCCTACACCGAGAGCTGCAGACACAAAAATAGGTATGACAAAAAAGTGTAACGGATGTGAACCTATGGTTGATCCAAGCTTTGCAAAAAGGCCCGACAGAGGCTTTGAGAGGCAGTCTGTGCGTCTGCAGCCCATCTCTGCTGCTGCTGCTGCTGCTGCTGCTGCTGCGTCTGCTGGGTAACATGTGGCCAAGGCTTCCTTATAAAGGTTTCCATGTGGTGCTCCAATCTACTTTTTCTGTTGATAATTACTCTTCCGGAAAGTGGGGGGCACAGTTTACAATACTTCTTACTGTAAAAATGATAAGCAGAGACTTTAAAATGATAAAAGCAGACAAGATATGATGAAAGTTCTTGAAAAAATGTGACTGTGACGAAACACTGTCATGTTTTATGACTTTACAGCTCACAGCTTACTCATGGGTTTGCCACCATTAAGTAACTTTAAGTGTATTATTTGTAACAATTCCGGTCGTCTCTCATTTCACTTAAGCCAACAACGGGACAATGCTGGGGCACAAACAATGTCGTAAAATACCTATCAAGGTCACAGGTTATTACTCTTTATTTGATTTGAGGTTTAAGAATAACCAGGTGACTGTAAAGTCATTTTGTCGTCAAGTTTTTCTCAAAAGTTTCTGTAGGTTCTTAGAAAACCCAGTTACAAATTGAAAACAGGTCATCTGCAAAACTCTTTTGAAATGTTTGAGAGAAACTAATAATCTCCAGGTGGATCATTCCACCTGAAAAATTGATATTTCATTGTTTTCCCTTTTTGTATTTCTTTATCCTGTATTTCCACTCATTCCATGAGAATGTTACTTTTTCCTCAAAATTTATCAGAAAAAAACAGTTTTCTATAAGAATAAAAATATTAAATATTTAAGAAGGTACTTATTTGTTATAAGTTTTTATTTTAAAAATAGTCAGTTTAAAAGATTTAATTTTATACATTTAACTTTATTTAACCAGTTCATCCTGAGATTAAAAATGTATGGGATTAAATCCACATTTGAGTCATTTGAGTGGAATATCACTGCAACAGGCACCAGAGACCTTGCAACCACAGCTCCGAACAGCAGCACAGACAATAGAGGTGGCAAACACAGTTCACTCAGACTCAGTGTCTCCAGCTTCCCTCTGTACCTGTTTGAAGCTCTCCCGGATGTGGGAGTTAGAGACTTCCCTGACGGAGGGCTCAGCCGGCCGTTCCCAGCAGACCCTCACAGTACGGTTGGGTCTATGGGGCGCCAAATGTAAAAAACTCACCTCATGAAAATGATTTCACAACTTTACCACATTTAACCATTTCTTTCATATGTGCTGCATTTATATCACATTTTGTCAGTATTTATCCCAAATAAAGGCATTATCTGTTATTTGAGGATATGTACTTTTAAATGCTAAATTTAAATCTAAACATTGATTCTAAATATTAAATATGAATGCAAATATATACGTAAACTGTAAATGGCAAATGTAAAGTTATATATAAATAATAAATGTAAATGTTATATCTAAACACATATCTAAATCCTAAACATAATTGTAAATGTTAAATGTAAATGTCATATCTAAATGCATACCTAAATGTTAAACCTAAATGTTAAATAAAAATATAAAAATAAATGTAAATGTTAAAAATAAAAGTCAAACATATATCTAAATGTTAAACCTAAATGTTAAATAAAAATATAAAAATAAATGTAAATGTTAAAAATAAAAGTCAAGCATATATCTAAATGTTAAATCTAAATGTTAAATGTTAAATCTAAATGTTAAATCTAAATGTAAATATAAATGTAAATGTTAAAAATAAAAGTCAAACATATATCTAAATGGTAAATTTAAATGCTAAATCTAAATGATAAATCTGAAGATTAAATGTAAATGTTAAATGTAAATGTTTAATCTAAATGTTTAATCTAAATGTAAATGTTAAAAATAAAAATGAAATATATATCTAAATGTCAAATGTAAATGTTAAAGCTAAATATTAAATGTAAATGATAAATGTAAATGTTAAATCTAAATGTTAAATGTTAAATGTAAACGTAAATCTAAATGTTCCGCCTAAATGTTAAATATAAATGTTGACTTTAAATGTTTGGGATATATGCTAATGTGACCACGCCCCTCACCGCTTGGAGCAGTCCAAGTTCACAGAGGGAAGTTTAGTCAGTCATGGCAAACTCTTTGAAACCTGAGGATATCGAAAGGGCTGTTGTCTCTGGAGTGCGAGCTGCATTGCAAGGTGTGCTTGCACCTACACCTGCTGCTGCAAACCTGGTAAGTAGAAAAAATAAAATAAAAAAGTTCTACAATACTATTTTTTGCAAGCAAATTTTGAGCTAGCTAAACAGCTAGTCTTTTCAAGCTAGTATTTGGTTTTGGCTAACAAGATGCTAACGTTATTAAGGCATTTTCTGACATGACAGTGTTGCTAAATGATAAATAATAAAACATAGTTCTGACTACGCCTGTTATGTGTGTCTGTGGTACTTTCATGGCACTTTATCACACCGTAATTCTGTCCTTTTTTGTTTTCTTTTCTTTTTTGTGTGGTGGGGGGGGTGGTGGTGGTGGTGGTGGTGGGGTATTTTTCTTCGTCTTCGATCTCGCGCTTTAGCATTTCGCTTTATTCCAGAAGATTTGAGACAAACCAAAACAAGACAAAACAGTGCTTTAGCTCACAAATGGTTGCTTTAAAAATATCTTCTTAAAAGTCTTTTGAAAATTAATGCCTGTTTGTCAAGCTGTTCATTTAGTCCCAGTGTACGACCGAGCGTTAGCATTAGCAGTCCTATGGGAAATTCAATTTTATGTTAGCATCAAGCTAGCGGACTTTGGCTTTATGCATTTGATCGATCCCTACTTTCATAGATTGACTATACATCTATTAAGCTTAGTTTGCTTAATACCTATTTGTCAACTTTATCAACTCATACTTGAAGAACATAATTTGTTTTCTTCCATTGAGTAGAAAAGGAGTTTTCTATGATGACATTTATTTAAACTGTTGGTTTTTTTTTTTTCTTTTCTTTTTAACAGTTAATTTTTTTTTTTTTTTTTTTAATAACTGAGTTTTAAAACATTACAAAATACTCATATCACTGTTTTGATATTATCGCCCACCACAGGTTAACACAGTACCCCCACCAATAGCATCTACAAGTTCAACCACATCTGCAGGGGCTGTCACATCACACAGATTGGTAAGAACTGAATGAATGATTCATTTTCAGTGAGTGGAATTACAATCAATTCTGTTGTAAAAAAATGTGCCTTTAGTATGTTTTCTTTTGTTCACAGATTTCTTTTAGTTATGTTTAGAATTAATTCACTTTGTCTGTTCTTTGTCATTGTTTTCACCTATGGTGTTAGGTTGGAACAACCCTAATTTCCAAAGAGGACATTGAAGGATTAATTTCCCTGGGGACAACACTGTCAGAAACTGCGTCAATCTTGAAAATCTCAAGACCAACGTTGTACAAGCTTATGAGAGAGTATAGCATAACACGCCAAAAATTTAGTGACATTTCCAATCAGGAACTGGATGAAATCATTCGGGCAATAAAATCAAATCACCCTCACGTTGGAGAGGTAATGCTCAATGGACATTTGCGCGCCAGGAACATCATAATTCAAAGACATCGTCTCAGAGACTCAGTGAAAAGAGTAGATTTTGGTGGAGCACAGTCCAGGAGAACATCAGCAGTGCAAAGAAGAATATACACTGTTCCCTTTTCAAACTACATATGGCACATTGACGGCAACCATAAGCTTGTAAGATGGAAATTAGTCATACATGCTGCAATTGATGGATACAGCAGATTTTTGACTTTTCTGCATTGTTCTAACAACAATCGTGCTGAAACTGTATTGGATCTTTTTAGGAAATCTGTGGACATGTTTGGTTGGCCTATGCACATAAGAACTGATCATGGAGGAGAAAATGTTTTGATTTGGGAAGACATGAAAGTACACAAAGGAGTAAATTCTGTGTTGACAGGGAGCTCTGTTCATAATCAACGTGTTGAGAGATTTAATCGTGACTTGAACTGTAACTGCCGAAACGTGTTTGCACCTATCTTCTATGAGCTAGAATCACTGGATATTCTTGATGTTGACAACCCGACTGATTTATTTTGCCTTCATTACGTATACATTCCCAGAATCAATCGCACACTTAAGGAATTTCAAGCAGCATTCAACAGTCATTCAATCTCTTCTGAGGGAAACAAAACCCCTGCTGAGCTTTTCACTCAAAACACTTGTTTTTTATGGCCAAATTCTGCAACTTCTCCTTCTGCAACTGAGACAAGCCCAGAATCACAACAAAGCTCACAGTACCTCTTCGCACCACTTTCTGATCAGGACTTGCAAGAACTGTCTGCAACTGTGAACCCACTACAAAATGATGAAAACAATGGAAAAACCCTATACCAAAAAGTGCAAGAATTTATATGCAATAAACTTGCTGCTGGGTATCTCTGAATATGTTTAAAGGAAATTGATGTAGGTTCACTGAAAATATTGTAAATAAAAATGTATACAACAAAATATGTGGACTTTATTTACCTGCAGCGTTTTAACTCCTTACACAGATATGTCATGGTCCATTGCCAGAGCAAGTCAGGTCAATAGAGGCTATATTGGGAAAAAAAGGACTTGGTCTACTCTTAAAGCAAGAACATTGAGATTAAACAGCTTTACATCAAAAACATCAAATTTTTACTATATTGTACAAATTTCCTGGTTTTTTTTTTTTTTTTAAATCCTCTTTTGTAGCCTGTCATACTAAATTGTTGTCTTGACTGGCAAACAGAACAAGAAACTTGAATACCACTTTCTGTATTTGTTTATTTAAATACAAATTGAACGTCCTTGAACAGCAGAGATGGATCCTAAACAAAGATACACGTCGCAAATTACCCGGCTTTTATGAATTAGCTAAAAGTAGTTATTAGAATTTAAACATGGCAAAACTCCATATGAAGGTCAATGTTTGATATTTGTTGATAAAATGGAAGTGAACAGAACAAAACAGAAAAACACCCCTGAAGTGTTTTTATTACAAAAAACGTATGTTTTTCTTCATTCTTACTTTTCTCCATTTGATTTTCCCCTCATCACTCATCTCTATTCTCTAGTTTTGTTGTTTATTTAAACTGCACTAAAATTTGCTCCATTCATAAGAGCTACTAGGAAGTTATATTCAAACTCGTCATTGTCAGCTAGATTTTTGGAATTTACAAAGATTTCAAGCTCATTTGAGCATGTGTGAGCGACTGGAAGGAACTTTTTCTCATCATGAACAAAGCTCAACTTTGGACTTGGTTGAAATCCAACTGCTGGAACTCTGCTACTTCCAGTCACAAAGGCGAGAACATGTCCAGGATTTAAATTGCTGAGAAAGGTCTTCTCTGCCTCTGTCAAGGTTCTGCCATGAAGACATTCCTCAACTGCTTTTTCTGTCAAAATACAAGAAAAAAAGCAGAAAAAACAATATTCAGACTTGCTTTTCAGACTTTTCTTTGATTTTAGTTTTAATATTTTCAATAACTACAAAAGCACAGAACTACAAACTGGCTGCGCACCTCTCATGAAAACCATAAAATGACCTTCAATTAAAAGTTTAAAAGCTACATGTGTCCGTGCCATAGACATGATCTGTGTCCATTTTGTTTATGTTCTAATCACGATATTGCCAGTCTGTTTTGCTCTTCCTCCTTTATACACATTGTAGAGTAAAACGTTGGGGAAGTATTCAATATTGACTAGTATGAATTCAATCCAATTTTATTTATAGCCCAATATCACAACACAGTTGTCTTAATGGGCTTCACACCGGTAATTGTACAAAAACAAAGTCGGTCATGAAATATAAACAATAGCTGGTTGCTACTCTACACTAAACTAAACTAAGCTACGCTGGGTATCCCTGCCCTTAGAAACTCCTTCTCAATCAGGAAAAACTCCAAAGAAAAAAAAAAAACGGATTCGGGAGGGGGTACGCAAACTGTTTTTTTTTTTGTTGTTGTTTTTTGTTTTTTCAGATCTAAGAGTTGTTGGCCATGAGGTGCCATGTTGAACTTCCAGTGACCATGTTGAGAGTGTAAGAGCTTTATTACCAAATTTAACACACCTGCTATCTTTTGACACCAGAGAAATTGTAACACTAATGAGTCACATGGCACTAGGGAAGAAAATGACTGGTTGTGCTCCCTTTATGCATTTTCACTGAAGGGTGTACTCACGTTTGTTAGGTGTTTGGCTATTGATGCCTGTATTGTGATTTATTTTGATAGAAACAAAAATTACACTGCTATACAAGATGAACACAGAATACTTTTAATTGTGTCAAAGAGTCATGTCTGCAGTTTTTTCCCATGAAAAGATATATATATATATATATATATATATATATATAAATAAATATTTGCAAAAATGTGAGGGGTGTCATCACTTTTGTGATTGTGTTTTTTTTTTACCTTGAACACTATTGAGGAAATCTCTGAACTTAACAACAATCAGTTCTTCCTTTGGTCGTTTGTTGCTTCCCAGAACTGAGTAGCTGGGCTTCAGAAGGGTAGCAACCACATCTGCTGTAAGATCACTGTGAACCTTGGGCATCTCTAAAAGAACTCGAAGAGCAGGGTTTTCTTTCAGAAGTGGTAGAATCTGTAAAAGCGTGTAATTATTTTTATACATTTCTGATAAGCTTTAACTACAAACCAGACACCAATGAATGTCAGTCTAGACTTACCTTATAGCATTCCAACCCCTCAGCTAACTGATCGTAGCAGCTTTTTCGTTGTAGTAGCACATGGAAAAGTATAGCATTTTTAACAAATGCATCTTTGTTGCTCATGGTAACAGGGTTTGGAAGACCTTCAATTTGGTACCTCCATGACTCACAGCATTCTATCGCACGTTCCAGCTCGTCATCAGTTGTTGCTTGATCAATCTTAAAATGTGAGAGGAAGAAAATTTGTGTTGATGAAATGTCATCAATTTGTATTTTAATTGCCAACACCCTCCCCAACCCTTCATGTTAAAAGGAATGATAAAATTCAATACATAGAGTATAAGCACTTTCATAAACCTACTCTCTTGAGGGTGTCTCTAAGTTCCACATCGGTTAGATCTTCTGGAGAAACGCTGATGTCGAACATACGTCCAGTCAGCAGGTAGTCCAAGACAACAGAGGAAAGGAGAGCAGGACATTCTCCACCTTGGACAATGATGGTAGAAATCATCTGTCCAATGGTGTGGAAGACTCGATTTTGTATGTGTGAAATATTTAGCCTTGGGGTGAAGCCATTAAGGGACTCTGCAGATCAAAGAAAATATGTTCATGTCAACTTTAAGCAATCTTAATTTTATTAAACAATCGTGTTCTATGCACTCTATTGTAAATATAAATCACTCATTGAACTAAGAAGAAATAGAAAAAAAAATTCACCCTCAAATGCTCCACTTTCTTTGAAAATGGCTTTAACAAGCAAGCGAAAGAATTCTCGACGGGGACCTCCAAGGTCTTCTGCATCTTCCGTAGTGTTTTCATCACTGGCAAATGTTACGTACAGCATATCTGTGCTCTCGACAAATTTTGGTCGCCTGAATTGTCGGATTGCAGATGTCCACACATTTCTTCGACTGACAATGATTGGCCTAAATCCTTCAGTAACAACCATTTCACTGTGAGCTTTTACAATTCCTGTCATTTCTTCTGCTGTCAACGTTTTTTTTAACCTTGAAAGAATAAAATGGCAGACGTCACCATTACAGAATAGAATAATGGAAAGACTGTGGAGAATTAAGAAATGTAATATTTAAATAATTGAAACCTTGACTCCTGTGGAACCTGGACAGTTTCTTCTTCCAAACTGCGTCTGATGGCTTCCTCGACTGCCTCCTCTTCTTCAAAATCAAGTGGTCTAGAAAAGAGATGCAAAATGAAGAAGAAAATGCTAAATTGGACACACAGAAAAGTAAATTGGCAGTTGATTTAAAAAAAAAAAAAAAAAAAGGTATAAAACATACATGAAATCAGCGAAACGAGTGCCTCCTTGTCCGATCTCATGTTCTTGATTTGTGATTGAAAGATCGCTGGCATCTGCCTCCTCTGGTTCATACTGACTCTCAACATTAGATTGCCCCACTGTCTCAAGTTCTATATGGAACAGATTGAGCAGAAGACAAATCAGTTTAAAAAAGGACGCACACGACACATCAGAAATGGCCAATACATTGATCGAAATCAGTCAGTTAGTGTGGGTTGATCGTGTAACATCAGGGGGGAAAAATAGAAACGCTCGCCAGTCATCAATTTTTCATAGTTGATAAGCAAAAGTTGAAAATGTTCAACCTTTAAATTTACTCACCTCTTCTCCGAATAGTTGGCCTTTCAAAGTCACTGTCATCGGACATGTCTAAAAAGCTATGCTGGAAGATAAAATATTTAAATGTTGTATAAACAACGAATTTAAAAAGTATAATTTACATATTACAAGTGTGACTTGTAAAAGATTTTCAAAGTTAATTTGCAATTGCAAAAACAATTTACAACAATAAAGAATGACATTAAAAGTCATTGATTAGATACACTGGGGATAGAAAGTTTGGGCACCCTAGGTAAAATGTTATATCATTGTGCTTAAAGAACCCAAGGAAAAATTAAAAAATATTCTAAAGGAATGAGTTTACAGATGAGACATTCTTTAAATATGTTTTAAAAATGCATTATTTCCATAAGTTACCCTTTCAAAATAACAGAAAACACAATAAAGACGTGTGCAAAAGTTTGGGCACCCTGTAGAATTTATAGTATACACAACCCCTTTGGAATAGCTGAGACCTGAAAGTGACATAGATTGTTCACAATCATTGTTTGCAAAGACCAGGTAATTTCAATCTGAAAGATTTGAAATAATATGAGTCATCTGACCTTGCCCCAACAATCATCATCATCATCAGTTGTATAGCACTTTTCATATGACCCATAACACAAAGTGCTTTACACTAAAATAAAACAAATGTAAAACAAGCACGACCATAAAAATATAAACCCCCCCCCACACACACACAATGCCCCCAACCCCTTTCACAATTCCCACCCCCCTTAAATGGATGGATATAGCATTGGAAAACAGGCTGAGCATGGAGAAATTCGGTTGGTGGACATGCTTATAGTTGGGACCTCTTCCTCTGTGCAAAACCGCAAAGCCAGTCTAATGCAGCATCACAGGTGTGGACCCAGCCCCACCACAACAAGGTGGCGAGGCAGGTCCCCATCTAGAGCTGCAGCAGCAGCTGAACCGGCTGGACCCAGCCGAGGAGGCATTGGAATTAAAAATATAAATTTAAATTAAGCATTTGATAAAAGCAACAAACAAACAATAACACATGAAAATAAAAAGTATTAAGATAAGCTATAAATAATCCAGCGTAAAATAATAAACCATGCTAAAAAAAAATAGAAGATAAATTAACATAATAAGAAGTAAAAGTTAATTTAAATAGATAGGTTTCGAGCCTTTTCTTAAAAACCTCTACTTTCTCTGCGGCCCTCAGGTCCTCCAGAAGACTGTTCCATAAACGGGGGCCATAGTGCTGAAAAGATGCCTCTCCATAATTTTTGGTTTTCACAGTTGAAATGATTAGTAGACCAGTGCCAGAGGATCTCAGGGTCAGCGAGAGTTCATATTTAACTAAAAGATCAGACAAATACGAAGGCGCAAGACCGTTCAGACATTTAAAAACCATTAAAAGTATCTTAACATCGATCCTGAAGCAGATGGGGAGCCAATGCAGGGATTTTAAAAATCGGGGTGATGTGAGCTCGCCTTCCGGTCTTGGTGAGAACTCATGCAGCTACTGGTGATAAAAGCATGGATCAGCGTCTCCATATTAGCAAAAGAGAGAATTGGGCGGACCCTAGCCAAATTTATAAGATGATTAATAACCAGTTTTAATTACCTGCTTGATATGTGGGATAAATGTTAGCTTGGAGTCAAAAAATAACACCCAGGTTTCTAACTGTTTCTGAAAAATTTAATGAAAGTTCTTTAAGTTTCAGAAACTGTTTCCCTCTCTTGGCTTCAGGACCAATACCTAAAATTTCAGTTTTCTCCTGGTTGAGCTGCAGAAAATTATTTGCCATCCATGATTTTACATCTAAAATACAATTAAAAAGTGCTTCTATTTATCTTGTGTCATCAGGTGGCATAGCAATGTACAGCTGGGTGTCATCAGCATAGCTATGAAAGCTAAAGTGGTGTGACTCCTGATGACATTCCCCAGAAGAAGAGTGTAGATGTTAAAAAGCAAGGAGCAATGGATGGAACCTTGAGGCACACCACATTCAATTTTGTGGACCCCAGAGAAGTAAGTGTCCATGCTTACCATAAAGTTTCTCTTCGTGAGATAGGAAGTGAACCACTGGATAACAGTCCCTGAAAGGCCAAAACTTTTAAGTCAGTTTAACAGGATCAGGTGATCAACAGTGTCAAAAGCAGCACTTAGATCCAGTAGTACTAATACTGTGATCTGACCTGAATCCAAGGCACATCTAACATCATTAACGATCTTTAACAGGGCTGTCTCAGTGCTGTGGTTCGTTCTAAAACCAGACTGGTTTATCTCAAATTTGTTATTTTGTAAGAAAAACTCATTTGGCTGAATAAAAACTTTTTTTTTCAAAAATCTTTCTTAAAAATGGCAATAAGCCTGATGTATTTTGGAAACAAGTTCTGTGGACCGACCAGGTTCAAATGGAACTATTTGACTGCAATGAGCAAAGGTACGTTTGGAGAAGAAAGGGTCCAGAGTTTCATGAAAAGAACCTCTGTCCAACTGTTAAGCATGGGGGTGGATCAATCATGCTTTGGGCTTGTATTGCAGCCCAGGAAAATTTAGAAGGAAGAATGGATTTCACATAATTTCAGCAAATTTTGGACACTAACTTGATGTCATCTGCAAAAAGTTGAAGTTGAAGAAAGGATGGTTTCTACAAATGGATAATGTTCCTAAACACACCTCAAAATCCACACTGTCTTACATTAAGAGGCAGAAACTGAAGGCTTTGCAGTGACCTTCCAATCACCTGACCTCAACGTCATTGAAAATGTATGGATAGACCTGAAAAGAGCAGTGTGTAACAGACATCCCAGAAATCTCAAAGAACTGGAAGACTTTAGTAAAGAAGAATGGATGAAGAAACCTCAAACAAGAATTGAGAGAGTCTTGGCTGCTTCAAAAAGCATTTAAAAGCTGTGATACTTGACAAGGGGGCAGTACATGATACTAACTCTGCAGGGTGCCCAAACTTTTGCACAAATTATTATTTTGTTTTCTGTTATTTTGAAAGGGTAAATGATTGATATAAAGCCTCATTTTTTTCCACATATTAAAAGAATGTTTCATCTGTAAACTAATGCCTTTGGAAGATTTTTCAATCTTTCCTTAGGTTCTTTATGCACAATAATATAAAATTTTACCTGTACCGTTGCCCAAACCTTCGATTTCCACTGTATCTGGTTCAAAATGGCGCAAATGCTGGGACTAGAAATATAAAAATATTAAGAATTCTTTGAAAGAAAAAAAAAAAAAAAAGAAACCACCCAAAAAGAGCAGAACATGCAGTCTAAAACTGGTACATCATTTACAAAAAATGATTTTAAAAAGTGACAGTACATCAACAAGTAAGTGACTTCAGCAGCAAAGTGTCACAAGTAAATATGTGGCTGTGTTTAGTTATGTTCATATCTAAATAATTTCAACACAACTGGAATGCAAATAGTGTTACATGAACAACATTTACTGGTGTTGTCAAGCTCACCTGTGTCGGCATTTCCATTTCAGCCATGATGTAAAGGCAGGTATTTGAACAAACAGAAGAAACTTCTTTGCCCCCCCAGGGAAAGTTGGGTGTGACATTGGGCTTCATTAATTTTTTGCACCCTTTTATTGTGCTCAAAAACTGAAAAGGGAACACATTATGCTCGGTGATGCCAAATGCTCCTCTGAAGATGGCAGAAATTTCTTCTCTGAGCTGATCTTCAGACCACTCGGTGGTGAAGGAAATTTTTCCAATTAGACCAGCTTGAGCTAACCGACTTCGATTTTCCCCTCTGGGTATAACAAATACTGATTCCCTCGGAGAGAAAGGCAGACAAACAACGTCTTTTGCATATGTTTTCACATTTTTTCTTTGCTGATATCCTGACCGACTTCTTCTGGATTGAAAATATGATGGAAAAGGAACCTATGAGGAAAAGAGGACACTAGATGTATTCATAAAAATTAACAAAAACAGATCAAAGTTTCTTGGTCAGCAGTAGGAGCTATTAAAATCCAACATAATTAAGGTACACACGTGGACAAAATTGTTGGTACCCCTCAGTTAAAGAGGGAAAAACCCACAATTCTCAATGAAATCACTTGAAACTTACAAAAGTAACAATAAATAAAAATTTATTGAAAATTAAATAATCAAAATCAGCCATCACTTTTGAATTGCTGATTAACATAATTATTCAAAAAAACAAACTAATGAAACAGGCCTGGACAAAAATGATGGTACCTCTATAAAAGATTGAAAACTATTTGACCAGACTGACATGATTAACTCAGGTGTGTCCTTTAATTGACATCACAGGTGTTACCAAACTCATAATCAGTCAGTCTGCCTATTTAAAGGGAGACAAGTAGTCACTCTGCTGTTTGGTGAAAAGGTGTGTACCACACTGAACACGGACAACAGAAAGCGAAGGAGAGAATTGTCCCAGGACATCCGAAAAAACATTATAGATAAACATCTTAAAGGTAAAGGCTATAAGACCATCTCTAAACAGCTTGAACTTCCTGTGACAACAGTGGCTCATATTATTCAGAAGTTCAAGACCCACGGGACAGTAGCCAACCTCTCTGGACGTGGCCGCAAGAGGAAAATTGATGACAAATTGAAGAGACGGATCGTTCGAATTGTATCCAAAGAGCCCAGAACAACCTCCAAAGAAATTAAAGGTGAACTCCAAGGCCAAGGTACATCAGTGTCAGATCGCACCATTCGTCGTTGTTTGAGCCAAAGTGGACTTCATGGGAGACGACCAAGGAGGACACCACTGCTGAAAACAATCCTAAAAAAGCCAGACTGGAATTTGCAAAAATGCATGTTGACAAGCCCCAAAGCTTTTGGAAGAATGTCCTTTGGACAGATGAGACCAAGCTGGAGCTTTTTGGTAAGGCACATCAACTCTATGTTCATAGACTCAAAAACCAAGCATACGAAGAAAAGAACACTGTCCCTACGGTGAAACATGGAGGAGGCTCAGTCATGTTTTTTGGGCTGCTTTGCTGCATCTGGCACAGGGTGTCTTGAATGTGTGCAAGGTACAATGAAATCTGTAGACTATCAAGGCATTCTGGAGAGAAATGTGCTGCCTTGTGTCAGAAAGCTTGGTCTCAGTCTCAGGTCATGGGTCTTCCAACAGGACAACGATCCAAAACACACAGCCAAAAACCCCCAAGAACGGCTGAGAGAAAAGCGTTGGACTATTCTAAAGTGGCCTTCCATGAGCCCAGATCTGAATCCCATTGAACATCTGTGGAAGGAGCTGAAACATGCCATTTGGAGAAGACACCCATCAAACCTGAGACAACTGGAGCAGTTTGCTCATGAGGAGTGGGCCAAAATACCTGTTGACAGCTGCAGAACGCTCATTGACAAATACAGAAATCGCTTCATTGCAGTGATTGCCTCAAAAGGTTGTGCAACAAAATATTAAGTTATGGGTACCATCATTTTTGTCCAGGCCTGTTTCATTAGTTTGTTTTCTTAAAATAATTATGTTAATCTGCAATTCAAAAGTGATGGCTGATTTTGATTATTTAATTTTCAATAAATTTTTATTTGTTTTGTAAGTTTCAAGTGACTTCAGTGAGAATTGTGGGTTTTTCCTTCTTTAACTTCTTTGTCCACGTGTGTATAAACGTACAGAGATCATATAAACATGATTAAGTATAACTAAAAGAAATCTGTGAACAAAAGAAAACATACTAAAGGCACATTTTTTTACAACAGAATTGATTGTAATTCCACTCACTGAAAATGAATCATTCATTCAGTTCTTACCAATCTGTGTGATGTGACAGCCCCTGCAGATGTGGTTGAACTTGTAGATGCTATTGGTGGGGGTACTGTGTTAACCTGTGGTGGGCGATAATATCAAAACAGTGATATGAGTATTTTGTAATGTTTTAAAACTCAGTTATTAAAAAAAAAAAAAAAAAAAATTAACTGTTAAAAAGAAAAGAAAAAAAAAAAAACCAACAGTTTAAATAAATGTCATCATAGAAAACTCCTTTTCTACTCAATGGAAGAAAACAAATTATGTTCTTCAAGTATGAGTTGATAAAGTTGACAAATAGGTATTAAGCAAACTAAGCTTAATAGATGTATAGTCAATCTATGAAAGTAGGGATCGATCAAATGCATAAAGCCAAAGTCCGCTAGCTTGATGCTAACATAAAATTGAATTTCCCATAGGACTGCTAATGCTAACGCTCGGTCGTACACTGGGACTAAATGAACAGCTTGACAAACAGGCATTAATTTTCAAAAGACTTTTAAGAAGATATTTTTAAAGCAACCATTTGTGAGCTAAAGCACTGTTTTGTCTTGTTTTGGTTTGTCTCAAATCTTCTGGAATAAAGCGAAATGCTAAAGCGCGAGATCGAAGACGAAGAAAAATACCCCACCACCACCACCACCACCACCCCCCCCACCACACAAAAAAGAAAAGAAAACAAAAAAGGACAGAATTACGGTGTGATAAAGTGCCATGAAAGTACCACAGACACACATAACAGGCGTAGTCAGAACTATGTTTTATTATTTATCATTTAGCAACACTGTCATGTCAGAAAATGCCTTAATAACGTTAGCATCTTGTTAGCCAAAACCAAATACTAGCTTGAAAAGACTAGCTGTTTAGCTAGCTCAAAATTTGCTTGCAAAAAATAGTATTGTAGAACTTTTTTATTTTATTTTTTCTACTTACCAGGTTTGCAGCAGCAGGTGTAGGTGCAAGCACACCTTGCAATGCAGCTCGCACTCCAGAGACAACAGCCCTTTCGATATCCTCAGGTTTCAAAGAGTTTGCCATGACTGACTAAACTTCCCTCTGTGAACTTGGACTGCTCCAAGCGGTGAGGGGCGTGGTCACATTAGCATATATCCCAAACATTTAAAGTCAACATTTATATTTAACATTTAGGCGGAACATTTAGATTTACGTTTACATTTAACATTTAACATTTAGATTTAACATTTACATTTATCATTTACATTTAATATTTAGCTTTAACATTTACATTTGACATTTAGATATATATTTCATTTTTATTTTTAACATTTACATTTAGATTTATATTTAACATTTACATTTAGATTAAACATTTAGATTAAACATTTACATTTAACATTTACATTTAATCTTCAGATTTATCATTTAGATTTAGCATTTAAATTTACCATTTAGATATATGTTTGACTTTTATTTTTAACATTTACATTTATATTTACATTTAGATTTAACATTTAGATTTAACATTTAACATTTAGATTTAACATTTAGATATATGCTTGACTTTTATTTTTAACATTTACATTTATTTTTATATTTTTATTTAACATTTAGGTTTAACATTTAGATATATGTTTGACTTTTATTTTTAACATTTACATTTATTTTTATATTTTTATTTAACATTTAGGTTTAACATTTAGGTATGCATTTAGATATGACATTTACATTTAACATTTACAATTATGTTTAGGATTTAGATATGTGTTTAGATATAACATTTACATTTATTATTTATATATAACTTTACATTTGCCATTTACAGTTTACGTATATATTTGCATTCATATTTAATATTTAGAATCAATGTTTAGATTTAAATTTAGCATTTAAAAGTACATATCCTCAAATAACAGATAATGCCTTTATTTGGGATAAATACTGACAAAATGTGATATAAATGCAGCACATATGAAAGAAATGGTTAAATGTGGTAAAGTTGTGAAATCATTTTCATGAGGTGAGTTTTTTACATTTGGCGCCCCATATGGGTCTGCCAAGTCTTTACGGCCTCCTTCCCCGACAACAAATACAACTCAGCACCAGGTAGTGATCAGTGGACAGCTCTGCCCCTTTGTTTACCCAAGTGTCAAGACACATGGCCGAAAGTTGACTGAAACGACCACAAAGTCTATCGTCCTGATGATGTCCTGATGCCATATGTATTGATGAACACTCTTGTCCTCAAACATGGAGTTTGTTATTGACAAACTATGATGAGCACAGAAGTCCAACAACAAAACGCTGCACGGGTTCACATCAGGAAAATCATTCCTACCAATCACGCTCGTCCAAATGCTGCTGTAATTTCCCACGTGAGCAAGTCCCCTGGGAGGACGATTTAGTCCCCCGGTGGGGCGCTTTCCAGTACCCCTTTGAGAGAGAACAAGAATACCAGGTACTCTGAACTGGTGTTAAGCCCGTAAGTCGAAGCCACAGTCAGAGACCTGTCCCCCTAATGAAGTTGAATGCATATGACCCTCCGCCAGGGTGAACTCCAACACTTGAGCAGGGAGTGCACGAGTAAGCCCACATCAGTCCGATACCTTTCATCATGTGCAGTTCCAGAATTCTAGAGAGTCTAGCCTCTCTAGCGGGCTTGAGTTTCAGAGCCCAGACTATGCGTACATGTGAGCCCAACTATTTCTAGCTGGTACCTCTCAACCTCTTGCACAAGCTCAGGCTCAGGTGGCGTTCCATGTACCAAAAGCCCAGCGGCCGCCAAGGCCACATCGCAGCACCCCCTTCTGACCTCCCATGCGGCAGGTAGGCACATGGGAAAGTTATTCCTTTGGGTTGAACCTGACCAGGCGCTTCCCTGCAAGCCCCAACCCCAGGCCTGGCTCCAGATCAGGGCCCCGGCGTCACCAATCCGGTGGACGTTTTACAGAATCCTTGCCTTTTCTTCTCAAAAAGTGGTTCTGAACCGCTTTTTGCCTGTCTCATCACCCAGGACCCGTCTGTCATGAGAGACTCTACCGGGGGCAAAAGCCCCACAGCTTAGGTTAGCTTTGCTCCTGGGATTTCTCGGACACTCAAACCCCTCCGCCACATTAAGGTGGCAGTTCACAGAGGCGGTTCACAGTAAGTTCTGCTGCTTGTTTTGAAATCCCTCCATGATGCAGAACCCAAATGCTGTTGGTTCTCAAACGCAGCACAATTCTGACATTTGCGTGAAGTGATTTGATGCAGAACTGAGTCAGAACTGAAACAGACTGAAGCTGCTTTGATCAGCTCAGATGAATAAAGCTCTGTGCTTATTCAAGTCCAAACCTTTTTTTTTATGGCGACATTTCATTTTCAGCATGTCAAACAGGTGAGGAGTACGCCAGCCTCACGCTCACAGCAGCAGGCGAGGTGTCTGATGAATTCATCATCGTCTTGAACTTCTACTGAGACCATCAGTTTAGTCTTCCTGTCACGTGACTGCGGTCAGTCAGCTGTCACTCTGAACCCTGCTTTCCCTCTGAGGCCGGATCTCATTTCACACTTATCAGGTCATCGATTTCTCATTTTACAAGTCACAAACTGATTTTGTTCCCTTTATCAAAGAGAGAATCCAGAGAGACGTGGTCAGATCAACTTCATCTTCCTCATAGCTCTGCATGTGTTTATCCTCAAAGCTGAACCTCCTCTGCCTCTGCATGCGCATCATCAGCAGTAAACAGCTGGTGAGCACCAGAGCAAACTGCTGAGGTGGGAGTTTGCACCCGAATGGAAAGCAGATCTTCGTCTACAACAGCAGCGATCATGTTGGGGTGGTGAGCCCCTGCTGACACCTCCATTAACGCTCATCTTTTTCTCATCTTCCTCGCACTTTGCAGAGGTGTCGAATCAGCGGCCTGGTAATTAGCAGGGAGGCCTCAGGTGAACACGTGGAGATGTGTTGCTGGATTGTTCTGCTCCTGCAGAACACGGATCATGGAGGGAAAATGTTTTAATCTTCACCACAAAGAATGAGGAAGACTTCAGGAGCATATTGCAGATTATACACATTTATTAAACTACATTAAAACAAAAGCAATCAAGCTACTTTTTAACTTACTCACAAACACATTTAAAATAAAACATAAAGAAGCAAAGCTAAAATACAAATAAACAGAGAAAGTCCATCATTCATTTTCTTCATCGCTGTGTAATAAAACTCTTGATATGTCAGAATAAAAGCCTCCAATAACACCAGTAAATTTCATTTCTATAAAAAGAGAAAACAAATGTAATCAAGAAACTGATGTTTCTGAGCAGCACTTTCTCCCTAATGAGCTTTTTATTTTTGTTTTCCAAAAATAAGGGAAAAAGGAAGCCTGCTGACATTCATCAATGATTAATGCTCCAATGCTGCCAGTCCATCAAAGCTCCACGGCAGAGAATTTAGCTCCTGTTTGTCTGTTCCTTACTGCAGTGAATAAATGCAGAAGCTGTTTTTGTTTTGTTTTTTTTATTTGCAATAAGGAGGACAAGAATTAAGTGCTCCCCACCGGGAATTTATTGTTGGCAGAGAGCATTTGTTTAAAGCATCAGGGGATGGTAGAACTACACCAAAGCAATGCTAATGACTTTCTCAGGGGGATGGTCTGCAGCACCGCGGGTCCGATTCCTCTGGAAAGAAGTTTTTCAAGAAACAAATGAGAGAACAACAAAAAAAACACCGACATGAAAGTCTAAATGTAACCAAACAGGTCTCTGTTGGACCCACACAGTATAAAATCTCTCTACTATCTATTTATGAGGTGAAGTCGATAAAAATGATAGCTTTCAAAATGTATTCTGTTTTTTCTGCAAAACTTTGCAGCACCACAGATGTGTTATCTCACAATTACTATTTATTTTGTTCCAGTAAAACTCAAAATAGTTATTCAGACATTTTCAGAGACACTCTTTTTGTTTGTCTGATCAAACTCACTGAGATTCGATTGTTTGTGATCTGAGAGTTAGAGGTCCATATAGGAACCTGAGATCTTTGTCTTCGTAACATTACAGTTTCTGAGCATTCAGCATTTTACCCTGTTGAACGGCTGAGTTCAAAAGGGTTCTAAAATTTGTCAGAAGGGCAGGACCAGGAGCAGATTGTATTTTGGAGTATTTTGCCTATATTTCCTCCTCATGAGAAAAATAAATTACATGGAATCTGGACAAAAACAGGGATTATTTTGACGGAAAAGTATATTTTTAAGCTTTTAATTAAAAACTGTGACTTTTGTTCTAATATTTGTGCCAATTGCACCAATGGGTTGATGCCCATAAGGTAAACGCAAATGCTGAATTCAGTGGCGTTGGAATGATAGGAAAAATAATTGTCTGGCTCGTAAAACATATATTATTGTTAAGTAAGTTTTCCAACAGTACATGTATTCAGAATAATTCCCTGCACTTAAACAAATGTCAATTTAATGAAAGTGCGAAATCTATGAGGAAACACCAGAATTAACAAGAAAATGAAACAATGAATGATTATCCATTCAATTTATTCCAGTTTGGTGGGGCAGATTAAGCCACATATGGCTGTAGTTTGCCATCCCTCTTCATAAACGTTTTCCACATTTCAACTCTGGATGTTTCTTCAGTCTTCTGCCTATTTTTTTTTTTTTTTTTTTTTTTATTTCAAACACGACAAAAGTGAAAATGTGTTAAAGAACAAAGAAATTCTAATTTCTTACAAAAAAGGCTTGGGTTCGTCTAAAATCTGCTTAGAAGTTTGTCAGAACTTTAAAATAGTTTCATAATCTGAGAATCCAAGAGTAGATTCTTGAAACAAACTGAACCTCCTTTCTCTGCTCCTTCAGAACAGCCTCATCATCTCCCTCCTCCGTAACACAGCAGCTTCCATTCTTCCACAGGTTCCCATTAAGGAGACGGGAACATTCTGGTACCTGCAATTATTCCTGCTCAGTCAGCCGTGGGCCACGTGGAGCAACAGCTGGCTGCCTCCTCTTCCTCCTCCTCCTTACACATGCATTATGCACGCTCCCATGCTCTTTCTCAGACTTTCTCTGAGTTTAAAATACATTCTGGATAAAAGAAACTGAAACATGAAATGTTTTCCGGAGAACTGGACTGCATCTGATTATTTTTTTAGTGAGGAATCCCAGATGTTCGGCTTTGTTTCCTCCTTTACACTAAACTGAATGTTCTCATTTAAAAATACTAACATGGAGATGAAGTTCTGCAGAATAGAAACTATTATATATTTTTTTTTTTGGTGGGTTTTAAAACACAACAGCTGAGATTCTCGAGAGTTCTCAGGTCAAGTGAGATGCTCCAGTAAAGAACCAGGGCAAAAATCCTTCTATTCATTCCAGATGGCCTTCAGCTTAGATGCCCTGGATTTCTAGCATCATCATTTTACATTTACTATTCCAGAAAGTGTTTGAGACTGAAGGGCCGTTTTCGAAGAATGAAAACCTCTGACGTTCCTCGGAGAACCAGGTTACATAATTTTACAGTTGGGTGACCTTTTATCCTGTGAGTGTGGGAGGCCTGCGACCCTCTTCCTCTGACATCGCTGCTCCTCATCCTAGCTTTCATGCGTCAAACCTCAGCGTGATTCATCAACTGTTTTCCAAGAATGCTGTTCAGTAAAGAACAGCCTGTAGTATATTAATAAAGTTTAACATGGCCGCTGCAGGAGGTTTATTTAAAAAGAGATCAACAATTCCTGCAACAAAAAAAAAACAAACCACAACACAAATGTTGAATCTGGTAAATTTATAAATATTTTCCTCACACTTTAGGACTAAATACTGTCAAGTTGAAGCTCTGTAACATTTTCACTGTAACGACACCTCGTCTACAGTCACATTACGAGCTTAAAACCTATAAAGACTTGACTTTAACAGCATTCAGTGGTTGATAAGGAAGGCAATAACGAAGACGGGCGATTTGTTAAAAGAAAACTACAGCACGTTAAACATAAACACACATGAAGGAGAAGCAAAAGGATGTCAAATTAAGAAAAAATCATATAAAGTAAATATTTATCCATATAAAATATGAAGAAATGTTTTTATTGTCAGTTTAAAGATGCGTCTGTTTTAGTATTCTTAATCCACTACTACTTAATGTTTACATAAGTTTTTAAAAAATGGGTCTTAGACACATTTCAAACGTGATCAAGTTTAAAGGTCTTTGATTTCATGTTTAAAAATCTTTATCAGGACCAGATAAGAGTCAGTTATGACTTTAGTGGCAACTATTTTTACAGCAGACTATTAAAACAGAGCAGTGAGTCAACATTTGTCTGAGTGGATTTAAAGATTGAAAAAACGAAGGAGAGAAATGCAGTAAAGAATTATTTGGATGAGAAAATAAACTCAAAGTAGACATTTCTATTGCATCAATTTTTAAACAAACTCTAAAATACAAAAAGTGTTTTGCAGCAGATATTTAAACAAATAAAAATACTGAAATAAAAGGTCCACTCCAATGAAAATGGTGTTTTTAACATGTTCTTGTGGCATTTTTCTGATGAGGGAGAACATGTTTAAAGGAAAATAAGATTAAAATTGCAGTTCTGAGTATTTATTTCATCAAACTGTTGTCAATCAGGATCAGACAAAGAAAAAACCTGTGTAAGAGATCGTATTTGTGAAACACTGAAAGCTGTCACCAGTGGAGAAGAAGTGGAGGGCGGGGTTGCTCTGCACCAATGGCCCCGCCCACAATTCAGAGTCTAATTTTTAATAAACCCCTGTCGCTCTGCAGAAATTATGTCCTAGAAAACGACACCAGCTTTTAATCATAATCATAATTCAAAAACCACTGGGAATGATTTTAAACTAGATCAAAAGATAATCAGAGTAGGACGTTCAATGTGTTTTCTATTACAAAAAATAAATATTTCTGATATTTATTTCCGCAATTTACAACTCTACCTTATAGGATATGTGCATTATGCACGCACACTTAAGAATGCACTAAGTGCAGGGAGGTTCTTGAACATGCAATTATCCCAGGGTGTTCACCCTGGACAAGCAAGGAGAGGATTCTACTTCATTTTCTTTTTTTACTATTACTAGCGTATGTACGCCACCTACAGTTGGAAGAGAACTGGTGCAAAGCAGTGAGAATCTGGTGAATCTCACTCCAGGTTTTTTTCTTTCACTGATCAATTCTGATACATGAAAGGCTTGATGTCATACAATCCCAGCAGGTAACAAACCACAATTATTAATTTCTCCTCCATGATCACTGTTCAAACAGGGACACCATCCATACGTCACTACCAAATCCGAGGCCCTTATTTGTCAAAGTTCAACCTGGTTTAACTTTCAACGAGTGTTCAATAGCTGTGCATTTTGTACGTAGAGCCCAAAAACAGTCGTATAAACTTCCGTAGTGATACTTCAATGCAAGAGTTTTGAATGCGAAAGCTCAAAATAAGCTTTATACACGTTTACAAACTTTTCATGGGATGTGGCCGCTTGAACAAGCGTTACCTAACCCAGTGTGAACGTAGATTAAGAGTTACCCTTTTTCCTGTTTTTCAAAACAAAGATGTATTTGAGGAGTTTCCAAAAAACATTTAAATTGCACATTTTAAACCATTTGGACCCCCCCTCCATCTGCTAAATGTATCTCAACCTTATCAACCTTACCATATTTTCATTCATACAAATATAATTTCGTTGTTTTGATTTAAATGAAAGTTCACTGTTGTAGCTCTACTGGACTTTCAGGAAGGTCTCACAGATCACGCTCTCCACCTTTTCCTCCAACTCCCTGTAATCGGCCTGACAGAGGGAGTGCGCCCCGCTCCCCCCCTGCAGGCCCCTCAGCATGTCCCTGTGGGCCCCCGGCCTGGAGGCCCTGCTTTCCAGCAGCCTCAGTTGTTCCACGGGATCCTCCGGGGGGTTCTGGATTCCTAAAGCTCTGAGGACAGCGGGGGCGAACTTCCCGTAGTGAGCGGTGGAGCACAGCACCACGGGGCACGAGCTGTCCTGCAGCCGGTCGGCCACCACCTTGGCCACAGCAGTGTGGGTGTCCATGAGGTAGCCTGTGCGAGTGTAGACGCAGCGGATGGCAGATAAACACTCGTCCTCAGAGCAGGAGCCGGCCTGCACCTCCTGCTGCATCCTGCTGAGAAGAGGCGCAGCAACTCGGAAGTGCTTCTGTGTGTCCAGGCTGGTGAAAAGGTCCTCCACCTGCCTGCTGCCTCCACCTGACACGTGGAAAATGAACCTCTCCAGGTTGGACGACTTGAGGATGTCGATGGCTGGGGAGTGGGAGAGCAGCAGCCGCCGCCGCCGAAGGTCGTACTCGCCTGTGCTGAAAAAGTCTGTGATGATGCGGTTGTGGTTGGAGGCGCAGATGACTCTCCTGATGGGGACGCCCATTTCCTTTGCGTAAACAGCCGACATGGCGTTGCCAAAGTTTCCGGTAGGGATGCAGACATCAATGGGCTCACCGAACTGGATCACGCCGTCTCTGCACAGATCCAGGTAACAGGAGGAGTGATAGACCACCTGTAAGAGGAGGGAGAGTCACACCTTCTGTCTCTATCACTGACTCCGCCCACATCCCATCACTTCCTATTAGATTTTTAAGGCTGCTAAAAATTATAGTTGTTTTGTTTTCTGCAGTCACTATAGTGAATCCCGTCATGACTCACATGGGGATTGAATCTTTGAAGAAAACAGGCCCAAACCTGCTCAGCTTGTGGCTTAGTATGAGATTGCTGTGCCCGTTGCTTCTTTATTTTCTTCAAAAACTAAACTCTTTAAACACCCACTCTAATTAAAATCCTGTTTTTGGTATTTTTAACATGTTCTTTTAGCATTTTCTGATGATGGAGGTCATATATAAAGAGAATTAAGCTTAAAATTGCATTTCTGAGTATTTCCTTTTATTAAAACAGGAGTAGATGAAACAAATACAAACAGAAAAACATATTTATGACGTAGAAAATGGGCTGGGCGGGCAACAAGATCCATGCTCCAAGCTCTCAGCAACGAGGGGGGAAAGTGGGGGTGAGATTGCTCTGTGCCAGCGGTTCCGCCAACAACTCAGATGTGAATTTTTAATGAACCTGTACCACTCTGAAGAGAAACGGCATAATCATAATTAAAAGACTAGGAACACTAGGAAAAAAGATCAAAAGATGATTGGAGTGGGACTTGATGGGTTTGAGAAGAAACTTATCAAAATCTGACAAACTTTAATCAAAAAAATAATGAGTTGGTTGAGGTTTTTTTATCCTTTTTTCTTTCTGAGTATAGAAATTAAATAAAAGTAACTAAAGTTGATAAAATGACATAGATCAGAGCTGAAGACTACACCCACCTGAGGTAGCAGTCGTGCCCAGTTGATAGAGTTAGCAGTACTGAGGACAGTTCCGTACTCCACGGCGAGATACCCAACGAGGCCCGACTGCCCAAACATCCTCTTGATGCTCTTCTGACAGAAATCAAAGTCTGACAGAACGCCTACGGCCCTGCCGTTTCCCTCCCTGAAGCCCAACATCTGCAGCTTCTGGATCTCACTCACCCCCTTCTCTGGAAAAAACACCAGCACACCCGTGCGTTTAGCGTCCACGCCCCTCAGCCTGCTGAAGCCGCTGAGTACAGCACTGCCCGTATCTCCAGATGTGGCGACCAGAACAAGGTAGTTGCACATGAGCGGGAGGCAGTGCGCAAAAAGCTGTGGCATCAGCTGCAGGGCCAGGTCCTTAAAGGAGGCGGTGGGGCCGTGAAAAAGCTCCAGAACAAACTGATGCTCCAGTAGATGTTTCACCGGTGCCACCTCCTCGCTGGAGAAGTTGGAGCCATACGCCTTAAATACCATCCTCCTTAAGTCTGCAGCACTCACATCCAGAGGATGGATGCACTTTTCCAGCAGGAGCAGTGCCCGCTCCGGGTAAGACATGGAAACCAACCTCATCCATTCACCTGCATCCATCTGAGGGAAGCCGTTCCTGGGAACATACAGGCCTCCGTCTGCAGCCAGACCCTCAACCACCACATCACTGAAGTATGTCTTCTTCTCTGACTGTTGCTCACTGGTGCACCTGGTTGACACATATGTTTCCTTATCACGGCTATGGTATCTCTCCACAGCCCTGACCACCTTCCCTGCCACGTCCTCCTCCGTGTCTCCCCTTCCACACAGCACTCGAATATCCAGCCATTTCTCATAAAACTGCTTCCTGTAAAGAAGAATGTCTCTCATGGGAACTCCGGCTTCCTGGCCCACAATCCTGTTCACCTTCATCCTCCCGAGTCTTTGCAAAATGTCTTCAACGTCCACGTCCAGGTAGACGATCAGCCCGCTCTGTCTGACGTGCTGCATGGCCTCAGCGTGGAGAGGATTGGAACCTGTCAGGGAAACCACGCAGCCAGAGACTGAGAACTGGCACAAAGCTTGACCTTCTGCCTCCAGGAACTGCTGTCCACCAAGTGACGCCAGCACAGCAGCCACCGGCCTCTTCCACGCCACCTCCAAGACGTCATCATCGACGTCAACAGCTGGCAGTCCCAGTTTGTGAGCCACAATCCTCCCGACTGTGGTCTTCCCTGCTCCGGGGGGGCCCATGAGCAGGATGTTCTTGTCTCCCATGAATGGTTT
The DNA here is from genome assembly GCA_014656515.1 of Oryzias celebensis. Classification (NCBI taxonomy): domain Eukaryota; kingdom Metazoa; phylum Chordata; class Actinopteri; order Beloniformes; family Adrianichthyidae; genus Oryzias; species Oryzias celebensis. The sequence continues at coordinate 27,615,835 of BNCR01000012.1, read as the reverse complement.
GGTGCAAAGCCATGACTTTGAGGCAAAACATGGAATCAAACGGCGTCTGACAGCAGAAAGATGACCCACCAAACCCATCAGGAACACAAAAACAGCTGCTACTGCCAAAGGAAAATGTTTTTCAGATCACAGGGAAAGCTGATGAGTTTTTAAAAACACATCTGATGTGAATGAAAACGTTCATTTAAAATAAATAACTTCTGAATATCTTTAACAATTACCCATAAACAAAAAAAATGCACTAAATTGATATTAATTTTTTCTTCGTGCAATTTTTAATGCATCTAAGCACAGTTTGATCACAATATTTTTAGTTCTCCAAATTTCATGAAACAATCATTTATAATTTAATGAAATGTAATATTTTGTGTTCTTGCTTTAGTTTTTAGAGCTTTAAATGTATTCTCTTAAGCAGACTGTTGCTATAATATTACATTTTTTTAATTAATTGCACAGAATTTATTGTCTATTGATTAGCGTATTTATCTTTAGGGTGATTAGATGAATATGCTCACGTGATCACGTGTTCTGCATTCAGCAATTTGAGGATCAATAAAAGTACTTAAAGGAGGAAGGTTGTGGAGTAAATATGTTGCGTTCAGGTGTACAAACAACACATTTATCTACACAGAAGATACTTACGTCAGATGTGTCGTTTTTGACCTTCGAGTTTAATAATAGGTTCGTTCAGCTGATTTCATTTAGTGCATTTATGGAGAGAAACGCGAAACTTTCCCGTCCTCCGGGAAGTGTGCTTTCAAGTACGGAAGCCCGGTATGGACAAAAATGATTTTTAAAAAAATAGTAGAGGATACTCTGACAACATTGTTTAAAAAAAATCATTAAAATAATTTCTGAAATATTTATTTTAAATGTAACTTTTTTTCTTTTTTGGGGGGGGGGGGTGTTAACAAAGACGAAAATAGGAACAAAACCTGTTACTTTCGGCGATCGAACTGTTTGTTTCAAGTACAAACCAGCACCTCGGAAATTTAAATTATTTCTGTTGAAATGGCTGTTTTTTTAGTAACTTAAGCGAAACGATGTATTGGATATGACAAAATTTCTATGGTATTTATATATATTTATGTATTCACACTATACAAGCAGGGTATATTTAAGTTTTCAATGGTCATAAACACTTGCTTGTTTTTAGGCGCAGTCGTCCCTGAAGCTATCACACTGGGGGTCGCCTAGCAACAAGAACACATTCCTTGTTTTCAACCAGAAATCCATTTGACCGGTGCTTTAACTCTCAACTGTTTGGAGTTATTTAACATATTTAGGAGCATGGATCCACCAGAAAGTGTTTACAATCTTATTTCGAAAGAAGAAAAGCAAATTCAGAAACCACTGAGGTCAGTATTTCACTTGTTCAACTTAATTACTCTAATAATTCTCTTTTTTCATTTGTATTTTGTTTGGACAACATTTGTAATGTTTAATTCTGACACAGATTTTTGACACAAAAAAAATTGAGCATATTGTCACTCAAAATCACAAACTACCTGCAACCTCCCAAAAATACAAAAATGGAGCCCCAAGCAATTTAATTACTGTTATGTAATATAACAATGTAAAAGGGGAAAAAACATGTGTTTATGTACACAGACAGATAATCAGAGAGTTTTATATTTTTTATACTTTGCAGTTTTTGACATTTTTCCAGAATAGATTAAAGGTTCACTCCAATAGAATTTCTGACATGTTCTTGTGACATTTTTCTGATGATGGAGAAGATACACAAAAAAATTTGACTTAAATTGAAATTTTTCAATATTTATTTAATGAAATCATTGTGAATCAGGAGCAGGCAAAACATGTTTAAATAATCCTATTTGTGACACAGGCAAGACCTCAAGCTCCCTGCTCTGCTCCATTCTGATGCATCCACTTGCAGACAAATCTATGATCTGTCCTTGTCTGAGCTGGAATCTGAATCTGTACAGAGGGATAGCTCTGATATTGCTTGCCGTTTTTGTGGCATCGTTAATGTAAGGTGTGAGCCTGGGAAGTGTGAGTTCAATTTTTTTTGTTACAAATAAAAACTGAAAGTGCTGTGTGCAAAATCTGACTCAGCTTGGGTTGTTTCGCAAAGAAGAATGGGCAAAGATTTCAGTCTCTAGTTAGATGTTCAAAGCTGGTAGAGTCAAACCCCCAAAGACTTGCAGCAGTGATTGCAGCAAAAGGGGGTTCCACAAAGTATTGACTCAGGGGGGCTGAATACCTTTTTAGTTTTGTATTTGTACAAAAAAAATTGATCTTTGTGTATTATTTTCTTTCCACTTTAAAATTATGTGACACTTTGTGTTCATATACATTCCAATAAAATGTATTTATGTTTATGTTATAATGTGAGAAAATGTGGAGAATTTCAAGGAGGACTTTTGCAAGCCACTGTATATTCTAGCAGTTTAACAACACAACTGAGGTCAAGTGATCAACAAACATACAAAAATATGAATTTTAAACATGTATCGTTAAAAAAAACAGCTCTTCATTTCTTATTTCATTTTTCCCTTGGTATTTAAAAAAAAACTAAAATGAACTGCTTTGCATTTGCAGTGCAACCTAAATGAAAGAACAATTTAAATAAATTGTTCTCAGTTTTCCAAAAGCATTTTCAGCTCAATATTGTCTCCAATTTGCATTTTTACATGAAAATATGTCTTCCTACATTAAAGAATAAATAAAAACACATACATTTATTCTGTTTTAGACCATTATAGGTGTTTTTGTGGATGTTCTTTCCTGCAGGTATGTGTCCAAGTTCCGTCCGGCTGTAGTTCTTGAGAATAAACAAACCAAAGATGTCATGAGAACAATGGGACCTGCAAAGGTGGAGGTTCCCTCTCCGGATAAATACCTGAAGAAGCATTCCAAAGAGCTCCAGCTGCCTGAGCGTGAGTCCCTGCGTTTAAAATGACCCTGCTGTGAATCAGTTCGAATTGATAGTTCTGTGATCTTTCTGATTCACACTGTTCCAAAGGCATCAGTCGAGATTGTGCTTTGACCCAGAGGAGGCCGCCCGTCCCTGCGAGGACCGACCAGCCTCCGATAGGTCAGACCAAGAGGGGCTTCATAAAGCCGGCTGTGATGGTGCCGATGAAGCCCACGCCTGTTTCTGTGGATTCAAACAAGGGACATAAACAGCTTCTGGAAACGTCTGGACTCGTCCCCAAATATGTCATGAAAAAGGTTCGTCTCTGCACTTTAATTTCATTTCAGACTTTGATTTCACATTTATTTTCTGCATATTTATAAATTCTTGATTGATTCTGACTTTTAGGTCATTTTGACTTTTTCAAAACCACAAAGAAAAAAAAGAAATAATTAAGTAAATAAATCAATTATTGTTGGTGTTGTTATTTTTGTTTTATTTTAAAATATTTTTAAAAGTGTATTTTTATTCTTTATCTGCTGTTTTTAATAGAGCTTTGGCATCAATGTAATTACCCTTTTTGGGGGAACAATTAAGTTTTATTCTATTCTTTTCTTATTCTATTCTAATATATTCTAAGAAAAACATTTTTTGTTTTTTTATTTTCCTGAGAAAAGTCTAAAGAGTGCAGAAGGCGATGTAAATCAGATTTAAAATTTTAAATTAAAACAAATATTTTTTCAAAAACATGCTTGACCTTTCAAAATTATGCATTTTTTTATTTCCATTATAACGGTTCTTATAAGTCAATAATCAGAGAAACTGTTGTTTCACTTTTGTTTTGTTTAAATCTTTTGCTCTATATGTTTTACATTTTTGTTTTAAAGTCCAACATCCTTTAATTTGAGTGTCTTTAGCCTAAAAATCTTCCTGTAAGTCACTTCATTTATCCCTTTTAGTGTTTTTCTTCTGATGAACTAACTTCTGCACAATAATTCAGGAAAGAGGGGCAGTCAAATCTTTGGGCCAGATTTTACATTTGGTGAGACCTAAACGTGTGGCTCTGTAGGATTACGGGGAAACCCCTGCGTATCTGCAGCGGCGCAGTGAGGCCGAGTGGCGATCCCGGGAGGAGCACGCCAGATTGGAGAAGGAGCAAAAGGAGCAAGAGGCTATGCAGGAACTGACAGAAGAAGAGCGGCAAACCACCCTGCAGGTATGCATAATGGCATGTGATGCCAGTGAGGTTTTGCAGGAGTTGTTCAGTTGAAGCATCTGTCTGCACTTGCTTATTTCAGCTGTTTTAATTCTCCGTGTTTATCCTGTGTCGTGTTGTGGATTCGGTCCATGTTTCTGTTCTGCAGGGTCTGAAGAAGAAGTGGGATGCTTTGCATGTAGAATACCAGTGCCTCCCTCTCATTATTGAAACTCTTTCAAAGAAAGCCTTCAAGAAAAGCCTGGAAGATGCGATGAATCAGCTGGACAAGGACATCCAACTCCTCGAGAGGTTTCCAACCATCTACATCACAAAGAATTAGTCTGCATGTCTTCAACCAGGCAATTCAATTCCAGGAGAAATTAAAGTGTTCATTTTTTTCTTCAGCATTTCTTGTGATTCCTAAATAAATCTTTATTTATGTTCTTCTGTAATTTTCCCTAAAAAGGAAAAAAACATGAAAAAACCCAAATATCATAAGGAGGTCTGAGCAGTAGATCAGACATCTGATCTTTTTTCCCATTTCATTATTTACCAAATAGTTTCAGTCCAGTTTGAGATTTAAAACATATTGAATCCTCACAGATTAGAAGTGGATGTTTGGATGTTGGTGAAACCCATAAAAAAAAAAAAAAACTCAAAGAGTATGGTCTCATAAAGTATTAATCACACAAACAGAAGAGCATTTGATAAATAAAATTGCATTTAAAAACCCAAATGAAACATTTTCATAACTCACAGATTTAACAACATTAAACATTTGTGGAGAATTTTAAAGCATCCTGGATCAGAGGATGCTGCTCTTCATCCTCGTCATGGACCTGTGCTCTGAGAGTTCAAACCAGAGGAGATGATCACACTCTGCAGTTATCTCTCTGATCTAATTCAAGAGGAGTTTTCAGTCAAATAGGAAATACTTTGAAAAATCAGTGCAATGAAAGAAAATCTGTGTCCATCTAAACCACTTTAACAGGTTTCTTTACTGCTGAACACAAAGATATGTTCAAACTTTTTTTCCAAAAGAAATGAAAACGATAATGAACTAAGGTGAACGTCAACAGCGTTCTGAGAAACATCTGAAATATTTGAGTTACGTTTAAATAATTAAAAATTACAATGTCTTCATTTAAAGAATGGCTTTTGATTTAAAAATAACTTTGTTTGTTTGTCTGTCTGTTGTGAAATCAGGATTCCCAGAAATAAAAGAACAGAAAACTTTACCACAGGTTGATTCTAGTCCAGGTTGGTTTTACTGACTCTGAGTGGACAGACAGTAATGTCTTATAAATAATTTATAACAACTTTTTTGTCCCAGTTTTAAAGCAGTGGTTGGTTTCAACACTAAACAAGAACGTGAGCCAGTCAAACTCCTCATTTGCTCAATGCTATTTCAAAGTTATTGGCAAGTTTGATAAACAAATCAGTAAAAGAAAATGCACAAATTTGGAGTAAAAAATTAACAGCAAAGGTGACAGGAGGATGAATACTTAGGCACATAAAGACTTGATCATTGTAGGATCACTTGTGAGACAGGAAAAATCAGAAAACTTGTACTTTATGAAAAGTTTCCCACAGAGATTTAACAAAAATCAATTTTTAGATAAGATCCCTCAATTCTTATACAGGTTACATTTGGTCAACACAGAAACACAGAGTAAATACTTCTTCTGCACCACATGTATCCAAACTGCAGCTTGTGTTGTTATAGTAACACATGCAGAAAAGTCCCAGACTTGTCTCCATCAAACGTTTGATGATACAAACAATTAAACACATATATCACTTTTTACAAGATTTTGTAATCCTTCACACATAAATCAATTTGAAAAATTTCATAACAAACAAAAAAAATTTTTTCTTCCATGCAGTTGCATCTTGTTGCCAAAGGAGGGCGTCAAAGTTCCCTTCATACTCTTCTTGCCTGCATCACACAGTGAACCTCTTATGAGAAATTATCCATGAAAGCATCATAAAATCATCCTCCTCTGACTGGACTCCTGGAAGATAGAGTGTTTTTTTTTCTGCTCTGTCGCGCCTCATGACGCAGCCGCAGACCAGAGCAGCATCACATGAGACTGATTAAGCATCTGAGCCTCCAAACAACTCTTTCCTTTCCTCTAATGACCCAGGCGTGATCACACAGCAGGACCTTTCTGGATTATTCTCCTCCACTGCTGAAAACAGAGAAACTACTCGGTAAGTGCTGATGTGGTTACACTTCACTTTCATTAGTTTTTATGAGCAGCTTCTTTAACTTTTGAATAAAACATGATTTATGTTGATATTTTTCCTGTCTTTTGCTTTGTAACTTTAGATTTAAAAAAAAAAAGCAATATTTTATTGGTTCACTTGTTTATTTTTGTCTGCAGCAAAAAACTGGCCATGTCAGCACATGAAAATGTAGACAAAGCAGGACTGAAGAGAGGCATTGTGGTACGTTGACCTATTTCAAAACAAATGTCCGTACATGATAAATCTGTAAGTAAAATATGTTTCAAAAGCATCCTTCATGTGTGTGAGCTGTTATATGCATTTGAAAACAAATATTTAATTAACAAATGAAAAGTTAAATAAATAAGTGTTTTTTTCATCTTTCAAACATGTATATGTATTGGGTGTTTTTTTTTTTTTTGTTTTGTTTTTTTTTTTTTTTGGGCTCAGATTAAAGATGATTGGCCTGGATACAGTCTGGATCTGTTCACTTACCCAGAACATTACCACGAGGATATCGAGAATGTTTACATCCCTCATGGCATTATCAAGAACAGGTAAAAGCAGCAGGAGGAACGTGAGTTCCTAAACGCTTCACTGTTGGGTCTCAGCAGTGAGATTTCTCCTGCAGGATAGAGCGTCTGGCCCACTACGTCATGGAGGATTTTGACGAAGACAAAATCGTGGTGCTCTGCGTCCTGAAGGGAGGCTATAAGTTCTGCGTGGACCTGGTGGAGTTTATAAAGACTCTGGGCCGCAATTCCAACCGCTACCTGGAGACGAGGGTGGAGTTCATCCGTTGGAAGAGCTACCTGGTGGGTAACCAAAAGGTTTAGCAGTTTAACGTGCCTCCTTAGTCCAGTCATGAAGAAAATAAAAATACTGAACTGACGTGACTGGATACTTATTGGAAAAGAAAAGAAATCTGACAGGATCTTTCACTGAAATTGAGGCTCAAGGGCCACATGTGTTTTTTTCACCAATTCATTTTGGTCCTCTGGTTAAAGAAAAATAAAAGATTTTAATTTATAAAAGTAACTGTCAAGTAAAAATCTTTCCTCACAGCAAGAAGGCCCTGGTTTGAATCCCAACTGGGACCTTTCTGTGTGGAGTTTGCATGTTCTCCCCGCACATGCTTTATAGATTAAATTATTACTCTAAAGTGTCCCGAGGTGTGCATGTGCAAGTGTGTGTGGGAGTGATTGTGTGCCCTGCAACAGACTGTCCGGGGTGTAGAAAACACCCAACAATAACTGGGACAGACTCTTTCAGCCCAGTGACCCCAAAAGGGATACAGAATTTAGAAAATGGACAGATGTAAAGTAAAAAGTAAGTAAAAAAATGAATAAAAGTAAAGTAACTCAAACTTTATTCGGCTCATTTAAGAATAGTTGAACGTATCACAAGTCGAACTTAAATAGTTGACAGATTTTGGAGCTCCATGTACCGCAGAAAATCAACTGGAGGTCTGTAAGCACAACCAGAATTCATACTTATAGAGAGGTCATAAAGAAGTTTTTTCTATAATTGAACAAATAAAATGCACCTCCTGGTTTAAACAGATACAATAAGGGTCACTTCATTTGCTCTGGTTTAACTTTTTGAATTTCTGATTCAAATGTATTTTCTGCAATGAAAGACACTAGGAGTCTTTTATTTTGAAAGGAAGTCATGTGAACCTCTGTCAAAAGTTATAAACTATTTTGTTGTTGTTTTTTAAAAGGCAATTATCTCTTTATATTTTTATTTTTGTTAAAAAGGAACAATAGTTTATTTAAATGTATCACAATAGGAACAAAAATATAAAGCAGTGTTGTTTTTTTTCTAAAGGACGAAATCAGAGTTTGGGGCTCCTGCTGGTTTGTGATCAGGGAAAAAAATGACTCTTTAAGTGTTTGAAAGTTGTAGACCTCTGATCCGGGAGCTTACAGAAAAACCTCTCCTATGTGTGCAGTATGGCTGTGATTTTTATTGACAGGTGGCTGTCAAATCTTTAGCTCTTTTACAGTCTGAAGCTGCAGTTCCAGGGATCCCCGATGCATTGTGGGAAGCCTGCAGCATCATCTGAAAACCCTTTTATTATAATACCAAACAAGCAACCACATCCACTGACAGCATCTTCTTCAATTTCATTTTTTGTTTTCTACACAAAGAATCTAACATGAGCACGCCGACATTATAAAATAGATGGATAAGTTATTTGTACGTATACACACATATAAAATCAAGTTAGACAGTTTTTTATTTATAAAACAAATACATGATTTTTCCCACCATGCCAAGGATGACCAGCAGGTGTCACTGCTGCTTATGTTTACCGTCATTAAGGAGTCAGCTTCAGGTCAGTTCAAGGACGATTACATATGAGGCACTGGAACCACCTGATTGGTGTTTCTGCTGAGGCCAAGAAAAACACCTGGATTTAATGAACCTCTGATATGATGCAGCAGCAGGCAGTGTTACCGTCAGCTCGGTCACTGATCATGTCTGTGTATTTTGGCTCACAGCACACATTAAACGGCCTGATTTATTCTTAAAATCATATTTCCTCACAGTCTTCGCTGTCAGGCATTTGGGTTATTTTATGAGCTGCCATTTGAAGGTGAAATGTGTAAAACACTCAGAGGTTTAAATTAGAATACTGCATGACTTTTTAGAACACAAAAGGGGACACACAAACAGATTTCTTCTGTATTTGTCAACAGGAAGGTGTGTTTGACTCTGAAATGCTCCAATTTTTATTGGCTTTCTTGTGAGACTGTCATGTGACCTGCTGCTCTTATCTGATGGACGTGTTTGATTCCTAATACATGTTCTCTCTGAGAATGTTTTATCTTTTGTCCTCCTGTTGTCCAGTTTGCAAAAGAACAAAGCTACCTCATGCTTGATCGTAACTATTGTTCTGTTTTCTGACGTCTAGAACGACCAATCCACGGAGGACCTGCACATCGTAGGAAGCAGCGATTTGTCTTTTCTACAGGGAAAGGTTTGTGCACCAAAAATTTATGTCAGGTTAAGGAATAAAACGCAACCTCAACATGAAAGTGGTGATCATCAAGGATCTGAAAGACTTTCCAACATGTGCACTTTTGCAACCGTTACAGTTAAACATTATCAGGTTATCAGGACACCAAATTCCTCCTTCTGTGTCTCAAGAGTTGACTTGTTTTTCATTACTCAGGCCCTTTTGGGCAGATTTACTGGCTGTTAAACCCCGTTAAGCTTTACCAGAAAGGAGTGAGGAGTCAGTGACATCACAAGGAATCCCCCCCTGCAGATGCAGCAATATTCACAGAGAAGATAGAACAGCTAAAAACACACAAAAATGCAACATTAAAGTCTTCAAATCTGCTCCAATTAGCTTTACTTCTGCTGAGGAGATAAAAGCTGCAGAGAATATTCAGAAACATTCAAACAAGACAATCTGTCCACTAGAAATTAAAGGATAATGGAAAATTTCTGTAAGTAATGATCAACCATTTTGGAGAAGGGAGTATTTTTCAGCTCCTTTCTTTCATGACACTAACATTGATGTAGTTGCTGAAATTATTTAGAATAAATTGTGGAATTATTGGACAGTTTACTCATGGAAACTATAGATCCACACCATTACCAAAAACTGATTTGGTAGAAGAAAGAACTAGCTCCATTGAGAAGAAGCAGTATGGAGTTGGGGTATTCACAGACTTATTGAAACCCTTTGATACAATAGAACACACCATTTTATTCCAGAAACTGGAACAACAGTGTTAGTGTCACTTTGCTGGTTAGAAAGCTACAGGAGACATTGTTAACAATGTGTACAGATTGAGGATATTAGTTCAAAAAGGAGAAAAATAACATGTGTCATCCCTCAAGGATCAATATTGGACCCAAACTTTTTTAAATCAGTGATATTTTTAAAGTATCAGACTTATTAAAATGATTTGTGACATCAATGTTTCTGTTCACAAGAGAACATGAAGGTCTTGTTTGGTGTAGTCACGATTGAACTGTCAAAACTGAAAATATGCTGTGATAAAAACATATTATCATTAAATCTGTTATCATTAAATTAAATCTAGCTTGTACAACAATTACTCAGTTTGTCTAAAAAATTAACAAAACTTGCTTCGCTAAGGAGATTCTAAATTTCCTTGTGTTCATGTCTTTAAATTTTTGAGAAAGTCTTGCTACCATTATTGCGTGTTCCTTAAACTGTTCCCTGTTTAGTTGACATCATCAGGAAATGGGAGCAAAACAAGACTGGATATCAGTTTGTGACATTGAGTTGTGTGTTTGCAGCAGGACAGGTTGGCTCTGCCAGAGCTTTTCTACTGTCTTTGCTTTCGAGTCTTTGTCTCTTACTGCTTCGTAACCACGTTCAGGTGGACTGAGAACATTGGCCAGAAACCTGCATTCTCTCCGGTCACTCTTCCAGAACCATAGATACTCTTACAAAGAACCCACACAGCCAGAGGAGCAGGAATGTATCTGAAGCCGAGCGGTGGGGAGAGTGTGCAGCACCCAAACGCCCCAGTGACTTCTGCAAACAGATGTTCATTAGTGAGGAGGAGAAAAAGAGCTGTCTGTGTTCCTGGAGGCATCCAAGATGCTGCCAGCTCTGTTGCTATGGCTACCAGCTGTAATAAATGCTTGGCACTAACATGATGTTTCACATGTGTGTTTTTGTTTTCATGTACCCAGAGCGTGCTGATTGTTGAGGTAAGTGAGGAAATGCTTTCTTATTTTTTGATGGCTGTGCCTCAATCAAAACAATAAATGAAACACTTTCAGTTTTCGTGTTGTTAAATGCAGAAACACTGTCAGCCTTTTGACTCTGAAACTTTGACTCAGCAGTCCTTTCCCAACTGGAAAATATTGCTGTTTATACAACACAAGAAATGAAACAAAATCTGTAGAGAACAAGGTAGAAATGACGAGATTTTTCCTGTAACTGAAACTCGGAAAAAAAGCTCCTCCTATCTGTCCATCTTTTTATCACTCTGCCCTCAAATGTCCCTCCTTTCTCATCACTCCCTTTTCCGCCGCTCTTCCCTTCCCTCAGGCCATAGTCGACACAGGAAAGACCATGAAGGCTCTTCTGAAACATGTGAAGACCTTTCAACCCAAGATGGTCAAGGTTGCAGGGTGAGCCAGTTCTGAGAAGAGAAATGTAGAGTGAATGATGAGAAGAAAATGTCTTTTGTCCAAAGCAACTTTGTTGTCTGTTGCTAAGCAATCACTGAGATCATGATTGTTTAGGTCCATCTGATTTCATTCAACGTTCTGAAACAATTTCATTCTAACAAATGTCTCAAATGTTCAGGCTGCTGGTAAAAAGGGTCCCAAACATGGTGGAAAACCTGACAGACTGTAAGTGCATTCCCACCAAATTGTTTTCTTACACCCGTCCCCAACCATAACATACCTTAATGCAACTTACTGAACTTTGAAAGTTTGTTTCTGACAGAATAAAACATCATGTTTGTTTGTTGCAATTCAAACACATTAAAAGTCCCACTCCAATAATCTTTTGACCTATTTTCAAACAGTTCTCAGTGATCTTTGAACTACAATGATGTCGTTTTTAGCCAAAATCTTTGTCATTTTCAACGACATAGTTTCTGCAAAGCGGCAGGAGTTCATTAGAAATTTACCTCTGTTGGTTGTGGGCGGGACCGTTGGTGCTGAGCAATCCCACCCCCACTTCCCCTCCCCACGGCTAAGCACTCAGAGCTTGTGGCCCATCCAGTCTATTTTCTAGATCACAAATAAGATCTTTTTCAGATTCAGATTTGAATAAAGAAATACTCAGAAATTCCATTTCAAGGTCGATTTTCTTTACAAATGTCCTCCATCATAAGAAAAATGGCAGAAGAATGAGTTTAAAAAAAAACACCAATAATATGATTTTCCTCTGAGTTGTTCTTTAAACTATAGATAAAGACACATCTGAACTTGAGAGCCGGAAGAGACTGAGACATGTCAAGGAGATAAAGCTGCTTTGCTGTTCATTAAAATGCAGGAATGTGAATATTAAACATTTTCTATGACTTACTGGTGTGCTGCTACAGATCTGCCCTAAGACAATGCAGATATTGTACTTGGTCATTAGTGGCTCCACTTATTTTTAAAACAAACTAAAAAGTCCAAAATTGAGTTTGAGGTGAAGAGGTTTGGTTTCTCAGAAAAACATGCGTTTATTCTGTTTTTCTGTTCTCTTCGTAACCTTCTCCAGCGTTTCATAAGAACATCTTTACCAATTCAATAAATAAGCATCCTTTGACCAATTAAAAGAGGTGAAGCTTTAGGTCCCACTGCAGACACCAAAAGGGCTGGGGAACGTTCTTGAAGAAGCTGTGCATCTGAGCAACAAGAAATGCAAAACTGAAAATGGAACAAAAATCTGAACAACATTTATTAAAATAGTTATGATAACGTTTTCAAAATGAAAAATGTTGGGGGGTCATTAATGTGTGAAACTAAACCAAACCTTTTGCAACCGTTTTGTTTTTATATGGGACAAATTTAATTAACCACATAATTTAAGTGATTTTAAATTAAGTAAAATATTGGTGTCAGAAATCACATTTTTGCTTCAGAAACGAGAAACATAAGATGCTTGTATGTTGGATGGAACTGATTTCTACAGTTTGATAGACGCCTTATAGTTTCTGTTTGCTTTGACAGACATTGGGTTTGAAATTCCCAACCGATTTGTCGTTGGCTATGCCCTGGACTACAATGAATACTTTCGTGACCTGAATGTAAGTACTAACCAGGACCTTTGGAAATGTTTCAGAGAAAGACATGAAAGAGGGGAGGCGGGGAGAGGGAACTCTGTTAATCAAAGCGATGCTCCTCACTTCCTGAAACCTGAACTCACCTGGCAGGTGCCCTGCCGGGCCACAAGACTTTAAATGTAGTAAAGCAGCTCAGATCTTTTATAAATGTGGTTGTATTCTGTGAGAATCTCTGTCAGATGTCTGTTCAAACAGTGGTTTGATCCTTCAAACCGATGTTTACTTTTATTTTGAAAATAATCACATTGGTGTAGCTGTGAGTTTTAAACTTTTGTTTAAAGCATAATAGGTAAGATTTAACTGAAGTTTACAGTTGACAGACTTCCCAGAGTTCATTTCAAGGTCAGACGGAGAGAACACCATAAAAGTTCAAAGATGTGAACCTCTGAAGGACTCAGTTAGCCCATTAAATGATCGATTTTGGCATCAAAGTTAGAAAAGGTGAAGACTTGTGTGGAAATGTTGCTTTCCACAGAAGTCAGCATAAATGCACCTAAACATTACAGGCTGGAGCATCATTTTTAAGACAAAAATGCTGACAAGCACAGGGGGGAAGGATTGTGGTTCGGAGAGAAAATTTATATTAAAAGCTCAAAAAATCATTAGAAATAAAATTATTTGTAGCCATTTCTAAAATGTTTTTTTACATATTTAAAAACTGATTTGAATGGACTGTGTTTTATTCCTAACTGCATTCATTTCTTTTGTTTGTTTTGCCATTCATATTTATGCTGTGCTGCAAACAGCTGCGTTACACTTAAATCATGTTATCCAACCCTTAATTCAAAACTTTAAATGTATAATTATATTTCCTATTGCAATATTTCTCAGAAATAATACTTCATTTTAAGAAAAGTCAGTGTTTTGTTTTCTAGTTAAAACTTGAGAATATCTTTTCCTAATTGCTGTCTTTTCTCACCCATCCATCAAAATATTTTAAATATTTTATAGGTAAAAAAAAGGAGGTATGGGTTTTCCACAGCCGTTGTACTAAATGCAAATTCACATGAGAATGAATGAACTGACAGAGCTGACAGAGACTTTTCAGTTTATCAGGTCTGGTGTGTGTTTAGCTTAAAAGGATTTAAAAAATATATTTTTTTTAGTCATGACGTTCACATCAGTTCCGTTTGGAATTGACAAACACCCACTTTCATGTCTAGAGAAAAGCAGTTTTCTCTGATTCTTGTGAAACTTGCGTCCCTCCCGCACCTCATGTGTACAGTTCAGCATCTGTGTGTACTTCAGAGGGGTGTTATTCACTGTAAAACCCTGACACACTGCGACCTGTGGAATGTGAGGGTTAAGATCTCATTATCAAATAGAGTTCATGCTTCTCTTATCGGTCCTCATTTGGAGTTGAAACCTTCTGATGCATTAGATGAATGAATAAGAGTTCAGAGGAACCTTCCTGCAGATTTAAACGTGTCATCATTTCAGGAGGAGCAAAGAGGCATTATGCACAACTTAATTCAATTTTTTCCTCGCATCTCTTTTTGTTTTCATTTCAGCACATCTGTGTCATCAGTAAAACTGGAAAGCTGAAGTACAAGATTTGAGATGTTCAGTTTTATTTCATATTTGCTGTATTTACATCTTTGATGAGATACACTGAAAGCAAAGAAGTATGAGAAAAACCAGACTGGCCTCCCCTATGAGAGGACGTTGGTTGTTACCAGATGATGCCCACTTTGACTCACGCAAGCAGGAAGACCAACAATCGCAAAATCCACCTCCAGCTTGACGCAGAAGCTACTCAAAGTGAAGACCATGCAATTATGGATTTGACTGCAAAGATAACACTTTGATAAATGTAAAAAAAAAAAACTTGAATTGACAAAAATGTTATAGTAGAACCTCTGAAAAAGTGGACTGAAGAAATGTTCCCCAATGAACCTCTTATTTTCTTTTAATTAAGTTCTTGAGAAGAAGTTAAAAAATGTGGCTGTACCTTCTTTTGTTTGGTATGAAGTTAAAATCCTGTAATAAAATGCACTTGTAACAAAACTTCCCATCAATGTGTTTCAATTATTATTTTTCTGAGATAAATTTGGTACAAATTAAGCCTTTGGTGTGTGCATTAATGTCTAAATGTGGATTTTTTTTTTTTGGGTTATATTTTTATCATCTTCCTGCTTACAACCTGCAGTTACAAAGAAGGTACTAATTCTGCTAAAATCTGATAAACTGTTTCATTTGATTTAAAATCACGTTTAGCGGGTTTGAAAACTATCTAATGTGCAACAAACCTTCATTCACTAAGCGTCATGGTTAACCTCACCTTAAAAACTTAACAGCCTTTTTTGATGTGATGTTCATTTTGCATCTTTACAAAATTAAAAATACCCTGATTTTTTATAGCTGGAGTTTTTAGACTAAGGTTTAAAAATTTCATTTGATAAAAATTAACTGTTAGCATCAAGCAAAGAACTGGTGAAGCATGTTTATTTAGGAAGATTGTGTTACTAAAGGCCAGGCTTCTTTATAAGTATTGTCAATTCATGTCTGTTGTTGTTGACCTTTTGGCACATCCCCTCAGGGGGTCACCACAGCGAATTCGCCAATCCAAGTAATACCAGCATTACTTGCATTACTTGCGTTACAAAACAACAAAGATCCAAATTAAGATAGGGCATTTATTTCGATTTTTTTTACCTTAAATACCAGATTTTAACTCATTATGTATTGAAAAAATTAAAAAACGCTGTCAATAAATCTGCCTAAAGTCATTTGAGCTGATTCTACAATTGTTTAACTAAAATAAAAACTGCAATACAATATTTTTTTGAAAGACCCACTGTAATAAAAATCCTTTTTTCATGTTTATAACATGCCATGCATCTTTTCTTATGATGGAGGACATATATAAAGATTGTCATGTCAAAATTACATTTCTGAGTATGTTTTTATTGTAGTGAATCAGGAGGAGACTAAAAAATGTTGTTTGAAAAAGAACTTATTTGTGATTTGTGGGACTTTTCTTCTTTCATTTATCAAACATGTTGAGGTATTAAAATTGTTACTGTGGTTTACTGTTTAGTCTTGAGCCTGTCAGGTAACTGTTATGAATAAATGTGTACTATTCTGTGCATTATGGCAGAAAAGAAACAACAGGGCACTAAAATGGGACATAGTCTCCCATTTGAACAACTTTTTTTTGTTTTTTTCAGACAAAACATTCAGTTTTAATGAAAAAAAGCTGCACCAGAACCAAAAAACTGTCGTTCGGTCTTTACTGAAATCATAAAAGCAAAAAGTCCTTTTTGAAGACCTGAACTGAGTGTGACACACACACTCATTCATGCTGTGGTATCATACAGGTCTTGTTGTCATTGTTTGGGTGATAAGAGTCAATTGTGCATGTCTTCAGACTGCATGCTTCACTGCACATGGTGCTCTGAGAGGCTACGCACGCTTGATTTGCTGTCACCTTGAACTCCAGACAGTCCTAACAGGAATGCAAAGCTCACTATCAAATCCATCTGTTTGATTAAAACTCCTCGTCAAATCTGCAGTAAAAAAAACAAAAAAAAACACTATCTTTACACCATGGTGAGGTACCTGCTTCATAGTAAGGTAGTAAAGTAAGATTTTTACTTTAAGTAAAAACTTACTTAAAGTAAGGCCCATTTTAGATTTCAAATAATATACTGATTAGAAAATCAAGAAAATGTAACAAAGATCTTAGAAAATGATGGCATCTTTTGACAGTGTATTCACTCATGATCAGAAATAAAAGTTTTTGCAGTACTGCATACAGTACCCACAAATACGCTCATCACATAAGCCTTGTGATATTGGGCTTTATAAATAAAATTGAATTGAAAATTTGAAAATATTAGATTAATTAAATACATTGTATATCCATTAAAGTCAAGTAAAGTTTGATTTGTTGCTTAAAAGGGAGCGGGAAGAATCAAACTAATATAATCCCACCCCTAATGAGTTATATGCTTTTTTTATTAAAAAAAACATTAAAACAATTCTTATCAAATTAGATGCAAATTATTTATCAAGTAACAAAATGGAGTGCTTATTGATTATCCTCAAAAATCATCCTTACCAGTACATAATTTCAGTAAATATTCATTTGAATCACAATTCATGTAACATATTTGTAATACTCATTCATTATCATTAGAAAACATGATAATATTAATTCAGAAAACATTGCTACACATAGCTGATTAAGTAAAGAAAATTGATTGCTTATTGATCACAATCAGAAAACACTTTAACATCATTTCAGTAAAAATACTTAATCACATGTTGATCAACAAAAATGTAGAACTCATTGATTATCATCATAAAACAATAATTGTTTCACAGCATGCAAGTTCACACACCTTTATGGAATTGTTTGGAGTTTTAATGAACAAAAACACATGCAAAATACAATTCAAGTGTTTTTTTAAAGCTTTGCTGTTCCAATAACTTATAAAGCCTAATAAAGCATTTTAAAACATTTTTTTAACCACAGTTTGTAAATTGAAAGCACCAAACATGCAGATAAGAAAGATACAGAAACCCTGAACAAATTACCCAGCTGTCCATGTTTCAGTGAATACTGTGTGAGGCACAGAGAGCAGCATTGTGCCTCCTGCTGCCATCCCATGTTTCCTTATCATAAAACATCGACACTTAGCTGTTAACTTATCCCTGCTCTGATGCCCCCAGCACTGCCCTGGGAACTCACAGGCCATTGTCATTCACCTTAATGCCGGGCTCGATGAGAGCCAGAGGGGACAAAAAGCCCGCCAGCTTTCTCATGCTGAGGCTTTGTGGAGCTTTGCGTGGGGAACAGAGGCTGCAGAAAGTGGACTACAGGTAAACCGCTAGCAGCACAAAAGGAACAAAACAGGGATTGTACCGCTGAATAGCCACACATGTCTGAGTCTGACATTTGAAGCTTGTGGTCGCAGATCGAAAAACTGGATATGAGCAAAACATTAAGCATGTTTAATCTGTAACTCTCCTCTTCTTTTTGTCTGAAGTTTAGGTAGCATTTAAAATTTTCGTTAGTGTTTCAGTAAGATTAAAAATGCATAGAAAGTTTAGTAGATCAAGTTTATTGTAGGAAGTTGTCATGTTAAGCATTGAAAGAAAGATAATGTGGATATTTTTTCACATAAAATTCTAACGTTTAATTAATAATATCCCTCATAAACCCTTTGTGATGCATTTAATGACCACTCCTGTGACGTGTCTCACTGCAGAAATAGAAAGAACATCCTCTGCAGCATTTCTTCTGAGTATTTTCTGCCAGGCTGGCTGGAGGGCTTGGTGGACTGACCGCTGTTGCGTTTGATCCAGTCATCGAACTCAGATCCAGATCCAGTTACACAACCTGGAGTAAAGGAGGGAGCCTCATCCTCTTAAATTCAGACTGTCTCTTCAACTCAGCTGCAGCTTAGAAAACAGAATGGGTGAGGTCAGGATTAAAGGTCAGATCCGATCCGATGCAATCTTTCCTTAATGATGTAAAAAAGCAAAGCTGCAGTCAGACTCACCTGTTCTGCCTATAACTTGTCCTGTCTTTGAAATTTGGGCTTTAATCCAGTTTGAAGGAACCAAAAGGCTTCTAATCTCTTCCTATTCTGACTCCCTTTCTCTCAGCAGGAAAAGAAAGAATATTTTTTTTTTCTGAATAAACTGCAAATTTGATAAAAGCTGAACTTCTCTTCGTATTCACTGAAACTGCACATGTCCTGGAAGCTGCAGGAGGAGGTTGCAGAAATTCATAACTCTTACTTTTAAACTTCCCCAATATTAATGTGACCCTGGTGTTTGTCACCAAATACTGCAGAGTCCTACTTTTATCCATTTAGGTTCTCCATTGTCTGGCTGATGGTTCAACAGCTCTTCAGACAATAGCTCCTCTCTGAAACCAGGGAAACCTCAGCACACTATGGGTCAGAAGAGCCCCATTGTCCCATACCTTCTATTGTGCTGCTGGAATAGTCTGCAAACTGAACACTGCCAGTCTTTGTCTTTGCGTAGATCAGCTATGCAGCTTTTCTTTTTCATGCTCTATGGAGTCCCATGTGGTTGCCATGTCCTACATGTCACTATAATAAAGTTGGGCACACTACTGTTACAGTTGATGAAGTAAATACTTTCCAGCAGCTGAACTTTAGGAAATCTGAGAGAACATTTTTTGTGGACCGCTGTAATGCGGCTCTTATTTGCGGCTCCCTGTCTCAGAGGCTGTAAGATTTAGTATATTACATTTTTTATTTGCTCATGTGCAGCTGTATTTGCAGGACAATGCACATTAACAACATGGCTAAGTATATGGACTAACATAAAAGATATGCCAGGTGTGTAAAAACGTTTACAAAACCAGCTTCACAGGATTCATAACAGTTTGACTGGAGTAATGCATATTTATAACAATAAAAAACACAGTTTCCTCTTCAAAGAAGGAACCATGTTGATGCTTTAGAGATAATAACAGTGATATAACCAAAAACAATATGAATTTATGACTATGGTGTAAAATCCCTGCACTGTAATACACAAAGCCTGCTTAACAAGGTTGTTTAAGGGGCATTTTGTCTGTTTCAGTTGAACAAGATGGAAGGTTCTTAAGTTATAGCTATTTTTTCACGAATCTGTCTCTTAATATTAAAAATTAGAAGGCGCATTATCAATTAAATAAGACAAAGTTGTTTCTAATTAACATATTTTACAAAGAGTATGGTTAAAATACTAAGTATCTGGAGGTTTTCAGCCAGAAGGCAACAGCTTCCACTTTTTATTGTAATTTTTATGTAACAACGTCTCCTATTGGTCGTTCCTTAAATTCCTGATTTAAACCACCTCTCTGATTGGACAAGTCCAAGCAACGGGGAAGACAGTTGGGCGGAGCTCCCGCGGAGCAGGGAGGTTCATAAATCTGTGTTCATATTGTCGCGGGACCGCGCAGGAGTACGCGATACTTTTTTTGTCTCTTTTCAGAAATTTGCCATCAAACTGGAGGGCGGAGATGGACGGACGTAAATGAAAAGGATGGGTTAATTTTTGGTGGGGCCTCCCAGGCGGAAAAATGCCAAATGAAGGGCGTCTGTCGCGTTTTTTTCAGCGTGTTTTTCCTAACAGGTAGCCAGCGGGCAGCCTCGGAGGCTGCTCCGAAGCGAGGCTGAATATCCCGCTTGTAATTTTCTGACAGCTTTTTAAAGCCATCTTTCTTCATCGTCGGGGGCATCTGAAGGAGCCCCCCCGCTCTGGACCGAATGGACGGTGGGTTTGAGCGATCTTCCGGGGCGGCTGTCCTGAATTTTCTAACAGGTAGGTTCTGTTCGCTTATTCTAGCAACAACCTGTCGTCTGCTTGTTAGCTTGAACCTGTTATTAGTGGCTCATGACGCCGTCATATCCCACTTATTTTGGGCCTCTATTCTAATATAAATGTTATTACTCCTTGTAGGCTTTTAAAACACATCATTTATTATTTTTTGTGTGATTTAACGGCTGTTGTGGGTGCTGAGCAATTTCTTCCCTAAAAAGACACATTCCCGCCTTTAATAATCATTTTTGTGCGTTTTACGACTTTTTTGCGACACTTTATTACAAAGGTGTCACATACCAGTCATTTGTACCCAAACAACCATTACATGCACCTGCTAGCATCTGACCCTGACTCTCAGTTACTCTTCTAGAGTCTTAGGGTTTAATACGAATCTTTATTTCATTTTAAATTTGAATATCCACCTTAGGTATCACATTAGGATAGTTGAGTAGATTTTTTTCTTCTGAAGTATTCTGGATGGCTCTTTGTAATCTGCAGATTTCAGGCACTGACATGAAGAAGGAGGACGGCGTGGATTAGGATCCTTTCCCCCTTTTTTCCCTCCACTTTCTCCCATTTTCTCTTTGGAGCTTCATTCTCCTGACTTCAATGTGGGCTCTGAAGGACTCCTGCCCCCATCTGCGGTTTGGAATGAAATGATGGCTGCGCGTTGGAGTAACTCAGCCCGGGACAATAAGGAGAACAAACATGCTGTCCTGGCTCCTCCTTGCCAGGTAGGAGTTCCAGGTTCTGGCTGCAGAATGGTGGCATTGACTTTGTTTTCTTCTGTTTGCATTTACCTGCGTATTGAGCGAAGTCTGCAGTGTTTTGACAGTTTGCTCCTTGTGACAACAGTCCTGACATTTAATCCATTTTAGTCAGATTTTGATGGCACTTTAATTTTTGTAACAATGCGAGCTCTGTGGAGCTGCAACGCCTCACAAACTGCATTTATGAAAACTTGCTGTAAGTTGTCACTTGAAGTCTTCATAAAAACCTTGGTGTCAGAAAAGCTGTTATTTCCTGCGAAGTGCCTCAGTGTTGAAACCGGGGTGAGTTAAGTGTTGCAGGACATCTGCCAGTGTTCTGGGTGATGGGGTTCACTCTGTCCTTTGCTGACAACTGTTTACACGCACAAAGAGCGTTTTATACTTGCTGATGTTAGTGGGTCCTTTGTGGCTTTGCGTGCCACGTCTGAAAAATGTCTCGCTCGTCCCTTTCCTGGAGCTTCAGTGGTTACATCACCGCCTCTCAGCTTGGCTTGATGCATGTCATAACAGCACTGCAGCAGTGGCATGTTTTGGATTATTCCATCATCAGAAAATGGCAACCGTGGTCTGAGTGTGCGTGTGTGCAGCTCTAATCCTCTTACGGTGTCAGAACTGGCTGAGGATGGATGACATATATCTTTGGTAGCAAAGCATCCTCTCAGTGTTTTGGGATGGGTTTCTTCTAATGTTGAAAACACAGCAGGAACAGAAGAAAGTAAACAAAAGATTATAAAAGAAGTGTGGCAGAGACTTACTATGAAATCATCTCTTCCTCTCTGACTGGTGTCCTAGTGGTTAGAAAGGCCTTGTATCCATTGAAGCAATCTAATAAATGCTTCTTTCAGCAGCACTTAAAGAAACCACATCCTTATGTACTTCATTCAGCCACTTCCCTGCACAATCTCCTTTTCCTTTAAGAGCTTAAACTCAGCTTTACTTGAGCTCCATTTTTTTCACAACAGAAGCAAAAAAAAAAGTTTGTTATAAAAGCGATTTAACATCCTCATTTTTTCATTCCCTCAGATGTGACTCACCTGTGATTCAGTGCAGGTGTTTAACCTTGTTGTAGGATCATGGCAGGTATCCAGCTGCTGAGTTCTCAGCTTTGCTGCTCATAAATGACTGTCCCTCAGGGTCTGTTCAGAGCCGGGTACCCAGGCGGGATGAAACTCCCCCTCTCCTTCTCCTTCTTCAGCTCCCCTGCGTCATTGTGGCTTGCTAATGAGGGAGATTCTCTCCCCTAAAACAAGCCCTGCAGCCTGCACAGACTCACTCCACCCGCTGCTGCCAAAGCTTGGAAGCAACGGCGTGTTAATTTAGGCACAGCTGCTCTGATCATTAAGAAAAAACACCCCATGTGTACACATTGTCTTCCCCATTCACATCCCTTTCTTTACTCAACTTGCCATCACTGCCACACAGGCAGGGAGCAGCTGATGCTGTGCAGACCTTCTGATTGAATGGAAGAAAATTTGGGTGTGAGAGTAAAACATTCATGTTTTGAAGTCCCACGTCAGTCTTTTTTTGATCTATTGTAAATCTTTCTGTTGTCTTTTAATTGTGATTATGCCATTTTTCGTCAAAATCTAAAATCTTTTCTGAGACATAGTTTCTGCAGAGAGGCAGGAGTTTATTACCAGTAGAAATTTGCCTGAGTTGTGTATGGCACTGTGTAAACCTTCCCACACTTCCCTTCATCCCTTTGTTTATGCTCTCTCCGGCTAGCTTCCAGCCCCTCACAACCCCAACTTAACAAAACTGGTTCAACTAATATAGCCAGCAAAATCGGAGCTATCTAACTGTACATTTTTTATCCAGATGCCAGCTCTGACGAGGAAAACAAAGACGAACATGGATCTTTTCGTCTACAATTAAATGTATCAGAATTAAGCGTAGCAGAGAGTTTGTGGCACAAATAATTTCTAATGAGCTTCTTCTGCTCTGCAGAAAGTA
This sequence comes from Oryzias celebensis, assembly GCA_014656515.1. Lineage (NCBI taxonomy): Eukaryota > Metazoa > Chordata > Actinopteri > Beloniformes > Adrianichthyidae > Oryzias > Oryzias celebensis. Next base: position 27,592,729 of record BNCR01000012.1, on the reverse strand, counting down.
TGTCTTAAGAAAGACAGCTGCTTTTTTAAATTTCAGCTAAAAACTGCACAATAAAACACCACTGGGATTTTACAATAGAAAAAAAATATAGTTGGAGTGAGACTTTAAAGTTGCAATATAACTTGCTTATGCATACATTGACCACATTCATACAGGGGAGGATGAGATGACCGGTGGTCATTCTTACTAGTGCACTGTGCTAAATATAGCCTCTCATAACTCCATAACCACCCCCAAGCTCTTTTTTTTCCTTTCCCCTGTCCAATGCTTATCTTTCACCAGTCCTCTATTCCAGGGTGTATTCACTGACGCTAAATTTAACCGTGGAAATATGAGCGTTGAGGGAAAAATGGCATCACTGTGCTGAAAATGCTGTGTTTTCAAGGAGTGGACATGTGACCACTGGTCAGTGTGGCTTCAGCTCCGGAGTCTAAGAATGCAGTAATAGTCAGTATGTGCTTGGGAAGGTTTTTTATTCGGAGGAAGCTAAAGTAAGGCAGCTTTTTTGAGTTGACACCAATGCGTTAACTGTCAGCATAAGTTAGACTCTCATCAGTTTTTATAAAATCAGCAGGTAATAGGGAAAAGTATACAGGATTTAAGGGTCTCCAAGAATGACCCATTCATCAGTGTTTAGAGCCTTGGCAGCCCATCAGTCATTGCAGTAATTTGCATACATCTGAGAGGCAAATGTGTCTCGTGCAGCTCTAGAATTCACATTCAGCAAACAGGGTGGCAACCTGGACATGACCTGCCTCCTGTCCTCATACCAGCTTACCCTTTAGAGTTTAAACGCATGCTCCTTGCAGGGCTTTCTAACTCTGACAGACATACTCAAACTAGAGAGCGTTTTCATGGATGAGTCCTTGCTGTCAATTCCTGAAAGATAAAAAAAGAAAGGGAAGCTGCAGTAAATCAAGGTCACCCAGAAAAGGCATGTGGAGTGGAACCCTTATATTTTCCTCTCTAGGAAGGATCATGTTCCTGCCGCCATGGTCACTCTGAGATTTACTCTCAGACTCTCAGATTTACAGTGTGGAGTGAGAAGAGAAAGAGCAGGACAAAATCCATCAATTCAGACAGGAGTTTAACCACTGTCAAAATACTTAATTCAATCTTTGACATTGTTTTTGTCACCGCCTTTTCTTTTTCTGCCTGGATGCCCCTGGTCCTCATCAGAGAAGACGTAGAGGGGAAACGCTGAGTGGTGGGATTTTAAGGGAGGTTACAAAACAAAGAGAAGGAACAGCAAAACGTTCAGTGAACTTGACAAGCGATCATACCAACGGCCCAAGGCTCCCCTGTCAATCATCTTTGGCCTGAAGATGTTGTAAGAGTCATCAGTGTGGGAGAATTAGTGGATGCTCAGTTTATTCTAAAGCCAGTGTCCTCCATCCGTCCTGCCCTTCACACACTGAACATCCAAATGACTGCAACCATGGGAGAGTCAAATATTAAAAAATCATACATTTCATTGATTTAGTTTTTGTAAACAAGACGACAGCATTTATAGTTTCTTCATTTGTTCAATGGTAAACCAGATTATTTTCTGTAGACAGCAGAGTTACATGAATGTATTTCAAAAAGCCACATGTTTTTAGATGCATTTAACCACTTTTATGGAAATACTCTAGCAGCTGAATATAATTAAAAAGGAGATTATAGTTTTAACTTCCACAGCTATATTTTCTTGGTCATAGAATTCTCATAGAAAACCTTTATTTCTGTTAAAATGAAGGAAGTTCATTTAGGAAATGTATCAGTGGATCTTTGGTTTCTGCTATCAGTTATTGATCCCATATTAATCAATGAAGAACTAAACTGAGCTGTCACGTTACTGTCACACGCCGAGTCCTCATCTGTTTTCTGCCTTTCCTATGAATACACAGCACCATGTGCTGTTCTGACTGCGAGGTTGGGCAGCACTGACTGTGTGAAAGGCCAGCAGATCCATAACTCAAAATTGATTGGATTATATTGGCTTGATTGGGGGGAGGGAGTGGTGGTGGACTATTTCTGGCATCTGATGGAAGCGAGAGGGTTTGGGAGCTGTAGGATCTCACACTGCTGCAGTGAGAAGATGTTCACACAGTTCTGTTTGCATGATCTTCTTTTCATCTTCAAGTCATTCATATTGAAGGGACATTTAAATAAAATCCCTTTGTGAAAACTGCTATTGGGGTATTTTTAGATGCATTTTCTGCACACATTGTGTTTTTTAGTGGTAGTTTATCACTTTGAATGCTGCCCTACATGGGCAGACATAAATGAACCGCCTGGCCTAGATATAGTCAGAACATTTTGTCACTTTGAAGATGCTGGAAGAAGATTTGCTTGAGCTAATCCCCTTTACTCCTGAAGGATTTGTGCTGTTTGGTTTTAAACATCAGATGGCATAACCAAGGCTTTGAAGTGTTTGCTCTTGCCAAAACTAATCAGGCAATCTGGAAACAGCTGGACTGCTTGGTAATCTGGGTTTGTGAGTGAAAGCCACAGCTGGATGTTGGTTTGTCAGTCCTGAATGATTGAGTCCTGAATCTTGCATTTGGTCTGTATTCAGAAAGCCATCAACCGGACATTTCTGTTTTGAACCAAAGCTTGTAAACAAAACCACATCCCTAAAGATCTTTTCAGTCATTGATAATGTGTATCACAGTTAAAAGTTGTTTCCTACTCGATCTACATCCCGTAATGCTCGGTGGCTACGGTGACCATTTATGTCTCCTTGTTTCGCTCCAAGCATGGAGCTTACTCAGACTGAGGAAAATTAGAGCGAACCGAAGCTCAGTTCAATTAGAAACTAGCCGAGACTCCCTCGAAAAATGGGCCAGAGTGGTTCCTTGTCCCAGACCAGGGTTAGGGTTAGGAAAAGTCGGCTGATGCCAACAAACGTGCAATAATGGCTCAGCTTGGTACAGATGTGACTAGAGCCTCTCCTACATCCCAAGGAAGATTTAAAGAACTGGTTCCATTGGAGGTGATGTTTTTTCACTCCAAACTTATTATGGCTGCAGACATTCCCAATGTTACAGACTGCTGACAGTTAGGAAACAACATTTGCTTTATTTGATTTACAAACTAAGTTTGAGTCCCAAGCAAGTTCATAGAAAAACACTGAAATACAAGGAACAAAAAACAGAAATAGGAAAAACTTGTTGGGAAGAAATAAACAAATGCTTGTGACTTAAAATGGCATCGTCCATTAAAACTTGGCTGACCTTTTTGGCCACCCCCGTGTATAAAACCTCCTGATCTGTCAGGTTTGTGTTTGCATGATTAGTATGACTTTTCTTTTAAAAACAACAGCACACGTGGGATGTGATTATGATGCTGCGGCGCTGCAGTGTGTGGGCAGAGATAACTCATAAAGGTCAACATGTTCAAATGAGAGCATGACATATTTACCATTCATAAATGGTACATATTGCAATCGTGCAATTACCTGAAAGGTCTGATCTGTTAGTGTTCAAAAAGAAGAAAATAAGGCTGACAGGAATGAGAACATGGAAGTATACTGTTCCACCTTTTCTAAGAAGTTTGGTGCACCTCAGTCTGATAGCCTGATCTCTTTAAGATTCTGTAGTACTACAGTTCCTCCACTAAAGAAGGCTGACTCCTTGTGTGTGTGTGTGTGTGTGTGTGTGTGTGTGTGTGTGTGTGTGGGGGGGGGGGGGGGGGGGGGGGGGGGGGGGGGGGGGGGGGCTGCAGTAGTTCTCCTGGTGTAACGCGACAAATTTTTGCAGAGTAATGATATACATAATGCAGACTGCTCAGCCTCCTGAAATGCTGGTATACCTCAGAACCAGTCAGGGTTGGTGTTTGAAGATGCAGCATTACGTCGGAAAACTGGACACGTATCGGTTTCTATGAGGTTCAGTAGGCAGAGGAAGATTTATTCAATGACTCTGGCAGTTCAAAGCGTGAAGGGGTGATATTTTCCTTCTTGTCGCTGTGTCCTGTATTGCGGCCTGATCCACGGAAATCTATTGCTCTGAATCTCGGGCCGCCGCTGCCTGGTACCGCCGCAGAAACGAGTACAGGGAGGCACAGCCAGCTGGGGAGACCAACAACATAAAAAAGAGGGCGACTCACAGAAACGCTGGGGCAAATAAAAGGATAGAACAACTTGCTTTGTGGTCTTCTCCAACCGGATGAAGTTTGGATTCAGCTGCGTAACCACGATGATTCCTCTCCTGCTTCTTCATGTCCAGGCTGGCTTTTTCTGCTGATTACTCCCTCCTGCTGTCTCCCGTATCTTAGAGAGGTTTGGTTATGATAATCCCCAGAGTTTGGCTGCAGCATGAATCATTAACATGCAGCTAATAAAGCGTGGCCGGGCCGGCAGCCACAGCTGACAGCAGACCTCACAGATGGGCGCGGAGGTGCACGCTTTGCTTGCTGCTGATGACTCTGCACTTTGACGGAGGTGAGGCATCTACGAGGAGCCTTCCTGCCAGCAGTGCACTGCGGGGAACAGACTGGTTTGGTGCACACACCTGAGGGGGCAGGTGTCGAGTCAACACCCATGTTTTTGTGCTAATGGCTCATCTTAAAGTTCTGGACTGCATGATTAACAATAACTGGAGCCTGGTCTGCAATCTATATTGTGGATGGAGCAATCAGGTCAGAAACTCTTCTCTCTTTTTTAAATGTGAGCTGCAGTATTTCATCTCTTATCCATCATTACCTCTGATGTTGCATTTAAGTCTAGTTCTGACCAAAAGGTTTTGGCTGGATTTCCTCACCCATCCTCATCCTACTCTCTGCTTGAGGAGTGCTCAGTTTTGGCATCCCTGACATGCTGGGTATTAATACCCAGCAATCAAAAGTCTGATGTGGAACAGAAGACTCTGGTACGCTTGGCATGCTGACCTCAGAGTGTCCCTGCAGGGCACCATCTCAGGTGGCTCCTGACTAAACAAACCTCTGAGCAAGTTTTGCGCAACTTTTTAAAATTTGTGCAGGATTCAGAAGAAAAACTGTCTAATTTCTCCAAACTCATTTCTCATGTGCAAAATTGAAGCAGTCATTTACTGGCTGCTCATTTGGGATGTGTAATGATGTAAAGCTGAGTGATGCAAGTCTACCAGCATCGGATCATAAAGATATGGATCTCTTCTATCATAAAGTGGTCTTTGTCATGAATGCTACATAAACCATTCTGTCTCCAAATGTGTGCGGATGTCAAGTTGGCGCCCTTACAGCGATGTTCCATCTCTAACACGCTTCTTTTTCCTCTGGACACTCGCACAGACAGCTCATTGTTACACGCATACCCCCCTTCCCGTCCGTCTTCACTTCCCTGTGGAATTCCTGATGTAAGGAATGAAGAAATCCTGCCGTGTGGAGCAATGTGGCAGCCTTGCATTCCCGTTTGCCCCTTCCCCTAATTTAATTTTAGCTGTGTTGAAAATTGTTTTGCGTCTCAAGACGAACTGATAGGCCTCTGTCTGCAGAGCCGCTGCTGTCCGAGGCGCTGAAAACAGCTTTTGTGTGCCACTAGCGCAGCGTGGAGGCTTATGAAATATTTACAGGCCAACACCTGGTGTGAGAAGAGAAGCCAGGGACGCAACAGCTCTTCAGCTTCTGCCGTATTCATATGCTGTGCCAAGAATATTTGTGTTACTCATCTTGTGACTCTCATTATAACGTTAGCAGTATAAATACAAGTGAAAATGACATTTTGTTGAACTCCTTCTCTTCTTATACCATTGTAGGTAATCCAGGTGGGAACGTTGTACTCTAACCTTGGTTCTCATCCTTTTTTTGTCATTATCTGTTACTTCACTGAACCGTGACTGATCAATGGGAAGCAGCAGCACCGTTATCCTTATTGGCGCTTATCTGTACAGCAGAAATAGTGTCAATAGATACATAGATGCAGAAAAATGTGGTTGATTTCTCAGCCGTGTGGTTAAAGCAAAGTCCTCCAGATTCTAAATGGGCTTCTCTTCTGATGATTTATTATGGCAAAAGGAAGAGCAAGTGGAGGATTCAGGTCAGCGGTGAAAGACAAAATATCGTTTACAGTAATTGGAAATCTGAAGAAGCGATGAAGCAGCAGCTCCTAAATCCACTCCTTCACTGGGGGGAGAGCACTTCAGGTCAATCGTGTTGATGGTTGATCCTGATGGATCATGTTTGTATGATTCTGCTTTTGTCTGCATGCTGTTCAGTCATGGCTCCAAAGTGATTTTTTTCTTAACTTAAACAGTTGTTTTTTTAAAGATGGTGTTCAGAGAGCTTTAGGCTTCCATCAAAGAACACATTGATTCAACTCTGGTCGTTCATCTTGTGTGTGGGTGTGTGTTAAACAGAGGGGTTTATGGGTCCGAGGACCCACTGTCATAACACTCTACAGTCTCAGACCTCAAAGAGCCACCAGGATTAATAATTCATGGATAAGGAAAGCAATTATACAAGGGTTTGCTTCCATCTAGGTGGGGGGACCCAGGGGACTCTAATTGGCCCACCTGCTCTCTGTCCCTGGGGGGGCTGGCTGAGTTGGCTGTCTAGGTAAGAAGCTGATGAGTTTTTTCTTTGTATATATGCCTCTGACCCTGGTTTCTGTGTTTGGATGTGGGTGGGTGCAGTCTGGGACCATCTCAGCTGTCATCCTGATAGGCTGCACCCTTCACAGCAGGACTGGCCCCTGAAGCCAAGAAGTGACAGCAGTTAGATGCTGACTGGCTTTGGTTTATCTTTCTGGAAAATCTTTTGTTCATTAATGAAAGGTGGTGTACTCTGATGTTAAGGCTGATTTTAAAGAGGATGTTTGATTTTGAACTTTTATTAGTACGATAACGAATAATGCATACCATGTTTCCTATTTTCTTTTTTGCAGAATCTGTTGATTTATTGAAGCTGGATCTCCATTGTTGGCATGCTTTTTTTCTTTTTTCATCCATAACTTGAGCAATTCTTGAGTGGTAATTGTATATTTCAGTTAATAGACTGCAGATATTTCCCTTCAGTCCTACATTTTTGGAAGCAGACATCCACAGCGATGCTGGCTTGTTGTTAGATCTTCATCTCCAGCTTTGTTTTGAGTCTTTTCTGCGTGTTGGCCAGCTATCGTCTGCAGTCTGTCTTTCTCTTCTTCCATCTCAAATTCTCCTTTGTGGAGAGGAATTTCTTGCTGCTGGCTGCACAATTGCACACCATTAGCATGTGAAAGGAGCAGGGAGCAGTGAGTTGAGTAGAAGGGAGGGAAAGGAGAGTCATAAAACTTCCAAATTATTTCCAAGCAGGAATCAAAACTTTTGTCATCCTCATGGAAACATGAAATACTGGAGATCCACATTTATGGAAAAAAGGGAAGAGATATAGATCGTATTTATGAGTATTTCCTTATTAAAATTGTTGTGAATCAGGAGCAGATGCAAAAATGCCAGAAGCTGCTGCAAGCATCCTGCTCCACTCCATTCTGATGCATTCACATGTAGAGATCGAAATCCATGAACATCTTGGTTTTCCTCATCTGAACTGGGATCTGGCTTAAAACTGTATGGCTGGATGGTGCCAAACTTGCTCTCCATTTTTGTTACACCGGTAATGTTAGATTGGGGTTGTGAGGGGCTGTAAGCTAGTGGGAGAGAGTGTTAAAAAAAAGATGACGAGAAGTAGGGGTAGGGTCTGGGCCTCTAGCTGCTCTGCAGAAACTGTCCTAGAAAGTGTCAGAGGTTTATTGATTTTGGCAAAAAAGACATTTTAATTATAATTGAAAGGCCACTGGGAACGCTTTGAAAATGTATCAAAAGATGATTGGAGTGGAAATTTAAGCTCATAAGAAATCAATTGGCTGAAAGATTATTTTTCGACGTGTTGACTACATCATTGGAAAAAACAGCGTCTGTATGAGAGCTGCTGATTTAACAATGACTAAAGACTTACAAAACTTTCGTTCAAGAGAACAGCCTGCTCCTTTTAAAATGTAGAAAAATGTAGGAAAAAATGTAATCTTTTTGAGATGTGTTTTAGGAAGAAATCTTTATGTTTACACCCAAAACAAACTGGGGATAGTTGATTTCTTGAATATAATTTTATTGTAAGTTTTCTGTCTGTGTTTTTGCTACTGTGACCATTGTGCTCGTAAATCGGAGCTCCACTGCAGTCCTCAGCAGATGTATTGAAAAGAGGCGTGAACAGAATGCTGATTCACCTCATGCTGCCACAGTAACCCCCCCCGCCACGCCGGCACAAACCAGTAATCCTGGTGACACATGTGCACAGTGGTGCATGAAACACTGACTTCTGTTTTCTTTCGTGTTAATATGTGGATGCTTGCTTTATAAAAACCCAGAAAAAACGTTGTCCTTGGAGAGTAACCTTGGTAACAGCACATGGCTCATAAAACTGCCTGTTTGCCTTAGATTTTCAGGTGTGCCTTGCTCCCTTGCTGGAGGAAGGGACAGCAGGGGTAGGAAAGAGAATAAAGAAGGGACTGGATGCTGATGGGTCTGCTTGGCTTCACTTTTGGAAAAACAAGCTCTGAAAAGATGCAGCTCTCTTTGGTGCATTGCAGGCAGGTCGGTGAGAAACGTCGCCAGTGGGTGGAGCCATGTGAGCACGGATGTGCGAGTGTTTATGTGGGAATTTGTGTATTCATGCATACATTTTTTTGTTTCTCCCTTTGCTTAACGCCTTCTTAAGAATCTCTTTAGCCAAGGTCGTAAACATCTTGATCAAGCTGGAGGAGAACAGTGTTGCCATGGTGATTAGATTTTTCCTTTCCTTAATCATGTCTCTAGTTTTCCTTGTTGAAAAGTCCGAGCTGCTGTCCTTGTGCGTGATGCATTTAATCCCAGCCCACTACGAGCGGTTACGTCATGCACGACAGTGAGAGGGTGGAGCTGTGTGGTTGGGGTGGGGGTGGGGGTGTGGGCTGAATAATCCCTCTGCAGAGTCCTGACGGGATCCATAGATCACTGGTGTGTGTCGCTCATCCTCTCCTGCTCAGCCTTCTCATCTACTGCCATCACAGTGTAAGGTGAAAAGAACAATCCCTTTTGAAATCCTCCATGAATGCTGATCCTCCTACGGATCTCAGCATCTCTCGAGACATGACGTTTGATTAGTCGAACATGCGAGGATAAAAAGATGCTCCCCTTTGTGCTGTTGTGTCCTGATGCTTCTTTGGGCTCAGAGTTTGACACCTGACACACTTTTACAGACTCATCCTGTGCTTTAACTAATAAATGATGCCAGTCTCATGGGTGAAGTCAGCACAGGAAGATGGAGACAGCTATTTTTAGTACTGCCTGCCTGTGTGTTTCAGAGTCGATTTTAAGATTCTTATATTTGTTTTTAAATCTCCTGGTCCTTTTCTTTTAAGATCTTCTTCTGCCTTGAGGTCTTCAGGTGCTGGTTTACTAACTACCCTACCAGCAAGCACAAACACGTATGCCGAGACTTTGCGCTGCTTTTCATTTACTTGTGTTGGACCAATCTTTTTAATCTGACTAGTTGTATTAATAATTTTAGAGATTGTGGATATTTTATTACCTTTTTAAAGTGTATTTTGTTTCTTCTGTTGGTTTTCTAGTTTTAGGGTGTATTCAGATTGGAAAAGTCTGTTGGTCCGGACCGAGTTCACCTTGCATTTGGCCTGTATTCAGACTGCCGTCAATCCAACGTTCCTGTTCCAGACCAAAGCTTGTAAAGAAAAGCACGTGACTTAAGATCCCTTCACTCATTGGCAAGGAATTACAAGGGCGGGGCAAAACAACAAGAGAAAGAAAAACAGTCATACGTTTTGCAATCCTTGTTGGGATAGTTTTCTGATTCAAACCATCGACATTGAACAATGAACAAATCAAGCCTCCAGCTCTCTCGAAATGTGGCCCAATCCGTCATCATTTCTTCCTCATATATACACCACCGTTTTGAATCCGATCAACAGAGATTGGTCTTAGTTGGTCTGAGTCACGCTTTTAGGAGAACTACAGCCGCCAATCATGAGTGAGCTGTTCGAAGTCCACACCCCTTCCACTGAAAGTAGGCTCGGGAGAAGCTGTCAATCAAGTGTTCGAGGTAGTGCCAGCGGGCCCCACATGCTGTAACTAAGGCATCTGATTGGTCAGTTTATAACTTTAATAACTTGCAATAAAGAAAATACCGGTATATGTTAAAAAATAGGATTAGAAAGAATGTTGGAGATGTTAAGAAAAATGTATCGGAGCAAGAATGGTTTGTGACAGTTGAGTAATAACTGTCCATTTTCCAATAGCAGTCTATGTGATTTTGACTTCTTGAAACCAGCAGGTACTTTCTATTTGGGAACACAAGAAGAGAGGGGTTGGGCTGCCCATTTATATATGGTATATGGTTCAAACTTTGTATTTCTCTGACCGTTCTGAAAAAAATGATGATAAATCCGCCTCATGTGGTCAGACAGGATTAATATAAAGCAAACAGAAAGTGCATGATATTAAAGACATGATTTTAACCCAGAAGCAGTGGATTGAAGGTTGCAGTGAGAGACGACAGCAGGACGGGACCAGAGATGGAGAGGAAGGAGAAGATATGAGGAGCAGAATGCTTTTATTGTTTCCAGCTGGGCTTGGGTGTGGTCATCACTGTCCAGAGACCTGCTGGGCTCAGTTTTACAGAGATTTTTCTCCAGCACATTTGCCAAATAACTTCTCTGTGTGTAATTTCATCATATGGTTGTGCATGTGTTTGACTTAATGACAGTTTAATTTGTTTTTGTAAAATTTCCCCCCAGTTGAACTGTTTTAGGGGGTTTACCCACTAAATGTGAGTTTTACTCAGGACAGGTTTCAGATGCTGTGCTTGTGCATTTTGTGTTTTGTCTGTTGAAGCGTTTGGAAATCTCTGCAGTTTAACATGTGTCTTTAACCTGTAAATTAAACAGGATGCTGCAGGGACTCCCAGCAGTCTGTGACATGTTTTTTTGTGTGTATGCGTTAAGTGAAGAGTGTGTTTCTTCACCAGCTCCCACCCTGTTGGCATGCTGCTTAATTAATTCACACAGCAGAGCCATCACTTTATGCAGTGGTGAAAGCTAAGTTAGTCTACTTTCTGTCTCTTTAGAAGCTAAACACATATTTATGAACATGAGACAAAATTACCTCTAAGAGATGTGTTTGTGAGAGTCACTGGCATGTTCAAAAATGTGAGCACAGACTGTTTTTGGTAAGGCATAGTTTTTGGCTGATTCTACAATGTTCCAGAGAACAAGTCACCAAACTGACCCATTTCATTTGCAAAGTCTCCAAAATAAAAGCCTCATTCGTCAGCATCATTCCTAATGTTTTCTCTGATGCTGTCAGACAGAGTTTACAGAAAACAATCAGCTAAAATGTCTAGCTGCTGACCAAAGCAAACTGCATCAAATAACCCGGCTTGAATTTCACTTTTTTATTAGGTGAAATCCTTCTCTTGTTTGACATTTGATCTCAGTATAGTTTGTTAAAAGAGGAAATCTGGGATTTTTGATCCAGACAAGAATTTTGGCTTTCAAATCGTGTGATATTCTGACAAAGGCTGCACGATGTGAGGGAAACTTGCAATGTACCATATTAGTGATCAGTATTGTGATGAGGATATGAATTATGACACATGAACAAACACAAAAAACAACTAATGCATAGATTCAGTTCAACTGCAGCAGTTTTGTTTAAATAAATGTCAACTTAGCTTAAATTAAACTCCAAATCACCCACGTCTACATGGGAAGCAGGGATCTGGCAAAGAAAAACGCTTCATCCGATTGGTCAAAGGGGTCTATTTGATTCATTAAATACTTCAAGAAGCCACGATATTGTTTTAGCATGTGTGTGCACACTTAAGGTAGCCATTTATAGCAGCTTACGCCATCTTTTGTGATATACGTGATTAACTTGTGATTAATTGTTCAAGCCTACTTCTGACATAGATTTTAGCAGATTGTGTTCATGATTTTTATCCATTCTATTTAGTTTTTCCATTTAATACAAAAATAACTGTAATACCAGTTTAGCTGATAAAACACCAGGAAAATGGCAGATTTTTTCACTCTCACTTCTTTCAACAGAACTTCTTGTTGAGTCTGAAAAGCTTCCAGATGCAACTATACTGTCTGCAAGTTTGGTCAGCTGTTGTATTCATGGTTGTTGACTTTTAACTTGTACATGTCGGTGATCTCATCTGTGTTCCTACGTCTGATGTACAACTGTATTTAAACTGTCAACTGATAAAGTTTATGAAGGGCCAAACCCAGGAGACACAGGTGGCCCTGATCTGCAGTCAGGACTAATCTGATCCTTTTGCATTAGCATCATAAATACTCAAGCTTTTATGTTTGTTTCTTATAAAAGCATGGTTGGAATCACGTGGTTTGATACCAACCTGAAGACAGCAGCGTTCGTATTCTCTGTGGGTCAATGGTTGTATCAGAGTGGAGCGGAAAGCTCCGTTTTACAGTGCAGGATTTAGCTTTGGCTCCTTTGAAAGATTATGACAGTGTACTGCTCAACCCTGCTGCCTTAAAACCAAAGTATTTGTGTTTCACCACAGCATCTTGCTCTGGCAACATTTTAGTACAAACATGGTCGTGTGGGTTTTTCCCCACTCTCATCTTTTCATTATTCAATTAAGCAGTAAACTGTATGTTTGGTTGTACATTTATTGCTTTGGGGAACCCCTGTGGACAAGAGCAGTAAAGATTAAATTTTCTCCTGTAACATGCCCCATCAGCAGCGATTAAAATCCGCCCGCTCTGCACAAACAGAATGATGCTACAAGATGGGCGCAGAGCGAAGGTTCGGGAGGATGTGACTGCAGTAGTTGGGTGGCTGAAGTAAAGAGTTGTTTAAGGTTAGGAAATCTCTGGTTCCTATGACAATGATGGCTGTAATTCTAAGCTCCAGATCTTTAAGTGCTTTCGTGTGTAGTGTAATTGGGTTTTGAAGAGAGAGCTGGGATTCAGGTGCAGTGATGGTCTTATTCAGCCGACCCCTCCGTCCCAAAGGAGGGATCTATCAACTTAACTTTTTTTACAGTCTTGATCGATGGTTGGAGACTGGCACTAATGGACATGTGGAGATGCTTGATGCACTGGTTGTACAGAGGGAGCTTGCAAAGTAACACTTCCACCATTCTCTGTATACATTTATACACCTCTTACATCCTCTTCTGCAGAACCACAGCATTCCACCGGCTCTATCTCACTGAAGGGCCCAACTGCTTTTAATCAGCTGGGTCACGAGGGGCTCCAGATGTGCCTCAGTGTTGGGTGGGACTGCTGAGGACTTGGTGGAGGAGAAGGAGGAGAGCTTGAGCTTGTAATAGTCCACATATTTGTACCTCCTCTCTCACCAACCCCCCCATCCTGTATTGCATCACCCTCCTCAGAGACCTGTGCTGGACAGCTCTGTTCTTAAACGACTTTGCTGCATTGAGCTCATGTAATTCCTAACCTGCCACTTTTCCAGGGTTTTACAAGCCAACATTTTCTACAGCAAGGCTTCCTGCCTCCGCTGATTTGAAAGGAGCTCTGTGTGCTTTCAGAGGCCACCATCACAGAATATGCTTTTACAGTCAAAGGAAGCTGTAGGTGTATATTGTAATTTATTGCATTTAAGCTTGAGATGCCTGTAAAATGAAGTTCACAGAGTACAGAGTCTCTGGTCGAGGAAGGTTTGGCTGAAAGACAGAGTACGCTCAAAATGCCGCAGGAAGTTTTTCTGACCAGTTAGTTGTGGCCCCATAAAAGTTCAGGTTTGCAACTCAGCTTTAATGCTTTGGCAAGTTTGTATATTAACAGCTGCCAAATATATTTGGCAAATCTTTCACATATTTTTGTTTTGTTATCCAAACAGGTAAAATGAAAACAAACTGCAACAGATTCATTCCAATGTGAATTTAGGCTTATTAGGTTGAGATTTGGGAACTTTTATTATGTTTTTCCAACTTCTAATATAAAAGTGTGAGGAAGTTAAATCACTATAATGACACAAACTTTCTCAGTAATGAGGCACGATCCACCATTGAGCTGTTCTTCATCAGCTGATAATTATGCAGCATGGATCTGCTCAGTGTTTGGTCTCGTTTTGAAAGTGTTTAGGACTGTTACCTGGTTACTGAACTACTAATCTTTTCTCTCCTCTCTCCTTCTCATTAATCTTAACAGTATTACGTTACAGCACCTTTGTTTTAATGATCCTGTTCTCAGTATTTTCTATTTTATGATAATAAATGCAGAGAAGATGACAAAATACTGGCTGCAACACAGTTTCCCCAAAACTCAAACAGTCATTCTTGTGCTCTTTCTGCTGGTGAGCAGGAATGCTCAGATATGCAGTAAAGTAGAATTCAGAATAATTCTTGGAGTAGAAAGGGCCTTGGATCTCAAAGTTTGGAGTAACAAGAAGTGGTTTAATGCTTATAGATGTAATGCCAAAACTTAAGGGAAAAAATGTTTTTTTTGGCAATATGTAAGAAGTTTAAGGTGCAGTTTTTATTAGTTTAGTTAAACTGAGATTTTTGTGAATTTTGTCTTTGCAAACCCTTTTCAGTGTCTGTGTTTTACTTCGGCCACAAGTTGTCCAAGAATTAGATCCAAAAAGGCTTCAAGAACAAAGCATAGAGGATACAAAGCAAGTTTAGAGAATTGAAATTTTAACGTAAAACTTCTAACACTCAAGTTGTGCAAAATAATGTAGTTGTTTCTTTTTCCACCCTCTTTGTTTATGTTTTTTGTTTGTAATTAAAAATGTTGTCAGGTTATTTGATGTCATACAGATATATTATGCCCTTCTATAAGTTATAATCAGTTGTCAGTCATCAAGGGGCCTGTAGAAGGACTCCTACCACTATTCCTGGCACAGTGCTTGGTAATTACCGACCAAGTGAGGTTTGCTAAGGTTAACAGCTGATCTTCTATCTCTTACAAGGATTTACGTGGTGCATCTGTGGGATAGATGTTGTGCTTCCTTTGACGGTTCCTTAAACTTGTCTGTGACTATGCGGTTGTCGGGCTGTCTTAGGCTCACCTGGAATTGTATTTGCAATCTGAGTCTGGCAGTGTAAATTTAGACCAGCTTGCTGATGCTTTAAATAGATGTCTGTGACGCTGTCTTACACACCACGTTGAAGTCTCCTTGAAAGTAAGGCAATCCACTGACGTAATGTTTATGATGTGGGTCACGCCTTAAGCTGTAATTGTCTAATTTACTTCACCTTAGAGCCTGATATGTCAAAGGGAGAGCTGAAGAAATCTAAGTCAAATTTTATCCAAACTAGTTCCTTTAAAACTCAATTATTAGGTTTTTCTCATGTACATTTGTTGTCAAAAAGTTTAATACCAACTCAGTGTGCTCAATTATTTTGAATGTGACACACTGTGAAGAGAAAAAGCCCAAGTTTGGTTTAAATGTTTTATTTTTCTGGTGTATTAAAGAAAAACTCCACAAGAGCAGCCATGTTGTTGATTTAGAGACATAAAGAAAGAGACAGGAGGCAGAGATGAAGATGTTGAGGTTCTCTATGGGAGAGACCAGGATGGATAGGATCAGGAATGAATCCATCAGAGGAAGATGTTTTCAAGATGCAGGGAAGCAGGTGGAGATGGTTTGGATACTGAGGTTGGAAGACCAAAGAGGAGGTTCATGAATGTTGTGAAGGAGGAATTGTTGGTGTGAATGAGGAGGATGCAAATGGGGGCAAATGATTCACTGTGCAGACCTCAAAAGGAAATAACTGAAGGTGATGAGGAAATAATTAATTTAATGGTAGTGTATGTGCATCCAAATATCTAGAACATACATTTACAAATTTTCATAAAATACTTCACAAGGAAGTCCTCTATATATTCAAGTAAATAGCCAAATTTTCGATCAGCACTTTTAAAGCCAACTTCATATGTAAGAGAGATGAGACATTGTTCATTCCACTAGGGGAAAGCAGGTAAGCCTCACGTTTGTGTCATTGCCATCACTGATAGCTCCTCTTAGAAGACTGACACACATTTACTCCCGACTGTCCTCCCACCATCAGGAACATGTTGCATTGAGTGGGGTTTGCTGATGAAACCATCTGGTCCTCAATCTGGCGTCTTTTTTCCACTCCTCATTTACAGCTGAACTTTCAGTCATTCAATCTCCAAAATACATCATGGAGCTTTAAGTTTTAAAGGCAAAAAACACAAGATGCAACCTCACTAAAACCATACTTTTACTTATAACTGCATCATTAATAAACAAAAAGGCAGACCAAAAATGTTGTTAAACTGTTGTTTTTACACGAATTCAGGCTGTTAAATAAACTTTTCAGCACTTCTTATTAAAATGATTAAAAAGGCGACTTGTTTTCATCCACACAACTAACAACATTTTCTGAGTTTGAATATAAATGTGCTTAAGACACCAAAATATTATAATATTAAAAAAATAAATAAATATGAATGACTTTTTTTTAAGCAGAGCATGTCCGTTCGCTAAAACCAAGAATTCTTGATGCTTGAAAACATTACCATATTTTCAAGCTGCCTAATGTAGGATAAGATTATAGTCGTTAGATAAGTGCAATGAAAAATACTACATTGAAATTCTTTGAATTATTTCTTTTAAGGGTTACTCATCAGTCACATTTGACTCATGAAGGTTTAGCCAAAGAAAAAGCTCAAGGATGCACAGAGCAGCAGTTCGTCATTTCTGAGGCTCCAGATTTGAACCCTTCAGAACAAACACAGGAGGATTACTTTGTTGTAAAAAACAGTCTATGCAGTGCAGAGCTACACAGCCTGTCCTTCAGTTCATCTGGCCTGCATCTTTATTACATAACCAGGTATTATTGGATGGACACAGAATATAACTGCTCTGAGTGGAAAAAAAGAACCTTTTGTTTTTAAAGTTTCCAACAATTTCATTAATCAAGTTTCAAAAGTGTTTGATTTTCTGCTTTGTTATAAAGTTGACACTACACCGAAGATAATGGCACATCTTTTTGTAGTTTGTGTAGTTCTTTCATAAAGCAGACATATAAAAAAACAGATTTTTTTTTTTTTTTTGGTAAACTGACGTCAGATCTCTTCTGAAAGACAACATTCTTCTCTACTCAGCTAATACAGGACATTAGTGTTCAGTTATACTTTCTCCACCCTATGCAAACCCCACCTCTGTCTGCGTGTCTGAAGCAAGAACTCCTTGAACTCAACTCTAAAAGTCCTGGCAGACATTAGCTAAAAGCATGACCTATTCGGACTTCATCTGCAGTCCCATATTGAAGTCTGCGTGTTTTGTATTGACTCAGATTTCTTCTAAAAATTCAATTTTTTATCTTTCCTCATTTTTCTCATCCTTTCCACCTGTGCAAGTAATCCCAGTCCTTACTTTCCAGCTAGTATTCTGTTCAGGCTTGGGTGAGAAGTACCAGCTGACAAGAGATAGTTCAGTCATGCTGACCCACAGAATCATACCTGTACCCTGTGTTGTTATACGAGCTTTGTCTTTGCCTGCAGTAACACAAAAACAGCTGACTGTCATCAATCTTTTCACACTGAGATGAAATCAAACTGTGATCATAACCAAGGAATCTTGTTGTTTTTTTTTCTATGGCCGCAACATTTTGAGTTTGTCATTTTTACCACATCCCATTTGCAATGTGACTTTCTGTGGTTCAATGCTGATGTGGTTCACTGGAGCATAATCACTCATTCAGTCAAAATAAAAGCCTCCACTATCAGTCAGATCGGATGCTTCATGATGTCACAGAGTCACTTTCTGGATTCTTTCTCCTTAACTGATGAAGTCTCTGTGGCTAACCTCCGAGGATTTTCTCGGAGAGAAAAAGGGATATTAGAGGACACCACCACTGACAGAGAAAGGATGATCAAAGGAAACACAAGAAGAAAACTGAAGGAGAGATTTGACAGTCCTGTATGATCCATGCAGAAACCATCCTTCCTTCTCGACAGGTTCTCATTTGTTGCCTCTTTCAACTCTCCAACATGCTTACCACCACGCCAGATTTCAGTGGAGTAATTTACCACTATCAGTCAGCTGTGGCCTCTGAGTGTCTCTTGTATTTAAAGGGTGTGTTCGCCAGTCATCATTTTTGGCTTCAATCTGGACCGCGTCTCTTCTTAACCAAGGCCACATTTGTCCCACACCAGATCTTTTGAAGTCCCTCAAATTGTCATTTGTGATACAACTGCAGTTATAAAAAAATATTTTTACAGGTCAAATAGTACATTTGTGCATATCAATGTCAATAGTAACACAATACGAGTTGAATCTGTAGACACCCCAATTCAGTAAGAAGGTCCTTTTATAGTAGTATGACTAATCCAAGGCTCTGGACTCATTTTTTTTTAAATCACAGACACAATAAAAATGCTTTTATTTTTTCCCCCTCATGAAGTGGCATGTTTTCACCGTAGTGTGTGAAGTACCACTAACAGCCTTATGGATTCAATGTTCAGAGCTGTTTAGCCTACGATCTGAGATCTGGAAACAACCACCAACTTTGAGGGACAATCTGCATTTTACGATTATCTGCGTGCTGAAATATGCAACCAAAATGGCTTGCAAGAGCTGCAGTGCTGCTGGCTGTCTCTGGACTGTTGATTGTACATGAGAAACTGTCCGATAGAGTGAGTGTCCTAAAAGTATAACTTACTAATTTTCACATTGTTGTGATCAGTGAATGATTTAATATATATTTGTTATTATATATTTTATTATTCAAAAACATCAATTCAAAATCCATTATGAATAATTGTAAAACTTTTATCTTTGGTTCTCAGAAGATGCCAAAAGCATCAAACATAATGACAACTGCCTATTAGGTTTATTCACTAAATATTGGTGCTGGTCAGCTGCTGAAATCTCTTTGACGTGCCATGCAAATATTTTTATGTTGAATATCCAAAATAAATATTGAAATGTTGACTCACTGGCCGCTCCCTTCCTAATGGCACATGGTGGAAAAAACACGTCAGAGAGGTTAGGGTTTAATCCCACTAACAACACAGGGATTTTTCTAGATTGTTTTTGGGAATGGTAGGATTTTTTTTTTATTATTAATAGGCCTAAGTTATTATACTTGGTTCAGACAATCAACCTAACCACTGCAACTTTCTACATCAAAAAAATAAAAAATCTCTCTTTTCATGCTATGTCTGTTTTCAAATGTAACCACAAAAAACCTTTTGTAATGATTGGGAATTAAAATATATGGCTCTGAAAAAAGTAACAGGTTTACTTCAAATGAAGTAACACCCATTCACAACATTTTTTCCCTGGATTGTGTTTCATGATAGTAAAAGAGCCAAATTGTTGTTGCTGTTTTAGCATTAACTTAATCAAACTATAAAACCCCTGAACTCTGGTCTATTAGAAGGAGCAAGGCTAAACAACAGGTGCATCTTTTTTATTTTTCTACTGTTACATGTTTTGGGTAATTTATTACAACATACATTTACTGTATACAGCGAGTGGATAATTTATTAATTTTTATTTTCTTGTGAATAATTTTTGACACCAAGCTGCAGATTTTAGGCGTAAAACCAGAAGTCAATGGGAAATTGCTCCTTTAGTTAACAGCCTCCAGTGGTCATTTGAGAAACTGCAACAACAGTTTTTTCTAGCCGGCATCAAATCTGGGACTAGAAGGTGCGGTCTTGGTCATTACCTAAATTGTCAGCTTCTCCTCATGCTTTTATTTTACTCTTTGGACATTTATTCCTGAATAAATAATTAATTTTCTCTATATGTTTTTTCATTCATTTGGAAATATTGCTTCTTGGTTTAACTTTTTTTGCACAGTTTAGCAGTTTGATAGAAAGTTTTGTTGATCGAAGGTTTTTTATCAAATCTTTTATTCAGACAGATGACTTTCCACAGTAATATTTACAATAAGGACATCATCAGCTGCTGCTTTGTTTGCTCGGCCTACATCTCTCTCTAGCTGCTGCACGTGAGAGACCACAAGATACTGCCAATAGACTTTGCTAATAGTTTCAAACAGCTGTGAACATTTTTAACTTATTTTATGTTGGAGTTACTGTTTTTAGTTTGTTTGCATCTTACCCATATCTTGTGAATTTTTCATTGTTTTTTAGGGGGCTGGATTCAAGGGAGGATAGGTTTAGCATATCCTGGGAGTATGCTAACATGTTTTTGTTCCATGGCACCCTCATATTATGCATCAATTTGTTTTATTTGTAGTTTTTTAATAAAATAATTTGTAACTAATTACAAAATTCAAAATTAGGGTTTAATCCTACAAATTGTCTGATTTTTTTTTCTTAGAATACCCACCAAAAAAGGCAAACGTGATGTTTTTGGTATCAAGGTACTTGAAAAATGAATACTCATGGTGACATTTTCAAGGTTATGAGTTCAGATTAAACCCTGTAAACTTAGACAACCTTTTTATAGGTGTAGTTTAAAGGATTAAAATGTGAATCCATTACTGAATTACCTTCTGCTTTTTCCTGAAGGTGGAGCAGTTTAGCCTGGAAGATGAATGTTGATATTGCTTTTTTTCTGCTTAAAGAAACATATTTCTTAATAGTTAATTTTTTTGTGTTTCTCTGAAAATTTCAGTGACAATATATGTATCATCTCATCTCGCTAAGCTTTAAACAATTACAACATTTTGGGGTAAACAAGAATCTTTTTACTCAGTTAAAAAAAAAAATCATTCTAAAAATATATAAAGGTCCAGGACTTAAGACTTTTTCCAGTTTTAAGGAACTCTGATGTCTCAATCTTTAACAATTAGTAAAACTAAACTCCAAAAATTGTG
The DNA here is from genome assembly GCA_014656515.1 of Oryzias celebensis. NCBI lineage: Eukaryota > Metazoa > Chordata > Actinopteri > Beloniformes > Adrianichthyidae > Oryzias > Oryzias celebensis. The sequence goes on along the minus strand of BNCR01000012.1, from coordinate 27,571,975 downwards.
ATTATATTTTTTACAACATTCAAATCTTTACTTTTACTGCCAGATCTTTGAATGTTCCTGCATTTTCTTGTTCTGCAGAACTGATGTCTTTCAGTCTGAGTCTGGCGGGGTGTTGCCCCCCCCATCCATTACTCAGTCATGTTTGTGGAATGAGTGAACCATCATCCCACCCCCCTCCCATTTCATAGAAATCTAACCTCAAACCTGAAACAGAAATTCCGAGACCATTTTACATCGCTGCCACATATGAGCTTATATGAAGCTCCTAAAGTCCTACGTAAGTGATGCATTTTTTTAAATGAACCCCAGAAAAACAAAGTTTGTATTCTGAGTGGGCTAGTTGGGCTGCACTTTTTTTCCAATTCAATTAGCCCAGGTGGTATTCACAACCACACTGTCAGGAATGGAGGTTTGGGAAGAACCAAATGCAAACAACCTGTGCCAGAAACTTGATTTCACAAGCAATCTTTTGAAAAGCTAAACTGTGACAAAGATGAACTATGGACATCCAAAAAGAAATGCCAACACAGAAGACCTCACCAAGAGCAATTGACACCCATGGACTTAAATAGACAGGGGGGTAATTAGTCAAAACAGTAACAGCTGTAGATGATTGAAACTGAAACCTGCTGGGACTGAGGGGAAATGGAAAACCTGAAAACACTGAAAACTAAATTAAAAAATAACCCATTTTTAAACGTTTAGTGTTTAAATCATTCAGTCTGAGCTTAGTTATCTGTGTTTTTTCTTATAAGAGAGTTTTGGTTTGGTTTAACTCTGCTTCATTTTAGAGTTTAATTGTTCTTTAGAGCCTCACTAAGCTTTCAAGAACAGGAAAAATAACATCCATGTCATTAAAAAAACTGCCTACTGTTTGTGTTCAGCTAGGGCTACTGAGAAGAGAAATTATCTTATGTTGTTATGGAATCATTGTAATTTAAAGAGTTTTTTAACATGTTTTATTGATTCAGAAGGATTTGCTTGGGCAGGATTTTTCTTACGTTACCCATTCAGCTAAAAAGAGAATAAAAAATATTTTCATTTCTGATGATTGCCATCGCTTTGTTAGATCTTCTCCTGAGGCGCAGTTTGTCCCTAAGGAAATCTAAATGAAGAGGGGAGCTGTAATAATTGGACATTGCCAGGATTTTCAAATTTCTAATTCAGGTGGTATGAGTAGAGCTGTCATTAGGAACCAATTTGCATCTTTTCTAGCTGTGCGAGAGCAGCTGTCGAGGGGTGCATGCCCAGCCCCCTGGCTGCTTGATTGGCAGGGGCATTTGTCTGAAGGTACCAAGGGACCTTTGGAGACAATTGCCCTGCTCAAGCAGGGAGAAACCACAAAATACAGCATGGATTCAAGCAGTAGTCCTACCTGATACTTTTGGGTACATTTCAAGCACACATTCTCCTCAGCTCCAGCTGGGTGGAAATCCCCTGAATGTTTCTTTTCTTCTAGAAGTCTGTATCTGTCATGCTTTGCTTTTCCTCTGTACACACAGGGTTTCCATAGCAGACCCGAAATATTGACGGGGAAGTCTTTTAGCCGAGAAAGAGAAGTCATACTGATAATTATAAAAACATGGTAGGCATAACTCACTGGAAGCTCAACCACTGGCCTTTAGAGTTGTTTTTTTCACAACATGTTTGATGAGGAAGGAAATCTTCCATACTGGACTCTTTCAGTTATATGTAGAAGTGACAATCACTCCTGAATTCCTAAATCAACTTAAATTCTCTAAAACGTGATCTGATTTAATTTACGATTCATGTCAAATGGAAGTAAGCTTTCAAATATGAATTCAAGAAAAAACAATTTTATGAAAAAGGAAGCTGTTTTTGTATTGTGGTTTATAATGATGAAAGGTGAATATTTCATTAATAGTATTAGATCCCCTGAAAAAAAGTCCAAATGACATTTTTATAAAAGCAATGCAATAAACATACAAAAAGAAACATTTTCATTGCCAAACATGGGAGATTAGCAGACTAAAACTATATTAAATCATGTAGCCCTCATGCAAAGTGTCAAACCCCACATTTAAACCAGTTTGAACCTAAAGCAAGTTTTCTTTTATATTTAATCATTCAGCATCACCAACCCGTTATTTCCAGCAATGCCATTTGTGGGTTCGTACCCTTCTGTTCAGCCTGTGAGCCCTCAGAAGAATAGCTCTATGGGAGTGCACATGCATACTGTGAGCTGCTGGTTCTGTGGCCCTCATTAGCCAGTCTTTTGTTACAGTAAGCCATACTGCACAGAGCTGAGATGTAGCGAGGCAAGATTAGATCTTGCACCCTCCACAAGTCCTAAAAAGCCACTCCTGAACCGCTCCTAATCCCCCTTAAAAAAGTTCATTTTGTTGTGCCTCTCTGTGTCACAGACTTGCACAAAAATGTACGCATAAAACAACGTGGAGTCAGTCAGGCACAAGTCCTGAGACTTCAAAATGACTTTTTGTCATCTTTATAGTCCTGTTTGCTGCCTTATGCCGTTAATCCTTTTCCAGAGATGCTGTCAGCTGCTTTTAGGCTACAAGCCATGTTTTCCTTTGTTACACAAATCAGTGCTGCAGATAGTCATCTAATTAATCCTGGACTCCATGTTTTGTGTGAATCATGAAACAGGATTGTGAAAACTACATTGATTTATTTGTGTTCTTTCCTTTGTACCATCCAAAGTGGGTTTTAGAAAGGAAAAAATAACATGTAGACTTGTAGATTTTTTTGTTAAATATATTTTTTTTCTTTCTATGTTTCTTTTTTTTAGATTTAGTGAAAGCTTTTACTCAGACACAGACAGCAATAGCTTTAGCCCTTTCAGTCTGTCTAATTGTTATGGTCTTTCAGCTCATTATTATAAAGATTCAGAGTCCCTGAAATGTCAACTTTTCCATGATTGAGCTTTCCTGTCAACGACTACCTTAAAGGTGTCTTGATTCTGTTTTTAAGGCGGTGCAAACTCTCAAGGCCAAACAACGATGTCCACACAAGATTTAAAGGTGGAGGGAAGAACAGTACATTTAATATCTTGCACACATACTGTTAGAATTTCACAGAGATCTGTGACCATTTTCGGCTTGATTTTGTTAACTAAATCACACTAGCTACATAGGATGTTGGTGCTTTTTTAGGATGTACAGCTTTGCTCCCAGTTTGCACCTTTGTGTCATCTCATAAATGTCTTCAAAGGCTTTTCCTAGTTGGTGTAAAAGAGTTGTTTTATTATGTGTTTGAACACGGCTCGTAACCCTTCATCTGTTACTGCTCCTGCCTGTTTTAAATCAACATGAAGTTTCTGGGGATTTGCACTGTTGGATAACTATTAAACAATCTTTATAAGTGTTATGTCCAGCCCTATTAGTTTGCCAAGTTTTCCTGTAATGATATATCTTCATCCCTGTACCTTTTTACTACACAAAATATTTTTGGCTTACACCTTGTATAGGTACACATTTAAGTTGTGTGTTTTTCAGCTTCAATATGAAATCAAATATAAAGGGAATTAAACAAAGAACACTTGCAAAAGGCTTTTTTCTCCACTTGAATTTTTTTTCATATACTTTATGTTGGGGTCAGCTAGTACAAATATGCCTGTATAAAACTGATGTAAAATCTATCTGCTCAGATGTTGATGAGCACTTAAAGACATTTTGCACTCTTTCCATGGATTTCATTTTGGAGTTAATTTGAAACTTTTACAGCCAAGATTCTCGCAATGAAGCTGCGTCTTTGAAGTTTGTTAGAGACGTGTGTTCAAAGTGATGTACCGCCAAAGAGTCATAGAAGAACCAAATAATTAGAGATGGGCCGATACGCTATCTGATATTTTCCCTCCAACTGTGACCGATAGCCAATTTGCTGATACAGATATTTATATGAACAGGAGTCGGCAGTAAAGGGCAACAATGGGTGCCATAGGTGTTGCGGGCACGCATAGCGTCACCATTTACTGCTTGAATATCTCTACCCGAGTAAAGAGTAAATTGTTGTGCTGACCTAACTCTTAAACACTGCTCAGCTCTGAATACTAGAAGACTGGGGACGCTTTCAAACTTGAAAGAGTACAATTTCTCCCAGAAATGTGTAATAGATCAGTTATACCATTGACGGTTTAAACATGATCAAAAGTATTGTAGACATGATGCCTGGCAATAGCCCTTTCACTCATGGTGCAACACCGACATAATTATACTTAACTGCTATGGGCTGAATGACTACAGTTTTTGGATTTGAAAAAATAAAAATTGGGTTTGAGTGACAATCTCTTCTCACAAGGAGATTTTTTCCCCACTATGGGATCATGGGATTATTCACACAGCACTGATACTGTGACCCTCTCCACCTGTATAAATACTGCCGCCTTTTTCAACAAAACTTTATTGTTTCGCATAATGTACATTACCTTCTGCATCAGCCTTCATGAACCGGGGGTTTTAAAAGCAAGTCCCCTGCGTTTTGAAACTTGCCCGTGAAAAAACATGGGAGCGGTATGAGCATGTGTCTGTGGATGGAACGGGAGCACATGCATGAGAGGGAAAAGCGCAAAGCTGTTGGACATGTTTATGACCGCACAGCTGGATTTTTGGTCATGTTTTTGGCATCACTGACATTTATGAAGAAATGTTTATAAAGATATATTTCCATATAGGGATCTTCTGTACCAGGACTTGAAGGCTTGCTCTGTCTTTATTGTCGCGGTGCTCGTCCTTACTGGGGAGTGCTAGGTTTTAACATTGCAGCATCATGGCTGTGGAGTGGACCCTGTCATTGTCCAGTGCCGTTGGATGTGTGGTGGCTGAGCTCCTCTTTATTTAAGAGATTCCCAATATTGTTTCCTCACAGCAGACCCAAGCCTTTTGTCTCTTTTATAATTCTTGTCATTTATTCGCGCCTGTATGGAATGTGTATGTGTGTGTGGGCAAAATGATGGGTTGGTTCTTTCTCTTTTTTGTATTTTGATGTTTGTTTTTAATTGTAAAGCGTTTTGAGCCGCAACACAATTGAAAAGAAAAAGAAAGGGCTTTCTGTGATAAAGCTGGATTGATTGATAAGTTCAGTTGGTTGACAAGTATTGATTGCTATTTTATTATCTTGTGCGGAAATTGTGAAAAAAACTCAAGATGGCAGACATCTTTAACAGCCAAAGAATGCTCAGCAAGAAGGGGGAGCAAGCCTGTGCCAAACAGAGCGCTTCTCCTGTGGTAACCATTGGTCAAAGTAAAAGAGAAACATTAATTGCTAATACCGATGGAATTTTTGATATTGGGCCCATACCGATCATCTCAAATTATGCAAATATCGGCCAATACTGATACTGGCACTGTTGGCATTTTTAGAGACATAAGCTTACAAAACAATCCTATTTCTACTCTTCGTCTGTGATTACACTTTAAGTCATAGAAGGATGTCCACCCTCAAGTCCAATTTGTGGCAAATCTAACAGACCATCATCGCCCTCAGTGTCTGTAAAATCACATCAAACCCACGGACAAAGCTTCAGTTTTGAGAGGGACATCGGTGTGGGCTTGCTTGTTGCCATGGTAGTGGCACAATATTTACGGGTGGCGTGTCTTGTTTATGTGCTTATATGGCATCAAGTGAATTTCCCTGCCACCAGACATTTTCTGTAATCACGTGTTTTTGATTTAAAGGAATTCAGAGACATATACGATGTGGTTTCAAACCCCATAACAATCTGAGGAAAGCATTGTTGGGCTGCAAATTGGACCTCAAATGGTGTTGTGGTGCACAAACACAAACGGAATGAGTCTCATATATACATTCTTGTGAGACTTGATCCTTGTTTTGGCTTCCACAAGTCAGATTTCTTAGCTGGCAGTGCTGGCAATTTCTATTTCTGCTCTTTTTTTTGTACACAATACTGCGTGCTATATTAAGCTAAGTGAATGTGGTGACAAGATGCTCATAAAGAAAAGCTGACAGGAAACATTCCACAACTGGGTTTCTGATGTTGCTTTCATCAAAGCTCCTGTGTTAGATGGCAGATTTTCCTCAGTCGTTATAGACTGGTGTTTGAGTTGTCTGTTTACTTCACAGTTTGAAATCCACCCTTGCTTGTGGATGTAAACCACAAAACACACATAATGGGATTGTCTATCCAACTTCAAGCATAGTAGGGGAATTCAGTAAGTATCCATTGCTCTGAAGTACCCTTACGAATACTTATGTAACATTATGTAACAGGCATAGAAATTGCACTGATGTTGCCACAAGAGCTGCACAAAAACTGCACCATGACCAAAACATGGACATTTTGATCTTTTCCAGAAGTCTTCCGGAGAAGGCTCCACTTTCCTGGAGAAACCTTTCAGTCACTGTTCCCTTTTGCTCTTTTTCAGAAGAATTAACAAAAATTCTTAAAATGTGTTGATTTAAAGCTTTCGAACCTCCCACTTTTACTAAAATTGAGTTGTGGAACTGTTTCATTCCAAGCCAAATGGGAAATATTTCAATAGGACAGTTTGAATGGGACATTTTTTACCAAAAACAGACACTTAAAGCTTTGAAACCAACAGGAAGTTTTAAATTAATTTTATTATTTATGTTCAATCTATGCACTACATCATATAATGGACTACAACATTTAGATCTGTAGCTTCTGGAAAACAATGATCTACACAAATACTGTGGTATCACCATCAGGATAATTTGAGTAATGTTTGATATTCTTTTGGTTTTAGAGATCAAATATTTTTTTATCAACTATAGAAATTCTTTGTCTATAATCGCTTACATCTGCTAAGTCTTTGTTCGGTGTTCTGAGATCTTTTAATAAAAGCATACGAGGAGGTGATTGTCAGATGTCTATAGCTGAAAACTCCCAAGTCAGGTTGAATTTAGGTTTGCTTTCCAACTTTATCTGGTTATTATTTGTTAATTCTTACTACATGATTATTTTAAGCTCTTGAGATTATATTGTTAAGAGAAATTCCAACCAGATCTCTTATTTGGGTTTCAAGCCGAAGAATGGATTACCGATTATTACAGTGGCTTGCTAAAGTATTCAAACCCCTTGAACTTCTCCACATTTTCCCACCATATGACCACAAACATAAATATATATTTTATTGGAATTTTAGTTGAAAGACCAACACAAAGTTGCATACACCTGTGAAGTGGAAAGAAAACTATACAAGAGTTCAATTTTTTTTTTTTGCAAATAAAGTGCAGTATGCAAAAGTATTCTTTCCCCTGAGTCAAAACGTTGTGGAACCCCCTTTTGCTGCAATCACAGCTGCAAATCTTTTTGGGTTTGTCGCTACCAGCTTTGCACATCTAGAGACTGAAATCTTTGCCAATTCTTGCTTCCAAAACAACTCCAGCTGAGTCAGATTAGATGGAGAGCGTTTGTAAACAGCAGTTTTCCGATCTTGCCACAGATTCTAGATTGGATTTAGGTCTGGACTTTGACTGGACCATTCCAACACGTCAATGTTTCATTTGAAGCCATTCCATTGTAGCTTTAGCTTTATGTTTAGGGTGGTTGACCTGTTGGAAGGTGAATCTCTGCTCCAGTCTCAAGTATTGTACAGACTTCAAGAGGTCTTCTTCCAATATTGCTCTGTATTTGGCTCCATCTATCTTCCCATCAACTCTAACCAGATTCCCTGTCCCTGCTGAAGAGAAGGAGCCCCAGAGCATGATGCTGCCACCACCATGTTTGACAGTAGATATGGTGTGTTCAGAGTGATGTGCAGTGTTAGATTTCCGCCACACATAGCTCTTTGCATATAGACCAAAAAGTTCAATTTTGATTTCATCTGACCAGAGCATCTTCTTCCACACGTTTGCTGGGTCTCTCACATTGGTTATGGTCAACTGAAAACGGGACTTCTTGTGGTTTTGTTTTAACATTGTCTTTCTTCTTACCACTCTTCCATAAAGTCCAGATTTGTGCAGTGCACGACTGATCGTTGTCCAATGGACAGATTCCTCCACCTGAGCTGTAGATCTCTGCAGTTCATCCAGAGTCACCATGAGCCTCCTGGCTACATCTCTGATCAGTGCTCTCCTTGTTTGACCTGTTAGTTTAGGTGGACAACCATGTCTAGGTAGGTTTGCAGTTGTGTCATACTCTTTCCATTTGCAGATAATGGACTGAACAGTGGTTTGTGGGATGTTCAAAGCTTGGAAAATCTTTTTATAGCCTAACCCTGCTTTCAATTTCTCCACAACTTTATCCCTGATCTGTCTGGTGTGTTCCTTACACTTCATGATGCTGTTTTTTCCCCAATATTTTCTTGACAAACCACAGACTGTCACAAAACAGCTGTATTTATACACTGAGATTAATCTCAGTAAATTACACACAGGTGAATTCTATTAAGTCATTAATTCAACATCTGATCAGTCACCGTTCAAGCACCTCCTGAAGGCAATTGATGCAATCAGAGAAAAGGGGGCTGAATACTTTTGCACACTGCACTTATCAGTTTTTTATTTGCAAAAAAAAATGAACACTTGTATAATTTTGTTTTCATTTCACAGTTGTGTGCTACTTAGTGTTGGTCTTTCACCTAATATTCCATTAAAAAATATTTATGTTTTTGGTCATAATGTGAGAAAATGGGGAGAAGTTCAAGGGGAATGAATACCTTTGCAAGCCACTGTACATGTACGTTAATTTTTGCTGGTCCATAAGGATGTAAAGAAGCTTTAAACATGCTATGTCTTTATGTGACTGCTAGTATTTCTCTTGACTCACATCTCTGATGAAAGCTAGTTCTTAAAAGATCTGCAGACATTGTGTTTGCTCCTATATCAGTTTCAAAGTATTCCCTTGTTTTCTGGGTCACATCTTTACTTTTCTCATTAAAATCATTGATATTTTTAAAGTCAGTTTAAATCTTTCCCAGCATTTATTATCTTCTGCTTGCACGTGCACCTTCTGCAGCCTTTCCATTTCTACTTATGATTAATTGATCAACTTGGCACGTGTGGGGTCTTGCACATGTTGCCATGTGCACAGCGAAAACTTTTAAAGACAGGCTGGTGAAGACGAAAGTACATTGGGGGATACGGGAGGGAAAACATTCACTTTGGCTGTTGTGCGTGTTAACGTGTGTGCACTTCACAGAGAGTTTGTGTGGGGAGTGGGTGGTTGCGTCAGTGAGTTGGACCGAGCTTGCTGCAGTGTGCTAAGCTGCTGTGCTCCTCAGTCGGCTCGGTGGAAACATCATGTGTTTGTGTGTCGCCCAGAAGAGCAACTCTGCTTTTCCGAAAAGAACCAGAACAGAGTTTAAGAGCAACTGAGTAGGTCAGAAGATGCAAAGTGGGCTCTGCTAAAGATTGTGAGTAAATTTCCTAGAAATAAATTGGAGATAGAAAAAGGAGTTCCTTTTGGAGCATATTTTTTATCATCTCTGATATCTGGAGTCATCCCATCAACCTGGCTATACCATGCTCGCCCAGAGGAACGGGCTCCGTCCTGGCTGTAAGGAAGCTCCTCTGAAGGATCCCTCTGCCTTATGGGATGTGGATGTTAGCGCTGAAAGCTGCTGTTCCTTCTCCTCTTCTCTGTCATCTGGAGGTTGTCCATGGGCTCGGCTTGCCGGTGTGGATGGCTGCTTGTCAGAGCCATACTGCCTGTGGTTTCAGCTCTTAGCCAGAGCTCACTGCGGTGAGGTGGAGCTTGGGCTCAACAGTACCAACTGCAGCGTGTCCTGGGCTCGCCTTCGTGAAGCTTCTAGGAAAAGCTTTGTTCGATCTCGGGTAAAGCCTTAAAGTTTCTTTTCTAGGAACATGCCTGTATGTCCACTTTTTATAAACTTGAAGATGAGTTAAAGACATGTCAATTGCTGGTGTAGGCATGTAGTTTTATGCTGGAAACATTTGAGAGGAGAGGTTAGGGTTTGCTACACTTTGTTGTGCTGCCTGGAGAATTTTATGTGCGTTATTCTTCTCTACAGCAGCAGGGTAGTCCTGTTTCACTGACTGATATCTTTTGTAATGTGTGTGTATGTGTGTATGTGTTTGGGTTAGGTTTCATTTATTGTTCTTGGTCCCCTTGGTGGCTTCAGGGTGACCCTTTTCTGTTTGCAGTTTTTTCTAAGCTGATCTTATAAGGTCAGTTTACATTGTGGAGCGCTTCTTCTAAACAAAAACTAGCTTATTTGTAATTTTCTGTGTAAAAGTTTGTTTTGTAGAATTAGGTCAATTTCTGCTCAGTGGAGGCCAGAATTTGGCAAACAGAGGAACGTGTTCCTGTGATGACAAGTAGGGTTAGAAATTTGAACAGAAAAGGCCTTGTAGTGAAAAACAAACACTTGCTTACAATTTATTTATTCATACATTTCCATCCAACTGTGACCAACAAGTCACAGTCCATAATAGGTAAATTTACCCACTGAAACACAAAATGTTCATAACAGATAAACACTTCATAATAATTAACCAAACAAATCATTATTAAACTGTTAATTATTTAGTTATAAACGACTTGTTAAATAAGAGTTAACACTTTGTTAATGATTTATAAATGTAGGGTTAGGGTTAGAATGAGTTGGCAATGTTCCTCATTTACTAAAAGTTAATTAATAAGGAATAGCTACAACTTAAAAAAATGTTCAAGTAACATGTATAAAATATTAACTGATTCTTAACAAGTGATTTGTAAGTAATTTAGTATCAGCCTTTTCATTATATATTACTAACTAATAAGGTTCAGTTAGAAATCATTGATATACAGATAACAGGTCATGTATAACTCGCTAACTGAAAGCTTGTTAGTTATCTACTGTCTATCTACAAGGTACATTTAAAAAATTCTTAACAAACTGTTATTTAACAAGTCAGTTATTAACTCACTAACAGTTTAATACTTGTTAACTAGCTATAACAGGTAGTTATTATAAAGTGTTACCCAAATAAATATAATAAAACCGAGAAGTGCATTTCAGATTTTCGCTAACCATTGATTGTTAAAAGACGGGATTTAAAAGTGCAGGAGTCAGCACTGTGAAAGTCAAGGTGAGGACACGAAGAGATAAAAGCATTTGCCAAAATACAAATACATGTGTTGTTTCTCTTAATTATAGCATGTAATGTAAAAAAAAATTGTTTGCTTAAAAAGTTGAATCAAGCAATGCCCTCAAATTCAGCAAAACTTGTGAGAAAAAGCTGAAACTAGCCTGCAAATGGTTTGATTCCATATAGCAAAATACATTGAAACCTCTCTGTAGGGCTGGGCGATATGGCCAAAAATTAAATCAGTTTTTTTCATTCCAAATTTGATTTTTGATTTTAATCGATATTTTTCTCCCTTCCTTCACTTTCTTTAACAAAATTCATAAATGACTATTATTAGAATATTCTTTTATGGGGAGAACTGTCAGTCAGTCACCTTTAGTCTGAACCAGATGAAGAGCATGAACATTCTTTTCTTGTATTTCTTTAAGAAAATGAAACTGCATTAAAATCAATTCATAAATAATCACTGTGTACCATGAATGTGACTGGCATGCACCATCAAAATTCATAGTATGCGTTTTTAACCCCTCGCACTGTATGTCGCCAATTTGCAACATAACACTACATCCAGGACTCAACTTGATGTAGAATCACCTTGAACAAAAAAATTACAGAAGTATATTTTTTAATAATTAGAAATATATTCAGGCATGAAGGCGTTAAAACTGTTGGGACCGTTCTTAGTCTTACTCTGTAACTTAGTGTTCAGTGTTTTTTTATTGTTTCATTTTGGTTTTCAGTTAGATTGTACAACCCACCCATAAGGGCAATTGTGATTAAAGCCTTCTAAGCAGAGAGATAGGAATGGCAGATACTCAAATGCCATAAGTATTTATATTAAAGAAACTAAACAATTTCACAACAGACCCCATTTTGTAAGCATGAAACACAGTTGAGTTGTGTACTTCTTCTCTTCTCCTGCCTCCTCCCTCCCTTCTCAGTTACATTATGGACTGTGGATTACTTCCAGCTCTGGGCATGGGTAGTGACCTCACCAATCCAACCATTAGGACCACACCCTCCCGCTCTCTGGAGGCTTCCTCATCTGCTTCTCCCAGACATGCAGAGGAGAGGTGTGGGAGGAGGGGCAGTGGGGATGAACGCCTTTTTTTGGATCCATACATAAAATGTGTTTTGGTAGGAAAACAGCCCATGGAGAGATGTGGACAGAGGCCCAAATTTTTGGCAGTCTCTCATCTCCTGGAGCCTCCATGGTCATGTTAGCAATAACCACTAACACACGCCCTGTGGTGTAGTGGTTCATTTCAAGCATTATTCTGATGATGGATGTGACGGGAGCTGAGAACTGCAGCAAAAAGCTATCATGGGGACTTATGCTTTACCGTGATTCATGTTTCCTCCAACATTATCCCCTTTAATTGAAACCCCTCAGAAAACAACTTCTCCAAACTGTTGTAATACATATTTGATAAAGTTTAAGATAAAAAAAAACATTTTATCTCAACAACTCACTATCACGAAGAGTTCACCAGATTTTTTAGAAAATCTGTTGAGTTTATATTGTGAAATTACCTGTAGTTGTTTTTAATGTAACTGGATCATTCATTCTTGTCTGAGATTGGGGTTGCAGTCCCAGCAGTCCTAGTTAAAATGAACAGACTTTCCTCTCCCTGGTCACCTCTTCTAGCTGTTCCAGAAGAATGCCAAAGTTTTCCCAATCCAGTTATAATCTCTCCAATACGGAATCTCATCATTGTTGCTTTTATCCGGGGTCTTATCTATTCATTCACAACCCACAGCTCAAGTTCGTAGGCGAGGAACATGGATTACTAGTAATTGACTTTGTCTTCAACTATAATGGACAGATACAAAATTTGGATTACTGTGGGAATTTGTTGGTTGGCCTCATCCTTACCTCGGTATTGAACACAGCACCCAGCTACTTATAATAATGAAATGACTCATTCTTAACCAGGAGGGGTATTCTACATTTTTTAGCTGAGGACCATGGATTTAGAAAATTGTTAACAGTATTGTTTAGAAAAGTGGGTTCCCTTTTTATTGGCTTATATGGTGAAGTTTTTCTGGATTTCTTCCTCAAACATCTACTAGTTTAATTTTTCTTTTTTCTTTTTTTCTTATTTTTTGTCACTGAGAACGTGTTAAATCCTTGTACATTCTTTGGGATTATTCAGTAGATAAGTAAATCTTTTTTCCCACACGCAGAACATTGAAGCAGACGTACATGAAACATAGCTGATGTTATCCTTATTTTTAACATCTGACCTACATAAAAATTAGGGCTTTGCATTTTATTGTATTAATCACGTGTGAGCACATTGCTGAATTGACAGTTAATTATAAAAAATATAATTAAGTATTTTAATAAACTTTTGAATAATATAGTTTACATCTTTCATTTTAGTCTTTCACTCATGTTCTCTGAACACTTAAGCAGACTATTGGACTAGAGGTGGACTTGATTTTTATTCTGTAGTAGCTGAGGCTTTATCATTAATATTTAACAGGATTGTTTGGAGTTTGTGACTCAATCGAAAATGTAATCTAGAGTCAGCGGCGGCATCTTGACACTGTGATTGTAAAAAGGAGATGTCTTTTATGTAAAAACAAACAAACAAAAAAAACCTGCACATTTTTGTGAAATAAACAGTTTTTATTCCCAAAGTCATGAAGTCCATTAGGCCTCAGTAAGACTCGTTAGAAATACTGGATTTAAATGCAATCAGACTATTCATTGAAATATTCAGCATTGAGCAACGAAATCAGTCTATTTTAATAAATGTGTTGCTCTCTTGTTAACGTCGATTGCAAGAAAAATGGGTGGGACGCCAACTCTCACTTTGTGTGAGATAATAACATACAGTCTGAAAATTTCTAGAACTTCCTGTTGACCTCTCTGACCAATCACCTTCCCCTTAGCCTCTCTGTGCATTCTGGGGAGTGTAGTCGTGTTCCCAAAAAAGGAAATTTATTAGGCTAATTGGGATGAAAAATGCAATATATGAAACAATATGTGAACATTTGCCAAAAAACAAAAACATGCAAAATTCTTCAGGATTGAACCTGTCAATAATTAAAATTAGCTGTAGCATTGTTTTTGGGCAGGGCGATAGTGAATTTTTTATACCACAATATTTTTTTTTTTTTTTCTTCATATCGGGCAATAACGATATGTGTCACAATATAAACCAAATAACTATATCTGTCAAATTTGATCGCTCTGTGGCTCATAACAGAAATGTGTTATCCTCAGGAAACATAAAACTTAAAATTGACAAACATTTTGTCAACATCCTTCTCTTCATGTGAGTTTTTGTTTTCCCAAAATCTCATGAAATCATCCTTAGAAAATGAACCTTTTGTGAAATGACTCGCTGTTTCATCATCTAAACTTCAAATACCATTGAGACGGAGTCAAAGGTAATGACTTTGTCTTGCCTAAGACAAAGTAAACACTTGGCTTTTACCAAAAAAAAAAAAGTTTTTCATTATCTTCTTACAGCTGGTATTCCACATTTTATTAAGTGTTACACGTCATGGGAGCTGCAACTTCTGTTGTCTTTTTTTTTTGTTTTCTATTCTTCATAACAAGAAGGTAGACTATAGATGCCATCGTGCAAACGCACCAAACAGCTCTGCAAACAGCTCAAGTGTGCCATAACTCAAGCCATATGTCTGGCTGAGCAAAGCTTTCTGCAGCATCAGTGGGGTTTTAACAACAATCTTGATGATTCTGACAGAAAGTAGAATTTTAATGATCAGCATAGACTTATTCTTTATCATTTTTTTTCTTTTCTGTTCAACATATGTGCATATTTTCAGTTGATTGTTATTCTATTTTATGGAAGTTTTGTTTTAAAAAGAAAACCAACTGTTCTTTGAGCACAAATACACTTTAAACACTTAGTGTTTAGACATCATGGTTTAGATGAAAAACTTATGATTGACTTGTAGTTTAGGGGGATAGTTATACTCAATCCATTTTGTGCACAAGTACAAAAATTACCAAACTTTTTTTTTTTACATATACACAACTCAAAATCACAACAGCTTGAAATCAACTACACAAATACACCCCTAAAGATTTCGCCCAAATTGCTTGTTTCAAGCTGTTGTAATTTTAAGTTGTGCATGTGTAAATAGTATTTTGGATTTTTTTTACATTTTGTCATTTTTGTACCTATGCACAAAATGTATTGTAAGAGTTACAAATCAAGAATTATGCACACACAATTACAAAATTATGCACAAATCAAGAATTAGGCACACACATATCGGGGTGATACTATTTTCTCTCCATGTTTGTGGAAGGCTGAGCAGTACCAGCTAAACATATTGGGTAAGCCATGACCCCATGGATGGATGGATGGATTTTTTTTCTGAACACGTTTAAATCAAGTAAAACTAAATACAGCAGTCTTTTTCCATTTTTCAAATAAGATTCTTTTAAGAGCTTTTATCTTTAATTGAACCACTTGATGACAGTCATCCTCTCCATTGAAATCACAGTCACTTTTTAAAACCACTAGCTTATTAAATTGCAAGACTTTAAAGTATCTGTTAAAAAAAATCACCAATTAAGAATTTGTTTTGTATAAATTGGTGAATTTATGAATGAGATCTATTTAACCAATGGCTGATGACCCATTAAATTATCATATATATTTTATATTAGTATTTTAAAAAAGACTTACAGGAAGAATTATTTTCACATGTACTTGAGATTATGGCCAAACAATAAAAACACTTAATATGTAAATGTAAAGATTTGTTTTCTTAGAAGAAAAAAAAACATTTCTTTCACATAAATATTTATCTGAAGAGAAATTCAGTTTGAAATCATTGAGTTCAAATATAGACTTTTGCACAGCAAAAACAATGTAAACCATCTTGGTGTTTGAAAAGTTATTTAACTGCTGCATTTTTCTTTGCCATAAAAACCTTTAAAACACCAAATGTAAAGTCCATTTGCATATCTAAACCCCTGCATCTTTCTTTCAGGCCAAACAGAAAGATGGCCGTGAACAGAGCGAGGCCTCGGCTACTGCCTCTCCTGGTCCTGAGGAAGAGCCCTTCTCTTGGCCGGGGCCCAAAACTCTTCGTCTGCGGCGAACCTCACAGGGCTTCGGATTCACTCTACGACACTTCATTGTGTACCCGCCTGAATCTGCTGTCCACAACTCACTGAAGGTGACACACTTGTCTTCATCATGTTTTGAATGGGGATCATTTTAAAACATCAAAGAGGAAGCCAGCGTACAGCCTGAATTTAAAATGTAATCAAATGACATTTAATAAAATCCACAGTTTTATTTGAACTCAAGTATGTGCTTATGAATGTGTTGTTTTTTTTTTTATTGGTTTGTAGGTGAACTTGACAAAACTTTTTACTTTGTCCCACGCATTTGCTAATCTTTAAAATATTGATGAGCAAACTTAAGCCAATGTGCTTGACCTACTTTTTGCTGCACATTATTCCAGTTTATTATCCACATTAATGAACATATGATTCTCTTTTAGCTGTTTTAAGATTTTTGGCTTTTCATGAACATAAGTGATATAGTCAAACTACAACATTAGAGCTCTACTGTCAATGAAAGTTCTCAAACCAAATACAAAGTTTGGGATCTTCCTGAAACTGTTATTTTTCCAGCTGTGTGCGGCTCCACAGTTTCCTTTGTAACAGTAGTGTGGTGGGAGGAAGTGCTTTCCTCTCATCCTGTATTCCCATTTCAGAATGTTACTTCAGTGCTGTTCTCAGTGTTTGTTAATACAGAAACACAATATTCTTTACAAAACTACATTATCATTCTTATGGGTTTTTTTATGTAAACAAGAATTTCATTTGAAAAGCAGTTTTCTTTCAAAACTCTGAAACTTTTATATCAAATTATAAGCAAAAACTTGCAGTGGGATATTTTATGCTTTTGTAATTCCAAACCATTCAAAAATGTTTTTTTGGTATGTGAAAGATTATAATGTTATACACAACACTTTGAGAACTACAGTGACAGAAATGGAAAAAAAATTAGAACAGTGGAGAATATTCCAGGTAGTTATGGACCAACCTAAACAACCCAGCATGGACTTCTGTAGGAAGTCAAAAAAGAAGCAAAATACAATGAGAGGAAGAAGTGCAGGGATCATTTAAATAAGTTGTAGTTTATGATTCAACAAAAAAGTACAAACTGGGCAAAAATGGCTCTGAAGTGTTTTAATTCGGTTTCTGCACTTGACTTTGAAAGAGTGGAGAGCTCTGATGCAAACCTTGGTGCTGAATGCCAAGCAAGGAGGCATCTGCATCCTATTTTTAGAGCTTTTAGTATTAACCATCCATGCAATTGTAGCTACAATCTGCTGGTCTCATCAATACCTTCTTCAGCTCCAAGTTGAAAGACACTGCTGATAACAAACCACACAGACTCAGCTCACATTAGAGAAAAACTTGTGGATAAAGATTATGTGGGCTAAAAAATAAAAGACAAATCTTTACGTCAAGATTCTCTTTAGAGGTGGAGTTACACTGATGACATTTTAGTAAAAGAACAGGAACATCCAACAATGGGGTGCCGATACTTTTAACCTTAAAGTCTCAGTTACTGTTACACAATAGATCATTCAAGTCAGCAACATTATACAGAGGCTTTTCACACTTTTTAATTCAGTAAGTATTTAAAAGAAAATCTGTATTATTTTATTTTTCCCTTTTATGTTTCACTTCTTTTACGATTAGATTTAATGTATGACTTTTGTCTCAATTTACCTTCTGCTTGACACTTTGGGGCTTTCAGCACTGAGGAAAAGAAAACCAGAAATGGCGAAGTAATTCGTGACATGGATCTGGAGGGTTGCTGGTTCAAGTCCTGGTACCAACAGTATTACACTGTGCTGCCAGAAATATCCAGCCAGTGTTTAGTCTGCCCTCCTCATACCACCATGGTGCCCTTGACCCACATTTATTCCGTGGAGCGGCTCAGAGGCCACAGTCTGGATCCTAGTAGAAGTTCTGTCTGCTTAAGGCTAAAACTTAATGAAGACAAATAACTGTATCAGATCCAACTGTCAAGGGATTCTCCAGAGAAAGGAAATCAATATAGAAAAGGAAATTCTTGTTTTAAATGTTTAAAAAAAGATTTAGAAATCTTTGCATTTATTTTTTTAATTCATAGCTGACCGTCAAATAGCTGCTTTGTTGCTTCAAAGACACTACTTGTCATCCAAAGGGAACCCTGCCAGTTGACTTTTGCATAAAATCAATTCCAATCTGTCCTTCAGCGCTAATCCTTGCTTTACTTCTGGCTCTTGCATACTAGCGCCAGCTGAAGGGCTTTGGGTGCGTGCAGTACAGTGCTTTTAAAGAGAAAATGCAATCTTATCATTGCCTCTTTTGTATTAGCTTTGATAAGTGATAATTCAGGATAAGTAAGGGTACTTTTCTCTGAACTGTTTTTTGTTAACTTCTCTTGTTTCCACAGAAGGATTTCCAACAAAGTTTGTATAGGACTTTGTGTTTATTGCTCTTGGCATGGGCTCAGCATGTTGAAGGAAAAACTTTGGTGTATCTGCTGGGATTTTAAGACATTTGTGTAGCCCTAGAGATGGATGCTTTCTCTCAGATGTCTTCTTTGTTAAGAGTTTCCGACTGCTTTGTTTTTAAGTGATCATACACTTGTGTTTTATTTTACAATTGAACCAACACATTTCTGACATATGTTACTAAGGGAATCTAGATTGAAGATATAGTGTGTGGATTTGTAAAGAAAATTAGGGTTGACAGGATGGAAAAGCACAGTTTGTCACTTTTTTCTTTTACCACAAACAGCAAATTATTTAATCACAACATTTTACAAAATTTTGTTACGAGTATTGTGGAGTAGTTGAAAAACATGGAGCTGTTTTGTGTCAGCTTGAATTGCTGTCTGTCCATCCGTCCATCCGTCCATCCATCCGTCACCACTCTCTTCATCGCAATTACCACAACACATACTCTAAAAGTTAGTACATTTTTTATGTTACGTCTCTCGATTTTTGAGCCATGGAGAATATTTTTACATCCTAGTGAACCTGTAATCCATAAAAGATGTTACAGTTGCCTTTTAAAGAACTTCTCACATTTTGGGGGGTTTTGATGCTGGATTCTAAACTGATAAAAGTCCCCTGTTGTTGTTAAAAACTTCACTTTATTGTCATTTATAGTTTTAAAAACTCAGAATTTTGTGGCTTAACTGCAAGAGTCACACATTGCCATCTCAACAGCTTCATACATTTGTTATTAATGAAAACAAAAGTTAGAGTATTGACTGAAAGAAACCTAATGGGTTGGACTGCTTTCACCTCAGTCTATTATATTTTTACTCTTGAGTCTATGCTTCAGCCCTTAATAGTGAGAAAACTGTAAAATCCTTTAAATGTGTCTTTTTTGTCAACCACTGGATGATTAAACTGTTTTTCAAACATTTCTAGGGAAGAATGAGTCAGTTTTCATCAAGTGATAAAATAATTTATTTTCTTATATTTATAAAGGTGAGTTTCTGTACATGTGGTTGGAAGTTGCATAGTTTTTGACAAGTGTATCTCTTTTTTCTTTCAGGACGATGAAAATGGAAGTAGAGGTAAGTCTGCTCTTGATTTAACTACTGCATACATTAGCAGAGCTCAGGTGCAGTTGGAGTGAAAAAAAGAAAAAAAAATTACCTCAGAGCGTCTCATTTGTTGTAAGTTTGAATAGAAACCTAATTAGAATTGACAGCCCATTACTTTAATGTATTTCTACTGTGAACAGATAGATGTAAATGCATTTTGAATGCCCTTTGTGTCACTTTGAGCACCTCATCCACACAGGGACTCTTAATCTCATCAATTACCTTAAAGAAGCCGGTCTGGACCCTGTAACCTTTTACACAAACAGTGTCACATGTGCTGCTGTCAGGCAGGGAGGTGTTGTGCTTCACCCTGAGGTTAAAGCACGGGTCTGCTGCCTGTGCTGTTAGCTTGGCACAGTCTCAACATTCCTCAGAGTATCCGGCTCATCATTCCAACCCGTCGGTATTCCGCACACGTCCGGATCTCATGAATACAGCAGGGCTGCTCTGCTGCTCTTCATCAAAAGCCTTCTGAAGAGCCTGTTCCTCACACCTCACGCCTGTGTATTTAAATGTAAAGCTACAGAGCTTCTTTACATCTGGTGCCATAATTACACACAAGCAGAACACCAGCTGCAAGCATTAAAGGAAATCAACATTTTTATTTAAACACCTGTATTTACTTTAGTCCTTTAATGCGTCATCTTACACCTTGTTTGTTTAGGCTTTTGCATTTGCTTGCCAAAAGTTCAGTCCAGGTTTAAACAATTGCCAGGTATTTGTTGGAAAAGAGTGCACTAAAAGGAAGATAATCACCACTATCACTTTTTGTTTGTCCTCCAACAATTTTCAAAATGATTTTAAACGAATGTGTCATGAGCTGGCAAGTCAGAAAAATGCAGGGTATGGGGAGGTTGAGTGGAGCCTTACTGATAAATCGGATTCTTAAATGCTTCTTACCAGGAAATTGAGAGTGTCTCTCCGCATCTCTCTTGGCCTGCAGTGTCACATTCCTCATGTTACACCCTCCACCCATTTTAACTGTGTGTGCGCCTGTCCCCTTCAGCTCACCCAAACACATCAAATATGACACACGCTCTCTGCTGTGTAGAGAGGAAGCCTTAAGGGAATGGAGTCTGCATACTGTCAGGCTGCAGCATTACTCAGTTAATGAACACGGCCCCTTTTACACACCATGTAACACCATGGAGGACCATAAAAATCCTACATGTCATGTGCACAAGAAACATTCATGACAAAACTCTGTAGATGCAGAAGAATGATCCTGCCAATGTATGGAGGTCCAAAAGAGGCTATATGAAAGCAATAAATAAAAAAATATATATATGTATATATATATATATACATATATATATATATACATAGATATAGATATGTTAAAATTGCGGGAAAATTATAATTTAAAATATTTAATGACACTTTTTTTAAACAATTCAATGGGGTATGTATTTATTTTATATGGTCTCTTCTGGACCTCCATACCAATTCTTGACTTATTAGGAACTAAAAACATCAAGACAGATCTGTCTTTATCTCGATTTGATTGTCTCAGCAACCATTCCAGTACCTGTCACAACTTTACTTTTTGTTATTTGTTCATTTTTCCTTTTTTTCTTCAGTTCTGACAATAAAAGCACAAACTGCTGATTCCTGCTGCTCAAGGAAGCAGGATGGAGACCACTGGTCCTCTTGTCGGTGTGCCTTAATCTTGTTCACCCAGACTGGACTTAGACAAAAAGTTAATAAAAATTAAAATTACAACACAGTATGTCACCTATTAGAAACCAGTATTAAAGCCAGACCAGGCACCGGTGAGTCAGCATTGTCTGTATCTGAGAACTGGACCAAGTGAGTATGACATCACCCATAGAAAATTATTTACTTCTAGCTCCAACCAAATGATGTCAATTCTGTCACCATTTTTTTGTAAAATGAACATGTTGGAGCCAGACGTCAAGAGTAAGCAGTGATTGCTCCAAGTCTGTCTGAGTCATTGTTTCTATGACAACTACTTTCACCAATAAGTAGTGAGCCTGTTGGAAGTCCACACCCCTCCCACTTGAGAGTATGCTACATGAAATCTGTCAAACGTTTTCAATGTTGGACGTGGGGGCATTAGGCTCCACCTAATTTTACTGTGGCTTCTGATTAGTCATTTGTATGACTTGAACATAATTATAAAAATAACTATTATAAAGAAGATGTTAAAAAAGGTATTAGAGCAATAATGGTTATTCTAACAAAAAGAATGACAGAGTAATAGCTGTTTATTTCTCTATAGAAGTCTATAAGATTTTGGCTTCTTGGAACCAGTGGGTACTTCCTGTTTGGAATGGCAGGTGGTCATCACGAATTAAAAAAAAAGTTTTCTGGAGCTATGTGAACCCAGTTACACGATTAAATCACATAAAATATGACAAAATTAAACTGTAATTTTGAAATATTTATAAATAATATAATAACTGAAGGTTTTAAAAGATAAAATGATGGAAATGCTCGGACAGACACAAATAATATAAAGAATGATAGATTTTTTGAATCATCTGCTCTAGAACATTTCCAACCCAGGGTTTTAAAATTTTGGTAAATTATCCAGCTTTCACATCTTCTTCTCACTGTTGATTTGCTGGATCCACACACCTAATCAATGTATTTATCAGTAGGTAATGCAGGTGAAGAAGCTGGAGAACCAGCTGTCTGTCTCTGACCACGATCGTGCCACTCTGTTCCAAGCTATACATATTTTGGATTTTTGAAAAATCTTTGTGGAGATAAAACTGTCATTAAATATTGTTGCTGTCTGTCAGAAGAGGAAGTTTTTATTGAGGACAAAACAGGAAGTGAAACTTTCAGCCAATAGGAGGACATGTTACCCCCATTTTTATTATCCTTTCCACTGAATCAGTCTGACGTGGAATGAAATGAGGAATGAAGGCAAGTTTTCTAATTGAGAATCGTTATAACAAATAGCTGGATTATTCGTCGATCAGAACACAGCCACACAGAATGAAAGTCATTTTTTTTACTTTTGATTTGCTTTACCTGATCTAGAGGGAACAGATTCCAGGACTTTGCTGTTGTGTACGATTTGTTCACATTGTTGCCTGAAGCATAACATAATGAAGTTGCACACAGACAGAGAAGCCCTGCCCCACACTCGCTTGTCTTACTGCTCAGGTCCTGACATTTTCTCCAGCAGGCCGCAGTGTTGTTTATTTGCTTGACCCTCAGGTCTGAATGAGATGAGGCTGTTTGTGTTTGTACTGGAGGTGGATTTGGGGGTGGGGAGGTGAGGGGGTGAATGTGGTTGTTGGACACACTTTAAAACCCCCCCCAACAGCCCACACAGGCTCTGATAAAGATGGTCAAATGTAGCATTGGTATGCAGAGGAGGCATGAAAACATTGTTGGTATCTCTCACCCTGAATGCCTCAGATGTGGATGTGTTTATTTCCTTTCGCTGTGGTTGTGTACATACCAAGTGGCTGTTATCCAAAATCTTCCTCTCTGTCGCACTTCCTCTCAGCCTCCCTCCCGTCTCTTCAGCTGTGTATTTTAACAAGAATTCAAGGTTAGAATCTGAATCAGCCGTTGTGCAATGCTTGTGCAACAGCATGGTGAGAGCAGCAACACAAAAATCCTCCATATGTTCAAATATTTGTTTTTCATTCAACGGGAAAAGCTTCTCTCTGCAGACTTCAGCTTTGTTTCTTGGCTTTGCTCTTTTTATTTTTGGTCAGATTTCAGGTTTTTTCCCATGAATGCTGCAGGAATGTCATGCAGCAAAAGTAAACTCAATCCCTGTCTATTCTCCTGTGGCCCTTTTAGTTCTCCACCAAAGTTCCTGTCCTCCTCATTTCTGTCTTTATGCTTCTCGCTTTCTTTATCTCTTCAATATTTATGGTACAGACAGCTCTAAACCTCACAAAATTTGTTTTACTTCAAATAAAAACTTTTTACTTTTTACTCATTTTACATCTTTTCAGCTAAAAGAATTATACCAAATACAGTCTCTAATAAAATCCTCAAAAATGGATGAATGAGGCTGAAACTGCAGGTAGCTGAATGGAAGGTGTTAAAATTCCGTGAGGAAATGAAGAGGCTAGAAGAAGAGGAACATGGTTGGAGATTACATCAAAGAAATCATCAAAAAATGCATGCTGGGATTAAAAGAAATGGCTCTAGAGAAGGCCTGAGTAGATATTGGATGGAGTACATAAAGACAGGAAGATCATTTCTGTTAAAAAAAAAGAAGCAGGAGAAGCTTAGGTGGAGGCAGATGATTTGCTATGGAAGAAGGAAGTAGCCTAAAGTACAAGAAGCAAAATTAAGAAAAAACTTTTAAATTACAGTTTAAAGTTTTAACCAGCTTGTTCTTCACTTTAAAGAGTGGTATCTGTATTCCAATGAGTCAGAATCACAGCTTTTTTCTTCACTTTTTAAAGTCAATTCAGGACTTTAATCAAGAAAGAAATCAGAGTTGAAGGTTTGACCACCGTTCAAACAGAACAAAGAAGTTAAAAAAAAATGCATATTATTCTGTATCAGAAATGAGATCCACCCAGCTCAGATGTGGACCAGTTCAAAGCAGAACATCCTGCAGGTTAGCCTCTGGCTAAACTAAACAGATGCTTTAAAGAATCGACATTTGTGGCCTTTTTCTCTCTCATTTGGAAAATACTTTAAGTTAAAAAGATTTTTTTTATGTATTTGATCAGTTTTACACTCAGGAATAAATAATGTTTTAGAAAAAAATGTGTGGTTGTACTTACGGATCCCCAGTCACATGACTCTGAGGAGTTTGCTTTGTTGTCATGGCGATAGCGAGTCATCATCAGCTCTGTAATGGAGGGCTGTGTAGTCACTGTTGATTTCTGAAGTCAGTAAACAGGTTGCATGCAGGATGCAGAAACAGCCATGGAGACCATTACAGAAGTTTCCGGAGGAACCACATTTTCTGATTTTTGTTCATTGGACGTCCTTTTGCGTACCCCTACCCCGACATAGTCCTTGTTTTTTAATGTATGCATAAAGCCGCTTATTCTAAACAGAACTTTAAACGTTGTTGAGGTGATTTTTAAAAAAACAAAAAAAAAACGTTTATTGTAAAATAAATTCTTCAAATCAACCGTCTTTACTGTTTATAAAACACTTCAACCTAAAGTTTAAACTTTAATTAAAATACACAAACATATTTTGCAGATAATTAATTGTTTGTCATCACTGAACCTATTTTATATTAAGAAGTTAATATTAGTTAATAAAGACCAGAGCATAATTCACCTTTGTCAATAAAGATGATTATCTTCAGTTCTTGGGGGATGCACTTTGCTAAATCTTTGGTTCTAACTGGAGTGTTCATGCTATGGTGACAGTTCTTCAGCCAGGAAGTTAAAGCCCTTTAATCTGTTTTATAGACTGCCGGTTTGCTGTGTAATGATCTTATGATCTTATGATCAGAGTTTGTGTTTGTTAACATGAGCTTTGTTTTCTATGAAAGGAGCAAGCGTTTAGAAAACGTCGGCATTTGTTTTTTTATCATCGCCTCCTTTGAACACAAGTTCAAATCTGTGTTTTGAGGAACGTTGGAGTTATAGATTTATGGAACGTGAACTCTTTGACCTTCTCTCTCTGAGAGGAACCACTTTACGCCAAGATTACGAGCTTCCATGTTCACATTTCTCTGTTAGAACGGACTTCCTCAGATAGACATCAGAAAGTAAACAGAGACCTTTTCGTTCTTTATCTGCAGTTTTTTCATCTCTGTGTGTTTGGATGAAGCTGTGTTAGTTTGTAAACCTGTGTGGGACACAAACAGTAACGTTGGAGAGATGTTCCACCAGGGGATGGAACATCAGCAGAGCAGACAGGACTGACCTTTAGATTACACCTGAAACCCAAGAATCCTCTTTGCTTGCTCAATAGTTATTCATGCAAACAATTATGTTGATTATTAGATGGGATTTACATGCACAAATACACGCAACATTTATTTTAGTTTTCCCATTTTGTTCTTGCAGAAATTTCTCAAACTGTCGAGTCTTTGGTCATTTTGTGTTACATGATTTAACTCAATATTTCCATTATTGTGGCTTTTTCCTGATCATTAGGTTTTATTTGTAAACCCTAACAAGACTTAGATCTTTTTTTTTTATTTACTTTGATGATCAAACTAAATAGTTATATTTTAAACCAGTAACATCATTTTATTTTTGTATACAGACACATACAAATAAATGTCGTAACGACTTTCTGCTTACTGTACAAGATGTTCGTTAAAGTCAGGACATCAGCTGAAAACGAAGAGAAGCTGGAAGGATATGGTGACATCTAGTGGCCGTGTTTATAATAATTTGAGGGGGCTTGTTCTTTTGACTGGTCATGTTTTTGTTTTTGGTTCCTTTGGGCAGTTCTGCTTTGTTCAAACAAACATTTATGGTCATTTATTGTTTATTAATAGAATTAGATACTAAAATCAAGACGTTTTTGGAATATGTTGTGCTTTTCAATAGACAAGCTTGGAAAAAAAAGTTCATTAGGGATTTATTTCTCTGGGTTTCAAATAGACAAAGATGGATGGAAATGCATTTCAAATTTAGAATAAATATTATATAAATATATTGAAATATACACATGTTCTAAAGTATTTATTGTGATGAAGAAGATTAAATCCTCAACATGTCGTGTCTCAACTGTTTGCCTTTAATTACATCTTGAACTGCTTCGGTTATTAAATCGTAATTCTGTCTTTTGGAGAAGCTGAAGTCATTGGCAGGCTCTCATTAATCCACACAGCCGTTTTTGCTTCACATAGACAGTTTGAAGCTTTAAAAACACCCAAAGATTGCGACTTTTCTCATTTAATCCTGTTCAGCTAAATGTAGACTTCCAGAATCCAATTTCCCTGTGGATTTGAGGGTTGCAGCCAGCTTTGGAAAGTGCTAAAGAGCTCATTTGTTTGCATCTGCATGTGCAGTGTGGGTTGGGTTGATATCAGTCAAAGTTTTTGTGTGGCTCTGTGAGCTGTTAGTGTTCCTCTGCAGCAGGTGATCAAGCCCGTAATGAGGTCATCTGGAGTTCCTGACGCCTCCTTTTATTTAATTTAGGCAAACAAAAAATCTTAAAAGTTACTTCACAATAAATTCACTCCATGCTGATAATGGGTTATTGTGAATATTCCTTTTCCTATCTTGAACTGTTATTGAACTGTTTTCCCTCTCACTTATGTGGTTCAAACTCGGACTTAATTTGAGTCTTGTGCAGAGAAAGCATCAATAATCAGAGGGAGTTTGTTCTCTGTTCTCATTAATTTAACATCAAACATACATTTAAAGTGACCCAGCAGCCTTCATGGTGGCAGCAGAGCATCAGTGTTCGCTAAATCCTCTGCTCGGTGTGTGGGAACAGGAAAAAAAATCCAGCTTTCTTATGTTTTGTGCAGACAGAACAGTGATGCTCTGATGCCGCACTTCCTCCTCGCCTGCAGGCTCTGAGTGCAGCTGAGGCCAGCTTTGTTCGTGGAGAACGGCTCCGGGAAAGACCGCTTGGGTTTTCAACCGCACACCCAGTCAAACATTTGGCCTCGTCCTCACATGCACAGACTGTGCTGCATTTAAAAACTCATGCCTTTAATAAATGCTTCACTTGATCACAGTAATCTCACAAAGGCGGTTAATTAGTTAGAGCTGCTCTGCTTTGCTTGATTTACTGACCTTATAGATCTGGAAACCCCCCTCCACACACACACACACACACACACACACACACACACACACACAAACACACACACACACACACGCACGCACCCACACACCCACACACCCACACCCACACCCACACACACACACACACACGCACTACCTGATCTGTTTTAATTTAATTTAACCATATGAGTCAAAATCAATTCTGATTTACAATGATGAGTTGGCTAATACGCAAACACAAAGAGCAGAAAAAAACAACAATAAAACAAACATACTGTACCAACATTTCTGTGTGTTCCTGTTCAAGCATGTCACTGTGGACTTTTGTCTCCTCTCTGAGAAAATCCTGAAGCCAAGATCAGGTCATAAGTTTTCCTCACACACAAAAAAGGCCTCACTCAAAGTTTATCTGAATGTACTCGCAGTTACAATTTGGTTCATTATGAAGTCATCCATGAAATCCCTGCATTCACAAAGAAGCAAAAGGAGTCTAATATTTGTTTTAATTCTTTTTTTTCTTTTTACCCATTAAATCTGTTAATAGAACTTTATTCAACACTAAAATTAAAAGATTAAGATCAAATGTGGCAAAAACACAAAAACAAGAGGTTATTGTAAAATTAAAAAACATTCAGTAAAATGTAATCAAGTTAATTAGTAGCTAGTAACATAAAATAAACCAAAGACAGATGATTTTTCTAAACAAGTATAATGACCAAGTAACTTTTAAAGAAGGGACTAAAGACATAAAACAAAAAAGCACTTAAATAATTCAGAAATCTAAAGAATTCAATAGTTGGTAATGTAATTAAAAGATAAATAAAAAACAATCATACTATTTTTAGTGTTTTAGAAATGAATAACTGCTGTATGGAGGAATATTTTGAGTTAAGACAAAGCAGTTTAGGAAGTGAGCTGTATTTTAAAAACGTATTTTCTTTTAACTAAACTTTTTTTCAAAGTTTTTCTCCTATATATGTGAATTTCACTGTTTTCATCAGAAACAGTTATCTGCGGCTGAAATTCCTGCTTACTCCTCTGCCGCAGTTCTTCCTCTACATCTGACCTATTGCGTTTTCTCTCTCGTTGCCAGGGAGACAGAGGAACCGTCTGGAGCCAATGGACACCATATTTGTCAAGCAAGTGAAGGAGGGAGGCCCTGCCCATGGAGCTGGACTCTGTACAGGTACAAACAAGCCTACGCGCTGTTCTGTTCACACATCCACTCAGCGTCTGCATGGTGGGGGAGTGGCTCTGTCAGATACCATGATCAATTCTGTCATAGAGCCGTGTTATTTCACTTCCTTGTAAAGTGTCATGCAAAACACGGCCAGGTACAAAATAACAGATGGCTGCTCTGTGGGAGGCTCTGACTCCTCTTCTTTCCTTCCTGTTTTCTTTAGTTTTGAATAAATGCATCATTTTAAAATGCAAAGATAAAAGCAGTGAAGTCAGTCAGCATGCTTCAGCTTCAAGCTTTAGTGTGGTAGTTCTTCAGGAACTGTTGCAGTGAGTGTTGTGGACGAGCCCGCCAACCATCTGCTTTCATCTGTTCGCCCTGCGCTCCTTTCCTGGGATGGGAGAGCCCAGCCTTTTCCCACAGTTATCTGCTTTCCCCTGTAAACTCACCTCACCTCTCTTTCTGGAAGACAGCGTGGAACCCAAACACATTTATGTTTTATGCATGTTTCTGTGCAGGGGACCGAATAGTGAAGGTGAATGGAGAGAGCATCATCGGGAAGACGTACTCACAGGTCATAGCCTTGATCCAGAACAGGTAGGATCGAATGTCTGACCCCAGGACTCGGTTTAGAGAAGAAGAAAGAAGCAATTTGAAGATTTAACGCCTTTTAACTTCATTATTCTGCCATTGAGTCAAGGGGAAGTAAAAACGCAATTTGGATTAATCTGAGAAATGATTGGGTGTGAAACCTTTAACCCAGGATCAAAGAGTGAGCTGTCAGGGCTTTTCCAAGATCCTTGTTTTTCCAAGGCTCCTTGTTTAGTTTCCTTTAATTATTATCATCAATAAATATTCCTCTCAGGGTCAAATAAAACCACTGAAAAGTTCTAAAGCAAATGTGTTAAGTTAAACGTTCACCTCAAACTATTTTCATGCTGTTATGAGACTCACTCTGCAGCTTCTCTAATGTCCTTAAAAACAGATGCAAGTTTGATTTCAATATTTTTTTTAAAAAAAGCATCAATCATTTAGCAAACCCAACATTAAGTCGTTTATTTTTTTTTTTACAAACCAAAAACTAATTTTAATGTCAATTGTTATTAATATCCCTAGTTTTATAAAAAAGATTTTTTCCAAAATAAAATATCCTGTTTTGGATTGAAACTAAAAAGCTTAACCTTTGATTGAGTTGTTTACATTTCTTTATTGAATCAAATTTTGAGGATTGATGGAAATTTTTCATGATTCTCTGTGGTTTTCCAAAACAAACTACAAAAAAATGCACAAAGAAATAACTTCCTCCTGTTCATGTACAAAAACACAGTTTCTTCTTTTTAAATCACTTCTTGACCTTTTTTAGTGTCAGAAAATACTTATACCACTATAAATGACACAGTGAAATAAAATGTGACGATGATCACTTTTGACTCATGACATGATGTTTCACGGTGAAGTTTGCTCCTTCCTAAAGCCTTTCTGTTCTATCCTCCATCAGTGATGCCTCGCTGGAGCTCTGTGTGATGCCAAAGGATGAAGACATTTTACAGCTGGTAAGAACTTATCCATCAGAAGCGGCTTCAGCTGCTCTTCCTTCACAATTAGAATATCAGTTCAGAGCTGGATGCTTAATCTACAGTAACTCACGTGTGTTAGTGTCATTGCTGCTCTGCTGTTTTACTTCTGCTTATTGACTTTTACTTTTCCATCTATGAGGGAAGAGGTGTTTGTTTTGGCCAGAGAGGCTTCTGGGAATCTGGTTTCATTTGTTTTATATTTTTCTTGAAAGAGTGAAAATATTCTTTTCTTTTTATAATTCATTAGTTTTGTTTACGCTGACTGTAGCTTATCCTATTTTTTTTAACTGGGATGCAGGTTTCACTTTATTTGAAAATAAAAGACAAAATATCATTTTCACTTAATAATGAAAAGGAATGCCAAAGAACAAGTAACAAATTTGTGGTACCAAATATATTTTAAAAACTAGTGCTGTCAATCAATTAAAAAAAATAATCAGATTAATCACACTTTTAGGTTGTGATTAATCACAGTGTTTTGCTAGTTAAATTTTATACATTTTTTTAAGACCAGAGATAAAATGTTTCCTTTCATTTGTGTTTGAAATGTTTTTATGTTTACATTTTGAACTCAGAAGTGTAATTTGTGTGCACAAAACACATCAACACTAAGATAAACAGAACTGTAAAGACTTCAATGTCTGCAGTATTACTCCAAAAATGCAAAGATGCTGATATACAGCCATAAATAAACAAACATTGTGTTTCTGCACTTTAAATAGCAGACAAAACAAGCGGCATCAAACCCGCTTCACCACGTGCTTGCCCCTCATTCACTGATGGACTCTTCCATGAAGCAAAGAAAGGAATCGGTTCACTTCCTCACATTTAGCCACAGACGCCTTCCTTTTAGCGTCCAAACGAGGCAGCTCGGTATTTGACATGAAGTGACGGCTCATTGTTTTATCAAGCAGCTCAGGAATTACTGAAAGTCAGGCTCCGTATCACAAAAACCCACTCTTATCTGGTGTTTAACATTCCTTCTTTCTGTTACAGTAGACTTTAGCTTCAAAACACCTCCTCCATGGCGGCCGCACACATGAACTCAAGGCTCAGTCTGCATGTATTTGCTTATTTTTGAACATGCGTGTTTGGATGAGTCAAAGCCAAGTCACAACCAGAGGGAGTGCAGCTGCAGTCAGCTGACTCCTCTGTTTACAGGGAGGAGGCCAGTGTTGCTCCTGCAGGCGTGCGCTTCTGCTCGCCCAAAAGGGAGCAGCTCCTAACCCAGGAGACGAGGGAGGAGTGCAGGGAGTGCAATGCAAATGAACTGTTTCAAGAGCCGAGCAGGTGAGATGACACCTGAAAAGGAAGAGCTGCAGCTTGTGTAAAGGAGAACTAGGGATCAAAATTTCAAAATGAGGTAGCTCGAGTTTCAGAAGAAGCAAAGTTTGGTTCATTTTTGTTTTTTTTTTCCTCCATGAAAACTCCAGGTGTATTTTTAGTTTTTGCTGATGCCAGAGAACTCTCACTTCCATCTGTGACGTTCCTCTTGATGCTCATTTGCTTCTCTTTATTCCCTCCTGTCTTTCTGCTTGCCCTTTTCTAACCTGTGGATGCAGTTTTCCAGGGATATCACAGCTCTGGTAAGAAGGGAACTTCCTTTCAACACCGTTTCAGTTTGTGTTTGCTCATAAAGAATTTGGCAAACCCCAAAAAATTCCATTTTATGTTTGCTTTAGTAAGAGGAAAGGTTTTCCAACTTTAGAAAGAGAAACTCTGTTCTGGACTTTCCACCGTCAGGAAACCGTTTCCTCTGTGACAGTGGGAGGTTTGCTCCAGAGCAGAGCTGCTGCTTCTATCGGTGAAGCTGTAATCTGACACCCAGGTGAAGTGCTTTGGATTAAAGTCCAGCAGAAAAACCCTTTTCCTTTTCAATCTCTCAGAGGGCATGAGCTGAGAGGCAGAGAGGCTGGAGCGTCTTCAGCATGACGCCTGTAGTGTGATGGCTCTATGTCTAGTGAAGCGGCGTAGCTTCTGTGTGGAGTCATGCTGACAGGAGCAGGAGTAGCTTTAGCTGCAAAAAGCAGACAGAGGAGACCCCCGTTCAGGTTCTCCTCATGCCTTAGGTCGCGCTCCCCAGCAGCAAAGGTGGGTAATCCTCCTGGATTTAGAAATCCTGGATTTATACATCTCTTTTCAGGTTTTCTTTCTTCATATTTTCCCTTTTTCCCACTGTATCCGCCTCCTCAGAGATTTAACATTTGTTTGTCATTTCCTTTGAAAGATTGCTGGAGCTGTTAACAGTTTGTTTTGATGCAGCTGAAGTTTTTTCTCTGAGAGAAACTTCCATTAGTTGGTATTGACTGTGAGCTCTTGGGAGAATGTGATTGGCCGTCTGATAATCTCATCAACTCTAGCAGACTCCCGGCTTTCAGTGACAATTCCAGATTATCAGTGCAGGTTTAGGAGAAGCAGCCATGCTCCTGAGATGCACAAAAGCTTTTGTAGAAACTTGTTATTGTGAGGTTAAGATGAATATCTAGAGTTTTGCAGCTCCTTAAACATCAGGAGGACCTGCCCAGTCTATGTGGGTTAGAGGGGTTAACCATGCAGTGACAAAATGTCCCATAATCTCTTGCAGGCGTATTCCCAGGATGCATACCTCAAAGGGAATGAGGCATACAGCGGAAATGCGCAGAACATCCCGGAGCCCCCTCCCATATGCTACCCTCGGATAGAGCTGAAGACCGCGGGCTCAGCCCAGTCGTCAGAGCCGCTGCCGGGGCCAGGAAGGCGAGGGGGGGCCGTGGAGAAGAGCTATCGGATGGAAATCCCGGTCTCGCCGTCTCCTCTGCAAGCGGCGGCGCAGGTCTGCAGTGAAAATGTGAGGACTGCCCCCCCTGACCCAGTGGACCGGGGGTCCCGGCTGGCTCGGGCCGGTCCCAGCCACAGGACGGAGGAAAACCGGTACGGTGTTTCCGCAGACAGAACTCCGGTTCTTTCAGCTTTGGGGGGAACACAGTTACAGCATCCTTCAGAAGCTCCAACGGTCCCACCCCCCAAGCCTACTGCAGCCCATCCTGACGCCATACCCCCACCTGGACGGGACACCACCTCTGTTGCTATCTCGCCCAGCACCAACCACTGCTCGCCATCTCCCACCGCGCCCCCCAGCTCTCCACACCAGAACATTGACTGGAGGAACTACACCACCTACAAGGACTACATAGACACCAAAAGACTACACTCATACGGATGCCGCACCATCCAGGAGCGCCTGGACAGTCTGAGAGCGGCGGCTGACCCTGCCTACTCTCAGCAACGCACCCCGCCTGTGTGTAATAGCCAAAGGGGGGCGGCGGACTCCCAAGTCAGGCGTAGGAGCGCCTCTAACGATCGTGGAGGGGACAACGGCTGCACTGGGACAGCTCCGTTACGTAGCGTCTCTCAGGAAAGGCTGGGGGGTGGGACAGAGCGAACCGCAGCCAACAGGAACTGGCCTCGCAGCGCTTCTCAGGATGCGCTGACTTTCTCCCCCGCAGTTCGAGTCCTCAAACCTCGAGCGCGGTCATGTGACTACCTGAGCCAGCCACTTGGAGAGCGGGGGGCTGCTGTTCTTGGGGACAGGGCAGTGGTGGAGGAGAGGCTGCTGCAATGCCAGGGGGGGCAGGCGGCAGGGCAGAAAGCTTTATCTCCTCTTAGCCGAAGTCTTGCTATCCAGGAAGATGAAGCCCAGAGGGGTGGGTCAACCAGCTCACCTGCAGCCGCAGCTGAAGGTACCATAAACTCCGCCTCCACATCCAGGACGGAGGGTCTCATATTGAGGCCCTCTCGTCTGCCTGTCAAAACCTCAGAAGCTTCTCCCGCCTCCTCTCCCACTAAAACTGCAGACCCTCTTAAAGACCAAAGAGCCAGCGTGACGCGAAACCACCTGGACTACTCCCCCCCTCTGCACCTACAGCTCAGGAGCAGAGCAGACAGCCTGAAAATGGAGAACCGGTCAGAATCATGCTTAGGAGCCCGGTCTTCATCCTGCTCTGGTGCCTCCTCAAAATTGCTAATGCAACCACACATCGGAGTTGTCACAGTCTCTTCCCGAATTCCCCCTCCCAATAGAGCTGTGACCCAAAAGCCCAACTCTGGTTCTGCCCAGGCACTTTTCAGGACTAATCACGGCTCTGCAGAGGGCATCGAAGGAGCTGATGCCACAGTGGTGGTCCTCAGGAAAGACAGGAACTTTGGGTCTGCCCGCCCTCGCCCTCCGTCCTATGTTTTTGGCGTCAACGACAACAAAGAGAAAGTGGCCTATAAATCCCCCGCGCTGGTGAAGGCGGGCTCTGCAGACGGAGCCATGTGCTGGATGTCTGCAGAGGGCTGCAGGGACCTGCATCTCCAAGGTCTGGGAGAAAACCGGCAAAAGTCTGGATCCACCAACTTGGATAATTCTCTGGATTCAATCCCCTTCATTGGTAAGTCTCCTCCACCTTTGCACTTTGCCAACACTCTCTTATCCCAAAGTAAATATTTTAAGTATGGGACAAAGAAGGAACGTCTTACTTGTCTTAAGTCTCTTGACACAGCAGCTCTGAAGAGCTGAGACTCTTTTAAAGCATCACTACAGAACGCGTAGATGTTATTTCTATGGATTTCACATGCGTCTGTCAAAACTTCAAGATACTCTATGGAGGAAAGAGGATGAAAAAACAGAGCTACAGAGGAGAAGAGGCTGTAAATCTGCATGATAAATATCTGCTTCTAAGATGAAGCCGGAACTGAACTGGCTTGTTTGGATGCAAATAGTTTGCATGAATGGCTTTTACAAGGAAAATGTGCTGTTTCTATAGGAGAACTTTACATCAGCTCGTGTGATGGAAGTAGATTCTTTTTTTTTTTAATTTCAC
The DNA here is from genome assembly GCA_014656515.1 of Oryzias celebensis. Classification (NCBI taxonomy): domain Eukaryota; kingdom Metazoa; phylum Chordata; class Actinopteri; order Beloniformes; family Adrianichthyidae; genus Oryzias; species Oryzias celebensis. Next base: position 27,537,094 of record BNCR01000012.1, on the reverse strand, counting down.
GTGACTTTTTCCAAGTTGTTCGATCATGTCAAGTTTTGACTTTGCATAAATTGAATATTGTTGGTAAAAAATATGTCCTCATATTTCATATAAAAAACCTGTATTCCCACAATTCCTTGTGCATCCTAATCTACTAACATCTGCATTTCCCTTCCTGGTAAAATTGCTATGGATGCGTGAAAAGAAACTATGCAGCACATCGGCTTTGCAGTGTAAGGTTTCCCTACAAATGTTACCTGTTCTCCTGTTCCTTCTTAGAAACATGGTTGTGAGGCAGAAACAACTGAGAAAACAACGTATTTATTTTAATTTTGAACTTAAAACTTTGCAAATAATGTAAAGATATGTTTTATTTGTATAGTAAAATATTTGTAGCTAATGCTAGACACTGTCTTCTGCAACAGTTTCACTGAGATGCTCTGACTCTTTCCTCAGAAATACTTCTTGAAAAAAAAACGTTTTCCTCTTGTAATAAGCGAATAAATGTACCATGAAGTTAAAAATATGCTTTATTATTTTAAAAATATATTTTTAAAAACACTAGTATTGTATCTTAAAACATTTATTTGCTTATTTAAGTAAAAACATGTATTTTATTATGCATTTTCTAAAAAAACAGGTTCTTAAATCCAACTAGAACTTTAACCATTCAAGTCTTGTAAGTGTGTTGAAGTAATTTGACAATAAGTAGTCAAACATACCCAACAAGGTTTTGAATAGGACTCTTTCTAAAAAATTCTGCATGATTAGGCAGTATGGGATGTTATCTTTCTTTCAAAAATGTCCTTTTATGCTTTAATTTTGAAACTTTCTTTCTAAAAATGTTTGTTTCCTGTTTTAAATTTAAGTTTAAATCAGTAACTTTCTTAGAAAATCCTTCATCTTGACATTTTTCCTGAATTCCAACTCAAAGTCCCTGAACTGTTTTCTCGGAAGATAATGTCAGATATTCTGAAAGAAATGTGTTGCTTCCTAAATATTTTTAATAAATAAATCACAGCTTAGATTGTTATTCCATAATTCCAAAAATGTAGCAGAAATTGATATTTTTGCTCCATTTTTAACACTTAAAAGTCTTCTTTCTGCTGTCAAAGAGTTTCTGTGAGCTGTCACAGAATCAAGTGCTGATGGGGGAATTCCCAGGAAGTTTGTTTAAACAACTCCTTCAGTTTAAGTAAATGTGTATGAAATGGGTCCACTTAACCCGTGAAATGAGGACAGAACCATTTTCATTCTAGGTATGCAGGCTGAAAAACCTGTCACATAAAGTTATGTGACGATGCAGTGTCACATGATGCACGTGCATGAACACACACCAGCACAGGGATAGAAACACTCCCTCTGAAATCTCATGTTTCTTCTTCTTGTTGGTGTTCAGAGGGCAAAACCGAAGAGCGGCATTCAAATGGTGTGTGACATAACACAGAAATGAGAACATTCCTGCAGCCGTCTGACTTCATGCACAGCCGCAATCACAAAGAGGAACTACTGCTTTGCATTAGCGGCAGAGCAAACATTTGGTGCTGGGAACAGAACATGGCTGCACAGATAGAGCACGTGGAAAACATCACGTCTCCGGCTGTGTGGAACATCTGTGTTGCAATCCCCCTGAAAAGGGATTTGAAACGGGCCATGGGTCACACATTACAATAGATGGATCTTCACTGCTGTTTCTAGGTTTTTACAAACTCCAGCTTCTCTTCATTCTCAGTCCTACTGCAGCTGCAGACATGATTCCCTCAAACTCAAACCTTATTACGCTGCATTTAGATGATTATGTGAGTCCTTCAGCAGCTGGTATCTAGAAATTACTAAAAAGCAGATTTTTATGTTTGCTATGTTAGAGCACCTTAAAAAACAATCAGAATCTTCTACCTTATAATTCTTATAAAAAGTGAAGCAGGCTAAAAGCTGGAGCAGGTCATGCGACCAACTACAGAGGTGTAATGCTACGTACACATCGGACATGTGTCGTGCGTTCAAAAATGCACTGAACACAGGTTTTTGAATGTCTTTTAGCATATGGTTTTGACACTGCACCGTTGCTACCTGATACTAGCGTTTGTACAGTGTCAAAGTGGTGCAAATTTTGTGAATTTTGCTCCAGCTTTTTTTTCAGCTTTATTCCAATACATAAAAGACTTGGTGTCATATTTCCTGCTCAACACAAACCTCAATTATTAATTTCTCCTCCATGATCAATTTCAAACAGTTGGCACTTCGTGAATTAAAAGGGACACCATTCATACGTTACTACCAAATCCGAATCCCTGATTGGTCAAAGTTCAACTGGTTTAACTTTCCGTGTGCATTCAATGGCCACATTTTTACCTAGAGCCTTAAAAACTTGCTTAGAGAAGTGTGAGAATTAAAGAGTTTTGAACGTGGATGCTTGAAATGCATATTGTTGTAAATCAGCTCTGCGGGGGGCAGGGTCAGCAGCAGTGGAGGAGCTCGCCTCTGCACAAGCTGGAACTTAAACAAGTGGACACAGATACACACCACACACACAACATGTATGCAAGACCAGAGGTCGTAACTCCCCTGCCCTTAAGCTGCAAACCTGTAAAAGTAAAGGTTTGCAAGCAAACCAGCCAAAACTAGTGCAGTGTGACAGTGCACAACTTACTCTGTGTCTGAAAGAAGAACTTAACTCAGTCTGGACAGAGCATCAGCTGACAGGTTCTTCTTCCTCAACAGAGCCGAGTGCCAGAGGCACAGGTTGAGAGTCCTGCATGTTTCACAGCAACAGGGCAATACCTAAAGTGCTCCCCGTTTGACGTGCTGACCAGATGTTGGTCACCAAGAGCATTGGCACAGCATAAACTGTAGCATAATGCATGAGCAAAAACGTGCGTTCTTTTCCTTTGGTTTTCCAAAGCATCTAGTCTGTCTCTGAGTGGTTTAAAATATATTAGTGCCCTGGACTTCAATTTGATGTTCTTTATTGAACCTAAGGTCACCATTCTTGCTGAAAATATTTCCCAAGTGTTTAAGTTCCAAAGGAAAATGCAGCAAAATCAATTTTCAGACCTTTGGAGGACAACATCTTTTTAAGTTTTTTTTTTTTTTGTCATTGTATTTATGTTAAAACTAACAGTCATAATGGTCTTTGGTTGCCTAGAGTTTCTTGCTAATTCAGCGCCACCGCTCCCACTGGTGGGTGTGTGTAACTGCAGTTCAGTTTGACTGAAAGCTCAGATATACTTGATGAAATGACTGGTGGCCGCAGCAGCCACCCCCAAATCTTCTAAGCATAAAAAATTCTGTTGAAGTATGAAGAATATTTATAGAAAAAGATATCTCGAAGGGAAACAAATACTTTTCCAAAGGACAATAGTATGATAGATAATTTGACATTGAAGCATAAATATCAATGACTTGGTTGAGGCTGCAGGCTCCTCTGTTTCATAACTGCTTTCTGGAAGTCTTTGGGGTTTCTGCCAATGCCCAAGAAATCCCTTACCTGAAGCCAGGTTTTAAACAAACAAAGGCTAACATAACAGTAACATCTGCAGGTCAAAGGAAGCCGTCTCCAGAATGTTTTTCAACAAGCTTATTTGTTCTGACAAAATGTAAGTCTTGACATCTAACAGAGAGTTAGACATTTCAACAAATAAGCTTGCTCAGTCAGAAGGGTTTTCCTAGGGACAAACATCTGAATACCAACTGGATGAAGGAAAGGAGGTTTGGAGATGTTTGTGGTACCTGAGGACTTTTACAGGCAGCAAGCTTTTGGCAACAGAGAATAAGATCAGATGTTTCTTTGTGCTTTAAAACTATAAAAACATGAACATGAGGAAAATAATTGAATAATTGTGAAATGGACATTTCTCTTGAAGGCAGCAGTAATTGTATTCTTCAAAAACTGTAATTTGTTGGAGCACTTTAAGGGACATGAAAGTGCAGTTTGGCTACTCCTCTACTGCTGAGGTGTATGATCAGACCTAATTTGTTTCTCTCTGGGCTGATAATTCATATCAGACATGAAGGGAATGTTTATGTAGCAGGAGCAATGTTACAGCTACCACGGCAGCAACAGGCGCAGATACTACTCGCAACTTATCAGGAAGCAAACACTGCATCTGCCAGATGCCAGCGCTGTTGTCTCCTTTATCACTGTGTTTTATAGTCTTCCTCTGAAATGTTTATACAGGTTTGGGCCACCCCTTCTCCTGATGCTAGAAGTTTGTGTCTGTGATGGACCTAAAACAGGCAAATATTCCTGATGGTGTAAAATGTAATATGACTTTCAATTATCTTAGCTGCTTGTTGCTTAAGCTCCTTCACTTCTCTTTAATAACACTGATATTGTTATTTGAAATGAAGATAATTGTATCGTCAGCAAAGATCAATGGAGGTTTAGAGGCAGAAATGTATGCAAAATCATTCATATAAATTGTAAAGAGTAGCGGCCCCAGAAGTGACCGCTGGTTCTTGTGAGAGCTCTGTTCTCAGCCGCTTGTCTTCAGGCTCACGTCACATTTCTGCCCTCAGATGAACCCTCCAGTCCCAGCATCGATCTGGACAGCACGCACATTCCCGCCTCTGTGGTCATCTGTGGAACGCCCACCATCACCACCATCCCGCCCAGCCCCACCTCTTCCTCTCCGCTCATTCGCCGCCAACTGTCACATGACCAAGGTACCGTTATCTTCTTAAAGAGCATAGAACGCAGCTCAGCAGGTAAAAGGAAAAGTTCTTGTAACTGTTTGATCCTCTTTTAATAGATTCTTTCCGTCTCACAATTGTTGAGTCAGATTCGGGTTCTAAAACCGAGCGGTCCAAGTCATACGACGAAGGTCTGGACAACTATCAGGACAGCAGAGGGTGAGTTCTTCATGAAGAAAATGTGCTTATGTTTCGCTCGCTCGCAAGTGAGAAATAGTGGAAGCCCCTACTTTACTAGATGGTTCCTGAATCTCTGCCTTCATGCGGTGATGTGGGTTCTGAAGGTGGCCTGGTATCCGTTTTTTATTTTTTTTAGTCTCAGTTCTTTGATTCAGAAACTTAAGAGAAATTGAGGGATAGAAGAAAAATAACAGAAGTTTAAATGTGGAAGAAGAGTAACCTTTTCACTGTTATTTTTCACTCATTTCTTTATTTTGTGTTTCTGACCAACAGCTATAGCGTCACTTCTCTGTGAGACTTAGTCTTTATTCTATATGAGAAACATAAAATAGCTTTTTCTAGATTAAAATCACTTTAGCTTTTTTTTTTGGCCCACACAAGCTGTTGCTCCCAGAAATCCAGGGATGTTCCTGCTTGACCTGAAAACAAATCCAGATGTTTTGTTTTAAATGTTTTTGTAATTTCTCGTCTTCCTCGTGAGTTTAAATGACAGGTTTCTCATAAATGCATTCATGCTTGTAACTCAAACCCTTTTCCTTGTGTTTAGGAGATCTTTGATACCAGGCCTGAAAGGTTTAAGGAAGGTAAGTTATCCAGAGCCAGGCTTATTGCCAGCTCTTCCCAATTGATTTTGCGTCACTTCCTGTTCAGCTTTGGGTGGTCCATAAATCAAACTGCTCACTCTCATAAGTGAATGTGTCCTGGAACAACATTTATGTTTCTTCTAAAACACGCTGCTCTGGAATTGCGGTCGTGTTTCATCGCCTGTGTTTGTCTGATGTGCTGCAGACAGTAGACCGGTCCTCTGAGGATTCCGGCTCCCGGGGGGATTCATCGTCCGATGTCTTCTGTGACGCCACCAAGGAGGGTTTCCTGCATTTCAAGCAGCTTCACACAGACAAGGGAAAGGTGAGGTCCAGTTCAGTCCTAACCTGTCAGAATGCTCATGCAGGTAAATTCCATCTTCTTTTTTGTGGCCCAGCGCGTCGGAGGAGGCATTCGGCCGTGGAAACAGGTGTATGCTGTGTTGAGAGGTTACTGCCTCTGCCTTTACAAGGACAGAAAAGAGGGACAAGCTCACGCCAGCTGCCAAACGGTGGAGGAGCCTTTACAGATCAGCATCAAGGCCTGTCTCATCGACATCTCCTACAGCGACACCAAGAGGAAGAACGTCCTACGGCTGACCACCTCCGACTGCGAGTACCTGTTCCAGGCCGAGGACCGAGAGGACATGCTGGGCTGGATCAGGGTCATCCAGGAGAACAGCCACCTGGATGAGGAGGTAAGAAGAGTTTAGATCCAGCAGGAGCTGAATTGAAACACTATATCATTTCTGGACAAGTCTAAACCTCAACCACAGAACTGACATCAAATATGAATATGTATCACCTCCTCCTTTAGTGGAGGTTAGAACTCAGTGATTTCAGTCTGTGTGCTTCAGAAATTCTTTTTAAATCCAAATCTTTAAGGACTAAGCTCTGTGTAATCTCTTAAAAAAAGTTATTCTTGTCATCAACCCACAAGAGCATCTCGCTCTCAGACTGCAAACAGGTGAGACCATCTTCTGAAAGTCTGTTGTTGGTAGTTAGTGAGCTCTTGTTTTTATTTTTTTGTTACTGTGAAAGTTTCTTCCTTCTTCTACATTTAGAGACATAAAGCTTTAGTGCAGGGGCCTCCAAACGTTTTTCACCAAAAACCACATGATGTGGGGAGAGAATCAAAGGAGAACTTCACAGTTTCTTCTCATTTTAAAAGGTTTTTCTCTGTTTTGATTGATGTTTCCACATGTATTGAGGTAGTCCACCTGTTCTCACTAACTACTCTGTGAGTTCAGGTGTGTGAGCTTCTGCTGTAGTGTGAAAAATAAAGTACGATAAAGAAATGAAAGAAGCTTTAAGTTTGGACGCCCTGCTTTAGTGCGGCCTGAAAATGTTCTTTAGAAAAAGCTGCGTGTTCCTGTTTTTCCTTTTTTGTTGTTGTTGTTTTCTCTCTACTGTGAGTTGTAGTTCTAAATTGTTGTTTTGCTTCAGATTAGCTGCTATTTCATTGAATATCTGCAAAAAAAAACACTTCAGTTTTGCTGGTAAACCTATATCTATAAAAAAGCCAAAATAAAGAGCTTTTAAGGTAAAATACAAAACAGAGATGTTTGGTAATAAAGTTAAAAAAGACTCAGTTTTAATTATTAGAGAATGTGTAAACTACATCATAGTACATGTGTTCTGAGGAACCTCAGATATTTTACTGTCATTTGAAATGTAAATCAGCCCACAGTGCTAAGGTCGACGTTACCTGTGGTTCCCATGGTTTGGGTGGTTACTCATAGTTCCCATTGGTACCTATGGTTCCCATGGTTACTCATGGTTTCCACAATTTGCTGTGGTTCCTATTGTCACCTTTGGTTACTCATGGTTCTGGTAGTTATCCATGGTTCCTGTGGCCACCCATAGTTACCTGTGGCTTGCATAGTTATATGTGGTTCTCGTGGTTACCCATAGTAACCAGTAGTTCCCGTTGTTACTTATGGTTACCCATGGCTTCTGTAATTGTCTGTGGTTCCCATGGTTACCTGTGGTTAAACATGGTTCTGGTAGTTACCCATGGTTCCTTTCTTTACCTATGGTTAAAGTGGTTAGCTGTGGTTCCCATGGTTACCAATGGCTCCAGTTGTTACCCATGGTTATCTGTGGTTACCAATGGCTCCTATATTTACCAGTGCTTACCTGTGGTTACCTGGTTAACCTTAAAATCTGTCTCTAGGACAAGCTGAAGTAAAAGCTGTTGTTGATCTTGGAACTCTTTTGACCTCTTCAGAGCGCAGTCTTCAGCAGCCATGACCTCATCAGCAGGAAAATCAAGGAGTACAACACCTTGATGAGGTAAGCTCCGAGTAGGGGGTGGTCGACTGTGCAGCCTCTAAGTTTGAACGTCTTTGTGTATCCAGCCCAACAGGCAGCAAGAGCGAGCCTTCGCCTAGAACGTCACGCCAGTCGCTGAGCATCAGACAGACACTGCTGGGAGGCAAAGGAGATGCCAAAACTCCAAGCCCCCAGTCTCCCAAAGCTGAAGTGGAGAAGAGGAGCATGCTGAAAGGCACGCTGCTTTTTTTTGTTGTTTTTTTACCTCTGAGAGGACATTAGAGTCCTCTGTGTGTCTTCATTAGGAGTGTAACGGGTAACGTATGGATCACTTGCCACAGTTCGGTACACGTTTACTGCAGACCACCTACTACCACTCCCCATCCCCACCGCCTGCTGTGCATCATTTATATCCATTTTCCGATCAAGCAGCGACAATTTGCGCCTCAGATTCACAGCCACCATCTTTATTTTAATGTGCGGCAAAGTCGCTGCATGATGCTTGTTATGGCCAGTAGCAGTCCATATTGTTTTTGCTTGTTGGAACAATTATATCTTTGAACAAAAATTTGACCCCTGCTACATGCAGATTCAACAATATTTGCACATAAACACCCCCACGCCAATACACACACAAAAAGTCAATGACATCACGGTGACAAGAACTGTAAAATAAATTAATGGGCCAAAAATTGAACCATGAGTTTTGTGATTCGTTACTCCAAGTCTTCATGATGCTCTTCTGTGCACCTCCATGCCTACAGATGACACCAGCCCCCCCAAGGATAAAGGGACGTGGAGGAAAGGAATCCCAGGACTCATGAGGAAACCTTTCGAGAAGAAGTCCTCTTCAGGAGTCACCTTTGGAGTTCGGTTAGACGACTGCCCTCCTGCACAGACCAACAAGGTCAGCTAAAGCAGCTATGAACGTGCAGCACCAGGGCGCCATGGCAACCCCTCCTAAAGCCTCCTCCTCTCTGTGTTCCAGTTTGTGCCTCTGATAGTGGAGGTTTGCTGTAAGTTGGTGGAGGAAAGGGGTCTGGAGTACACAGGGATCTACAGAGTCCCCGGGAACAACGCTGCCATCTCTAACATGCAGGAGGAGCTGAACAACAAGGGCGTGAATGATATCGATGTCCAGGATGATGTGAGCGACCTTCACTCTTCCACAAACGGGTGGTTTTTAGGAGCCACAGACAGAAGTCTAACCCTGAAGTGACTTTATTTCTTCACAGAAATGGAAGGACCTCAACGTGATCAGCAGTTTACTGAAGTCCTTCTTCCGTAAACTTCCAGAGCCTTTGTTTACCAACAGTGAGTTGAGTCGCCATCTTGTGGGTAAACTTGGAGTTACATGTGTAGTTGAACTTGATGATGTGTTGCAGAGAGGTACGCAGACTTCATTGAGGCCAACAGGATAGAAGACCCGGTGGAGAGGCTCAAAGTGCTAAAGAGGCTGGTGAGCAGAACTTTCTCTAAGTTCAACTGAACATAGACTCACGTTTGAAGAACCTCAAACGTGTTGTTGACCCACAGCTGCACGAGTTACCTGACCATCATTACGAGACGATCAAGTTCCTCTCCGCTCATTTGAAGACTGTCGCTGAAAACTCTGAGAAAAACAAGGTTTTTTTTTACTGTTTTTCTTCTCATTTTTTAGTTTTGTTTGAACTAAAATTGCAGAAGAACTGAAAACCTTTTTTTTTTTTTTTTTTTTTTACAGATGGAACCGAGGAACCTCGCCATCGTTTTCGGCCCCACTCTGGTCCGAACCACAGAGGACAATATGACCCACATGGTGACTCACATGCCAGACCAGTACAAGATCGTGGAGACGCTCATTCAGAACGTGAGTTGCAGATCTGTCAGGGTTCCTATTCCAATGAAGGCAGCAGCAGAACTCATGCTTTTTGCTCTTTTCCCAGTATGACTGGATCTTCACAGAAGACGGGAACGGAGATCCGGTGGTGAGTTCAGGCAGATGTCTCAGCAGCATCGGTTTAATCCGTGTTGGGGTTTACAGGTTTACAGGGTTGAAACTGTAAATTGAGGACTGGAAGTAAAGTGGGAGAGAAATGAAAAAACAAAAGTTGCTAAAACAAAAACGGCAGCTTTTACTAATAAACATTTTTCATTTGGTAACAGTTTTTGATTTAAATTTTTTTTTTTTTATTCAAGCGTCAAATCTAGGTTGTTTTTTTTTTTAGTGATCTCAGTATTTCTTTCAAGTTTGCTATGTGTACTTTTGAGTTTAAGCATGTCTTTAAAGATCAATCTCTGTTTACGTTCTGGTTTTAATTCCCTCTAAGCTGATCATCATTTGACCTCATAATAAAGGATGTTCAAATGAGTTTAGTCTGAAAATCTTTTGGTTCTGAATCTCAGTGTTTCTGTTTTTGCTGAAAATTCCAGAAAATGTATAAAAACGTGTTCCAGCTCCTGAAGAAACTTTGTTTGTTTTTCTGTCTGTTGATGTCATGACTGACAGTTTGAATGGTTTAGTTGACGTACTACCTTTGTGCATCTGCGTCAATGTCCTGGCCGCACTCGGCCTTCAGTCTGAAGCCGCTGCTGTTCTTTGCTTTGAACTCTCCTTCATGTGTCCAGACGGTTTCCCGGGAGGAGAGCGCGGTGGAGTGTCAGCCTGTCCCCAACATCGACCACCTGCTCACCAATATCGGCCGCACTGGAGCGTCGCAGGGTGAAGTGTCAGGTAACAGCCCCCCCTCCCCCCTGCAGAACTAAACGTTGGTGATGCTTCATGAGGCTTCCCTTTGCTTCTTCTGCTAAGCCCCGCCCTCAGCTCGCTGAAGCAGACAATGTTTCTGCATCCCTGAAAGATGCAGCATATTGTCTGGCTTGCTTTGAAGCTTCTCCTTTAGATGTTTCTCCTTAAACAGTTAGCGGATGTCCTTTCCCTCCAGAGCTTCCTGTTCTGACTGTCCCCGCCCCCTTTGCTTTAACACGCCATGTTCTCTCCACCTCACAAATAGATGTTTTTACAGTGAAGGGCCACCTCTGATTCCTCTCTCTAGTGAGGCTCTGTCGGGTGTCCTAACGGCTTTCCCACCATTCACACATACTGATCTTGACACAGGCCAAGTGGGAGGAGTCTATCACGCCGTGATGTCACTGATGGACTCTATAATGTCTGTGATGGACAGCTGGAACTGTAGGAAGAAGGAGGATTGTTGCCCGCAGTGTAGCTGCCTAGTCTGCAGGAACCCGCAGATCTGTTAAAGCCAAAGCGGCGTTCTTGTGGCGGCTGCACGGTACTGTACGCCGTTCCACGCCGCACCTGACTCTCAGGCTGGTGCAGGTGCTTCTGTCTGAAAGCCTCTCTGCTGTCTCTCCTCACTGTCCTACACGCTGGCCAACAGGAGAGATGGCACGGTACGGTTTCTACGTCACGGTCGCTGTGCGCCTGCATCGTGCCATCTTGTCTTATCGGGGTGTGTCGGGGGGCGGGGCTAACTCACACACACACACAGAAGTGGTTTCAGGTCGGATGACCCATTTTAGCGTCCTTTGCTCGCACTCTGGCTCTCTCACGTAGCGTCCTCCTGCACATAGCCCGCCCCTCTGTGACCCCTTCACCTTCAGATCATCTCTGCCCCATAGCTTCTGTCCTCATCCTGTCCTGTCACCATGGCAAATCTGTGCACTTCACTTCGTCTTGTCAGTAAGTCCACCATTCGCTGAAGATTTGTGGTTTGTTTATGTCTTTATGTGTTTGGTTTTTTTTTTTTAATGTTTTTTCTCCAAAAATTAAGAAAGCAAACAAAAGATGTTCACCAGAACTCGATTCATTTTAGAAAAAAGACTAGACTTTTTAGATTTAGGGGGGCATTTTTCTTCTTTAAAAAATTAACATAAAAAGATATGTTTAAGCATTTATTCTAAAAGTAAAAACAATGGAAAATATACTATAAAAGCTTTTGGATAAAAACCTTAAATCTTCAGCATCTGGTTTATAAACGTCTGACACAAACAGACAACACCCATTTTTGGGCAAATCCAAAATCAGTCACTTCTTTTCATTGTTCAACTTCACAGAATTGATCGTCACTTTGTTTAGGGAAATTTTTTTAACTTTAAAGATTTACGTTCTGCTGTCAGACAGAGAAATATGAGTATAAGAACCAGAAACTACAACAAGAACAAATTCCTGGCTGCACATTCATGAAAGAAACAATGAACTTTGAAAAAGACTAGATCTATTTATCTATCAACTTTATTTTGGAAAGATGTTTTATGTTTTCAAAGAGATAGTAAAAAATGTATTATAAATAATGTAGCTAAAAAATTTTATAGCAAACACATGAGACGATACAACTTGTGAAAAAGGAATTAAATGAATCACATTAAAGTTATGGTTAAGCAGGAAAACTAAATAAATAAGAAAAACATAAAGATGTTAAAAAAAATAACAAATGTTTAAAAGAAAATTTTGGTTAAGGCTTAGCAAGGGTTAGAAGCAGAAACTGTCAGAACATCTGGAAAAACCTGAAGAGACAAACATCTGGATAAAGTTGTGTTTTAGGAATAAACTGTTAATTTAATTATTTTTTTATTAATTATATTAAAAACATTGATGCTCGGTTCTCTGGTTGTCAGACCTGAAGAAAAAGGAAGAACCTCTCTTCTCTGGAGCTTCTGGGTTCCTGACTTTACTTGTAGGAACTACAAGCTGGAGTCTTGAGTTTGAGTCCAGCTTCTAAAGAGCTGGAGGAAACCATCCAAAGTTCTGTGTTCCACCTGTTTGCTGCTGCTCGCTGCTCTCAGAGGCATCTGCTGGCGCTCTGATGTCATGCTCAGGTGCATCTGACCTGCAGGAGGACGCCACCTTGCAGGTAGAAGCGCAGCTCATCTGTCTGTGTCCAGCATGGCCTGTCGTCCTCTCACCTCCTTCACGCTCCTTTTCATCAACGTCACCTCTCCTCCGTGCTGCTCCTCCCACTTCACGACCTCATCCATGAATCTTCTAACGTGATGTTCTTTCTGTTTTCTCTGCAGATTCTCCAGCTAGTGACTCTGCTAAATCAAAGGTGAGTTGAGAGACCTAATGATGTGGGGTGGCAGGAGGTAGGCGGAGTCAAATGATCTGCTCCACCCAAGTTAAGTTTAAGCTAACAGTGGCTAACGCTCAGCTTCCAGCTCAAACACCACGTCTCAGGTGAAAACCTCCAAAGTTAAGAGGAGATGCATGTAATCTAGAGCCGCTTGCATGCTCTGGAGATAGCAGCTGAAACGGAGACACGTGCAGCACGTCAAGCTGAAGATGAAGATGAGCAGGTGCTTTTGCTGCCTCTGCTGCTCGAGTGTCTGCTGCAGCGCTGCATGCTAAAGGTCACTGTCCGTCACCCTGCTAATGCTCTTCTCTGTCCACTTGTCTGGTCTGTGATGCATCCTGGGAGCAGGTGGAGTAAAGATCCAAGATCTGAGGCAGGAAGGAAGGCTGCCCCCTACAGCTGCTTCACTGACAGGGCTTTTCCTCCTTTCTCTGCCTCATCTCTTCTGCCTGCAGGGTTCCTGGGGTTCAGGGAAGGACCAGTGCAGCAGAGAGCTGCTGGTGTCCTCCATCTTTGCTGCAGCCAGTCGCAAAAGAAAGAAGTCAAAGGAGAAGGCGCAGCCTAGCAGCTCTGACGACGACCTGGACCCCATCTTTGCCGGGAAGGAGCTTCACGTTCAGAAGTCGAAACCCCCCGGGATCCAGGCCAATACGCAGACTCACCCCAGCCCCGATAGCAGCCAGGAGGCGGCAGCCGTGGAGAGGAAGGAGAACGGAGGAGCGCTGGATCTCACGTCGAAAGCCAAGAGGGAGCACAGAAACTCCTTTTTACTCAGGGAGACTCCACTCAAACAACCCTCCCCGAACACTAGCAGCAGGGCCGCTCGCCAGGGGAAGTCCTCCTTGTCAGACCCGCCCTCCCAGCTGGATGAGAACACCTCCGATCTTGGCACCATGAGCTCAGGAGCCTCTGTCCCACGCTCCCGCCCCAAAAAATGGACAGCAGGAGGATCGCCGGACCTCCTTAACATTGGCGCAGGGGCATCCGCCAGAGCGGAGGTGAGCTCCATCACCTCTGACTACTCCACCACCTCCTCCAACACGTTCCTGACCGGAGCCGAGTCCAGCGCGCTCAGCCCGGAGTTACAGCCGGGAGAGGACGCAGACGACGAGCGCAGCGAGCTCATCAGCGAGGGCCGACCCATGGAGACGGACAGCGAAAGCGACTTCCCTGTCTTCAGCACCACCCAGTCCACCCCTCACCCAGGGCAGAGTCAGGACAAGAAGGAGCAGCGGGGGGCTGCCTCAGGGAGGGTGGCACCCAAACTGGAAGCGAGGCGCCTTTTCCCATCCCAGAGAATGATCGAGGGCGACACGCTGTCCAGGAGGTGGTCCCTCCGACAGAAAACTGACAGCGACTCGTCAGCAGAGGGCGCCGTGGGCAGCGAGGGCAAGCCTGAATCCTCCACGCGGCTATCCCGAGTCCTGGAGGTGATGAAGAAGGGGAGGTCCTCCAGCAGCATCAGCTCGTCCTCGCGCAGCGAGTCGGAGCGTTCCGAACCGGCCTGGCACCTGAAGATCACGGAGCGTCTGAAGTTCCGGCTGCGATCGTCTGCCGACGACATGCTAGCCCCACGGAGCCAAGTAGCCGAGGCTCGCAGCAAGAAGAGGAGCATCCGACGGCGGCACACTATGGGGGGTCAGAGGGACTTCGCAGAGCTGGCTGTTATTCATGACTGGAGGGAGCAGGGTGGGGGCGACGGCGCCGCCGACCTGTCCGCCCTGGACCGCCTCAAACCCAGGTGCTCCTCTCAGGACTTCTCCATCCGAGACTGGATTGCACGGGAACGGTGCCGAGGCTCGGAGCCAAGCTCCGCCGTCGCACCCAAAGCCGTCCCCGAGGACGACCCCGCCGAAGCTCAAGGCGCTGCCCCAGAGGGACGCTCCCCAGGCGCTCCAGCGGGGGACCAGGTGAACGGCAGTGGGCCCCAAAGCAAAAACAAACCTTCGCTGGGAACGGACCCCCACCCGCACAAACTGTCAGGAGCACAAGTGGTCCGTTCCCGGTTCTACCAGTACCTGTGAGGAGCTTCTGCTGAAGAATGAATGTGGAGAGTATTTTTCTACAGAGCGAGTGGTCTACAGGACAGTCCGGAGATGACTGTTTCTGCAGCGGCTGCAGGGACCCAACAGGAAGGAGGTTTTTCTGGCCTGATGAGAGGAGGCGGAGCCTCTCGTGAAGAATGTATTTCTGTGTCTGGACTCGTCTGTTTCCAAACAGAACCTAACGATGTTCTGCTTGTGCTCCAAGCATGTGGAGGTCCTGCGGCTGCGTTCTGAGCTGGCTGCTGGGGGAAGTTCCCTTTTTCCACAGCAGCGCTTCAACAGCCAGATGTGAGTCGACCGCACCGGACGACCAGGAATGCAGAATAGATGCTGAGTACAGTACTTCAACTCCCAAAATGTTGAGTTATCATCCAAAAGGTTTTTACACATGTCAGTTGTTTTTATCTCAAAGGAAAAAGTGCCTCCTTCATTGTTTTTTTAATAATATGGTTTTTACGGTCAGGAATGGGGGGTGGTTTTAGCAGCATTCCAGATGTGTTTCCAGTTTTCAGTCCAAATCAAAGTTCAGAGTTCATAAACTGCAAACCTGTTTATCAAATGCCTGTGATCTCCGGAGTGGAGGAAAAAAGTTTGAAACTGCATGATATGTTTGCTGAGTGTCTCTGCAGCAGAACAAAGGGGCCACAGCGCCCCCTCCCCAACAAACACTGGAAATAAATCATCTTTAGAGTCTCTGATGTGTGTCAAAGTATTTATTACCCTAAAAAAAAACTTTTTGTGGAAAGTTTTCCTCAGTGGAGCCGAAGGTTTCTGTAGAAACTGTGACTCAGACACTAAAATGTGAGAATAAGCCTAAAAAATGATCATTTTACTGATATTTTAACATGAAAATTGTTTAGCCTTTAACCAAATGTCAATGTTTAATTAAGAAAAATACCTTTATGATATTAGAGAAGAGTTTCTGAGACACAAACCCTGTAACTCTCTGTCACCATCTTGTGCTTTTGTGTGGAACTGCATCTGATGACGCAAGAAGCAAACTTTTGAATTTATTTGCTGCTTTAAATAAACATTTTAACCGCACGTGCATAAAATTAAAATATTTCAAATTAGTTTTAAAATAGCATCTAAGTAAAGGATTGTAAGAAACTGAAAAAGTTCAACCGGAACTCTAAAAATTCACTGCAAACAGAAGAATCAGATGACTTTTTAACCGTAATAATAAAATGTCAGATTCTGGAGCGGACGACCAATCAACGCGTCTCACATCGCCAGAGGGTGCGGGGAGGACGAGGCTATGCACCGCAATGCACGCATTCCCACAGAGGATCCCATTCCACGAATGAAAGCTGAAGGACACCGTGATCCAGTGTGTCGCCAGCAAAGGGCCGCGCGAGGATCCGGCGCACAGAACCAAACTGACGGTTTGTAAACTATAAACCGGCAGCCTAATGCACCGCATTTACATAGGGATTCAAGCACTACTCCATATATAACGTTTATTTTAAAAAAATCAAAATGTTCTGAATATTGAAAATATGTGGATTCTGATATTTTAGGGAAAAAAAAGTTTTTAAAATAAAAAAAAAGTTTGAACTGTCTTTGTTGCCATCTGCTGGGGAAAAGAGCGCATTACAAGTGAGTCAAATGCCGCGTGCTTTAATATTTATATATTATTATCTATATGCAGGGCTCTAAATGAACTTTTTCAGTTACTAGCCGGGGTGGCCAGTATCATCCAAAGTCTACCAGCCAAACTTTTCTCAGGAAAAATCCTGTGTAAATCAGTTATTCCCTTCATTTATAAAGTTTCAAAAAAAGATTATTCTCTTACAAAAACAAAATAATTGAACGTGTAGCCTTATGTCAGGTTTTGTGTCATTACAGAAATGTAATGTAATTTTATTTAAATAAAAGACACTTCTGATGTCTGAACTTTTTTATGAACAAACTTCTCGTTAAAGCATCGACTTGATCAACAAACATTACAAAACAAAACTTTGGGGAAGTATTAAATATTGACCAATATAAACAGTTTATTCTTTTGTTTATGAATCAACCCCAATGGCAATATTGGGCACAAAGCAGTAAAGTCCACGGGTGACCTGCTGGGCTGTCATGCAGTGGGTGTAGTCAACTTTGTCGCTTACAGTTTGACTTTTTTATTTATTTTTATTTATGGAAGCGTTTGTATTCAATTAAAAAAAGGAAGACCACCTTTTTAATGAATGCAAAATGCTTCCATACAGATTAAAACTAGTGATAAAAAATAAAATAATTGCTTTATTTTTTATTGTTATGCAGAGAAAAAAATATGCATTTATTGTAAAATCTGCAACGTTTTGCCTTATTGTGTGTGTGTTCTTAAAGGTTAGTGTGTTGTAGTTGTGAGTCTTAGTCATTTCAAAAAATTACAATCACATGGAGCAACAAGTTTGTGTTTGTGTTGACTGAGATCAGTGTGAGCAGATGCTAGAAAATACCAGCTCACCTGAATGCAGCAATAGCGACTTCTTACTGAAAGAGCATAAGTGCGGAAATTCCATGCAGTCCCTGAATGCACCAGCAGCTGAACATGAGGATTAAATATGCGCAATAAAGTCAGAAATAATTGTTTAAACAAACTCTGGGACAGATGTTTGTGGTGGCCAAGTGGGGAGGGAAAACAGAAACATGGTCGCGAGTTTGAGCCCCGTGTCAGAGATGATGAACACGGTCTCACCACCTCGTGGAATAGATTTTCTACCCGCTAAATACAAGTTTTGGGCGGGTGTTAATTTGGAACTCAGTATATATGCGATAAAAGGTGAAAGGAAAAAAAAGAAGAAAGAAATAACTTTAGAAAAAAACGTTGCATTTCATTTGACAGTGTTTGTATTTGTGTAGAATTTTCATCATCATTACATCGAAGGTAACATTAAAGTATAACGCGCTGCGTTCAAAGCACTGACTGTGGAAACTGTTCCGTCTCATCTCTTAATTTACAACATAAAAAACAAAGTATATCGATTTAAATAAAACAAATACTTGATGATGGGGGTGAATATCCGTAACCAGAATCACAGCAATGAAGGAGTTTCTGTAAAAACAGATGACGAATCGATATAAAGAGGTTTAAAGACTGCTGTTAGGGCTAAGCGAACAGGTGTGTCAATAATTCATATTTACCTGAGAACCCACAAACACGTAAACAACACGCTTTAAGTCAATACTTGACTGAATATTTGTTAACGTTTACTCAGCTAAAGAGCCGAATAAATCGGTTCTCTAGATGAAGAACAAGATCCTCCCGTTTCTGTTTAGTGGAAAAAGATGATCTTCGTTTAAAACTTGACGAATTACACGCGCGCGCTCTGAAATGACGAGCACGAGTTCCTGTCAGATTACAGCGCAAACCTGCGGTTCAGGTCACAACAGCATCTCCCACCTGAGGTTTGCACGCGCTCAGGTAAGAACTGCTTCTATGAAGCCATTTTTTCTGTCATTTCTGAACAATGATTTAAGGAACAATTTTAACTTTAATACTTTTTGACGTCAAACTGTAAAATCACCAACGCAGAACCGAAGGTTTTTGTTTTATATAATCCTATTATTATAAACTTTATTATTGTTTCTATATTAGGGATGCTGGAGGCTTAACTAATTTTGATCATTAAAGACCGAAAGAAAATATGTATCTGACATCTGTAAAGTAAACAAATAATCTGCAGATTTTCTGTTTTTTTCCTTCTAATGTGACCACAAATTATTTTTGAAAGTGTAAACTTATGATCCACATCGACATCTCAAAACAGTTTTTCTGTATATATTCATGCATTTTTTAATAAACTGTAAGGATGAGACGAATCCAAAACAAAAGACTCTTAAAAACACATTTGTTTACATAAATCAACAACATGGGATGATAAACAGAAATCGTTGTTTATTTGTTTGTTTCGATCTTTTAATTCCAGAGACGTTTTCTGGCTTTTAGTGGTTTAACATTTTAACAAAAGTTTAACATTCCAGTCAGGGATTTTCAAAGATGCTCAAACTGGTTTCACCTGTTACACCTGCATCCCAAATAAACTCGTATTTAATTTAAAGGAGCTCCTCATGTCAGCACACAGACTTTCAGAATATGTGAAACAATTAATAAGAAAATAAACTTTAAAACATGACTCTTAATACCTTTTTAAATGTAAAAAAAGTCTTTAGTCTTTGAGCCCAAACAGGTGAGTTCATATTTTAACCTGAAGAATCTGCAAGTAAAAACCAACACCCCCCCCCACCTTCCAGCTCAGGAGGGGCTGACCTCTGAACCTCTGAATGTTAAGAATGCAACAACATGACATTTCAGTTCCTCGCCCAGAAAATTCAAACAGAAAAAAACAAAAGTAGTTTTGACCTGAAGTGTAAAATATATATATATATATATATATATATATATATATATATATATATTTTTTTTTTTTTGGTGGGATCAACTGGATTTTTTATCAACCAGTAAACCTAAACATTGTATTGTCACTTTTCGCCTGAAGTCAGACTGAACTGGTTTTTTTGGGACGGCTTTGAGCTTCATGTGGTTGCTGTTAGGTTTACCTGTTTTCAGTATTATAGGATTTAACATTCGAGACATAAAGATGAACATAATCTCATCTGATCATCTGTAAAACTCTGTCCACTCACCAGATATGTTGTTTTATTTTTGTCCAAACCAGCTGATACAGTAAAATGTTTAATATATAAATATGAACAGGCAGGACTTTTCAAAATAAAAGCACAGAAGATGTTTGAGTTGCAGATGTTGATACTTTCTCTTGTTTCAAACACTGAAGGTGAGGAGTTCTGAATAAAACTGATCATTTTGCAGTAACTGTCAATCAAAGCTCTGCTGGTTCCTCCTCCTCTCCTCGCCTGAAGCAGTGATGTCATCCGCCTACCTGTTGCTGCTGTTGCCCCTCTTGAGCTCAGCTCAGACCTTTCACTGGGGCTCCTGCCATACGCCGCAGGTCCAGGATGACTTCAGAATTGAACAGGTAATGCAGCAGATACACACCTGTGTACTCCCTCAGGTAATAAACGTGTGCTTGTCAATCAACAGTACTTGGGCAGGTGGTACGTGGTCGAGGAAATGTTCACATTCTTCACCCCAGGAAAGTGTATCAGTGCCAACTACAGCCTGAGCGAGGAGGGAAACCTTCAGGTGTTGACCTCTCAGTCGTAGTGAGTTTTTTTTTTTTTTAGATGAAAGTTTTCTCTGTTGTTTTTCATGTGAGAGCTGATACTTCGGGCAAACAAAGAAATGTTTTTCATTTAAATTGAAGCCTCTAAGTTTGCCGTTTGTGAAATGAACAGGAGTGAAGGACATCAAACAAACATAAGTTTCAGAACTCATTTCAGGACAAACTTTTTCCATCTGTGACATTTTGTCAAATGTTTGCTTGTAAACTAAGGCATTTTTTTTGTCTTTTTACTGCTTTTAGTTTCAATTATTAACTTAAGAAAAGCCTAAAAAAAAGGAAAGGAAGACTGAGAAGTAAACGTTTCAAAGGTCAGAATAATGTTTAAAAAGGATCAAATGCTTTATCTCTGTTTTTGAAGGAAACATTTTTGTTTACCCTAACCCTAAAACGTCTACATTCCTCTTGAGGATTTTTCTTTTGGCATTCATAAAATGGGTTTGAACTGGTTGGAGTTCGGTTCCAGACTGAGTTTTCTTTGTTTTGGGTCTCTTCCAGTTGGGACAGGGAGTGGGTTGTTGAAGGAAAAGCTGTGATTCTTGACAAAGACCAGCCGGCCAAACTCTCAGTGAACTACTTTCCTTGTGAGTAAACGTGCCAGTTTTCTTGGAGACCATAGCTCACCTCTGGTGAGTCTTTTGGTGAAGTTTGCCTCCTCCGTTCACATCCTGGACTATTAATGTGCCTCCAGTTGCCCCCTCAGCCCGATATGGATTCTGTCCACCGACTATGACAGCTTCTCTGTGGTGTACTCCTGCACTGATGTCCTGGGCGTCTTCCACCTGGACTACGGCTGGATTCTGTCACGCTCGGCCTCCCTGCCTCGTGACGTCCTGCATCGGTGTAAGGAGCTGCTGCGCCACGCGGGAGTTGACGTCATCAAGATGCAGGATGTGGAGCAGGACTGTGAGGATCATGGAACCTTGACCCTGAGCGAATCAGGGGTCTCTGTGTCTTAGGAGCTTCTTCTGTTGTCGACTTTGTGAAGGCTTTCAAACGGTTCTGTGTTTGTGATTTAAATGATCTAAACTTTCACCTGTGGAGGGAAGCTACGTCATGCCTCAGAAATCCTGTTTTAAAGCTGATTTTTTCTGAAAATTTTCATATTTTTGGAAATTCTGTTGTTTTTAACATTAATATAAACAAAGGTGTTTCTTTTATATCACTTTATACTTAAAACAACCTCTGTTTGCGTTTTCATTTTGCACCTTAGTGACCTATTACTATTCCTGACTTGGTTTCTAATTTAACTCATAACCGTTTAAACTTGTTTTTTATGGTGAACTTTGCTGTTATTTTGGAATAAAATCTAATTCTTACGAACATACAGAAACGAAGCATTTTTGCTGTCTTTTTCTCTGATGCAGTTTCTTTTCTGACCAGCAGGTGGTGCTTTGGATGCACAAGGTTTCATAAAAACAAGAAAAATTTAAACCCTAACATGAACTATACCTTCAAAATGTGAAGGAACAAACCTTAAATAATCTTTCATTAACACATTTAAAAAATGAAACAAAAGAAACAACCATCAAAAGGAAATTACTCTAAAATCTGACAAAAAAAGTCAAGAGCAAATTGAGATAAAGAAGCCAGAAGACACAGATCTGCACTAAAAACTGCCACAAAGCCCAAACGTTCCCACATTCTCCAACATCCAAAGACAGATCTCAGCCCTGTTTATAGATTTGTTCAAAACCTCTGTCGCTGCAGGAAATGTGAGATCAGGTCCACCATCAGGAGGTCAAAGGGTCAGCAGAACGAAGCGACTCTGGTACAAAGATCTGTGGATTCATCGTCACTTCCATCCAGATGTTTTCAGCAACACATTAAAGTTTGATGTTTGTCCTTTAGAAAGAACAAAGAGATCAAATGAATGAAGATCATCAAACAGACAGAAAAGCGCTACAAAAAAACAGGAAGAAGAACCGCAGAGAAATGTTTGCAAATCTCTGTAGAAGAAAAGTTTAGTAAAGATCTTCCAACAAAATGATTTGATTCTCTGTAAACTGTTAAAACAGGAAAATATACATGGATGATAGCAAATAATTAACATTTTGCTTATTTCCTTGCAATTTAACTATGAAGGAGTTAGATCAAACGGCTAAAATCTGTCTTGGGCCACACCATAATGACATATATATGATTAAAAAAAAACTAAGCAAAACAGCAGATAAACTCCTGGATTTGTTAAAATGTCTCAAACTATTTCCAGATAAGGAGAAGCTGAAATTATCAAACAGAAGCCCTTCATTAAAGACTGACAATGACTCTGCTTACAAATTATGAAAATATATATTTCTTGTCAAACCAGGACACAAGCATTTGTGTTCAAACATGGTGGTGGCAGCATGATTATAAGGGATTTTTCCTTTTAAAAAGTAAGCTTGAAAATTTTCTGACAAAAGTTGAGAAAATGGTTGCTCCCTGAAATATTAAAAGAAAAACCCAAAACAATTAGAAATATTTCTACTTCTGCTTCTGTCAAATAACTTTGTTCACAGACACAGAAATGAAGCAGAAGAAGGTTGTTATTGCTGTGAACCACGAAACATTAAAATTCTCCAGAGTTTTGGAGCCTAAAGCTCTCCCCGGTGTCAGAAAGTTTGGTCTCTTTATGATGATGGGAACAGGAAAATCAAAGACACCAAGGAATGAATAAGATCAAAACCCAGAAACGGCTCTAACATTTCCTCCTGGAAACCCGGATCTAAATCCTACTGGAGATCTGTGGAAGGGGCTGGAACTTCTGGAGAAGATGCCTTCAAACCAGAGACAGTTGGAAGTGTTTGTTCCTGAGGAGTGGACCAAAGCTCCTGTTGATGGGAGCAGAAGTCTCCACCATGTGATGTCCCTAATATAACAAACAGCCAAACTTGTTAGAAACAGGCTTTTTGCTGCTGTTCATGCATTAATTTTCCTTTCTGTAAAACATGTTACTGTTTTTTTTTTTTTTGGGTCCAAAGCTGCTTAAAAATGCATGTTTTGTCAAAATAAACATGTTTTTAAACCTCAGTTATATGAATCTGAAGGGCTGCAGTTCCATCATTTCATCAAACAAACAGCAGTAATTCTTTGTACTGCACCTTTTATTTGCTCATTTCATCCCTGAAGGTGATGGAGGAGAAGCTCACCTTTGACATAGTGTAACCGGAATGATGGAGCTTTTGTTCATTAATGTTGACTTGCCCCGCGTGGGAATGTCCACGTGACCATCGCCCACACACACTGGAGTGACTCAACAGCAGCAGTAGCCTTTGAAAGATCTGCTCCATCTTCATCTGACACACTCCAACTTCCACCTGACATCTTCACACAGCTCAGGTAAGACAGACTTCTTTTCACTCCACAGGACTAAAAAAAAAAAATCTCTTTTTTGTTCAACTTTTTGTTTGACTCGCCATAAAAATGTGACTGTTTATACCTTCTGTTTAATGGCTTTTTCTTAAACTGACACAACGTTTATGGGTTTTATTACACATCATTGGACCAAACTAACCCAAAATATATATGTTTGTTATAATACTATGCAATTATTCCACAAAGAACCTAAAACTGTCCCAAAGATTCATTTCTGAGAATTAAATTTTGTCTTTTTTTTTTTTTACTGCAAACATCACAAAATTGAGATCAAACAGTTTTCATGCTTTAAGACAAAAAATCTAACATTTAGAAAGAAAAAAATTATATAAATCCTCAAACAAAGCACAGATTAAGTCAAAGAAGTTAAAAAAAGGCTAAAAACCAAGCCCAGCCTTTCTCAAAGTTCCAAGGATTTATTCCAAAGGTGTGTACAATTATGTGTCATAGATGTTTCTTTTAAACCAACAATGTTTTTTAAATCTTCACGTTAAATTTTGGATGAAAACAATGCTAATGGGGGGATCTCTGTATTATTGTAAACAGACGATGTGATTGGAAAACTCTCCGGTGAGTTCAGAGACTAGAGAGAAACCAACATTTGGTGCAAATTTATAAACTGAACATGCTACAGGTCCACCATGTTTTTAAATAAATAGAATGTAAAATGGAAACGGCAGCGAATATTTATGAAGGTCAAACAAATGAAGCAGGAAGTGAGAACGAAAAGAGGAAAACCAGGAACAGATAGGAAACGGCTTCACTTCTGGAGAAACAAAACATTCAAAACGGTGAAACATCAGAATCCCTGAATCAGCTGTAGATTTTTCCCCCAAAATTAACTTTGAAATCATTCAATTTCAGCTGTTGACCTTCTGAAGGTCATGTTGGAATGAATTAAACATCTAAAACCTCAAGTTCACCAATAAAAACATGACAGATTTGTCTGATAAAAATATGAAATGTTTGATGTGTGAGTGGAGATGATCTAAAGCACCACCTCTCATCTGGAGCAGCTTTGAAGCTCCTTCAACCATGTTGGCCTCACTCGTCCTCCTCCTGCTGCTTCCACTGGCCTCTGCTCAGACCTTTGGCTGGGGTCCCTGCAAGACCCCGGAGGTCCAGGCCAACTTCACCCTGGAGGAGGTGAGACACGCTCGAACAGACTTGCATGGCTCCGAGTGTCGGAGTACTGACGTGACTCTGTCCCAACAGTTTGTGGGAAGTTGGTACTTGATTGAGAAGCTGCCAGCGTTCCTCGCTCCGGGAAAATGCATCCAGTCCAACCTGACTCTGATGGAGAACGACACCGTCCACGTCACAAACTCCCACTTTTTGTAAGGATGGAGGAGCTCCTCTGAATCCAAACATCTCGAGTTCCTGCTGTTCTCACGAGTGTTGATTCAGAAGGAAAAATGTGTGGAAATAAAATGTAATTTAAATGTAAATCAGTTAACAATTTAAACAAAGTAAACACATTTATGAATACACTTCCTTCTACACTCATTAATGTTCATAAATGTGTTTGCTGTTCGCAAAAACAAAACTGGAGATTTCTTAACCAGCAGCATCTTCATTAAGATTCATTTTTCCAAACAAATGAAAAAAAAACATTTTTAATGTTTGAAAACTTTTAAATGAAAAAAGTTTGCCTTGATGAATAAATGTCTAACACTTTTCATTCCTGAACTCCCACCACGTTAATCTGCACCAAGCGTGATTTGGTTTCTTCTATTTGCAGTTTTGACCGAGAGTGGCATTTTGACGGAGTGTTGGTCACGCCTCACAGGGACGAGCCGGCCAAACTGGCAGCTCATTTTGCCAAATGTAAGTTTTGCGCCTGAAGATGATCTGCGTGTAAATTTTTGGTCTCCTGGTTTCATAAATGATGATTTAGTATTACAAGAAAATGGATGTTTAATGCTGCTCTGCTGCTCTCAGTCCTGCCCTTCATGCCAGACTGGGTCCTGGCCACAGACTACTCCACCTACTCAGTGGTCTACTCCTGCATGGACTTCTACCACGTCTTCCATCTGGAATATGCCTGGATCTTCTCCCGCTCGCCCTCCCTGTCCCCAGAGACCCTCCAGCACTGCAGGGAGGTTCTGGACCATGAAGGAATCAACACCTCCAGGCTGCAAGAGGTGGACCACGACTGCATGGACCTTCCAAATTAAAGATTCTGATGTGAGGGGTCTTTCAGCAGCAGCTGTGAATGTAATCGCCTTTAAATTTGACTTTTGAAATGATTCACAGATTTCATTAACTTGCTTTAAAACGACTTACTGGGGCAGAACTGTTTCAAAATTCTAAAACTTGATTTTGTGGCCTCATGTTTCACTTTTCCATCTTCTTGCAAAGAAGCACTCAGAAACCTGCCAAAACAAATAAAAAACAGAAAAAAGGACTTCTTAATTTCCTAAAAATCTTCTTAATGTGTTAAGTTTAATTAAAAATGTTATTTGTGCACAAACGCGTGCAGTTATAATTAAAAAGTCTGATTTAAATGAATGAAATGTTACTGTGCT
Source organism: Oryzias celebensis (assembly GCA_014656515.1). Lineage (NCBI taxonomy): Eukaryota > Metazoa > Chordata > Actinopteri > Beloniformes > Adrianichthyidae > Oryzias > Oryzias celebensis. The sequence continues at coordinate 27,511,197 of BNCR01000012.1, read as the reverse complement.
TGGACTTTTTTTGGAATTGAATAAAAGTGGCTCAGAGAACAGCAGTTTGCTTTGGTTTCATTTCAAGAGATTTTGTGGACGGAAACAACAAAGAAAAACACAAAATAAAAATGTACGGTTGTTTTTTTGTCTTAATAAAGGGTTGACATGAAACCTTTAGTAAACACAGTAAAAGGCTTTAGTGCTAAAAACAAAACAAAAAAATGATGATAATTTGGCTCCTCTGTTAACCTGCTGTCAAACCCTTAGCAAAAAGCTGTACACGTGAAGTTTATTTTGTACAGGAAATATAGACTTAGGTAGGAAGTAAACTTCCTGAATACTTCTGCACATATTAAATTGGAACATATAGCATATATGTATTTATATATGTATAAATACATATTTATGGTGTATATAATATTTAAAAGTAAACTTTAGGTATACTGTATCACTTTTAGTACAGAATCAAGTATACTTGTAAAGAGATGACCTTTTTACTTAGATAATTCAGATTTAAAAACCTGTTTTTTCAGCAGAGTTTTGCTCCTTTCTGGATTTTTAATTTTTTAAAATCTTTATGACAAAATACATTTTTAAAGACACATTAAAAACATTTCAAGAAAAATTAAGAACCAAATGTGTTTGGAGACAGACTGATCTTTACAGATATGCAGGACTGGTGACTCATCTCCTTTTGTTAAAGAGAAAGATTTAATGAACTACCCTATATATTTTTATATATAAGCAGTTTGAGAAAATAATACTAGAAAATAAGATAAAAAAGCCTTGTAAACACGAATAAAGCATTATTAAAAGACTGAACTACAATATGAAAAATCTTTTTTTTTAAACTGGACAGTTTGGGTTGAACAACAAAACAATGTCAATACATATAACTTAAAATATTTCAATTAGAAAACATGTTGAACTTTTTGGGTATTGGGTTCAGTTATGTTATAGACAGATCACTAATATCTTTAAATTAGACAAATAAAAATTATCTTTATTAATTTAGTTCATTCAGTTTCAAATTTGTGTTCAAAAATTAAGTTCAAAATTCAGTTTTTCTTTTAACGTGAATGTTTCCCTGCTGTAGTTGAAGTTGTCATTGAGAAACATTTAAAATTTATTTTCATGAAATTGTAACTTTATAATTCAATTCAACTTTATCGTCAGGACACCAAAACTAAGAGATTATAAAAAAGGGGAGCGAAGCTCAAAGTATAAGTTACATAAAACACTTTTTTTGTTTTACCGCTGTTGAAAGAGTTTATTCAACTCTGTGAGTTACATAAAACACTTTTAAAATCACTGCAATCAATAATTACGTCACGTTTAAAGGCGTCCGTCGTGCGCGTCCCCGCGCGTAAAGCTGTTACAGAACAGTTTCTGTTGAGTTACGCAGCCGGAATGCGCGCATGATCCAATTTAGGGAGTCGCCTCGTGCGCCGCAGTGACACAAGCGTGAGCCCTGCATCACCTGGAAGCCTCGGAGCCGCAGCTCGGACCCCTGACGTACGGACTCCCCCAGGTGAGAAAAACCTTTATCTGATGATGGCAGGCGGAGGGAAGCGCGCCAGGAGCGCACAGGTTCAGGCACCTGTAAGGTTTTCCTTTTCCTTTTTTTGTGGGAAAGGTTCAATTCTGCCGTTCAAAGCGATATAATGCTACTGAGTTTGTTCATGTTAATATGAAGTCAAATGTATTTTTCCATCATCGTTGTAAGAAAAGAAGTTTCGTACAAACACAGGTAGATGTTTGGAACCGGATGAACTGGTTAGAGGATGAATGCTGCGCAGACAAAAGAAAAGCTGCAGACGGATGGTTTTCATTGTTTCTTGTTGAATAACACAACGTCTTTTAAATCGAGATGTTGGTTAAACCAACCTGGACAGAAACGCAACATCAATAAATATTATTTGTTCCTGTAATTTTTGCTTTTTGGAGCCTGAGATTTTCGTCTCAAGGCCATACTTTAAAAACTAAAGATAACTAAGATAACACTGTCTCTAAAACACACAGACAAGCCTGAAGATAATACAAAGATCACATTTACTCTGAATCGCTAAACATGTCATTTATAAAGCATTTTTGTACTTTATCTATTAACATTATTTAAATGTTTTTTCATTACTTTTTTGGTCTTGGTGTCAATTTAATATTAATTTAGACAGAAAAACACTGTTTTAACTGAGAAATGTTCACGTCTAATGTGTGAATTTGAAGAAGTCTAGATGTTTACTCTTCAATTATATTGTTTATTTTAAACAATAAATTTAAAAAAAGGTTATTGGGCTGCTAATGCAGTATTTATTTAAATAAAAATCTTCATTTATTTTTGGCAAAACTGGGACACAGAATTACCATCCTTTGAGTTGATGATTTTCCTGCTGAGGGAGGCGTTTCTGATGACTCGTGACATTCTTTCTTCATCTGCAGCGTCTCCTCTAACAATGTCCTCCATCCACCTCCTCCTGCTGCTGCTGCCTCTCATCTCAGCTCAGACTTTTCACTGGGGTCCCTGTCCGTCGCCACAGGTGCAGCCCAACTTCAATGTTAAAAAGGTAACACACACACACACACATATACACAGAGAGTTCTGGTTCTTACGTGTACGTGTCTCCTAACAGTACCTGGGAAAGTGGTATGAGATCGAGAAACTCCCAGCATCCTTTGAGAGGGGGACGTGCATCGAGGCGAACTACTCCCTCAGGAAGGATGGAACCATCCAAGTGCTGAATTCTGAGTTTTAGTGAGTACAGAGAAGTTTTACATTATAGACAAATTTGTTATGTCTTTGTTGTGTGTTTTTCTTTAAGAAAAACCAAAAAAAAAAAAAAAAAAAACATTTATAACATGTTTTTTTGTTTTCTGTGCTGGATATAGTTTGGACTTTATTGACATTTCTGTTGTTTTGACAAAAGCACATTTGTCACTTTAGAATACCTTGAAACATGTTTTTAGCTTGTTGCTGCAACTTTAATATTTTTAATGTGATTCTAATATTAACCTGTTGAAAGGGTTGCCATAAGTGACACGTTTGCTACAGATCTTATCCTGCCTAGAAAGGATCAACAGCTCATTTGAGTTCTGTTGATCCTGTTTTTAGTCATTCTGTGTTTTCAGAATAACACTGAACGACACCAGTTTCCTTCAGGGTCCAGATCCTGGATTTAGGATTTAAGTTTTTTTTTTCTTTAATCTGAAAAGATTTATAAAACTCATAGCACTCATTAGCTGCGCTTCCATTGACTATGAAATCACACCAATTGCATTTTTAGGACTAAATTTGTTTAATGGAAACAACAATTTAAAAAACATCACATTTAATGAAAAAAAGTTTCTGTTCTTGGAGGAGGTGCTTTTTGGAGGTATCGAAATTGAGGGGGCGCACTCTGGCATATGGGGCCCGGTGCTGCACCCCCTGGTGCAGCAGGAAGGCTATTCTTCTGGCTTCCACATGTTATAATTCAGATCTCAGGCCGCATTTTGTGGTTGTCAGGCGACAGCGGCTGATCCGTGTAAACAATGGAGCAGCGGATTGTTTCAGACCCAGAAGTGATGGAGAACATCCCAAAAAGAGGTGCAGACATATTGCTCCCCAAAACATGTCTGTTAAAATTAGTTCATAATAAGATGATAACGAAACAAAAACAGCTGTGGCAGTAAAAATAAAATGAAGGATCAGTAGGATCAGAATACCCAACTTTCTTTTTCTGATCTTTTAACTATCGTTATGGTCGGCTGTCAGTTAGCCCTTGTTCAGTTACGAGTTAGCTTAGCTGTTTTTGTTATTTTCCTTTCATTTTCTTAAACCGCTATGTCCCGTTGTGGGTCACGGGGCTGCAGGGAGCCTGTCCGTCTACTGTTGAGTTAAGGCTCTTTTTTTTGGCAAACATGGAATTTTTTTTACACCTTATCTGAGGGATGTCTGATGCTCTTTTCTTTTTCCCACCACTTCCGGGTCCATTTCATTGTTCATACACACCGTTGTTGTCGACTGGCCAAAGAAAAAAAAAAAGTCAGGACATAGCTATTATCTTTTTTTCCAGCAGAGCTCCGATATCAATATAATTTCCCTGCCAGGGGATATATAACAAATCTAAAAAGTTTATTCTATTTTAGTTTAATAAATGAGCCCCAACGCACATGCTCACTCTGTTGAATCGATGCTTCAGGACTCGATGTTTATGCCTGTGATGTATTTTAAAACAGACATGTCAAATGTAAAAATAAATGTTGTATTCATATTTTTCTGCAAAGTTGTGCACAAAGTATTAATTTGTGCACAACTTTGTCTTTATGAATATGTTTCTTATTGACAGTTTTCTTACCCCACCAAACCTGTATGTCTATTTCTTTATGCTTGTGGTACATTGTGGAGTTGTTTCTGCACATTTGTACATTTTTGTCAGTCTATGCACTGACTAAAAGAACCAGTATATCACATTCTTTATCAGGGTTTAATAAAACATGATAATAGAAGCTGATTGTTTCCCTTTTATCAGGCCTTTCCAGTTTGATGGGTTCCACATTCTTTGTTGTTGTTCGTGTGATTGAGTGCAGGAAGGAGATTCATTACAATCATTTTTTACACTGACATAGATAGTTGTTTTCTTTATTTTTCAATTAAAAAAGTCTTGCAGTTTAGCTTTATCTTGTGATGTAAGTTCTAAAAGCTTCATAAGATTTGTTGGACTTGAATCAAACCAAATGCATCCATGTGTCACAAAATCAGAACAAGCTTTGGGCTTTAAGAACAAATGAATTGAATCGTTTCCTTAAATATTAGTTTTTCCCATTTCCTCCTCCTTTATGTTCTACTGGTTTACACTTTTGAAGGACAAAAATGCTTCAAAAATCATAGGTTTGTACAAACAATAAAAAACAGAGTATAAATGTGTGTTTTTTTATTTGATTTGAAATAGTTTAATTCAAGCAATCAGGCAAGAAGAACACACATGTAACACAGTCAACAGGTGTTTACATCCATAAAAAACATGCAAATTAATACCATACCAACACTGATTCAGATCGTTAAGCATCCATACGTAACAATGAATTACATTTCTATGTATGTAGATAAAATACTATTTTAAACATGTTGTTAGCTTATGCAGTCAAAATGATGTAAGTTTCAAACATCCACAAATGTATCAGAAAAATTCAGCAATAAAGAACAAGTTTCCGACATCTGAAAAAGTCATTTACATAATTCAGGAAAAAAATAAAACATTTGCAGATTGTTTTCTATCAGAAAAGTCATTTACTTAAAGCAGACATTAAAAATATCAGAAATAAGTTCAGGTTATTTTCATTAGAAGATCCATAGTCATGAATCACACTTTAGGGAACCAAGTCAAGCGATTTGATTAGAGCATTTATCCAAGACGATATTCCTGCGTTCTGCTGTCTGATTAACAGCCGTCCTTCTGGTTTGAACAGAGTTTATAAAGTTCTCCTATAAAGTTGTTATGACTGCAGACTTTGTTTGTCAAGTCCATTGACCTTCAGCTGATAGCACAGCAAGTAAAGTTGAGCTTGAGTTGTCTGCAGGGCAGTGTTTAACATAAAACTTTTCAAATGATTTAGCCAGAACTTTTTGAAAATGTTTTTTCTTTTCATCTCTAAAGAAAAGGTCTTCTGAGTTTTCATATCCTTCATGTTTCAGTAAGGAGAAGGTGAGGACGGTTGAAGGAACAGCCGTGGTTCGGGACATGAGGGAGCCGGCCAAGCTGGGGGTCAGCTTCTCATACTGTGAGTCTAGTTCCTCACTAAAGGTGACCTTCCATCAGCCTTTCGTTCATTTCTCAACATTTTGGTTCTTCCTAGTCACTCCTTATGCCCCATACTGGGTTCTAACCACCGACTACACCAGCTTGTCAGTCGTGTACTCGTGCACGAGCTTCCTCCAAATCTTCCACATCGACTTCGCCTGGATTCTTTCACGCTCGCCCACGCTGTCTCCGGCCTCCGTGCTGTACGCCAAAGAGCTGCTGGTCAGGGAAGGAATCAGCATCAGCAGGATGAAGGCCACAGTCCAGAACTGCTAAGATGGAACCGTTTTCACCCGTCATGAACTCCAGCTTCCTGATGCTGCCTTCAACTTCTTGCCCATCGAGGCGTAGCCAAACCAGAATGTTCAAACAAGAAATCTGATTACATATTCACACCTAGATCAAAACTGTTGCTGTGATTTTTCTGTTGCAATTATCTCATGATTTTAATCAAATAAAAACATTATCAATAAACCTGTTTCTGAGATTCTTGATTCAAACGGACACGTTCCTCACAAAATTATGTGGTTCCTTTAGATTTAAAAGCTGAGTTAACTAATAAATGTTGGTGTTCTAGGTTATGTTACACTGTTCATGCAGAAAGAAAACGAAAGGTATTTGCAGCTTTTAAAGACTCCACGGCATCTGCAAATGACAAGTGAAAGTTTCAAGTTCACAGTCAAAACAGATGGAGTTCACTCCATGCTTCTTTACTTTGGTTTTGCTTTGGAACAAAACATAGATTTAAAAATCTGAGTCCAGATTAATGTTAAAGTATCAAATATGAACACAGACGGACAGTGAAGGAGTTCAAGAAGTCAAAGGAGTTCAGTGTTTGGGATTTCTCATCAGAGGTTTGACTCATCAGAAGTTTTCTTTTGACTTGTGCAACAGCAGCGACTTTTGGCACAGTCATGTGACCTGAGTTGCTCTAGAAAAATCTTGTTTTGCGTCTTTATCAAGACTTAGAAGGAAAGTGACAAAAGAAAACAAAAGCCAGAAAGTTCCAAAGGTTTTATGTTTTTAAAAATAACTGCCACTCTCAGTCTTTAAAAAAAGTTTCCTCTGAATCTGTCAAACACGGTGATAGAAGAATTATTATGCGGGATCAGGGATATGTTAAATACACAGTGGACGCAGTTCAATGTCAAACTACAGAACAAACTGATGGAATGTCAGTCAAAGGCTGAGTTTGATAAAGACAGACAGCAAAGAAAACAGAGGAGCGGCTTCAGAGAATTCTGGGTCCTGGAAGCTGCACTTGAACCTGGACAATCATGCAAATGACTGTGCTTTTATGTTACCTAACCAGCTGGTCAAGAAAAAGAAGTGTTGGAGATTGTCATCAGCTAGATTAAAGAATTCAATTTTTTTCTGAGAGGTGGATACATATTTAAGTCTATTCTGTGTATAAGTGGAAATTTGCCAAAAGCTGCTCCTGCTTTTTTGTTTTGATTTATCTGCAATCGGATGAGTAAATAATTGAATTTGTGAGCTAGAAACTGAACAAAACTGAACATAAATTAAAAAGGTTTTAATACTTTTGATCAGGATCTTTCAAAATTCCAACACTTTGAGCTTTATTTTCTGCATAGATGTGGAACAATTATCACAGTTTAAAAGATTTGTAAAGCAGATGAAAAAGTGTGGGAGAGTTTATCATCAGTAAGCAGTTGGACGGCTGGTAAACGTGGTCTGGGCATGTGTGGTCTTTGTCCCCCCCCCCAGACTGCAGATCCCAGAAAACCAGCAGCAGCAGCAGCACTGCTTCTCACAGCTTCACAAGAATTCACAGGTGAGAGACCAACGAAGACATCAACAGCGCTCAAAGATTTCTGGAAAACATCTCTAATTTTTTTTTTGTTCTCCTAGAAGTGAAAGATGAAGCTGCTGGCGTGGCTCGGTGTCCTCGGCCTCTTTGCTTGCTGCCTCAGCGGTAAGTCTTTTACCATGAAACCTTTTGATTTTGTTTAATTAAAAATTTACATACAATTATTTTTGGTTCAAATATATTTTGTGAATGTTTCAGCCTTAAATAGTGATAAAAATGTGCTTAAATGTAAGCAGTTTGTGTGCACAAAGACGACTCAGTGTGAGCTTCACGTGTTTGTGTGCACAGTCAGCAGCAATATTTGAGCAGAGAGCTCCTACAGGCTGGGAGACTGCAGACCTCAATTCCACCTTTGTTCATGGAAAACTGTGGAATGTCTGGAAGTGTAAAACTTCTTTTTTCTGCTCCTCTTCCTCACAGAGGCCAGAGTCATCCCAGAAGGAGGTAAGGCTCCGCCCCCAAATCTCACATGAAACTTCAAAGTTTACCTTTGGCTGGAACATAGCTCCTCTCTGTGACGTTTGTGTTTGCTGTGCATCTTTGATAATTGTCTGCTGATAGGTTATAGCTGCAGCACAAATGAAAAAAAAGAAAAAAAACATTTTAAACATCTGGAAAGTGTGAAATTGTAAAAGCCGTTTTAGTTTAGATTTATGTAATGAATTTTGTCCAAACCTCTTCTCTTGGATCAAATCAAAACGTAAAAATGCACATTTTGTCTGGGATCACTTATGATCTATAGCTCTGCTTGTTTGTTTGACAAATGATCAGCTAAACCTTTGTGTTGAGAATGTTGGTCTCGAGTCCAGATCTCCAGAAGCAACAATCACATTCAAATGAGTCACATTCCCCCACAATGAATTCCTCTGAATAAGGAATTTATCTCAAAGGTCAGCGCATGAAAACAAAAGCATTTTCTATAGATAAGGAGCGGTTTTGCCATTTGTCAGTCAAATGATGCAATGCTCTACCGAACTGGTTAGGTTGGCTCCTTAAATAACATGCTCATGTACTAATGTGAACTTGTAATCTGTCCTGCTGTTTCTCTCAGTGCCATATGAGCAACCTCCTGCTGACCCCTACTGGTCCTACTCCACCTCTGACTTCTGGAACTATGTGGAGTACTTCAAATCCATCGGGGCCTACGAGCAGATCAATCAGCTGGCTCGGACCTTCTTCGCCCACCAGCACCTACGGGACACCCTGGGATATGATACCAACGCAGGACATGAGCATTAAGATGATCCATACCGAAAAGGAAAGGGAATGAAACGTTCAAAACACAGAAATGAGGGAAATGGAAAGAAGTCAGATGTTTGTTTTTAGCTTACATTGCATTGTATGTAGCAATATAGTTGTTAAAGATGGCAGCAGCTTTGTTGTAGTTTTTTTTTAGAACATATTGATGAAGTGCAGTGAAATAATAGAAAATTAATTCAAATAAAATTTCAAATCATGGAAGTCTTTGTTTTCTCTCTTTTTTAAAATGAAAATATGTAACAACTAAACAATTCTGTAGTGGATTTTCACAAGAAAAGAAAAATTAAAAGGTGAATATTAAGAAATAAATGCAAACGGTTATGAACCTGGTAACTCTTGATATAAACATGTGGTGGTGCAATTATTTATTTATTTATTTTTAATTTGATTTCCTACTACTTAATTATTTTTATTCCCAGGATTGAAAAAGCCTTTTGGATAAAAAGCTAAACGTCTTCTTTGAAAGACCATGTCCGGATGACCTTGATTTACTATTATTATTAATTACAGACATCTTTTATTTACTTTTTATCAGTTGAAACTTTACAATTACCTTAAGTTTGTTTCAATTTAATTGATGTTCAAACGAATTAGGCTTCATTGTGAAGTAAAAAGGTAAGTAGATTAAAACCGAAAGTATTTTTTTCCAGTATAATTTGCTACAGCATATATTTATTCAACAAAGGGCGCATTTTGAACACTATGCTCTGAAGCTAAGTGTTCTTATTTGAAACCTAAAGTGTTTTGTTTTGTTTTGTTTCGTTTTTATTTTTCTAATCTATCTTTTTGTATTGACCTTCCACATTGCAGAGACATGTAGTCAACTTAAAATATCATTCTACAAAGTAGAATGACAAAAAGGCGTTATTTTCTATTCTATCCCATTGATATTTGAAGAGCGGAACGATTCTGGAGTCCGCGACGGTAGTCGGACACAAATTAATGTGGCACGCGAGCTTTGTTTATTTCCGTTCCGTTAGCTTGGCGAATTAAACTCATAGCAGAGGCGTTGTTTAGTTAGCATTTTTGAAGAAACAAAATGAAACCTGCTGTGGACGAGATGTTTCCTGAAGGAGCGGGACCGTACGTGGATCTTGACGAGGTTGGTCCGAACACACGAAGCGATGTGTACGCTCTCGGACGTGCTGCTGCTAGCTAATCAGCGATGAGATATTGTATATTGTTGTCATAAAAACAGTTTGGTTTTCTTACATTTATGGTAAGAATCTACAATAGCGTTTTCTTTTTGTCTAATTTATCAAAAAAGCCATTTTCCTTCTGTAGCTGTTTACTTTCCGCTCCGCTTTAATAAACAATCAGAACCAAATGCCCTTAATATCACAATGCAAAGCACACATTACATGCATAACTTAAAAAAACCAAAAAGTTAATTTGACTGAATTTGATTTCAACATTTGTGTCCAGCTTTTCTAATGACATTTTGCAATGTGCTTTGTTAACAGGCAGGGGGCAGCAGTGGGTTGTTGATGGACCTGGCCGCCAATGAGAAAGCGGTACACTCAGACTTCTTTAATGGTAAGGCTCAAAGATTTCTATAAAATCTAACCTGCTCACAATCCACGGTTTATGTTAAGCACCTTAAATAATCTGCAGATTTTTCAGCAAAAGTTAGAGTCAGCTTTTTATAAAGCCATCATCTTTTTTTCTTTTAAAGCAGTTCATTTTAGCAAACTTCTCCCTCAGCGTAACATCTCGTAAGATCTTTTAGCTTTCTAAGATTGTTTTGAGTCGTTTAAAATAAACTGTTAAGTTTCTCATTGTGTTTAGTGTTGGGAGCTTAAAGTCTTCTTCGTACCCCTGAAGTGTGAATAAAATCAACAAATCACTTGAAGCAAAAGCATTTTAAAGATCACAACTACAATTAAAAAAAGAAAATATTTATTTAAAAAGAAAATTATGATGTTTGTCCGTCATTTCAACTGAAAGTTATTTGGCATGAAGCAATACTGGATATAATTCTCCAACCAGCGATGTCCCACTGTACCTACCTTTTCCGGCTTCTCAGTGTGTGAGCTTTGTGGCAGAAACTTTTAATTTAATAAATCAACTGAAGCATAATAAAACCAATAGAGAAACAAAAGAGTTATGGAGTAGATGACCTGATAAAGACCAACTGAAAACAAGACACTTAAATACATTGAGGACAAGTAACGGAAATGAAAACAGCTGTTGATGACTAATATGAATCTGACAGGACGACTCAAAAGAAATGACCAAAAACATCAGTGAAAATCCAAACTACATAATCCTTACATTAAAGGATCTCACTTCACTTTTACTCACATTGGTTAGAGTTTGAACACAAGTCACCTGCTGTTGAAAAGAGCACTGCAGGCATGGAGACTGCGTTTTTATGCAGACGACAGGCTGCTTTATTTCAACTGTATTTAATATAATGCTCAGAAAGACTGATCTTCTGGAAGGTGATCATCTGGATGATTATCAGTTTTATAAGTTAATTCTTGTCTTCTGTAAACTGAGCAGTTGTCAATCACTTATAAAGTGTATGCGTCAAACGTATGCCTCTGCACTAGCCACATTCATGAACATCCTCTTTGGTCTTCCAACCTCAGCATCCTGTCTCCATCTGCTTCCCTGCATTTAGCTCCAGGTCACGCTCCACTCCAGAGAGTGGGTCGAGGACCAGGAAAAAAATGCATATAAAAATGGGCTTTCTAGGCTAGTCTTAGCCAAAAAAAAGAGGAATATCCAGAGATCTACCACGAACTGTCCTCTGATGGAATCATTCCTGATTCTATCCATCCTGGTCACTTCCAAAGAGATTCTCAACATCTTTAACTTCCAGCTTCAGACTCTCATCATCCTCCATGACCATTTTTATTAACGCCTCCATCAGGATCTTTTCTCTGTTTGTCTTTCCATCCACACATTGAGATCAAACATGAGTTTTGCTCTATTTCCATCTGGTCTCCCAAACACATGAGAACCTTTTTTTCCTTGTCAAAGTTCCTACATTTATAGTTCTTCTTCTAAGGTTTTATTCCTGTCTTTCCTTTCCTCCCTCTGCTGAAGAATATGCTTTCCTCATCTCCTTCCACCAGCAGTGGCTCAGTTTCCACCCTGAAGGTCAACATGAGTGTTGTTAACCCGACTGATCTGTGAAAGTGCTGTTTATGATTTCTGATTTGGTTTTATGTTGGATGCTCTTTCAGGCACTGTCCTCTGCAATTACCTGGACTTGGGCATGACGAAGAAAAGCACTAGATGTTGCCCCCTTGTGGTTACATAAAAGAAGTGCATCTGAAAGTATAAATCTGAACTAAACAACGGCAAACAAAGAGGTTTTCTTAAAGTTTCTCACTTTAGCCACATTGTGTCTCCTCATTAGCTGGAATTGCTCCTTGTGCAAATGCACAGCAGCGCTTAAAAGATCCGTTTGCTGTTCCCAGCACAACGGTTTTGGCTCGGCAGCTCATGACCTAGAAAGAAAAGAGCTGATCATTAAAAGCAGTTTGAGGGGGAGTATATGAGGATGGTAAAGTGAGTTTATAGCACAAGCCAGACTCTAACTCAGTGGGACACTTGGCCAGTCAGCTGCTTTAAAACCCATCTGCACCCACACTGATGCCCTTTTAGATTATGGGATCTCCGGGGATGTTAAAGCTGCTAAAACTCAGACCCTAAAAGGCCCTTCCACAATAATGTGAGCTATTAACATGCTCTAGTGTGAGCTTTGATCGGTGCGCACGCTGATCACAGAGGGTTAGGAATTATAAAACTTAAAAATAAAAGACGTCAGTGGCTGCTGCTTATTATAGCAGTCTAATTAATGCTCTACAGCACGTAAATCAAGTGAGAAGCAAACTTTTTGTCTGCACATTTATGGTCCCTTTTGAATTGAAGCCCTTTTACAAGAATTACTTAATAGACATTCACATTTTTTATTTAATATTTGTCTGGTTTGTTGGAAATGTTCCAATATTCAGTCCTGCTTTGTATCAGTATAGATGTTTGTGTTTCCCTTGTTCCCCTGGAAATCTTTTGCTGGAACACATTTTTCAAAGAAGATTTCAAATCTTTTTGAAATGAATCATAAGCACCACAGACTCTCAAACCTACATCGCTTCTGTAAAAGTCCAAAAAGTCTGCCGGCTAGCTGAGATGTTTCCATTTTTCTCTCTGATAGGGATAAGTTAGGTTAGATTTTTTAATAAACTACTTAAAAGAGATAAACAAGCATTAGTAATGTGGTATTAAACTGCTTTTTAAGACATTAATTAGCATTTTTAGATGTTTTACAAATGACTTACAGGTTTGAATAAGCTGCTCATGAAGACATTTATTAGCTTTTGTTAATCCTTTACAAAATATTTGTTAGCATTTGTAGTGTTCTACAAATGCCTTGTTAGTTATTAATAAATGTACTAATTGTGTCCTTGTTTTTTGTTGTTGTTTTGTTTTGCAGCCTATCTAATCTAAAACATGACAAAATAGGTCTTTACCTTCACAAGGCATTTATAAATCACCTATAAGGGATTAAGCAGCTTAATACCACATTACTAATGCTTGTTAATGTCTTATAAGTAGTTTATTAAGGAATCTTATTCTAAAACGCTACCAAAAGTTAGGGTTCATTTCTTCAGGGCACAGACTTTTAGACTTCACTGAATTTAAAAGAGCATCATTCACATGGAGCTTTCAGAATCTCTTGAATAGTTGAGAGGGGGAATCTTTTTTTTTTTTGTGTGTCTGTGTCTGTTTCAACTCATTTTAGACTTTTATGTTTGTGATCATAAAAAGAGACCGTCCTTTTTTACCCATCAGAGCTACTTTACATTTGGGGTTTTGCTCAGAGTTGCTCACATGTGGTTCACCTCTAATCTTTGAACAATTTTATGCAAAAGGATCAGGTTCAGGTGAACCAGAGTTCAGGTCCGCTCTCAGAAACCTGCTAAAGGTTCCGGTCCAGACCCAGCAGGCTAGAGAGAAAGCGCCTCTAGAGAAATACTTCCATCCTTCTATCTTCATATAATGGGGTTCTGCTGCTATGTTCCTTCTGTTCTAGTCACGTTCAGCTTGAAGATCTTTCATCTGAGCTGATAATGCAGTGAGGCTGTGGCCTTTACCAGATCTCTGCAGGCATGACAGTATAAGGTCAGCTCAACAGTGTGAAACACGGGGTGGAGGGGGGTCATTACATAACTGAAAACTTAGCTTCCTCTTATATTTTTGACACCTTTATAGGGTAAATATGGAAACCCAAAGGCTGAGATGGTTGTGGTTACACTGGAGAGTCCTGGTAAAAACAACCATTTTTGATGTGATCAAACTTTCTGTCACTTCAGCTTCAATACTTTTGTTTTGGAAAAGCTCGTTCTATTCATCCTGAGAAAAGCAGAACCAATGTTTCAGGAAAAATCTCTTCTGAATGTCAGAACTTAAGCTGCCAAATGAAATTTTAAAGAGAAACTTCAATGAAGCCAAAAGGACGAGTTGAGTGTGGAGGTTTTCCTAAACCACAGGTCCTTTAACCGGACGGATTACTTTATAAAGAAGCACAAGTGTTCCTGAAAAATGGAAACGATTCTCAAGACATGCAGATAAGCGTCAGAACAGAGTCTCTGTGCACTGAATAGAATTGGTTATTATTTTTCTTTCAATCCCCGTTCTATGTCTAACCACACTGAGCATTTCTAAATTATTTTAAAAAACCCAAATGAACTGTTTTTATCCCTAAAAAAGTATCAAAATGAAGTGAATGTGGACTTTCTGTAGCTGAATCTTAGTCACATGGTCTAAAATAGAACTTTTTTCTATTGTAATGTGAGGGTTGTGTTTTGTTTCTTGAGTGTTATGAAAGCGGACGTTGTTCTCACATCTTCTGCAGTTTATGGTAATGCTTGTGGGTGGCTCACATGCAGACACTGCAGCGTTTTTCAAACGCGGCGCCGAAGCGAGCGAACATGGTGGGAAGCTTGAACTCTGTTAACCTTTAGAAAGTCAACATAAGCGGCAGAGTGGGAGTGTTTACCTCTGTTATCTTCTGCTCTGCAGACTTTGAGGATCTCTTCGACGACGACGACCTGCAGTGACGCCGGCCTTCCAACGACTGTCCTGTTGTGTCCACGTGGAAAAGATGATGTGTTTGAGGGGGAGTCTGTGCCCTCCTCCTTGTATGAGTGACTCCTTCCTTGTTATGAGAAAATAAAGTTTTTGTTTTACAGAAAAAGTTTGGCTGAACCAGGTGTGTGTGAATTCTGAGAGCATCTGACATTCCAGCTTTGGAGAAAATTATCAGGATGGTTTGTGCGCTGCCGTGCTCGGGTCGGCTCCTGCCTGGATTGAAGGTTTGTTGGCCGAGAGGAACACCTGTTAGCAAATGACACATGGTGTGCAGCGCTGAAAAAAAAACCGGACAGTAAATGTTCAGGCACGATGGAACAAGACGGGATGGAAAAATGCGCTAAAAGCAGCCGAGGCTGCAGCTCCAGGGATGGGGTTCTGTTTTCCAGCAGGAACAATCAGATTGTAATCCAGTGACATTTTCAGTGAAGGGCACACTTTAAAGATGTCAAATGCAGAATTCAGGCTTGAGTCAGATTTTTGTGAAAAGATCTCCATAATTTAACTTGGAGTAAAAGTTCAACATGTGATTCATTTATCATCCAGCATGCAGACGTCTCTGCAGAAATCTTTTTCTTTTTTCTGTTTCTTTTACGTTTGTTGGTTATAATGAAGAAGGATGGAGACAGTTTGTTCTTCCCCTTGCTTTTGATCACATTTGGGCTGACATGACTGCTGACAGTTTTAAGGATGCCATTAGTAATAAAAATGAGTTGGAAAAAAAAGTTTAGCTTTGATCAGCGTGGATAAAAACGTCACTTTCATCATTTGTAGCCACTTTGAGACCATTTTATAAGCATCAAGAGAAGATTCGGTCAATTTCTGATGCATTTGAATCTGCAGCTGCTTTCTGTGGAACTGGAGGTGTAATTCATGATTTCATTTGCAGAAGAATCTTTCTGTCATTTTGGGTTTTGTTTGCAGACTTTGCTGTCAAGTGATGAGCAGAGGTTAAGACTGATGGGAAGAGCTCCTGCATCCCTGGAGCAAGTTTCCCCTTAATTCAAATATATGGCTCACATAAATGTTATTAGGTACCTAAACAATGACATGTAGTGACCAACAAAGTATATTTTTTCTCTGTAGCATGAAGGCTTCTGCCTCCTCAGATCTTGTGTAGTTTTTCTTCAAAGTTCTTAGTTTTTCTTAGAAAAGTTAAAACAGTCAACTAATGGAGTGGGACTTTGAGTTTATTCTGAAATTTAAACCATAAAATAAGTTGAAAGATGTCAGCCATCAGACAGACACATCCAGTTTTAAACTCCGATGGAGCAGAAAGCCGTTTTCACAACTTCATACAAAAGACAAACATCCAAACAAGAAGTTGGGTCTTTTGTGCCTTCAGATCACAGGAGGTGTTTATTGGAACATGTGGAAAAAGTTTCAGGTTTTTCAGTGTCAGCATTGCTGCTCATTGTGGTCCAACCAGAAGCAGCTTCTCCTGTGAAGCTTCAAAGGTAAGAAATTCCATGAACCATGAATTAAAACAGGACTCGTACCAACTCGTTTGGTTGAAGCTCTCTAAAAAAGCTCTCTAACACACTTTAGTTCATGTAAATAAAGAGTTACCCGTGTGAACAAGTTTTTCTAAAACTGTTCTGCTAATCCTTCATTTTACTCAGCTGTTAAACTGTTTATTTTCAGACACAGTGAATGATGCTTCAATAAGAGACAGACAAAAGAGCAAATCAGAATGGATGAAACCATCTAGTTTGCTTTATTTGGTCTGTTTTTTTTTTTCTTTTTGAAGTTTCTGCTGAACTCCAGAAATCTTACTTACATCTATCATGAACTCGTCCAGATCCTAAAGCAGCCCACACTATTTTACTATCACCACCATGTTTACTTGTGGTTTTACAGGCTTCTATTATTTTGAATCAGTTTTCAAAAAGTTCCTCTTGTGTCTCATCAGAACATTAGTCCAGAAGTTCTGTGGATCATCCTGGTTCTTTGTGTTCTTGTGTCTTTCTCCTTGATGCATCCATGTTTGTACAAAAGTCTCAGTTTTTTTTTTCTACAGTTTGTTCTCGTTTTGCTTCAATGCCCAGAAAGCTACAACCAGAGGACTAATGAAGTGTATAGGAATGAATCCAACAGTGATGTTGGTTGCTGAAATGAAAGTAGAAGAAATTACAAAATGTACTGAATAAAATCATGAACTGGCCTTCACATTCCTCCAAAATCGTCTGCAGAAACATTAACATTGTAGACGAAAACAAGCCGGAGATTTAGTTTGTCATCTGAGCTTGAGCTTCTTCTTCCTTTACTTTTCAAAATCATTTCTTGATTCATCAGTGGGATGTCATCATGTGAAACTAAACTCTTCAATAAAAGGTGCCTCTCAACCTTTATCTCATTGGTTTGTTAAGGGTGCCTTTACTTTTCAGATGAGCAGGCCGGTATGTGCAGCTTTATAAACACCAGCACTCACACGGCAACTGCTTTAAAAAGTTCTTTGAAAACATGTAGTGAACATGTAAACGCCACAACACCTCTGAGCATCTTAACAGTGTTCCAGCCGTGTGACCTGCATCACTCCACTCAGACTTTCCTCTCAAGCTGCTGTACCTGCGTTTCTAATAGTGGCTGCAGGTCTGAACGCCGTTAAACTGGGGAGGAAGCTGCAGATTATTAAATTCTTCACGTGCAGACCAGCTGTGCACGCCTGCAGGTCTCTGAGATGTGCTTATGTGGCACCGCTCTACCATTATCTCCATGTTTCTCTTGCTTCACAGTCACAAACTCGCAGTAAAGATTTGATTTCCTAACTTTAAATAATAAATATTGATCATGATGTGCACCTGCCACTAAAATATAGAGCAATGCACCTTTTTAACCCACTTTTTCCACATCTTCATCTCTTCTCCAGGCTGGTGGTGAACCAGGTGGTGGAGAACACAAACAAATAAAATGTTTGTCCTGCTCCACCACCTGGTTCCACACTGCGTTTCGAGGTGATTGGCTTTTTACAAAAGATTTTTGAAAATGGCAGGAGGAAGAAGAGGAGGAGGAGGTCCAGGCCCTCCTGCCTCTTGTTTTCCTGTCTTTAATTACCGCTGCCTTCCTTCAGCCTCATTGGCTGAAACTTTGAGCCAACCTGCTGATGTATTTGAGATGGGCCCGGACCCCTTTGGGGGGGGGTTGAGAGTGGGTTTGTGTGAATCATAGAGGACTGGTTTAAAACCTTGTGGAGTCTTCCAGTCTGGGCACTCTGCAAGAAGAAGGACAGAGTCCACAAGGAATCAAACACAAACACACCCATCCGGACAGCTCCTTCCACCCCTGAGCAGCAGCACCACACAGAGCAAGCGCAGGTAAGACTCAGGTACTTTCCTGCAGCTGCTGCTGGTGAACTCCAGGCTGAGGTGCAGTGGAAGTCTATATTTGCTGCTTCCAGTTGTTCTCCATAAGAAATTCATACAAATCCAGCTTATTGGTAAAAATCTTGACTTTGACTAGAGTTGTTATGAACACATAAAGCTGTTATTCCTGCAGTTTTTAGGCTGAAATAAACCAGACATGTTGATTTTTTTGTTGTTTTGTGCAGAAGCGGTGGGGTCAGTCATGGCTGAGCGGACGAGTTTCCACGGCGTGTTTGTCGCCACACTTCTGGCGGTGACGCTACTGCCTGGTGAGTTAAGAAACCACAAAATCATCAATCCAGTCTTAGTTCATCCAATTTGTGTCGCCTGGTAGTTCTGCTGCAGAGATAAAAGGCTGCAGATGTTATCTGTCAGGAGGCCCTGTGATCATTACTTCAATCATTTAGAATAAAAAAAAAAAATCCAACTTTGAAGCTCAGAATTCCTTTTTTTGTGCAACACACCAGCGGGTTTTGGTCTTTTTCCAACATTTCTGTGAACATTACATCCTTCATCTATTCATCGGTGGTGCTTTCATTACCACGCTTCTCTGTCCAATCCTACAACTTTATGATGGTGACAATAGGTCCCTTTCTGAGCACCTGTTCACACAGAACTTTGTGAAAAGATTATCCTTGAAAAGAAAAGTGCACTTAGAGAAAGTGTCATACAGCTGTGAGGCTGTAATTACAGTCAAAAAGTGACAAAGGAGCTCATCAGGGTCACTGCTGAGGTGAGTTCTCCTGTCTCATATTTGTCATTAAGCTCAGCCCTGAGAGAAATGCAAGTCTTCTCCTATTCAGAGCTGAAAGTGCCTTCCTCCATCTCAACCGCTGAGTGAGTGGAGAGCAAATCAATATCTCAGGAAAACACTGACCTGCTTGTTGCAGGGATGCAAACATGAAAAATGAGCCCGCTCGTTTAATAAAGCGAGATCACAACGCTGCCAGATGGTGCATTTCTGCCGTTTATCTATGAAAAGAAGCCAGAAAAGCTTTGGAGGCCAAGAAGCCTTGAAATGACACTAGAAACGGCCTCGTCTCAGCTGATCTGATCGGAGTTACTGCCTCCCGTCTACATCAAGGCTCAGTTTGCTCAGGGGTCACCTGACCTTAGCTGATGCTCATCACAAACCAGCAAACATCAGAAATGTTTGTGCTGCTCCACCACCTGGTTCCACACTGCGTTTTGAAGTGATTGGCGTTTTTACAAACGATTTTTGAAGCTACTCTGAGGGGGGAAACGGCAGGAGGAAGAGGAGGAGGAGGTTTTCTTTCATCGCTCATGGTCCAGTTAAAAAAATGAGTACCTGTCAGCATCTCCTCCTGCTCTGCCTCCTTAAAATTCAGCTGCTTCCAGATGCGCCAGCCGCTTTTTTACAGCCTAGTAAAAAACAATACAGCGGATGCTCGAGACAAAATCATTTACTTTTCCCTCCTCCCCCTCCTGCTGCTGCTCCTCATCACCTCGGGTCCTTTGGGTCACTCATCGATTTTTGTCAGTTTTCAGTACCAGTAGCTGATCCTCCAAACAAGTTCCTCCTCTTCCTTAACCCTGAATCATCCCCTCTGGATCTTTTTAAACCTGTCATCTGTGCCTCTTCCTCCACCTTCTCCTCTTCCTCCCCTTCTGTAAGAGATTAACACCTTCTTCCAGCAGAGATGAAAGCAGAGCTGAATCTGCGGTTCCCTTAGCTGTAAAGGGTCAAGCACACAAACATACACACAAAGCTCAGCAGGGGGTTTGATGTTACAGGCGTCCTCATAAAAATCTACAAAGTACAGCTGCAGGCAGAGCCAATTACTCCTGCCCTCTAACCAGAAATGTCAGACATAAGCATTTGAGGTTTCGTGTCATAAGTTTCAGATAACTGGATGCGTCTGGAAACAAAGTTTTTGTGTATTTCACAGCCGCTTGTGCTTCTGTTTGCAGCCTTCTCGTCTGCAGGACCTGTTGTGCAAAAGAGCAAAGGAGACGGTAAAGGTGAGTCTCACTCTTAAAAACCAACCCTAAGACACATTCAGGCTACATGACCTTTGACCTTTTTGCATTTTTGCTGCTCTCTAGCAATGGAAAGCATTCAGGAGAAGGCAGCAGCTGCAGCATGGCAGAGGAAGCTCATCCGCAACCGCAGGAACATCAGCTGGTACAAGCAGCACTCCGACTTCTGGGCCTGGTACAAATACTTCACCGACAACGGCAACATGGAGGCAGTGAGTGAACACTCACTGAACGCGTTCGAGCTCGCTCTGCTCATGAACTTATGTTTTAACATCTGTTCAGACCATTAGCACTGGAGGTGGCTTTCCTAAACATATTTTAGGTCTGTAGGTCCATTGAAAAAGGGGAACGGAACGGTTGGGGCGGAAACGCTGTAGCCACCCATTGATTGGCAGAAAGCGATGACAACATTAGAAAGCGCCAATGTAGTGCTAATTTAAGCTAACTGTTCCAACATTTCTTTACAGCAGTATTTATCTTAGCCGCCACAATCTTTTTTCAAACAACATAATATTCCTGTTATACATGACGTATCAGAAATAAAGCAACAAAAAGACGAGCTGCTGGATGACCTCCATTGTTGTTGCTTTTCTAGTCGTCGCACTACAATGATGCAACACTAAAAGGTCTACACCATGCGTATGCCGTGAAAACAAACCGCTCAGTGGAAGCGAGGCTTGACTGAGTGGAAATGTTCACCAGAGTAAACTTGACCGTACCGTACCACTGCTTACCTTACCATACCAGACCCCTCAGAGGCCTAAAGCACCCAACAGAAAACCAACCGAAGTACCAGGAGACAGAGACTTCATGACTAGTGCTATTCCTTGCTTCTCTCATAGTTGTTACATTTGTAGTTGGCGCCTACATTTGCCTGGAACTGGGACTAAAATGAACAAGTTAAGCACAGAATCTTCATTTGAGTTTGAGATTCCTTCTTCAAGATGTCTAATTTTAAAATTGTCCTCAATTAGTCCTAATGATCAAACTGACCTGCTCTACCAAATCTTTGCTCTACCAACCAAATCTTTTCTCCAGGTTCAGGACATGGACCGCATTTACTTGGCTTATCTCCAGAACAAGAACCGCGCTGAGGCCCGCCGCTCATACAAGGAATATCTGCGCCACCTGGGGGAGATCTACAAATCCTG
Source organism: Oryzias celebensis (assembly GCA_014656515.1). NCBI lineage: Eukaryota > Metazoa > Chordata > Actinopteri > Beloniformes > Adrianichthyidae > Oryzias > Oryzias celebensis. The sequence goes on along the minus strand of BNCR01000012.1, from coordinate 27,489,728 downwards.
TGCAGACTCTGATGACCCCAACTGCGTGGCATCCTACACCACTAGACCCAAACCTGAGCCACCCAAACCAGCACCACTCAAAACCTGCGACCCCACTAAAGACCCCCACTGCTTGTATATGGCTTTGGTCCAAGGCAAGAGCCCCTACCTGCCCCTGGTGGTCCCGGTGGCCCCTGCATCTCCAGTCAAAGCTCCTGCCCCTTTGTATGTCCGCTCTGCAGCAGCCAAGGAACCTCCTTCAGGATATTACTACTACTCTCCATCTGCAGTGCCGTTCCTTACCAAGGTATCCCAGTTAGATTCTGACGCTTATGTTGTACTGGATTTTTCCCCAAAAGTCCTAAACTGTAACTCCAATGTTTTTCCAATGCTTTCATTAAATTACATTTCACAAACATTTCCTTCTGTTTTTCCTCCTGCAGGAGCAAAAGGCCGAGCTGCTGCGCATCTGCTCTTCTGACGATGTGGAGTGCCTGCAGTACCATCTGAGAGCTGCCTATGGGTACCGCCCCTCTGCTGGGCCCCTTCCCTCATATGCTCACCTAGGCTGTGACCCACACAAAGACCCGACCTGCAAGCCCAAAATGGTGCAGAAGGCTCCCTCTGGCCTTTACCTCCAGTACCCCAACTGTGATCCACTGCGGGATCCGTACTGCGCCTATGCTGCCTCACTTGTGGTATGTCAGCTCCATGAACCAGATCCTACCGCTGCTGCTTTGTACTCATTGATACGCCTCTGTCTTTCAGGCCCCTCGTGCTCCCAACCCCCCCGTTCCTGCTGGACCGGGATCCTGCAACCCTCTCTATGACAACAACTGCAACCCCCTGACGGCCAAGAAGTTTTCTTCACCCCCAGAGGCGTACAGAAGTGAAGAGAGAGAAGAGGCCGCTGCTCTGCGTGCCCCGCCTCCTGCTGCTGAGCGGAGCGACCCCTATGCCATGTTCAGGGATGCTTATGCCACCGCTAACAGAGTTCCAGATCCCTATGCTGGGTACCGTCAGGCTCCGCCCCCAGCTCCAGCTGCTGACCCCTATGCCCTGCTGCGCCAGTTCATGGCGCAGGCTCAGGAAAGTGATCCCCGTGCTCCGCGCATGGACACCGCTCAAGAGTCCACTCTGAATGACCCTTTCACTGCCATGCGTGACGCAGCAGCTGCCATGCATCGCAGGGGCCCCCCCTCCTCCAGGCAACAGCATCCTCTGCCGCATTTTGAAGAGCCAACCCAAGAAGAGCACCACCCTCTGGGTCCACCTGGTAAAACCAAGGAGGGCTATGACTGCTACATTGGGTATGATCGTGAATGCTTCCCTGTGCGGCCCAGCGAACCTCGCTCTGGAGGCCACCACCGAAACCCTTACCCCACTGAGGGCTACGAGCCCTACCTGAACACCGACGACACCCGCAACAGAGTCCTAGAACCTTCCAACCCTCACTGTGACCCAGAGTACGACGCTGACTGCCGTCTGCGGCGCTTTGAGCCAGAGCGGGCTAATGCTGAGACCCGGCCTGAGGAAGAGCACCACCAGGGGGCAGCAGAGGGTGATCGGGAGGAGCAGTATGAGGCAGAGCCCTACCAGAGTGGCCAGGAAGAGCCATACATGTCTTACCAGCCCCCCCCACCGGGTATGCCCAGCCTTCAGGACATACTCAGGAGCTACGGAGACCGCTACCCGGAGCAGGATGATCACAGAGCGTACGCAGACAACTATCGCAAAAAGTGAGCATCCCAACACGCGTACAGCTGGACATGAGTACGCAGTGCTATGCGTTCTCGTAAGTCAGTCCCTGAATGCCCCCTGCAGGGGGCAACTGGTTCTAAATGTGGGACACGGATAAAGTTTAAGAACTTAATTGAGCAAGTGCATCCAAAAATGACCTCCTGCTGAGGGAGCTAGGTCTAAAATGATGACCCTTTGCTTTGTATGAATTTAGCTGCTGCAGAGCTGTTCTTCTTTCTTGCTTTTCTGATTTCTTGTTAAAACTTTAGGTCATTCAAACATGTATCCTTCATGATCCTTGACTTTGCTTTTGCATCTTTGCATTTCATTTTTTTGATTTGGTTTGTTGCTTTTTGTCAGTGATGGATTATGTAAAAATTCTTTTTCGCTTTGGTTGTCCTAATTATAATTAAAAAACCTCCAGAAATGTGTATTTATAATTTGTTTTGATGGCTCTAACTGTATTTTCAAGGGTTTCAACACACCGCATTCATCTCTATCAGCTACCAACACATTTTGAATCTCGTTTAGCCAAGCAACCCGCAAATGTCACTGAAGTTCCATTCCGATCATCTTCTAATCTATTTTCACAACGTTCCCAATGGTCTTTTACTTATGATTTTGCTGTGTTTAGCCAAAATTGAAAAAAACTGTTTTCTAGAACACAATTTCTGTAGAACGGCAGATGTTCATAAGAAATTCCCTTCTGAGTTGTAGGCAGGACCATCAGGAAAAACCCCTTTTCCTCCACTTTGTTGAGAGGTCTCTCAGAAACGAGAAAATTGGTTAATTCTACCTCCAATCAAATTAACTCAATTCAGTGGTCATTTTTTTTTCGTGATACCTGGCTGCCATGTTGGAGCCAGGTGTTGTCAGTTAGCAGTGATTGGTCCAAGTCGGTCTGAGTCATTGTCCACACCTCTACCACTTGAAAGGGTACTGCTCAAAATCTGACAAGCGTATCAAACATTGGATGTGGGGGGGAAATCAGGCTCCGTCTACTTTTATTGATGCATCTGATAGGTTGGTTTATAATTTGAGAAACTAAAAAAAAATATTAAAAAATGAGGATTATCAGGAACGTTAAAAAAACATATCAGAGCAACAATGGTTATTCTGACCAGTAGGATAACTGAAAAATAGCTGTTTATTTCTCTACAGAAGTCTATGGGATATTGCGGGTACTTCCTGTTTGGAACACCAGGGGGAATGAGTCACTATGTCCAGAGTGACTGCTCTCATGAATAGTCAATGGTTAGCCCATACTGCTATTTTAATATATGAATGAAAGTGTCTCATAAATCAGATTATGGATTGATTGCCTTTTCCATCTATAAAAAAAAGTGTTTCATGGATTTACATATGAATGATTTAGAACTGATTATCAAGTGACTATAAACTACATGCGCACTTTTCTCCTTTTTTCTCAGTGTGTTTGTGCAGACATGATAGTAAGTCTTTCCCACCCCTATAAAGATGCCCGCCTAAGGGAATAACACATCTGAAGACTGAATAGTCTTTGTATCTTTGCCTGTTTTTTCCATCAGAATCAGGCTCAGCTTCTGCTCATTGTAATCCTTATTTACTGTAAAATGAGATTTTGTTTTTCTTTGAAAAGTACATTTTAATCTATAAGGTTGCTATGGTTTGGTGAGGGATACGTAGAAAAAAAAAGAACGAAGAAGTGGTTTGGTTGAGGAAGCTGTGGTATGTTGGAAGAAAATAATAAAGATGCCTTCCCAAAAAGAAAAGCAGGCCTCCCCGTGCCGTTTCCTACCCACAGCCCCGGAAACTAGCATGTAAGGTTGGTTGCTCGAAAATCGCGTCCTTAAATTACTATAAATCCACTGTGAAGTCAAATTACATTGGAAGGCAGCAAACAGATTCAAATTAAATTATGTTCCTCTGATGAACTATAAAACAAGATAAGAAGCAGGAGGCAGCACGCCGTGAAAAAGTTGCCTTCAATCATCTGAGCTGGAATTATCGCGGTGTGAGAAAATGTCGGGTCTTTGAGATAAAGCCGCATTTGACAACAAAAATGAAATGAAAGGTTGTCAAGGAATAATTATCAAGTTAGAGGTAAAAAAAAATTGGATGGATGTTGTTGAGGAAACCTCACAGTCATCTGTCAATCAAACACACCCTGCCCACATTTGTGTGCAACTAGTCAAATAGTTAAAAATAAAGTTAATTGAAATGAATTCTGCAGCTGTCATAGATGTTATATTCAAACCACTGAACAGAAAAAAGTTAATTCATTTAAACATGTTTATTAACTAATGGAAATGAATGGGAACTATGGTGTTTCCTAGTGGTTAGTTTGTGTACTGCACCAAACTCTACTTCTCCCTATGTGCTTTAAACTGAAAGTCATGGTGTACTTTGTTTACGAGTAACAATTGATTACTTCAATGAAGAATTAAACTTTTTTTTTATCAAAATGATCTTGTTTTGATCAATTCAAAATGATCAATTGACTCTCCTTCAACAAAATGTCATCTACTGTGAATGTTTTAACAAAAAACAAAAAACTCCTAATTTTTGCTTTGCTCCCCAAAACTGGATCTACCAAACTCAGCATCAGCTCTATGCTAGTATAATTTCATATTAATCAATCGTGGTCCATAATTTTCTTTTGTTTTAATCATATTCGAAAAGTTTATTCCACAGTTAAGCATCCGTCTTTCCGCTCAATGTGTGTTCAGATAAACAATAAAACATTAAATATTCAGTCTGGTTTTGCTTCTTTGTCAAATCCATAAAAGAACTCGTTATTTCTCAGTGACTATCAGCAAAGCAAACTGTCATTTTATGTTGTGCAGCATTGATGCGGCTGTAATGCTCTGCTTCCATCTCAGTAAACCTGAGCCGCATGCTTTGTTTTGAAGCTCCTGTGCTTTATGAACGGCACTTTAATCTGCTGTCTTCAGAAAACCCCTGATGCAGGCAAGATGCAATTAATCTGTTCTGACAAATTTCCACTGGAAGTGAGCTCATGACTGCATGTTATTGATTAGTCCGCTCACTAACGCTGGTTATTGTCAGTATTCTTCCTTTTGTTCTGGCAGGTTCCTGAGTGTTGTTTTAATAACATTACTTTGATTGAATCAGTGAACCTTATTTTGAAAATATAAGGATGTAACTCAGACTCACACTGCTGGTTTAAACCATCTCTAATGAATTCATTTCTTTATATTACTATTTGTTTGCCTTTAAGTGTCATTAGTGAGGTTGTAGTTTCTCCAGATGTGGTTTGATTACAGGGATGAAGAATCGAAGCTGCTCAGCCTCTACAGGCCCAGTGGGGATTCAAGGGGTCGCTGACCTGTAACAAATATGAGGCTGACTGAAACGTGGAGCAGTTGGGCTCTGAGCCAAACTCCATCCGCAGCATCCTCTGAAAAATGAAAGAGGACAAGCAGCCGAATTGGGCATCATGGAAAGTGTGGGCATGGGAGCAGAGGCAGTAACAATTTGACCCAGCAGAGAAAATCTAATGTGATTGGGGGGTTGAGGGGGCGAGCCGTGGTCTGGAGCTAAGGTGAGAGCAGAAGGGCTGATGCCCTCAGAATGAGGACTCACAGTAAAAGCGATTCCATCTGATCTGTTGGGCATTCATGGAGGACAACATTAAAATACAGAAAGATATTTGACTTTTATTATTGTTGGTATAATTCTAATAATAACTAAAATAATTTTAACCAAATGTTAATAAATTAAATTGATTTGAATTGATGTAAACCAGAGGTTTCACAGCCATTTGTGCTCCTTTTTAATGACAAAACCCACATCACCATGTAGAAAAATACTTTAGATACATTTGTGGTGATGGAGACAATCCTTTACCAAATTTAGTTTTAAAATGAAGTGAAATGAATAGTTGAATTACAACAGTATTATACTCTTCTAAATATAATAATTTAAATATCTTTTTTACTTTTGACAGCAGCATCTAAAAAGTTCCTTTCAAAATAAAATACAGGCAGGAGATCAATGATCGACTTTGTAGTCGTTTCAGGCGACCTTCGGCCGTGTGTTTTGGACACTGTCCACTGATCACTACCTGGTGGTGAGTGGGATTCGTTGGTGGGGAAGGAGGCCGGAAAGACTTGGTAGACCCAAACGTACTGTGAGGATCTGCTGGGAACGTTTGGCTGAGCCCTCCGTCAGGGGAGTCTTTAACTCCCACATCCGGGAGAGCTTCAAACAGGTACCGAGGGAGGCTGGTAACATTGAGTCTGAATGGACCATGTTCTCCACCAGCATTGGCTCTGCTGCTGTTCGGAGCTGTGGTCGCAAGGTCTCTGGTGCCTGTCGTGGCAGCAACCCCCGAACCCATTGGTGGACACCGGAAGTAAGGGATGCCGTCAAGCTGAAGGAGTCCTATCAGGTCTGGCTGGCTTGTGGGACTCCAGAGGCAGCTGACAGGTATCGGCAGTCTAAGCGAGCTGCGGCTCAGGCTGTAGTAGAGGCAAAAACTCGGTCCTGGGAGGAGTTCGGTGAGGCCATGGAGAAGGACTATTGGTTGCCCTCAAAGAGGTTCTGGCAAACTGTCCGGCTCCTCAGGAGGGAGAAGCAGTTTTCTGCAGGCACCGTTTTCATTGCAGGTGGGGAGCTGCTGACTTCAACTGGGGACATTGTCGGGCGGTGGAAGGAATACTTCGAGGATCTCCTCAATCCTGCTGATACGCCTTCTGTTGAGGAAGCAGAGGTTGAGAACTTTGGGGTGGGGCTGTCCATTACCCAAGCGGAAGTCACCAAGGTAGTCAACAAGCTCCTCGGTGGCAAGGCACCGGGTGTGGACAAGGTCCGCCCTGAGTACCTCAAGTCTCTGGATGCTGTGGGAGTGTCTTGGCTGACACGTCTCTGCAGCATTGCGTGGCAGTCGGGAACAGTACCACTGGACTGGCAGACAGGGGTGGTGGTCCCCCTTTTCAAGAAGGGGGACCGGAGGGTGTGTTCCAATTACCGGGGAATCACACTCCTCAGCCTCCCTGGGAAAGTCTATACCAGGGTACTGGAGAGGAGAGTCCGGCCAATAGTCGAACCTCAGATTCAAGAACAGCAATGCGGTTTCCGTCCTGGCCGTGGAACTGTGGATCAGCTCCACACCCTGTCTAGGGTACTGGAGGGTTCGTGGGAGTTCGCTCATCCTGTCCATATGTGTTTTGTGGATTTGGAGAAGGCGTTCGACTGTGTACCCCGAGGTGTCCTGTGGAGGGTACTTTGGGAGTATGGGGTCCAGGGAGCCTTACTCAGGGCTGTCCGGTCTCTGTGTGACCAGAGCAGGAGCTTGGTCCGCATAGCTGGCACTAAGTCAGACCTGTTCCCGGTGCATGTTGGACTCCGGCAGGGGTGCCCTTTGTCACCGGTTCTGTTCATAGTCTTTATGGACAGAATTTCTAGGTGCAGCCAGGGTCCGGAGGGAGTCTGGTTTGGGAACAACAGGATTTCCTCTCTGCTCTTTGCAGATGATGTTGTCCTGTTGGCTTCATCAAGCCAGGACCTCCAGCCTGCATTGGAACGGTTTGCAGCCAAGTGTGAAGCGGCTGGGATGAGGGTCAGCACCGCTAAGTCAGAGGCCATGGTCCTCGACCGGAGAAAGGTGGTTTGCCCTCTCCGGGTGGGTGGAGTGCTCCTTCCCCAGGTGGAGGAGTTTAAGTATCTTGGGGTCTTGTTCACGAGTGAGAGAAGATCGGAGCGTGAGATCGACAGACGGATTGGTGCTGCGTCCACTGTCATGCGGTCGCTGTACCGGTCCGTCGTGGTGAAGAGAGAGCTAAGCCAGAAAGCAAGGCTCTCAATTTACCGGTCGATCTACGCCCCAATACTCACCTATGGTCATGAGCTCTGGGTTATGACCGAAAGAACAAGGTCCCGGATCCAAGCGGCTGAAATGAGCTTCCTCCGTAGGGTGGCTAGGCGCTCACTTAGAGATAGGGTGAGAAGCTCGGTCACCCGGGAGGAGCTCAGAGTAGAGCCGCTTCTCCTCCACATCGAGAGGAGCCAGTTGACGTGGCTTGGGCATTTGGTTCGGATGCCCCCTGGATGCCTCCCGAGGGAGGTGTTCCGGGCATGTCCCACTGGGAGGAGGCCCCGGAAGGTAAGAACACATTATAGGGTTATACTAATATTAAACCACTCTGACAATAGGTAACATCATCATGTTTGCTCAGGTATATGACAAGTTAAAAATGTAAGCATAAATCACAAACCAAAACTACAAACCCATAACTTATCCAAAGCATTTGGATTTTTCTGTAATGTCAGATTTGACTCTTTGAGTGTCATTCATCACTGATTCCATCATCAGCAGTCATGTCGATCAACCATGCTGGACCAACAACAGTTCACGATGTTGAACTGATTCCTGCTTCTTTGTTCTGCCATTAAACATCCAGCGGCTGACCTCAGACCACCCCCTGGTGGTTACAGGTTGGGGTGGTCAGTGTTCTGCTGCGGAGCCGCCATCGTTGTGTAAATGTTTTAGTGTCCATGGGTAAATGGAATGTGACAGTAAAACGCGCTGTATAGGTATAAGTATAGGCCATTTACCATCCAATTTTAACAACAACAAAAAAAAAACGCTTGACATGGTTATTGTACAAATTTATACGTAGGCAGATGATGCAAAATGTATTCACCAACAAGCCACCTAGTAATTACAGGACTTTATTAACTGATGTAGCTCCAATTCTTGTTTTTGAAAGCATAAAATTTCCCTTGTGTTAGTTTGTTGATAGCAATACACCGGAGTAGAAAATGAACCAAAAGCTTAAAAGTTTCATGATTTGTTCACGACATTTAAGCCGACAAAGAAACGACACCTTCAAGGTAATGAGGAGAACTATCTGTCCGACACCTTCAAACTTGGACTCTGCGAGGAGGTGGCAGCATGACATACCCCCAGAGGTGCAGCTTCTGTCACCTTGCTCTGAAAAAGTGGAGTGGCCAAGAGGCAGAAAGATCCCATTTCTGATTAGGGAACCACAGCAAGATCAAGGGAAGAAAGCAGATGGAAAGAAGACCAGGAAGAGGTTAGACTGATTAGGAAACAAAGACACTCAGCAGGCAAGCGGCTAAAAACGACCCTTCTGGCAGCGCCTCAATGCACAGGAATATTCCAGTGCACGTCACTGATTATAAAACCCAGAGTGAAGGTGAAAAAGCTTGTTGGTGGACTGTCACTCCTCTTTTTTCCACGCAGTACTTTCTGACTCAGAGAGGTGTGCTTGTCAAACAGAATCAGCGTAGCTTATCTGGTGTGTTCATGCCTGCTGCTGCACGGCCGTAAAGGTCACGTCAGACATGTTTGCCCTTTTAAATCCTGGATAAAACAAAAAAAGCCTCATTAATCTGACATGAACATTAGTGTAATTAATTTTTTGTTGTTTAAATATTAACTGTGTCTTTATAATAAGCTCCAACAGAAACAGCATTGAATGGGTTCAATTAGCTGATTCTTTCAAGGACCTTTTGCTGCCCTATAGAATTACGTCAGAATTAATAAGGATTGTTTTGGAGCCCTTTTCCTTTATGTCAAACTATTGTCTCATTTAAATGAATGTTTGTCTGCAATCTGTAGGCATGACATGAAATATTATTTAAAATTAAAAAAATCTGTAAAAGAACTGGAATTTTGATCTCAAATCATTTTAGTTCACCAACAAAATATGGGTTTTGTCTGAATTCCCTCATTACTTCCTAACCCCTTAAAGACTAGCAAGTGCTCTTATGTATTTTGGATGTTCTGATGAGAATTTTTAAAAAACACACATAATTACTTTTTTTTTCTCAATGAAAATTTCTTAAAAACGTAATGCATTGTGGTCTATATTTACCAATCTAATAAGCATCAATTTTCAGACACTTCTTGGAAATTTCCAGGACAATGGATTTTGTAAAAATAGATTTGGACAGCTCTAATAAATGACAAAAGCACTAAGTATAGTGCACTACAGTATATATGCACACACGATAAAATCATATATCTAAAAAAATGGTTCTAAACGTTCACATTTATGTACAGAAATACACTGACTTATTATGAAAAGCAGATATTCAAAGATTTAAAGTGAATCAGACCATTATCTTGAATTAAACGGATCAATTTAGATCGTTATGTAAGATTACAAAATGATAAAAACAGTTCTGTCATTTTCCTGCAACAGCTTGTTTGACTCGGACCTGTATGTCATCGGCGTTGGACGCCTCTTTTTCGACATGCAAATTCGCTGCTCAACGTCTGACCAAAAATGTGTTCACAAGCTGCATGTGGGAGGAAAGGGGAAAAAGTAAAAATAAGAAAATAATTATGGAACCTCTTTTACTTTCATCTCAATGAAAATAAGAAACATATAAAGTTTAGGAGGATCAGGCAGGCATCCTCCCCATGCTGCCATTCAACTTCCCAGGGGCAAACACAGCAGGTTCGATCACTCCAGCCCCATGGGTCCTGCGACAGACTGGTGACCTGTTCAGGGGTACCTCGCCTTCGCCCAACAGTAGTCGATACAGGCTCTGGCAACCCCGTCACACCAAAGCGATACAGCGGGTTAAGAAAATGGTTGCATGGAAGTTCAGAAGGAGAACTACTGGATCGATCCTCTATGTTGGATTTGGATCTAATCGAGTAATTGAAGACATCACACGTCCAAAGCCAAGTTCCTGATTGATTGACCTAATGTGTCGACTTCACCAAAGTTCAGATATTTGAACGTTGCAGGATCTCAGATCACATCTGAACCATTGATTTGACATTAAACCTGGATGCTCCTGATTTGTGAGTCACTTTTGATGCATGCAGCTTTACAGTCATAACCACAAAGGTGCCTTTAAATGTTTTAAATATATAGATGTCGCTGCTGGATCTTTTTCTACAGATTTTTGAGAAAATCTTCTTCTCATTGCTTGGTTTACCAGAACTCAGCTTCCTGTAGGCGATTAAATGTTTTCTAGTTTCATCCAGCATCTTTTCAAGGTCCTTTCATTGTTTAGGAGTTCATTTGCACATTTCATATGAAGGTGTGTTTGTTTCTGGGAAACAAAAACCACAACCTTCTGAGAGGCATGAAGGCTGCGTTATTGTCATCCTTGAGTTTTGCCGCTTGGAGTCATCTGGTCATCTTATTCAAACATGAACCAGAGATCTGAAACTGCTTCAGCATTCTGTTGATCCGTTGATCTAAAATATTTCTGTTGAAAAATTTTAACTGACCTCAGAAATAATTCTGACACACAGAAACTTTCTGTTCTAGTGCTACTGGACCTTTGATTCGGTAGATCACCAGTTTTTATTAGACAGCCTTAAGAGTCTGGTTCTTCTCAGGAACTGTTCCTAACTGGTTCCATTTTCATCTCACAGATCAACATTTTTATGTAAGCGTCCTCCTCCTCCTCCTCAAGAATCCCCAAAATAAGTTGTGGAGTTCTCCAAGGGTCGATTTTAGGTCCTATTCTTTTGAATGTATGCACAGCTTTACATCACCGTGTCTGCTGATGACCTTGAACATGTGTACACTTTTTAAAATTGTATTTCAGACATAAAGTCATGATGGCATAAAACTTCTTACAGCTCAACAAGAACAAAACAGAAGTTTTCCTTATTGGTCCTGAAGACAAGAGAGAGATGATTCAACCCAAACTCAGGAATTTGAAACCTCCTCAATGTGTAACAAGACTGGAAGCATTTTATGACTCTGAGGTGAATTTTATCCCACACATCAGAAATGCTGTAAAGACAGAAAATGTCCTCTATCGTCAGAAAAATGCCAGAAGATCATGTTAAAAACCCAAAACAACATTTTCTTCAGAGTGGGTCTCTAAGGAGTGAGATGGACATCTGCAGGCCTTTCAGTCCAGATTCTTATTCAGAAATCTTTCTTACAGCTTCTGATTGGCTGGACTCACCTGATCTGGAGTGTAGTCGCTGGATGAAGCAAAGATAAGCAGCGTTACAGCTGCCATCAAAGTTTCTGAATTCACATTTAAAAAGCTCACAAAAGACCGATGTAGCGTCACAGCTGTTTTAAGGTTCAGACTTTACTATCAAACAAAGTTACTGTTGGTATCCAACATCAAGAGATTTGTGGAAACCCTCAAAATCATCAGTGCCCCCACATCAGATAAAGAGGTCAAAGACTGACAAAGTCAGCGGTTTCAGAAGCTGAATTAAGCAGTCTCCAACTCTATAGGATTAAGCTGCAGGAATCCACAATGTTATGAGGGGATTTCAGGGAAACTTTCACCCGCCGTGTGTTCGATTTTTACCTCCTCTTCATCTTTCAAAATTTCTCTTCTTTACTTTGAGGCCTAAAATCAATTTGAACCAAAGATGCTGATTGTGATGTCTAGAGTTTATTTGCAGTTGTGTTTCAGTCTTTAAGGCTGTTCAAAGCGTTACGCTAAGAAGGAGGAAGAGGTATGTGAGGGGGGAGGACTGTCTTATCATTGTCAGGCAGGGTCGCTCAGAGACCAAAGACAATTAACTTATTTCATACCAAATTTACATGAAAATTGCCATTAATTACTCTGAAATGTATGAAATGTTGGAGGCAATTATCTGAAGCGCACATAGACATTATTATGTAAATGTAATTTGGTTTCTGCTTCTTGTGTGAAAAACAGCCTTCTGTTGATCATTAGCCTTTTCTGGAAAAACAAACTTGTAGAAAATGTTCAAGTCTTGACATGGCCTCAATTTTGCCCCCATTTTAAGCAGTTTTCCCAGCCTTTGTTTGTGACTTGTAAAACATTGGGATCCCATGTCGCTTCATTCTCAAGGGCCCCGGCTCTCAGCATCTGGACAGGTTGTCATAGCAACCTTGTTGTGATAAATGCCCCCACCATCCACTGTCTTCCTGGCAAATGCTTCGGTGTTTATCTCGCCATCCTTTAGCTGCAGCTCTCATTCATCATTCCGCCGCTGGAATCAGGGCTCATCCCAATAAATATTAATCACTTTTTAAAACACTGGTAGGCATGCACGTCCTTTCCTACATGTCCCTCCATTCTTTTTCCAAACTTCCCTTTAAAAAGTGAACGTTGTCTCTCCTCTGGGTTCCATTTACATTCAATTAAAATAAAAAACTGAGAATGAGGTCTAGAGCGGCTAGGAGAGGCGGGGTTCTTTAATAACAGTTGTGTGGTTGCGTGTCCCAGAATCCAGCTGGCCTGCTCGCGTATGTGGACACATCTAAGCTTCTAAAGGGTTTCCATGAAGCTCTGCCATCTGGATCTGTGGAGCCTCAAGTTTGTGTTTGCGTGTTCGTGCACAGAGGTGGAGAGCAGCTGTTTAAAAACGCAACAGATGGCTCATCCTCCTCTTCTGTCCTGAAGCTTGGCGCCTTTAACTCTTTGGCAGGAAAACAAACTTCAGGAAGAAAAATAAAAACAAGATCAATGCTGATTCTGGCAGCTTTTTTCGTTTCATGCTTGAACAAAGCCCAGTGTTTTGTAAATCTGATGGAAAAAAAAAAAAAAAACTTTCATAGAAAATTAGTAAATAACTGATTAAAATAGGAATTTGAAAAAAAAAGTAACTATATACATATTTTAGATTGTTTTCAGCAAGATTAGTGTCACACATTTTTCCCCTCTTTCATTTTAAGCAAACCAAACAGCCTAAAGCAACAATCTGCTCTGTAAAACAGGACTTCAATATCTCTCAGAATCTATTTTCCTGATTGCAGCTTGGGGAAGGGTCAGATACAAAAGAGCAGAAAATACATTTCAATAAACATTAAAGCAATTAACTTGAGGGTGCAAACTTCATAATAATTATATACATAAAAAAAAAAAAAAAAAAACACACAATAACAACACCGTGAACCGATTTAAACCAACATTTATAAGTTCAGGCGTGAGGATCTGTCAGAGCCTGAAACCAGACATCTATGTGGACCTAAGGAGGTAATGATCTGACTGAAAACACCTGAGCCAAAAGTGAACCCAGGTGTGAACAATTAGGAACCACAGCAGGACATCAAAAATCTAAAGACAACACAGAAAGACTACATTAAGTTATAAAAAAAACTATCTTCACAAATTTGAAGTTTGTTCTTGTTCATTTTAGACATTAATCTCAATTTAAACATATTTGTGTTCGTGTGAGAGAAAAAAAGTTCAAAAAAATATCAATTTTGTCTCACTTTAAATCATTCTAACAATCTTTCAGTATTAAAATAATAATTTGCAATAAAAACTTCCCTATGAAGAGCCTTGCCTCTCCTGTGGTGTTTAAACATCTATTGTGTTAAACTTCAGTGTACAATTCTTCTCCATTAAAAATCTTTTTTCTTTATCATAGACTTTTATTTATTCTTTTAAATGGTGCATGGCATAATATTTCTCCATAGTTGCACATTTCCTATCCTAAACGATAATCGTTCAAGCATGCAGAGACTGCAGGATTGGTTGAACTAACTTAAATATGTGTTTCCAGTTACTGTCAGGGTATCATCAGGACAAAGAAAATACTTTTCTTTTATTAAATTACAGAACATAAACAGAAAAAAATGCTTCACAAACTATTTAAACCTAAATATATACAGCTCAAACGAAGACTATATGTAATGTGACTGTCTCTCAGGCCATAAATAACTGTGTGAGAATCACAAAGAGAAGCTGTAAAACAGGTGATAATAAGGTGACTAAAGCAATTGACAGGACTGGAAGAAGAAGTGTTAATTAAACATTGACCAGATGAGACCATTCACCACTAAGAGAGCTGGAATGAATAAACAAATTAATCTGAAAATTTAGATTAATGCAACAGCATTTTGATTTTAAACTGATCTACGAAAACGAAATGGTAAAGTCACAAAACAGCACAGAATAACAGAATAAAAATATGGAACCAACTCTAAACAAGAGTTACATCCAGAGTCAAACACTTCTTTAAAGAAACAGTCAAGCATGGTGGTGGTAGTGTGATGGTCTGAATCTGCTTTGCAGCTACAAGAAAGGAAACAGTTGTTACATAAAACTAAAAGTCAACATGAGGTTGTTTTCACACTGGAGCAGTCCCATAGAACAGCTTCAAACTGACGGGTAATGCAAATAAATTTTACATATTTGTTTAGTTTGTTTTGAAACACCAGCCTCTTCAGAGATGTTGGAGGTCTCTGTAAAGATTCTGAAGGCCTCAGGTCACAAACACTGCACAACAAGTTGGTTCAATCTCTGCTTATTTAAAGACCCATTCCAATGACAATTGTGTTTTTGGTGTTTTTACCATGTTCTTATAGTATGTTTCTCATGATATAGGACATATATAAAAGAATTTAAGCTTAAAACTGCATTAATAGAAACTTAAAAATAACACCATCGATATGTCACTACCAAATCTTGAGTCCCTGATTGGTCACAGTTCCATCTGCGTTTTAGTAACTTGCAACGCGCGTTTAGTGGCCAAGCATTTAGAGCCTGAAAGTCAGTCTTAAAAATGTGAGAGTTTTGATCGTGGAAGTCCGAAATGCTCGTTTAGACAAGGCCTTTCATTGGAAGAGGTTGCTTAAACGCGCATTTCCGGAAACGGTGTGAACGTAGCTTAACAGGTTCTTCCCTGATTGTGAGGAAGTTTTGTGACACTTTTGAAGCAACATCTGCAGACAAATTCTATGGGAAACCGGTGAGGAAAAACCTCCCAGAACAGTAAGGTGTGTTGAGGAAAACACAGACCAGTGTTGACCTGAGGAGACAGAGCAGCATGTGGGGAGGGGGCTGCTGAAGTGGAAGAAGGTTCTGTTGGAGAAAGCATGTCCAGAAAGGAAGACAGCCCACAGAGATGTGAGGTGAAATGTGAACACTGACAGGCAGCAACACCTCCGACCCGCTGAGGTGTGAACTCCCGTGAACTTCTGAAGGCGTCGTGGTATTTGCACGTTAGCAGGAGATTCTTTGAAGTTCTGGATTTGTCACGCCACTTTTGTCTCAGACTGATTACCAATGATCTGGTGTGAAGTCGGAACATCTTCAGAGCCACCACACTATAAGCCTTCGCTTAAACCTGAGATGACAGGAGATGACG